>CAXKWD010000009.1:43123159-45523159 GCA_964059195.1 Ectobius pallidus | reverse complement strand
ATGTTTGTCTTATTTCTACTTTACAATGAGAATCTAATACTTATTCTAACATTTTGTCATTGTTTCAAATTTAATTATTTTAAATTCAATTGTCTTAATGTTTATTTAATTTTTTTAAATCAGTTGTCCTGTTTTGAGATACAATGTTTTGTTGTAATATTTTTTTAAAATTACTATAAGAAAATTAATCTCCTCAGAAATTTGCCGCCCTTGGCAAATGCCCAGTCTGCCCATTTATAAATGAGGGCCTTTATGGTGTACTATGGATTGATAGAATAACACATTGCTCAGGCACTAGGCACCAGGCACCGGGCACCGAAAGTCTTTATCTCGTTAATTGCTCAATCTTCTTTCTGTTAGGACCAACAAAAGAATTCTGAAAAATTCCCAACAACCTTATTGATAACTAAACCCTGTATTGGCTACTCCATTATATGGGAACTTCCCTTCTTTTTTAGTCTTCGTCTTGTTCCACTTTTTGTTATAGGGCTAGAGCCGTACATTTCAATATACTAATCACGAAGTAGAGATCGCTTATCACGTTATACAAGGCCATTACAGATTAACGTGAGATACGAACCCGATAGGGAAGTAAACATACTTCACTTGACTAACGCCGGGTTTCCGAAACGTAAGATATCTACTAGATGGCATTATTCAATCCGTAAGCGTTTCTGAAACGTTCGATGGCGGCTAATCGTTCGATAAAACGCCCTACAAACTATCGCACCATAAATCACTAGATATCTGGCGAAACGGTAGATAAACATGCAACATGGCGGAAATGCGAAATATTTATGTTGATGTATGTTTCGTTATTATGTTAGCATTTAATCTTACATTATGTTACAAGCTTGTTATGGTATCAAAATTAAAAGTAGTAATGAAGCTGGCATTGGTTATTAATTTGTGTGTGAAATAATTCATAATACTGTAATACAAAAATTGTATATTATCGGTTAGATGATCTTTGTTATAGCCTAGGCTATTAATGTATCCATCGTTTATTTGTATTAATTTCATTTTCTGTTGTAAGTTAATACTTTAAGAAAACATCGCGAATATTATTTTCTTGCTGGTCATCTTCAATGCCAGATCGTATAAGGCCTAGGTCTATACAGAAGTAAATATTCCCTGAAAGAAATACAGCAATCCTTTCAAGAAGTAGCCTACGATGATATTCAGATTCGGAAAAAATGTAGCTTAAGTATATTAATTTTATTTTCTGATGCAACACTTTATGAAGAAAATATTGCCAGTTTACAGCACGAATATTAATATATAATCATCATCTTTCACGTCATCTTCATCCTGAGGCAATAATTAGGCCTAGAGATGTGTAAAGCAAAAAGTATTCCCTGAAAGAATTAAGTTAGATCTTTGACGATATTGAGTTTCGGAAAGAATCAGGCTGTCAAAGCAATTACCTATGGACAAATAGGCCATCATATTAAATAAGGAACAGCTGCAAGCATGCCTTTTTCAGCGTTAAATTGCCCATCATTAGAATTGGGAACAACCATCGAAGCATTCCTTTCTGTGGTAAATTAGCTATAACTTAATTAATGTGTTACGTTTTACGCATTATGTTGTCAGATTGTGATGGGTGACATTTTTCTCTAATGCACAAGTCTCGAAATCGAAATTACCGTAGTTTATCTCACGTTTTACATTCATTTTAGCAGAGAAACAGCAGACAAGGAAAAGCAGAAAGATAATTCAGCCATTTTGAATAGAATAGCATGAAGCGCTCCGATTGGTTGCTATTCAATCACGGCCAACTTGATATTAGAGTAAGCACCGTGTCTCCATCTATTGACAAAGTGCTCAACTCATTTATCTGACGTATCGCTATTTGCCGATCGTATTTGCTTTCGGAAACGGAAGGTGTTTATAGAGTGTATAAAATCTATAGAGCCATTAGCTGTCTAGAAGATATCTGGAGCTTTTATGCAACCGGGCCTTAGAGGTGGAAAAATCTGATATATATAAACACCAAGGATCCAATCCATGGGTTTATATTACTTTTACACTATGGCCATTTGTTACAGCTTCAATTTTGAATTTAAAAGAACTGTATATTTATATTTTGCGGAAATAGAAGACTCGTCTCTTTCTAGCATTAATTTCGAATTGCTTCTATTTATATAAATAAATAAAACAGCAATTAACAGAAGAAAGTAATATTACTTTCTCTACCAGCACTATATGTACCATAAATAGAATAAATATTATGTTTGACCGTCAGTTCGATGTTTAATGTCCTTTGAGTTCAAAAATACAGTTTTGGAAAAACATACCTATGTCTGTATGTGTTTGTCTGTCTGTAAACAGCGAATCTCAATAATGAAAAATCGTATAAAAGCGAAATTTTATATTTGAATTAAGTATCTCTTGAGGATGTGACACAAAGCATGTCAAAGATTTTCTATTACATTTACCACCACTCAATGTAAAGAAAATTAAATGTTTAACAATTTCCTATAAACCTATTCTAATGATTTTGTTATAATTTTCTACCCAAGCTGCTTTTACAAAAAGCTAAAACTTCTGCATTAAATGTTAAAACATAGATATAATTACTTTGTATTTTCACCTACAATTAATCTTAATTCATTATTTTATTATTTTAAGTAATATTAAGTCATACATTTTCATTATTGTAGTTATGACATATTCTGTATTTACTCTAAATATAATTAACTCATACTTTTCTATGTATGTAATCCCACTTTCTGTATTATTGTAAATATTTTTGTGTAATCCAGTGTATTGAACTGAACCTTCCCAAAAACAAGCTTTACTTTTTTTTATGCGTTGGAATCTACATTTTTAAACATTTTGTATTATAATCTATAGTAATAAGTTTTTTTTTTCCTATTCAAAATTTGTTTTTGTTAAGTTCTCTGCATTGATGTTATAAGGTACTTTCCTCGTTCACTGTTGTTTTATTTAATTATTATCTGAAGGATAAGCTATTTTCACATCCACAATTGTTTTTATTAGGTAGATTTTCGAAGAAAATTCTACCTATTGCAATGGATACCACTTTATGATTTTCGAAAAATTCTTTCATATCTTTACGTTTCATGCTCCCCTAAGTACGAAACCACCGCCCGTTCAAAAAAAAATTTTGTGATATTATATATATATATATATATATATATATATATATATATATATATATATATATATATATATATATATATATATATATTTATATATATATATATCTTTACACGATAGCGGCCGTAATTTTGAAGATATTTGAACCAAATTTTATTATGTTATTTCTAGGCCCAATAGTTCGGACAAGTTCGTTAATGGGCAAAATTGGCCCAAGGGGGTGGTCGGGGGAGGGGGTTGAAATTTTTAAAAATGTATATCTCGGCCCCTATGAAGTATAGAGGGAAACTTTGTTTGAATAAATTAGAGTACTCCCTATGGAGTTCACAGTGACACCAACGATTCGGGGGTTCGAGTGAGGGTGGGGGTGGAGGTGGGGGTGGGGGATGAAAATTCGAAACTTTTGAAACCACGTCTTGTGGGGTATCGTTGAAAAGCTCTTGATGAGTACTCTACAAATCAATAAATAGTTTCTTGATAGCTCTCATATTACGCGAGATTTTAATGTTTGAAAATAATAACACTTAAAAGAATTATTATAATATCATAATTTTGTCTTGTTTAGCGGCTTTGCTAATTTTATTCATTGCTGATCTTGCACACGGCCTCCCAGAATATTATATCCTATTCTTGTTGTCAAAACAAATGATTGTAGGCTCTTCCTCTTTACCGAATTCAGTTCTTTATACTGTAGGTTTACCATGCCAAGGCTAAAGAAGACTATGCTACTACTAAAGAAGGCTATGCAGCGACAATAAATTAAACCAAAAGCACTTCGAAATCTACCTCCGCCTGTAGGCCTGCCTAAAGGGATTTTTATTTAATTATCTGAAGGATAATTATATGCTACTTTTCTCATCCGCAAACTAATCTTCAAGTAGTGTCTCTGAATAAATGAGTCTTGGACTACTGAACACGCACTTCTGCACTTGAGCTGCTTACTGTATGTTAGAATGTGAAAGCACGTGAGTGTTTCCAATCAGATTGTATTATGTTTTGATTCAAGTACTACCATGACTTTACAGTCACATTATTTTGCAGCAGTTTTGTAAATAACTATTTATCATGATATTCCAGGTCAGATGAGCCATGAAGGACAGCATTGGCATGCCACAGAGCAGTGTTTCTGCTGCCACACATGCAGATCTTCGCTGCTTGGTCGGCCCTTCTTGCCACGTCGAGGCGCTATCTACTGTTCTATAGCATGCAGCAAAGGGGAACCCCCGACGCCGTCCGACAGCTCAGGGCCGGGCCCGCGCCTCAGTCACAGTGCCCTGAGACAGCAGAGGCAGCAGCGCACTCGGCCACCCTCAGACGCCGGCTCTAGCACCCCACCCACTTCTCCAGGGCGTGCCAGAAGAAATCTCGTCGTTCCAGCCTCGCCAGCCTCCTCATCAGCGCCTTCCTCACCTCCCGGACAACTCCAGAATGGGAAATACTCAAGAAACTACAGGTAGACTTAATGTTTAATTTCACTGTGCACAATAAAGTTTTTCAAAAATTTCAATTTTACGCTAATGGAAATAAATTACATACTAGTCTTGTATTCAAGGTAAAAATTAATGTTTTTACGCTAGTTAATTATAACAAATTACAATTCTACTGATATATGCCATGTAAATTATTTGGGATCTTTATGATCCCAGTGGTACTCAGTGTAACAAAGATAACACGGTGTAGGAAGGTAAAAATTGAACTAAGCAGAATACCAAATAATGTGTTCAAAAAATGTTCCAACCTTTGCACATTAAAAGTAATTTCAGCTGGCACTAATTATTGAGGGACGTTTACTCACATATGATATACCATTATGTTATGACGACTCACACCTGTTAGAATGCCATTCAGACAGAACAAATCAGACAAATTATTGGTTTGAGGGTTTGATCGTTTTGCACATGCCTTCAGATGCAATATCGGGGATAGAGTGCTTAGAATAGCATGCTAGTCAATCAAGACAAAAATCACAGATTCAAACCCAGCCGAGGATGTGAAGACATAAAACTTGCAGCTTGCATTCCTTCGGAAGAAGAGTAAGGCTGTTGTTCTTGGAATCTGTGATCCTTTCCCTAGCAGGATGCCTCATGTTGGATGATTCTTCCACAGGGAGTTCCTCTTCTATAATCAATTACATGTAGGCCTAAGCCCTTTGAAAGGGATGATAAAGATAGTTATAATAGTATGACAATGTCAATGATAGGTATTCAACTTAAATAGAAAGGGAAGTAATGTCATAAGTCTTGGGTTAAGAATCATGTACAAAAAGTGCAGTCATAAAATCCCAGTAAAGGTTTTGCAACCCTAGCTTTCCCTGAGTGATAAGAGTACAAAACTTTCGGGTTTAGTTTCCCACTCTACTGGATTTCAACACGCGATGTTCGGCGTTGGTATGCGGGCTCTGGCTTGCAGACCAACACTCCCATTGGCTGCCAACGACCTTGCATGTCATTGGTCTGTTCCATACATACCTCTACATAAAGCTAAATAATGCAAAACACTAACCACATTAGTTAAGTGCGCGAGCGGAGGCGGCAGCCGAAGCGAAGCGCCCTTGCATTTTCGAATAATGTACGATACACTTTTTGTCGGTTTCGAAAATGTGGCATATTATATCTTCCGGAGATTTGTCTGACCCTTATCATGATGGCAGTTGATTCCAGCACAACGTGACCCATCGGATTCTTCCCAGCATGCACTGCGCTGTGTCTAGCAGCTGATTCTGTATTATTGTGATTCCTTTCTGAGCGCCATTTTAGGTTAGTTTTTTGTGAACTTCTTACCGATTTTACCCATATTTAAAATATTCTTAGAAACAAAATGTGCCTATATATGGATTCTAAAACTTCTGGAGAATAATATTACATGAAATTTCGCCGTTTTTAGTGTGTAAAAAAAAAAAATTTACGAATCCAGTAGAATGGGAAACTAACTAAAAAGGAAACCCACCCATGCTCTCCTCTAAACATGATGTCAACTTTGCTGGTTCTGAAAAGATCTTCAATAATAAACATCAAACATTCACAAAAGGTTATTATGAAAATTAGACTTACCAAATTAATATCCCCTGCTGATAAACAAAACTGGAAATTCTTGGATGTGAATTAGTAGACTCTAAATAATTCTTGTACCAATTGTAATGTTTGTATTTTTATGTATTAATAGCACATTTAGACATTCTTCATACCTTGTCATTGGTCTGGCTTCAAATGAAATTATTATATTTCAGAAATTTCCATGGAAACTTATCAAGGAATATTGTAGCAAATACATTATTTATAATTTAATAGCACTTCTTTCTCAAATCCAGTGGCGGCTCGTGAGGTTCCATAGGGGTGGGTCACATACAAATATAAGCCATAGATGTTAGAGGAAAACAGAACTCGCACTTAAGCTAAAACTTACCTTTCTGTTTCATTTTTTGTATAACAATACTATTCTTAAGGACATTGTCAAGTGTCGCGGTGTAGTTAATGAGACCTTTGAAAACACTTGGGTTATCAGAACTCTCTATTTCATTATGCCCACGCAAGGCCAATTCAAATTCCCCGCAAAATTTAATGGCATCAAGAATGCGTGACAAAATATATATGTTTTGTCAACAACATCATTATGCTTACGGACACATGTTCTATACCCATCATCAAGTTGCACACCCTGATATCAGCCTTCTCTAAGACAGCGAGACTCATTTCATTGTCTAAATGGCGTTTTGACAATCTGTGCTTACATCTAGTAAATATTTACCAGTTTTAGTCCATGCATCTTCTCCACCGAATAGAATACACGGAAAACAAAATAGTGCATTAGTTGTCAGACACCCGCACATCCACTCGCACTTTTCATATACATTTTATTGAAATTACTCTTGTACACTCTGTTTTTGTCTTTATTAGCTCTGGTCTAGGCCGGCCTAATTATTTGGCTAATAACCGGTCCTCGAAATTTAGAATTTTATTTTGTATCTTCTCTCATTCATTTAACTATCACTATGTAAAAAATACTTTACTAAGGAAAAAACAGAAGCACGCACTAACACTCAACAAGAAAAAACTTCCGGCTTTAGCTTATTTGAGTTGCAGAAGAGGGTAGGAAAACAGCATTTTTGCACTGTTTTACAGGTAAGATGTTATTGTATTCTGATACCCTGGGGGGAGTAAGAGAGTTGGCTATACAGTATTCTGTCTCTCTCGACACGTAAATATGTTCTCAACTACAGAGTAATAATAATGCATACCACTCCATCTGGCGGAGGACTTCAAGAGTGCAGACAGCACTGATTTGTGTGAAGTCGCAAAATTACTGTGACCCTGTACAACTTAAACTAGCCACAACCCCTCCCTGCATTCCGTCAGCTTTAGAAAGCGGAAATGTTAAAGGGATGAGAGATGGCCGGGCACGACGGAAATTTGACCCATGCTATGTTGCCGAACTTTACCAGGAAAGCAAACGCGCGAAGTTTGAAATAGATGGATGTTAAGTTATTTTATTCGTTGCTATAAATGCAGTACAGTTTATATTCAAAATAGATGGGGATGGGGGGGGGGCACGTGACCCTGTGACCTATAGGTAGAACCGCGCCTGCTCAAATCTCAATTACTCGCTTTCGAACCATACACATTGAAGATCAAAAATAGTCTTTTAGCTTTTCATCTGACAGGATCTTTACACAAGTGTGTGTTCCCCTTTAAAGTCCTGGCAAACTCAACTGAATTTAATGGAAATCGTAAATGCTCAGTAGTGGATCTACTGGTTGATCACCCATAGCTTTTCAACTTGACTGAATTTTTAGAAATTCTATCCAAATTCTGATTTAATTAGATCCAACTGAAAACATAGTTCTCTGGTTGATCACCAGTAGCTTTTCAAGCTGTTTGGATTTTTAACAATACTATCCAAATTCTGATTATTTGATCCAACTGAAATCAATGTACTAAGTTCAAATATTGCATCTGAAAAAGGAGATAATTTCATTCAGTGAGTCAAGGATTTAATATTTCAACAGGATTAATCTCTATAGCACGATTCCAGACTTTATACTACTTATAGGCCTAAGAAAAGATCAAAGTTTAGTACAGCATTAGTAAGCACACAAAACTACATATTTCAGGACTAGACTCACATAAGTTAATATCAAAATTTTCACTGTCTATTATATTATATGTGTTGTGAGCAATGAACATAAAATTTAGGCTACTAGACTGCTTGCAAAAGTTAAAGGCATATTAGTAATAGCCACTCAGAGAACTGATACACCACTCAGTACTTTGCAGTTTGAGATTGTAAAAATCAAGTCATTGGCTGACATTTTCCATAACCCCACCTATGTATTAAATCTTTAACTATTGCGGACAGTATAAAAGTTTTCACCGTACTTTTAAATTGGAGATTGACAAATTATTAACCAGATCCTGAAAATTTATAGAGTTAACAAAATGGATAAAATATCTGGTTAAACATTTATTCTATTGAAAATATTCAAAGAATAAAACATATTGTAAATATTATTGTAAGTAATTTTGTTTAATTAGTCTTTTTTCTATTCTTTACTACCCATGCCTCTTAGGAACCCCAATTATTAACTGCTATGTAAATTAATTATAGCTTAAAACTTTCCAAAATTGCACAAATTAACTTTTATAAATTAAATGTGTTTGAGACTGTGATAGACGAATAGACAACAGATACAGAAGTTGAAAACCCATGAATAGTAACCATTGCTCCAGGGATAACTATTTAACTATTTAACAAAAATGGCCTTATAATATTTATTCCTTCCTTCCTCCATGACTCTACAGCCTTTGGTGGGCCTTGGTCTTCCTCACAATCCGTTTCCAATCGTCTCTCTGCTGGGCAATCCTTTTCCAACCTCTTATTCCCATTCTCAGCAAATCCTGCTCCACATCTTGTAACCATCTTCCTGTTCTTCGAACACCTGTAATATCATTATGTAGATGTTTTGGTGTTCTATCCATCTTCATCCTCTCAACATGTCCCAACCAACTAATTCGTAGGGATTTGACAAACCTCACCAAGTCTTCTCCTTCCAAACTTTGATTTATTTCTGTGTTCGTTCTTACTCTCCAAACTCCAGATTCATATATTGGGCCATATATATGTCTGATAACTTTTCTCTCAAATATTCTTAAAGCATTTTCGTCATCCTTATTTAGTGTCCATGTTTCCCCTGCATATGATACAACAGGCCTTACTAAAGTTTTGTACAGTTTTAATTTTTTTGGTTTTGTTAGTAATCATGATTTTAGTAGATTGAGCTTTGCAAAGTATGCTCTGCTTGCTAATATAATCCAATTATTTATTTATTCGGATATTAGCCCTTTATTACTAATTTTTACACCAAAATATTATTATTATTATTATTATTATTACATATTTAATACAAGTAAAAACAACTAAAACAAAACATTCCCCTATATGAGCAACGCTCGTGTTTAGGGGATATAGTAGATTAATATAAATATAATTACATATCACTATGTAAAGTTTGAAACCTTTTCAAATTCATAATTTCTTATTTTAATGAATTGTACTACTTGTCCTATGTTGTTTATGTAAATTGTTTCGGTCTTCATGAACTTTGTTTTATATACATTGATAGTCAGACCAGCTGACTTTCCCATTATTTCAATTGTTTTAACCATTTCTTCTATTGCCGGTAAATTTCTTGCTATTAAGGCTATGTCATCTACACAGGCGCAGGCTTGTTTTGATTTATACAATTATGTTTCCATTCAGGTTAAGCTTATTTAGTACACTATTTAATGCTAAATTAAAGAGAACAGCTGACAGGCCGTCTCCCTGTCTTACTCTGGTAGATATATCAAAGCTTCTACTCAACATTCCTCCTATCATTATTCTTGCTTTACTATTTTCAAAAGTCATTTTAGTAAGTCTTATAAGTTTCTTAGGTATACCATATTCTTCCATGCATCTTAATAAGTGTGTTCTATTGACGCTATCGAAGGCTATGATTAACATTAGTTAATTTCTGTCAGGTGAATTTTTAGTTTGACTAACTTTCTAGAAGCTGATTACACATGTCTAGAAAGATTCAGCAATTCTGTTGCAAAAGAAAATCTCCACAGTTTTCCCAAGAAAACCAATCACCATACTTTCTCTTGTTTTAATTATCATTCTGTTAGGCTCCTCTGTGTAGAATTATGATGTCAATTAAGAACTCTCTAAACATTTAAAATGAGAAGAGGTGTGGAGAAAGAATGCTAGTGGAATTCCTTGTGGTCTGATAACTGTGTTAACACAGAGAACTGCACAGAGAAAACAAGTTTGAATTGTAAGTGCACACAACTGGAAAGCAGATAACCCACTTAACCTCATTCCCAGTGCAGATTGCTACCTACATGTGGCATTGTTAAATGCTGGACAGTTTCATGTATTCATGCAGAAATCTTAAAATTCCTAAAATTCTGTGCTTCAGAGTGCAGTTCAGGCTTGTCTTATGTCTGTTTAATGTTTTAAATTATGTTCAGGAAGCAATTGCAGCACAATTAAAATTCCACGCCTTCTTCAGTCAATAAAATTCTGCTCTAAGTTTAATATGCACATCACAGACCATTGACATGTACACCATTAGAAACATAACAATCAGCTGACACAGTATTCTTCCTTGCCCCAGTCATCGTGTAGCATTCATCTTGTTCATGTGGCTAGGAAGAAACTAATAGGTGTGTAGATTGTCTTATAGATATCTATATAAATAAGTCATAAAGGCTCATAAGTCTGTTCCTTTACTTTTTTTTTATTATTGTTAAATATTTATTCAAGAATATTTTAGGACACAAATTTCTCTGACACTGGGACTCAAACCCATGGCCTTTAACTTTCCATTCCAATATTCTCCCAACTGAGGTAGCCAAAGTTTCGCTCACAGTGCCAGATAGATTCTCTCTCCTATGATTTAAGCCTATTGGCTATTACCCTTAATGCCCAACCTCACGGAGGAGCGGACATTCACATCTTACACAGTTATAAGGCTTACTATTAAGTGATTTTGTGGATCAAAATAGTTTATGCCTGTGAGATGTGCTAATATTACGTAATAAATATATTAAAATCCTTAAATTAAATTTCAGGAAGATATTATATTGTCATATTTTCTGGTAACATACAGGCACCTATAGGGACTGATAGATAAATAAATTTGAGACAGAATTATAAGATTTTCAGAATAGTTCGTAGACAGTTTTTACTTACAAAAGAAGTTGCATGTCACCTTATTGTCTCTTTTCTCTGTTACAGTTATTTTAATATAAAAGCAGTTTATAAATGACATTAAAGAAGACTTAATCTCTGAAGAATGATTCCTTACATATAATGTTGACTGCTTCCAGATGGATATTATGTCAGAAGAATAATATATAATATTTTCTTTCTATTTCAGTTTACCTCATCAGTCATCACAATCTCCAACGCATCAACAAGTGCTAAGAAGTCCACCCCCTGTCCGCTCTCCAAAGATGGGAAGAAGAGCTCTTCAGCGTGGCTCAAACAAATCTCTTCCTCCAACTCCTCCACCTCCTCCTTGTACAGAACCTCCTTCTTGTTCACCGCCACCGCCACCACCTACCACAGTGCAGAGCGAAGTGACGCTCTTGCAGACTGAGGAATATGTGTTGAGAGGTCTGCCACCCATCCCAAGTGGAAGTCATGGTGGCAGTCTTCAAGCACTGACTCAACAAACAGCTGCATCACAACTCAACATCACATCTTCAACTTGTAGCAAAGGCTTGGACAGAGTACTGCTGGAAAGAAACCTCGAGCGACTCCTGTCTGAGCATGGAAGCACTGTCGCTATGGCAACCGAAATACAGGCAGCGAGCCCAGAGCTTGAGAGGTTACTCCAAGCAAGGGATCGTAGTCGAGAACCTCTACACCTTGCTGACCTTAACCTTAGTTTAGATTCCTGGCAGCCTCCTGCTGTGACCTCTCATACCCACCCCAATAACAATAACAACAAAACCAACAATGTTAATGGTGCTACTAGCAACAATATGAACAACTGCAACGAAGGTCTTTATGGACATGCTTCATCGATGCCAGAATTAGCTGCTCATCAGACAACACCACAGCACCATCCACAACCCCCTGCAACACCTACATCGCCTGCAAGAAAAGTGAAAGGAAAAGGACAGCTTAGTGTTAGATTTGAAGGTGACAATGGTGATGAAGATGAAATTGTTGAGGCTGGTGAAGACGAGGCTTGTGGGCCTGTGAGGCAAAGAACTTTTCCTCGTAGTAGAAGTTACTCTGGACGATCCAGGCATCATCGAGATTTTGATGAAGAATACGAAGAAAGAAGAGCACGTCTTAGAGGTCCAAGGAAGACCACTTCTGAAAGCAATGTTCCAAGTGGGAGTAGAGACAGTAGGGAATATAGGGATCCAAGTAGAGACGATGCCGATAGCTATTGTTCAACATGTTCATCAAGTTCTAGCAGTGATGATTATGCGTATGAACTCCCTCCTAGGAGAGCATATGGTGGTGTTAGGATTTCTTATGTGCCGAATGATGCTTTAGCTTGTGCAAGAAGACAGCAATCAGCTGCTGCTGCAGCTGCAGCTGCTTCGGGTGTGCCACGATCACCGACTAAGAAACCAGGTAGTAACACGACAATGGAAGATAAAGATAAGAACTGTATAATCTCCTGATCCACAATATTCTTAACTCAACATATATTCCGAACATTACAAGGAAGAATTCAGTTGGGTACCAAGTTCTCCCATCAGAAGATGGATAGGCCAAAATGTAGGGAACAGTGAAGTGAAGGAGAGGTTTTATTTTTGCTCCTGAAAATAACACAGTGATTTAACAGAGAAAGCAATAGGGCTGTGCATATTGCATTTTTGTTTGAATCCATTTTTGTCTCAAATTTTGCCTCTGGCTTCAGCATACACAATAATGTTACTCCTCCATGCCCCAAAAATACTCATATATTCCATTTCATATTGATAGTAAAATACAATATTGTGTAGCCTACCTTTCATAGGTGTAACTAGAACTATTCATTAGGACATGCCAATATAAAGGTTAATTAGCAGTGTTGGAAGAAAAAGAAATAAAGACTTCTTCTTTGGCCTTTATTACACCTGTAGGCATCTCATAAAAAATGACCATACTTTTAAGTTCATCAATGACTTTGCTAGATTTAATGAATGCTGCAATTTATTGCTCCATGTAAATCATAAACTAATACTTCCAATGTATCTTGTCCTGGGTTGCCCTTAATTTGGTTTTAGTGTGTGTAAGTTTAAAAAAAACACTCTTCAACAAAAATTGGTCATTGGAATTGTCACAAATACTTACAGTAGAGTCTTGCTAATTTTAGGTGGAGCCTGTTAAAGGGAAAAACATTACTTACTGGTACCGGTATGTTAAATGTTACAGCACAGTAGTTTTGAAAATGAGAAACTAAAGTTAAATATTTTAGAACCTATTTCAGTAGTGTTTAAAACAAAATACATATTCCTCTACACACTTTAAAAAAAACTGAAACTAGAGTAGATACATGATCACACAATAATCATTACTTCTTTCGAAAATTTTACTTCTGAGTTCACACTAAAATTGATTAGGCTATAACACCAAAATAGTTCGTTTTTCATATACAAGCCTCCACCAGAAACCTAGAAATGTTTTTCAGTTAATATTTCACAACAACAACCTACAAATGGTCTCTCACGAGGTCTCTCTTCTTAATCCTGTCATATCCTCGCGAGTGTGTATCCTCATGTAAGGCATTCACACACTGAAAACTGACAATTTATTAATTATTCTTTCAAATTTTTCATCTCAAATTTATAGAAATATTGAACTATCAAGACTCAAAATACCAAGACCCTACTGCATTCTATTTTGAAGGATCGCCACAAATATTTGAATAGTTGAATGTTATCTGACACATCATGAAGCAGTATTTATCTCTGCTTTTGTACAATCTGTAGGCTACACGTCTTTGGAGGCTTTTAATGTTCCAGGAGGTTGAGGTTCCCAGATTTTGCGACATCAGCTCTGGATGGTGGTAGGTCTAAGGTTGTATATGTGGCTCCCCTTTGCTCTTGAATTGCTCCTGGTTGCAATTTCTATTAGAGGCTGAGTTGACCTCAGGTCCATAATGCCACAAAAAAGGATTATGCCAATTGAAAAATCTCAGATATTTCATCATAGAACAAACCTGCGACCTTCTCGTCACAGCTCACCCTGTTTAATTAGTTGTTTTCTTGATATTTATATTTTGCAATGTGTTGAAGTAGGTTACTCAAAATATGGATTTGTATAAAAAGCGTAAAATGCACAGCCCAGACAAAAATGAAACAAAATGTTATGATAATAATAAGAGACAATCGACAGAACAGATTCATCATATAAAGTGAGATATCCACAATTTTCAGTAGGCCTACATGGTTTATTCCTAAGTACTGGTACTAATAGCTTATACTTTGTAATCAGATCAGAAAGTAGATCTAAGGAATGGCACTGTTTGAAGCTTTTCACAAAACTTAAAGTTCTTTCTTTCTTTCTTTCTTTCTTTCTTTCTTTCTTTCTTTTGTTCTCTGTTGTTCATCTCTTCTGTTTCCTGGTTTCCTTCTGATTGTTACCAACACCCAAGGCAAAACTTCTTTATATTATGAATTGCTAACGATGAAGGCAGCCCTATTTAGGCCTACATATTTCATCTTATTTCCCAATTGGAGGTACGGTATATTTTGTACACACATGATACAAGTAGGCCTATACTGCATAAGCTCATTTACAGTACCAATATGTAATTCCACTTCAGCTGAACATACACTGTAAACATTCTTTACACTTTTTGTTCTTCTTTAGAATTCCTAAGTTTTCAATATGTTGGAACATTTTTAGATATTCAGCTGGCTCTAAGTATGAGAATATAACTATGCGTACCGGTAGCCTATTAGCAATTAAATTGAAAAACATTTAGGGAGAATACATTGTTTATTGTCTATGGTCATCCTTCTCTCATCTTTAGAACATTCTCTTACAGTTTTCAGCTGAGTTTCAGCCTCAAATTTTAAACATGCAGCATTTTAAATGCCCTCTAACATGTTAACCAACCCCCATGCTTCAATATCACGCAATACAGACAGATTTGGTTATTTGAGGTTATGAAACAGTTTGCTTTTATGCAGGTAGTTGTGAACAAGTATTTAGCATTTTTATATATAGCCTACAATGGCATATATGTAGGCTACAGGAATATCAATATGGACAAGAAGCAGGACTGCACAGATTTAAATTGTCTTACAGAATGAGGTGTAACTTGCATACTGGATGTCAATGTAGTAGAAAAAGTCTGAAGTGTCATTTCTTGTTGAATTTACTTTCTGAACTGACAGAACAGGGTACAGTAAGGGAGTTGACTAAATATGTGCCATTTTCACCAATAGTTTCCATGAGTGGTACTAACTCATTGTCTTCCACACTGGACAATTTCCTCTGCCCTTGGTGCTGCTTCTTCCATTGGGTGTTACATAGTTAAAATCCTTATAACTTATTGTTAGTAGTTAGTTACATTGGTGGCTTCACTTATTTGAAGTCCTGAGTACTGAACTAGAGTAATGGAATATCTGCTGAAATGAGCTTGTTAAAAAAATCTATCAGTATTAATATGTTTTCTACAGTTTTATTGAACTACATTACAACTTCTCACAAAATGTCAGATGGTGAATACAGATACACTTTTTTCAGCTTAAATCTAATAACATAAATGAAATATAAAAGGAAATCAACTGTTCCTTTCTGTAACCTATAGGCTACATTTTTTTTCTCATAAGTAATATAACGAAAGATTTGGATTTTATTGATAAATTCACAAGCAATGAAGTTATGAGTGAATTTATCTTGAGAGAATCTGGAACAGGAGTTAAAGTATATGATTTTTTATTGAATACTTACAGAACTAAGCATGTCATTATTAATTAAAAATGAAATACATCGCTGTTAGTGTCATTGTAAGTGAAAATGCAAGCTCCAATGGTGAAAAAATCAATATATTACCGATGGTTGCACTGCTTGCAGTTATTATCAACACTTTTTGCCTTGGAATTCAATGATAACTGCTTAATAAATGACTGTGAACAAGTCAATAAAAAATAGCCTACAAACAAGAAGATCATATTTATTAATGGAACAGTACAAGAAGATTAATGTGAGGGTAAAATTATTTTACTACTATAACAGTGCTGTTGTTTTTAACTTATAGTGTTCCCTGGATGAGAATAATTTTGCTCACGATTTTTCTAGATGCGTGATTATTGCAGAATTTCTAATTGTTTTTGTTCTAGCAGATTTTTATAATTTCTTTATAACCCACCACATTTCAGTAGTTACTTATATCTCATATCATTTGTAAATAGGGATTTTTAGACACCAGTGCTGCAGGCATTTTTGTTACAAGTTCAAGTTGAATTGAAGTTCAAGTAGGCTAATATATTGCTGTTGAAATCTACTGTTTTCCTCAAAATTCCTAAACTGCTAAAAATTTGGTTCAGAAAATAAAAGAAAAGAAAAGCATGCCATGAACAATACGTGATCTCTGTCCAAGGAACTTTTACAGGTGAAATTTACTTTTACGATTTTTTTTTTAACCTTATCCTTGGAGAACCCTGAACTTTTAATGACATAAAATGCCTTTCATCATAGCTGTATGGTCTGTGGGGTTGTACTTTAAACTGTTGCTATCTTATACAGGTTGGATCATGTCCTATTGAGGAAGGAATTTTCTCGCACAATCTCATGTGTGAGACTGGCGCCAGCTTAGTAATGTTAAGAAAATTGGAAGGTTTAGTAGAGCAGAGATGGCTATTCAGGGATAGCAGCCATTGACAATTATTACAACCTATAAAGCATGATATACGGTAATAACAAAGAGTACCTTTGAATAGTCTGCTGCCATGGGTGAATCGGTAGCATACCTCCCTTCCACCCCAGTAAGATCAGTAGTGAAAAATCCCTTTCCCTGGTTCAGGTCTGGATATGTGTGTTGTGTTTTGGTTTAAGTGTTAGGTAGGGGATTGGTGCATTCTGGAAACAAATACGCTGAGAATATCCCCTTGCAGATTCACCAGGGGTCGCTTGAAACCCAGTGGGCTACACACACACCTTTCAGTATAGTTAAGTTGTTGGTTAATATTCTGTGCTACAACTTTATTGTGAAACAACCACAATAAGTTCCAGTGTTAATATTCTGGCCTTGTAGTTATAAAATTCTGAATGTCCCCTATAAATTCTAGAATTGAATTTTAAAGATCGGATCAGTGGGTGAAAATTGTCATCTATTGAGACATTTGTAGTTGTGGGCAAAGGAAGTTTTAACAGATATTCCAGTGGTTCAGTTCACCTCATGCTATAATTTAGTAACCTACCATACTTATGAATTTTACTGGAAATACTAACTTATTGTAATAATTATTTTACCGAAGTCTTGATATGACTTATATTAATCAAGCCACAATAAATTTCAATTTGAGGAAACTTTTATTTGTATGTTATACTGTATAAGATTATGTTTAGCTAGAACTAATAACAAAATTAAATTGGGAAAAAGATTCTTACAAAGTTTGTATTTCCATTAATTTCATTAATTATATTAATAGAAATGAAATGGTTTGTTCTGTATTTCCTAATAATTTGGAATTTGCCTCAGTGTTGAAAGTATAAAATATGTGTCATCAGCATTTTGTACTCAAAATAATTATATGCTTCTTGTATCAATATAAATGCTGCTTACCTTATTAGCCAATTACCATTAAGAAAATGGATATAATTAAGGATTTTACAATGTGATCTATCCCCACTGTTTTCTTTTATTTATTTTTTATTTTCAGAAGTATGATAGTTAACATAACTGCACAACATCATCAGGAAAGTTCATATATAAATTATGTAAAAATATCTATACCTAATTAAAACCGGAAGTGAATACATGAATTGTGTAATTTGGCATAAACAATAAATTAATGAAATAAATTTCAAATTTAACATGACCATGTAGTACATACACTGTATAATTGTGCTCCTTTATAATTTTATAACTGATATATGCCGTTAAGTTATAAATATGACCAAGACCAAAAAAATTTTCAAAATATGACTTTATATGCAAAATAAAATCAGTATGATGAGGATAACAAGTGTGCAGTTCGTGTTTAATTTGTGTTTGAGGCGAGAACGGAGGTCAGGATAAAAATATGACATGTTATAAACATCCGAACCCTACTTATAATAATAATTACAATTATTATATTGAATGAGCAATATGCCTTGCTCAGCTCGTTAGGTTCGAGGAGTATTGCCACATGTAAAAAAATAAAATTTCATTGAATTTTTAGCCTGATAATGGCATCCACTCAGAAAACTAGGATATTTTTCCGAAATTAAAATTTCCACCCAGACAGAAATTATATCCCCAAAAACTGGGAATATGGCAACCCTACCATAGCCTTAGTGTCTGCCATGCCATGGAATATTGCTTTAGTTTAATATTGGGATTAGTTTTGTTCAGTCTATTTACATGAGATGTAGCTGTAGGGTGACCATAATATTTTGAGCTGAAAACAGGACATCCCTAGTAAGTCAGATTAACTGCCCAAAAATTATACAATATTAAATTATTATTATTATCATTTTTATTTAATATGGAATATTCTTGTAACCTTGAGAGTAGCAAATAAAGTTGCGTAATAAACAATCTGTTTTTAAAATAAAATTATTTCTGTTTGTGTTAATTTTTATATATTCTATTAAATTGAGTTCATTTTGTGTGTTTTTAATATGCATTGTTTGATGTTGAAGCTCAAGAGAAGCCCTGTGGCCTGCATGCTTCATAGCCTGCCATCTATTTTAAAAGACAAGAACTACTAACAACTGTTGTCCAAGAGTCATTTGCCTCATCAATTACGAGCCATCTAAAAAGCCAAACCTTAAACACTTAAATATGTCAAACAAAAACAGTCGCGTGTAACTTAAGATAATAGTCATTAAGACACTCATATGGAAATTATGGAATAAGCAAAGTGAGTTTCATAAAACCATACTCTGTCTTAATAAATGCCATTATAGGCTTGTTGCATAATGTAGGCCTACTCTTATATTACATAAAAACACATCAGTACCTTTTGCCAAGATGTTGGTAGACATTCAATTAAAATCTGAACATTGATGCTCTGAAGATCAATAGAGCATATAGAATTTCATCAATAAGTATTACTGAGCTTTTCAACATACATTATGAAAATTTCAAAAGATAAACCGTGGAGAAAAATCACCTTGACAAATTGATGGCATCCATTGTTTTTTCTGTAGAAAGCCAATACTGCTCAGGCTTTAACTGTTGCGAGACTATATGATCTGAGGAGTGGATTCCTTTTTATTTTGAGTACATAGCATTTCCTGCTACATAACTCCCTCCATTTTTATAAAGAGTGTAGTTAAATTGCTATTAATCTCCTATATGATCTTAAGCTATGACTCCCTTTCCTAAAAAATAAGATACAATATGGCTTTGTGCACAATGGTTTGCTTGATTAAACAGAATAGAGTAGAGGATAATACCGGACAATTACTGCTTTGACAAGGCAAGATTGGGGGACAGATTTTGCACTAAGGTACTCCTGGTGACACAATCTGGAAACGGGGTAAATAAAATATTCGAAACATATATAAACTGTAATGTTTTAATGTTTCACCAACCACTGAGAACCAAAACACTGTTTAAATAATACTGGTAGTAATAATAATAATCAGCAAACAAAACACAGAATTTCCAAAATAGTTCATGCAATATTAATGAAAACAACAAATATTTCATTTTCAACTCAGTGGCTGCTAACAACAATTCTCTCTTATCTTCGTCTTTTTTTTTTTTTCTTCTTTCTTTTTTTTTTCTTTCTTTTTTTTTCTTTCTTTCTTTCTTTCTTTCTTTCTTTCTTCAGTGCTTTGTCTTTCTTTAATTTTTTGAAATTCATTTGTTTTCAAACAGCAAATTTGCTTTTCCAGACCATAGTTAGATAGAAAAATCATATCTGTTATACATAACGTGCCGAGATTGGCTATTTCGGCTCATCTAATAGGAACTGGTTGACATCTTTGTATCTAGTTACTGCATCTGTATTCAGCAGTAGCAGGTTGGACCGCTACATAGTGCTCACAATATTGTCCCTCGATATATTGCGAGGTGTCCTGTATTGTCCTCTATTGTATTTGATTAAACTGTTTATGATTATTAAATAATTGAGTGTTGTTAACGTTTTTCCCATTCTTAATTATTATTCTTAAGTATTGTTACCTGGAGAATCCAGCCTTGTGATATTGCACTTTTGTTGCTGTAATACCAATAATTATAATAGTACAGCACTAATAAGAAGTAGGTCTACTTGAAACTGGTTAATCTGAGCATTTTCTTTAGCTTTAGTATTGAGAAAGATTCTAATTCGTGGTCACAGGCCATGGAGGGTCACCACAATAGATGAATCTGTCCAGTGCAAGATCACCCTTGAAAATATAACTTGATTCTTTTTCTTTTGAGTATGGCATTTCCTGCTGCATAACTCCCTGTGAAGCATTTGAAATCAAGCTTGATTTGATTTGTTGTGTAACCAAACCAATTTCTCTAAAATTGTGTACAGTTCCCATAATTTCCCGTCGTCCTACTCTTTTCTCATCATAATAAGATATGTGTCAGCATTGATTGCGGTTTGAGAAATAATTTGCTGTCTTGTTCGAAAGAAAAATTAGAAAAAGACTATCTCTCCTAGGGACACACTCACAGCAACTTGGAGAGGAGAAGTCTATTTACAAGTTCAAAAAATAGACTGCTTGGATTGCTAAGAGTTTTAATGACTGCTCTGACGTTTTTCAAAGACTACATTCAAAACCAGCCTTCACTTCTCATATTTTTAGGAATACCATATTGCTTATAAGTCAATCATATTATTTTGACATTGGTTTCTTGCACAGAGTGGTACAGAAACAGGTTCTAAGCGTGGAGTCACCAATGGGAGGATTATTGAGACAATTATGGTGACCAGGTATCCTACATTCCCTGGACATGTCCAACATTTCAACTCTGTGTCCAGGTGTCTGCGAAAAGTGCAAAATTCTCCTTCATTTAAAGTCCATTGCAAACATTCTGCCATGGCGCAACATTCATATTTTTGTTGAAAAACTCGGGATTAAGGTTGTAAGGTTTCTGGAAAACATCTCATCTCAACTTCTTGAGGTATGAAGTGATGAAATTGTTCAGTGTTATTGACTGGATATTTATAGCAGGGAAGTCATTCAGGAGTGCTAAAAATTGCAGAATATTGTTTTGCATTGCCAGGTCATTATTATTATTATTATTTATTATTATTTATTTATACTGGCAAATTCAAGGCCTTTTCTTCCACTGGACCAGTAAAACTATAGGCCTACATATTGCAAATAATACAAGATTTGGTAAATTAGAAATTAAAACTAAACATGCTAATTACAATAAAAATTACAAGGATTTAATTAAAAGTTTGATAAACTAAACTAAAACAAAATTAATGACTAATAAAATGTATATTCAATTATCCATATTATGTGATCTGAAGTTCATAAAGTAAATGTTCTTTTGAACAGTTTCAAGCACTGCCTATGTATTGTGACAGGCTACGAGTATCCTACTGAATAATAATTATAATTATGTTGATAACTATGTTAGTTGCCAAAGCCAAATGAACCTGCAGGCCTTGTATATAGAGAAATGAAGTTACAGTAATGATATTTTTAAAGAAAGTACAATTATTAAATGACTGTTATGTCTTCATTAGTAATGTCACAGTGAATGGTCTACAGCTAACACTGTGTTTGTTTTTGTTTTTAATTATAATTATTATAAATCTTTGTCCCATTCTCCACCCCGCCCTCAGAAAGCGTTCTCTTCCAAAGATATTTTTTTAGGATTGATTTCAGGTTGTATGAAGGACATAGTGTTGTGGCTTCATGTATGCTTGTGTACAAATTGTAATATATATAACTTTTTTTTTTGGAAATTGGGATTTGTAATCAAAATAAAATAGACACGAACATTATTATTACATTTTGTTCAAACCTTGTAACAATCCCTTCCCCTCCTAACTTAAAAGCTCATTTATCTAACAGTACAATGGGTGGTATAAATAAAACCAAGCAGTAGCTCAAAACTCACTAATTCCTAGCAGCTGCTTGGTTTGATATAAATAAAAAGCGGCTTCCTCAGTCTCCTTCCTAGCAGTTGCTTAATGACCTTAACAGCTGAGCCGCTGCTTAGGATTTGGTATAAATAAAACTAAGCCGCAGCTCTCTGTTGCGAGCAGCGGCTTGCTATTTTCTGAGGTACCTCATTTGCGGACTCAGCTTGCTCAAGTGAAGTTGTTAATTGTGTTGCCGGGGTTCATGGGGGTGATTTTTGAACGAATATGAGTAATTTATACGGGGCGTATGGATTATGATGTGCACAGATGTAAAGAACCAATTGTACAATTGTAAAACATGTGTAACTTAACTTTGTTATTTTTCTTTTTAATAATAATAATCACAAAAATAATACACAATTATAGGTCTAACACATTCTCATATTTTATTGGTATCAGTATGAACTAACATATTTCAAACGTGATTAATTCTTTTAACACTATATAGGCCTATATGTAGACCTACCTTCTTTACTAATAGCAAAACATATTGAAATAAAAATGGAAACTTCATCCTCTTACAAAGCTATATTAATGTGTGGGACAAAATCAGCTGATCTGAACAAATCTCACAACCTTAAAAGCTTATCCGGGGTTTGTTTGTCTTACTATCAATTTGACTATCTTCCCCTCTTCATACAAACATCAACACTTGGAGGGAATGAAAGAAAGGGGTAGAGCACCAGCCTTTAGACTCTTCATTGGTAGGCCCTACAGTCTGTACAAGAGCAAAATATTTAAAGTGCTAAGATCATAAAATATCCTAATTATTTAGGTCTACCTAATAGCTACTAAGTAGACTTGTGATTTTAGGGCAATTGCCTGTACTCTGTTTAAGTATTATTTAAAACTTTAAACTAATAATAACACTGGTCTACAAAAAAATCTATCCGAGTTAAAAATAGTTAATTCCTATTCATTTCGATGTGACATAAACGAATATGACGTTTAAAATGTTTACTTAGCTCTTATTTCCTTGATAAACAGGAATTAATTTTATGATAGAGGGAAATTTTGCAATGTTGGTAATATTTTTTTTTACAAATGACGGTTGTCAACACTGTCCAGTGTGCCACATTTTGATTCTAGACAAGCCATTTTGTATACATAAATGTCCATTGTTGTGCTTATTGAACCATTGTGCTCTTAATTCTCAGTAATTTTCTGTGTTTGAAGTTAAATTTTCACAGGTAAATAAGAAATCAAGTGCAAACCTTTATTTATCTTCTTGGGTGAAAAATACATAATCATAATCTAAATTTTCAGCTTTATTTTCTTTATATTTCAGATTAATTCTACTTCAAGATGCCACGTAAATGTGTTAACAGTGTGAATAACTTTTGCTATGTGTGCGGAGAAGTGACTTTTGCTTCTCAGAAACGTGAATTGACTCCATTAATAAAGACAGCATATTACCATTACTTTAACTGCAAAATAGATGAGGATAAACCTTGGGCACCAAGTATTTGCTGCAATTCATGTGCAGTAAACCTCCGTTGTTGGTTAAACAAGACAGTGAAGTCAATGCCATTCGCAGTTCCCATGACATGGCGAGAACCTACAAATCATGTCAGTGATTGTTATTTCTGTATGGTGCCTCCTCTTAAACATGGAATGTCAAGAAAGAAAAAATGGACCATCACATATCCAACTTCGACTTCGGCTACACGACCGGTACCACATGGAGAAGGTCTGCCAGTTCCTATCCCTCCGGAACATTATGTCCTAGAATCTGATGAAGACATGGAGGGAGAATACAAACAACAGCCTGAGTCTTTACAGCAAGACCCAGATTATACTCCAGAATCAATCTCGCCCAGTAGGCCACATAAAATTGCTCAAGAAGAACTTAATGACTTAATTCGTGATCTGGAGTTACCAAAAAGCAAGGCCGAACTTCTAGCCTCCAGGCTTCAGCAGTGGAATCTCCTGGAGAAAAATGTGAAAGTGAGTGTATATAGACATCGAGAAAGAGACTTAACGCCATTCTTTGAAATGGAAAACAACCTTGTTGCCTGCAATGATGTAAATGGTCTAATGGCATCTTTGAGAATGGAGCATAATCCTGAACACTGGAGACTTTTCATTGACTCCTCTAAGTTAAGCTTGAAAGCTGTTTTGCTACACAATGGAAACGCATTACCATCTGTTCCTGTAGGTCACGCTGTACATATGAAGGAGAGTTATGAAAATGTAAAATTGCTTCTTAAAAAAATAAATTATGAAGTCTATCAATGGCAGATATGTGGCGATCTGAAGGTTATTGCTATCATACTCGGAATGCAGTTAGGATATACAAAGTATTGCTGCTTCCTGTGCGAGTGGGATAGTCGCGACAGGAAATTACACTACATACGAAAAAACTGGCCTGAAAGGAAAATGATGGAACCTGGAAAAAAGAATATAGGCCTACAGTACACTCCCTTGGTTTCCCGTGATAAAATCTTATTGCCACCTTTACACATAAAGCTCGGACTTATGAAGAACTTAGTGAAAGCGATGAATCGAGAAGGAGAAGCTTTCAGATATTTAAAGACAAAATTCCCAAGTCTCAGTGATGCAAAGATCAAAGAGGGAATCTTCGTTGGACCACAAATTCGACAGCTGTTGGAGGATGGAACATTTAATAGGGTCATTGAAGGGAAAGAGAAAGCACCGTGGGAAGCCTTCAAAAATGTTGTTCACAATTTCTTGGGAAATCAAAGAGCTGAAAATTACAAATTAGCTGTAAATGAACTTCTGAGGACATACCAAGAGCTAGGTTGTAATATGTCGCTCAAAATACACTTTCTGGACTCACATATCGACTTCTTTCCAGACAATTGTGGCGCTGTGAGTGACGAGCACGGGGAGCGCTTCCATCAAGACATTTCAGGAATGGAAAAAAGGTATCAGGGCAAGTGGAACTCATCTATGCTTGCAGACTATTGCTGGAATGTCATGAGAGATGCCCCAGAAGTAGATTACAAACGAAAGGCAAAAAAACCGAAACGCTCAGAGTGAATAACTAGACAGGTAAAGAACCAAAGGGAGAAGTTCCATACATACATGTATATATGTAAATATCTTTGAACCAAGAGCTAACAAATAATTTCTGCTGACATATTCTTGTTCTCTGACCTCTAATTGATTGGAATTGACTATTTTTGTTCAAGATAGAGACAACTTGATTTTTTTTGTAGACCAGTGTAATATGTTTCTATGATGGTACAAGTAAGCAAAATACCCAAATGTGCTTATTAATATAAAATGTTAACTTTTGTTTATTAGAAATGAGTAAAATTGTACCTGTCTACTGTTCTAGTTAAATGATTAATTTATTAATTTACAAGCCTAAACATAATTTTTAGTGCCCTAAAATCAAGGTTTGCTAATAAAACATGAATACTGGAGAAGATTGTAGGAAAAAAATTCCTCTGACACTGGGGCTTGAACCCAGGACCTTTGGATATCCAGGACGTTTTAATACTAGGCCTAGAGAGGTAACAAATACGGGGACCTGTTCTCACTCACTTGTCTCTTTTCTTTCTCCCGAAATAGGTTCTCTTTCTTTAAATTCAATACTTCTATTTCTAATTTTTTCCTTTTCTTTTCGGGTTCTCTCTCTTTCTTCTTCTTCTTCTTCTTCTTCTTCTTCTTCTTCTTCTTCTTCTTCTTCTTCTTCTTCTTCTTCCCCCCAACACTTCAGTTTCACTAACACCATCCTTTGGAGTTTGCTGTTGCTGAGTCCAGCTATTTCTTCATCTTCATCTATGTGTCTTCTTTTTCCTGCAGTTTTTCGGGTTCCCGTGCATTCTCTAACTAACGTGCATCCCTCCGCAGCTACAAGAACGGAGGTCACTGGAGTGAATCGTTTTGATGTAGATGGTGATTCGTCTAAAGCTAAACCAACTTCTATTCCTCCTGGATGATAAAAGAAGTTCGTAGTTTACTGTGTATTATAGTACAAATTAATTTAAAATGAATGAGTAAATACGGTATTTTTTTAAATATAAATTCTTACCTGCCATTCTTGCAATGGACGGATTTGATTCTGCTTGTAGCAGGTCCAGGAACTTCTGTTCCCAATCTTTCAAGACTATCGGCTTATTTGCAGTCTGAATTTTACTTTATTCTGCTCTTCAAATTACTAATTCTTATTAAAATCTGATTTTCAGTTAATGCTACTGTACCTTACATTCTCGTTCTAGCTGACTTTTGAAAACAGTTACTGCTAGAGATTTTTTTTTGCACTCAGGCAGTTGAGCTTTATCCAGTACTCGTTTGTGCATTTTCAGAATTTGCACGAACTGCTTTTGAAAGACACTATTTTATTCAACCATTCCGATACATTATACTAAATTTTTAATTTTAAATCGCAGCACAGACAGTCAAGTGGCATGTTTGTTTACTCAGCCGCTATGTGTCGGATGATATGGAATGCAGGTGTCAAGCACTTGCTACCAGTTGCCTGAGCAGCTGCTTGGCAAGAAAAGGCAACTTTTATTCATACGAAAAAGAGAGCGGGTGCTTGATTCTCAACCTACTCACGAGCAGTGGCTTCTTTTTATTTATATGACCCAATATCTCAACATTTCTGAACCATTAGATACAAACATAGGTAAATATTTTATTTTCTATTGCATACTAGCTTAAAAGGCCTGGCATCGCTCGGGTTTTGCATTTGGTAAATTCGAAAATAACTTAAAGATCCTTATACAGGCCTAGGTATTTAGAATTTGAAATGAGGAAGAACGACTTATCACACTGAAACTATTCCCTCAGAAAATGATAAATATAGCTTTTTATGGCTTATAGCAGATCCCTGCGGCTTCACCCACGATAATTATTCAAAAGATTAACAATTAAGAGCAAAATAATTAAAATATTATATTTATTAACACTTTGCATGTGAAACATTCATAGATCTGAACTAAACGATTGATAGGCCTAATTAATGAAACAGCTATAAATCCGGCTTTGAAGCGAATTCCACGATTAGAAAGCGCGTTATGGAAAAAATAACCTCATATTCGAGTTCCCTGGCACAGAAAACCCCTGCATTGTGAGTGTCGTCTAAATCGAAATGTTTACGCATTGAGACCTATATTCATTATACCTCTTCCGTCTAGGTTGAAAATTTCAGATATCTGTGTGCCTTGACATTATAAACAAATTGACCAACATGGGCTATACAACATTCAAGCGATCGTGATGCTTTTATTTCCAATGTATGACAAAAATAGACAAAGCCAACTGCAACTGGTATTACAACTGAAATGTATTACTGAGAACCGATGCTTCGAAAGCGCAAAAAATGCATATTTTTTCCCCATTTTTTGCTCATAACTCGCGAAAAAAGCTAAAATTAAAAATGTACTATGCCAGAAACCTTTGCGGGAGTGTATTCAAGAATTTCATGGCAGTCGGATGAATGGTGTAGTAATGCATAAAGGACAGACACACATACATTTGTTTTTATATAGATAGATTACATTAGAATAAATGACTTCATCATACATAACAAGGAAGGAGAAGGGTAGGCCTGTATTTTGGTTAAAAATTACAAATGTTTGTTTAGCTTAGTTTAAAAAGTTCACAACAGTTGGTTGAGGTGTGCAGAATGAGCATTTATTTACATTTGACTTCCTTTGCTAAAATACACATCACATAAACTTTAATTGCTGTTTGCCTGTGCTGATTCCATGTGAACCTTCATCATCATCATCATCATCCTTTCAAGTATTAGGTCTAGTTGCCAGTTACGGTCTCCTTCCATTGCCAAAATGGTCTGCCCACAGATCCTTTCCCATGTGGAATATATTAAAGCATTTGTTTGGGTATTCTGGAATGGTTCATGCGGTAAATATGGTGTAGCCAGTTACGCCTGTATTCACTCAGGTATTGAGAAATAGGTGTAATATTGAGTTCTTTAGCTATTGTTTCATTTCTTTGGTGGTCTAGAAGACTATAACCATCTGTTCTACGTAAAAATTTCATCTCAGCAGCTGTGATACGATGTTCATTCTGAGTTCGAATGGTCCATGCTTCACTGCCATAACAGAGAGTGGGTCTAGCGAGAATTGTACATACTTTTGTTCTTGTGTGTCTCTGTACCTTGGATGGTTTGAAAACTTGGTTGATATTCTTAAAGCTTGATTATATTTATGAATTTTAAACATAAATAGACAATTAATAGCTTAATTTATGTATTACAGTACAGCATAATAATGGGATTCCGCAAGCAAAACAGTAATGGTGGAAGCATGCTTGGCCCATAACCCAGAGGTCCATGGATTGTAACCATGCTCTGCTATCATTATTGTTTTGCATGTGGAATCCCATTATTGTACTGAAATACATAAATTAAGATTGACATGGAATCAGCATATGCCAAAAGTTGCTTTTTCATTAATTTGGATAATCTGATTGTGTAATTGATTGGTATTGAATTGTTATGTGTTTGCATGATTCACACAGACTGAAGGGTAGTCTGACAAAAGCTAGCAAGTTGGACACTTTGCTCCAGGAAAATTACCTCTGAAGGTGCTCACCACATTCATAAGTGAAACCAGGGCCTTCTGTACAGTTTTATCAGTGCACAGAGGAAAGATGCAATGAACATCACAGTTGCATCAGGCTGTATTATCCAGACAAGTCTGCAGTGGCCAGAATTGTGCTGACACAGTCTACAAAGTAAACTCCAATTCAATAACACCAAAATCCTGGGTGCCACATCTCGTACTGGGGCCATGTTGTAGCAGAGGACTTGGACATCCAGATGCAAGACTTGCTCTCTCTCACTCCCAAGTGGGTATTGGCCATCTAGAGGACCGATTACTAGAGTTGATGATTTGTGGTGAATAAAAACTCAGGATTTCGTCAAATAAAATGCAAAATTTCTACATATATTTCGCTATTTAAAAATTGAATTTCGTCATAAAAATGATAAAAAAAAAAAAATCTTGAAAATCAGCTTTTAAATCTAACTGAATTTTTTTCCGTACACTGATAATATGTATCAAGCAACATCCAGGAGTGATATGACAATGTCTTGAATTCATGTGAAATAAAAACTATTAATGAAATACTGTAACATAAATAAAAAATCTGATGTGAAAGTCACATAACTTCCTCTGCCCAAATAAAAGTTAGGAATACTCACATGGTCGTGTACAGAAACGCAAGACACAATTTAACGCTAATTTTACGATAAATACCTGATCACCTCTTCTTTGTTGTTGTTGTTGTTCGTTGTTCTTTAACGACGCTACTGCTACTCCTAGGAGGGAGTTGGCTACTGCGTCCATGCACTGAAAGTCTAAATTTCCCAAGGCCAATCCTGTTGACCGCTGGGAAGATAAAGTTGTAGGTATGTCTCTGAAGTAAGTATGAAGAGAGGATATTATATTTTCATCCGAGTTTTAGTTATATATCGAAATAAAGCTCTGGAGATATGACAGGAACGTAAAAGTAACAAGTTGTCCATTTTTATAGGGCCAGGAGGGTGGTGTTGATAAATTGTCTGGAGAAGAGTTGTTATCTGTCGTGCGCGATGAGAACAGCCAAAGAAAAGATGATCAATCGTCCCTAGTTGACCACAATCACAGTACGGTGAAATATCTGACTGGAGTTTATGCAAAAAGACCGGCACAAGTGCCGTATGAAACTTAAGTCGGTAGAAATAACTGGTAGTCCTGTGAGGTACTTTCCTTAACTTTTTGAGGAATTTTACAGTGTCCATCCTTTTCTGGTGATCTGTGCGGTTTTCATACTGTAAAATATCTTGAGAAGTTTTTAGGTTTTGTTTGATGTGAGTAGCAATGTCTCTAGGAGGTGTAAGAAAATTCGTGTCAATTTTATTTTTGAACTCAGACAGTTTCGCCAAATTGTCCACTATTTCATTCCCTGCTATCCCTGAATGAGATGGTATCCAGGTCAAAGTAATGTGTTTTCCTTCTCGAACGAGTGTGTCCAGAAGGGATTTTATAATAATTTCATATATGGAATGTGAAGTTACATTGAGTTTGAGCTGGGCCTGTAAAGTGGAGTAGCTGTCAGAGAAAATAATAATATTCTGATATTGTTGGCGTGATGCGTCCTTAAGTGCAGTGTAAAGAGCAATATTCTCTGCAGTATAAATTGAGGTCTGTGGATAAAGTTTCCAAGTTCTACCATATTCTTCACTCCAGTTGTAATAGGCTGCTCCAGCATTTCCCATTGTCTTCGAACCATCCGTGAAATATATAATGGGTGGAGGATCTCGAGATAAAGATTCCATATATTCGATCCATCGAGCTGATGGTCTGAGATCTTTTTGACGGAATGTATTTAAATCCATGGTTAAGTTTGTCGGAAAAGGTCTAGGGTCCATCAGATATTGAGGCTGTACTGGAGTTTTATACATCTGTGTGTATCGTAGAAAATGTAGATACATCGAGGTAAGATCGTCAAGATTCGAAGTGTGAGAGGCAGGGATGTATGGATGAAGAGCCTGTAGACGCTGAAGTTTCGGAAGAAGAATATTATTCGTGGCTGACAATAATTTGGAAAGATAATTGCATGCTTTGATTTGACGTCTATACTGTAAATCCATATATGGGAATTCTTCGCGCAGTTTTATACATGATGGTTTTCCATTAATGTGAAAAATTACTTTGTATATGTTATACAGTAGAGAATGATATTGCGCTATAGAGGCTTGAGTCAATCTGTTATAGGCGAGAGATCCGTATTCCATCCGAGATAAGATGAGAGGAATGATGAGATTGAATAGAATGAGAGGATCAGCTCCCCATGCTTTCCCAGATATCGCCAAGAATAATTTCATTGTATTGCGGCCAGCCTTCAAGACAGTTTGGAAATGTTTATTGAATGTGAGACGACTGTCCAGGATACAGCCTAGAAATTTTACTTCTTTGACCATTTTGAGTCTGAAGTTTGGAAGATGTAAAAACTTCTCTTGATGTGGAGTCCCAGGTTGAAAAATCATAAACTTAGTCTTTTGCATATTGATACTAATTCCCAGATGCTCCAACGTAGATATACAACTGGTGACTGAGATTTGAAATTCCTCAATATCACTTTGGATCTTTCTTGAGTTGAGCGACCGATACAAACATATGTCATCCGCATACTGGAGTATGCGTAGCGGAACCGGAGTAGGAAGCATGAGGTCTTGCACATACAGTGCATACAAGAGTGGGCTGAGAGATGAACCCTGAGGAAGGCCCTGTGTGGCAACTCTGGTTGCAGGATTATTATAGAGACGAACCAGAGTTATGGTACGAGAGTGAATGAGATTATATATCGTTTTCATTATGGCTGTGGGAAGAGCATATGTATTTAATCGGGTCATGAGTATAGGGATCCTCACTGATTCATAAGCATGTGAAGCATCCAGAAACAAGGCAGCAATTTTGTTTTTTTGTGCGAAAGCTATTTGTACATCTGTAGATAAAAGGTATATGTTAAACTCAGCATTATAATGTTTACGGAAACCATATTGCGTACGAGGCCATAACGCATTTCGTTCTAAATAGAATGCGATGCGGTCCGTCAGTATTTTTTCGAAAGTTTTTCGAAGTGTGGGAAGTAAAGAAATCGGCCGATAATCCTGGGCTGTTAGGCCAGAGGTTCCTGGTTTTTGTATTGGATGTATAAGTGACACATTCCAAGAAGATGGGATTTGTCCGGAGTGTAATATTTTTGTGAAAACTGATGCTAAGATCTTCAAAAATTCTTGAGGAAGAGCCTTGAGAAGAGAATAAGTAATATCGTCAGGACCTGGACTCGAAGGACGGGTCTTGGATTGCCACACATGAGAGATTTCTTGAATGCTGATTTGTTGCATAATTGGATGCTGTGATTCTGGATGGATGCTGGGAAATAGGATAGGCGATTCTGGTACAGTGATTGGTGCCACCATGGAAAGAAAGTTATGTTGGATATCCACGTTGCCTGCGATGGGTAAAAGTTGCGGGGAGTTATTCTTTTTCTTATACCATGCTAGTTGATGCCAGATCTGTGTTGTGGTGTTAGATTGATTAATGGATGAACAATATCTCTTCCATCCGGTACGTTTAGATTTATTAAGGACCCGTTTGGTGACAGCTTCCTGTTTTTTGTATGAAATATAATTTTGATATGTTGAATTAGAACGATATCGGTGCATTGCTTGTCGTCGCATCGCTATTGCTTCAGCACATCGAGCGTTCCACCATGGAGGATGTTGTTTTTTATCGGTGGAGATTATTTCATAAGGGTGGTGGATATTGAGGTAAGATGTGAGGATCGTCTCTACTTGTTCATAATTCAACTGGTTTTCATTAACGTTTGAGAGGTGGTCCATTATGAATGTTGATAAATTGTGCGGATTAATTTTCCCCGCTCTATGTTTTTTATAGAGAGTGTCCCAGATGATAGAAGTGTGAGTCAGGCGAATATGCAGTGGAAAGTGATCACTATTACAAGTATCATTCACTCTGGAAACATGAATGTTATGGAGAAATCCTTTAGAAGCTATAATTAGATCCGGAGTAGTATCTTGTTGATTCAAATATCCGAGTCGCGTCGTAAGATGAGAATTCAGTATATGCCAATCATTTTGCTTGCAAACAGTGATGAGCGGATGGGCAATGTTTCGCCAATCGGAACTGAGATGAAAATTTGGTATATTAAAATCACCACAGATCAAGGTATGCTGGTCCGGAACAACTGGGAGGATGGAATTCCATTGATAAGTAGTTAATTGAATAGGATCCGAGTTATAAATGGCATAGATAGATATATCAAGCACTTGCAGATGGATCCTTTCCAAATGTGGTAATGGTTTAACTGTATTATCATAATTGGAAATTTTTATGTTGTTATGGACAAAGATGGCGACCCCACCGCCATTCTTATTCCTATTTTGCCGATTGCTTTATATCCAGACAAAGTGAAAGATTTATTATCATCCAAATGTGTTTCAGTAATGATAATAATCTGATATGTATTTTTACTCAATAAATATTGGATTTCATTTTTCTTATTATTTATACTGCGAGCATTCCAGTACAATAGGTTGAGATAATTATATGGAGGCATGGTATATTTATGCAATTAGTTCTTTTATTTGATATTTAATTTTTTCAAGATCTTTTCTAATACTGTCTGGAGCCTCACTCATGACCTTATTGAGGGCTGTTATAACAGTATATGTAGGACTCGTAACAGATCGTTGGACTTTCTGCTTCCCGGAGACTTGAGGTCTATTGAGTGAAGAAAGTTTTGAGGTATCAGAAGACTTTGTGCAAGGTGTCTGCTGCGTTTTATTATTCTGAGAAAAAACTGGTGACGTTGGGCTTGCAAGATGGCCAGTAGGATAAATCAAAATCTTTTTGTATGCCGTTGTATCCACACCCGAAGCACCTTCTTGCTCCTTCCTTTTTGATGTTTTGGACTGAATAGAAATGTTTGCGTTGGTTTTGGGAGAAACGGAAATCTGTTGATTCAAAAAAGTTTTTTGAGAAGTAGAGCGATTTTCCAGAAGCGGGAATTGCGTGTAAGGATCAAACGTAGAAGGGGTTTTCTTTTGTATCATCTGCGCATATGAAGTACGACCAAGTACAATTTGTTGAGCTTCATAGCGCGAAATCGGAAGTGTTTGCATTTTGTCTGCTATCTGTTGTGCTAATTTAAAGGCTGGACATTGTTGCATATCCGTCGTTTTATGTGTAGACTTACAATTGATACATGCGAGTGTTTCGTTTTTACACTCCTCGGTGGAATGTTCTTGGCTGCATTTTAGGCATTTTTGTGTCGATCTACAAAATTTGGTACGATGATTAAGTTTACCGCACTTTTGACAAATTGAGATCTTCTCTTTGTATGGTTCAACTGGACATTGTTGATGATACAGTTTTACCAATCTCGGTAGCACTTGGCTACGAAAGGTAAGTTTTACCGTTTGAGTAGGTATATATTTTACTTCACCCTGATCGTCACTACATCGACGATTAAAACGATACACCTTTGTAATACCATAACCTTCTGGGATAATACTGTCTGCTTTGATTTCTTCCGTGGTAATGTTAACTTCTACACCTTTAATTATACCAGAAGTGAAAAGATTGTAAGCTGGTATGAATGATTGAGTTCCATGAACTGTATCAAAATCCGAGTTGAGAAAGGAGTTCGCGGCATGATACGTTTGGAAATGCACGTCAATTTGAGAATTGTTCACTTTATTCAAATACTGAACATCATAATTGGCTTTGAATAACCATTTACCAATGGTCATTGGATGGAATTTTCCTAGGTCCTTGGAATCATGTTTAATTGAAACAAAATAAGGGCCCGCGTCCGTATGAAGATAACGGTAGGATTCCTTGTTTATGGTTGTCTTATTGTTAGAGATAACAGATGAATTCTGTTGATTTATAGTTTCCTTTTTATGTATATTCACGTCACTAAGAGACAATTCCATTTCTTCCTGTCCTACCTTTTGAGATGTATTCTCCATGTCTATTATTGTATTTAAATCTAAAATCTATTTCCTCCCCTTCCGAGGGGGGAGCAAGAAAACACAAAATACAGAAAGTCACAAATCTGATATCTATATACACTGCACTAAACACAGTTTATTCACTCGCTTTATTTACGTAAGAAAAGCACAATGTGACGATTTAAATCGCCCGATCAGGTCCGTATATGCAAGAAGAATAGTCACAAATCAGAAAATAAGCCTTACTTATTAAATTACTATGAAATACACCTAAAGTTTAAGCACCAGCACAAATTGAATTCGAACCTTCCGCCATTAATCGTAACAATGAACCTCTTCTTTGAAAATGAAGCGACTAATAAATGTGCAGCTGTTTAGCAAACAAAAACAAGTGACTGCAGACATTTATTGAAACTTCCGTCGTGAAGAATAATTTCCGAACTTTATCGAATATTTCCCTCCAATATGTCTTTCTCGCTTCATTCTTATATAGAATAAGAGGCCGTGAAAAAGTGTTTATTCAATAATTGAATACAATTATTGTTAACCACACAACAAACTTTTTACAAACAGTGGGTGAACAGTAGGTGGCTTGTAACTGCCTTCAGAGAATTTTTTCGAAAAAAAGTTTCAAATAAAAGTTTTAGCTCTCACTATAAGCTACACTTGTGCAAAATTTAAAGAAAATCGTTAGAGCCGTTTTCGAGAAAATCGCGAAAAACGAAAATTTCTTCATGTAAAGTTCCCTTAAAAATAAGAGAAAATAGTCACCAATCTTATCCTCACATCTTCAGAAGGTACCTGACCCAAATACGAAATTTTGTTTTCATACGATTTTCCGTTTTGGAGCTAGAGTGTTCACAGACAGACACACAGACAGACACACAGACATGTTTCCAAAAATAGTATTACTTCCTCTGCCCGTACCATAGGTACTATAGGTAGAGGAAGTATTGTTTTCGACCCCAAAATTCGAAGTTGAGTTTTTAGCATATATACACGTTTCAAGGCCCCCTGAATCCAAAAATACTATTTTTGGAAACATGTCTGTGTGTCTGTCTGTCCGTCTGTCTGTCTGTCTGTGAACACTCTAGCTCCAAAACGTAAAATCGTATGAAAACAAAATTTCGTATTTGGGTCAGGTACCTTCTGAAGATGTGAGGGTAACATTGGCGACTATTTTCTCTTATTACTTCCTCTGCCCGTACCATAGGTACTATAGGTAGAGGAAGTATTGTTTTCGACCCTAAAATTCGAAGTTGAGTTTTTAGCATATATACACGTTTCAAGGCCCCCTGAATCCAAAAATACTATTTTTGGAATCATGTCTGTGTGTGTGTCTGTGTGTCTGTCTGTGTGGAAGTTTGTGAACAGGCTAGCTCCGAAACGGAGAATCGTATGAAAACAAAATTTCGTATTTGGGTCAGGTACCTTCTGAAGATGTGATTCGAAGATTGGCGACAAATTTCCCTTATTTTTAAGGGGACTTTACATGAAGAAATTTTCGTTTTTCGCGATTTTCTCGAAAACGGCTCTAACGATTTTCTTTAAAATTTGCACATGTGTTTTTTTTACTGAGAGCTAAAACTTTTATTTGAAACTTTTTTTCAAAAAAATTCTCTGAGGGTAGTTACAAGCCACCCACTGTTCACCCACTGTTTGTAGAAATTTTGTCTTGCGTGATGAACAACTGAATACACGATCTTTCATGGCCTCTTATTCTATAAAAGAATGTAAAGTGAGAAAGTTGTATTGTTGGCCATGCATAGAGTAAATATGTATCTGAGGGAAATATTCGATAAAGTTCGGAAATTATTCTTTACGCCAGAAAGTTCAATAAACGTCTGCAGTCACTTGTTTTTGTTTAGTTTGTTATCTCTATATATATAAAAGGCTTTGTCCTGACTGACAGGAATCAACGTACAGCCTAAACTATAACAGGTAGAGACTTGGAATTTTGACAGTACCTTCGTTTCACTAAGAAAGGATTTTGAAAAATTCTGATTTTAACTGCCAAAAATTAAATGTTTTTGAAAATACTTAACCCCTTTTTACACATAATTATCCAAACAAATTCACAGAACATATTGTTGCCAGTAGTATCAGGTGGGTTTGGATTAAATGAAATGGATGTTTGACAAATTAGAGAAGGTATCATTACAATTCATATTATCTGTATTAATAAAAGGAATTGTCCTCGATGTCCAGCGAAATCTACTGAACGCAGAGATCTGAAATTTTAAACATAGGTGGGCTGAAGGGTCGGAAAATGCACCTCCAAGCCGGAATTTTAATTTTAGTTTTCGTTCGTGAGTTATGAGTGAAAAACGGGCAAAAAACGTGCATTTTGTGCGTTTTCAAAACATAAGTTTTCAGTTATACATTTCAATGTCAAATCAATTACAGTTGGCTTTGGCTATTTTTGTCATACCTTGAAAATAAAACTTTCGCGATCGCTTGAATGTTGTAAGCCCTAAATATGGTCAAACGTTTTATTTGGACGAATCTCACTATACAGAGGTTTTCTGGGCCAAGAAACTCGAATCTGAGGTCGCTTTTACCAGACGATGCTATCTAATCGTGGTATGTAGTCCACGTGATTTAGGTGTTAATAAATATAATGACTTTACTATTATGCTCTTAATTTTTAATTTTTGAAATAATTATCGCGGGCGAAGCCGCGGGCACATGCTAGTAGCCTATATCCTGCGTCTTAGTCGCGTCATTTTGAGAGAAGAGATTATCAGGTATTTATTGCATAATTAGCGTGAAATTGTCTTGTATTTCTGTAGAAGGATAGTATGTGAAAACTGGCAACTTTACCGTTAAACCTTTTATTTTAATTTCAGGCTGGAACTCGTTAAGAGTATTTTTGACAATGGTTGGGCGGAGGAGCGTGAGAAGGAAAAACTTTAATTTCAATATACGTAAGAATTCATCCGAGAAATCTAATAGAATCGTTTTGGGATCAGTTAGCCAAAACAATGTTGCATTTGGTGTGCTTCAGAATACACAATGCACTAGCATGTCCGTAATGGCATTGTGTTTCTCGTCAGTAGTGAATATTCAGGAGAGGAACTGTGAAATAATAGATAGCATTTTATACTTTGGGAACGATTTGCATAAAAAATCGATTTAACATTTCAGTGGCATTTTACCTGACCCGCCTTATTTGTGTGCTGATGAAATTTGGTTACAAGATATTTTCGTGCAGAACAGAAAAATAACTTGCGAACCAGTTACTACTGATTTTCATTTACAAGGTGTGTTACAAACTGATTTGGAAAGTGTACTAGACACGTTTCTTGAATCATATGAACGTGGTGTTTTTACTGCTCAGTTCAAGTCCATTGCTCTTGTGAAGAACGATTTGGAGTACTGGGTATTTGATCCTCACGGTTGTAACAGTGAAGGTGTATACGACGATGGGGGAGTCGCAGTGGCATGTGAATTCCATTCTTTAAGCAACCTAGTAACATTAATTAAAAAGAATTTCATTGTAACTAGTTCAGATGAACCTTTTGTTATAGTGCCCTTTATTTTTTCTGAATCTAATTCTCGCAGTAATCCAGAATATACGCCAAATAATACTAATGAGGGCCTAAAAGAAACAACATCGAGTAAAAAAAGGAAAAGTACGTGTTATAGTGTGCGATTGACAAAAAGAAAATTGCTCATGAAGAATGGAATTTGTTATCGATAGTAGAGATAAAGATGAATCATCTGAAGATGAAGTGATTGGAGAAGAGGATAATAGTGATGAGGATGGAGAAGAAGTTCTTTTACTCAATCGAGATAAATTATTACATGCAGACAAAATTGAGATTATTGCACCAGGGCAAAACAAGAAACCAGTAGCCTGGCATTTAATATAATATTTTGATGAACTTCGTTTTCCTAAAATATTTGTAGGCCACAGTTTCAATGCACAAAAAGATATAACATACAGCGATAGAGCCAAATCAGAATGCAGGCGGGTCGATCGGAGATCTTGTGTCCCAAGCAGACTTTTATTCATGGCGAAACAAAAGATAGAAAAACAATGTATAGCAAACATTAATGTATGTTTAAGAAAAACTAAAAAGTCTTCCCTAAAAATGACTGCTGCCAATCTCCTCGATAAAGATTTTGTTAATAACCTGATTAAAATTGATAGTGGTTATCACTTCATGAAGGAAATTCGTTCCAGTCCAGCTTTCTGGGAGAAGAAGAAAAAGTATTTAACAGCAATGATCAGACAGCTTGGTAAGCCGAGTTTGTTTGTAACTCTATCTGCAGCAGAAACGATGTGGCCAGCACCTTTTGTCCAGATTTGACCAAGCCTTGCGTATAATAAAATCAGTTTTTCTCAAATATCTCAAAACATACGCTAGTGGAGATTGCCGGGTTTGCTAATAGACACCTCATTAAAAATTGTCCAAAAGAACTAGGCCTAGTGTATAACCAAAACGAAATTGACTACATAAAGTCAGATTGTTGGTGCTATAGTGGAAATGTGTTGAAGAAATTTTTTGTTTTTCGCGATTTTCTCGAAAACGGGTCTAACGATTTGCTTTAAATTTTGCACATGGGTTGCTTACAGCAATAGCTAAAACGTTTATTTGAAACATTTTTTTTTTCAAACAAACTCTCTGAAGGGTAGTTATAAGCCACCCACTGTGAATACGCGCTCTTTGCAATACGGCCTTTTGTATGGAAAATTGTACGAAAACGGAATTTTTTATTTGGGTTAGGTACCTTCTGAGGGGAAAAATATGACATGTCATAGAAATCCGCCCCCTACACGCCGATTTCATATGTACTTTTTTTCCATGCGTTTATGCCGGAGCAATGAAGAGTAGATTTTTACTTTGCCGGAGCGCAGTTCCGGCCCAACTTCAGCACTGTTGACAAGTAATTAAATAAATTCATAAAACTGTTTGCTTGGCTACCATTCAACTCCTTCTGGCTGGCGGTAGACGAAGTAATTTTGTTGGAGGTTCTTCATCACACAACTCAGATGCTGAATTTAGATCGTCATTGTTATATTAGAAACGTTTCTTGTGCTTACAGTTTCCAAGGAAACATGTTAGATGAAGAGAAGGAGATATGCGATTATGTATGCGATTGTGTATGCGATTATAGTTTTCCTGATAGTAGGTGATGTTTGTTTATGTAGTTCAGCGAATAAGAAATACGACGCAAAGGTTCACAAGTTTTTAGATGATGTCCGCAATGCTGAGACTCATCTTTCATGGATTGAACGATCTAATCCTCATAGAGTACTAGATAAGAAGAAGGTGGATACTGGAGAGTGGCCACCATTGAATTTGAGACACAAATCACAGAGTTATAGGAAGAAATTTCTAAACAACCATAAATTTAACCAGTTTAATGATAGAAATGTTGATTTAGACGAAAATTACAATGGTTATGAAGAAATGGAGCCTATTGAACATAAACCCAAACATAGGAAGTTCACTAAAGATACCTGCAGGCATAAATCAATTCAGCGCAGAGGGAAACAGTTCAAGGAGCACTCCCCAAGAGATTCTGAGAATGAGAAGACTGAAAACATTAGGCACAAACGTCAGATTACAAAGTTTTGGTCAAATACTGCAGATGACGACGATGATACAACCGATGAAGGAAGGAAAGAAGACAGCAGAAATACTGCTCGTTTTGCTGATGACAGAGCACAGGTTCCCTCCTATGTTACAGCTTCTGTTTTAAACAGATTAAGGCAAAAAGACAAGCGTCTATCTTCATTGTCTGCTGAGAACTGTAAATTAATAAATGCAAGGAGCAAGATAAGTGAGAACTCATATACAGAGAAGGGATCTAACTCGAGAGAGAACAGTAATAATGCGGAGGTAAACTTGCAAGATCATGTTAGAAATGAAGGTGAAAATTTGTCTTCAAAGAATCCAGAAATGAAAAAAATGCACTCTCACGATGCTGCACAGAATTATAGGACAGAAACATCAAGTCCACTCTCGGATATACGTTTACAGCATACAAAACTTAGAGATCCATCAACAGAAAGTATTGCAGATAATGAACTTAAAAGTGCTGTGGACGGTGGTTATTTATCACACTCAAAACAACCTTTTACTTCTGCAATTTCAAACTCTGAGACCAATGGAAATTATGTTAAGAAAGAATCAGATGCTTTAATCAGTCATTTTAAACTCCAAAACAGAAAGAGACGATATTCACCTGAGACCAATGGAAAGTATCTAAAGAAAGAATACGATACTTTCAACGCTAATTTTAAACTCCAAAACAGAAAGAGACAATATTCACAAGTAGATCGCGGCAAGGGCGCCCATATGATATTTTCTAGGGGGGGGCCAAATTTTTAGTTAATTTATTTTTTGTCCCTTTCACTTCTTGGGTTATTTTGTAACATTACATTAATAATATAATAATGTAAGTGCAACAATGAAGTAGCCAGAAAATAATTTCGGGGAGGATTGGAAGTGGCAGGGGATTTGGAATACCCCCCAAGCAAGGGGGTCGTGGGTTCATCCCCAGAAAATTTTAAAATATTCAACTAATTAAAATCACTTTTTACGCTATTTTAGCACTAAAAAACTAGTTAGGAAATTTGTTTACGTGCCAATGTAAACAAGAAATCGTTACCTAAGTCGGGGTTCCACCCCTGGAAAATTTGTAAATAATGAACTAGTTGAAATCACATTTTACGCTATTTTAGCTCTGGAAAACAAGTTATTAAATTTGTTTACCAAACTTTAAGATATGCCAACTTAAACAAGAAATTGTTACCTAAGTCGGGGGGTTACCCCTGGAAAATTTTTAAATACTGAACTAATGAAAATCACATTTCACTCTACTTTAGCTCTGAAAAACTAGGTAGGAAATTTGTTTACCATATTCTAAGATATGCCAACTAAAACAAGAAATTGTTACCTAAGTCGGGGGTTACCCCCGGAAAATTCTTATATACTGAACTAATGAAAATCACATTTCACTCTATTTTAGCTCTGAAAAACTAGGTAGGAAATTTGTTTACCATACTCTAAGATATGCCAACTTAAACGAGAAATTGTTACCTAAGTCGGGGGTTCACCCCCGGAAGATTTTTAAATACTGAACTAATGAAAATCAAATTTTATGCTATTTTAGCCCTGAAAGCTAGTTAGGAAATGTATTGACCATACTCTAAGACATACCAACGTAAACAAGAAATCATTACCTAAGTCGGGGGTCCACCCCCGGAAAATTTTTAAATATTGAACTAATTAAAATAACATTTTACGCTATTTTAGCTCTGAAAAACTAGTTAGGAAATTTGTTTACCATACTCTAAGACATGCGAACTTAAACAAACCTAAGTTATAATACGTATTACTATTTATAAGAAAAGTTAAAAAACACAAGGAACAATGGAAATAACAGGCCTACTCATTATGTTATGGAAACAAAATAACTGCTATATCAAATTTGACACACCCACAAAAATTGTTTAATTTATTAATTTTTTTTAAATACAAAAATAGAATTTTAGGTTTTGATTTTTGGGGGTCCAAACCCCCAGGATCCCCTTTTCTAATCCAGTGTGGATTCTGCTTCCATGGTGTCGATATGGTAAAACTTCTGCAAACTTATGTCTCTACTGACTTTCAAATAATTGTCTTAAAAGAAAAAAAAGCAGGCTATAATTATTAATATAGAATTTCTTCCTTTCCCTGAGAGCTAGGGGGGGGGGCCGCGGCCCCCCCCTGCCCCCGGGTATGGGCGCCCTTGGATCGCGGTGACAGACTTAAGGAACCATCAGCAGATAGTATTGTAGATAGTGAACTTAAAAGTGCTGCCATTTCAAACTCTGATACCAATGGAAATTATGTTAAAAAAGGATCCGATAAATTCATCAGTAATTTTAAACTCTTAAACAGAAAGAGACGACATTCACCTGAGACCAATGGAAATTACCTAAAAAAAAGATCCCATTCCTTCAACACTAATTTTAAACTCCAAAACAGAAAGAGACAATATTCACAAGTAGATCACGGTGAAAGACTTAAGGATCCATCAGCAGAAAGTATTGCAGATAATGAACTTAAAAGTGCTGCCATTCCAAACTCTGAGAAAAATGGAAATTATGTTAAGAAAATATCAGATTCTCTCATCAGTAATTTTAAAGTCCAAAATAGAAAGAGACAATATTCACAAGTAGATCACGGTGACAGACTTAAGGAACCTTCAGCAGAAAGTATTGAAGATAATGAACTTAAAAGTGCTGCCATTCCAAACTCTGAGAAAAATGGAAATTATGTTAAGAAAATATCCGATTCTCTCATCAGTAATTTTAAACTCCAAAACAGAAAGAGACAATATTCACAACTAGATCACGGTGACAGACTTTGGTCTGCCTTGATAGAAGACTTAATTATTGCCAAAAGGTCCGATAAAGATAAAACAAACACATCGTTTAGCAAGAGTAAAGAAGATGAAGATTTGAAGAAGCAGAATAAACGTCACATGCAACGTAGAATTCCTGATAAATACACACAAGAAGTGTCTTTCAAGGCCAAGCTTAAAAAATCAACTGAAAGTATTGCAGATAATGAACTTAAAAGTGCTGCCATTTCAAACTCTGAGACCAATGGAAATTATGTTAAGAAAGAATCTGATAAATTCATCAGTAATTTTAAACTCCAAAACAAAAAGAGACGATATTCACCTGAGACCAATGGAAATTACCTAAAAAAAAGATCCCATTCCTTCAACACTAATTTTAAACTCCAAAACAGAAAGAGACAATATTCACAACTAGATCACGGTGACAGACTTTGGTCTGCCTTGATAGAAGACTTAATTCTTGCCAAAAGGTCCGATAAAGATAAAACAAACACATCGTTTAGCAAGAGTAAAGAAGATGAAAATTTGAAGAAGCAGAATAAACGTCACATGCAACGTAGAATTCCTGATAAATACACACAAGAAGTGTCTTTCAAGGCCAAGCTTAAACGATTTCCAATTAAATTATCTTCAAAATTTCAGCAGAAATTAAATCGAAAATTTGGATTTGATTCTTTGTTTGAGCGTTCTTAGGAGCTGCAAAATCCACATTCATCACCTGTAATAAAAAAAATAAACATATTTTTGCTTAAAATCGATTTCGTTGGAAAGCTTTATTTCTTACGTCGTTGTAGTAAAAAGGCTTGCTTGAGTAGTACAAGTTGATCGAAGTTGCCAGATTCTGTCTCAGAGAAATGGGGCACTTCTTAAATTTTAATAAAAGAAGAACAAACGAATAAAAAGTAATGCCAATACAACAATAATAATGATAATATTTAAATGTGTTATCTTAAAACGAAATAGCTTAATTGGAGTATTTTACACTTAATACATTATATCTTCGCCTTTAATTAAAGAATGAAAAAAAGTATTTATTATTTTCGTTATGCCGGCTTTAGATGAATTTTTCGTTTCATATCTGCTAAATAATTTTTAAGATAACATTGTAATTTAAAATAATAATAATTAAAATGTATATTAATATTATGGCAAATAGATCTGTAAACAATTTGGTTCAATAAGTTAATGAGGTGTAATAATATTTTTATTGTGAAGAAGTCTTAAATATGATTTATAACCTATAAAATTTCATATTAGGGCTTAGGAATGGGTGAAGGAATACGGTCGCACAATTTTAACAATTACTAATCACTAAGAATGAAACAGTTTCACTAATGGTTTGGGAACCAACCAAATGAAATATACTTCCATTGAATTAAATATTTCAGTTCGCATGAACGGGCGTCCCAAAAGTGTTTCTCGGGACGGTGAATTATTTGATACAAAATAAGGATTGTCCCGGAAAACCGGGACGTCTGGAAACCCTATTTGGGTGATTGGTCCTAGTGATTCTCTAGTCATGTTAGTATATAAATTTGCCTACCACGTCTTGGAGATGTCTTGGTACTCACATCCCCATAGATCTCTATGGATGTGGCAGTTTGTAATTTCTTTCACTTCATTACATTTGGTGGTAGGAAGAAAGCACAGTAACTTTTCACAATAACTGATTGATAATACGTTTTTCTTGTTTATTTAAAGAAGTTGGATCGAATATGAGCATAATTCATGATTTGCCTTTTTTAGTTCAATGCATTTTTGGATTCGGCGTTGTTCAGAAAGTCTTTCTTGAAACGTTTCGTTTCGATATCACCAGCGATTGTACCGGTGTTGCTGGTTATGATGTTATAAAATTTTATTTTGGATATTTAGAAGATTCTAGCAATGTCCACTGAATCAGAATTATTACTTAGTAACAATGAATCATCTGATTCAAGTATATTTTAATCTGATTGCCGTAAATGATGTGAAAACAAAACTCGAGAAAGAAAGAAAGAAGAAGAAGAAGAAGAAGAAGAAGAAGAAGATGATGAAGAAAAAAACTCTGGAGAAAGCGCCAAATTCAACAAAGGCAATAGGCTACTTATTTTTACTGTTCAAAACAGTGTTATTTTAATATAGATTCGGGCGATAAGGCTATTCAAGACACATAGGCTATATAGCTGGTTGTAGTGCACGGCGCACCACAAGCAGTAAAAGTAAAAAAAGAGGTAACCCCAAAAATGTGATATTACACAGTATTAATTTATTCTATGTTTTTGTTTCTCTTTGTTGTTCTCAGTTAATTTTTTTTAAAAAGAAAACCAGCTTGTACACAAGGATACAAGGAACACAGTAAGTACATTGTCACGGTAAAGAAATAAAAAAAAAATAATAATTTCTCACTTCAAAATAATAATAATAATAATAAAGGAATCGCGCACAATGTGCATTTCTTAACATACGACTTAACTTACCCAGTCCTGAACCCGGCAAAGGGATTTTTCACTACTGAAAAATCCCCGACCCGGCCGGGAATCGAACCCGGGCCGCCGGAGTGGAAGGCAGGCGCGCTACCGACTCACTCACAGCAACGCTGTCAAATTCAATCATCCGGACTGCAAAAACACTGTTCCAAAATAATACTGAAGCTCATACAGTAGGCTACTGACAATGGAATTTATTTGGGAAAAAATTTAAAATGAAAGTTTTAGCTGTTAGTATAATTTATGATATTTTCCCGGGCTACTAACCAGGAGGTGAATTGGATTAATTCCGACGTTTCGAAACCAAACTGAGGCTTCATTGTCAGTGGTGAATTGGATTAATTCCGACGTTTCGAAACCAAACTGAGGCTTCATTGTCAAGGAGACATTCGGTCGTATAAATAAAACCAAGTCACTGCTACCAAGCCGTTGCTTATGAGAAGGTTGAGAATCAAGCACCCGCTGTCTCTTTCGTATAAATAAAAACTTCCCCTCCTTGCCAAGCCGCGGCTCAGGCAACTGGTAGCAAGTGCTTGGACACCTGCATCCCATACCGCCCGGCACATGGCAGCTGAGTAAACAAACATGCCACTTGACTGTTTGTGTACCGATTTAAAATTCAAAGTTCAGTATATTATGTATAAAAGTATTGAATTTAAAGAAAGAAAAGCTACTTTGGGAGAAAGGAAAGAGACAAGAGAGTGAGAACATGTCCCCGTAGTTGTTACATATCTAGGCCTAGTATTAAAAGGTCCTGAGTTCAAGCCCCAGTGTCAGAGGAATTTTTATCCTACAGTATTCTCTAGTATTCATGTTTTATTAGAAAACCTTGATTTTAGGGCACTAAAAATTATGTTTAGGCTTGTAAATTAATGAATTAAGCATTTAACTAGATCAGTAGACAGATATGATTTTACTTAATTTTAATAAACAAAAGTTAACATTTTATACTAATTTGGATATTTTGCTTACTTGTACCGTCATAGAAACGTATTCTCATCATCATCAGGATCTAAAGGCAATGCCTTGTTGTAGTAGCCATGTCTTCCTCTTCATCGCTGTTCTCTTTAGATTTTCGTATGACAGCACGTCCATATCCTTTATCATGTTTTTAATAAATGAATTTCTTGGACGTCCTCTTGATTTCTTTCCCAGTATTTTCCCTTCAAAAATGTTAATGAGTAGACCATTGTGCCGAAATGTATGACCCACTAACTTTGCTCTTCTACTCTTAATTGAATTCAGAAGGGATCTCTCTTCCATCACTTCATTAAGCACTTCTTCATTTGTTTTCCTATCCACCCAACTCGTCTTTGTTAGCCTTCTCCATATCCACATTTCTGCTGCTTCTAGTTTCTTGGCTTCTGCTTTTCCTATTGTCCATGTTTCACATCCATAAGTTAATACACAACTTACAAATGTTTTGGCAAATTTTTTCCTTACTTCCATGTTTAAATGGTTATTTGTGAGAAGATTCCTTTTGTTCTGAAATGCTTGTTTAGCCAGGTTTATTCTTCTCTTAATTTCTGTGTCACACTTGTTAAACTTATTGATAATGCTACCCAAGTATTATTATTAAGTATTAAGTATTAAACGTATTATAGTTTAAAATTTTAAATAATACTTAACAGAGTAGGCAATTGCCCTAAAATCACAAGTCTACTTAGTACCTATTAGGTAAATAATTAGGATATTTTATAATCTTAGCAATTTTAATAGTTTGCTCTTGTGCAGACTGTACCACTGAAGAGTCTAAAAGCTGGCCCCGTTTCTTTCATTCCCTCCAAGTATTTATGTTTGTTTGAAGAGGGGGCATAGTCAAATTGATAGCAAGACAAACAAACCCGGATAAGCTTTTAAGGGTGTGAGATTTGTTCAGATCAGCTTATTTTGTCCCACATTAAATAGCTTTGTAAGAGGATGGAGTTTCCATTTTTATTTCAATATTTTTTGCTATTAGTAAAGAAGGTAGGTCTACATATATCGGCCCATGTAGTTCTTTTATTAATATTTAATTATTTTCCATAATTAATTCATAAAATACGTTCGTTTTGAATCTACTTGCTACATAATAGATTTGAAGTTATTTAGTTTACAGTATTACAATTAGAAATAGTGTTAAAAGAATTAATCACGTTTGAAATATTTTAGTTCATATTGATAACAGTAAAATATGAGAATGTGTTAGACCTATAATGATGTATTATTTCGTGATTATTATTATTATAACAAAGAAAAGTAACAAAGTTAAGTTACACATGTTTTACAATTTTATTGTACAACCGGTTCTTTACGTCTGTGCACATCATAATCCATACGTTCCTTATAAATTACTCATATTCGTTAAAAAAAATCACCCCCATGAACCCCGCCAATACGATTAAAAGCTTCACTTGAGCAAGCTGAGTCCGCAAATGAGGTACCTCAGAAAAAAACAAGCCGCGGCTTTGTTTTATAAAAACCAAATCCCAAGCAGTGGCTGTGCTGTCAAGGTCGCTGAGCAACTAGGCAGGTGGCTGAGGAAGCCGCGTTTTATTTTTAAGGGGACTTTACATGAAGAAATTTTCGTTTTTCGCGATTTTCTCGAAAACGGCTCTAACGATTTTCTTTAAATTTTGCACAAGTGTAGCTTATAGTGAGAGTTAAAACTTTTATTTGAAACTTTTTTTTCGAAAAATTCTCTGAAGGCAGTTACAAGCCACCTACTGTTCACCAACTGTTGTAAAAAGTTTGTGTTGTGTGGTTAACAATTGAATACACACTCTTTCACGGCCTCTTATTCTATATAAGAATGAAGTGAGAAAGACATATTGGAGGGAAATATTCGATAAAGTTCGGAAATTATTCTTAACGACGGAAGTTTCAATAAATGTCTGCAGTCACTTGTTTTTGTCTGCTATATAGTCTGCACTTTTATTAGTCGCATCATTTTCAAAGAAGAGGTTATCAGGTATTTATCGTATAATTAGCGTTAAATTGTGTCTTGCGTTTCTGTACAGTCGGTCAAATAAAAATCGTCGGGACTCGTATGCAGTTAAAATTCAAGTTTTAACGCATTAGTTCACAAGTTTCCTATAAAAAACATAAAATACAGGTCATTCTCGGAACATATGAGGCCATGCGACAGGAGGGAAAAAAATGAACAGCGAGGGAAAAAATGAACTACGAGAAAAGCGCAACACACGATATTCAACTTCATGTATTGTCATAATTCATTTTGCTTTCTGTCATCGCGTCACATCCAAATGCTAGCTTGAGAGAAAGTGTAGTTAGGTCTGTAATGTATGAATGTTTATTTTTAATACAGTTAGGCCGTAGTCTGGTGGTAGTTTTACAATCATATTGTAATTGACCTGCATTTTTCGGCCTCTGAAGCAGCGAGAAGGTTCCATATTTCTTAAAGAGCGGCTGACCGGAAGTTTTCATAGGACTGGCCGGCCGCGTATTTCGATGCTAAATTGTTTGCAGAAGTTGAACGTAAGTTATTGATTTTGCACTACAAGTACCGCTGTTATAAAATAAAATCTTTAAAAAATGCTCCTTGAATAAACATATTCCTCGCGAATCTATTAATTATTAATATTATAAAAATTTGCAACCAAGAATATGGCGGATTTGAGGCATATAGCCACAGCCTTCTATACATGTTTGTTTTGGAACAAAACTGACTAAATAATCAAGAAAATACATGGATAGACAAGAGGCGTGTGTGAACCTAACCTTAAAGGAAAAGTAAACTAAAAATTCAGTATCATTTTCTTCATACGGATTGAAAGAGAATGTTTTTAAGAAATGATATTCACTGTTAGAAATGTTTTACACCTTCACATTTAATCACAAAACGAATCTATTTATTGTAACGCGATGGGCGCGTGACGTCACGCTTGACGAAGGCTTAGCTCAGTCTCGCCCGGTGAAAGACATTTCACAGCATTCTGTCTACTGTTACAGTTTTTTAGTGAGTATCTGTTCAAACAATGGTTTATTGTTGTGTTGTGGGGTGTACAAACTCATCGTCGAAGAGTGATAACACACTTAAAATATCTTTCCATCGATTTCCCAACAGAGATAAGTCACCCGAACGTAAATAAGCAATGGCTGATAAAAATAAAAAGAGAAAAATTTGTTCCTACTAAATACAGTACGGTTTGTTCACAACATTTTGAAGAAAATGATACCGAGCTTTTGGTACAGTTACGAACACAGTTATCTGGAGAGACCCCGCAATCTGTTTAAAAAAGAAGTGCTGTGCCATCACTTCTTTTGCGTGGGAAATCTGAAACACCGCCAATGAAGAAAAGAAATTCGTCGTACTCGAGGAAGAAGGAAATGAGAGAGTTGTTGCAAGATTTGAATAGTAATCCTTCAGTATCCGGGAATGGACAAATCATGAATGTGGAATCTAGTATTTATGACGAAAATTCAGTTTCTAACAGAGTAGGCGTTCAGTGTGAACTAGGAAATGAAACTTATGTCAATGTTTGCACAGATTCATTGAATGTTTCTTCTAGAAATTGTGATTTAGATAGCTCTTTTAGCATTTCAGAAATTTCTACTACCGCAAAAGATGATTCTGAATCTGAAAGTGACTCTGTTCGTATCTTGAAAAATGTTTTGTTTTTTAACTGTATTAGCTCTAAGTATTAACTGATAACGCCTGGCAACTAGTGTATCTTTATTTATAATAACGCTATCGAATGGGCAATGTCGTGTTATACAGTCTACAACCCCCTTCTGTTCACAAATTACTTCACGGTCCCAACAACACACACTTTCGTGGCCCGTTTTCATATGTACACACAGCCCACATTTACACCATTCCGTATTTTCTTTTCTTCCTTGCAACTTCCTTGTCATTTTCTTTTCGTGTGATATTAATTTGTGAATACCGAGATTTGTCCTTAGAAGGTAACATTGCAGGCATCTCTATCAACAACAAACACAAATGAGACTTTGTGGTGTATTAGAAACACAGGCGCGAGCATTACAGTAGCTGTTGTCCTGCCAGCGAGTTAGTCAGGAGTGACGTCACAGGAGCGTTTTACTTCACCCGTACAAGGCGTAATATTGGGCACCTGAAGTTCACGAGATCACCATTCGTTTCGTAATTCAAAGCTCCGTGTGATGAGATTAAAATTAGAAAATGGTATTTTTTTAGTTTACCCTTCCTTTAAGTCTTCCTGTACATGCGCATATGCTCGTTCGTGATACTTAATCAAATACTGCCCGACGTTTTTTATTTGACCGACTGTACAAGGATATGTGAATACTCCTAACTTTTATTTGGGCAGAGGAAGTTATGTGACTTTCACATCAGATTTTTTTTGGATTCAGGGGGCCTTGAAATGTATATATGCTAAAAACTCAACTTCGAATTTTGGGGTCGAAAACAATACTTCCTCTACCTATAGTGCCTATGGTACGGGCAGAGGAAGTAAAAAGAAACAGCTTATCTGATTTACTTGAGGTGCTTGTATTTTAATTTAAAGTTCAAATAAACTCCTTACTTTACTTTGTGGTTACGGCAGTTAAAAAAATGCACAAATTCATCCTAAAATATTTTATTCGTCAAGTACGAATAAAGTTAAAATAATCACTCGTCGTCATCATCACCATCATCGATGGAAAACAAACTATGTTTCTCCCCGACATTGATGTTTTTTAAGTGAAACTTTTTTAGCCATGGTAGGGGTAAATCAAGCTTGCGTTACGCTCAAAATCGTCACGAAATTAGTGAGCTGTGACAGAACGGTCTGCACAGAAAACAATCAACTCAATGATTAGGCTTAGGCCTACCCAAAATTTAAAAAATCTAAAAAGCCAAAATTAAAATTCTGATGTGATAGTCACATAACTTCTTCTGCCCAAATAAAAGTTAGCAGTATTCACATATCCTTGTACAGAATTGCAAGACAATTTTACGCTAATACATCTTTCTCACTTCATTCTTATATAGAACTAGCTGAAAAGGCCCGGCGTCGCACGGGCTTTGTATCATGTAATATGAAATTAACTTATGGAGGACTTTCGATTTTGAAACTCTAGGTCCTTATATAATATGTATGTAAAACTTGAAATGAAGAAAACGATTTATCACACTCAAACTATTCCATCAGAAAACGCAAGATATAGCTTTTTATGGCTCATAGAGGATGTCGAATGCTGCATTCCGTTGCTTCTACACAGCATGCCTGGGAGGGGATGAAATAAGAAGAAACATAAATTACATAAGACTCGAGGGCTGTTGAAATCTGTGACAGTGATAACATTCGACAGGAACTGAAGTCTTTATCTTATACCTTTCGGTGTAATGGTTATCCATCTCGTGAAATACGAAGATGTCTAAAGAGAGTGGAAAACAGACTATCTGGAAACCAAATAGACTTAACAGATCCTACTGAAAAGCCGCCACCTAAGTCTAAGGCCTACCTTCCCTACATCGCTGGAATCACTGACCAGATTCAAAAAATTTTAAAGAAATATGACATTGAAACAATTTTTACTCCTGTCAACAAATTGGAAGGGTTTTTAAGAAGAGAGAAAGACGAAATCGACATCTTACATAAAGTGGGAGTCTACTCAATTCCATGTATGTGTGGAAAAGTATACATAGGACAAACTGGACGCTCTCTGGATGCCAGAAGAAAAGAACATATAAGACACCAGAAACTTAACAACACTGACTTCTCCGCCATAGCATCTCATTCGGACGAAACGGGTCACAAAATACTTTTCGATAACATAGCTCTTCTTAAAAATGAAAACAGAAAATTCCCTAGACTTGTCACAGAAGCAATAGAAATCATTAAGCTCCGTACAGATCTGCGCTCCTCTTGCGCGCCGTGCGGCACGCGTGCCGCTCGGCACGCAGATGTGTACGGCATTTTGAGGTGCACGCGAACTGCTCGCGTGCCGCTCGCCACGATCCGTCTCCTGTCGGTATTTTCGACGAACACAAAGGGTTTCTGATTTCATATTTGGACGTGTTTTTGGTAGTTGCGTGCTGCTCGCGTGCATCTCGCTGAAATTATTTCACAGCGCTCCGCTCCTCAAGCTTTACTGTACAATTGGCAAATGAAAAAATTATATGATAGGTTGATGCGAGTCACTTACTCACCTTTTGGGGAAGGATAGGTATACAGAAGCAGGAGCTGAGTCAGATGTTGTGTACGTTACTTTGCACTTTCTGAATTTCTTTAAAATACGCTGGAGAAAATCGATCTTTATGTTTGGCTTCTTCCTTCATGTAGGCCTACTCATAAGCATTAGCAATAATCTCGCTACTTTGACTGTGTAGAGTTTCCCCTTTTAGTTTTGACAGTATAGGAGGCATTATCACGTTATTAAATAAATAGCATTCGTTAAAACACTTGCATGCACCCGTGCTGCATGAATTATATACTAAAATAGCAGTGAATTGTCGTCTCCAAACAGAGTACAGGAAATTTGACTGTTTGTTTATTGTAACATGTGCTATTTTGCTGACGTGCCTAGCTAGCCCACTGGTCCCTCTCTGAAGGACATTAGTCAAGATTGAATGAGCTAGCTTGTATGTGATATAATCATGGAGTGGTACGAGGAGAAGATCTGCAGATGATACATATTTACAAATCAAAACCTCTACTGTGGAACCCAAAACATAAGGATAACTACAACAACAAAAAATTAAAGGAGGATGCATGGAGGGAAATAGGAATGGAAATAAATACGTCCTCAGAAGAGTGCAAGAAGAAGATGTTATCTATGCTTTCTTGTAACCGGCGAGAGAAAATTAAAGTTAACGCCAGCAAAGGTACAGGAAAAGGTAAGTTATAAAATATAAATAATAACACTGTTTACACACTTTTCAACTCTTGTTTAAAAATGGTTTTGTTTCGATATTTAAGCCGTAGACAAGTTTTGCAATTGAGGACTTTTTTCAAAACTCGTTTTCTTTGCAAAAAACACACAAAATATTAGGCCTAATGATGAAAGCTAGTGGTTCGCAGTAGGTTCGTCGCTTTCCTATGGAACGCAAGAGGAGCGCTGTAAAAATAATTTCAACGAGCGGCACGCGTGCTGCACGGCGCGCAAGAGGAGCGCAGATCTATACGTACCCTTAAACATCCCCATAACATAAACAGGGAAGATGGTTATAAGATTAGTGACATCTGGCGTGAAACAATAACACTGACGTCATGACAACTGCGACTATTTACTAATCACAGGCACTTATTTTCTTGCAATTCTTTCTCAGAAGAAGGACACGATATGTTGTCCGAAACGTCAGAAGACACCATAAACACGACGCGGCCTAACCCGGATATCAATTACTATAATTTTAATTACATAAGACTGTATTGACTTGACGGAAAATTTTATTTTTCATTCTCATGTTACCATACAACCGTTTTGGGGCTGAAATAAAAGAGAAATGCAGTATCACTTTCATACTTTCCTCCCCTAAAACCCGGGACATAATATACTGCGAGCATAGGACTCAAAATATTCCATCCCATGCTTAGGGCCTATGATAAACATCCCTATTTCTCAACTAATACAAAGCCTACAGCTATGGATAACGTATCAGCGGAAAGGATTATTTACCGACTTCTGATATAGCATACTCACACAATTAGTTGTCCCTGCAATACAACCTCTTACTCTTCATCAAAATGTGAAGTGAGAAAATATTTCTTATGTCGAGGGTAGAGAAAGTTATGTGACTACATCACACTGTGCTATATTTTCGTGGATTTCATTTTCAGTAATTATTTTCGCCAATATATTACTTCGATAATAATTCGTTAAAGTCCAGCATTATATAGCTGACAAAGCCCTATGTGATCAGAGTAAACAATACACTGTTGTCATGTGAACTGAACAGAATTTCATTTTTTTCAGTGTATTATTCTCAGAAATTATATAATTTTCAAGGGAAGGAGTATTTTGTTTGAATTTTAATGTTGACCGCTTTACTTCCCGGGCTTAACTGAGTATGTGTGCAATATTTCGTGTAGATTGGTAAAGAAATGTAGATTTGTATAGGGAACAAACATACATACATACATACATACATACATACACACTTTCGATTTTATATATTAGATAAGAGGCCGTGAAAGAGTGCATATTCAATTGTTCACCACGCAACACTAACTTTCTACAAACAGTGGGTGAACAGTGGGTGGCTTGTAACTACCATCTGAGAATTTTTTCGAAAAAAAGTTTCAAATAAAAGTTTTAACTCTCACTATAAGCTACACTTGTGCAAAATTTAAAGAAAATCGTTAGAGCCGTTTTCGAGAAAATCGCGAAAAACGAAAATTTCTTCATGTAAAGTCCCCTTAAAAATAAGAGAAATAGTCGCCAATCTTAACCTCACATCTTCAGAAGGTACCTGACCCCAATACGAAATTTTGTTTTCATACGATTTTCCGTTTTGGAGTTAGAGTGTTCACAGACAGACAGACGGACAGACAGACAGACAGACAGACACACAGATATGTTTCCAAAAATAGTATTTTTGGATTCAGGGGGCCTTGAAACGTGTATATATGCTAAAAACTCAACTTCGAATTTTGGGGTCGAAAACAATACTTCCTCTACCTATAGTACCTATGGTAAGGGCAGAGGAAGTAAAAATTCGAAAATGCAAAATAAAAAAATTCAAAGAGCCAAAATTTAAAAAATCCAAAATTCAAAAATTATATAATGTAAGATCCAAAATAGAACATAAAAAATTCAAAATTAAAAAATTTAGAATCCAAAATTTAAAAATAAAAAAATCCAAAATTAAAAATTCAAACATTAAAAAAATTAATATAGATCGAAAATTTAAAAAGTCCAAAAACCCAATATTTAAAAGTCCAACAACCCAAAATTTAAAAAATCCAATAATCCAAAATTTAAAAAATCCAATAATTAAAACAAGTTTCACTTCTGTCGCGTGGCATTCCACGCACTTTTTTTTTTTTTTTTAATATTCACAGTTTTTTGCATTAATATTTATGAATATACACACTGAGTCGGAAATTCAGGACGTATTGACAAAATTTCCAAAAACATCGATAGTTTTCATGGAAATATTTCAGTCTATTTACGAATGTTGCCTAATTTTCTGAAACCATGCTTTTTTATTTTAAATATACATCGATGTTTCCGTCAAAATACATCGATATTATCGTCACATCGATGTTTACCGCCGATTTTAACATCGATAGTGAATATCGATGTTTTAACAACCGATGTTCATCCCTACTTCCGTCTCTTTCACGCGGGATTCGGCGGGAAGCATGACGTAACAGGTTGTAGCCTCCAACACCCACTTCGTTAAACGCAAGATTATTGAAATACGTAACTTATAGGTTGTTCATTATTAAATTTTTATTATTATTCTGCTATCATGTAAAGACTGGAAGAATAGACCCGGCCGTTTGTTTACTTGTTTCGGCCGTGAATCACGCCGCCGGCCGCCGACATCCTGGTCCCAGAAACTCCTTCCTCCACCCTCTTCCTTTAAAGTCCTTTCTTCAGTTAACCTGGACATCTTCGCGTTTCAAATCAAGCCGACGACTCACGTTTTCATCAACGACTCACATTTTTAATTAAAATATTTTCCGTGGATATAAAAATTAAAAAATACAATAAAGGCTATTCAAATATGAGTTAATTTAAAGTAGAACTTTTACATTTGCCCGTATTTCGCGTAAAAATGGGTTAAAACCTTAAAAATCGGGTATTTCGCGAAAAGTATCACATTTCGCGAAACTTCGCGAATGAATAAATACATATTTTGAATAAAAAAACACGAGAAACGAATTTATTACAGTAATTTGAACTTCTATTACTAATTTCGTGTTTTGGGGATTAACGAAATGTGACTATCCCTACCGATTACGCATCTCATAAAGTGATCCCTATACAGGCCATGGAGGCCCAGAGGGTTCCAGGAGGTTGAGGCTCCCAGATTTTGGATATTTGGCACGTGAAAGTGGTAAGGTTGTCAGCCTTACGCATCGGCCGCCTTTACCCCCCCAGGATTGCTCCTGGTACTCATTTCTGTTAGAGGCTGATGCATCTCATACTCCTATTAAATTCTATTTTTCTTTCCCAACCAATCATAGCTTTCCATCTACTTGTTCCACTTTGCAGTTTTCTTACTGCCTCCCCCCATCTTATCTATCATTTCTTATCTCTCCTACATAACACATATTATATTTTACTGTGATTGGCTCACTTCTCCCAGAAGATGGCAGCAAAGCAAGCTGCCAAAAACTTGTAATAGCAAACTGCCAAAAACTTGTAATAGCAAACTGCCAAAAGCTCAAAATCAATCACCCCATTCATCCAGTTGGAAGCCCAAGAAACTATCATATGGTCAGTATGTTGTTTTACACAATGCTAAATTGAAGAGACCACTATATATATAAGGAATAGTACATTGCATGGAAGGTCCTTTCTGTGCTGGAGCATTGTAGAATCAAACAGGGAAACTTAGGAACCCCAGGGTGCAAGATTACAAATGTCCAGAATTCTCAGGTGGGCAACCAGATTCAGTTTTGAACAATTGCTTTTTTAATTAGTAGGCTATCATTATTTTAGTTTTCGCAACAAAAATTAAATGTAATAGCCACAGGCAGTCACTTTTGAGAACTAGGTGGCTTAATATTCGTACTTACCAGAAAGCGTTCAAAATATCTGGAGCTTATCAATATAATTTGAATTTCCCGATGTTTTAACCAATTGTTGCTCTATCTCTAGCTCCTCCAATAACTAGGAATGTAGTTTGTGTTTAGCTTTTGTTTGTTACAGTTGTAAATGCTTACACTTGAAATGCTTCCATAATGTTTCCTTTGTTTTAACAATTTATTACAAATTAGTTGGTACCATGCAAAAAATACAAACTAGTATTTAATCTTTTTACAATTGGGAAATAGCTCAGTTAGTGTGTATATTTGTTTATTTATTTATTTGTGTAATTTTACATATTTAAAATGGTTATATGGTGTAGGCCTAATATTTTATACTAAAGAACAAAACAATGACGACTAAAACTCTAAATTTGGCTACTGCCTTGAGAATTTCGTACCCTGCCTTAATCACTGGAATTAAAAGTGGGAAAATACCGTAGGCCTACATTTATGGGGAGAGTAGATTACATGGGAAGGCTTTTATAAAATCAAACTATGGAACCTAACTTGGCATTAGGGAGCATAATTGGATGGATTGCGTTATGCACTAAGGGCTTTGTAGAAATGACCAGGGGAACACAAAATCCCGTAATCACTGGACCTGTGGTGGAACATACGCTTGTGGCGAAGGAGGCTTCCTATGCTGGGGGCTTTGTAAAATTGAATTGGGAAACCTAACAACCCCCTAATAATTGCAAGCTAATTGGGAACATACATTCATGGAAAGAAATAAAATATGGCATCGGCTTGGGCTGGGATCATAATCGCTAATTTCCAAACTAAAAGCAGTGTCTTACTGATTGCTCTAATGGGACAATGGGTGTGTGGTGGGAGATTTCATTTAATTTATTATTCGTTCTTCTTATGTACAGAGTATCGTATTATGGAACACGTCAATATAACTTATGCTATTTTTGTTTTAATACAATAATTCTTTACATATACAACTATAATACTATGTTAATTCAAAATAGCAAGTTCTTTTACTTCTGCAGATGGTTTGTGTGGCAACCATGGTTTGTGTGGCAGATTTGGTGGCAACTTGTAGTAATCAACGATAGTCCATCCCAAAGATAGATAAATAAAATATTTCTCTTTGTATTCTTTGCTTCAAAAATCCCCACTGAGTTCAGCTCGTACGTTACAGTAAAGTAAAGAATGGAACTTCCGTTCCAAGACCTCCTAAGAATAATATGACATGCTTGGTAAGTATGTTTTTGTTTTGTTTAAAGTTCAGTTGTTGATGTAACAGGAGTAATAACTCCTTATTTATTTCAGATAGCCTAACTCATAAGAAATAAAACACCCCAAACTCATAAGAGAAATTGTAGAAAACACCCAAGGTTTGTAGACTGTAAATAGACCGTGGAAAACACCATCTTAAAGGATTACTAACTGACTGACTGACTGACTGACTCTGTCCTATATCCCCATTGTCGGGGCGAAGGGCTTCCAATTGGAGGTTTCTGATACCTATGTGAATTTTGTTAAGCTTATTTTCTGAGAGAGGGCAGAGGGACAGGTGGTGAGTCCATCACCTCACAACCCCCCAGGAAACTAAGGTATTACTTGGACGTGAAAGGCTGGGAAATTTTGTCCAGAGGCTCTAATTTAGGCTTGGAGTTCTTTAAATCTACGGCATGACCCCCCAGCTTAAAGTCCCTCCCGGAGGACTCTGGGCCCGGATTTTTACATCCAGAAAAATCCATCGACTGCTGCTGGGTTTGATCCCGCGACCTGCGGATCTAGAGGCGGGCATGCTATCTCTAGACCACTGTGGCCAACTTACATGGGCTTTTATTCTCGATAAAACTTTTAGAATATCTTTAGTACTATCCATTATTTGTATTTACAGTAGTCTTAAATATTTCTTTTGCCCTTGATGTCCCCGTATTTATAAAGTGCCAGTACGGTAGGCCTACTTTATGAGATTGTTTGGTGGACAGGAAATGTCTGTACATCTGTGTCTGTACACGTGATAACTCGAATATGTTTTATCAGATTTCATGAAACTTCGTATAAGCATTTATAACATCCATGGAAAGAAGCCTATTGATTTTGGACCAATTCAGTTGACCAATTCTAGAGTAACGACTAATTAAAGGTCTCATGCTTTTTAAATGGGAATCATGACTATACCACAAAGCTGCATTGCTAATCACTGAGGGCCTTGACTAGAATGCAGTCAGATGTTTCTAAATGTATTATATCACGCCTTGCTTTAGATGAGAGGCATTTGTTGTAATTTCTTTCTGTTTCTTATCCCACTTATTCCTTCACATTGTGTATCAAAATAGATAAAAATCAATAAAAGATTTAAAACACATCTCCCATTGAATAATTAAACGCAGCTGCTGTTGATGTAATATTGTGCATTTTATCGAATGTAGTAAGTTATTAGTAGTAGTAGTAGTAAATGATTTATTTTGCCTGGCAGAGTTAAGGCTATAAGGCCTTCTCTTCCACTCAACCAGGTTAAAAAATATGCACAATGTAGATTTACATTATTAACAAAGTAATGGATAAGAGACTAATGACCAGGGCCCGGATTCTGATGACCTAAAATTGTTTGAAAAATGACCTATAAAATTACCCTAGATTTTAAAGAAAATGACTATTAAGTTTTAATTTATAAAAAATGACCTAAAAACTAATATTTTATTTATAAAAAAATATTATTGTACACAGTCATTTAAATGGGGGGGGGGGGGGAGGGTGACAAGAAACTTTCCGCACCGGGTACCACCTAAGCTAGCTACGCCACTAGGGATACGTCTCATGCGAAAGTGCACCTTATATTAATTTGTTTTTAATAATAAATTGAAATTAGATGCGCACAATGTGCATTAGTATATATAGCCTACTGTCCGCGTACAGTTCAGCCTAGGCAGAACTGCGTCAGCGACACTGATCTGTTAGTGCACATTGTGACGTGATATTTGTCACATCTGCCTCCGCACAATTCACAAATGCACTCGTCCGTTGCCTCATGGAAGATCTTCTGTCTGCAAATGCGGTGGTGAAAACCATGCACCGCAAGCCGCGTCACCATGTGTCTCAATTCGTATTCTGGTTGCATCCAGTCTCTTGTACGCATGGCCATGGTAGAGTAAAAATCCTCGTCAATGTTATCCTGCTTTGCTTGCAGCTCCAGAACTAATTCCTTATATGCTACTGTAGATGGTAGGAGCATCTGCAATCTTAGGTCTTGTACTAGGTACGTTTCCCCCCTTTTTGAACTGCGCGCCAGCACTGCCTCATCTGTTTAAATGATTCGGATATTTAACGCCAGGGGCATTCTTGTTTATTTCGACTTCATCTTCCGAAGTATGAGTCACGTTCCGAAATCTTATGTACTCTTCAGCGGATTAAATGGTGCAAGATGATGTGTGGAGCTGTGATTCTATTTTAAACACATTAACTGTATCCAAGGTGTTAATTTGAGCGACTGTGTCAATATTGCCATAACAAACATAACGCTTATATAAGGTTTGTAGAAGTCATATAAGTTGGATCCACCCCGATCTCTGGTATTTCTGTCATGCATCTGTGTGTCAACTTGTCTTCTGGTTGCATGAATGTTGTCTTAAGTTTTTTGGGTATACATTTTCCATGTACTCGTTAATTTCAGGTGCTTTCAAAATGGTGAAAGTGAACGAAAATAAAGCTGACGATGTAATGGGACATGGTCCGATGTCTTCGATGTCTAGTGATGGATCTTTTGTTGTTCTTGAAAGGTCCCCACCCCAAGAAATTACAGCTCAGTTTCCATCTCACATAGCACAGCAAAACATGGGATTTCCGCCAATGCCATCACATAACTTTTCTAGAGGTCTGGAGAGCCAGGTAAGTTCACAGGAATAACATGTTTATAGTGAACAGTTCGTGTTTTTAGGGTATAGGCCTAATAACAATTAAAAAATTGGGCAAAAGATAGATTTATGCTGCACCCCAGCCAAGCTCCGCGTTTTGTTAGGTTAGGAACGTTTATGTTTGTTTAGGAGCAATATAGTGAATAGCACGAGGTTTATTATGTCTCACATTGAATTTCTTCTGTGACGAAACCCTAAACCCCACCTTCCCAGGCGGGCCTCATTAGAGAGAAGCCTAGGGTGCAGCATAAAACTATTTTTTCCCCTGTTACTATCATAACGTGGTTATAGGTTTATGGGACAGTTCAGCACTCTGCTGTAACTTATGTGATAGGCCTATTTTGGTTTTAGAAACGTGGAAAAATGTTAAATTTTATGTTAGCCTACCAGTAGATATTATTCTGCAGAACCTAAAGATTCCATAACCCTTGCACCAAAACTATTTCTCATGTAGGCCTATTAGACCTCTCTAAACTTAAATCGAATTTTCCCTTCACCACTCAGCAATCACTCATGTCATAGGGGTTAAGGCTGCTGGTTACGTTAACGACCGACTAGTTTCCTTTGATGTAAAGGCGTTAGTCACCAGTATACCAAAAGACAGACTACTAATATATTTGAAAGAGTGGCTCACCAGTATACCAAAAGACAGACTACTAATATATTTGAAAGAGTGGCTCAAATACAAGGGACTGGATGAGAAAACTACGTACATATTACCAAAATCTGCATAGATCAAAATTACTTAAGTTTAATGACAGATTTTTTTCAACAAAAGGCAGGGATAGCTATGGGAAGCCCATTGTCGCTGTTTTTAGAAGATGTCTTTATGGGACACTTTGAAACACACATAACCAGTGCATTCCCACACATATTCAGGAAATGGGTTGGGAATGTGGGCAATATCTTTGCTGTGGTAAAAGAAAAACACATTCAAGACTCATTAAAATTATTGAACTTACAGCAACTTTGGAAATAGAAGACAAGGATGTACTTAATTTTTTGGATCTTAAACTCACCAGGAGAGGAGAAAATATTGAATTTGGAATCTTTAGAAAAGACACACACGAACAACTATGTTAAAGCAGATGGACACAACCCTAGGCCACAGAAGCATGCGATACTTAACAGTTTAATGTATAGACTTAAAGAGGAAGAGTATAAAAAAAGAATACAACCACATTGTAAACACAGCAAGGAAGAATTGATATAGCCATGGATTAACCAGTAAATTCCAGAAACAAAAACAGCTTAAAAGTATCACTACATTACAAAACCAGAAGGATAAATCAAAATACAGGAAATTTAATTACCACCCAGGATTAAACCACAAGTTCCAGAAGATCTTCAATGAACATGGGATTACATTGGCAAATCACTACAAATAAGTTACAGCATATTAAAGAACATTATAATTAATAAGCATAAAAATCACATACCTCAGAACAAAAAACCTGGAATATACAAAATAGACTGTAAGGAGTGCAACACGGTATACATAGGGCAGACCAGAAGGAACATAGATATCAGGGTGAATGAACATTTTAGGGACCTTAGACTACAACAAATAGTAAAATCGGTGGTAGCTGCACATCACTGGGAGGAGAAGCACAATTATTAAAGTCTGTAAGAACACCTAAAGAACTCTGGATTTGGGAAAGGATTTACATGAAAAAATTTGAACACAGACTCATGAATTTTAATATTCTGAAAGAAGACAATCTAATAGCTAAGTACATTAAACCGACACCAGGGGAACAGGGAGAACCTCCAAGCACCGAAGATCCTGCAGTTGACATGTAGTTGAAGATACAGGCGATGGCCTGTGAATCGCGTCCTTACCGTATGATTGGTAAGTGAAGTTCAAGTGTGTTAATCAACTCATATTAATAAAATAATAAAATACTCACAGATCAGTCTAGAATGCTCAATGGTGCTATAAGGTCGCTTGTATATCCTATTATGATATATGTAGCCCTAGTGTGGGGAGCAGCAAGAAAGACTCTCATCCACCGTCTACTAGCTCTTCAAAACAGTTATCTTTGGATAGCAACAAATGCACCGTGATTTAAGTTATTCGAAATCAGCAACTACATTCTGAAATGGGAATTCTTCCATTACCACAATACATTCAAATGATCTGAAGAACATTCGTCGCCAAACTCCTTGGAGTTCCTGGAGCTACCGGTATAGCTTTCAACATCGATGCTAGAAGAAGCTTAAAAGATTACCACAGGCTTAAAAGAACATTACCACAAGACGTTCTCCTTAGTCACAGTGATGATTGTTCACAAGATTTGCTATCAACTCCAAAATCCAATTTATCAATAAACATAACATTATGTTATAATAATTCTCATTTTTAGTGTCACATCAATAATTATTCAAAATCGAGATATATCAAGACAGAGGAGCTTATTTGGCCAGCCTCAGCATGCTATGTATAAGGGTTCTGCTTTTTCTTTTATCTATGGTCTGTAAAGTAGTATTGCTGTTCGACCACAAATAAACTTAAAGAAGTTCCTTGCACAAATATCTCATGTGAGTGTTGACACTGAGAAATTTGTTGTCAGGCACAAATATGGCTTTAGATGCAGAACTTTGGTTCTTTCTGCTTTAAAAGCATTGATGATTCACCCAGAAAAAGTTTGTAACCAACTAACACTCAATTTGCAGAAGAAAATGACAATCTGTAGCAAGATGAGATCGGAAATATACACACTAAACTTTACTAAAAGGTATATTTACCCAGGATGATCATTTCAACAGGTCTTCCCGCCATCATCAGCTGATTCCGACTGGCCCTCTAGCGGTGGGTGAATGAACTTGTCGATCAAGGTCCCTTGTATGCCAACTGAAGTGTCAAAGTTTAAGAGATTTTCTCGGTTCTTTTTAATGAATATTTTTTCCCAAAACTATAAGATCTATTGGTTTTTCAACTTGTTTTAATAGTGCAATTTCAATGCAGTGCAGTGCAATTTCAATGCAGTTAGAACAAGTTGAAAAACCAATAGATCTTATAGTTTGGGAAAATATATTCATTAAAAAGAACCGAGAAAATCTCTTAAACTTTGACACTTCAGTTGGCATACAAGGGACCTTGATCGACAAGTTCATTCACCCGCCGCTAGAGGGCCAGTCGGAATCAGCTGATGATGGCGGGAAGACCCGTTGAAATGATTATCCTGGGTAAATATACCTTTTAGTGAAGTTTAGTGTGTATATTTCCGATCTCAATCTTGCTACAGATATCAACACTTCACTGTAAATTTCCATCTAATATTTATATTGAAAATGACAATATTGAACTGTGCTAATGCTGATTGAATCTTCCAAGCTGTAGGGTCATCTGGTCTTACGTTAATCAGCCGTTAAAAAGCGGGGATTTATATTCATCTGGACAGTTTTTAATTATGAGTTTTACGGTAAGAATGGTGTATTAAACATTGATATTTCAGTTTTAAAGCTGTGTTTGGTAATATAAGTTAATTTTTGTAAATTCAAACTTGCTAACTTTCTTTAGTGGAGGGTCTTGTTCTGCCTGGCAGGTCACACAGCGACACCGGATAAGTTGGATAAGATGATGTGATAACCTCTGCTTATATAGTCCTATGAAATCTGTAGGTTCAAAGGAATAATATCACATCAAATTTGGCCGTTTTCCTAAAACCAAAATATCGCATCTAGCAGAGATAAGACAGTATAGCACTCTGCTAGATTTCCAAGCGAGGTGTCCATAGGTTGGACACCAACTCTTCTGTTGGCTGCCGATGATCTTGCATCTGATTAGACTTTCCTGCCAAAGCTTATCCAGTGCTGCCAATTGTTTTATACACACATGCTCTCCAGCAAGTTATATCGTAAGGTTTCCCCCATTATTGTATGTAATATGCCTAATTAAGTTACCATACTCGAAGCTCCCGGTGAAGGGGGTCTGGAAGAAATCTGGAAAGGGAGTCCAGGGCTTGGTGGCAAGGCCTTTCAACAAAGAAAAACCGACCCTTGCGAGACATGACTGAACATATAGAAAGTATAGGCTATAGTTGTGTTAGTGCTGAAGCAAGCACCAACTCATTTACACATTTCCCCATTGATTAGGACACACAAGAATGTAAAATGGAGCAATACAACAAATGTGCCGAAAAGTTGTTGAGACTGAAGTATGGCCTATGGTCAAGATCTCCGGGGCTGGTGGAGGGCCAACATAAAAAAAGTTGGTAAGGTTATGACGCCCGTACCAGGAAAGTTTTGGATGTACAATGTGACGAGTTTGTGAAATCAGCAATTTGCGAAATTGTTTTTTCCATAACAATAAACTCCCTGCATAACTCTTTCACTGCTACAGCCGTATACATGCATGGGCTCAAAATTTGCTCAATTATAACATCCCCAGAGACAAAATTAAAAAATATAATTGGTTTTTAAAATTTTATATCAATAGCTGCTGAAATTTATCCATGTATTAAAGAAGTATTTCATGAAACACAATTGCTGTACTGAAATTTTTCTCAGTGATTCAAAATCAGGGTGTCCACATTCTGGAAAATCAGGGAAAGTCAGGGAATTTTGTTAAGTAAATTGAAAAGTCAAGGAAATTTGTAAAAAAAGTATGAAATAGTCAGGAAAACTAATTAGCCCCAGTTAGTGAAATGTGAGGATCATGTATTTTGTTTCAGTGTGCTGTCATCCAGACTGTATAAGCAATTTTCTTTTCAGACTTGTGTTAGTCGTTTCTTATTTTTGTTATGGGGAAGGAGGCGGCTAGATTTTTTTTGGATACAAATGACCTCAAAAACATTGATTCTTGTGGTCAGGGAAATGTAAGTTTCTAGTCATGGAAAGTTATAGAAATTTATTTTGACAGCCTAAAAAGTTATTGCTTGCTGATTATATAGTTTGAAGAGTATGTACTACGTATAACCAAAATCTCAAGTTTCCTAGTATGGGTGGCTCTCACTTTCACTGGCCATGTCAGTGTGACATTCACCTGTAGCAAGTTATTGCCTGTGGCATCCCTGTGCAGCTGAGGGGAAATGCTTCAGTCCCCCATCCACTGCTGTGACATAATGAAACCTGCCCTTCATGTTCAGTGTCGAACTGCTTCGTTCTTGCGCACGCTTGTGTGTTTACTCAATCATGAAAAAAGATCACCCTGCTTTAGTAATTGATTTTATATGAAGTTAACTTTATTTACTTCTCTGTGATGACGTTTGCAAGCATTTGGATCTCGCTAATTCTTCAATGGCAGGGAATAAAGGTGTTGTACCCAGTCAAACTAACGAACCTAAATGCTTGTCGGTTAATGTTAACCGTACATCACTTTTTATGGAATTCATTTTAGAAAATGTTTGTTCACATTAGTATGTAATGCCAAAAATTACACGCATCTCCGACAGATAGTCTCACTTTTTCAAATCTATAATAATAAGAAAATAAGAGGAAGCGTTTGTCTGTTTGTCTGTCTGTCTGGCGATGCCTAGCAAAATCTACTGCATGCAGAGATCTGAAATTTTAAACGTAGATGGACTGAAGTGTGGCCAAATGCACCTCGAAGCCGGATTTTTAATTTTCGTTTTCGTTCGCAAGTTATAAGTGAAAAACTTGCAGGAAACGTTAATTTTTGGTGCTATCGAAGCATCATTTCTTGGTAATACATTTCAATTGCCAAATCAATTGCATGTGACTTTGTAATTTTTTTTTTTGTCGTAACTTGAACGTAAGAGCATTGCGATTTTTCAACATAGTCTATACATATCACGATTGTTTCAATTTTGTAAGCCCACCCTGGCCGATTCATTTGTTTATAATGTCAAGGCCATAGACATGTGATATTTTCAACGTAGTCAGAAGAGGAATAATGAATATAGGCTTAATTGGGCATACATTGATCGATTTGGATGGAACTCACTAAGCAGGAGTTTTCTGGGCCAGAGAACTCGAATCTGAGGTCGTTTTCCCAGGCAGCGCTTTCAAATCTTAGAATGCACTCCAAAGCTGGTTTTTAACTGCTTCCTTATAATTATTAATCGTTTAGTTTATGAGTGATTTGCATATAAGTGTTAATAATACAGTGAGTCTCAGACAGATTGCACCCACTTGCCGCATCCCATGCTTCTTTTGTGATGACTCAACACTTCCTGCATCGCGGCCAGCTGCGTCCCCGCAGATAAGTCAACAATTCCTGCATAGCCTACAGTTGAGCATTGTTCTCGTGTTGTACTTACTTACTTACTTACTTACTCCTGGGCGTTACGGTCCTCTGAGAACCTTAGCCTCCTTTATGACAGCAATCCAATCATTTCTATCTTCTGCTTTTTTTCTCTATCTCTTAATTTTAATAATTCTCAAGTCCTCTTCTATTTCGTTAATCCACCTTGTTCTTGGTCGTCCTTTCCTTCTTCTTCCCTCTATTTTTCCTTTAAAAATCTTTTTCATCAGCCTATCGACATTCATCCTTATAATATGCCCTATCCATTCCAATCTCTTTCTCTTTATAGGTAAAGGTAAAGTGATCCCTATACAGGCCATGGAGGCCCAGAGGGTTCCAGGAGGTTGAGGCTCCCAGATTTTGGACATTCGGCACATGAAGGTGGTAAGGTTGTCAGCCTTGCGCACCGGCCGCCTTTACCCCCAGGATTGCTCCTGGTACTCATTTCTGTTAGAGGCTGAGTCGACCCCAGGGCCATAGTGCCACCAGAAGGATTAGGCCAATTGAAAAATCTCAACGACCTCATCGGGAATCGAACCCGCGACCTTCCGGTTTGTAGCGCAGTGCCTCAACCACTACGCTACGGCGTACCCCCTTTCTCTTTATATCCGCAACTAAATCAAGGTCTTTATAAAGCATTCTTAACTCATCATTTGTTCTTACTCTCCATGTATTGTTTTGCTGAACTGGTCCATATATTTTACGCAATATCTTCCTTTCCCACGTGTTCAATCTCAATGCATCTCCATGTGTAATAGTCCATGTTTCGCTCCCATAAATTATGACTGGTTTCACCATGGTTTTATAAATTCTGATTTTAGTCTTTTTACTTACAGCTTTTGATCTAAAAATATGTTGTAAACCATAGTAGCATCGATTTCCTGCAGCTATTCTTGATTTTATTTCCTCTCCTATTTCATTTTTTTCTGTTACTAACGCTCCCAAGTACTTAAAGTTGTTAACTCCCTCAACTTCCATTCCATCAATTTGGATTTTCCTTGGTACTATTCCCTTTCCATTGATTCTCATATATTTTGTTTTGGTTACATTTATCTTCAACCCAGCTTTTGTTGCTTCTGCTTTCAATTGCATTGTCACTTCTTCAATCGCTCTCACCGATCGTCCAAGTATCAATACATCGTCCGCATATGCTATATATTGCCTTGACCTGTTGTAAATTGTTCCATTTGAATTCAATGTAATATTTCTTACTACTTTCTCTAATACAATATTAAAGAGTAAGGCTGAAAGGGAGTCTCCTTGTCTTAGACCTTTTTCAATTTTAAAAGGTTCTGATAAACGTCCCTGGATTTTAACTTTACACATTGTGTTTTCCAATGTCATTCTAATTAGGCGTATTAGTTTAAACGGAATACCAAATTCTTTTAAAACTTCATATAGATAGACTCTTTTTATTGAATCATAGGCTTGTTTAAAATCAATAAATAATAGATGCAACTCTATGTTAAATTCATAAAATTTCTCTAAAATGTTTTTCAATATATATAAATTATCTGTAGTGGAGCGTCCTCTCCTAAAACCATTCTGATATTCTCCTAGAATATCTTCTGCATATGGGACCAGCCTTTTATGCAAGATGTTTGTTAAAATTTTATAACATAGATTTAGGAGTGAAATTCCTCTGTAATTAGTGCATTTTAATTTATCTCCTTTTCTATGTAGAGGACATATAACAGCTGTATGCCATTCCTCTGGCATTTCTTCTTTCTCACATATCATTTCTATCATTTTATGGACTTCGTCTACTATTTTTTCCCCTCCATATTTTAAAAGCTCTGCATTAATACCATCTTCTCCCAGTGATTTGTTGTTTTTAAGTCTATTAATAGTGTCCGAAATTTCATCTTTTGCTGGTGAGATTATATCTACCTCTATACTCTTGTTTAAATCTATCCTTTCATTGATTGTATTCTCTTCCACAAATAATTCCTCAAAATACTCTTTCCACCTGTCCATTATTTGCTTTTCATTTCCCAATAAATTATTGTGCTTATCTCTAATCATTGTTGTTCTTGGTTGAAAACCTGTTTTCATTTCTCTAGTGATTGTGTAAAACTTTCTTATTTCGTTATTTTCTGCAGCTTCTTCTAAGCTTTCTATTATTTTCCTCTCATAATTCCTTTTCTTATTTCTACATATTCTCTTTGCTTCGCTACGTTTTGTTTTATATTCTTCTCTATTTAATCTTGTATTTCTGTTCATTATTTTTTTCCTGGCCTTATTTCTTTCTTCCACTTTATTTAAACATTCTTCGTCGAATCACTCGCTCCTTTTGTTCTTGGTTTCATATCCAATTTCTTCCTTAGCTGCCTCCCTTATAACTGTCCTAATAGTTTCCCATTTTCCTTCGATTGAATTCTCATTATTTCTTCTACTGGTGTCAGCTAAGTGACTATCTATTGACTGTACGTATTTTTGTTTGATTCTGTTATTTTTTTAACTTTCCACTTTAAATTTATTCTGCTTCTCTCCTTGTAATACTCTATATTTTGAGATCCTTTGTTGATATTTAACTTTTACCAGAAAGTGATCTGAATCGCAATTGGCCCCTCAATAACTTCTTACATCGTTTATGCTGGACATATGTCTTTTATCTATCAAATCATGATCTATTTGATTTCTAGTTTCCTTATTCGGTGATTCCCATGTTTCACTATGTATTCTCTTATGTTGAAAACATGTAGGCTACTTTTAATAATCATATTATTAAATGTCGCGAAATCAATCAGCCTTAAACCATTATCATTGGATATTTGATGTAAGCTCCATTTTCCTATAGTGGGTCTGAAACATTCTTCTCTACCTATCTGTGCATTAAAATCTCCCATTATTATCTTTGTATCATACTTAGAGATCTTATCTACTTGCTTGTTGAGTTTCATATAAAACAGATCTTTTATCTGTTCACTTTTTTCCTCAGTTGGGGCATGCACGCAAATAATAGTAGTATTATTAAATCTTCCTTTAATTCTCAAGCTACACAATCTCTCGTCCACAGGTTCAAAATTTATTATTGTATTTCTTAATCTCTTTTTTTATTAAAAATCCGGTGCCAAAAGTATTACTATGATCATTTCCACTGTAACATAAGGTGTATTTTCCAGTGTCCATAATTCCTTTTCCTCTCCATCTAATTTCTTGGATTGCTGCAATATCAATTTCGTATTTCTTTAACTCAAGCATCAATTGTTTTAATTGCCCTGCTCTGTATAATGTAAGCACATTCCAAGTAGCCAAATGCAAATCATGTTCCTTTATTCGTTTGCCAGGTCTTATTTCTGTTTTATCCGTCCGATTGTTGCTATTAGGTTTCTGAACTATGTTTTTTTCCCGAAATGGGGTCGTCAGCCCCATGTCCAACCCCCAACCTGGAGGACCAGGTAATTTTCTTTCTGGGTTTTCTTCCCCTAGCCTTTAGAAAACCAATTCTCAGCCTGCAAGGCAGCAGCTCCCTATCCTTGATTGGAGCCTCCCACTCTGGGTCAGACGCTCCAACTGCAACCATTTCCTCGTTCGCCGACATTTTCAGAGTTCCTGTTGGGTCTTCACGGTTACTGTAGCGGTCCCGGGGCTCATACGTCCCCACCGTACTTCACCCCAACAGGCAATCTCCTACTTATCGTTGCCCACCCCCCGCGACATGGACACCGAGGTTGGATTTTGGGGGATGTTCTCGTGTTGTACAGACGTGAAAGTGTTATTCTGTAGTTTGTCACACCTAAAAGAAAACATTAGGATAGAGATAAACTCAATAACGGAAGAACAATTAATGCGTATTAATCGGAATTTCCTATCACGGTGCCAAAAATGTGTGGATGTAGGAGGAGGACACTTCCAGCATCTCCTGTAATAAGGTAGGTGCCTATTTTCGTTATTTTCAAACTTATTTAATTTATTTTCATTGTCACGCACGGACAGGTCAGTCAACTGCCGGGCAGTTCCTTTGCCGCATACCGGGGATAGGAGCGTCATCTGGGGGGAACCCAACGCGCGGCGCAGCGGATCCAATCTGACTGAGACTCACTGTATAATGCTTTAATTATTATGCTCTTTTTAATTTTTGAAATAATTATCCTGAGCAAAGCTACAGGCACCTGCTAGTGTGTCCTATAAATGTATTGACTGATGTGGTTAATGAAACAATGTTTTCATTCTCTCCTTGTTCAAGGAATCAAAATGGCCACACAAGTCCTTCATAAATTCCAAGTCGCACACTCATTGGGGCTGTGATAATTCTGGCACTGTTGCATCCTGCAAGAAATATACTTCGATTATCTTATGTAATTGTGCGTGTGCGACAAAATAATCGAAATCATCTCCTTGATGACAAGTTGTTGTGTGCTACAGCACTCATTACTATTGGTATAGTGAACTGCACTGTCTCGGCCAGTGCTGTGCTGTCCTCATATCATGTCGAAACTGCTTTATACTGACGTCAAGGGTGACTGTAGTGGGAGACTTTACATCACCGCATAGTGGCACAATGTGCCACGGTTGTGCACCCGTGGCCTGTGGGGCTGTCCATTAACTCCTGAAAGGATGAGACAAGGGGTCACAGCATCACTTTAAAAGTCAGGCTAAAACTTGCTCTCTCTGCATGAGGTTAGGTGGGATGGGATGGCTGTGGAAACTGTGAAGGCTTTGGTTCAGGACGGGGCAGTACCATGCTACCATACACCTGTTTTGCTTTTTTGACTTTTCAGTATTACTTCTATTCATCATAATATACATTGTAATTAAGTTAGCAGTGAAAGGGTTAACATAGGTTTTATCAACTGTAAATAGTGATCCTGATCTCAGTTAAAATAGATGTATTAATTAAAAGTGATAGAAGTAAAGTGTACAGATATGATATTTTGTGGTACAGGCATTATTTATGTCAGATGAGAGAATTTAGACAAGAGGGAAGGAAAATACCTTGTCTATAGGAATCTCGGGTTATGTGGGCCAAACAACTGGACCACCCTCCACAGCGCAACAATAGGGTAAGGATTGTGGAAGGTTATCGCTGGGCACCAGAGGCTCTGAAAACGAATAAATGCACTGGGGATGGTACAAAGCAAAATATTTCGAATAGCCTAGAGTGCTTTCTAGCCTTTTCGAACAAGTGGAAACACTACAAGAAAATATTTTAAGTTTTCTAAAAATATATATATTAAACTATTATTTTACAACAAGAATTAAAACTGGACATGCATTTCATTGTAATGATTCAATAACGTAGTTAGATAGATTGCCCTAAATTTAAATTACATATTTTATGACCTCTTCTTTAAGAAGGTTCTCTTAAATCAATAAATTCATACTATCCACAACATGCTTGTCATACATTTAATACATGCTCTTATTAATAATGTAAGTTTTCATTGCACATTCATATTCTTGGTATTAATTAAACATTTCATGCCAAATTTGATTCATATTTTGATCCTATTAAAATACCAATATTTATAATGAATACGTGCTAAATCCTTCACATAGTATTGATTGAATTTTACAACATTAGTAAAACAAGTTGGGCAAAATCACCAGACCTAAAATATTACAAGTTCCTTTTTTAAAATCCAGACAAGAAATCCTTCATCAATGTTTATAATTTCTTTTGAAGGAGATGATCAAACTAAACAAATAATATTTTAAAAACCCTTCACAATTTTAAAATAGAACATTAAAACTACACAAGATAGTTAAGGGAATACAATCTAGAAGTCAAATTCATAAATCTTCATATTTGGTTAGATTGTATTTCCTTCATAATTATTTTAAATATACATAAATATTTAAATGACACTAACCTGTTCATTTGGGCCTCACATACTTACAAATAATAAATATTCCCTTCCTCGGGGCCCAACGAGGAAGGCCCTCTTTCTTGAAGCTGTTAAAATTTTGCCTACGAACTAAAATGTTCCAGTTGCAGATGAAAGAAGTTAAGATTTACATAAAATAATAAAAACCCTCAACTGAAATTAATTATCAACTTAAAATTCCAAGAAGGAACTCCCAAATTAAATCATTAATTTGAAATCAAAAACCAAAATTAAACTATATCCATTTTTCAGTTACAAGTTTACATTAATGAAACGATATAAGCCATGAGGCTTTCACAATCAAACATGTTTCAGAACATAGCGTTGCCAAAATATTTTCTTAACGCCAGAAAAGAAACACGGATAGATAATAAATGCACAAGATGTTACTTGATAAAGACTCACCCTACAACTGGAAAGCAGAAGCCTGGACGGCCATTGATTTCTCCTCTGCCTTTCGGCAGCCATTGTTTAGAGCGACCATTCTTGGCCAACAGCCTAATCAAGAAAGAGATCGAGTGGCGGGATTACATACTGTTATATAGGATCTGCAATCGATCTTCTATTGTTTCCTTGACATGCGTATTAGCTTCTTTAATCACACCAGAATTGCTGTCGTTTATAACAAATGAAAAACATTACTGTAATGACAAAGCATTTTGCTCCCAGCTAGAAGAGAATTCACTGCCGCTTAGATACATACCACAGCTGAACTGAAACTGTGCGAGCGAGAAATGCAACTGAGAGAGAAAGATAGCGGCACATGAGGACAAGGGGGGGACGGAGAAGACAAGGGGTAGCTCGCTATGAACAGGCATCAGTCTCTCAGGGACTACAAGAGCGCGCTTTCAAACTAAATACATTACAGATTTACTTTGAGTTATCATAATACAGGCATTTTTCTATGAGGAGAAAATTCGTGGCATTATTTATTTTTAATAATGGCACAAATCACCCCCCCCATGACTTGGAATATATGTTGGAATATATTCCAAACCATACAGGTAATCTCTCATAGAAAAAACTTTAATAAACAAGTGGGAAGAAATTCATAGAGTTCACTGAAAGGATATCAAGTCAGATGAGCACTTCGCTGTGAACCGGATCCAACTAGAGCACTTAATTATTTGGGAGGATTTTACCTTGTTTACGAGTCCATTCTTACAAACCAGGTATCCAACCCTTTTCACTATCGTCCATGTCGGTGCTCGCTGGCAGGCACTGTATTTTCACGGAGATGAGACATTATAGGCGAGACGACGTCTTCTTTTCTCCCACAGTGAGACTGTCCAGCTTTTCAGGACCCGCGTTCAGGAAGTTGCCCACTCCGTCTTGATCTCCCAGTGACTCCGCATCTTCCACTTGCATAAAGACCTCCTGAAATGACAAGACTAGCGGCAGATCACAGTAATTCAAGACAGCATACAATTAAATACTTTACCCTCCTGCATTGAAATTTTAAAATGATAGCTCTAAATTAATTCAAATTTTTAAAATTTCTTAAAGATTTTTCAAAAACATTTAAATGCAAAAATGAAAATTCAACATGCAGTCCTATCATAACATTAGCAATCACTCTTCTAAGAAACTTATCTTTTGCATGGTATTTACCATGACATTAATCTAACATAATTAAAATACACTGCATCACTATATTTACAATTTAAATTATACCCTTAATCTTTATAAGTATATTACACTATTAACAGAAATTAATGTTGTCTGACGCCTTGGCTTTCTCTTGCTGTTTAAACAAAGTTCTGGGAAAGATTGCTGAGATTTGAGAAACAAAATAAACAGAAACCATTTTTCACCATCTTTTCCTAGATCGGAGTCCAACTCGACTTGAGATCCCCTCAACTCTTTCGACTGCTGGGAATAGGTACATCCAGTATCTTCTGTCTTAGTCTTCACCAACTCTCGCCCTGGTTGGTGTCGAATCAGAAGTCGTGTAGCAAACCATCTTCTTCCTGGTACTCTGAAATTCTGTTCTCTTAGGAAAAACTTAAGATCAGGTCTTTTTAACATGACTAACATGAGCCTTGACTGTTTTATCAGATACACAATCTCTTAAAAGCACAGTCACAGGGGTTAAGAACCTGATAACGTCGTAAGGACCTTTGAACTTTCTAGCGAGCTTCGCAGAAAATCTGTCCACTGCCTTACTCTTTGGAAAGTTTTTCAAATATACCCTGTCTCCTACCATAAAATTTACTGGCCGTCTATTAGCATCATATCTCTCTTGAGTCTTTTGGTGAGCAAGTCGCAGATTGGCAGCTGCCTTTTTCCAAATCTCTTTAACTCTACCTGCGTCTTGTTCTTCCGGCAAGAGCTCTGCTAAAGACCAAGCATTGGAAAGGGGACTATTGGGCGGAAAAGCAAACATTAACTGAAATGGAGTTTGTTTGTGAGCTTCATGTCGTGCGGTGTTAAACGCAAACTGTAACCAGAACAGTTCCTTGTCCCAGGCGACATGCTCGTCTGAATGGTACGCAATAAGCGCTGCCTTCAGATTTCTATTAAAACGCTCCGAAAAGTTTGGAGAAGGGTGAAATGGAGCTGTACGGATGTGCTGAATACCTAACGAGAATAGGAATTTCTTAAAGGACTTAGAAATGAAGCAACTAGCGTTATCTGAAACTAAAGACTTCGGAAATCCTGTCATAGAAAAGATTCTTTTTAAACTTTGAATTGTAGAATTAGTTGTAGCATCTCTCAAGGGAAATAGCCACACAAATTTAGAAAATGCATCCACTGCTACAAGAATATAAGCATTTCCGCTTCTTGAACGGGGTAATTTGCCAACAAAATCAATATGTAACCTATCCATTGGTGCGTTAGGCACACTAGAAGCTAAAAATCCGATTTTGGTACATTGAGCAGGCTTGGATATGGCGCACTGCTGGCATGCCTTTATCCTTGCTTTTATGTAACCATCCATACCCTTCCAAACAAAGGATTGTTTAATTTTCGCCCGAGTCTTGTAGAACCCTAAATGTCCTCCTACTGGAGACTCATGGTGATATTTGAATACCATGTCTCTTAATGCAGCTGGTAAGACAATTTTAGAGGGTGACCTACGCGCTGGGGCACTATATAATACATTATTTCTAAAGACATAGTGGCGTATGTCTTCTCCACCTTTAAGGCGGGCTATAAGGGGAGCTAACTCTTCATCATTGGCCTGATGATCAGTTAAAGAAGTGAAAGCAAGAGGAAAATCGCCTAAAATGTTTCCGATCATGCCAGATAGCTCTTTAGGCTCATCCAATACATTTTCTGGACTTTGTAATATTTCTTCTGGACTAAACATACGGCTTAAGCCGTCGGCTACTACATTGTCAGTCCCTCTAATATGTTTAGCTTTAAATTTAAATGCGGAAAGCCTGACTGCCCACCTCGCAATTCTTCCTGTGGTACGAGGCTTGGCCAGCACCCAACTCAAAGCTTGGCAATCGGTTTCCAGCAAAAATTCTACATGTTCTATGTAAAGCTTGAATTTCTCCACTCCAAAGAGTACAGCGAGAGCCTCAAGCTCATACATAGAATACACGCGTTCCGGAGGGGTCAAAGTCCTAGAGGCATACGCCACAGGCCTTCTACCCTCCTCGAATTCCTGTAGGAGAACAGATGCCAAAGCTACAGGCGAAGCATCGCACTGCAAGATGAATTTCTTGGAAAAGTCTGGCATGGCCAAAACAGGGGGAGACATGATCAACATTTTAAGTTTTTGAAAAGCTTCCTGGCACTCAGGTGTCCACACAAACTTGACATTCTTTTTTCTCAAATTATTCAAAGGCGCTGAAATTTCTGCCATGTTAGGGATAAATTTTCTAAAAAAATTAATCATACCAACGAATCTGGCTACACCTTTTACATCTTTAGGAGGGGGAAATTTCTGAATAGCCTCAGTCCGTTCCGGGTCAATGGTGACACCATCGGCAGACACCAAGTGACCAAGAAAGGAAAGACGGCGAGCAGCAATATTCACTTTTTCAGGATTAAGGGTTAGACCAGCATTCCTTAATCGAGAAAATACCTCCCTTAGATGCTCCAGGTGCTCCTCAAAGGAATCAGAGTAGACTACTAAATCATCAAGGTAATGGTAGACATATTTAAACTTGACGTCAGAAAATATTTGATCCAACAAGCGTGTGAGGACCTGAGCCCCAGTGGCGAGGCCGAAAGGGATTCTAGAGAATTCATAGGTATTCCAGTCACATATAATGGCTGTATAGCGCTTAGATCGCTCTGTAAGAGGTATCTGGTAATAGGCTTGGTTAAGGTCCAACGAGGAGAAAATTTTGGCACCGGAAAAGAAACTGAAGGCTGAATGAATATCAGGTAAAGGCACTGAATCTATCTTGATCTTGGCATTGAGATGTCGATAATCAATTACCGGTCTGAACTTCCCTCCAGGTTTCGGTACTAGAAAGACCGGACTACTATAATCGGACTTGGAAACCCTGAGGACTCCTTGTTCGACCATAGTATTAATATGTTCTTTCAAGATGGCCATTCGGGGCGGAGACAGCCTGTATGGAGGTCTACGAACGGGTTGAGTATCGAGCAGCTCAATGTCATATTCTAGTACATTAGTCAACCCTAACTTCGGTGTCAAAACATCTGGGAATTCCTCTAATAGACGCGTCACTTGGTTTTTGTCACTTGGTCCCAAATGCGCCAAGTCTACAGAGACAGTACTAACATTCTCAGGTAATAAATCAGATGGATTTAGAAAATTAATTAACTTACTGCTGTCAGATGACATTAAATTGCAGAACGGAGCACCGAAAAACAAATCAAACTTGAAATCAGGAGAAAATTTGAAATGACACTTCTTACTGCCAAAATCTAAAAATAAACCTGCCTTCTGCATAAAAGGATAGCCTAGAATGACAGGCATCACTAAATTCTCACAAACAACAAAATGACACTTCCAAGTGAAATTCCCAATTTTGATTTTTAAAGACACGGAACCTACCGAAGAAAGTAACTGATCATCCGCTGTCCTATAGTTAGCATTTCCCTTAACGATTCTAGGCATGTGTTTATTTGCAAGACACATCCTATTGTAGGCGTCTTTTGAGAGTAAAGACACGGCTGCCCCACTATCCAGTAGTGCGGACAAGTTGAATTGACATATTTCAACCCCAAGCATCGGTAGCTTAGCGTCTACTATAGCAGCTACTTGATGTGGATTATCGGTACTTTGTACCTCCATTTTGTCACAATTAGGGTAGTCATTATTTGGTTTATTTGCACGGCGAGGGTCCGGACCATAATTTATACTGTGAGCCGCATTCACAGTTTTATTTTTGACATGTTTACACTTTTTTCTACTAACTTTCCTGTTTTTTCTGAGAGAATTTACATGCGTGGTCATGTAGTCTGTGTTCAGTTTACTAAAATCACTGTTAATAAAAGTCCTTGTCGGGTAGGAACGGTGAGTCTGGCATTTAAGGTCTGTAGCGTGAGTCCTGTTAAACAAAATGGTCCGCTTACTAGGGGCGCGCGATTCCCTAGTAGGCTCGTCCAGCAAGTCCGTCTCGTCTGTCTTCCTAACCTCACTCGTCTTAAGTCTCTTGAAAACATTAGAACTGACCACTGAGTCTCCACTCTGGTACCTAGAGTGGAACAATTCTCATTCTCCAGAGCGACTGGGAGCATTACTATTCTCCACATTTCTATTCACAGGAGCTTTGCAGAACCTCACTACATGTCCCGCTTTACCACATCTAAAACACGTAACTGTCTTCCTATTAGTAGCACTGTCAAATCTAACACTGGGCTTGGGCTGAACGGCACGAGGGGAAACTTCTTGTTCACACCTCAGCGAATCGGTGTAGCTTATGGCATTAACCCTGGCGCATAAACTCTCCAATTCCTTAAAAGACACCGGCCTACTCTCAAAAACTACCTTCGACCTAGTTTCAGGAGACATACCTTCGGCAATGGTATCTACAATCTCTTTCTCAGACAGACGTAACTTGAAAATGCTTGCACTTCTCCTAACGCTTCTAGCATATGCAGCAAGAGATTCACCGCCTGCTTGAGTGCGATAAAAATGCTTGTTGACTAGAGCAGCTCGAGCTCGGACAGGCAAGTAAATATTTAGCAGCTTTTCATGAAAATGGTTTAAACCTAATCCAGTATTAATCGCTTCCAAAGCCACGTCGCGAAAAGCTCCTGAAAGTTTAGAAAATAAATATGCCAAGATATCTCTGTCATCAAAATCAAAAACTGAAGCTTGTTCTTTCAAATCGCAGACATAACCAATAAATTCTAACACCTTTTCCACAGTTTCATCAGAAAAATGGGAACCATTTTCAAGAAGTGAAGCTAATGGGTGAGGGAGATTGGCGAAAGATACTCGGTGCATAGGAGGAAACAAATTTGGCTTAACGTCTGGTCTAGGATAAGAAAAACCACTACTTTCTGCTCGGTACGCCTGACTATGGTCTAAAAACTCAGTTCGGGTTTGTCTAATCGGGGATTCATAATCAATAAAGTGGTCCCTAGCAGTTTGACTAGTATTCACTGGCTCTAAGGGATTTTTCACTTTGCGATCAGGCTGTGCGCTCACCACAGCATCTAACTCCGTATCATTCCAGTTAAGTTTGCTTAACATTTCATTGAGTTTATGGTCAGCATCGATCCACTTTTGCTCATAAGGAGTCTTTCCGACTAACAGCTTTATGTCACTAACACGGTTTTTAAGATGACGAGCTCTATCTATCACTTTTGCTACACCTGTACTACTGATATTCTCATGACCCAATTGATCATCGAGAAATTCTAACCTATCTTGCACTTCACTTAATAAAAGAGAGGTTTGTGACTCACCCAGATAATCTAAGTTGACTGGTAGGTCCAAATTTTCTCTCAACTCCTTGCGTAATTCTGGCACTACTCGACTCTCATCTGGTTGAATACCTCTTATTTTTAGTTCGTAGATCAGGTCAGACTTCAGCAAATTATCAGGTTTCACCCTAGTTCTCTCCATTATTAGTGACATGAAAGGCAAAGTACACAATTTTAGCCAAGAGAACAGACCATTAAAACAAAATAAAACATTAAATCACCATTAAATAAAATTTAAATATTTCATTTTGATGTTTCCACTTAAAAAAAATTATTTCTTCACTATTTTGTAAAATTTACTATCGTGGGCTAACCAATTTGGTTAACAACCACGCTCGAAAGCTATCACTAACTTTGGACCACCCTCCACAGCGCAACAATAGGGTAAGGATTGTGGAAGGTTATCGCTGGGCACCAGAGGCTCTGAAAACGAATAAATGCACTGGGGATGGTACAAAGCAAAATATTTCGAATAGCCTAGAGTGCTTTCTAGCCTTTTCGAACAAGTGGAAACACTACAAGAAAATATTTTAAGTTTTCTAAAAATATATATATTAAACTATTATTTTACAACAAGAATTAAAACTGGACATGCATTTCATTGTAATGATTCAATAACGTAGTTAGATAGATTGCCCTAAATTTAAATTACATATTTTATGACCTCTTCTTTAAGAAGGTTCTCTTAAATCAATAAATTCATACTATCCACAACATGCTTGTCATACATTTAATACATGCTCTTATTAATAATGTAAGTTTTCATTGCACATTCATATTCTTGGTATTAATTAAACATTTCATGCCAAATTTGATTCATATTTTGATCCTATTAAAATACCAATATTTATAATGAATACGTGCTAAATCCTTCACATAGTATTGATTGAATTTTACAACATTAGTAAAACAAGTTGGGCAAAATCACCAGACCTAAAATATTACAAGTTCCTTTTTTAAAATCCAGACAAGAAATCCTTCATCAATGTTTATAATTTCTTTTGAAGGAGATGATCAAACTAAACAAATAATATTTTAAAAACCCTTCACAATTTTAAAATAGAACATTAAAACTACACAAGATAGTTAAGGGAATACAATCTAGAAGTCAAATTCATAAATCTTCATATTTGGTTAGATTGTATTTCCTTCATAATTATTTTAAATATACATAAATATTTAAATGACACTAACCTGTTCATTTGGGCCTCACATACTTACAAATAATAAATATTCCCTTCCTCGGGGCCCAACGAGGAAGGCCCTCTTTCTTGAAGCTGTTAAAATTTTGCCTACGAACTAAAATGTTCCAGTTGCAGATGAAAGAAGTTAAGATTTACATAAAATAATAAAAACCCTCAACTGAAATTAATTATCAACTTAAAATTCCAAGAAGGAACTCCCAAATTAAATCATTAATTTGAAATCAAAAACCAAAATTAAACTATATCCATTTTTCAGTTACAAGTTTACATTAATGAAACGATATAAGCCATGAGGCTTTCACAATCAAACATGTTTCAGAACATAGCGTTGCCAAAATATTTTCTTAACGCCAGAAAAGAAACACGGATAGATAATAAATGCACAAGATGTTACTTGATAAAGACTCACCCTACAACTGGAAAGCAGAAGCCTGGACGGCCATTGATTTCTCCTCTGCCTTTCGGCAGCCATTGTTTAGAGCGACCATTCTTGGCCAACAGCCTAATCAAGAAAGAGATCGAGTGGCGGGATTACATACTGTTATATAGGATCTGCAATCGATCTTCTATTGTTTCCTTGACATGCGTATTAGCTTCTTTAATCACACCAGAATTGCTGTCGTTTATAACAAATGAAAAACATTACTGTAATGACAAAGCATTTTGCTCCCAGCTAGAAGAGAATTCACTGCCGCTTAGATACATACCACAGCTGAACTGAAACTGTGCGAGCGAGAAATGCAACTGAGAGAGAAAGATAGCGGCACATGAGGACAAGGGGGGGACGGAGAAGACAAGGGGTAGCTCGCTATGAACAGGCATCAGTCTCTCAGGGACTACAAGAGCGCGCTTTCAAACTAAATACATTACAGATTTACTTTGAGTTATCATAATACAGGCATTTTTCTATGAGGAGAAAATTCGTGGCATTATTTATTTTTAATAATGGCACACAACCACATGTGGAGTACTATAAAAAGTACTATTGTGGACTAAAGTAACAGTGCTGAAGTAAAGTACTACCGGTATATGGAGTATTAAAGTACTACATGGAGTGGTAATACATAAAATAAAAGTAGCAAACTTTCCTGTCTGGGTTAAGCAAAGGGTTATAGCCGTAGAACCCAACAGAGGAGGGAAAAAGACTTGATTATTTTGCATACCGGTAATAGGAAACAACAGCGTATTAATTTATGCTTTGCTTTTCATACTATAAACACACAATTGGGCTGTGTATTTATTTATTTATTTCACATTATTAAATAATTATATTTAAATATGGAGGGAAAAAAGTCATAACAATATTATCAAAATTATATAACAAAATATTATCAGGTGAAAGAATACCGGAACAAATGAAAACAGGGTATATCACAACTATATTTAAGAAAGGGGACAGAAAACAATGTTCAAATTATAGAGGGATTTGTGTTGCAAACTACATTATGAAAATTGTAACAAAAATTATTAAAAGAAGATTAGAAGGAATGTTTCAAGGCATGGAAGAACAATGTGGATTCTCTGCAGGGAGATCGTGTGTGGATCATATATTTACAATCCGGCAGTTACTGGAAAAATATAAAGATAAAGGAAAACAGATTGGACTTATATTTATAGATCTAGAGAAGGCATACGACAGTGTACCAAGAAAATTATTATGGAAAGCATTAACAGAAGCAAAAATTGATAAAGAAATAATAAATGTTATAAAATATATATATTCTGATAATAAATGTAGAATTAAAGTAGCCAAAGATATAACAAAAGAAATCAAACCAAGTCAAGGTCTTTTACAGGGGTGTCCTATGTCTCCAATTTTGTTTAAAATATATCTAGAAATATGCCTGAAAGAATGGATAATGAAATGTCGAAAAATAGGAATCCAGTTAGATGAGGAAAAGTTCTTACATAATTTGCTGTTTGCAGATGACCAGGTGGTCGTGGCTCAGGATGGAGAAGATGCAAATTATACGTGTAGAAAACTAAATGAAGTCTATAAGAAATGGGGATTACAAATAAATTACAATAAAACAGAGTATTTAACCAATGACACGGATGATTTATATATAGATGGAAAGAAGATTAAAAAAGTGCAAGATTTTTGCTATTTGGGATCCATACTTGAATTAGACGGAACATCAAATAAAGAAATACAGAAAAGGATCACCAATGGGAGAAAAGTTATAGGAATGCTAAATTCGATATTGTGGAATAAAAATATAATTAACAAAACTAAAACAATAATTTTTAAAACAATTTTCCAAAGTATAGTATTATATGGGGCAGATACATGGACAGTAAATTCACACCATAACAGAAAACTAAGTGCTACAGAAATGGATTTTTGGAGAAGAGCTGCAAGAAAATCAAGAATAGAAAGAATTCAAAATTCAGAAATAAGGAAGATAATGAAAGCAGAGGAAACAATTTTAACAACAATAGACAAAAAAAAGACTAAATTGGTATGGACATCTACAAAGAATGCCGGAGAATAGAATACCAAAAGCTTTTTGAACTGGCAACCAGAGGGGAGAAGGAAAAAGGGAAGACCTCCTAGAAAATGGGATCATTGCGTTCGAGACTCCTTACAAAATTTTCAGTTAAACCCAGAAGATGCAATGGACAGGGATAAGTGGTACCATGCAACACATTGAACATTCTTTGGAAATATGTTAATTTTATTAAAATATGTAAAAATTTGGGTAAATTGTAATTTAAAATTTGGTTAGAAATTACTGAACTTTTATACAAATGTTATTGTAATAGAGTTGTTGTGTTGGTGGAGTTTAACCTCAGAAATGAGGAAATCGCTCAATAAATAAATAAAAAAAATATAAAAAAATAATAAAAATTATAATAATAATAATAATAATAATAATAATATTTTAACATGTTTTAACCTGACATTAACACACTTTTCAACTGCTATTTTGTCTGCATTTTCTGCAATAAATTCCACATGGTTGGCGAAGTTTGTGCAGATCTAACTTACTTGAATCTCTTGTTAGACAAGGTATATAAATAAGAGCTAGACATAACAATATACCTAGGGTTACTGTGCCAGTGGTTGACCATTTAAGGTGTTGTATTTCTTTGATAAAGAATATAAAACACAATAGGCCTACTACAAGAACCGAATAAGTAATTTTTGTAAAAAAAAGTTTTAAACCTGCTTTACAAAGTGCATATAAAAGTTTTCAATATTAAACAGTTTATGTTGAACTTAATTATCTCAGTTCAAAAATAATTTGTTGTGATGTACCTGTAGTTGACCACTGCTACCTAGTTCTTAGTATGAATACGAAGTTATTAAAAACCGTGGCACAACTGAATAATAAAAATAAAGTTTAAAAACACTTATGCACCACTTACGTCACAGATAAAAACAGGACATGTTACGGGAGTGTCCTCCCATCTACTGGCATGTCGGGTTCTCGGCTGGTGGTATTATGTTCTGTTCTCTGCTTCCCCCTCTCTTCCAACCGGTGAGCCTGATGACGTCACTCACAGGAGGGATATCAAAGTTCATCAAGTTGTCACCACTTTTGGTAATGAAGATCTTTTCCCACGTATTTAGATCTAATGTTTGCTGACGTGTTTCAATAATGAAATGTCTTTCTTTATGTGATGATTTTCTGTCCAAAAATGATTGGCTACCGCTGATTTGTCAATTTGCATAAGTTTTACATTTCTGAGATGCTCTTTCAATCTGGTTTTTAAGTTCCTTCTTGTTTGGCCAATATATGTCATTGCAACCTAAGACGCGCCACGAATGCCAAGAGGCGGAAATTTCAGAAGTCTACTACCCGTAACCCTCAGAATAGAGGCAGACTCTACGCAGAGTATTCACAATCCAGGCGAGAGTACAAACAAGCTATTTACCTAGCCAAAGTAGAGTCCTGGCAGAACTTCGTCTCGGAACAAAGCGCCTTCAACTCGTGGGGGCTAGCTTACAAACTCCAAACAAATAAACTTCACTCGCGCCCCGTCATTAGCAGTCTCCGAGCCCCGGATGGCACAATTGCCGACACGTGGTATGCTGTGGCCACCACAATGACCGAAACACTAATCCCCGACGATTCGATTGTTGACGACACTCTCCATCACGAAATTCTTCGACGCGCTGCTAGGCGCCCATTTGAAAACGGCCATCTAACTGACCCTTTTGACATCGTCGATCTTCACATCGCTCTCGACCGATGTAAAAATCGCAAAGCTCCGGGCATCGATGAAATACACCCAGAATTTGTCAAGAAAGGAGGGCCCGTCCTCCACGAGCATCTCCTTCTCATCTACAATGCGTGCCTCAGCCTAGGTAAATTTCCCAACTCTTGGAAACGAGGGCTTCTGATCACCATCCTTAAAAATCCCAATAAAGATCCAACACTGGCCAAATCGTACCGCCCAATTTGTCTTCTCCCAGTCATGGGAAAAGTTTTCGAACAACTTCTCCTCTTCAAAATTAACCAACTTCTAGAAGACTCGTACTCTCCTAGGCAGTTCGGCTTCAGACCAGGAAAATGCACAGAAGACGCAGCTTCACTGCTCCGACAAAGAGTAGAAACATCCAACTCAAAGTACGTGTTAGCAATTTTTATAGACATTGAAGGAGCTTTTGACAATGTCTGGTGGCCACACGCCTTGGAAAGACTGCGTCGGATAAACTGCCCACAAGACGCTTACGCCGTAATACGTGACTACTTCCGAGCCAGACAAATCACGCTACGCGACAGACTGCATACGCACACAAAGGCCGTAACCAAAGGGTGCCCCCAGGGCTCAGTACTGGGACCCAAGTTATGGAACCTGGTGTTTGATGAAGCCTTAAGACGAATAGACCAGACTGATGATACCGAAGTAATAGCCTATGCCGACGACGCTGCACTGATAGTTGAAGGAGAGTCCAGAGCAGAACTCGAGGCTAAATCAAACAGGGCGCTAAACATTCTCGACCTATGGTCGAAAGATGCAAAACTCAAAATTTCTGGAACTAAAACACAGACCATGCTACTCAAAGGCAAATTAACTACACACCCCCCTAGGGTACGCATGGGGCATTCCCGGCTCCCTTACACCAGAGAAGTACGATATTTAGGCATAACCCTCCAGGAAGGATACAAAGTCACCGCACACGTACAAAAAATAGCCGCAACAGCAAACAACCTAACTCAAGCTCTAGCCAGACTGTCTGGCCATGAATGGGGCTACCGCTTCACCAACTATAGAATTCTATATAATGCCGTTTTTGTCCCGATAGTAACCTACGCTGCCAATGCCTGGGCACCTAAGATCAACGCGCACCACATTCGGAAACTCCGATCAGCCCAAAGATCATCACTCCTCCGAGCCACGAAGGCCTACGCTACCACGTCTCACAATGCTCTGCATGTAATAGCCGGTGTCCTTCCGGTCGAACTCCTCCTACAGGAACGATCACTGAGGTATAAGATTCGACGACAAATCCCCATCCATTTGGACAACCTACAATTAGAACAAAATGAGTTCGAAACATTTGATAAACACCAGCTCTATAAACAACTTTTCAACGCGCTCACTTGCATCTGGCAACAAAACTGGACGGAATCCCCTCAAGGGAAAATCACAAGGGACTTCTTCCCAAACGTCCAAAGCAGACTCAAAATGATCTGGATCAAACCCGACCACTATGTTACGCAAATCCTAACAGGTCACGGGAACTTTGCTGCCAATCTCATACGCTTCAATCTTGCCGAAGATGATCTTTGTGCATGTGAAGACCGCGAGCAGGATACCATGTACCACATGCTCTACACCTGCCCCCGGTACACAGACGCCAGACTACTTTTACACGAAGCTGCTAGAAATGCAAACGAAGTCTGGGCACCTGATCTCAAGTTCTGGACTCTAAAAAATTCCTTCCCAGCGCTAAAAGCCTTCGCCAAGCAAGCGCTCCTCGAGAAACAAGACGAAGACGGAAATTAAACACCATGTGAAGGGCAAGCCCCATTGGGCAAACCCTCCACCCAGCCCGAGCAGGGTTTTAGAGAGGTTTCCCCTGCTCACAGGCAAATGCCGGGCTGGACCAAAATCCCCTCACACAATAACACAGCACAACAACTTAGATCCTAACATAAACACACGCAGCACACTACCCAACACAGCACTAAAAGCCGATCAGCGCAAGGCAAACACTAACTCAAAATAAAGACACTTGTACAAGCACACAGCCCAAAACGACATAACCTCAATCATCCCACATGGATGCACACAAGGGCACTATAGGAACACACAGCACAAATGGTCACCAAAATTTGGTTTGACCGGAGTTTTTGGCTTCATTGCTAGGCACTCCGGGGGAAAGGGTGGGCACACAAAAAAAAAAAAAAAAAATATATGTCATTGGGCACCCCTCACACTCTATCTGGTAAATACCTGATAATTCTGTTTTTTCTTCAGTGGCATTGTTAAGCGGATGGTTCAACAAATTTCTAAGTGTGTATTTGTTCTGAGGTGCTAGTTTGATATTATAATTTTTGAAAATTTTCTCAAATTTATGAAACATCTTGGGGTGATAGGTGAACATCCTGTATTTGACTTGGGCTACTTCTGTATTAACTAGGGTGCTGACTTCTTTCAACTTCTGTTTCTTTTTATGTTTTTCCAGCATTTTGTGTATGAAATTGGTTTTGAATCCATTGATGGTGGCCACGTCTTTTATATGTTGAAATTCTTTGTCATATTCAATTTTGGTTAGAGGGATGTGTATTAATCTGTGTATTAAGCTATGAAAAATGGCAAATTGGTGTGATTTCGGGTTGTACTTGTTGAATTTTATGTAGTTGTCGACGTGTGTTGGTTTTCTATAAATGCCAAATTCTAAATTATTCTGGCCTCTGATGATTTTCAGATCGAGGAACGGTAACCACCCATTCTGTTCAATTTCCATGGTAAATTTAATAGCCTCATCCTGTAAGTTCAGCAGTTTTAACGCATCTTCTAGGAACCTCTTTGGGACTATAGCGAACACATCGTCGACATATCTATACCAACTTTTGAACATATGAGGAAATCCACTGGTGACTTTTAATTCTAAGTTACTCATGTATATGTCTGCTAGTAGTGGGGACAATGGATTCCCCATGGCCAGGCCTGTAGTTTGTTTATAACACTCTCGGTTGTACATGAAACTATTTTGCTTGATACATAACTCTACAAGTTCATTATATCCATCAATTTGTTCAGCATACTAGCATACCAACAGGAAAACTCTCAAAACTGATAAAAGATTGGTTGGCCCAAAATGAGGTTCCAGCTGAACAAATTGATGGTATATTGAACTTGTGGAGTTATGTATCAAGCAAAATAGTTTCATGTACAACCAAGAGTGTTATAAACAAACTACTGGTCTGGCCATGGGGAGTCCATTGTCCCCACTACTAGCAGACATATACATGAGTAACTTCGAATTAAAAGTCACCAGTGGATTTCCTCATATGTTCAAAAGTTGGTATAGATATGTCGACGATGTGTTCGCTATAGTCAGAGAGAGGTTCCTAGAAGATGCGTTAAAACTGCTGAACTTACAGGATGAGGCTATTAAATTTACCATGGAAATTGAACAGAATGGGTGGTTACCGTTCCTCGATCTGAAAATCATCAGAGGCCAGAATAATTTAGAATTTGGCATTTATAGAAAACCAACACACGTCGACAACTACATAAAATTCAACAAGTACAACCCGAAATCACACCAATTTGCCATTTTTCATAGCTTAATACATAGATTAATACACATCCCTCTAACCAAAATTGAATATGACAAAGAATTTCAACATATAAAAGACGTGGCCACCATCAATGGATTCAAAACCAATTTCATACACAAAATGCTGGAAAAACATAAAAAGAAACAGAAGTTGAAAGAAGTCAGCACCCTAGTTAATTCAGAAGTAGCCCAAGTCAAATACAGGAAGTTTACCTATCACCCCAAGATGTTTCATAAATTTGAGAAAATTTTCAAAAATTATAATATCAAACTAGCACCTCAGAACAAATACACACTTAGAAATTTGTTGAACCATCTGCTTAACAATGCCACTGAAGAAAAAACAGATTGAAAGAACATCTCAGAAATCTAAAACTTATGCAAATTGACAAATCAGCGGTAGCCAATCATTTTTGGAGAGAAATTCATCACATAAAGAAAGACATTTCATTATTGAAACACGTCAGCAAACCTTCAGATCTAAATACGTGGGAAAAGATCTTCATTACCAAAAATGGTGACAACTTGATGAACTTTGATATCCCTCCTGTGAGCGACGTCATCAGGCTCACCAGTCGGAAGAGAGGGGGAAGCAGAGAACAGAACATAATACCACCAGCCGAGAACCCGATACGCCAGTAGGGCCCGCAGCTGAAGATGAGAGGACACTCCCGAAACATGTCCTGTTTTTATCTGTGACATAAGTGGTGCATAAGTGTTTTTAAACTTTATTTTTTTTATTATTACCTAGTTCTTTCTTCACCACCTCTTGCACCTGTTGTTGACCACAATTTACATTAATGAATTTTGTTAGGGGGAAAAAAAATATATATATACAGTATATAAAAACATATATATATATATATATATATATATATATATATAACTTATAACTTATACATCTACAGGTTGCAGAATTTGTGTTGCATTTAGCAATAAAGCAAACTTCAGAATGTCATTCTCAGAACAAAGTTTAGAGACATTGTATGTGACTACTAGAAGGATTGGAAACATATTTAGCTGACTCTCCAATCAACACATCATATAGATATTTCTATAAATAGCAGCTGTTATCCACCCAAGTTTCATATATGTCCATAGACTTTTTTTTTTTTTGAGAGGAAACACAACCAGTTGGAGGTGCTACTAAACCACGGGCACCGAAATGAGTCTGAACTGTTTTTAGCCTCTTTTTCATTACAGATTTTATATACAGATTCTTAATCGGCAGGTCACAGATTAGATTACAGATGAGGCACTCTCGTGGCACTATGGCTCAGGGGTAAAGTTGACCAGTACGTAAGGCTTACAGCCTTACCACCTTCACATGTTGAATGTCTAAAATATCAGGGAGCCTCAACTTCATACATTCTGTATAGGAAACACTTTATTTTTTCTTTCTTCTTTTTCCATTTTGGGGCAAGTTTGAAAGCCTAACTCGTCCTCATTAAACATTCTTGATGGATCTTTCAAAATATCCAGTAGTCTCTTCTTTCAAATAAGTGTGCATTTCATTGAACCAGTTTCTATTTGTTCTTCTTTGACATCTGCTCGTGCTGAATTAATACCCTCTTAATACCTTTCTGGCATGTTGAATCCCACTTCATGAATGATTCAAGCCACCGTCTTCCTAGTTTGTCTTCAAAAGGGATTAAACTATTTGCATTTATTCTTAAAATCTCCTTTTACAGTTTCTTTAAAGTTTCCAACATTGTGTGTGTGTTTATTGGCAGGCATTTCTTTGCATGAGCAAATGTCCAAGAAAAAGCAAATTTCCCTGGGTTTCTGTTAGATAGGTGTTTTTTGTTTTGTTTCTTTCTTTCTTTTCTTTCTTTCTTTCTTCGTTCTTTTTCGTTTTAATGGAACAGTGCATTTTAGTTTAATTTATTGATGTAGTATATGGTTTGCCATATTTCCCTGCAATTTTTTTTTGTATGCTGGGCCCTAAATATCACTTATAAGAAGCTGGTCATCTACTAGAACAAGAGATTCCAGTTGTTGATCACTAGCAGTCAACTACTAGATACCTGACCATTTTGGTGTTTCAGTAGTTGTCTAGCCTTTTCTTGCCCTAATAATAAAAAACTAGTTGTTTGCAACAGGTCACTAGCATGGATAATAGAACTGCGCAGTTTACCTTTTTTATTAATATCCGAAGCAAGCCATGTGTCACACCTGAAAAAATGCTAAAGAATGGCAACCATTCAGTAGATTCAATATCTGGTAATTGTGTATGTTGAGGCAACCCCTATTCTTTCAAATAATCCTTTGATTTAGCACAACAAATCACTGCCCTATTATATGCTGATTTGGTCCTTTGATTTGGTCCTTTGATTTAGCACAACAAATCACTGCCCTATTATATGCTGATTTGGTCAACTACGGACTGGCACAGTCACCCTATATTAATTTTATCACATACTGTAAATAGATTTGTTTACAAAAGAAACTATCATTTTTAAGAGTTTTATTGTAATTCTTCAACAAAAAGACAAACTCTTGGTAAGGGGAGAATCCTGCCATGTATGAGCAATTCACAAGGAGCTGACAGCTACAGCATCCCTGAGTTTTGAAGGCAAAGTTGCATCAAATATAAACAAACATGACTTTACAAAGAGAACTGTCAGAGAACTTTCATGCCACTAAATAAAACACAGCTACTACCCGTGCGTGATTTCTTGGGTGCTTGGCTCCCTAGTCCTCATTCGGTAGGTTTTGTTCAGAAAGCTGACAACATTGAAACACGAAGTACGCTATACACCCTGACATCTAGTGGCATCAGTACTAAGCTTTCGTTCTGTCTCGGGATCCTTATTTATTTATTGACATTATCTTTTCTGACGCATGGAGTTATGGGGGAAAAATACAATTTTGCGAATTGCTGATTTCACACACACGTCATTGTACGTCCAACTCGTTCCTCACCTCTTTAAGAATTCCACATGTGCTAATTTCTGACACTCCTGTGAACTCTGATGTCAATTTCATGTACTGAAAGTTAGAGCGAACTTTTCACAAAACGTATTAAATACGTTTAAAATTAGGCCTATATTTTTCTCCACTTCTGGATGCCTTACGTCTCTTATGTTTTACAACATGAAATGGTGAAGCGTGTTCTGCTAAGGCTCTTCTTTATGCTTAAAACTAGTCATCCAGTGTAAAAATATTGAGCCTGTATTATATAATATTCTATTCCCGGAGGAAAATGACTTATTTGATACCCTTATGACGTGTAATTAATGTTACGCAATACCGTCACCACATTATATTATTGCACTTCATTAAAATCTTTGTATATTAAATGTCATTGCATAAAATAGCGAGGATGATTCATCATAAGTAATTATCCAATTTAGCATCCATTTTATTGTTTTTCAACATACCACACTGTTGATGTGCGCCTACCATACGTGCGATTCTGCTGAAATGTGATTTCTTTGGTTGACAACACTGCAGAAAGACAGGCGAGCTAGCTATGTTTTCTTCCCCCTACCCTCACTTTCCCGTAAAATCAGCGCCCAAGAAACCACACGCAGATAGTATACACCTTATTCTCATTTACATTGACATGTTCCATCATTGATATCCAGCGTTCTTTCTTTTATTTCTACAGCTTTCCCAGAATTCTAGCATGTTACCAAATTCACTTTCATCAGATCTGAGTCCAGAGGAGATCCAAAGGAAGCTGCATGAATTGCTACAAGAAAATCTGGAACTTAAAGGTAATTTGAAAACTTATTACTGTTTGGGTAATTCAGTGGTTCTGTAAATTAATAGTTTGCAATAGCCCCTACTATTTTCAGATTGGTTTGGAAAAGCCATATAAAACAATAATTAAATCTGCTAGAACTCATGTGTGTTTTCTCTTCTGAAAATTGATTATAAATGCAAATTTAAAGAATTGTTTAAAGTAGTATTTATTTATATTTCTGATTTGTATTTTCTCTCTATCTATGCTTTGTATAGCCTATATACTTATACTAGCATGTGCCCGCGGCTTCGCCCGCGATAATTATTTCAAAAATTAAAAATTAAGAGCATAATAGTTAAATTATTATACAGTGTGTCCACGCTAGAGGGATCGAGAAGTAAATGCTCGCCAGTTAAAACGAGATAAGGATATTGCTGCATTCTGCATATGACAGGAAAGGGAAACTCTCCGAGATTGTGCAACAATGTTTTCAGACCCCTCCACGCGCATGCGCGTCAAGAGCTTTCGTCTTGAAAGAAAGCCAGGCGCCATTCAGTAGTCGATCGCGCAGTGGAAAACATGTGGAAAACATGTGGGATATGTTAAGGACGTTGTTTATCAAGGAGACAGACCAAGAAATTTGCAGGAACTGAGGGGCCGCATCACAAATGCAGTAGCGCTTGTGATTCCACAAATGCTAAAGAACACTTGGCGGGAAGTTGAATACCGTTTAGATGTGTGCAGAGCCACAAAAGGTGCACATATCGAGTTGTATTGAACATCATCTGAAACTCGGTCAGTTTGTATCAAGTAACAGTACAAGTTTATGTTACCAATACATTCTGTTCACTAGACATTATCACTTATTGATAGACGATATTGATAGACGAAAGCTCTTGACGCGCATGCGCGTATGCGCGTGGAGGGGTCTGAAAACATTGTTGCACAATCTCGGAGAGTTTCCCTTTCCTGTCATATGCAGAATGCAGCAATATCTTTATCTCGTTTCAACTGGCGAGCATTTACTTCTCGATCCCTCTAGCGTGGACACCCTGTATTTATTAACACCTAAATCACGTGAATTACATAGGCCCTACCACGATTAGATAGCATCGCCTGGTAAAGGCGACCTCAGATTCCAGTTCCTTGGTCCAGAAAACCCCTGTATAGTGAGTTTCGTCCAAATAAAACAATGTTTGACCATATTAGGGCTTACAACATTCAAGCGATCGCGAAAGTTTTATTTCAAGGTGTGACAGAAATAGACAAAGCCAACTGTAATTGTCAAACTTCCATTTTATTTAATTCCAAGCCCATCTGAAACAATATGTTTTAATGTCAAATGTGATTCGGATTCGATAATTCTGTGTAAGAAGGGATTAAGTATTCTCAAATACATTTGATTTTTTGCATTTAAAATCAGAATTTTTCAAAATCCTTTCTTAGTGAGCACCTACACTATGAAACGAAGGTACTGTCAAAATTCCAAGTCTCTACCTGTTATAGTTTAGGCTCTACGTTGATTCCTGTCAGTCAGGACAAAGCCTTTTATATATATAGAGATGTACAGGTATATTTACCTCATGTAAGGGGTGGGTCTCTTTTACCAGGGCATGGCGCGTTCTCAGGTTGTGGATAGAGGATACGGCCCAGATGTGGAGGATAGCTGATAATATGTTGAATAAGCAGTCGTGGACAGATGACATGAGGTGGTCCTCCATCTTGGGGGTTAGGCGTGAGGTTAACAGCCTCACACAGTAAAAAATATTGTTAAGTAATGCTGCCTGATTTATGGATCCTATCAGTGTAAAATTTTCCAGAGGTAAAATAGTCCCTCGTTTGGATCTCCGGGTAGGGACTACACTGAGGGAGTCTAAAAATCGTTGGAACTATAGATTGGGAACGTGGAATGTTAGAAGTTTATATAGGCCTGAGGCGCTTAAATCGGTAACTAGAGAATTAGAGAAATACAGGTTAGATGTAGTTGCTGTACCGAAAGTTAGGTGGGAGGGTGAAGGTTCAATGTAGACAGACGCGTATACCTTTTCTACGGGAAAGGGAATGTTAACCATCAATTAAGGACTGGGTTCTTCATACATAGGAGAATTAATGCAGCCATTAAGAAAGTGGAGTTTATTAATGATAGGCTTTCTTATGTTATTCTAAGAGGACGGTGGTGTGACATCATAGTTATGAATGCACATGCACCGACAGAGGATAAACAAGATGATGACAAGGACAGTTTTTATTAGGAAATAGAACGAAATTTGATCAGTTTCTGACATATCACATGAAAATTGTGCTAGGAGATTTCAATGCTAAAGTAGGAAGGGAGGATATTTTCAAGCCCACAATTGGGAACAAAAGTCTACACGTGTAGAGCAATGACATAGGGTTAGACTAGTGAATTTTGCCACCACTAAAAATTTAATCATAAAGAGTATAAAATTCCCACATCATGATATTCATAAATACACATGGACCTCGCCAGATGAAAAGACTCATAATCAGATCGATCATGTGCTAATAGATGCAAAGAGGCAGTCTAGTATAATTGACGTTCAAACTTTTAAGGGTGCTGACTGCGATTCGGATCACTATCTAGTAGTTGCGGCTGTTCGGGAGAAACTTTCATTAAACAAAGGAACTAGGCAAAATTTCGATATAGAGAGATTCAATCTGAAAAAGCTAGGTGAAGACCAAAGTAGGAATGCTTACCAAGTCAAGATTTCAAATGGATTTGTAGTTCTAGAAATCACTGCAGAACAAGAAGCTAGGGATGATAGGAATATCGATAAAACCTGGGAATGCATTAAAGACAGTATTAAAGTAGCCACAAAAGAAAAATTATGCCCTCTTGAACCGAACCCAAATAAACCGTGGTTCGGTGATGAGTGCATGGAATTAGTAAATGCAAGTAAGCAGAACCATTAAAACAATGAAAAGAAACTATCTCAGTAACAAAGTAAATGAATTAGAGGAAAATAGTAAAGAAGAAAATTTTAGGGATCTCTACAAGGGAATAAACAAGTTCAAGAAAGGTTTCAACATAGAGTAAACATAATTAAGGACAATGATATCACTGCACTCTTGGCTCCGAATAATATTTTGAGTAGGTGGACAAATTTCTTTAATCAATTATTAAATGTACATGAAGATGTTCAAAGTGTAGAAAGTGAAATATTCACTGCATAGCTGATGGCTGCTGAACCAACTCTAACAGAAATAGAAACAGCTATAGGTAAACTAAAAATTCGCAAATCTCCAGGGGTTGACCAAATTCCAGTAGAATTAATCAAGGCTGGTGGGGATAGATTAAATGCAGATATCCATAAACTCATTCTTATGATTTGGAGAAAGGAGGAATTGCCAAAGGAATGGAAAGATCTATTATTATACCTATCCATTAAAAGTGAGATAGGGCCGAATGTAATAGCTATTGAATTTCTCTCTTATCAACATCATACAAAGTTCTATCTAGTATACTGCTGTCAAGATTAACCCCATGTGCGGACGAAATCATTGGAGATCACCAATGTGGATTTAGGCAAAATAGATCACCATTGTTCATATATTTTGTATTCACCAAATCTTGGAGAAAAACTGGAAATATAATAAGTCTGTTCATCAGCTATACATAGAATTAAAAAAGCATATGTTTCAGTTAGGCGAGACAAATTGTACAATATCCTCATTGAGCTTGGGATACCAAAGAAGTTAGTTAGACTGATCAAAATGTGTTCAAATGAAACCTATAGCAGACTTATGGACTTCTAGGGGCAGGGTAGGGAAATTTATATCAGATAGGTTTGCCGTTAGAAGTGGCTTGAAGCAAGGAGATGCACTATCACCTTTACTTTTTAATTTTGCTTTGGAATATGCCATTAGGAAGTTCAAGAAAATAAGGTAGGCCTAGAATTAAATGGCAGGCACCCGATTTTAGTTTATGCAGATGACATTTGCTTGTTAGGAGATGATATAAGCACAATTGAGAGAAATGCAAAAAGTCTTTTCAATGCCTGCAGAAATGTTGGATTGGAAATTAATACAGAAAAAACTAAGTATATGGTCATGGAACGTCAAAATAATGCTCCACAAAATATTAGAATAGCCGGTAAATTGTTTGAACAAGTGGAGAAATTCAGATATATGGGAGCAATAATTACAAACACTAATATTAAGGCAGAAGTTAAGTCTCGACTGAAATCAGGAAATGATTGTTTTTATGCAATTCTAAACTAAACTCCGTGGCGCTACATCCCAGGAGGGACTTGGCCTACCACCCAAACTCTTCATCTCCCGTAGGCAGATGGCAGGATTGGGGGGCATGTGGTCAGCATGCCGACACCCACAGCCGTTAATGGTGGTTTTCTTGACCGGAGCCGCTACTTCTCTATCAAGTAGCTCCTCAATTTTGAATCACGAGGCTGAGTGCACCCCTACCAGACCTCCCTACCTCAGAAAAATCCGAGGAGGTACCGGGAATCAAACCCAGGCCGACGGATCTGTAGTCAGCGACGCTAACCACAAGACCACGCCGGCGGACTTTATGCAATTCAGAAACTGTTATCTTCTCGTCTTCTGTCCAGAAATCTAAAAATAAAGATTTATAAGACTGTTATCCTGCCGGTTGTATTATATGGATGTGAGACATGGCCGCTTACTGATTGGGAAAAGCATATTCTGAGAGTGCTTAGGAAAATATTTGGGCCTAAGAGAGATGAAAATGGGGACTGGAGAAAGCTGCATAACGATGAGCTTCATGACCTGTACTCTTCACCAGATATAGTAAGGGTAATTAAATCATGGAGGATGAAATGGGCTGGACATGTTGCATGCATGGGGGAGGAAAGACATATCTCAAAAGTATTGACTGGGAGACCAAAGGGAAAAGACCACATGGAAGACCTAGACACAGTGGCGTAGGAAGGGGGGTGCGGGGGGTGCGGGCCGCCCCGGGTGCCATCACCCGGGGGGTGACAAAATAAAAATGTGTCTTTGTAAGTAACAAATCATTCAAGGGAATTTAAAGAAAATAATAATATTATTTAAAACAATTAAATAAGCTTAACAACTTTCTACAAGTCAACATGCGTATCATCTTTTAGTTTTAAATTCAGTCAACAAAGGCAATAAAACGCGGCTGAACTGGCCGCTGTGTTGATACGAACAATAATATTATGGTTAGGGGGAGGGGTGTTTATTTCTGTCGATGCTTGTCTCTGCAGTTTTATTAATTTAAATGAGACTTCAACAATCGGTGATATTTTATATCACTCAAGCCGCAACCAATTCTACCCGCTGCGGCAGTCATGACTTTGACGAAAATAAACTTCGAATGTGAGTTGACTCCGAAGTCTCCTTCAATCTAGATTTTGAACTAGGATGTGCGCATATTTAAGAATAGATTATTAATAACGCAGTTCCGTAAAATAGTTACATTACTTGTTTATGAAATTTCTTAGGATCAACCTATAAAAAATTGATGTATAATTCACATAACTTCCTCTGCCCAAATAAAAGTTAGCCTCCCCTTAAAAATAAGAGAAAGTTGTCGCCAGTCTTCGTGTCACATCCCCAAATACAAAATTTTGTTTTCGTACGTTTTTCTATTGCAAGATGCCGTATTGCAAAGAGCGCGTATTCAGAGTGGGTGGCTTATAACTATGGGACGGATTTCTATGACGTCATATTTTTCCCATTTGCATTATTTCAGGTTTCCGACTAATTTAAACCCGATTCCAAGCATCCTGGTGAAAATGGAATGACTTTTATTGTGCATATAACTGCATATTTAGGACTTTTTCAATTATTGTAGCATATTTAGTATGAATATTCATATTTAGGTCATATTTTTGGCATATTTGTGTGCATATTAAAGAAATTTTGAAGTATCATATCATATTTTGTAAATGTTGCATTAGAATGATATTTTTTTGAGAATTTACAGATAGTTTAAATAATTAACACTATATTAAATAACATGTACTGTAATGAAACTTTTAAAAAATGACACAATGTGTAAGTGGTAAAGTCATATTTTAAATTTTATTGGTCATATTTTAATGTTTTTTAGGTCATAAATGCATGCATATATCCTATTTGTTAGGTCATAGAAATCCGCCCCTACTTATAACTACCCTTCAGACAGAGAATTATTTCGAAAAAGTGTTTCTAGTACAAGTTTTAGCTCATAGTATAACCAACCCATGTGCAGAATTTAAAGAAAATCGTTAGAGCCGTTTTCGAGAAAACTTTCTTTATGTAAAAATAAGGAAAACGTGTCTCCAATCTTCGGTTCACATCTTGAAAGGTATCTGACATAAATACAAATTTTTGTCCTTTTATCAAAATTCATCTTTCAAAATTCGAAATTTCGCTTGGAAAACAAAATATAAAAATATCACTCAAAAAATAAAAATTTGCACAATTTCGGGAGTATATTTTGGCCTAGATGTTCGCTTTATTAACGGTAACACCCACAGTCTGTCGCTCACGAAAACAATTTATATATGTCTATCTATAACGCACTTTAGATTAATTATAATAATATAATTTACTGTCGTTTAACAGTACAACGTACAATGTACAGCATAATGTACTTGATATGTATCTCTTTCCTTAAACCTAACAAAATTGACTGAATTAGGTTAACTATTATGTCTTATATGCACCATTGGTAGCACTGGTTACAACATGGCGACAACATGGTAACTCGAATCGCTTTATGGTTGGTTGGTTCATAGTATATAATGATTTCGGAGCTTAGTTTTGTTTTTATATAACAAAGTAATTATTATTAATTTTGCATAATCCGTTGTGTTTACGAGTTACATTAGATAAATTCGTTGCAAGTGCATATATCGATAAACTCTTAAACTCTCGTAGGATTAAGTTTGACTATCCAAAAAATAACACTTGGAACTGTTCCATCTTTTAATAATTTAAATATGGGGGTGACAAGAAATTTTCCGCACCGGGTACCACCTAAGCTTGCTACGCCACTGCCTAGACATAGGTGGGAGGACAATATTAGGATAGATTTAAGGGAAGTAGGATTTGCGAGGGATGATTGGATAGAGTTAGCACAGAATAGGCGGGTTCAGGTAAGCATGGCAATGAACCTTCGGGTTCCATAAAATAGATAATATTCTTTTAGCTTGCTGAGGAATTGTCTATTGCCATTGAGTAAGTAAGTAAGTAAGTATTTTCTCTCTGTAGCGTAACATTGGTAGATTTTAAAACCCATTTTACTTTCCTTCTATATAAAATGTTGATTTACTCTTAGTGATCCTTTTGTGTTAGGAAATTGTCAGTAGTTTTCCAAAATTGCCTTTCAGCTTACCTATAAAAATCATTAACTGCACAATTCAGCTGCCACCGTGTCTCAGCTGTTCCGTTCCAATTACTGTGAATATGTATTGTCACAAACTTTTGAACATGTCTCTGCATACTTACCAGATGGCAGAATGAAATATGGATAATTATAGAATGGTAAATTATAAAGGAAATGCCTATGCATGGCGCACTCAACTCGAGCGGGAATATTGGCACAGGGCGGTGTGATGTCAACGGGCCATCCCTTGTTACTCCACTGTATTAAACTGCATGTTCTGTGAATTTTAGTATTGTTTTATTTGTATTTATTTTAGTGAAAATGCTTCGAAATTGTTGGGCACCGGACTGCAAGAATAATCATGCAGTGATTATACCCTATAACATGTTTTAGTTAATCCAGGAAGAGGGAGGATGTTTTCTTTCCTTTTACCCGCTCCCCTTCAGTGCCACATAAAATGTTGACTTAAGTCTGAAGCTATGATACTTGAGTAGTAGGGCATATGTGTTTCTTACTTATAATCATGCTTCTGACTTGACAGGTAAGGGCAAGTTTCTTTTCCTTTGGTCTGGAGCGAATGAGAACATTGTTTTGTTCAGTAATTTTATTTTCATGTATATTTCGAGATGACCGAATGGCTGCTTAAGTTAGGAATGCAAACATGACCTTGCCCTTCACTCCAAACTGAATGACTTCATTCCCTGTATGCATACAATATTTTTTTAAATTTATTTAACAAAAGGTCCCAATGAGCCAATTGCTCACATTAAGGGACAATTTTACAAAGGATGACATACTTCAAAGTTATTATAATAAAATTGTTACTATAGTTTACACAAGTAAAGTATTTACAATAGAAATATTGTTCACTTAATCATTTAATAGAAAAATCTTCAACTCTTTAACTTAGCAATCTGTCTGCTAGCATTCACTGTTAAAACAGATTGTATTTCAGAGCTCTTTCGGAATCGAGGACTGTTTTGACAAAACTCAACATGTGCCAAAACATAAATTGTTCAGGAGAAGGTTTCTTTAGTTTTTATTAACATATAGAAGATAGAAATCTTGCATATTGAGGCTTCAAAATGAATTGGTTATGTTGATTTTTATGTTGACTTTTCACTTTTTGTGAAATGAAGGTGCTAAGAACAATTCAGGGGAAAACTTTATTAGATAAGATACACAATACAGAAATTAGGGACAAATGCCAAATTCAGGACATAACTAAATTTACCAATGACAGAAGAAAATTTTGGAAAGAACACGTTGATAGAATGGAAAACAATCGCCTAGCAAAAAAGGCTCAAGAAAGCAGACCAGACGGAAAAAGATTAAGAGGAAGACCTGCTACGAGATGGAAAGACAGTACACATGACTCATCTGAGGAATAAAGGGGAAATAAACAGGATGCCATCCTACATCACAAGAATAATAATAATAAGAAGACTTTTATGTTTTTTTTTTCACATCTTAATGATATCATTTCAGAGCACCTAGAACCACTAAAAAACAAATTTGTCAAAAAATGGAAATGTTGAGTTTTGTCAAAACAATCCTCGATCATGTTAAGCTGTTAAGTGGAAATTGTTACATCAAAATGATTGACAAATCTTGGAAAATCTACTACAGAAATTTGAAATTTATTGGAAGAAGTTTATGGTAATTTGTGAACTTCTGAACTGGACCTTTGTAATAATATAGTAATCCATGTAATACACCAGATCTCTTAAAATAAATTTTTCATTGTGTCCTCTACAAAGAAGTTCCTATTTCCCTACTGCTTCACTATGCTTGAGAATGTTTATTCTGTGTGTTATAGAGGGTTGTGCTACATTCAGGAGTGGATTATCTTATGTGTTACAGTGCTGCAGCATACAGCTTGTTCTTCATATAGCTTTCTTTTCAAACAATACTGAATTTCATCTTGTGACTGGATGGGAGAAAGGAGGAGAAAATAGGGTGAAGGGCCAGAGACATATTCTAAACCCAGTCCTCTGATTGGCTCATTTGCTACTTCATGTACAAGTACAGGCTGCATGTGTTTTATGCTTTTGGTTCTTGTGTGAAGGTTAGCTAATGTAACATTTTATGGAACAACTACCAAATTCAGCAGATAGCTTTCACAGTAACATCCCAAACCAAGCCATAAGAACAAAAAGCAAACAATGACCTCAGAATTGAAATTTCCCAATTATTATTTTCAGATGAGTATTGCACAGTTGCTCTTCTGCAGCATAGCAAAATGGATGACAAAGACACAAACAATATCAAAACAAATTAAATGATAACTGTTGGGATCACAGAACAGATCATCTACAATCTGAAAAAAGCTAGGCCTACTTTAACTTATACATACAGTGACTTGAAAAATACTCAAATAAGGGCTACTGTTCTCGGTAGCTACACCTTAATACTTTAGCACAGGGTAACCTAATCCTCAAAAAGCACATTATTATGTTCAGGTGATTACCAGATGCCGTTTATTTGCAGATGACCTCACCATTAATATTTGCTCTGATGATGATGAAGTAACTTTGCCTATGAAACTTTCCGAATTAAAGAGTAAGGTTCAAGACTGGTGTAACGCCAATTTACAGTGTGTTTCATGTACGAGTTGACCAATCATGCAGGTTTCTGCGTTGTGGTGGCCACAGCTCTAACTCCCGAGCCACATATTGGAAGGTCCCAGTGGCTTAGCTCCACATATTAACCTTAAAGCTCTTTTCTGAAGAAATAAACGTAAAGAGAAATGGTTGTCCCATAATAATATACCATTGTTTAGATGGCTATGGATATGTCCATAATAAACAGTAACGAGTTTCTGGCGGTAGGCTTCACTGTTTATTAATATTCTAATAATATTTAAACATTTGCATGTGTTTATTATTATTATTGTTGTTGTTGTTGTTATTATTATTATTATTATTATTATTTGGCACATGTTGAGTTTTGTCAAAACGGTCCTCAATTCTGAAAGAGCTATGAAATACAATCTGTTTTAACAGTGAACGCTAGCAGACAGATTGCTACACATGCTTGATAATTTGTGACCAAGTGGAGGGAGGTGCCTGAAAATTCTCTATCCTGCCTATGTATTTTCATAAACTTTTTATGTTACCGTTTTTTTACAAAGGTTTTTCTTTATAACATACTTATAGTTTTTTAATGATGAATTCATAAAGCAATAGTGTTTTTTATTACATTTCCCATAGTGTAATCTAGGAGTCTGATATACAATTGCTTTTTGTTTATAGAAACCCTCCGGCAGAATAACCTGGCAATGAAGCAGCAGTTTACTACTTTAATGAAGTGGCAAGATGAAGTATTCAAAGTGGCCCAGACTCACAAGTCCAAGTTTGCTGAAACAAAGGATCTTGTACTCAAGGTATGAACATGAAAGATCCGTCACTAGAGCTAGGAATTTTAGGTGCTGGCCCTAAAGTATTAAGGTACAGTATTAATTTGGTGAAATTTCCCAATGCAAGAACTTTTTGCACCTTTTCTCAATGCTGGCACATTTTTTCACTTTCTTAATACATTGTTTGGCTCCTTTGCAACATTTTATTCCTTAAAAAATTAACAAGAGAATCCGAACATCTGTGGCATCACATTGATTTTGCTTTACTACAGTCCCGAATTAGTTTCCACCTGAATGAACTCCCTTTGGGTGGAAAATCCACAAATTAGTGTGTGCTTCATTGCTCCACCGCAATGTGAAAGCTGATTGCTGCCAAATGAGACTGATCAGTCACATCTGATTGCCATTTTCCTGTATTGCCATTATCAAGTATGCCAAAACAGAAAGTGAACGCTGGAAAAATATGTGATAGGTTATTCTTAAACAGTTTAATGAAAATGTTATTCAGAATGGTGGGTCTACCTGAGATGCAATGTTTTTGATACAACAATTGATGAAAAACACTAATATAATCGTTTTATGCAGCATATAGCTAGTGCAAAGCATTTAAAGAATAAGGAACTAGAATGTAGTTAAAGTGGAGTGTGACAACGGTTCAATGGCAAGGCACTTGCTTCCTTAAAATCAAGAAATAAAAATAAGTTTTTACTGATACAGCGAAGAAAGCAAATTGTATTGTGAGACTTGTTTTAGGCAGATTTTTAATATCTTGTAACATGAGTGAATTTTTTGTCCTTATATGATGTAAATTGGTTTTGGTAATATTTGTATGTAATTTACATTTACAATTAGCACCTATTGTTTGCACTTCTTTTACCAACCTAAAATTCCTAGCTGTACACCACTGCCTTCTATACTGTATTATTCGTGTATACACTGCCTGTCCTATATGGCTAATTTTGCGTACGTGGCGACATTAAAGATGGCAGCACCTACCACATCCAGCTGCAATACCCTTTACATTACCGTATGCTCTGTGTTGCCCTCTGAAGTATAAACTCGGAAACTGAAATATGTGGAATTTCATGCTATCTGGGCGTGAACTGTGTCGCCTCTACTGGAGAAATTAGGCAATTTAACAATACTCTGAACTCCATGTTAAAATTAAGTTTAGGACAGGCTTACTCAGAACATCTTGGTATTTTTTACATTTTTAATTCTCGAGACGGCGGTGCTGTACACACATGTATGTGTATGAAATTACAGAAGGCCATGAAATTGCAATGACATGTTACCATTCCAGGAGCTATTTTATCTTCGCTATTCTTGTGCTATGGTGAGCTTCTTGACATAGAAGATTATATTGATATGTTTATTTCCACACTAACCATCACTGCAAATGTTATTAGCCTATGAATCATATTATTATTTTATTAAATGAGAAATTTCCTCAAAACAGAGGTTTGTCTCCAACCAAATACAACAGTCAAGCACTATCACATAACTCATCCTGACACACAAAATATGATACCACCATTCAGAACTCTACACTGCTCACTACATTTCGCCACTTATCCCTGTCTTGTACATCTTCCTCCACTAAACCAAATCTTTCCATTGACATGTGTACATTCTGTATCCAGGTAGTAGCAGGTCGTCCTCTTCCTCTTCTTCTCTTACTTTCCCATTCCTGTACGATTCTAGGTATTCTTTCTTCTCCCATTCTACGTACATGTCCATACCATCGAAGTCGTTTCCTTTCAATTGTGACTGCACTCTCTTTTTCTACTTCCATAATACGTCGTATTTCCGTATTCCTAATCCTATCTTTCCTAGATATCCTGGCAGACCGTCTCCAGAAGTCCATTTCCAGTGCGTTCAATCTGTTAACCTGTTTTTTATTTAATGTCCATGTTTCTGCTCCGTAGAAGACTATACTCTGTAGTATGGTTTTGAATATTTTCGTTTTTGTACTATTGATTATATTTCTACTCCATAAAATTGAATTTAACATTCCTATTATTTTCTTTCCACTAGTAATCTTTTGATTAATATCCATATTTGATGTCCCCTCTATTTCCAGAATTGAACCCAGGTATCGAAAATTTTGCACTTTTTTAATCCGTCTCCCATCAATGTATAGCTCATCTAGATCATTCGTCAAATATTCTGTCTTATCATAGTTTATCTTCAGTCCCCACCTTTGATATTCCATTGACAACTGACGACATACATAATTGGCATCTTCTCCATCCTGCGTTACTATTACCTGGTCATCTGCAAACAACAGGTGGTTTAAATATATTTCTTCAGATACCTCCAATCCCATCCTTTTGCATTTCCTAGACCAGATACGAAGGCTGATGTCTATATATATTTTGAAGAGTGTTGGTGACATGGGACATCCCTGAAGTAATCCTTTGCTTGTTCCAAATTTCCCAGAAAGTTTCCTCCCTATTTTAACCTGGCAGACATTGTATCTGTATATTTGTTGTATTATTTTTATTACTGAAGTATCTATGTTAGCCATATTTAATGCCTTCCAAAGCAGTTTCCTTGGTACAGAATCATATGCTTTTTCAAGGTCTATGAACACCAGACCAATATTCTCTCCCTTTCTATTGCATTTCTCTAGAACTTGCCTCAGCGTGAAGATATGATCTATACAGGATCTTCCCGTTGTAAATCCACATTGTTCTTCTTGAGAGACGAATGCATTCTCTAAGTTCCTTTTCACATGAAACATATTATTTGTGAATAAATTTATTAGACAAGCCTATATACATAAATTACTGTTGACATGACTATGTAACAGTACCATATGTGTAATTTATTGGATTTGTTAGTGAAATTTTAGGAAAATAAAATGCTGATTTTTTATTTAGAGTATTGTGTTGATTTACTTCAGTTCGGGTTTTTTGTGAATGTGTGGAGTTTTTTCCTTTGGTTATTGGAATGAGTAATGACTTACTTTTGCTGATTCTGAAGAGTTACATGATAACCCAAGACATTTGGGTAAATTACGTGGTTAATATTACAAATCTGTCAATATATTGGGTGTTATTAGTTTGAGTGTCCATTATTAGCCATGAATATTATTCAGGTTATATGGAAGGGAAACAGTCTGTCATTTCTTTTTTACTGTCCTAGTTTTGCTTACCTTTTAGTTGACATTTTTAAAATTGTGGCAACAACACTGACAGCTTTTTTGGCAAGGTCTCTTGTGATAATCATGTAGGCTACAGTAATAATTGTGTATATTATTCATTCTTGGGGGAGATGCAGAATCCTAAGTTTGCCTTTGTTTACAGCATTACCCTAATAAGCACTATGTTGTCGTACCTTCATCTTGGTATTTTTTACATTTTTAAGCAACTACCGTATATACCCGAATACTACCCGCCCCCGACTAATACGCAAAAAATTTGGAGGGAAAAACTTATAGGCCCAAATATAAAATTATTTTACCAGTTTTATTCTTATTTATTATTATTTATTTATCTTTCTGCACAACGCAGATTGCCTTGCAGACAAAGAATAACTTTCAACAAAGTATACACTTACACACAAAAAAAAAAAATTACAAGCTTTCATTACAAGTTAGATCATAAACATAATGACAGGAAAATTAAAAATTAAAATAATCAGTAATAAAACCATTAAACTTGGAGAAAGGAAACCTGTCCAGCTTAATTGTTGTTATTGTACAGGTGGTTTCTTAAGATTTGGATGGATCCCTTAAGTGATAATAACGCCACTTCAGTGTACAGATTTTGTGACAATGAGAAACGTTTACAGAAATTAATAAAGAACTTTGTTATTGTTCCCCTACTACCAACCATTAGTCCAATGACTTCAACATTTTTCAAATCGTATTTGTTCTTGAAGTACTCAATGGTTGGTTCGTATATCTTCTTTTTCTCATTATCAACAGCTGCAGGTTGATCTTCTTCAGTCTCAAAGCGGACTGTAGGGTCTACTATTAAACCAGCTGTTCGGTTTTTGTCTATTGCAATGATGTCTGCTCTTCGTGTTCCTCCATCCATGGCAATGCAGTGCACCTCCTCATAAACGTCATAATTCTGCAGTTTCAAGGCAGCCGCTATCTTGCTCCTTATTTGATGATGGCGAGTGTTCCGTAGAAGCTCCCCATGATGACAAAAGCCTAGAACGTGTGCCAAAGTTTCTACCTCACTGCAGTGCCTACAGTGGTTGCCGTTCTGACTTCGTCCATGGAGGGCATGTACTGGAGCAACATTTGCTTGCAACTTAATAGCATCTCGCCACTCGGAACTAGTTAGCCCTTTTTGATTTACTAACCATTTGTTGGCTGGAGGGCAATCTTCATATAACTTCACACCTTTGCCATGTGTATGAAGCGAGCACCATTTCTTAAATTCTTGACCCCTTAAAATACCTCTTAGATCAGCAGCTTTTTTTGAGGTTAAGGCTTCCGCATTCTGGGTTATTCCAAGTTCATTAATACATTGTAACATATCAGTCTTTAGATCCCTAGTTATGTTAATGTACTCATTTTGGGATTTCTCTAAAGATTTACAACAGTTGAACTGCTGTATAATTGCTTCCCATTCAGTTTTGAAAACGCCTAAACCTTTAACTCTTCTAGAGGAATATAACATCGAATCTGGTGTATCAATTGGTAGTTGTAAAATCTCCTTAACTGTACTCTTAATCATTTTATCCAAAGTTTCCAGAAATCCCTTGCGGAGTTTCAATTTATTCAGATTCTGGAATCGATACACTAGAGATGGTAAGATAAACTGATTAATAACAGAAAATTTTTGTTCTGTTTTCAGAAGAGGAGTTCCTGAGAGTAGGTTTAAGTTTTCTTTTAGGTCATGAGCCATTCTTTTTTCATCCAAAATTAATCTGTCAGAAAATGTGATGCCCAAGTATCGAATGCTCTCAGATTTATCTATGGAATGAATAACAAAGTTCTGATTAATGGTTATTGATTTACTTTTATAATTAACATTACATATCATAAAAGAATTAATTTATGGTAGGCTAAAATAACGTGCATGGTAACAGCCAGCCGAAATCTCGCCATCTTAGATGTGCAGCATAAGACTTTCAACAACAACAACAACACTCAATTCAGCTGTTCAGTGGGAATCCACACGCGATGACGTGCGTCCGACCCAAGGTCAAAATCGCATGGAAATTCACTGAACTTTCCCCGTATTAGTGGTTCTGCTTGTAGTACACTGTTTGCTTGGCGTCTGTACATGTAAAGCTTTGTTTCATCGCCAGTCATGGTGGACCATGTACATACGAAAGCGTCTTCTTTGTCTCATCTTCCTAATGCTTCGCTACTGTTATACTATACTGTGATGCTGCTACAAAGAATCGTGTTATATTGAACCGATATGGTATAAAATGTCGAAATTCAGATGAGAGGAGTTCAGTATTCAAATAATACCCGCACCCCAGTTTTCCATCTGCGATTTTTGAAAAAAATATGTGGGTAGTATTCGGGTATATACGGTAATTCTATTTTTTCTGAACTATGAGGTGAATGTGATCAATTATAACAGGATTCTTTTGCCTTAGTAGAATATGAAGTACCGTATATACCCGAATACTACCCGCCTCCGAATAATACCCGCACCCAAATTTTTCGAAAGGAAATTTGAAAAAAAAAATCTATAGGCCTCTATATAAAATTATTTTGCCAGGTTTATTCTTGATTAAACAGTTATAATTAACATTACATATCATAAAAGAATTAAATATGGTAGGCTAAAATGTAGTTTTAAAAATAACGTGGTAACAGCCACCTGGAAATCTCGCCATCTTATATGCGCTGCGCCTCTTTCAACTCCAACAACACTCTCCAGCTGATCAGTGGGAATCACACGTGATGACGTGCGTCCATCTGGTCCGAATCAAGGTCAAATTCACCGAACTTTCCCGAATTAGTGCTTCTGCTTGTACTCTAATGTTACTTCCTTGGCGTCTCTATACGTAAAGCTTTGTTTCATTGCCAGTCATGGCGGACCATGTGCATTAGAAAGCACTTTCTTTGTCTGATTTTCCTTTAATTACAGCTTCGCTACTGTTATACTATACTGTGATACTACTACAAAGCATCGTGCTATATTGAGCCGATATGGTAGAAATTGTCGAAATTCAGATGAGAGGAGACCAGTATTCAAATAATACCCGCACCCCAGTTTTTCACTCACGATTTTTGGAAAAAATATGCGGGTAGTATTCGAGTATATACGGTATATCTATGTACTTTTAATTCCAAATAGGCATATATGAGGAATAAACACACAGAAAAATCAACACTAAATATTTTTTCTGGCAAAGCTTTTACCTGTAGCCCAATAGTTCATCAACACTTTCAATGTTTTAGGAGAATGACTTCGTTGTTAACTCCAGAGCATTAGATACACACACATGTTTTAGGTAATATTCATCACCAGCTAAAATTATGCCACTCAAATCCTTAATACCCTAATACATTGGTAAGGCACCTCCTAGTGAACTTAGACATTAAGCAGTAGGTGGCTATTCAGAGTCAGTAGGCCTAATTATTTATTATCAAGATTAAATTGAGACAATATGATCGAGAATCTAAATATTTCTGATAGAAATAAGTTAGTGCCTGGATTTGTATGAAATGATATTATTTTTCTTTAGCTCTACAGTCTAGTGATTACAAATGGGCTTGCATTTTTATACGGTGAACTCCCAAGTATTTGTATTAATGAAAGGGATGGGTTGGATGGATTATTGCTAAACAGGAATAGATTTGTACTCATGGTGAATTAAAAAAAAACAAGACATTATTTAGAGAAATATTGTATATTGTAATGTTTGAACACTAATAAGGGGATAGAAATATATCCTAAAATACCACCTGATAAGTTATATGCTCTGAAAATACCACTTTCAATTTAGAACAAAGTAGCTGTAGAAGTAGTAGTTGCATTGTTTAAATAATTCCGTGCTACAATCGTGCATCTTTAAAAAGGAAAGTGGAGTATTAATGAATTAAAAATACTGTATTCGATAACAGAGGGTGGGTTTAGGATCAAACAGAAGTTTTTAATTTGATATTGGTGCCAAGAAATGTACCAAATGATTGAAATAGAAAGGAGTACTGGTACAGAGTCTACAGGGGATGGGTTGATTGGCACTTGAATTACATTCTTGAAATTCCCTTCATACTCGAATTGATATCCAGAAGGTTGTCTATAGGTTTGTTCCCAAAGCAAATCCGTGAGTGCTTGAGAATTTGCTGTACTGCGCTTTTTTTTTTTTTTTTTTTTTTTTTTTTATTTGTTCTAAGATACAACCCGTGTTTTACCTGCTAGGTATATCACGAGATATTTACAGTATTATTTACAATTGTTTAGTTTACATTGTTGTTTCTGAATTAAGACTGGAGTTTGTTGTACCCTTTTTGAGGAAGTCCATAACATCTACAGTTGTTTCTGAATTAAGACTGGAGTTTGTTGTACACTTTTTTGAGGAAGTCCATAACATCTACAGTGTGTATGTGTGTCTTCATTATTAGTGGCAAGGGTAGAGAAGTTAAAACTGCTGGTCTTTCCCTGGAGAATATGGAGCATTCTTTTACAAGGTGAAGGGCCGATTGGTTTCCTCCCTCGGGGCAGTTGCAGATTGGAGAAGAAGACTTTTTTATTCTGTAAAGGTATTCTCGAAATCTACCATGGTTGGTAAGAAACTGTGTTAGAATGAAGTTTGGCCATAATGATATTGATAATCTGTGTGGAATGTCTGGAATGAATAGCTTGGTGTGGGTTGCTACTGTGGAATTTATGTAAGTAGCATTCCAGATTTGATTGTAGTAGTCCCTCAGTAGTTGTTTGCCTCTGGAGATGGGGATGGCATTATATTCAATATTACAGTTCCCATTGGCTATTGATTTGGCTATGTGGTCTGCCCTTTCATTCCCCCAGAGCCCCGAGTGGCCCTTGACCCAATGAAGTGTGATCTTGGTTGTTTTATTGAGTGAGATGAGTTTCTCTCTTATTTCTGCGGCTAGGGGGTGGGTTGTTTTCTGATTTACTACTGCTAATAGGGCTGCTCTGGAGTCAACATGGATGGCGTAGGTTGATTTTCCATGGTGTAGATTTTGGATCCAGTCTACTGCCATTAGTATGCCGCAAAGTTCTGCTTGAAAAACAGCGTACTGCGCTTGTCCAGTCTATAACAGTCTGTGATTTTGCACTTTGGGAATGGTTTGAATAATTTGGAATTGATAGTTTCTGCATTTAATCGATATGATATGCGAATAGAATATGTATTTCCCCTTAACATGTTATACATACAGTATGCATCGCCAATATAAACTATATTTTGTGAAACTTTTAATTATCTTCCATTATTCATACATATAAGTGGCCTATGCTTATAAATCGGTTGCAAGGTTATTGGAGGCAGGAGTCAGTCGTGTGAAAATAGGTTACTGCGCATGTCTCTGATAACAATGCATGGTAGAGCTCGCAAACTTTTCTTATAGTACATAATCTGTCTGTGACAACACATGGAACAGAAGATTGAAAATCAGAATCACAAATTCTCGCTTTGGGAACACGTGTGGAGAAAGAGCACATGCGCGGATGATGTGTTCATGGTTTCTGAGTGTTTTGGTGCAGCAGGGATGAAGCACAGGGGCAGACAATTAGTTGTAGATGATTGCATAAAATCACAGCTAAAATTTGATTCCCCAAGTAATCGTATTTTATTAAACTATTTCCCATCTTAATTTCATCTTGTCACATAAAATTGTCAGAGCTAACTGCTGAATTGCAAGATCAGATTATATAAATCATCTCTCATTTTATTGGATGGCAAATAAATCTTGAATATTGTTAAGTCTGTCTCTCGTATATATTATCTTTATATTTATAATTGAGACTAATTTAATTACTTATTCATTCCAAGAAATATAATTTATAAAACTTTTAACTGTTATTATAATACATCCTTCTCTATGGTAAAATTCAGTTGAAATAATTTAAACAATTACTTTATACAGCTGGGAAAGAAAACAGACTCACAATATAGGCATATTTATAGGACTATTTAGCCCATGCCGGGAATGTGCTTACTTATAAGCCTAGAGATCCGATAAATGTTCCAGAATAAGGTTCCACTGTATTTTCATTCATTCATACTATATTTCATTATTAAGTTTGAACAGTTTACGAGTTGGCATACAGGAAGATTTAATAATATACAGTTTCCAATATATCGAGTTGTAATATAAATTTCAAAGTATGCACTTACTTCAGATTAGAAAGATGTCTCCATTTTAAATTTCATATATATGAATGAATGAATGAATGAACCCATGAATTTCCCTTGTAGGGCTAGGGCCTCCTACTAGAGGGGAAGCTCGTTTAGAGAAACAGATTCAAAATTTAATATTTTCACCTGGGATGGCCTCCATTACATAATATCCAAAATTAAATTTTGTATTGATGAAATGTACTTTATATCGGCCTATTAATTAAATAAGACATAATTTATTTTATATTAATTTCTTGTGTACTGAAAGGCCATGCTATATCTACAGCCATCCCAAAAATTACTCACACAAACGTACACGCACATACATACATCCCGGGATATCTACGAAACTAGTAAAGACGTCATAAAAATTACCCACCGGAAAAATACTGACAATATTACTACATTTTTAATCCAATGAAAATGCACAATACGATACTATAATTCCTCAACCAATAAATTCCAAAAATACTACTATAATTCCAGAAGGTAATATTTCCCAAAGTGACTGAATTATTAAATGAATGAGAACACAAAAAACTTTGAAACCAGGTAAACCTAAAAGCCAACAACTGCATGACCCCGGGTTATGATCATTACAATGTATTTCACATGACCCAGAACCATACCGAATCTACCTTGGCCTTAAAGCAGAAGCTGAAGAAACACAACTACATGAAGATATTTTGCAGACGAACCATACATACAGTCTGATTTTATGCGAGCGGGTCACACCATAGGAAAACTTGGTAGAGCCCCCACTTCAATATAACGGTTTTAAACAGTGACATAATAGGAGCGATGTGCATGTGTCTTTCAAAACTGCGCTTTCAACCATCAAACAAAGCAAGCTCTTTCAGCTATATAACATAGAATATACCCACTTACATCACAATATTTGAAACTTTCATAGATACTCAATAAACAAGTAGCAACTCTAAACAATCCAACGCTATTGACATACAATATTCGTAGCGTATTTTTCTGTGTTGGGATCATTATTATTATTAAGTTAATTTCACAATCCCAACAATATAACAGAATTCATTTTGTATTAAAAACTGCTATGTTTATAGAGTCTTGAGTTTAGCATTATCCACTCTCAGTATTGAAGCACAAATTATCCGGATGCACTGCATATTACTTACTGTCTTTGATTTTAGGATCTCATCTTCAATTTCAAGGTCTTGAAAGTTGAAACAGCTATTTTTTTCCCCATTTGGCCTTATTGTAACACATTGATCCTATTGCTTCAGTTTTAATGCTATTTTGGTATGAAGGTTTTGGTACTTGGGTACTACCGTATATTAAACAGGGAGATTAGGAAATAACAGAATATGATTGGTTGAGGTGTACTTTGAACTTCTTCTGGTGCTGATGGTATAGAATATTTTCCCAGGAACTTATCCAAATAACTCCCTGGTTAGAACTACAGGGTGCGGCATTTAAAGTTTCCCATTTTCAATATGATGTAATACATTTATTTAACAAAGAAATAAGCTATATTGAATATTTTTAAATGTCTTACAGTCTTGGATTTACAATTCCCGTCTTATTTTTTTAATATGATTTTTTTAAATGCCCTCTATTGACTTTAACACATTGCTGCAATCTCCCTCGTACAGTGGCCATTACGCGGTGTGTGGTGTCTTGTGTAACATTTGCAATTCCCTGCTGAATTGCATTGTTAAGACTGTTAATGTCAGGGAGGGCATGAGCGAAAACTTGAGACTTCAGATAGTCCCACAGAAAAAAAAATCTGGTGCAGTAAGGTCGGGAGATTTGGAAGGAAAGAATTTGGCCGGGGAAAGCAGCATGAAGGGTGTCCATTGAAAGATGTGCAGAGATGTGCAGTATGGTCTACCCTGCAACACCATCCTGTTGAAATCACAATCTCTCAATATCCAAGTTTAACGATGTGTCAATTCTGGTAGGAAGAAAGTTTGCAGCATGTGACTGTAACGTTCAGAGCTGACAGAAACCGAAGCACCATTATCACTCTCAAAGAAATAAGGGCCAATAATTCTCTGTGCTGCAATGGCACACCACAACCTTAGGACTGTGAAGTGGCCGCTTATGAATTATGCATGGATTTGCAGGAAATTGCAAATGTTACGCAAGACACCACACAATTTCGTAATGGCCAGTGTACGAGGGAGATTGCAGCAATGTGTTAAAGTCAATAGAGGGCATCTAAGGAAATCATATTCAAAAAGTAAAACCAGAATTGTAAATCCAAGACTGTAACACATTTAAAAATGTACAATATAGCTTATTTCTTTGTTAAATAAATGTATTACATGATATTGAAAATGGGAAACTTTAAATGCCGCACCATGTAGAAGCCTGGGCAAATATTCTATTGGTTTGAAATCCAGTTTTGATTTTAAATGTTTACAGAGAAAAATGTTTTCTGTTCTTTCTTCTTGTTACTGATACATTATTCCTATTTTGAACTGTTTCAGCTTAGAGCTGAGAATACTGAGCTGAAGAGAGTTCTAGAGGAGTACAAAAATGCAGGATCAGCAACCGCATCTGAATCAGAGGTAAGATATGAAATGTTAGAACTCTTTTTTTAAATTATCCAAATGTGCATTCAAATGATATCTATGTTGTTATGCTAGTACACATGTAGCACAGTAGGTTCCTGATACAGTAGCTCTATACCAGTGCAAGGGCTTACATTCACCAGGAAATTGATTTCAGTTCTCAGTCAAGATAGGGCTGTTTTACTGATAAACAAAATTGGAATTTTAGGGACATCTCTTGGAGCTCTATCATTTCCCTGATTTCACTCCATCAGTATTCTTCACTTTCCTACCTTCCCCTTTCATTCTCTCATTTTGCAAAAAGTCATCTTGTTGCCAATCTCACGTTTACTCTCAATCTCCCACCACAGAACATCACTTATTCTTCACGTTCTACTGCATCACTTCCATGGTTTTGGAATTCTCTCTTTGACTGTGTCAGGAACTGTCAGACAGTATCTCAATTTAAATTTAAAAATACAATAATATATTTGTGAATTTATTTGGTTAGTTAATTTTTTACTCTTGTCCATTATTTTCGTCGGCTGCAGTGGTCTAGAGGTAGCATTCCTGCCTCTAGATCCAAAGGTCGCAGGATCAAACCCGGCCGCAGTCGATGGATTTTTCAGGACGTAAGCTCTGGAAGGGACTTTAAGCTGGGGGGGGGGGGGGGCTCATGTCATAGATTTACAGCTCGTAAAAGAACTCCAAGCCTAAATTAGAGCCTCTGGACAAAATTTCTCGGCCCTTTCACGTCCTTAGTTTTGGGAGGGGACTTGAGAGGCGATGGGCTTACCACCTGTCCCTCTGCCCTCTCTCGGAATATAAGCATAACAAAATTAGTATAGGTAATGAAACCTCTACTTGGAGGCCCTATGCCCCACCATAGGGGTTACAGGACCATGTCAGTCAGTCAGTCCAATAACTGGAGAAAGTGAAGTTTCTTAAATATGTTTGTTTGCTAAATTTTTCTAGATTTAATTCTAATAGAATCATTAATTTATTTTAAAAGTTAATCTCTTAATATGATTTTGTACCATATTCCTGTATTGTATAAACGAAACAATTTAACATTTATACTCACAGTCTCACAGATGATGCTCAAAATGTTCCTCATTTGCTGCCATACATACTTCACATCTGACAAAATTGCTAGTAACTCACACAGGTTTTTCCACTCTCTATTTCATGTCTTATGCTGTAGTGTTTCAGTTCATCTTATACGTATATATTGCTTGCATACACAATTTTTAGGGTATGCCACAAATATAAATTGCATGCACAGATTTTTATTGACAATGATTCTACTCGGTCATTCCATATTAAATCAACAAATTTCGGTCCCATAAAAAACGTGTTATTGAGGTTCCACTGTGTATGCCTCACATCCGCCATTTTCTTGGTTGCAAATTCTTATAATATTAATAGTGAATAAATTCACGAGGAATATGTTTATTCAAGGAGCATTTTTTTAAAGATTTTATTTGAAGGGTACAGGGGAAGAAGGCGGAATGTCAAGGGAAATCGGAAGTTTAGTTATGAAGCCCATCTGGTAGCTAACTGAGCACTCTTTTAGTGTTGCTTATGAAACCGGTGAAGAAAGTGTAAGGTAAGGAGAAAGTAGCACTTTAAATTTCACCGTACAGGGAATGAAGACGAAATGTCCATGTGGGCTTCAGAGCTCGCTATATAGTAGTGTCAAACTGTTCTTCAACTGTTTTACTGCATTGCGGTACTTATCCACAAATGAAAATCACTTTTATAACGTATTTAAACAAAAAACGAATCATTAATGGAACGCGAATTGAGAAGAAGAATACACACAGCTGAGAGAAAAATCACGGCTTGCTAGAATGCTTCCTGCTAGGGGAAAGACAGCTGCGTGAAGAGGGGAAGAGCTTATAGGTTAGAAGGGGCAGGGGAAAGAAAGGGGAAGTTCTCCACGACTGAGGAAGACATGTAACTAATCAACTGTTTGAACAAGCAGACGATTAAAGAGGGTAACCGAGCGGGCATTCAAACATATTAAATTAAATCTTCACATTTCAGGCCGTTGCTATGAGAGACAAAATTCGTGGCATTATTTAGTTTAATAATGGCACAATGTGTCACAGCGAAATAAGGCGGCGAGTCAGGAGACAATGGCACTCACTGTCCTCTAACGCTATCCTCGTCCAAGGCACCACATCGGTGTTTTCTTTAATGCAAGAAGGACATACTCATCAATAGTTGCGTGCTGAAGTTTATTTATAAAACGTTGCCAAATGTCAGTCGGAAACAAGAGCAAAGAAAAGCTGACATTTCGTATTAGATTAATTTGGCAACAGAGTCTACCATCTGCTTGGATTTGAAAGTGCAAACTACTATTTATCCTCAATAAACAATAATATAATCCGACAGACCGCAAATGGAAATGCTGACAGGAAAATGACGTGTCAGTTTGGCGCGTTAGTTTCTCGGTGGTGTAATGTTGTGTTTATCCAGATTCCATTATTAGTGAGTGTTGTCTGAAAATGGTAAAAAAAAAACTAAAATTAAACTATTTTAATATGTTTAAAAAACTAATACAGGGCTTATAATATCTAAAAATCAGACCCTAGTAATGATATTAAAAATTAATCATTGCCTTCGATTTTATGCGCCTAAGTATTTCTATTTTACTAACGACACAACCGATGTTTGTTCACATGTAGAAATATATATATATTTTTTTCATTTTTTGGTGCACAAAAATCAGTAATTCCTAAAATTTTAAGGAAAAAGTCTTTTCTAAACCTTTAATTTTTATAAACCTAATTATTACCTGAATTGCGTTTATTTTGTTTTAGATTTTAACCCACTTTCAAAGGAGAAGTAAGCAGATGCAAACCATTTGCAGAAATATTGTTCCACACAGCTCAGATGTTCTATTAGTCACTTCCTCATAAGGAATCATTAATGTACGGCAATTAATGTCTCATAATGTAATTAATGTTTCATTGCAATTTTTAATAAAATCAGGTAAACTGATGTAACAAAGTGCCAGTATGTTTTTGTTTAATCAGTTATGATTGCAGTTATGATATATGCAGAATACAAAAAAAGAAAGAAAAAAAAAGTCAAATTGGCCGGTTTCGGGATTTGAACCATGGAACTCCAGAATGTGAGGCAAAGACGTTACCATCTTGGCCACCTGGGCCAGTTTAACCGTCTGGTTGGATAAGCGCATGTAAAGCAATAGTGTTATTTGTCATAGCTAACTGTCTTTTAATTGCCAAAGCCTTATAAAATCACAGTAAAACAATTGACTATGTTTGTCATGATAACTGATTTGCATTTCATAAATTCTTTTGAATACGTATATTACCATAAAATAGGCACTAAATAGAGCATTACTCCGAAGCAGGTCAACCGATTTTATACAATATCAATAGACGTCTTCCCATGGACATCATAAATGTGTGTACAAGTTTCTTAAAATTCCGGTAAAGCGTATTTGAGTTACCGCGTCTTTAAAATAGACACTAAATTGGGTTTTACTTCGGTATACTTAGGTATACAAAGTTTCAGGAAAATTCAATAAAGCGTATTTGAGTTATCGCGATTTCTTATATATTAACATAAAAGGCACTAAATTGGGCATTATTCCGGTACTGGCCAACCGATTTGGTCGAATATCAATAGACGTCTTCCCATGGACATTATAAATGCATATACGTAGTTTCATAAATATCCGATAAAGCGTGTTTGAGTTATTGCGCCTTTAAAATAGACACTAAATTGGGTTTTACTCCGGTACCGGTCAACAGATTAGGTTCAAATTCAATAGGGTACTTCTCATCGACGTCATAAATGCGTATACCAAGTTTCATGGAAATCCGATGCAGCGTATTTGAGTTATGGCGCCTTTCTATTAGAAAGGCACCATAATGTATTAAAATAGGCACTAAATTGAGCATTACTTCGGTACCGGTAAACCAATTTGGTTCAATATCAATAGGGTTCTTCCCATGGACATTAAAAATGTGTTTTCCAAGTTTCATGAAAATCCGAAAAAGTTTATTTGAGTTATGGCGCGTACAGACACACGGACGGACGGATACACATTTTTTGTCTCCACACACAATCTCATAAAGTACCATACTGGCACTTAATAACTTAAAAGCTATGTAAAAATGTAGGCAATGACCACATAAAACATAACTATACTTTTTCACCTACTACCTCAAAATGTTTGTGCATTTCATTGCATTTAATGATTTTTTTACATGTTTGAGTTAATTTCAGAACGTGCACAAAACACATTATTGTTACTACAGAATTAAAATGTATTCATAATTGATTTCATACATCTGGGTTTAGAATACTCAAACTTTAAAAATCGTATCCTGCAAAACTTTGATTCACTGAGATTCCGCCTTCTTCCCCTGTACCGTTGGACATTTTATCGCATTTTACGATTTTTTTACATGATTAAGTTAATTTCAGAGCTTGATATTCACAACACCTGTACAAAACACATTATTCTTACTGTAGAATGAAAATGTATTCATAATTGATTTCATACATCTGCGTTTAGAGTACTCAAACTTTAAAAATCGTTTCCTGCAAAACTTTGATTTACTGACATTCCGCCTTCTTCCCCTGTACCCTTCATTTTATAATACCGGTACTTGTAGTTCAAAATCAATAACTTTGGCTTAATCTTATTTTCAAGCTTGGATATTACAATCTCATTAGAATTATGTAGGCTGTTCTTATCTGTTCGCAATAGCGTAATGGTCAAGACATCGGAATTGAACATGTGGGGTCAGGGTTCGATCCTTAGTGGGTTCTTGTGTATTTTTTTATTTTTATTTGTTTATTTTTTCAAACGCGGCAATGACTGAAATAAAATAATAATTACTTCCAATGGATTATCATTGTTGGTGTCGAATTTTGGACACACACAAAAGAAAGCAAGAAAGAAAGAATGATTTGCAACAAATGCGTATCTGTGGCATAAAATAATAAGAAACATGTTGAAAATAGAAGATAACATAATGCAACATAATAACGAACTTAAATAAGAATAAAAAAAAATAAAAAAACAAAAAATAAAAAAAACACACACTCAGTATTAAGTCTATCCACCATCCATTACTATAACTTCCCTCACTCTGTTGGGCATTGACTCTACAAGGTTTAGAAAATAATTATCCTTGTCTATCACAGCGTCCCAAACAGTTTGAATTAGTTCCCACAGTTCTGCTTCAGAAGCTGGAGGAGGCTTTTACCTGTTTTACGAGTCCATTCTTACAAACCAGGTATCCAACCCTTTTCACTATTGTCCTTTCTGGTGCTCGCTGGCAGACACTGAACTACACGGAGAAGAGACATTTTAGACTAGACGATGTCTTGTTTCTCCTTCAGTGAGACTGTCCAGCTTATCAGGAACCGAGTTCAGGAAGTTGCCTTCCATCTTGACACTCCAGTGACTCCGCATCTCCCACTCGTACTAAGACCTCCTGAAATTACAAGACTAGCGGCAGATCACAGCAATACAAGGCAAGATACAATTGAATATTTTACCCTCCTGAATTAAAATTTTAAAATTAATAGCTCTATTTAATTAAAATTTTTCCAAGATATTTCAAAGATTCTTCAAAAAACTACAAACGGAGTTGAAGAATCAGGATGCAGCACTACATTTACATTCAAAATTACACTACCAAGAAACTTATATGTTTCATATGGTAATTACCATGACACTAACCTTTTTTACACAATAAAATACACTGAATCACTATATTTACAAATAAATTAGACAATTAACAAGGTTTATGGTCTGCCTATTTAGCTTTCTCTTCATATTATTTCAAGTTAAAGTTCTGGGAAAGATTTGCTGACATTTGAGATACAAAATTAGAGACCATTTTTCACCATCCTTTCTATGATCGGAGTCCCACTCGACTTGAGATCCCCTCAACTCTTTTCAGACTGCCGGGAATCATGCCATCCGGTATCTTCCGTCTTAGTCTTCACCAACTCTCGCCCTAGGCTGGTGTCGAATCAGAAGTCGTGTAGCAAACCATCTTCCATCTGGTACTCTGAAATTCTGTTCTCTTAGAAAAACTTTAAGATCAGGTCTTTTTAACATGACTGACATGTGCTTTGACTGTTTTATTAGTTTCACAATCCTTCAAAAGCACAGTCACAGGGGTTAAAAACCTTTCTACGATGAAAGGACCTCTAAATTTTCTAGCAAGTTTCGCTGAAAATCTATCTATTGCCTTACTCCTTGGAAAGTTTTTCACGAATACCCTGTCGCCTACCACAAAATTGACTGGTCGTCTGTTAGCATCATAGCGCTCTTGAGTCTTTTGGTGAGCAAGTCGCAGATTGGCAGCTGCCTTTCTCCATATCTCTTTAACTTTACCTGCGTCTTGTTCTTCGGGTAAGAGCTCTGCTAAAGACCAAGCATTGGTTAAGGGACTATTGGGCGGAGAAGCAAAACTAAACTGAAAGGGAGTTTATTAAGAGCTTCATATAATCTAGGAATATGCTGGATATCCAGTCACATCCTTCCTTAAGAATTTTAGGTATGTGCTTATTTGCAAGACACATCCTACCATAGGCGTCTTTTGAGAGTAAGGAAACGGCTGCCCCACTATCTAGTAGTGCGGACAATTTGTATTTGCATATTTCAACCTCAAGCATTGGTAACTTAGCATCTACTATAGCCGCTACTTGATGTGGATTATTGGTACTTTATACCTTCATTTTGTCACAATCAGGATTATCATTATTTGGTTTCTTTATACGGCGAGGGTCCGGACCATTATTTATACTGTGAGCCGCTTTCACAGATTTATTTCTGACATGTTGAGAATTTTTCCTATTAAATTTCCTGTTATTACGATGAGAAGTTATATGCGTGGTCACATAGTCTGTGTTTTGTTTACTAAAGTTGCTGTTAATAAAAGTCCTTGTCGGGTAGGGACGGTTAGTCTTGCTTTTAAGGTCCGTAGCGTGAGTCATGTTAACCAAAACAGTCTGCTCACTAGGGGCGCGCGATTCCCTAGTGGGCTCGTCCTGAAGGTCAGTCACGTCAGTCTTCCTAACCTCGTTCGTCTTAAGTTTTTTGTAAACATTACCACTAACCACAAAATCTCCACTCCGGTACCTAGAGTGGGACAAATCTCAATTGCCAGAGCGGCTCTGACTATTACTGTTCTCTACAGTTCTATTAACAGGCATTTTACAAAATTTGACAACATGTCCTACCTTTCCACATCTAAAACAAGGAACTGGCTTTCTATCAGTAGCTCTGTCACTCCTAACAATAGGCTTGGGCTGAAAAGCACGAGGGGGAACTTCCTGTTCACTCCTCAACGAATCGGTGTAGCTTATGGCATTTACTCTGGCGCACAAACTTTCCAATTCCTTAAATGACACCGGCCTACTCTCAAATACAACCTTCGACCTAGTTTCAGGAGACATACCTTCAGCAATGGCATCTACTATTTCTTTCTGAGACAAACGTAACCTAAAAATGTTTGCACTTCTCCTAATGCTTCTGGCGTATGCAGAAAGAGATTCACCGCACGCTTGAGTGCAAAAAAAATGCTTATTGACCAGAGCAGCTCTTGCACGGACAGGCAAATAAATATTCAGCAACTTTTCATGAAAATGATTCAATCCTAATCCTGTATTAACTGCTTCTAACACAGCATCACGAAATGCTCCGGAAAGTTTTGAGAATAAATATGCTAACAGATCCCTATCATCAAAATCAAAAACTAAAGCTTGTTCCTTCAACTCACAAATATAAGCAATAAATTCTAACACTTTTTCTACTGTTTCATCGGAAAACTGTGAACCATTTTCAAGGAGCGAAGCTAGTGGATGAGGGAGATTTGCAAAAGTCACTTTGTGCATAGGAGAAAATAAACTTGGCTTAATGTCCTGTCTTTCAGTAAAACCACTACATTCTGTACGGTACGCCTGACTACGGTCCAAAAAGTCTGTCCTGTATTGTCTAATCGGGGTTTCATTATCTACAAAGAGGTCCCTAGCAGTTTCACTAGTGTACACTGATTCTACGGGATTCAACACTTCGAGATCTGGTCGTGCGCACACCACGACAGGTACTTCCTTTTCAGCTAGGTTAAGTTTGCATAAAAGTTCATGAAGTTTTTGGTCAGCATCTTCCCATTTTTGCTCGTAAGGAGTTTTTCCTACTAACAACTTTATGTCACCTACACGATTTTTCACATGAAGCGCCCTATCTTTGACTTTGTCTACGGCGGCAGTGTTGAGGTTAGGATGGGTCAATTGATCACTGAGAAATTCTAACCTATTTTCTACTTCGGACAATAAGAGGGAAATATGTGACTCACCCAGATAATCGAAGTTGACTGGTTTGTCCATATTTTCTCTCAACTGCCTGCGCAATTCTGGTACGACTTTGTTTTCATCAGGTTGAAGCCCTCTTAGTTTTAATTCATATAATAGGTCCGACTTCAACAGGTGATCAGGTTTTGTATTTGTACGCTCCATGGTATGTGACATGAAGAGCAAAGTACACAACTTTAGCCAAGAGAACAGACCACAAAACAATCAAACATTAATACAATGTTAAACAAAATACCCTCCTAAAATTAATAAAATTTAAATATTTCAGTTTGATGTTTCCACTTCAAAAATAATTATTTGATTATATTTCTTTTGCTTTTTTCAAAGTTTACTAGCGTGGGCTAACCAGTTCGGTTAACAACCACGCTCTGGAGCTATCACTTAATTTGCACCACCTCTTCCAGTACAACAATAGGTGAGGATTTGTGGAAGGATTGCTGGCCCGCAGAGGTTCTGAAAACGAATTAAGTACTGGGGATGGCACAAATTAAAATTCGAAGAGCCTAGAAATTCCTTCCAGCCTCTTCGACCAAGTGGAAACATACAAATAAGTTATTTAAATTTTCCAAACAAAATATATTAAAAGAATAATAATACAATTAACTTATACAATAAAATGATATGATTTTGAAATAGTTATGTCACAATTAATTTATACATGTTACTATTATTTATTACTGTTTTTCATGCAATTATAAAATATAAATTCACTAGAGATTTCATATGCTCACTGCTTATTAATTATTTTCATCACATATCAGTTCGCATATCCAAATTCAATTAAATTACATTAAGCAAGCATCAAATAATATTAAAACAAGAAATCGACTCTACATAAATTCTTTGAAAGGAATCAATTCATTTATAAGACAAATATTTAACTGTACATAAAATTTTAAACTGGTAAAAACTACAAATGCTGTCAAGGAAATACAACCTATACTTTAATTCATCAATATTAATTTGTTACTGTATGTTGTATTTCCATTCAGTAAAATTCTACATGCAAAATAAGAGATGGTTCAGACAATTTATAATCAGTTTTAAAATAATATTTTCTTAAAGTGATCTTATGCCTTATCAATAAATTGAAATATATGTGTTACATAAATAATTAATGTACACGGATCACACTAAGAACTTGCATTGACAATAAGGTTTAAAACATCAAACATTTTATATACAACTTTAAATTCTTTTGAATTTCATTCTAGTTAGAATAATGAAATTAAATTAAAACACAATTGCTTAAACTACTAATTTACTTTAGGCAAATACAATCTATAATTGACTTGTTTAATTCATATTACAACAGAGTAGATTGTATTTACCTAAATAAAATGTTACATGCTAAAAATTAAAATCGTTTACTGACCTGAAGTTGATGGCCCAATACTTACAAATAATATAAAATATTCATTCTCTTGGGGCCCTTCAAGAGAACGCTCTTTGCTGCTTCAAGAATTTTCAAAGTTAAACAAATTAAAATCCAGTTGGAGGTGAGTGACAAATTATAATGAAATCTCCATTTGAATAATAAGGAACCTGCCCCAAACTAAATTAAAACAAATAAAATATTAATAACAGAAAAACCCTGCCCAAATTAAATTACAGGCCTCCGTGCATTTAATTTCAAGCCATATCAGAAATATTAATTCCAAACCATTGTTTAAATGGCCGCTTAGTTAAAATCATAATGGCACGGCACTAGGCACAAAATAATTCAAGCCTTTAGGCTAACACCAATTAAGTGCAGTTCATTTTCAAGCTTTGCTAAAATATTATTATAAGGCTATAAATGAACTGCAAAACAAATAACTTAAGGCACTGATTACAGAAGATTGAAAACACTCACCTCGACTGGCCGCACGAAGGCTTAGCTAACCTTTTGTAAGATGCCATTACGGCAATATTACAAAACGTGACCATCTTGGCCGTTAGCTGAAGAGCAAAGAGGACTTTAGCGGGCTTCAGAGCTTGCTATATAGTAGTGTCAAACTGTTCTTCAACTGTTTTACTGCATTGCGGTACTTATCCACAAATGAAAATCACTTTTATAACGTATTTAAACAAAAAACGAATCATTAATGGAACGCGAATTGAGAAGAAGAATACACACAGCTGAGAGAAAAATCACGGCTTGCTAGAATGCTTCCTGCTAGGGGAAAGACAGCTGCGTGAAGAGGGGAAGAGCTTATAGGTTAGAAGGGGCAGGGGAAAGAAAGGGGAAGTTCTCCACGACTGAGGAAGACATGTAACTAATCAACTGTTTGAACAAGCAGACGATTAAAGAGGGTAACCGAGCGGGCATTCAAACATATTAAATTAAATCTTCACATTTCAGGCCGTTGCTATGAGAGACAAAATTCGTGGCATTATTTAGTTTAATAATGGCACAATGTGTCACAGCGAAATAAGGCGGCGAGTCAGGAGACAATGGCACTCACTGTCCTCTAACGCTATCCTCGTCCAAGGCACCACATCGGTGTTTTCTTTAATGCAAGAAGGACATACTCATCAATAGTCGCGTGCTGAAGTTTATTTATAAAACGTTGCCAAATGTCAGTCGGAAACAAGAGCAAAGAAAAGCTGACATTTCGTATTAGATTAATTTGGCAACAGAGTCTGCCATCTGCTTGGATTTGAAAGTGCAAACTACTATTTATCCTCAATAAACAATAATATAATCCGACAGACCGCAAATGGAAATGCTGACAGGAAAATGACGTGTCAGTTTGGCGCGTTAGTTTCTCGGTGGTGTAATGTTGCGTTTATCCAGATTCCATTATTAGTGATTGTTGTCTGAAAATGGTAAAAAAAAAACTAAAATTAAACTATTTTAATATGTTTAAAAAACTAATACAGGGCTTATAATATCTAAAAATCAGACCCTAGTAATGATATTAAAAATTAATCATTGCCTTCGATTTTATGCGCCTAAGTATTTCTATTTTACTAACGACACAACCGATGTTTGTTCACATGTAGAAATATATATATATTTTTTTCATTTTTTGGTGCACAAAAATCAGTAATTCCTAAAATTTTAAGGAAAAAGTCTTTTCTAAACCTTTAATTTTTATAAACCTAATTATTACCTGAATTGCGTTTATTTTGTTTTAGATTTTAACCCACGTTCAAAAGAGAAGTAAGCAGATGCAAACCATTTGCAGAAATATTGTTCCACACAGCTCAGATGTTCTATTAGTCACTTCCTCATAAGGAATCATTAATGTACGGCAATTAATGTCTCATAATGTAATTAATGTTTCATTGCAATTTTTAATAAAATCAGGTAAACTGATGTAACAAAGTGCCAGTATGTTTTTGTTTAATCAGTTATGATTGCAGTTATGATATATGCAGAATACAAAAAAAGAAAGAAAAAAAAAAAGTCAAATTGGCCAGTTTCGGGATTTGAACCATGAAACTCCAGAATGTGAGGCAAAGACGTTACCATCTTGGCCACCTGGGTCAGTTTAACCGTCTGGTTGGATAAGCGCATGTAAAGCAATAGTGTTATTTGTCATAGCTAACTGTCTTTTAATTGCCAAAGCCTTATAAAATCACAGTAAAACAATTGACTATGTTTGTCATGATAACTGATTTGCATTTCATAAATTCTTTTGAATACGTATATTACCATAAAATAGGCACTAAATAGAGCATTACTCCGAAGCAGGTCAACCGATTTTATACAATATCAATAGACGTCTTCCCATGGACATTATAAATGTGTATACAAGTTTCTTAAAAGTCCGGTAAAGCGTATTTGAGTTACCGCGTCTTTAAAATAGACACTAAATTGGGTTTTACTTCGGTATACTTGGGTATACAAAGTTTCAGGAAAATTCAATAAAGCGTATTTGAGTTATCGCGATTTCTTATATATTAACATAAAAGGCACTAAATTGGGCATTATTCCGGTACTGGCCAACCGATTTGGTCGAATATCAATAGACGTCTTCCCATGGACATTATAAATGCATATACGTAGTTTCATAAATATCCGATAAAGCGTGTTTGAGTTATTGCGCCTCTAAAATAGACACTAAATTGGGTTTTACTCCGGTACCGGTCAACAGATTAGGTTCAAATTCAATAGGGTACTTCTCATCGACGTCATAAATGCGTATACCAAGTTTCATGGAAATCCGATTCAGCGTATTTGAGTTATGGCGCCTTTCTATCAGAAAGGCACCATAATGTATTAAAATAGGCACTAAATTGAGCATTACTTCGGTACCGGTAAACCAATTTGGTTCAATATCAATAGGGTTCTTCCCATGGACATTATAAATGTGTTTTCCAAGTTTCATGAAAATCCAAAAAAGTTTATTTGAGTTATGGCGCGTACAGACACACGGACGGACGGACACACATTTTTTGTCTCCACACATAATCTCATAAAGTACCATACTGGCACTTAATAACTTAAAAGCTATGTAAAAATGTAGGCAATGACCACATAAAACATAACTATACTTTTTCACCTACTACCTCAAAATGTTTGTGCATTTCATTGCATTTAATGATTTTTTTACATGTTTGAGTTAATTTCAGAACGCGCACAAAACACATTATTGTTACTACAGAATTAAAATGTATTCATAATTGATTTCATACATCTGGGTTTAGAGTACTCAAACTTTAAAAATCGTATCCTGCAAAACTTTGATTCACTGAGATTCCACCTTCTTCCCCTGTACCGTTGGACATTTTATCGCATTTTACGATTTTTTTACATGATTAAGTTAATTTCAGAGCTTGATATTCACAACACCTGTACAAAACACATTATTCTTACTGTAGAATGAAAATGTATTCATAATTGATTTCATACATCTGCGTTTAGAGTACTCAAACTTTAAAAATCGTTTCCTGCAAAACTTTGATTTACTGACATTCCGCCTTCTTCCCCTGTACCCTTCATTTTATAATACCGGTACTTGTAGTTCAAAATCAATAACTTTGGCTTAATCTTATTTTCAAGCTTGGATATTACAATCTCATTAGAATTATGTAGGCTGTTCTTATCTGTTCGCAATAGCGTAATGGTCAAGACATCGGAATTGAACATGTGGGGTCAGGGTTCGATCCTTAGTGGGTTCTTGTGTATTTTTTTATTTTTATTTGTTTATTTTTTCAAACGCGGCAATGACTGAAATAAAATAATAATTACTTCCAATGGATTATCATTGTTGGTGTCGAATTTTGGACACACACAAAAGAAAGCAAGAAAGAAAGAATGATTTGCAACAAATGCGTATCTGTGGCATAAAATAATAAGAAACATGTTGAAAATAGAAGATAACATAATGCAACATAATAACGAACTTAAATAAGAATAAAAAAAAATAAAAAAACAAAAAATAAAAAAAACACACACTCAGTATTAAGTCTATCCACCATCCATTACTATAACTTCCCTCACTCTGTTGGGCATTGACTCTACAAGGTTTAGAAAATAATTATCCTTGTCTATCACAGCGTCCCAAACAGTTTGAATTAGTTCCCACAGTTCTGCTTCAGAAGCTGGAGGTGTGTTCGGCCAGTAACTTCTCATATGCTTCTTTACATCCGCCCACACATTCTCAATAGGATTTAAATCTAGGGAACACGCTGGAAAGTCTATCATCTCGATATATGGTCTTTCAGCGAACCAGGTTTGAACTGATCGAGCAGTGTGGATTGGGCTGTTATCCTGTAGGAACTGAAGGTTTCCATCAGGAAAACAAAGCCTGGCATAAACAAGCATATACCTCTCAAGAAACCAACGGTATTTCCACTGGTTAAACCGCCCACTTATTCGGTTGAGCGTGCCAGCCCTTTCCTGAGACATCCAGCCCCAACATGCCACTCCTTGCATGAGTTGCAGTGTATTTGGGATCGTACTGGGTACCGGATGGTCGATACACTAGAACTGGATCCGAAGATGCACTCGAAAAACTAACTTCATCTGAAAATATCACTCTACTCCAGTCGAAGTCAGTTTTTTCAACTGCAAATAAGAGGCTCTTGTCTTTGTGTTCTTCCCTCCGGACTTCTCTAGAGAGTGCTCACTTAGATTGTAAACTAGCGGATCTTACCTGGTTCCTAATGGTTTGAAGATGGCCAGGGAATTGAGCAGTAGCTTTCAAGGATGCAGCAGTATGAAACGGAATACGTTCAACTTCTGCGACCAGTCTAGCATCTTGCTCCTGCATCGAAATACGTGGCCGGCCGGATCCACGTTTCCTATGAAAACTTCCGGTCGCATTATAGTGAAGTACCCACCTCTGAGCTGCTCCTTCAGAAATATGGAACCTTCTCGCTGCTTCAGATGCCGAAAAATGCAGGTCAATAACAGCCCTAACTACATTTTCTCTCAAGCTAGCATTTGTATGTGGTGCCATAACACAAAACAAAATGATTATGACAATGTATTAAGTTGAATATCGTGTGTTGCGCTTTCCACATTGTTCATTTTTCTCTCGTGTCGCATGGCCTCATATGTTCCGAGAATGACCTGTCTTTTATAGGAAACTTGTGAACTAATACGTTAAACCTTTAATTTTAACTGCATACGAGTCCCGACGTTTTTTATTTGACCCCAAAACAAATCTTTTTATACGTCAGAAATTTTACTCCTGAGATATAGGCATTTGTTTGGAACTCGAACAAGCAAAAAATGTAATTTCAGACATATTTTCTGAAAGCTGTAGAATATCTATTTGAATCAGTAGGATGATCAGATAGGGCTCATTGGAAAGCTTTAAGAATGGACTTTCATTTGTGCATACTAAATTAGACTTAAGATAAGTCTAAACAGAGGTTTTTGGGGCTTTAATCTTCGTTCATGAACTCTTGTCTTGCATAATTTTAGGCATTAAAAAAAATAGTGGACTTGGAGTAACAGCAATTTTTTTTCATGTTATACTTATGTATGAGGAGTATATGTAGGAAAGGAACTGAGCTGTTACTGGTGATCCTTACCCTGAAAAATTTGCTTAAACTTAAACTTAAAAAAAAATTAAAAAAAAATTAAATATGCTTTTTTTTCAGTCACAAAAAGTAATGTGGGACAGGTGATAAAAATTCGAAAATGCCCTTATAATGTATTTTAAAATAAAAACAAAATCATCATGAGATTCGAAGGGATCGAGGAGCTACAAGGCTTTGAAATATCAAGAAAACAACACATGGAAATAGGCTAAGCAGATAGGATAATTACCAACAAAATTTACTTTAAATTTGCATAAAATCCAAAAAATTTATATACAAACGAGAATTTTTCTCAGTTGTGCATATTTCTGCTTTTTTGTGATATTTTCTAGCAAATTTCCACATTTGATTTCTTTTTAAGCTACTTTGATGCCAATTTCAAGTACTCTATTTTCAACTAGAGAAACCATTCTTAGAAACCTTCTTATCCTGGTTTATTAGATGTAGGTACTGCATAAAACTCTTTTTTGCACACCTTAGCTAGTAAGTGGTACTTACGAACGTTGTTTACATGGATCGTAAGTTGACATTCCCACACAGTCTTGTTGCTAAGGGCGGTTGCGATGAGGTTAAATTACTTACGGTCCAAGCGCTACGTCATAATTCATTACGATACACTTCATAATACAAGCCTTTATGGGCACGGCTCCCAGGACAAATATTCGGTTCCCATAACAACAAACACATGCGAATCACTTTCTGAAATAAACATCTATTTTCAAGAATGTATTTACATAATATTTTCAGGTAATATCACAATTAATATAATTAAATTGATATAAATAATCATCGTGCAAAAAATAGCATGCAACACACGGGCCTTACGGCACTTGTATCGCAATATACTATAATGTTACATAAAATTAACCTTTTCTGTACCTTAAAGTATAAAAAGTAAAGTGTTCCCTATTACAGGCCATGGAGACCCAGAGGGTTCCAGGAGGGTGAGGCTCCCAGATTTTAGACATTCGGCACATGAAGGTGGCAAGGTTGTCAGCCTTACGCACCGGCCGCCTTTACCCCCAGAATTGCTGGTACTCATTTCTGTTAGAGGAAGTTTAGGAAGTTTAAATAGTGACATTACTAAACATCTGTTAATACTCGAGATGGAGATTTTTTTACATACATACTTCAGTGATTACAGAAACAAACCTGAACATGTTTTGAGCTTGCCTCTAGACTCATCCTCAGCTATACTCCATCTGAGATAGTATAGCTGAGGATGAGTCTAGAGCATACCTGAGCAACTGAGGGGAAACGTTTTAGTCCCCCATCCTGCTGTGACGTATGAAGCCTGCTCTTCATGTTCAGTGTCACGTCGAAACTGCTTTATGCTGACGTCAAGGGCGACTGTAGTGGGGGGCATTACCCCACGGCACAGTGGCACAACGTGAACCAGTTGCGCACCCGTGGTCTAGAGGCAGGCTCGAAACATGTTAAGGTTAGTTTCTGTAATTGGTGAAGTATGTATGTAAAAAATCTCCATCTCGAATATTATTAGATACTTTTCTGTATGTTAACCTTTTTCTCCATCAGGTCCTCTAACAGATATACAATCCCTTTTCCCTGGCATCATGCTGCTGTACTCATCATTTTCATAGAAGTCTTGTACAGTTTTAACTGAAACTTCATCAAGTTTATTCCTAGTCCTGTTCTCCCCAATCTATGGCAAAATCTCATTCTTTTTCAATAAATTTTTGACTGGCGGACTAGGTATTGGCTGAGTACCGTAATACTCAAACTGCTAGGAGCTAAACTTACAATTTTACTTTTTCTTGAGTAGAAGATGCAACTTTCATTTTTTCTTCAAGCTTGTGAATCAGTTGCTCATACTCATTCACTAAACTGACATGCTGCATGTTCATTGAAAAATCCTCATTATCTGTTGAAATGTTCAAATCAAACTTTCCTGTTACAGATTTGGCTATTTTACTAACTTTCTTTTTTAACACTGAGGGTCTAGCTGCAACTGACAGCTGCTGCACCGTAACAGGAGAAATAACAAGGGCCGAACAAGCATCATTAAATGTTTCAACAAGAATAGTTTCAGATTCATAAATGTCTGAGCATTCATCTTCACTGTCAGTACTGATATCTGTGCCTTGTTTTGGATTTTGAATTTTTTGTATACATTTTGTACACAGTGCTTTCCCTGGGATTAATTTCAGCTCAGGATTGCACATGGAAAGTGTCATTGATATTTGTCTGAGAGATCTTTTAATAGGTTTTGAGTGAACACTGTAGGGTCAGAGCAAGACCGTCCATAAATATGGAAGTATCTGTCCAAAAATTCCGCCTTTTGAAAAGTGCAAACATTTTTTATATCATCGCAGCCAGTTCTAATTGAAAATAATGTTTTTTGTTCTTCAGTGAACTCTGAAATAGTATGGAGTACTGAAGATCTAGAGTAAGATAATTTATGACATACCTTACCTTTGAAGATGCCACTAGAACAAGTACACTCCATCATAATAATATACTGGCAATAATTTCAATAGCATGTATTCAACACAAAATAACAATAGTTGTAATTTACAAAAGAAACTAATCAAAAGACAATGCAGCACAAACACAACCTACATGCTTTGAGTCAACCTACATTCACAAGAGTGAATAGTGGACAGCGTTGAACAGAGAGGTCGGATCATGTGAAGCTATGCATGTTCAAACATGACTTGGTTAGCACCCACTCTCCAGTGAACAGTGCATGTCTAGAACTTATCTTATAATAACAGTTAACCAGTGCTTTAGTTGGGCCGGTACGCACCGGTACTGCGTACTGGTATAAAATTATTTTCCTTCTACCATACCGGGAAAAATATGTGCTCCGGTACGTCGTACTGGCAGTACAGGGACGATATTGTCCTAAAATACTTATTAAATGTCTAATTCAATACAAAAAATGACAAGCACTATTAAATTCTCCACAGATATGCGTTCTAATCTTCACCTTCGTGCGCATTTCTACAGTTACTTTCTCCTTAGATCACATGTTGGCTAGCCACCTTGTTTTCATAAAATGTGTGGGACCACCACTAGACGTTTTTGATCCTGCTCCATACGTCAGGTATGGTAATAGGTCAGCAGAAGAAACTGCATGCAGAAAATGTAAACCGAAGGATTACATTCAGTATGAGGCGATATGGAAAATTTTGAAGTAAGATGAGTACCCCCAAAAAATATTTTCCAACTAAAGCACTGCAGTTAACATATAATTTCAATATAGGTCTATAATTCAATATATAGGCCTAGTGTTTAATGCAGTACTACACCTAATAAACCAGGATAAGAATGGTTTCTGAATATAATAGTTGAAAATACAGTAATTGAAATTGCCATCAAAGTAGCTTAAAAAGACATCAAATGTGGAAATTTGCTAGAAAATATCACAAAATAGCAGAAATTTGCATAACTGAGGAAAATTTTCATTTGTATATTAATGTTTTGTGTTTTATGTAAATTTAAAGTAAATTTTGTTGGTAATTATCCTATCTGCTTAGCCTGTTTTCAGTACCGGTCAAGTGTTGTTTTCTTGATATTTCAAAGACTTGTATCTCATCAAGGCTTTGAATCACATGATGATTTTATTTTTATTTTAAAGTACATTATAAGGGCTTCTCATCCTGGCATTTTCAGATGTTTGTCACCTGTCCCACATTACTTTTTGGGACTGAAAAAAAAAGCACGATTTAAATTTTTTTGAAGTGTAAGCAAATTTTTCAGGGTGAAGGACCACCAGTAACAGCTCAGTTTTTCTTACACATACTTCTCATACATAAGTGTAACACGGAAAAAAATTGGCCTGTTACTCCAAGTCCTTCATTGTTTTTTTAATGCCTAAGATTATGCAAAACAAGAGTTCATGAATGAAGATTAGAGCTCCAAAAACCTCTGTTTAGACTTATCTTAAATCTAATTTAGTATGCACAAATCAAAGTCCATTCTTTAAGCTTTCCAATGAGCCCTGTCTGATCATCCTACTGATTCAAATATAAAATTTACAGCTTTCAGAAAATAAGTCTGAAGTTACATTTTTTGCTTGTTTGTGTACTAAACAAATGCCTATATCTCAGGAGTAAAATTTCTTAGAGGTATAAAAAGATTTGTTTTGGGGTTCAGAAGATTGGTACGTATCACCTAGCAAATTTCATCAAAATAAAAAATGGTGAGGCTAAGCCCATTTATAAAATTATAAAAAACACAAGAAGGAAATTTGTAGTCAGTGGATAAAACTCAAACTCACATTAATTATCGTGACGTTTCCACCTGAACCTCCAGGCCTTCATCAGACGAATTTCTAAGCCCATTTGTCGATTTAATACGGAATGATCCTACTACCAAATAAGACAATGTAATTCTGTCGTAGTACACAAATTCTTACACATAATTTCTCCTAACAAATAGACAACACTATTCTATCAATGTGGTATTTTACTCTGGTTATTACGTGCACAATTAATCACTGTACATAATTATATTCTTACTGAAAATTATCCTACCAAATAGACGATGCAACACTGTCAATGCGGTAACTTACTCTGGGCATTACATGCACAATTAAACACAGTATACAATTAAATATCACATTGATTTGTCACAGATTTACAGACTGGACTTCACAGTATGCAGACATAGAATCATAGTATAATAAATAGCAATACACTCAGCTGTGCCAGCTGCTGAATAAGCATTCCATGTATTGGCTAGTGCCAGTATGAGACTCCGGATGTGCTTATTCCCATGGTGCTAGGCACTGTAGATAAATGTCTTTGTACTATTGTAGTTTCAAATATTTTAAGTTATTTTGTGCTACCATAACTGCGCTTAAATCTCCTAGTTATAAAATTGTATATTCTCTTGATTTTATTTGTAAGATTTGTATTATTTCATTGTCTGCTAGAATTGAATAGATGGCCTAATGGTCTTAATTCTACCAGAATAGAAAGGGTCTTGAGCCTTTGTCAGTTTTTACAGTGTGAAGAACTCTGCTTGATAGTACTGTATTCAGATCTCTAAATTAAATGGTAGCTATCATACAGGCCTAGAACCAAGACCAGAATGGTTCTAATATTAGTGCTCTGTTTTTCTGCAGTTAAAAATGGAGAATGTGGAATTGAAAGTTAAGATTGCTGAACTTCGGCAGAAACTGGCAGCTCCAGTGCCACGAAAAGATATCGGTGGTCCCCCAAGCAAAAAGGAAATGGAACTGAGTGGACTATTAGAGCAAGTGAACCGCCAGTTGGAGACTGCAGAGCGTGCCAGGCGACAGTTGACTGTAGATGTTGAGAGAGTAACAGCTCAGAGAACAAGACTGGAAAGAGATCTTGCAGCACAGAAGGCAGAAATGGAGTTGGAAAAAGAGCAACTTACAGAACTACGCAAAGAAAGAGATGCCTTGAATTATAAGTTAGCTGTGTCTAGACAGGTAAGAAATTTGAAAGAACTGATATAAATGAATCCCTATGAGTAGAAAGTATCTATAGAATTGAAACAGGAAAAGTGTTGTTAAAAAATATGAATTTTACTACTTTAATAAATATTTGCCCTGCTTTCTAGTCATCAGCCGTGCCTCCTTTATCTTCTCCCACATACACAAAGCATACAAGTACATTGAATTATAGAGAAGTAGCTGAAATAAGATAAGAATGGGAGAAGTAGGCTAGTAGGAAATTTTGACTTTACAATATCTGTCACTTCACTGTTATAAAGAATGTAAATAATTATACTTGTTTGCAGTTTTAAATAGTTTGCAACACAGTTTGCTTTATTTGATGCAATTTGTTCCCATGCAGTATTTCTGTCAACAGGTAGGAGTTGGGCATACTCCAGAAGTCAGTGACTTGCAGTACGCTCATCTTTTACGTGTTCTTGATGAGCAGAAAGCTCAAATCAATGTCCTGATGCAGCAGCTGAAGGAAGAGAGAGCAAAAGTAAGTTCCATTTTTCTTTCCATATCTCAGATTTTCAGAAATAGGATGCAAATTGTATTAAGTTTAGAATTATATAATGAGTTATCAAATACTGAAAGAAGCACTTTAAAGAAGCAGGGACTTACAGGTTAACATGAAATATGAACCACATTATGTTCCTAAAATACTTCACATGAAGGAAGGTTTTGGTTAGTTAAAATCTGCAATAAGATTAACAACAACCCCCATTAACTTACATACTAACAAAAATAAATAGCCAATATTATATTTAATGGGGCGTATTCCAGGCACTGTCCCCCTACTCCCAGCAACAATCAGGAGATGACAAGGACACTGGGTATTCATCGCAAGGCTCTGGAAAAGAATTAGGATCCTGGGGAGGAGACAATTTATCAAAGAGACTCGGAACTCAGTTCCAAGGCTTTTCGATAATAAGTGGAAGCATAGTTCTTCAAGTATAAGTGGAAGCATTGTTCAACATTGAAATTGTTTTTAGCAATATTATTTAACCAAAATCATTACAATAATTAATAAATGTGAAGGCAAAGAACAATTTCTATATTATTGTTTCTTATAAACTCAAAAGTCTTGTTTATGTAGTCCTGTTTGTTAAGTAAGACTATGGTATTGCCTTTATCCGCTTTGACATGAATAATATAGAAATTTTAGAAAAAGACCCCACTGATAACTTTCGGACAGCTATCAAAAAAGCTGTTAAAGAATCTAATTTAATACTGAGTGAAATGGAGAAGAAAAAGTGCATAAATATGAACCCCAGAACTCCAGAACTGAGGTCGCTAATCAAAACACACAAAGTAAATAATCCAATAAGACCAGTGGTGAATTTCTTAAATGCTCCTAGCTATAAAATTTCAAAAATGTTGGGGAAAATATTAAAGCAGAGATTAAATCTGCCCTACAGATATAATGTCATAAATTCAATTGATTTGGTTAACAAAATAAAAGACACTTGTGTTAATAAAGAGGAGTAGCAATGGGATCGCCGCTTTCTGGGATTATAACAGAAGCCTACTTACAACATATTGAACAAGAATATATACAAATTTTATATTTAAATATAAAATTACCACTTATCAAAGATATGTTGACGATATTCTTATCATTTGCAATAAGAACAAAGTAGAAGATATTTTCAAAGATTTTAATAACATCAATAATCATCTGAAATTCACTCTTGAGAAAGAAGAGAATTATTCACTACACTACTTGGATCTCAGTATTACCAGAAACAACAAGACACTCGATTTTGGTATATTCAGAAAAAATACCTATTCGGATAATATTATCGGCAATTCTTCTAATCATCCTATTAGCCACAAAATGGCTGCTTTCAACAGCATGGTATACAGAATGGTTAACATACCCATGAATGAAACTAACTACAACAAAGAATGTAGTACAATTATGAAAATTGCCGAAAATAATGGTTACAATAAAAGTATGATTAGAAATTTAATCAGAAAACACAAAATGAAATTACATAACAAACAAAACCCCATTAGCCAACTCACACCTCTACAAAAAGACAACAATAATAAATATTTTGCTACATTTAATTACACAGATAACAGAATACATGCTATAACAAAGTTACTACGTAAAGAAAACTTTAAAATTGCTTACAGAACAAACTGCAACTTAAAGAATAAGTTGTACAGCAATAATACTAACTCTGTGGATAAAATGGAAGAAAGTGGAGTGTACAAATTGATGTGTATTGATTGCAAAAAGATATATGTGGGACAAACTGGTAGAAAATTCAAGCAAAGATTCAATGAACATGTCTCTGACTTTAAATATGGCAGATTACGCTCAGCGTATGCTAAACACCTGCTTGATAGTGGTCATAGATTGGATAATTTAAATAACACCATGGAAGTCCTACATATCTGTGATAAGGGTGTTAGACTAAATACATTGGAAAACGTTCAAATTTATAAGAACAGAAATAACATCCTTAATGAAAACATAATTGACCAAAATCATTTATTTGACTTGACTACAACGGTGACCTAGGTTACCAATTAACAAATTTTATAAACAACATTATTTGAGAAGAATTGTGGTGTTCATTACATCTTATTTGAACTGAAGATGGCGCAGCATACGCCGAAATGCATTTTCATAATAAGTTGTATATTATATTAATAAATAAAAATTGTAACCGGGATTCACAGTGAAGTAATCAAATATACATACTTAATTCAGTTTTCCACTCAACTTCACTATATAAGTAATGACTTACACATAATGCATTTCACAGCTTCTTAGCTGCATCATCAGATGAGGTCAACTGCCGAGTTTGCTGGAGGACCGGTAGATGTCTCTGTTGGGCGTATCAGTGTAGTGATGAGGTCGTTTTCCTTTGGGATATCGAAATTAACCAAGTTATTCTTGTTCCTTTGAATGAAAATTTTTTCCCATACCGTTAGTTCTATCGGTTTTGTTACTGATTTTACTAATTTAATGTCCTCTTCAAATTCATGTCCTGTGGTCCAAAAATGATGTGCAACAGCCGACTTTTCTGTTTGTTTGTACTTTATATTTCTTAAGTGTTCCTTATGCCTTATATTTAAATTTCTCTTGGTTTTTCCAATATACAGTTTGTTGCAGTCTTTGCATTTTAATTCATAAATGCCCGAGTTTTTCTTTGGGGGAATCTTATCCATTTGTCCAGATTTTAGTAGTGTTTTTATGTTGGATCTGTTGATGGGGGCCAGTCTTATATCCACTTCTTTGAAAATCTTCTCAAATTTGTAGTGTAGTCTAGGGTGAAAAGTGAACTTTTTGAAAGTGTGATCTTTAATGTTTCTTAAAGTGCAATTTTCTCGTATTAGCTTTTGTTTTTCAAACTTTTTGATTCTCTTGTTAACTAAATCTGTGTCGAAGCCGTTTTTGAGTGCGGTGTCCAAGATATGCTGGTATTCATTGTTGTATTCAGAACTGTTCATAGGTATGTTTACTAATCTAAAAGCAAGGCTATTAAAGATCGCATGTTTGTGTGAACTTGGGTTGTGTCCATCTTGTTTAATGTAGTTGTCTACATGTGTTGCTTTCCTGAAAATGCCAAACTCAATCCTGTTGTGGTTTCTAATGATTTTGATGTCTAAAAAAGGTAAGAAGTTTTCTGATTCAACCTCTGCAGTGAATTTTATTGAGTTATCCTGTAGGTTCAACAACTTTAATGCATCTCCTGCCAGTTTCCTGTTAACTGCAGGAGATGCATTAAAGTTGTTGAACCTACAGGATAACTCAATAAAATTCCAGTTTCCTGTTAACTGCAGGAGATGCATTAAAGTTGTTGAACCTACAGGATAACTCAATAAAATTCACTGCAGAGGTTGAATCAGAAAACTTCTTACCTTTTTTAGACATCAAAATCATTAGAAACCACAACAGGATTGAGTTTGGCATTTTCAGGAAAGCAACACATGTAGACAACTACATTAAACAAGATGGACACAACCCAAGTTCACACAAACATGCGATCTTTAATAGCCTTGCTTTTAGATTAGTAAACATACCTATGAACAGTTCTGAATACAACAATGAATACCAGCATATCTTGGACACCGCACTCAAAAACGGCTTCGACACAGATTTAGTTAACAAGAGAATCAAAAAGTTTGAAAAACAAAAGCTAATACGAGAAAATTGCACTTTAAGAAACATTAAAGATCACACTTTCAAAAAGTTCACTTTTCACCCTAGACTACACTACAAATTTGAGAAGATTTTCAAAGAAGGGGATATAAGACTGGCCCCCATCAACAGATCCAACATAAAAACACTACTAAAATCTGGACAAATGGATAAGATTCCCCCAAAGAAAAACTCGGGCATTTATGAATTAAAATGCAAAGACTGCAACAAACTGTATATTGGAAAAACCAAGAGAAATTTAAATATAAGGCATAAGGAACACTTAAGAAATATAAAGTACAAACAAACAGAAAAGTCGGCTGTTGCACATCATTTTTGGACCACAGGACATGAATTTGAAGAGGACATTAAATTAGTAAAATCAGTAACAAAACCGATAGAACTAACGGTATGGGAAAAAATTTTCATTCAAAGGAACAAGAATAACTTGGTTAATTTCGATATCCCAAAGGAAAACGACCTCATCACTACACTGATACGCCCAACAGAGACATCTACCGGTCCTCCAGCAAACTCGGCAGTTGACCTCATCTGATGATGCAGCTAAGAAGCTGTGAAATGCATTATGTGTAAGTCATTACTTATATAGTGAAGTTGAGTGGAAAACTGAATTAAGTATGTATGTATATTATATGTTAAGGGTAAAGGTGGAATAGTGTATTAAATATTTAATATTAACCCTTATCTGTTGAAAATGAGTTATTTCAATAATTTTTACATAGAAGTTCTTGTAAAATTGATCTGAATGATATTTTTGTGGATTTAATAGTTCAGGATATAGAAGGATATGAAGTATGACATAGTTCTGGAAATTCTGTTTTACATACACCTATATATTATTTTTTTTAACGAAAATGAAATCAGATTATAATTAAATTATTTTGATGCCAAGCAAGCAAACTAGTTCTTAGAAAAATATACTTACTATTGGTTAACGTTACACATAAAATATCATGCTGTATACCTAAGGGATGAAGCGCTAGAAGACAAAGTGTGTCAAAAAGCGCGAGGTGAAAGAGCTTTTTTTGAAAATTTGTTATTTTCGTTGGCAGATATCTCAAAGCTATTGGAAATAGGAAGAATTGAGTAGGACCAAACTTGTAGGAAATTTTATCAGCTTTAATTTTGTATATAGCAATTTTTCCTCTACAATGCACCATTGTTTAGGTATAAGCGAAAAACCTAAAAATGGGACCTTCTGCGGGCTCCCCTGGCCCCCGCTCACCCCCCACCTTTGGGGACTTTTGTTCAGGACACTCCCTCCGACATCTCTGCAAAATTTCAAAACTACACGATTTTTTTCTTCTTCTATTTTTCATTCGTTGCCTGGACTAATATAATAGGCTGAAACAATTTGAGTTAAAGAAATCATTAACATGCCAGAAATTAAAATAATAATAATAATCAATAATCAATAATCTTTTTATTGTCGTCCAACAATATATACATTGTATTGACAAAGTCCATTTATTACATAGGTATAAAAGATCTTAGTTGCTAATTCAAACTTCATTTTCATAAAACGAAGTAAAAACCAAGATAAATACATTTAGTAAAATAAATTTAGTCAAACCATAAGACAAAATAAAATCAAAATGAATAGAGTCAGTAAAATCACAGTAGGCTTATCTACCATATTTAACATGTTTAAAATTCTAAGTCATTTATATTAAGCACTAACATTTCTTCAGTTGAATAAAAGCATTTCTTTTTTAGCCATTTAATCAAAATATTCTTAAATTGTTTTAACGGTATGTATCGAGCTCTGATAGGGAGTTTGTTAAACAATTTGACTCCAATGTATACATAACTTTGCTGTGTTTTCCTCAATCTAGTGAAATTTACATCAATTAAATTTTGGTATCTAGTATTATATGAGTGTTGTGTGCTTCTTAAATTATATGTATTTAAATTTTCCTTGATAAAAATTAAGTTCTGTAGAATGAAGATGCATGGAAGTGTGAGTATACCAAATTCAGTGAAATAGGGTCTACAAGATTCTCTATTACTGATACCTAGCATACTACGTATAGCTTTTTTCTGACATCGGAAAATTGCTTTTGCTCCAGTAGAGTTTCCCCATAGTAGTGTCCCATAGCACAGGTGGGTATGAAAAAGAGCAAAATATGCAGTTATCATTAAGTTGAAGCTAACACTTAATTTTAACCTTTTCAGCAAAAAGATTATTCTTGACAAGCGACTACATAAGGCATCAGTATGAGCAATCCAATTAAGTTTTGAGTCAAGATTTATGCCTAATAACTTAACAGAGCTATTTTCAACCTTTGAATCTAAACTGAAGTAAATTTCTTCAGTTTTATTGGAGTTAACAATCAATTTATTCGCTGTAAACCAAAGGAAGGATCTTTCTACCATATAGTTCATTATAACTGAATTTATCTCCGAGTTTTGATTAGAGGATAACAAGGTTGTGTCATCTGCATAAAGAACACTTTTGTATGGCACAAAATGTGAAAAGTCGTTAATAAAGATGTTCGAAAGAAAGAATAGGCTCCCTCGTGTCATCCACAAAAGCTAGCTAATTTCAAAATATAAAAGGCATGTTTTCAAACTGAGGTAACAGCGCAAAAACAGAATATTAGAACAATCCAAATATTAAGAAGAAGACCCCCACCAACTTAATGAATTTTACAGAGAAGGCAGTACAAGGGTAGGGGCATTTAACCTTACCCTGTTTGGTGGTGAAAGCGAACTAAATAAAAAAACAAATCTCATAATTTTACAAATTATATTACTAGAACCAGGTTATTAAATCACCACTCAAACACAAGCAAGCCCCTCACCCACATTATGAAAGAGGGCTTCCTATCTGAGAATTACTCAATCAGTATTATAATTTCAGAAAAGGAACTCGAAATAACCAAATAAAAGAAGGATGATTAAAGATAAAAGTCACCTACCTCAGTTTGAGACAGCTGCCCTAAAACATCACAAGATTTTTGGCACCAAGTGGCATTTTTCCATACAACATGGCTGTGCTTGTTGACACGAAATAGAACTAATGAAGCTCACCTTTTATACTGTTTGAACCCCTTTGGTTCCAAACACATGCTAGTCACACCATATAGAACTCCAATTCTAAGTGCTTTTACAATTTACCTTAAGACAAAAGACGACTGTAATACATTATGCGAATATCAGATGTTCACACAAAGGCTCTTGGTAGCGAAGCGCAACGTGCTCCCCTAGCCAGCAGAGCTGGGACTGGCATGGATGAGGAAAAATTTACTGGAAGCCGCACCGTCATGGGTGGTTAACACATACCACATGGAGGGGAGTGGAGCAGAGTAAGATGGAAGGGGGAATAGTGACAAGGCAGGAGGGTTGAGTGGTGCCACCTCAAATGATACACCCAACAATTAAAAAGTCATGCATAGAAATTTCTAGCTGCCCATGCAACAATTTTTCTTTTTATATCCACCGTGACCTTCTGAAGTTTTAAATCCTTAAAAATATTTAAGATTTTCACAGCACTCTTTTTTATTTTTTATTTTCATTTAAATTGTTTGCTAAAATGAAAACTATAGATTTGCCAAAGTCATATTTACTTTACAGTTATTCAAGAAAAACCTGAGGGTTCCAGATTTTAAGTCTGTTGGTTATTTTCAGATTGGAAACTTTTGAGAATAATTAGTTACTATAAAATAGCCAATTTTAGCATACTACAGTCTAGTGTATTTACTGTTTTATTGACTATATTTACCATAATTTTTAACTCTAGTGGCCGTAATGTCACAGTAGAGGCAATTTATGGTACTGAAATTCCTAAACAAGCTAAAGGAATATTATCTATTTTATGGAACCCGCAGGTTCATTGGCACGCTTACGTGAGCCCTCCATTCAACCCTATTCTGTGATAAGTCCATCCACCCATCCCTCGCAAACCCTAAAATCCCTTAAATCTATCCTGATACTGTACTTCCATGTAAGTCTAGATCTTCCAAGTGGTCTATTCCCTTTGGGTCTCCCAGTCAATATTTTTGAGATATCTTTCCTCCCCCATGCTTGCATCATGTCCAGTCCATTCCGTCCTCCGTGATTTAATTACCCTTCCTGTATTTGGATTGTCCCTATAGAGTGATAATTATAAAAGATTAGTAAACTGTTCAGTACTTTGATTAAAAAATTGTTGGGTATACATAAGAAAAAATGTAAGAAAATTAGAGGAAAATTTTGCTACAGAAGATGTGGCCAGTCAATTTGACATGGGTTTTTTTTCTGGTTTCCCATGTCGTAAAGGCAATTGCCGAATTAGGTATTTACTTACCATGATAGGCTACATCCTGCTACTTCATACTGGTATCACATTCATTGATCAGTTGAAATTTACTGACACCGTAAAACACACCTACAGTAGGAGGTAGTTGAGTATCAATAGTTGCATGGACTACTGGTACACACAACACGTGAAATCCTGCTAAGGCTTTGATACTCAAAGGTGAATTAAAAAAATTAAATATACATGTATAGTGCAACTATCTCCAGATACAAGATTCAAATTACACAGCTCAGAATGAAACTGAATTTTTGTAATCAAGCAAAAGAAACAGCTATGGTTTTGATTTGTATCATATTGTCCCCTTGGAATGAAAACCTTGTATCTCACAAAACACATACATGGCTTTGTCACTTAATAACGCCTCCTAGCAATACACTAGGTTTTGTTTTTCCTCTCTAGAGGGATGCACACATGTTATTATTGTAATATTGGCTGACAAATAGTTGAGATATGTGTTTTTCCATCTAATAATAATTAAAAATACTCTTGCTTCTCTTTCGAGATATGAGGTTTTCATTCTGAGAGGACGATGTGCTGTAGTAAAGTGCCAGTCTGCCTACTCCTCAGCAGGAGAACGCACACATAACTGGTGCCCGTTATTCAGTCAAGTTATTCATACCTGCCTCTTTTATGCTGAACGTTTCAGGCAGCAGCATTGACTACTCAAGGACATATTCCTTCTACACAGATCAAACCAACTAGTGTCAGAGATTGTGAGTTAGCTTTGGAAAATCTTAATGGCTGCTTGGACCAAGAAGTACTCAGGTTTGTTTTAATGTAATTCATAATTCAGATTAGAGTTTTAAGAACAAATTAGAACTCCTCTGAATGAAATCAGTGTGTGAAGAAAGCACATCCTGCTAAGGGTAATAGAGAAATCGCCAGTTCATTTCTTGTATGGTAGGCATTATTAATGTGAAGAAGTAATAATTTATTAATAGTAAAAATAAGGGACATGCTGAAATAGATACTTGTTACATAAAGACGAAATCCAGACAGAATATACAGAAAATTATCATTGTGACAATGTGACAACACTGTAAACCCATGTGATTGCATGGTGAGGAAAGATGGATGGGTAATAAAACCAGTTTTTCTGGCAGCATATGGCTGATCCCAAGGTGAGGCAGGTGGAAGGATGATAACACTTTATTACAGAATAATCTCAATATAACAGACCTCAGTTTAACATACTTTTAATTTGAAGTGCATATTTCAAATCCCCTGCTCAAATCTCGTGCATTCTACAAAGATATTTAATTTTTACAGTTCCATGATTAGAGATCCGTGAATTTCGCAAGACGCAAATTATTTTTTCCCAAAATTTGTGCAGTATTTCCATAAACATCAACCCTAACCCCAAAAAAACTTTTTTATCGCGAAATAACATGAAAAATGTGGTTTTCCAGGTTTTTATATGAATTCAATCAAAAAATAAAAAAATAGAGGAAATTTTAACATAAATGTATTATAGTAGAGTCCCGCTATTCCAAACTAATTGGGACTAAACACAGTTCGGTTTAGCGGGAATTCAGAATATGCAGATTTCATGAATAATATTAACGTATTGACTTGTTAAGGCACAAATTATGTAGGCTACTGGGAATTGTATAAATGGAGCCGACGTGTGCTGTAAGTAACCAGCTTTCATTCCAATTTTGTTTCAGGCGTTTTCATCAAGCTTAGGCTCTATGTATGTCTCTATTTAATTTCTTGGTATAACAATAAATGTACGTTTTTTCACGAACGTCTTTTTAATTTCACGTGGTTTTAAATTTTAAAAAATTGGTATTTTTTCTGAACTCTGTTTGGAATAGGCGGATTTTTGGAATAGCGGGGTTCGGAATAGTGGGACTCTACTGTAGTTTACTATTTTCATAACTTATTTTCTTGTCTGGAAGAAATATATATCGGAAATTGTATCAGGACAGCAGTGCAGCCAACTGCTCAAAAGGAACAGCCAAAGAGTACAGAATTTAGGAACAATCTGCTACGCCAGAAATGTTTTCAACCTTGAATGTACAAACTGTCATGATTTGCTCAACACCACCATTTGCTCCACGAATTAATTCACACAGGAAATCATCGGGAGTTGGAGATCATTACATCGATCGCGGCTTTATTTGCATAGATATTTCACCCGAAATTTCCTGAACTGAAATTTTGGGGGTATAGAATTATTAGTAGAAGCTTTGAAGCGTTTTCAATAGCACTTCACCCTTCTTTTCGCAACTTGCCACCTTCCAGCGTGACACATATAAAGTTAGGTAAGGATATCAGGAAAGAGTTACGCAATGAAATAAATGAAAGCCAGGAAAAGCTGAGGAAATTTCTCATTTAATAATAAAAAGCTGAGAAAATACTATGATAATTCAAAATTTAAAAACCATTGTTGTCTCTCGTATTTACTGCAGGGGATATATTTCAGCATGTGTTACTCGCAGCAATGTTAAAGGCAACTTGTATTATATTAATACATAATGCTATTATTTTTACCTATGTACAATATAATGTATAAGTCGCGCAAGCAATTTTGGGGTATGGAATTTAGTAATGAAAGCTTTGAAGCGAGTGACTTAAAAATAACACTTCCTCCTTCTCCTCGCATAGACAGCTCATCGCTCCACAGAGGTGCCTTGTCTTCCAGTTCAGGAGACACTCGCTCATAAAATGCTGTACACACACGGACATGTTCCACTATGATTGTTAGTTTTATTTTTTATACACATTTCACGTTTCTCAGTCTTATTCCAGTCTTCTAATGAAAAACAACGCTTTTATCTTTACTATTCTTCTTCGTACACCACATATTTCATGGTCACAAAACACACAGAAAACGTGGATTAAAGTTTTAACTGATAACACGACGCACGTCTTGCTGTGGTATTGATTCCTGAAGGAACTGTACTTGGCCACTTAGTGCAGCGTGTCATATGTTCTGTTTGGTACTTCCCCGTTGGATCACCAGTTTAAAGGCTGGGTGTTTTGTTCAATGACATATCCCAAGATTGCCTGCGCTACTTATAATAAGTTTCATGTAAATTTTATGAATTAAGACAGTTTATGTATGAACGTATAAAGTTGTATTTGAAAACAATTTTCCTGTTTAATTTGAAAGGTTTATAGTTATAGTTAATAATAATAAAATAATAATAATAATAATAATAATAATAATAATAAAATTCTAAATTATTTTTGTTAGAAGTCTATAAAGGATATGTTTATAAAGGATATGGATGTCCTGTCATATGAAAATTTAAAGAGAACAGCGATGAAGAGGAAGACATGGCTACTACTACAAGATCCTGATGATGATGAGAAGTCTATAGTTAAGATTTTTTAAATTTTAGTGTCGGTTTAATATTGCGGTAATTTGTGTTAGGAGTTAAGAGAGTCATAGAAGCCGAGGATCCTAAATTTTTCAAGTGAATGGAATCCATTTACTCTTGTGTACCATGTATGATTTTATACACGTCTTCTATGTAAGTTGAAGTGGATTTTAATAGGAAGAAGCTGGGATACTTCATAAGAAAAACTGTTATTAGCATTTAAGTCCTTGTTTGCTCCTTCCACCGTTATTGAGCAGGAATTTAAAATTCTAGTAGTGATATATCTGAAAATTACCCTACCATTTCAATTTTAACAAAGCTTGCCTAAGGTTGAGCCTTTTTGTGTGTTGTCATCAAGCTTATAGGTCAGTAATTATAGGTGATTTTCTACAGGCTGAGTAGCTTGGACAGCTGGCTTGAAGTGGCAGCTGGTAGTATGCAGCAATGGAAAGACAAGCAGTATGTAGATATGAACACCGTTGCAACATTACAGTCTGAAATTGTCAGTTTGAGAAATCTTCTGGCTCAAGAGCAAGCTCTTGGTGTTGAGAAAAAGTAAGTTTTGCTCCTTTCATTCAGTGCACGTTTTGTTCTTCCACTATATATTAATACTTTTGTTATCGTAGGCAGGAAGACCTTTGTAAAGTGGTCATATTATAAGAATTGAATTATTCTAGATGTGTTTACGCTCCGCTTGCTTAACTATGTGAATAGTATTATACATTATTTAGACTATCTGTACATCATTTGTTACTTAAGAAAGTGAATTATAGAATTAATTTTAATGTAACATGTCCCTTGCTGTCATGATGGACAAATAATGGTGTTGGGAGCATTGTGCTATCATTCGTAGACAACTTTCAGACCACGTAACCACATAAAGCAGTAGTCACGAAATTACAGTACCAGCTACAGTAGACCCTTCAAATTTTTTAATATAAACTATTTCCAGATCATCTTTCCATATGTTTATGTTTTTGACTGATTTGAATAACTTTACTTCTTTGTAAATTATAGCAAATAGTGATATTTCCATTTCCAGGCCATATGGCCGTGTTCTATCCGATGAAATTGCAGACGTTTCGCCACGAACTGCGTCTGGCATCTTCAGAGCTCGTTACAGTTAGGTGGTTGGCTGCGAACTGCTGGCAAGCTCTCAAACACTGTTATTTATACTTCCTCTTCGTGCTCTGGTTGGTCGGTGCTTGGCTCTGCGACTGCAGTGTAGAACACACACTACAATCAGGCCATGACATCCGGGTTCAAGAAACAGAAGTTCTCAGTTCTGCCACACATTACCTCCCCAGATTATACAGGGAAGCCATCGAGATACAAAAACTCCCGAACAACTTTAATAAAAAAGAAGAAATGCAAAGATTGCACAGAACATGCATTCCTGTCATTTCTAAAACTAAATGCAGGCCCACAAAACTCGGACCTATCAAGAGAGAGAGGATGGTTCACGACAACCGAGCGCCGACCAACCAGAGCGCAAAGAGGAAGTATAAATACCAGTGTTGGAGAACTTGCCAGCAGTTCGCAGCTGACCACCTAGCTGTAACGAGCTCTGAAGATGCCAGACGCAGTTCGTGGCGAATCGTCAGCAATTTCATCGGATAGATCACGGCCATACAGCCCGGATATGGAAATATCATTGAACGCCAGTTATATAGCAAATAGTAACTGACAGCACAGTAATGTTTTTAACATTGCAATCTAACAATGGGAAGCAGTGGGAACATTTCCGTTAAGAATCCTGCCAACTTAACAGGCATCCTATTATAGCTTACGAAAAACTTGTGTTTCAGTCGAAACAAACAGGGCTGATCATTTATTGTTTGATTTTATTCCCCTAATTTGTTTGTAAGGGAATATTTTCACACGCACTGTCAAATATAATATAGTGTATTGTATAGTCAGGGATTTATAGAAATTCAGTACTATATCAATAAAAGAAGAATATAAAAAAGTACAAATTGAGAATGGTTAAAGGCTTCCTGAAACATGTTTAAGGTAACCAGCTAACAAAGAGGAGTAACAAGTGTTGAGAATAAGATAGATGCTGTTTTCTAGGTTATTAAGATTTCTCAAAACTGCTTCATGAAAATGATTCATTAATGTGGTGAGAAATATTACTTTTGTTACAGATTTTCAAATATTTTGTGTTTCTACTTGCTGCTCTGTAATAAGCAAACGATATTTAATACTAGTTATTGACAAATTTTCTATTATAACTCATTGAAGAGGTACAGTTATTCCATAAATGATTCTTTTTCCTGGGTTGGAATTGCTCCAGTTTTCAACTACTCTGCTGATTTCGTGGTCACTATATTCTCCAGAAATATACCTAGCCTCACTCCAAATATTTGTCTAATACTCTTACATACCTCACCACAGATACTAGCACATCTACAAGGCACATCATAAAGTAAGTTTCCCTGGGGCCATTTACGGAAACAAAACACAATTTCATGAAAATGTTTATTGCAACAGATACAGTAAGTGTTCAGCTATTTTTCAAAATATTCGCTTTCAGAATTGAGACATTTTTCATACCTGGGACCAACTTCTGAATACCTGTGTCGTAGAACTGTGCCGCCTGGGATTTGAACTACTGTGTGACAACCAGCTCCATCTCTTTGTCATTCTTCGTCATTTCTTGAGGTATAGGAAAAGATAGAAATCACTGGGATTGAAGTCAGGGCTATAGGGTGAATGTTTAAACACCTCCCACTCGAACCTCTACAGGAGTCATGCTGGGAGTTGTTTAAAAATCCTCCTTACAGCCCGGATCTTGCTCTCAGTGATTTCCATCTTTTCCTACACCTCAAGAAATGACAGAGAGTGACAAAGAGGCGGACATGGTTGTCAAACAGTGGTTCAAATCCCAGGCAGCAGAGTTCTACAACACAGGTATTAAAAAAAATGTGGTCTCACAATATGAAAAATGTCTCAATTCCGGTAGCAAATATTTTGAAGAGTAGCTGGACTCTTGCAGTATCTGTTGCAATAAACATTTTCATGAAATTGTGCTTTGTTTCTGTAAACAGCCCCAGGGAAACTCACTTTATGGATGCTCTTCGTATACACTTTAGGGAGGATAATTAGAAGTTACCGTTGTCGCGGGTCTTACGTTGTGATTCTTGTTATTGGGCACCAGATATAATTAATCCTTATATCAATTTGTAGACCCTCCAGCTGCCGTCGTCGGCTGTGAGCAAGGCTACTCTTTTCCCAGGGCTGATGTGGAGAAGATTAATCGTGGATTGATTATATGAATAAAAGAGATAAAAGAGTGAAGACCAAACAACTATCATATTTGCCTTTATTGACAGAACTCGTGGATCCTTTACACTTAAAAATAGTGTCGTTATACATGAAATTCTCTTTGGAAGCGACCCAGCGAGCGACTATGTCTACCCTTCATGTGAACAGAATGGACACCTGGACTTGTGGACTCATGTGTTTTGAGTAACAAGACTTGATTTCCAATTTAGGGGCTATCTGAAAACACCGTATATACCCGAATAAACCTGAATAATTCTCGCACCCAAATATTTCGAAAGGAAATTTGAAAAAAGGAAACCTATGGACCCATATATAAAATTATTTTTCCAGTTTTATTCTTAATTAAACAGTTACCGTATACTTTATGATTCACTTGGAGCATATATCTTTTTTTTAATTGACACTCACTACTGTGGGTGTGTTATTACATCACTACAAAATGGACAAAACACAAGAAGTTACTGTATAATTAACATTACATAGGTCTTACATAAAAGGCTAAAATGTAATTATAAAAATAATGTGCATGGTAACAGCCAGCCAAAATCTCACCGTCTTATACGCACAGTGTAACACTTTCAACAACAACAATACTCTCATGCATGAATCCAGCTGGTTCAACGGGAATCACATGTGATGACCTGCACCCAACCCAAGGTCAAAATCTTGTGGAAATTCACCGAACTTGACCGAATGTTTCCCAAATTAGTGGTTCAGCTTGTATTGCATTGTTTGCAGATAAAGCTTTGTTTCACCACCAGTCATGAGTCACAGCAGACCATATGCACAAGAAAGCGTCTTCATTTTCCTTTCATTACAGCTTTGATACTGTAATACTATACTGTGATGCTACCACAAAGGATTATGCTATATTGAGCCGATATGGTACAAATGTCGAAATTCAGATGAGAGGAGTCCAGTACTCAAATAATACCCGCGCCCCAGTTTTTCATTCACGATTTTTGAAAAAAAATATGCGGGTAGTATTCGAGCACATATGGTGTATTAAACATCCCTGGAGAACCAAGTGGTCTTGGTAATAGTGTATTAAGCTAAAAGTTCAAGTCAGTTCTTGCCTGGAAAAGAAATTTGTTCTGTAGAATAAACTTCTATTAGTAGCTTTTCTCATTGTTTTTCAAGACTTCTCAAGTTTGCTTTATGATGGTTCCAGCATGATCATGAACTTACGTTGTAGTTGCATTCTTTGGTGTAATTATTGACTGTACTTTTGTATGTTAATGATTGCTAATTGCATAATTATTTTTTAGACAAAGCCTAGATGAAGCACAGAAGAGATTTCAGAGGCTGTTAGAAGATTATCAGAATGTTGTGAAGGAGCTGGAGGTTGTTCAGAAAGAGCAACAGAGCCAAGAGCATCAGAACAGTGCTTACCAAGAAGTTCAGGCTCGTGGTTTCAGAGAGAAGATAGATAGAATGACAGCCCAACTCATGAACAATGATGAAGCTATTACTCAGAAGGATAAGGAGCTCACACAGTTGAAAGACAAACTGAAGAAGTTAGAATTGGAAAATGAAGCTATAACCATTCTTAAAGCACAGGTAGTGTTCTTTCTCGCTTTCTTTTTTAGGTTATAACCTTACCATCGTATTTACTTTTTCTTCAAATTTACCAAGATGTTGGGGGAAAAAATTAAATTTAAAATTCTGGGTTCTTTTTTCTTCACTTTATGCTGTGACAGTATTACATTTTTGAGAGGATTTTAGGATGTTTAAAGGAATTAAAACAATTGATTGTTACATAAAAATGTGTATTCTTTAGGCATGTGAGATCAGGAAATTGGCCGCTTGGCTCATGTTACCAAGACCGGCATCAATATAAACAATTGTCTTCTCTCTAACCCCGTTACTAAGGAGATTGTGTGAACTTCTCAGATTGGATAAAATTATGGAAATAGCTGGAAATCAAAGGGTTAAGCAGGTATATAAGGCAATTACCTAAGAGCCTCCTTCCCTCTTCTTGGAACAGCGTGAATCATGTTAGTGTGTAGTCAAACCATTATATTGTACAAAGCCTCTGACCTGCAGAGATGAAGCCTAAATCTTTCCAGTATTTCACACAAGTTATGTGGGCTTTCAGTAATCATTATATACCTTTTCCATCCGTCATTAAACAGTGTGTTGGAGGACTGCTTTTCCCGTAATGTTAACTTCCATTGTCAGCCATTATGGCATGGGGTGATTTACAAATAGCATTTCCCTGACGTGAAATATTTAGCTTAGGTAGGTCCTTTGATTTTATTTGTAGTGGTGATTTAATTAAAGAGTGATATATTAAATCCATTTGAGATTCAAGTGATGTTTGCATCTGGTTCTAATGAAGTTCAGGAGGTCTGTATCGTTTTTTACGTAAGAAACACTTCTCTTCAGTGTTAAATAAAAATATGGGGGGGGGGGAAAGGGAACTAAAAAATATGTACGATAGGCTTTGTAAAATCATCAGTTGTTTGTGTTATAGTTTTATTTTTGTTGTTTTGTTTTTGGAAGTGATTTGACTTCTTCTGTACCTCTGTATTCCATTAATGGCCCTGGGTGTCGGCATGCTGACCACATGCCTCCCCAATCCTGCCATCTGCCTGTGGTAGATGATGCAGCGGCCAGGTGGTAGGCCAAGTTCCTCCAGGGATGTAGCACCACGGAGTTTAGTTTAGTACCTCTGTATTCTTTCAATATTCTACAAGCACTCTCGACTGACACACTCAATGACGATGACATCGTTGCAACTGCAGTATTTATGTTTTAACTATATCAAGATTTTTGTTGAAATATTTATGATCTGGATTCTCTCTCCTGTGTGAAAACTTTTACCTTCTTTATGCTTGTTTACTGGAGAAAACTCAGAGCATCCTGGTTGAGGTTCAATATCCATACCCGAAACTTGTAATAAATACAGTAATATAACAACAAATAAAATAAATAAATTACTAATAAAAGAAAAAATAATTATTACAAAACTAATAATAAAGAATAAAATAACAAAACCACTCTAAAGCAAACTACGCAAAATACTGTGGAATCATGTTCACTTGGTTTTCAAAAATCACAATTTGTGAACATCGGAAACAACAGAACTATCTACATGTGAAGTGTTAATAATGTGAATTGGACATGTGGTTGTAGGGGTGTATCTATCCAAGGTCAGTCCAACCAGTCAGTTCTCAACCAAGAATTAACTATTTTAAAGTAATGCAATAGTTTCAGAATTGAACACATGAAGTCAGAATGAAAAATTCAATGCCATAGCCGAAGATCCTGGTTCAAATCCCAGCTATGGCATTGAATTTTTCATTCTGACTTCACGTGTCCATCTTAGCCTACACACGGCCAGTGTGATAGAATTATCATTCCAGTTTCAGAATTGTCGTGAATAGTTTGGTTGAATGGTTTATCTCTGATTTTTCTCATATCTGTGAATTGTCCCAACACTTCCAGTACAACAATGGATCAGGATTCGTGGAAGTTAGGCTGTCCCGCAGAGGCTCTCAAAACGAGTAACAGGTACTGGGGAAAGGACAAATTAAACTAGTGGCTGGGAAATTATTCCAAGACTCTTCAATAAAGTGAAAACAACTACAACTTATTTTTAAACTCTAAATAAAATTATATTGAATAAAATACTATGTGATTTTGCAGTAGCTAAAGATATGGTTATCTCCAGCACGCAGTTCCCTCACAAATATATACACCTACAAACATGGATATCACCGGATCGCTCCACAACCTACCAAATTGATCATGTTTTGGTGAGTGCAAGGCATGCCTCAGATATTCTAGATGTACGAACGCTCAGGGGAGCAGACTGCAATTCAGACCACTTCATGGTAAGGGTCAAATATAGACCCAGATTATTAAGATTAGCTACTTTTGTTAATAGCAGATGCACAAAATTCAATATTGATAAACTTGAGGACATCACTACAGCAAACGACTATGGAAGAAATGTAACAGATAATATCAACAAACACAATATGCTGGAGATGAATATTGAACAGAAATGGCATGTTATCAAGCAAAATATCCATACATCTGCTTTAGAGACAATTCAGACTACGCAAAATAAAAGTAGGAATGACTGGTTTGACCAAGAATGTAAGGAGACGATAGATAAGAGAAATGAACTTAGATTGATCATGCTGCAAAAGAAAACTAGAGCAGCAACAGATAACTATAAAGAAGGAAGGCGAATTGCTAAAAATACTTGTAAATTAAAAAAGAAAGTATTTGAAGAAAATTTATTATACGATATGGATGAGAAATTTGGAAGAAATGAGTACAGAAAGTTTTATGAAAGTGTCCGAAGACAGAGGAAGGGATTTCAACCAAGAACGATGATATGCAAAAATAAAGATGGAAGCCTAATTACAGGAGAACAACAACTACTATAAGTATGGACTGAATATTTCAGTGAACTCCTGAGCTCTGAAAGACAAGTAGATATCAATATAAACATACCCTATTTTGGACCTGACCCCTGCATAATAGCGCCAACCAATACAATGGTATACGGAGTGATAAAGAAAATGAAAAATAATAGGGCCCCAGGAGAAGACTCCATTAATGCAGAACTAATCAAGAAGGGTGGAAAGGAGTTATGGAAGTGTATCCATAATCTGATTGTAGACATATGGAACCAAGAGCAAATGCCTAGTGAATGGAATACAGCTGTCATATGCCCAATACACAAAGCAGGCAATAAACTTGAGTGTATGAACTATAGAGGCATTTCATTATTGAACACCACATACAAGATCTTTACCAACATATTATCTAAGTACCTAGAACCATACATAGAAGCAACGATTGGAGAGTATCAATGCGGCTTTCGTAAGGGCAGATCAACAACTGATCAAACATTTTCGCTACGCATAATTTTAGAGAAATTTTATGAATTTAACTTGCCCCTGCACCAATTATATATTGATTTTAAAAAAGCTTTTGACAGTATTAGCAGAGTTTACATTTTAGAAGCCTTAGCCGAATTTGGAGTACCCAATAAATTAATAAACTTAGTTAAAATAACATTGTCACAAACTCAGAACAAAGTTAAAATACAAAATAGACTTTCAGAAAGTTTTAGAACTTTTGTTGGCATCAGGCAGGGTGATGCCCTATCTGCCATGCTGTTCAATGTTGGATTGCATAGAATTATTCAGAAGATAACCATAAATCCAGAAGGCACAATTATTAACAGAATGGCACAATTATTAACAGAATGGCACAATATATGGCATATGCGGACGATGTCGTTATTTTATCACGCAGTGAAAGCATAATGGAGGAAACTCTCAAACAAATAGAAGACGAAGCACTCAACGCTTGCCTGGAAATCAATATAGATAAAACTAAATACATGTACAATATGAAAAAGGGTAGTAGCAATAAGGTTAACCTAAATAATACCAATTTTGATAGAGTCTCCTGTTTCAAATACTTAGGCTCCATGGTGAAAGATAATAGTGAAGTTATGATTGATATAAAAGAGAAGATTGCAGCTGGGAATCGAGGTCTATGGGCACTGAACAAAACTATGAAGTCCAGATGTATCTCAAGAAAAGCCAAAATAAGAATATACAAAACCATCATTAAACCTATAGTACCTAGTAGTATATGGAAGTGAAACTTGGACTCTGCCTGATGGGGCAATAAAAATCCTAAATGCCTGGGAAAGAAAAGTATTACGGAAAATCTACGGGCCTACCTGTGAGCAAGGTATCTGGCGAATTAAAACAAATGCAGAATTATATGAATTATACAAAGATATTAATATTGTTACTGGTATAAAGCTCAGAAGGTTAGAGTGGCTGGGACACATAATGAGGATGGAGAAAAATCGCACACCTAAAGCTGTATTAGATGATTCACCAGTAGGTAGGAGGAAAGTCGGTCGTCCCAAGCTGAGATGGTTGGATGATGTTCAAGATGACCTAATAAAAGCTGGAATCAAAAGATGGAGAATGCGAGCACGAGACAGAAGTGATTGGTCGGCTGTTCTATGGGAGGCTAAGGCTAAACTATAAGGGCCGTAAAGCCAATGATGATGATGATGATGATGATTGAATAAAATATGTTTACAAGAGGAAAGGTTCAATCTGAACCAAAATTTAGATGCATGTTTTTTTTTAAAACAAAATAATTTATATTACTAAAACTAAACAAATTTACGGATCTTATTATTTCTACAAGATTATTAATTTACAATGAAACTTACTACTTTAAATAAAATGACTAGATTAATTTAATTTGATCTCAGATGCGAACTGCTCTCTAATTAATTCATTACACAAAGACAATAGCAGTTCTCATCACATAAAAATCAATTTAAATTCAGGAAGAAATCTTTAAAACAAGAAGAAATATTTTGTTTACTTTATCTTTGAATATTAACACTGAACTGCACATAAAATCTACTCTTATACAATTCAACGGCCCTAAATAGCGTGCTCACTCGCTCCCCCACTTCATGAGACATCGGATATACTTGGAGATGTTCGTCTCTCGCAGTCTAAACTTTAAGGAAGAGTACAAAATTAGGAAAACCGTGTCTTTATTATATAAGGCCTAAGTGAAATGAACACAATGAACAAATATTCTAATTTTATTTTTACTTACAATTTTCATAGCTCTGAACCACAAACATTTTTAATAAACAGCCAGTGTAAATTTCTTAAAAATCCTGGATTCAATTGATAATAGCGGGTGAAGCCGCGGGCACCAGCTACAATATTTAGCGGGTGAAGCCGCGGGCACCAGCTACAATATTATTCATAGTTTAACCATGGAAGTATCGCAGACAATAAAAATCCAAACAAACCATTCCTTCCCTTGAAAAATTTTATAATTTCTGAAAATTACACTGAATTTATGAAATAAAATTCACATCATACTCAACTGTCAACAAACAGTTGAGAAACGATTCGTATTATCAGTGTTCACAGGTAGCTGCATAATCGATTCTAAGATCGTTTTTCCAGGCGGCGCTTTCTAATCGTGGCGTTTTTCCAGGCGGTGCTTTCTAATCGTGGAGCCGGAATTTTAGCTGTTTCACTAATTATTAATGGTTTAGTTTATGAATGATTCGCGTGCAAGTGTTAATAAATACATTGCTTTAATAATTATTATACTCTTAATTTTTAATTTTTCAATTAATTATCGTGGGAGAAGCCGCGGGCACCTGCTAGTTTTATACATCAAGACAATAGCAGTTCAGATCAAATATAAAATAATTAAATTAAATTATTATTTATATATATATATATATACAAGACTAAAAGTTATTTCTTAAAACTACAAATTTACATTAAGCAAATACAATCTTGAAATACTTTACTTCATTACTTTTATATCACAGAGGTGTAGATTGTATTTACTTAAATAAAAAACTATAACATGCTACATAAATAAATGATTTGATTTACTGACCTTGAAGATGGTGGCCCCATACTTACTCCTATTTTACATTACAATTCTCTTGGGGCTCTCAAGAGAAAGGGTCTTTCTTGATCACTATAATTTTTACTAAAAACAAAACAATATTATTTCCAATTGAGGTTGAGTGCAAAATTAAAATAATTACATCAGTATTAAGAAGAAACCCTACCCAAATTAAATTAAAATTTCCAAATTAAAAGAAGACCTTACCCAAATTAAATTAAATTATCACCTTATTAGGCTTAGGGCATTTAAATTTCAACCCATTAGGAAAATATATTGAATACAATTCATAATTAAATTCTACATTTATGTTGTAGCACATGGCTCAAAAGATATCAAAATAATTCAAGCCCTTAGGCCCACACAAAGCAAATATGGTTCAGATCTTGATATTGTCGAATATTATTTTAATATCAGAACGGAAACATCAAATTATTAAAACATCATAAGATGAATTCAGATTATAAAACACTCACCGCAACTGGAAACAGCAAGGCTGGCAGCCATTTTTGCTTTCGGAGCCATAACGGCATGTTACAAACACAACCATGATGGTCGCTGAATCAAGAAAGAGGGCGAGTTGCTCTTCTCACTCGCTTTATATAGTTTCTGTTTTCCTGTGTTTCAATTTTTCACCATCATGCGACATTACCAGCACCAATGGTACTGGTGCTAATAAACGTTATTAAAACAAAAACTGTAGTTAATGATTTTGCGAATTAAAATGTGAGTTACTACAAGCATAGCGAAGAACCACGGCCCGCTGGATCTTGCTGCCTGCCGCAAGGACTAGCGTGGAGGAGTGAAACAGTGAAGCTTGTAGGGAAGACGAAGCACGGGGAATAGAAGGGAGCTCTTAAGACTGGCAAGGGAGCGTGAATTCAGTTGTGTTTTGGAACATAGAGAAACTGAAGGAGGGAGAAGAAGCGGGCGTTCAACTTCGCAGAAACATGTTTGCTGTTGCCTAGGTAATTTATAGACTGTAACATTATTGCATTTTAAGAATGTTACAGAATGAATGAATGTCGGTCCTGTGTGTGTAGGCCACATAATTGGGCCCATTGTGCCCCTATTACTGGAGAACTAGAATTTCAAGTCCCGTTGCCTTCAAGATGGTTGGATAGATCTTGGATTCATTCTCCTTACATCATCTGGTCTCAGCTTATCCGAGCCCAAGAGAAAGTGTCTGATTGTAGCAAGTGCTTCACACTCACACAATATGTGTAGAGAAGTCTCATCTTCTCTACCACACTTCCTACATGTGGGATCTGTACTAAGCTTCATCACATGTAGGTGTTTTCTCATATCTGTACTCTCATGCCTGTTGGAATATAACTATGTCACTTTAAAAACAGCATTTGAACTTTACAATTACAGCAAATACCTTTATAATTTTATTTCACCTGGTTTTTAGAAGATGGAAAGAAACAATTATTCCAGAAAGACACTGGCAGTTGTTGGCCATCTCTAGGTAACAAAATTAATGAATACAGGGAATATCAGAAAAGCACTATACCATGAGAAATATTATTCTCAGAATGTGTTTATATTAATTAGCAAAAGTAAGCGAAGTAGAACTTTTTCTGACAATATATTATCATGAGTTAGTCTTGGTTCCAAACTGGGTCCCTTGTTTTTTCAGATGTCCTGAACGTATTTCTTACACCAAAAGTCATTTACTTCGGGGAGATTTCAGTAAGTGTTATTGTTTGTTCAGGTTGAAGTGTACCAATCTGACTTCAATGCAGAAAGGGAAGCTCGAGAAAATCTAGCTGGAGAGAAAGAAAGACTGGCTGAAGATCTGAGACATCTGCAGCGCCGTAACCAACAACTACTGGATGAGTTGGAAACCTATCAGCAAAACCAGTTTGAACAGATACAGAGGCAGACACCGCAGTCGTAAGTTAACTAGAATGAGATCCTTACATTGCTTATGTTACTGATTTTATAGCTTCCTCTTCCGTTTAAGTTCAGCATTTCTTCATCAAATGAAAATGAGTTAGAGAATCTACAAATTTGTTGTTAAAAATTACAGGATTCTTCAGGGTAGATTCTCCTTAAAATTAAAAAATCCTGTAAATTATGAAATGTTTCCTAAAAGACATGCAATATGGCTTAACATCAAACATTTACCTTTTTCTGAAGATAATATTCACAGCTGGAGTAAGTAGGAGATGATAGAAAAATTTCTGTTGGACTTGGTTACCAGTATAGTGGCATAAAGGATATTTCACTATATTCCAAGATCTAATCATCAAAGAATAAAAAGTAATCTGTTGGAGCTTTGTTTCTACTGAACTGAGATGGTAATATGGGACCTTGGTGGTATTGTAAATGGGGCTGGGCGTGGATCTGAGTCAGTCATGTCGATGCAGTCGAAACTGTGTCCTCTCCCTTGTGTTGTCATTACTCTCAGTATTGTCATCTGGTATAAACTAATATAACACAGACTCTATTACAGAGTTAAGCTGTTTGTCACTTAGCACCCTCTTGGATGCTATTTCACTACCAAAACAGTAAATACGGTAAGTAGGAAAGAAAGAGGCAAGAAAAATTTACTCAAGATAATTTATATTTCCTTGACTGATGAATCCATGAGGAAATCATCTAATGAAGGGTATTCACTGCAGGAAGTGTGAAAGATACTTCCCATGACATCTAGTATCAATTTTGTGCACTCCCTCGCCAGAGTGCTGTGAATTTCATTATTAAATTCCACACTACCACATAAGACATTGGATTTAATGTATTAAATTTCGTACTTTATTTAAAATATGGTATGTAATCTTTCAGGAATGATCATGAGTAGGATAGGGGTAAATACCATTCTTCTTTGAATGTACCGTAAACTGCCCCAGAATTCAAGCCAAATCTGCATTTTAAAATTGCTGTACTAGCCTAGGAAAAAGTTATTAACACATACATACATACAATAGATGTTCCGAGTAAGTTTCGTCATTTTTTTAAAGCGAAGGTAGTACAGCAGTTGAAACAAACAATTGCCATAAGAATCCACTCCTGCTGCTGGTTCAATGACGGAAGGAGCATCAGCGGAGGAGGAGTGACGCATGTATAGAGCGCCGAAGAAGAGAGAGTAGCAGCAGATTGGCGTGCCTGAGGTTATTAGAGTACAAATCACGATGGCAGACAGACGCTTGGTGAGACAATGTGGTCGCCAATGGAAGTGAGTGTTGTTAATCCGGTATGAATGGGCATGTGGGACTGTTGTGTCCATCATACATGAACACCTACAGACCTGCTAATGGGCCTGAGCATGACCAATACGCAGTGTGGACACCACGTGTGACACCATTATGTGCCTGTTCGCTAACACCATATCCTGTACTCTAGCAATGTCACGTCAGTACATGTCTGTCTTCCATCGTGATTTGTACTCGAATAACCTTGGGAACGCCGGTCTGCTGCTACTAGTATGATTCTTGAAACCTTATTTATGGTACCACTTCACTGTAAAACAGCCCACGTAAAATATTATATAACCCAACTTTTACTTACTTGAATTGTCCCCCACTTACTTTTATTGATCCTTGAAGATGGCGAAGTTCTCCACTGCATCAGTTTTCAAACCCCGGATGCCAAAGAGTCTCCTCTCTCCACAGCAGCCACCACAAGTGGAAGTAAACCCAGGAACCCACCCTAGGTGGTACTTAATTTTAAAGGTAAAACAGGAGGACAAATTCCAGGAAGGCATGGTCAATCTGAAACTTGCAGATTCATACCGAGATGAATCTGCATACTTCAAGTATATTTAAGTAGTGGAAGTGGAAGTATTTACAGATAAAACACAAAGCATAATGTATTATAAACAAACTGAAATATTACTGAAATTTCATTTTAATTTGATCACAAGGAGAATAAAATCAGGTAAACTGATATAACAAAGTGCCAGTATGTTTTTGTTGAATCAATTATAATTGCAATTATGATATGCAGAAAATAAGTTTTTCTAATCAGATTAAAATCGACCAGCGTCAGCAGAACTACAGATTTGTGATACCTTGACAATCGTGCACTCACATAAAAATAAAAAATATAATAAAAAAAATCTATGTCAAATTGGCCGGCTCTGGGATTTGATCCGGGGACCTCCAAAATACAAGTCCAAGACGTTACCATTTGGCCAACTCAGTCAGTTTGATGGTGTTGTTGATAAGCATATGTGAAGGAATAGTGTTAACTGTCAAATTTTTATCGGTAGACAAAAATTAAAAAACATGTGACCTTTAATTAGTCGTTACTCTGGTAGCGGTCAACCGATTAGGTCCAAAATTAATAGGCTTCTTCCCACGAACGTTATAAATGCTTATACCAAGTTTCATGAAAATCCGATAAAGCATATTTGAATTATGGGGCCTTTTTTTATATAATACCATAAAAATGCACTAAATCGGGCATTATTCCGGCCAACCGATTTGGTCCAATATCAACAGACGTCTTCCTATGGACATTATAAATGTATATACCAAGTTTCATGAAAATCCGATAAAGCGTATTTGAGTTATGGTGCTTTTAAATAAATGGTGCCGGTACCGGTGAACCGATTTGGTGCAACATCAATAGGGTTCTTCCCATGGACATTATAAATGCTGTAGGCTAGTGTGCCTAACAGAATTTGCAGTAGGATTTTCGGAGGACCACTGGATTATAATCCAGAAAATATTCAAGTTTAGAATTGCAGGAATGTTGAAGGAAGCAGGAATAATGGAGAGAGAGAATTGTTGCCTTATTCTTCTTTTCTTGTAGATTACTGCTTCTCTTCTTACTCTTAGTTGTGATTGGCATTAACCAATGTTTAATTATAATCTGCTATCTTTACTAAGTAGATTTCAGGAGTGATACAAGGTTCATTTATTATTATAATATAATATGGTTTGTTTTCTACAACAACAATCCAAGTTTCTTTATTTTTTGTTCCAATAGTTACAATTCTTTAGAATAATTGAGCTATATTGGCTCAAAATACTACTGCAGTATACTCTTAGTCCAGTCACCAGGTACTGAAAATTGGGTTTGCCTGGAAAAAGGTCCGAAGTTAATGATTTTTTAGTATGTTGTATATGGGTATTCTGAGGTGTAGAATCCAAGTTTTCCAATTCGAGAACCTTGTGCTAACTTCAGGGCAGCCGAAAAACCCCGAATTTTTTGGGCTTTTTTCAATGTTTTCCTTATAACTCCTAAACAACGCGTTTTATCTGAAAATACTCTATTACAAAAATTAAAGGGCAATAAGTTTGCTACATTTTGCACTGTTTAAACGTTTTTTAAGTCGAATACGTACCGAGATATGGAGCTTCGAAGTTTCGAGTTATTTTTCAAAATATTGAAAAACTGCAAAAAAATGCAGGATTTTCCCTAGTAAATTTCATCTTCCAACATTTCTATATGGATAATAATAGTAGTAATGATAGGTGAATCTAAATTAATAAATTTAACACCATCATCCCCCTCCCTCCCCCGTCAGGACGTTCTGTTGGGTGATTTCCTTGGAGCCCGTGGAACGGTTTATAGTCCAGTCACCAGGTACTTTTGCCTTGAAAAAGGTCCGAAGTTAATGATTTTTTAATATGTTGTATGTGGATATTCGGTGGTGTGGAATCCAAGTTTTCCAATTCGAGAACCCTGTGCGAACTTCAGGGCAGCCGAAAAACCCCGAAATCTTGGGGCTTTTTTCAGTGTTTTCCTTATAACTCCTAAACAATGCATATTAGCCTAAAACACTCCATTACAAAAGTTAAAGGGCATGAAATTTCCTATTATTTGAACTGTTTACGTGTTTTCTAAAACCAAATATGTACCGATTATGGCGCTTCAAAGTTTTGAAAAATTCTCAAAATATCGAAAAACTGCGAAAATGGAGCATTTTTCCTAGTAACATTCATCTTTAAACATTTCAGTATGTATAACGTTCAATAACCTACACAATAGAAACCCCATTCTTAATGAGATGTTCATTTAAGAATAACGTACACAATAATCGATACATAAAAATGTATTTTATAATAATTTATCCTTCATATGATATGTGGATATATTAACTAAGTAGAAAATATGTAAATTATTACAAATTTCCATTAATATTGATTGATAAAAGCTTTGGTCTCTTTGCTCCCGATTGGCAAATCGGCATCATCTCTCAGTAATTCCTCCTGAGCAATGATCTTATCGATGATGTCCTCCTTTGCTGCCATTTCAGCATTCACTCCTTACAGGATGAAGACCTTGGCAGCAGAAAATGTGTAGTAAGTGACTGCATAAGGTTGTTTGGGTAAGACTACATCGCGCACGTTCGAGTCAGTGTGCAAACCTATGTGGACTAGGTACAGAAACACTTTGGGTATAATGCCATAGTAGTATCCGATGGATATCTTAGTGACGTCGCTTATCAGAGCACCAAGCAGCTGAACGATATCGCCGGGCTTTGCTGCAATCGTCCAGAAAATTTCTATTTTCGTTAACAACGGCCGTTACATTGTCGCAAGAAAAATTTTTGTCCAATGACACGAACAAGAGAAACTTTATTTCAATGCTGATGGCTGAAATGGCAGCAAAGGGCATCGAAGTTAAGCAGGCAATAGAAGATGCTGATTTCATGATAGTGAAAACTGCAATATCTAAGGCTTCTGACTTCGATTGTGTTACTATCACAGGTGAAGACATCGATCTCTTAGTATTGCTGACTGCATTAGGCTCTTCTCAAAAGAACGTTTATTTCCAAAAGAGTGGGAGAGGTAATACCCTATTGTTTTGTATTCGCCAGCTTCGTGCAAATACAATCCTCAGGATATTCTTTTCCTTCATGCAGCAAGCGGGTGTGACACTACATCAAACCCATTTGGACAAGGAAAGAAGAAAGTTTTCACTATGTATGAAAAAACCCGTTCTCTGTCTGACATCGTTAGTGTTTTCAAAGATAACGAAGCAACGCCATGCCAAATTTCGGAAGCAGGGGAAAAGTTTCTTGTGATACTGTACGGTGGTAACATGGACACAGATACTCTGGATGATCTTCGGTACCGAATATTTTCCAACTCCGTGTCAAAATCCAAATTCAACCTTGCCAGATTGCCCCCTACACGAGACGCTGCCCGGTACCATTCTTTTCGTACCTATCTGCAAGTGCAGACGTGGCTGGGCTACAAAAAGTTACCGTCAGTTTGGGGCTGGACTTTAACGAAACGAGGGCTGATCCCTATAACAAAGACCATGGATGCAGCTCCAGGAAAGTTGCTGACAGGGTGACATTGCGAGTGCATGACAGGGTGTAGCACCGGGGCTTGCAGCTGCGAAAAAGCAGGACTCCGATGCTTAACCATCTGCAAGAATTGTGCAGGAAATGCTTGTGAGAATTCGCCTGAAACTGACATCAATGAGGAAGACACAGACATTGAGTGCGACGAGGAGGATGACGTCATGAGATCATTGCTAAGGAGGAAGAGGAATCACTGAGAGATGATGTCGACTTGCCATTGGAACCAAAGAGATCAAGGCTTTTATGAATTAATATGAATGACTAATTTGTAATAATTTACATATTTTGCACTTAATATAGCCACATGTCATTACATGTATTATACATTTTTATAATATTCATTTTTATACATCGAGAATTGTGTTCTTTATTCTGAAAAGAACATCTCATTAAGGGTGGAGTTTCTATTGTGTAGGTTACTGAACGTTATTCATATAGCAATATTGAAAGATGAAAGTTACTAGGAAAAATCCTGCATTTTTTGCAGTTTTTCAATATTTTGAAAAATAACTCGAAACTAAGAAGCTCCATATCTCGGTACATATTCGACTTTTAAAACGTTTAAACAGTGAAAATTGTAGCAAATTTATTGCCCTTTAATTTTTATAATAGAGTATTTTCAGATAAAACGCGTTATTTAGGAGTTATAAGGAAAACATTGAAAAAAGCCCCAAAATTTCGGGGTTTTTCGGCTGCCCTGAAGTTAGCACAAGGTTCTCGAATTGGAAAACTTGGATTCTACACCTCAGAATACCCATATACAACTGTAACGGAAACTGGGTCGGTAGCTGGGAAACGTTCATCTGAATGGAATTCGGTTAATGGGCGCCAAAAGGATAGGATCGAAGGTCCATGTGAAGGTTAATATTCCTTGGTCCATACCTTTGATGTTGATCTTGTAGAGATGACGTAGTCCAGGAATCGCATGAGATCTCGGGCGTGTTTTAGCTGGTTCCAGTTCGTATAGGACAAAATACCTCTGAAAGTTGACTGTAATAGGAATTTAGGTATTTCGTCTCCATACATGCTCTCACACAATGATACTAATTGATAGTGTTAAAAGGAATTTCGATGATTTATTCAACAATTCAAAGTACGTCGAAAGTTTTAACAGAACACAGAATAAAAGTTACAAAACAGCTTATACAAAAGACACTCTGTTTAAAAGTTATTATATCTACTACATTGTTACTTTAATGTAGATATACTCCTAGGTGCTATCTTGCCATAATAGCCTTAGAAAAATACCCGTGTATCCTCGGCGGAGGATATGAAGCAAGTTATGTTAGTTTTAGCTAGGTCTCTCTGTAGCTCTGTCAGAAGGGCGTAAACTATCCTCCCTTCTCCATACTCTTAATAAGTTATTATTGGTTGAAATATTTTAAGTGAATTTTCATTTGTCCACGTCATCACCTTTTGGTGTGAGTGAGACGGACTTGGAACGTCCTACTGGAAAAGCCACTCAGGTCAATTGCCTTATTTCTGAGAATTTCAATTAGGTTTGTGACAGTTTTCTAATATACAACTTTCGTGACTTTAGCTAAGTTGAACATCTTAGGAAAGTCCACTTTCAGGACTTCTAGCTGAGATCTTTAGAAATGCGAAGTTTCGCTTGAGTGGTTATTACTTGTGACTTCGTATTGTTAAAAAGATTAGTGTGTAAATTTCAATCTCCTGGCTAAAGGGTTGGTCTTGCAAACTCTTCCAACATTCTGTTATAATATTGTTTAGTATGTACTCTTAAAGTTATGATATTAATTACCTATGGATATATATGTATATATATATATACAGTTTCATATGCCTGCAGCGAAATATAAATTGTTCGCCTGCAAAAAGAACAACTTTAGATTTTGATGACCCTCGCGTGAAAAAATCACACGTGAAAAATTACCAAATTTCACATAAAGTCATACCTTAACATTATAATATGTAAAATCATATAAAAGATTGTTTCATTCTGTCATCAACATTGAATATATGTAACGAAAAATCAAATAGATTATATGAAAAGAAAAAAATTATTTGATATCAATCATAATTAATAATAATAATTAAATAGTACTGAATGTTTATATGTAAAAATATATAAGTACCTGATATTAAGAATTTTCTTAATATTGATTTCTTTGCACTATTTATGAGTGTTCATAGAAAAATTATTGAGATAAAATAGTAAAATATACATTGTAAAAAAAAATACATAGTAAGTCTCTGTCTTCAAAAAAAAATCACTGTTTATATCACTTCACTGTTTAGTAAACGCTTGGTTGTTATACCAAAATATAGTAGAATTATATACATATATCGATATTTATATATGGGTGTCTTTCTTGAAAGTTCAATTGTTCTTAACCCATTATTGTAAAATATTGTACTCATGATGTACACACATATATGTTATCATACAATAATTGCATACAATATACATTACAAAAATTTGTATCATACCATAAAAATATATAATTATTAGTCTGTTTCTATGACGTATGTCATGTGATGAAAACATGCTAAAGAAAATTACTATTAATATGCATTAATAAATGGCATATCTTAAATGAGTGAGCAATAACAAAAATAAATAAACAGGGTTCATGGCTGGCAGTAGCCTACTGTACACAGAATTCATTCAAGTTCTTTGAATGGTCTCAAAGCTTGTTTATGGAAAATTCCTCGAACCTTATTCTTTTTTGTACATGTCAGTTCATAGGTGTGATCTCCAAATTGTCTAGTGATAGTGTAAGGACCAATAAACTTCAATTGCATTCTATGATTAATGCCTTTAATCATGTTAGATAATTGGTGATTACGAACTAAGACCTTGGTACCTATGACTGGGGTCCATTTCTTTTTATACCTTTTTGCTCTCTGTTTTCTTTTTTTTGCTCGTGAAAGCATTCGCAGGTAAGCATTTCTACACAAGTCAGCCTGTTCCATTGAGGGGACATTCTTGTCAACAACCTCTGGGATGTTTGCAAACAAAGGCGGCGGTTTATCTCCAAGCATCAGCTGTCTAGGCGAGACCTGAGTAATTTCATTGACTGTGTTATTGAGTAAGTCTTCAACAATCTGGCAGTATTTGTACCATGACTTGTTGTTCTTATGACAGAAAATGCGGAAGAAATTCCCTATTTCACGCATCATTCTTTCAGTTGGGTTCGATTCTGGGTTGAATCTGCTTGTATGCAAGGCTTTAATCCCATGTTCTTCTAGTGTTTTGTTCCAAATTTTAGAAGAGTAGATAGATGCATTGTCAGTAAGGAGTCTTGCCATCCTACCGTGATTTGGGATGTAGTGATTTAGTACTTTATCCAAGCATGCTTTAGTTGTAATGCTTTTCAGTGGATAAATCTTTATGTATTTAGAAAAGATATCGTACATCACAAATAAGTGTTTAAATCCGAACTGAGATACCGGAAGGGGCCCATGACAGTCCGCCGTCACCAGGGAATTAACTCCATCTGAAATGATCGCTTGCGGGTTATTGTCATATCTCACGTTCATACATTTAGCCTTTAAGCACATCTCACATGCAGATAACAACTGTCTTACTTTCTTAGCTAAATGTTTGATATAAAATTGGCTTCCAATAGTAAGAATTAATTTGTCTGAACCAGCATGCCCTAATCTTAGGTGAAAACCCATAATAATGTCTTTCTCAATGCTTTGTGGAATATAGGATTTCCAGACATTCTTATTTCTATCAAATTTATACAGGATATCATCTTTGATAGCTAGTGGTCCTGTTGTGTTTTCATTCAACAATGGGGCATTCTGTCTCAAAGTATATAGTGCAGTGTCAGTTATTTGCAATCTCGAAAGGTCTCTTAATTTCTTCGTTACCTTGTACTTGTCTTCCTGCAAGTTATACATAATAACAAAGTCTTTATCTCCTGTAGCATTAATTTTGCCTGTGTTTGGAGGGTTACGAGAAACTATATCTGAAAAAATGTTTGTGTCCCCCTTAATGTGGGTGATAGTTATGTCATAAGCACACAATTCATGAATATATCTTGCCAGACGTGATGAAGTTAATTTGCATTTCTTAATAAATGACAATGACATATGATCAGTCTGCAAGTATATTTTCTTACCAAAAATATATTGTCTGAACTTCTGTACAGCCATAAATGCTGCAGATATTTCAAGTTCTGATATATACATGCGGCTCTCAGCTGCAGTCGTGCCACGTCCTGTGACAGCAATGATTCGTTTCTCATTGTTCTCGTCTACCTGCATTAGAATTGCCGCTAGGCCTACAGAGCTCGCATCGCATTGAATTGTGTACGGCAGATCATCTCTAGGGAATGTTAGTCTTATAGATTCTGAAAATAGATCTTTTACTCTCTGAAAAGCTATATCTTTCTCCTCAGTCCATGCCCACTTGACATCTTTCTTAAGAAGTTCTCTTAGCGGCGCAATTTCTTTAGCGTATGTCGCTACGAATCTAGACTGGTAATTACATATAGCTAAAAATTTCTTTAATTGCCGTACTGTTCTAGGCCTATTAATGCTTTGAATAGCTTCAACTTTCTCAGGGTTAATGCGTATTCCTTCGGGCGAAATTAGATACCCGAGAAAAGCTATCTCCTGCCTGGCAAAGAAACTCTTTTTCAATTTCACAGTTAGGCCATGTTGCCTTAGGGTAGAGAGTAAATAATCTATGTGTGCTATATGCTGTTCAAAATTATTATGGCAAAGAATGTAATCATCGACATAGTTTATTACGTGCGGTTGCAACGTATCGCCAAAAATTATATCTAGTGCCCTTAATAATGCACTCCCTGATGAGCTAATTCCAAATGCAGTGCGGGTCCACCTGTACTGCCTTCCAGAATATAAAAATGCTGTATAATCTCTACTGTCTTCATGTAGAGGAATTTGCAAAAAGCTACTGACAAGATCAAAGGTGGTGAGGTACTTTGCACCCGATATTCTGCCTAATAGTGTATCAATAGATTCTGTTCTATAGTGGTCCGGTGCGCACCGAGAGTTCAGCTGCCGGGCATCCAGGGTAATTCGTACAGAGCCGTCTTTTTTCAAAACTATGCATAATGGATTTAAAAAAGAGGAGTTGGCACTCTCTATGACGCCATCCGCTAACATTCGCTGGATTTCTACGTCAACTTTGTCTTTTATAGTTTGTGGAATGGGTCGTGACTTGTGATTGAATGGCGTGTTATCTAATACTTTCAATTTATGTGTATAAGATTTACAAATGCCGGGGGCACTGTTGAAAGTATCTTGGTTTTTACAGATAACTCGGTACAACTGTATTCTCTGTTGGTTTGTTAGATTATACGCTTCGTCAACTTTCCTGCAAATCTGTTCGTCTATTGACGTGGATTCTACCTGTACGGCCAAGGGTAATCTTTGTACGGGAGGGAGTGGATAGCAATTCAATGCATTTTCTGTCTGCATTGTAAATATAGGTTCAGCGTCCTCTACCTCGTCCAGGGGGTCGCTAGCGCTAGGTTCAAACACCTGAATATGCGCAATGTTTATATCTCTCGACAAATCAAGTTGAATATACTCAACGAAAAATAATTCATCCACAACTTCCCTTTCCAATGGCGTAATGTGTTGGTCTGCTACAATGTTATTTTGTGTAATAAATTGTGTTTCCATACACACAGGTGATCGATTGAATGTCAATGACTGAGATTCGAAATTCAGGCTAGCATTGAGCGTATTAAAAGAAGTCGAACCCAATATTATATCCACTACTAATCTAGGCACAACAAAAAATATCAACTCTAATTTAAATCCTGCAATTTCAAGTGGTAACATACACTGGTACGTCACGCGCTGTTTAGACTGGCCTACAGCTGTTTTACAATGAATGCCAGAACAAGGAAGGGCCATAATTTTATGTCCTTCGCTAATAAGAGTATTAAAGAATTTCTCATTACAAGCATTAATGCTTGAGCCAGTGTCTAATATTATAGAGTACTGTTTGCCATATAATATTGCATAAATCATAGGCGGGTTGCAAGGCTCACCATCATCCTGAAATCTCACAATGTCAGTTTTATTTCCCTCTTGTACTGAGTTATTATCATTTATTTTAGGCCTTTCGAGATTACAAATACTATCTTCTGACACGCCGGCAATCGGCCTATCTTGGGCATGTCGTACTAGTTTTCCTGCTGACTAGTAGAAGGTCTATTACTTGACCGAGACGTATTTCTGGGTCTAAAAACTTGTGCGTTAGCGTTCATGGCAGGTGGAGGACCTTCACCTTCGCTATTTTGGTCACGCTCAGAATTATTTGAATTCCGACGGTTACGTCTCTGTTTGTTTTTATTCTTTGAGTTATTCTGGCGAGAGCGAGAATTATCATTTCTCTGGCCTTGCTCTTGGTTTTCTACCTGAATATAGTTGATAGTATGGGAATCTCTGTTCCCGGAATTATGGTTATTATTACGGTTGTTATTCCTGAAACCATGATTATTATTGTTATTGTTATTTTGGTAATTACTCCTACCATTTCCTCTGTTGTCATAACGTTGGGAGTTACTATTCTGATTACCGTTATGATACTGTTGATTATTTCTATCATTGTTATTATTTCTCTGAACATAATTGTTATCATACCCTTGTCCATTCTGATTACCATTAGGTGCGTTCTGATTAGAATTAGGCCTACGCTGGTAGCCGTCAGTATAAATTCTTTGTGCCTGGCTCCCCTCGCGTGAAAAATTATTCCTGGCGTCCTGCGAGTTAGGCAATTGCTTATCATACTGATTGAAGGTACCCTGGGTATTTCTATCAGAAGCTTGACCTTTATCAGTCGGATCATATAAAGCTTTGAGCAATGCTAATGTGTCGCTAAAAGTGCTTAATTTGGAAACAATTAAAGCATCGCGAACATTCATTGGGAAATGCTTAGGTATAATAGTCAAAAATTCTTGAGTTGTCAAAGGAGGATTTAACAATTTCGATTGCTGCGCTAATCGAATAAAGTACTCTGCGTACGATAACCTACCTTTGGGGTTATATCTGCCTCCTGATATATTCATTCTTGTTTGATACTGACGATTTACGTCCCAAAAATGATCTAAAAATCTTTGCTTAAACATTTCAAATGGCATGTCCTGATCACATGACATATCAAACCAAGGTTGACAATTACCTTGTAGGCTAGACTTCACAATAATTAATTTTAGGCGTTCTGGAACACCGCGCAATACAAAGTAATTTTCTAATTCTTTTATAAATTGCAATGGATTCTGAGATTGCAAATCTGCATATTTAGGTAATGGAATCTCATTGACAATAAATGAAGGTAATGGGGATTGTACCTTTTCATTTGTATGAACATTCACGTTCAATTCCTGCCTGTTTACTGTCGCATCAATGCGTTGCAAAAATTCCGGAGACGCATTGGAATGACTGTCGTTATTGTTACTACAGTTCGAAATGTCATGAATTGGGGAAGAATTAATAAGACTTTGCGCTCTGGTGGTTAGTTGCACAGCATTGATGTCGTCAGTCTGATTACAGGGGACCTGATGGTGCATTGTTTGCGAAAATCTATTTTCATTTTGTAATTTCTGGAAATTATTTTCCATATCAGTTAGCTTTTGCTTAATTTGTTCCACTTCCGTTAGCTTTTGCTTAATTAAAATGGTATCTTCAACAATATTAGGCACTTGCTTAACTTTATCACTTAAGGTGTCAATGTTACCCTGAATATAATTAGTGTTAGTCTGCACCTCGCATTCTAGTTGCTTAAATTTGTCATCCATACCTTTCCGTACGGTCGAAAAATTATCTGAGATACTTGTAAGGAGATCTTCAGCAACCCTAGATCTATTATCTACCTGATGTAACTGATTACAAAAAGTATCTAAGTCATCTTTAGTATCGTGAATTAATTCATTCACAGAATCAATTTTGTCTAGAAGTTGATCCTGAACTAGGCCTATTTGTTTGTTTACACTGGTGGTTAGTTCTTTAGATGCAATACTATTTACACTTTTTAATTTCTCCTCAACGGTTTGTACAATTGAATTTTGTTGCTCTTGGACTACTTCAACCACTGCATTTAAATCATTAATCTTAGCATTTACTGAGTTAAGCATAGTTTGTTGCTGTTTCTTGACAGATTCTACTGAAGTGTTGATTGCATTAAATTTAGATTCAACTGCTTCAGACATACTATTTTGCTGAATTTTAAGTGACTCTACGGACTCCGACATGATAGTGAATTTGGATTCTACAGTTTTTAAGAGTTCACTTTGTTGAATTTTAGCAGAGGCAGTAATAGCTGTGAATTTATTTTCAACTGATTCTGACATGCTATGTTGCTGATTTTTAATGGATTCTACAGATTTTAGAATATCACTCTGTTGTTGTTTATTAACTTCTACAGATTGTGACATGTTATTTTGCTGAGTTTTTATAGATTCTACAGACTTTGACAATTGTGTTAGAATAGCTATGATGTTTGTTTGCGGAAGTTCTTCGCTAACATTAACTTGAGGAATTTCACTCATTGTTATTATTTGGGGGGCTTGACCTTCAAGGGGCAGCGCTACTGGTATTTCGTCTGCTACCTGCAAAGGTTGATTATTATCTATATCCTCACCCTGTGACAATATATCCTGTCCGCAGTTTTCTGCATAAATATCTGTATTATGATCCATATCTTTAGTTTTATAATGAATTACACGAAAGCTGCGCAATAACATTTGATAATTATAACAATAAGTTTATATACAACAATAACATATAAAAAATGCAACATTCATACTCAAATTTTAAGACTCACTGCGATTACAATATTTTGCAGGTGATGTACTTGTAGAGATGAGTTGGCCTGGGACCGCTTCCTGGAATGGTGTCGTCCGCGAGGTCGTGATGATGTTGATGTTGTTGAATGTTGTAGCAGGTTACTGTTGCCGTGTTGGTGCTGTAATCCAGTGCACTGTTGTGGTGTAGTAATCCCGCGAAATCGATAAGACCAGTGCTTGTATAGCTTAGGTAATATTCTGTTATATATTCTGTAACTTGGTATTTGTACTGGAATCAGTTTCAATTATAGAAGACCTGGCTTCGACTTTAACCACGTTGGGTGTTATTTGTGATGGAAGCCGTATCATTGCAGGGAGGTACTGGATTCGAGGAAAACCATGTTGGGTGCCATTTGTAACGGAAACTGGGTCGGTAGCTGGGAAACGTTCATCTGAATGGAATTCGGTTAATGGGCGCCAAAAGGATAGGATCGAAGGTCCATGTGAAGGTTAATATTCCTTGGTCCATACCTTTGATGTTGATCTTGTAGAGATGACGTAGTCCAGGAATCGCATGAGATCTCGGGCGTGTTTTAGCTGGTTCCAGTTCGTATAGGACAAAATACCTCTGAAAGTTGACTGTAATAGGAATTTAGGTATTTCGTCTCCATACATGCTCTCACACAATGATACTAATTGATAGTGTTAAAAGGAATTTCGATGATTTATTCAACAATTCAAAGTACGTCGAAAGTTTTAACAGAACACAGAATAAAAGTTACAAAACAGCTTATACAAAAGACACTCGGTTTAAAAGTTATTATATCTACTACATTGTTACTTTAATGTAGATATACTCCTAGGTGCTATCTTGCCATAATAGCCTTAGAAAAATACCCGTGTATCCTCGGCGGAGGATATGAAGCAAGTTATGTTAGTTTTAGCTAGGTCTCTCTGTAGCTCTGTCAGAAGGGCGTAAACTATCCTCCCTTCTCCATACTCTTAATAAGTTATTATTGGTTGAAATATTTTAAGTGAATTTTCATTTGTCCACGTCATCACCTTTTGGTGTGAGTGAGACGGACTTGGAACGTCCTACTGGAAAAGCCACTCAGGTCAATTGCCTTATTTCTGAGAATTTCAATTAGGTTTGTGACAGTTTTCTAATATACAACTTTCGTGACTTTAGCTAAGTTGAACATCTTAGGAAAGTCCACTTTCAGGACTTCTAGCTGAGATCTTTAGAAATGCGAAGTTTCGCTTGAGTGGTTATTACTTGTGACTTCGTATTGTTAAAAAGATTAGTGTGTAAATTTCAATCTCCTGGCTAAAGGGTTGGTCTTGCAAACTCTTCCAACATTCTGTTATAATATTGTTTAGTATGTACTCTTAAAGTTATGATATTAATTACCTATGGATATATATGTATATATATATATACAGTTTCACAACATACTAAAAAATCATTAACTTCGGACCTTTTTCCAGGCAAAAGTACCTGGTGACTGGACTATCTGTCTGTCAGTAGGAAAAGAGAAGCTGCAATTATTTGCTAAAACTTCTTAACGTGATAAACACGAAATTACTTTGTTACAAGCAAGAATGTTAGACCATATTTTTGGTCTTTAATAAATTGTTCAAGATTTACTATAGCAGCATATTTAGCTTGCACGTAGGGGAAAAGAGGAGCTGCAAGGATGCCAAAACTCCTTACAATTATGCATGCAGAATTACTTTATAATAACATAAAGATGCTAAGCCTTGCTTGGCTTTTGTAAATTAATGCAAGGTTTGGATTGGAATTACTTAACTTGCATGTCGATTACATCTGATGAGAATGTGACTGCATTTAGCCGGACTGTAGTTAAGGGATGTACAGTTATTGAAGCTGAAGTTCTATGTTGCTGTGGATCATCCTGAACGGTGGCCAGTAGCGAGTCCTTCCATGGCTACAAGCTACGCTCCCCGAAGTTCTAGTGATGTCCTAATATCCACCTCCTGGTAGATTAAGCAGTGGCTGCTAATGCTGGTTCCATGTTGCGTAGTTGTGTAGGTACTGTACTATTATATATTCAGACTTGTGGTCTGTTTGCTAAATTGGGGCTGTGCCCTTACGAAGCGACGATCGGTGAGAGAATGAGAAAAGTCTAACGGCCAAAATGCGTTCACATAATCATCTTACAAAGAGTCAGATTCTAGAATCCTATGGAAGGCTCTTCTAGAAGTTTCACGTAGCTTCCATCCAGAATAAAGGCAGAGTTAAAGATAATAACATGCTGTAATTATTCTGTAACATAAAAGATTGGTATGTGAGCATTTGCATTATAATTGTAATGTATAATTACAGAGAAATTTAATAATTATAATGCGGTGAATAATCGATCTATTCAAAAGCTGCTTCTATAATCAATTGCACTAATCGATATGACGCTTCTAAGTAAGCTAATGCATTCTGGCTGTAGCGCCAAGTAAGTGTTAATGAGCTGTCACTCGACTTATCGATATCAGTTCGATGTCGGCAATGCAGCTTTCTGTTGCTAATTAACATTAATTACTGAATCTAATGATAATAGCTAGTAGTAACAGGAATAAATATGTAAAACTATTCCTTAGTTTATCACAATACAGAGTATAATAGATATTTTCTTTATCTAAATGTAAATAAATAGATACAAGCGTGCCAAGAATTCTGATTGCTGGTAATTGGCATCAGTGCCATCTAGCGATTTGTATTAATACTTCGTTACTAGTATTTGCTATAAAAATATAATAAATAGGCTCTAAGCTCTACTAGCTTACAAATGCGTATACCAAGTTTCATGAAAATCCGATAAAACGTATTTGAGTTATGGTGCGTACAGACACACGGACAGACAGTCAGACAGACAGACATTATTCCGTCCCCCACACACAATCTCATAAAGTACCATACTGGCACTTAATAAATTAATTTTACATGAACTAAATTCAAGTTAAACTACAAATAGAATTAAAATAATTTGTTTCTTGAACTAAAGCTTATGGAGGCCCCTGCTGTAAATTCATTTATTATTTTAAAATTAATTTTATTTTAAATTTATTACAGTTAATCTGAAACTTTCATACTGGCTACTATATGAAAGATAAATGGTGACCATTTCAATCACTTAAAACACACATCATGGTGGCATAGATTTTGTAATTTTTAAGGCTTATAGTTCATTAAATTAAAAAAAAATAAAAAACCTTTTTCAGCTTCCACCATAAGATGAAAACAGATTCCCACCTTGGGTGTCACAACATGACATTGAGTAATAAGAGAGCCTAATGGTACGTTCACACTGAGGAATTTGTTGCAGACACAAATACTCGATACAAATTCCAGATCCATTTCCGTGATTTCTGTATCTGGATACTTATCCTAAGTACATGTTCTTTGCACAAATATCCCATGTGAGCAGTCACACTGAGGAATTTGTTGTCAGGCACAAGTATGGCTTTAGATGCATAAACGTTTGCTTTTTTCTGCTTTAAATGCATTGATGATTCACCCAGAACAAGTTTGTAACCCACAAACACTCAATTTGCAGAAGAAAATGACAATATTATACTGTACTAATGCTGATTAAATCTTCCGAGCTTTGTTCTCACATAGTAAGGTACTTCACCTATTAACAAATCACACACGCATACAGATCCACGTATACTAATGATGGTTACATAGTCCAAGAATGATTGATAATTTATTTAGTAAGTAGGCACGGCAGACATTGTGTCTTCTTGTTAACCAGCTTTTGATCGGAATGTCTATAGGAAGGACGACCGGGTGGGCTATCAAGATCATGTGGAGCCAGGGGAAGGGGAAAAGTATTGCCAGTGAAGGGAGCGAGAATGACTTGACGAGAGAAGGAGATGAGAGAAGGTGAGCAGAGGGGAAGAACGTAGAGAGGGAACACGGTTGCAAAGTTTCACTGTCCACAAATTTTCCACTGCTTTCGGAGCACGAAGTGTCAAAGTTTCAACTGTATTTTCACCAAATAGTCTCTTTTGATCCACAATTTTATTTTAATTGTAGAAACTTGGCTCAGGGAGTGTAAAAATCTTTTGAACGTGGAATGTTAGGAGCTTATATAGGCCTGGGGCGCTTAAATCAGTAACTAGAGAATTAGAGAAATACAGTTTACAGTGTTTTGCAAATGAGAAGCAATTTCCTTCACCACCAGTTACGTGTAAGAGCGAACGAAGTATTGCCAGCAGTAAGAGTCTCCCCTTCGTCTCGCCGCGCTCATCATCACATACTTCCATCTCTCTCACTCAGATACAATTGTGTGCCTTGTTGATAACCGTAATAATAAACACGTTACTTTATATAGAAAGAAAACAGGCATATGTTATTATTGTTTTTTTTTTCTTTCTTTCTTTTTTTGAGACTTTATTTAACAACATGCTCCGTTACAAATGTGTAACACTACATGTTCTGGTTTACATCGGAGTTTAAAGTATTTACACTATTTACATATATGTGCTTGGTTCGTCTCTAGTTGTGTTCTAATTTAAACAACTGTATTAGTAGTAAAGTCAATCATATTCACAAATTTACAGAAGTCTTTTAAAAATCTTTTCATTAAGTCTCTTTTATCTGGTGGCCAAACTCCTCCTCTAGTGATTATGCTTCAGCATAATGTTTGTCTTCCTATATCGTGTTTTGAGCACTCAAGTAGAATATGATCGACAGTTTGGTCTCCTCCATTACAGGGGCAAGTTGCATCTGGTGTTATTTGGAATCTGTGGAAATAGGCTCTTATTCTTCCATGTCCTGTTAGCATGGTCGTGAGATTCGATGTGATTGGGATTTTCATCGATAATCTCTCTACGATGCTTGGAAAGTACTTTCTTGTTTCGGCTCCATTGTGTGTTGCTCGCCATTCTCTTTCCCAGCTCCTCAAGCTGTCTTTACGTAATGTCTTCAGTACTAAAGTCTTTGGCATCTTATCGTAGGATACTTGTTCGTTGCTTCTGGCAGCTTGTTTGGCAAGATGGTCTGCTAATTCGTTTCCGTGTATTCCGGTGTGAGCTTTAACCCAGGAAATCGCTACTGTCCATTGGTTGCTTTTCAAAATGTTCAGTACCTTCCTGATATTTTCTATTAAGTAGTTATGATTTCTGATATTTTTTAATAAATCTAGAGTTATTTTGCTATCTGTGTAAAGAGCAAGAGTTTTAGTGGTATTAAGTGTCAGATGCATTTGTTGTATTCTTTCTAAGGCCTTCAGAACTGCAAGTTGTTCCGCCTGGTTGTTCGAGCAGTTGTCATCTAATTTATATTGTAGTTGCTGGGCTATCTGGCCATTGAGATACATTGCAATTCCTGAGCCAATTCCATCAGCGGACTTGCTACCATCTGTGTATATTTCCACGGCATATTCTTTTGCAGAGTCGATTTCCTCTATGCCACTGAAATTGGCTGGGTGAGGCCATTCGTTAATTGGTAGCGGAAAGTCAACGTTGATGTCTTCTTTTCCTTTTAAGATATTGTAAGCTTTGGCTGTCTCCTGTAATTTGGTGATTATGGGTGTCAGACCTGTTAATGTGCAGAGAGCTTCGGTTGAGGTTGTTCTGAATGCTTTTGCTATTTTCAAATTTATTAATCGCTGGACCCTTATAATTTTTGTACGATTATGTTTTTTCTGTAGACTTTCAACCCAAACTGGAACCCCGTATGACAATAAGGGCAGAATTGCACCTCTATAGATCGTTCTTAGAGCTCCATGATTCAGTCCCCAGTCGAGTTTTGCTGATTTAGATAGAGCGTTGATAAGTTTTGTGCTTCTGTCCGCTACATGCTGAATGTGAGCTCCGAAGTTGAACTTTTCATCCAGCACAATTCCCAGATACTTCATTGTGTTCACTTGTTCCAGAAGTTTGTTGTTTAAGAATGCACTTGTTCCTGTATTATTATTACGTCTTCTCTTTGTTATTGTCAATACCTTCGATTTTTGTTCATTAAATTTGATTTTATTATTTCTCGCCCAGTGTGAGATCTTCTCTAGTTCCACGTTAGCGAAGTTTTCGGCTTCAAGCAAAGTTTTACCATTTGTCATAATTAACAGATCATCAGCAAATGCTATAACTTTACTGTGGTTGGTGAATTCCAGGTTTAGCAGGGAATTATACTGGATGTTCCACATTCCCGGTCCACAGCATGATCCTTGTGGACACCCCTTTGATACAGTTTTTTCAACTTTGATATGGTTCACACACAAAGCTGCTCTCCTCTGTTTAAAGTAGCTCCTTACAAGATTGTATAAATTCTGAGGACAGTTGAAATTTCTCAATGCGAACATAATACTGGGCCACCAAGCCGCGTCAAACGCGCCTTGGACATCCAAACTAACTAGGATTATGAATTTGTTTTCTTTAAGGCTTTGCTTTGTATACTCTTTAAGGGCCATCATGGCATCCACTGTGCTTTTTGTTGGCGTGAATCCAAATTGATTTTGATTCAGTAGTTCTCTAGAATACAGGTGGTGCATGATTCTGTCTATAAGAAGTTTCTCCAGTACTTTCCCACTAGTATTTATTAAACTTATTGGGCGAAATTTTGATGGATCTGGACTGGTGTCTTTTCCGGGTTTAATGATTGGTATGAGTAGTGCTTCCTTCCATTGCTGTGGAAAATGGCTATGTCGAAGACACGAATTATAGATGGTCGTCGTGTACCTTGGAAACAATCCAAAAACTTGGAGTAGAATTGTACTATTGATTCCATCTTTCCCTGTTGCTTTCTTTGGATCCATTCTTGTGAGGATTCCTTTGATTTCTTGTGGTGTGAAGTCTCTATCATCAGTAGTATCTATAGGTTGTCGGGTAATTTCTCTAATTGATATATGATAATCACTGTCTTCACTCTCCTTGTCTTCAGTTACAAAATAATCTAACATGTAGTTTAGCGTTTCGTACATGTGCGAAGTTACGGAGCCATCAGGTTTCTTTAGAGTAGTCAGTTGTGTTGTTTTCTTTATTTTTCCAGATGAAAAGCGGTACACTGCATTCCATGGGTTGTTGTTCGGGGTTAGACTGCAATATGCTTTCCAAGAATTAATTTTTGCGTGTTTAATAGCTCTCTCGTATTTTCTCTTCTCCTCATTATAAGCATTCATCCTTTGTTCTCTGAGGTTCTTATCATTTCGAGTTTTCTGATAGCGTCTTCTTAGTGCATTAGTTCTTTTGCGTAGAATAGTTAATTCGTCGGACCACCAAGGGACCGTTTTCTTTTGGATAGATCTCCCAGATGGTTTACTAGTTTTAAAACATTTTTTGCATGCCACTTGTATTGTTTCCGTATATTCTCTCACAAGCTTCTCAATGTTTGCTTCAGTGTTGGCCATATTGGATAGCTGTTCATCTAAGTCTGTGATGGAAATATTTCTTTGCGAGTTTGCCATAACGTGTCTATTGGAGAATTCTCTTACAAGAGCATTTCTGAACTCTTCAAGTTTGTCTTCTTTTATGATAAATTTTGGGCCTCGGAAGTTAACAGCCCTGTTATCAGTTGAGCAATGAGATAGGGTGAAAGTGATGTAGCGATGATCGGAGCAGCTTTCTTCCCCACTGCAGTCCCAGTCATTCAGTCTTGGTAGCATTAAATTGTTAGTTATTGTCAAGTCCACGTTACTCTTCCCTCTGTTATTTTCAAAAGTCGTATGAATAGATTCTTCATTCAATATATGTAAGTTGCTAGAGGCCAGGTATTCTTCAACTAATTTACCTCGCGCATTTGTGATGACGTCATGCCATGTTTTAGACCTGGAATTGCTGTCCATACTAATTATTAGGCCGTTTCCATTAGCTAGCGTTTGGATATTGTTGACTTTCATAAAATCTATTTTGGTATCTCTCTCTATGTCTAAATACATACTTGCTGCGTACACCTTCAAATTGTCGTGAATTAATTGTATGACTACAGAGTCCTCGTCAGATATTTGGTTAATCAGCATTGCGTCAAGGAATTGATTTGTAACTAAAATGACTGCCCTTCTCCTGTGATTTCCGTGGGTGAACACTCTGTAGTTTCGGGGTACCCCTGCCACTTTGTTGTCTAATACATATGGTTCCTGGGCGAATACCAAATCTAATGTTTACAGATTAATTTGCAACACTCTAGAGCTGCAATGAGTACATTGATGCATTCTATTAAACAGCATAATATAAACATGTTATTATTGTTTATTTACTAGTGAAAGACTCGGCCTCTTCAGACGGACCACAATAAGAGCTTTATAATATATACAGGATAAATAAATTAGATTTTAGTACCTGTCATATCACACTCAGCTGTTGCTGTAATATTAATACAAGAAAACATTTATTTGATGATGGATTAGGAACTAGACAAGCTAAAAATATGATTTTTGTACATACATGTGTACAAATGTGTCCTCTTTTCCCTTAACCGAGTCTCTGAAGTGAAATTACAATATTTCCTTGTAGTGTAGGTTGTTTTCTGAAGTCTGAATTCTCCATGCACGGAGTGCGGCTGACAGCTAATTGAAAGCTGAAATAACACAGGCATAGAGAACCTCTCCTCTCTCAGTCCCTCATAGAGAATCAGTATTTTCTTTTTGTCAGATTGTGTCGCTTGTAGAAAGAAAATATGCATGTGTTTATTGTTGTTTGTTCACCAGTGAAAGACTCGAATCTTCAGAGGGCTACAATAAGAGCTTTGTAATAATATACAAGATATCGACGCAGCTCTTGATGCAATTCTAATGCATGGAAATATTCGCGGATGCTGACTTAGTTGCGGATGATCAGGAGAAACTTGCATTAAACAAAGGGATAGGCAAAATTCTGATATAGAGAGATTCAATCTGAAAAGCTAGATGATGACCGAATTATGAGCGCTTACCAAGTTGAGATGTTAAGTAGATTTGCAGTTCTAGAAAACGCTAGGGATGATATGAATGTCGATAAAACCTGGAAAGCATTAAAACCAATATTAAAGTATCTGCAAAAGAAAAATTAGGTACACTTGAACTGAAACCAAATAAACCGTGGTTTGATGATGAGTGCATGAAATTGTAAATGCAAGAAAGGAGGTGAAACTACAATGGTTGCAAAATCCGAAAGAAACTACCATCTGAAACCTCAACAATGCTAAACGAGAAACCTCTAGAACCATTATAAGAAAGGAAAGAAACTATCTCAAAGACAAAGTAAATGAATTAGAGGAAAATAGTAAAGACAAAAATGTTAGGGGTCTCTACAAGGGAATAAACGAGTTCAAGAAAAGTTTTCAACCTAGAACAATCATAATTCAGGACAATGATAACACTATACTCGCAACTCCAAATAAAGTTTTGAATAGGTGGAAAAATTTCTTTAATCAAGTATTAAATATACATGGAGATGTCCAAAGAGTAGAGAGTGAATTATTCACAGCGGAGCAGTTGGTTGCTGAACCAACTCTAACAGAAGTAGAAACAGCTATAGGTAAACTAAAAAAACACAAATCTCCAGGCGTTGACAAAATTCTAGCAGAATTAATTAAGGCAGGTGGGGATGTATTAATCTCAGAGATCCTTAAACTCATTTTTATGATTTGGAGAAAGGAAGAATTGCCAAAGGAATGGAATGAATCTGTTTATTATACCGATCCATAAAAAGGGAGATAGCTGAATGTACTATCAAGGAATTTCTCTCTTATCAACATCATACAAAATTTTGTCCAATATACTTCTGTCAAGATTGACTCCTTATGCAGACGAAATCATTGGAGATCACCAATGTGGATTTAGGGAAATATTATGTAATAACCAGGGTTAGGATTTTTAGGTGCAAATTTTATATGAAAAAAGGAAGGGAAAAGGTGCTAAAATAAGGTAAAAAAGGGGACAAAAAGGTGCTATTTTACTCAAGTAATTCAAAATTACTCAATTAACAGTTATTGAGTTGCGAAAAAACACATCAAATCATCACTCACCAGAAACAGTAAAATACAGGAAGCTGTTGTACTTCAAGACATTGAGCATCTCTACATTTTTAAAAATAAGCCTGTTTCTATTAGGACATAGAATGTCTTTGTACATGCTAAAGCTTCATTTGATATCCACAGAAACCAGTGGGGCAAACTTTGTATCCACTCGGAATGGCAACTCTACACATGTGGCAAATTCCTCAACATCCGGATTTTTCTGAAGACTAGACTCAAGTTTGTCTTTAGCAAAGCCCTCTAACTGGTCCCTCACTGAAGTGAAAATATCCCATTGTTTTTCCTTTTCGAGACCTTGTCCTTCCAATTGTTTGATAGCTGCAGTCAAGTACTTGTAACCATGGACACAAAATAATTCTGTCTCCAAATTCTGTATTTTTTCCTGTAGCAGAAGTTGTTGGGCCTTGGAAATCGCACCTGCGTCTGCTGGATCCAATGAAAGCACAAAATCCTTAATCTTGTCAAAATTCTCACACAACATAACAGCACACTGAATCCATGATCCCCAGCGAGTAATGACCGGGAATTTTGGAAGGGGGAGGCCAGTGATTTCCTTGTAGGCAACAACACGACTCGGAGCTTTCTGTAGAATCTTCTTCAGGGCAGAGATGTATTTATTTGCAATGTCGTATTCATTCCTTATGGATTCACAAACCCTGTGAAGGGCATGGACTAGGCATGTCACATGCTTTAACTTAGGGAACAAAGGTTTCAATTGGTTAATTGCTGAAACCATGTATGGAGCCTGGTCTGTAACCACCAGAAGAAGTTTTTCAAATGTGATACCACTTGGCCACAGGTTTTGACAAAAGTCCATGATTGATTGCATTACTGTACTGGCGTTGGCTTTCTCCAGTTCGTACATTTTAAACAACATGGGCTTAACGTTCTCCCCTGATAGGGGAAAAACTAAAATGTTCAAAACATATCGTTCCATTGAGTCTGTAGTTTCATCCAATATGATTCCCACATCACAATCAGTCACTTTCTCCTTGATGGTTTTTATGGTTTCTTGGTAAACAGGCTCCATGTAATTTCTTCTTATAGTACTCTCATCAGGCACTGACATCTTTGTGTATTTTTCAAGGAATCCTTTGAAAGTCGGATGGTTTACCTTATTGAGTGGAATTCCCGCTTGTGTAAGAGCAGCACATAAATCAATGTTGAATTTCTTCAAATTTTGAGTTTTCGATGAACACTGTTCAATCGCATTCCGAAGTGTCTTGTTCTTTTGATGCTTAGAAGTGGAAATGTGTTGTTTGATGCGGTCTCGCTGGTGTTTTTCATCTAACAAAATTCCTGAATCACAAATGCTACACTGTATTACAGTTCCATCTGTTTCTACGGAATCTTGTTTGATTTGCTGAGACAGAGAAAATAACCGGGCTCTGGACACCTTAGGCATGGCAAAAATAAACTCATTTAATCACAGATTTGCACTCACGATCAACAGACTACTGACTGGTGAAGTCAAGAAGATGGAAGTGAGAGAAAGAGGATTTGCGTATACACAATATTTTTTTTTATAATAAATTATAATTTGATGGAATGAAATACGCATTTCCATTGTAGCAAGCTATTTGTTTCGGCAAAGTGAAAGAGGATTTGCGCGCACACACAATATTATTGTTGATGGAATGAAATATGCATTTCCATTGTAGGGAGCTGTTTGTTTCGGCAAAGTGAGAGAAAGAGGGTTTGCACGCACACACGTATCATTTTCTGTTGTTGCAGGTGTGCTTTCAGTCCCGCTTTTACTGAAAGTAAAATGGAATGAAACTCACAAGTCATTCATAACGCTTTATAATGATAAAATGCACTCTAGAAGAATATTGATAAGCTACAGTATATGAAAAAGGGGAAAAAAGGGGATTATGGGCACTGTTGAGAAAAAAGGGATAAAAGGTACCAAAAAAGGGGAAAAAGGTGCTACAAAAATGTCTCCATTCACAACTATAGATAAAATCTCACACTGTGGTATCTTTCCGAAGAGCTTTATTTTACCCTACGAGAAAAGGTGCGCACCTAAAAATCCTAACCCTAGTAATAACTATTGAGGAATTTCTCTCTTATCAATGTCATACAAAATGTTGTCCATTATACTTCTGTCAAGATTAACCTCATATGAGGATGAAATCATTAGAGATCACCTGTGTGGATTTAGGTGAAATAGTTCAACCATTGATCAAATATTTTGTATTCGCTAAATCTTGGAGAAAAAGTGGGAATATAATAATTCCGTTCACCAGCTATACATAGATTTAAAATAGTATATGGTTCAGTTAGGCGAGACAAATTGTACAATATCCTCATTGAGAATGGGATATCAAAGAAGTTAGTTAGACTGATCAAAATGTGTCTAACTGATACCTACAGCAAAGTCAAGTTAGGGAAACTTATAACTAAGGTTCGGATGTTTATGACCTAAAACAGTGGAAAATATGACTGTAAATATGACCTTAAAAACGATCAAATATGACCCAAAAATCCTAAATATCCCTTCATAAAGGAATGTATTATCTAAAAACAAATGTTCCAATTACTACTTTTATGACACTAAATTATTACATCACATTAATTCCATCAGATAATCACTTTAACAATTTTACAGGTGATTTACAGGTTTATTTGTAAAGAATTTCTAATCTGTTAATTTTTCCCGTTACCATTGTAACTGTGAACTGAAAATTTTTAAAAACATGTATATTGGAAGTTGTTAACAGCAAGGAGTGAAATGCTTGTTAATCTTCTGAGTTGTGATGACATGCAGGCTACCTCAGGGTTACATAAATCAGTTTTATCTTAAAAAAATAATGGCTGGGCTCTTGTTTTGGATGAAACTGACAAATTATTTGTGATTTCTTGTCCATTTATGGTTTACAAAACAAAAATTGCAAATTAATTCACCACTGCCAGTTTGCACAGTGAATAAAATCAGGTAAACTGATGTTACAAAGTGCCAGTATGTTTTTGTTTAATCAGTTATCATTGCAATTGGACGACATTCTGCAGAAAGGAACCAACCCTCAAATTAAAAAAAACCGGAATAGATGCTAATTTTTTGCTACTGAACTATATATTTACGTTGTGCAAACTAACCAACCCTCTTCATCCATTAATATGCCATCTATCAAGCAAACAAAAACATGCTGAAAAGATCCAGATGGCTTTTTATTTAACTTTAAATGCCTGTATTTTAGCTTAAAAATCATGTGGGTTGGTTCCTTTCTGCAGAATGTGGTCCAATTATGATATGCAGAATTTTAAAAAAAGTCGAATTGGCCAGTTTCGGGATTTGAACCACGGAACTCCAGAATGTGATGCCAAGATGTTACCATCTCAGCCACCTGGGTCAGTTTAACGGTCTAGTGGGATAAGTGCTAAAGGAATGTAAAGCAATAGTGTTATTTGTCATGGCTAACTATATTTTAATTTCCAAAGCCTTATAAGATCACAGTAAAGCAATGGGCTATGTTGTCTTGATAACTGATTTGCATTTCATAAATTCTTTCGAATACGTATATTACCATAAAATAGGCATAAATTCAGCATTACTCCGAAACAGGTCAACTGATTTTATCCAATATCAATAGACATCTTCCCATGTACATTATAAATGGGTATACAAAGTTTCAGGAAAATCCAATAAAGCATATTTGAGTTATCGCGATTTCTTGTATATTAACATAAAATGCACTAAATTGGGCATTATTCCGGTACTGGCCAACCGATTTAGTCTAATATCAATAGACGTCTTCCCATGGACATTATAAATGCGTATACGAAGTTTCATAAAAATCCGATAAAGCGTATTTGAGTTATTGCGTCTTTAAAATAGACACTAAATTGGGTTTTACTCCGGTACCGGTCAACAGATTAGGTTCAAATTCAATACATCTCATGGACGTCATAAATGCATATACCAAGTTTCATGGAAACCTGATACAGCGTTAATTTCCAAAGCCTTATAAGATCACAGTAAAACAATGGGCTATGTTGTCATGATAACTGATTTGCATTTCATAAATTCTTTCGAATACGTATCTAATATATAAAATCGAAAGTGTGTATGTATGTATGTATGTATGTATGTATGTATGTATGTATGTATGTATGTATGTATGTTCCTTATACAAATCTACATTTCTTTACCAATTTACACGACATTTTGCACACATGCCCAGTTAAGCCCGGGAAGTATAGCTGTCAACATTAAAATTGAAACAAATCAGTCCTTCCCTTGAAAATTATATAATTTCTGTGAATATTCTACTGAAAAAAATGAAATGTTGTTCAGTTCACATGGCAACAGTGAATTGTTTACTGTGATTACATAGGGCCTTGGCAACTATATAGCCTAATGCTGGACTTTAACGAATTATGATTCCATGTAATATATTGGCGAAAATAATTACTTAAAAATGAATTACACGAAAATAAAGCACAGTGTGATGCAGTCACATAACTTTCTCTACCCTCGACATAAGAAATATTTTCTCACTTCACATTTTGATGTAGAATAAGAGGTCGTATTGCAGGAGCAACTTAAGTGTGTGAGTATGCTTTATCAGAAGTCTGTAAATAGTCAGTTATCCATAGCTGTAGGCTTTGTATTAGTTGAGATTTATCATAGGCCCTAAGCATGGGATGGAACATTTTGAGTCCTATACTCACAGTATATTATGTCCCGGGTTTTAGGGGAGGAAAGTATGAAAGTGATACTGCAATTCTATTTTATTTCAGGCCCGAAACGGTTTAACATGAGAATGAGAAATAAAATTTTCCGTCAAGTCAATACAATCTTATGTAATTTATGTTTCTTCTTATTTCAACCCCTCCCAGGCATGATGAGTAGAAGTAACGGAATGCAGCATTCGACATCCTCTATGAACCATAAAAAGCTATATCTAGCGTTTTCTGAGGGAATAGTCTGAGTGCCATATGTTGTTCTTCCTCATTTCGAATTCTACATACATTATTATATCAGGACCTAGAGTTTCAACATCGAAAGTCCTCCATAAGTTAATTTCAAATTACAAAATACAAAGCCCGGGCGATGCCGGGCCTTTTCAGCTAGTATTACTATAAAATAGGCACTAAATTGAGCATTACTCCGAAACAGGTCAACCGATTTTATCCAGTATCAATAGACATCTTCCCATGGACATTATAAATGTGTATACCAAGTGCTATTAAAATAGGCACTAAATTGGGCATTACTCCGGTACCGGTGAACTGATTTGGTTCAATATCAATAGGGTTCTTCCCATGGACATTATAAATGTCCAAGTTTCATGAAAATCCGAAAAAGTGTATTTGAGTTATGGCGTGTACAGATACTCGGACGGACAGACGGACAGACATTTTTCGTCCCCACACACAATCTCATAAAGTACCATACTGGCACTTAATAATATGGTGAAGTGAAAAGGTTAATGCATAAATTCAGCACTGAAAGGGTTAAACCGTAAGTTGAGGGCATACGGGCATTAGGAGGCAATGTTACAATTTCCTAACTGTACTAGAAGATGTTGAGTTCGCAAACTTGTTATATACCATTGTAGTTCATAAATACATGCAGCATTTATGCAATTTTATTAATGTGTTTTAAAAATAAGTAACCGAAGTTGGTAGTTGCAGTTGTACAATCACAACTATACCCCCAATATTTTGTCAGCATACATGGGATTAATTCATCTCGTGATACTGACGTGCATATGATCAGTTCAGGAGACAAGCAGCAAGCTTTTACTGCAGCAGCATCATTGAAGTAACAAGTATTCACGTGCAGTTCCAATACATGGTAGTCAAAGACAGCGAACACAAGTTTTACATCAGATTACAATTTCTTTGATCATTGAGTTATATGGTAATCTTGTTTTTGTTTTCGGGTCGAAGGAAAATTAGAACATTCCACTGGTATAGATCTTTTTTCATACTTCCGTTTTTTATATGCAGGCATTTATTCATCATGAAATGTGGGCTTATACAGCTAGTTCCACTCATAATGTTTGTTATTCTTAAATTAAAGATATAAAGATGAGAACTGAAACTTATTCTTTGACTTTGTATGAGAACTGAAACTTATTCTTTGACTTTGTTTTCATTTCAGTACTAGTGGATGGAATACTATAGCAGCTCCTGGTCGAGCTGCAGAGAGGCATACGCCAGCTAGAACTTCTCCTGCAAGACTGTCTACAGGCAGACCATCTCCTGGACCTCGACAGAATACACCATCACCACAACCCACAGGGGAAGAAGAACGACCATTCAGAGTAAGTATTCCATGAATTTCCTGATTTTATTTGTCAACATAGACAACATGCACTGATGTTCAGAATTATCTCTAGGACAGTTACCATGGTGCAGATTGTATGCTGCTCTTATTACTAGAGATCCATGAAAATGATTTTATTTTTAGCAACATTTGTTTTAAAATATCAATATTTTGGTGTTTTTATTAATTTGGAGGTGTTATTTTTAAAATATGATCTTTATATGCAAATTTTATATTCCACTTATTATCTTAATATGAATAAAGGCCGATTTCACCAGCCATACTTAAGTATCGGTTTAAGTAAGACTTAACTAATAATGCATTTCACCTCATTCGTAATCACAGATTAGTGAGCTAATAATCACTGTGACCCCATCCCCCAAGTCTCGGGTCACTTACACCTTGGAACATGCTGACTCTTCACTGCTGGACACCATCTTCACCACAGGGGCTCTGAAATGTAGAACTTTAGGAAGCCCCGGGGGAAGGAGAAACATAAAACGAAGACCCTGGGAAAGAATACCAATGGAAGCTGGAGGAGCAAATGTATTACATAAATATTGCAAGACATGATACATATTAACACAAATAACTTTACAGTGGAAGTCAGACAATAAATATACAGAAAGATAGATTTAGAAGACATGAAAATGTTATTATACAGATAAAATAATTTTAATTTCAATTATTCAGACAGTTAAAATATGACTAGATTCAAATTTTAATTCATAAAAACAATTTTTACCTGGCCTGAAAGTCCACCAAATACATTATCTATTTTATACACATCAAGTAAAATGAAAGGATGTTTATGTCATTTTAAATACTGATTTTAGAGCTATAGGTGACTAAACATTACATTAGTACACAACTATGCACAGGCAGAGGACTCCTGAAACAAATTTCAGATTATTTAAAATGACAATTCAATATTTATTAATTTTAAAAGATTGAAAAGCTCTGGATTAAAATGACCTGCAAGCTTACGATCCTCAAATAATAAAATAATTAGTAGAAAAGAAATACGAATTTTACATTTAAATATGATAATCAGTAAAGTATTAAAATTATTCATAAATACATGCTTTATAAATCGCACTAACCTTTCATCAGTTGGTCTAACACAGTGGTTCCCTACCTGGGGGCAATTGCCCCCAAGTGGGCAATTTGGGTTATCAGGGGGCAAAAATAAATAAGTGGGGGGGGGGGCGATGAGCATTCAAAGGGGAAAAAATTAAAATAGTACTATACAGTAGAAGTTTCCGGGTAGCACGAGTCACTGGCTATTCCCAGCCGGCGAGTTGATTTTTAAAGTGGTGCAAGATTATTTTAAGGGAAAAGAGATTCCCCTAACAAATGTGAGTGCTTGGGCAACAGACGGTGCTCCTGCCATGTCAGGTCCTCATGCTGGGTTTCTAGCCCACCTTAAGAAAGAAGTGCCAGAGGTCATCACTATTCACTGTGTCATTCATCGTCAACACTTAGCTGCAAAATAATTGAGTGGTGTCCTGCATGAAACCCTACAACTGGTTATTACTGCTGTCAACAAGATCAAAGCTAATTCCCTCAACGACCATCTGTTTCGACAACTTTGCGATGGAAATGATGAGGAATTCGAACGCTTGCTTCTACATACGGACGTGAGGTGGCTTTCCAAAGGAAACTGTATGCGCTGTTTCGTCGAATTATTTGACACGGTTACTGAGTTTCTCAACACATCTGATCCTGTTTTAAAGGAAGGGTAAACTAAAAAAATACCATTTTCTTATATTAATCTCATCGCACGGAGCTTTGAATTACGAAACGAATGGTGATCTTGTGAACTTCAGGTGCCTAATATTACGCTTTGTATGGGTGAAGTAAAAAAGCTCCTGTGACGTCACGACTGACTAACTCGCTGGCAGGACGACAGCTGCTGTAATGCTCACGCGTGTGTTCTGATACACCACATAGTCTCATTTGTGTTTGTTGTTGATAGAGATGTCTGCAATGTTACCTTAATAAAGACAAATCTCGGTATTCACAAATTAATATCACACGAAAAGAAAATGACAAGGAATTATTGAAAGAATTGCAAGGAAGAAAAGAAAATACGGAATGGTGTAAATTTGGGCTGTGTATACATATGAAAACGGGCCACGATAGTGTGTGTTGTTGGGACTGTGAAGTAATTTGTGAACAGAAGGGGGTTGTAGACTATAACACAACATGCCTCATTCGATAGCGTTATTATAAATAAAGATACACTAGTTGCCAGTCGTTATCAGTTAATACTTAGAGCTAATACAGTTCAAAAACAAAATATTTTTCAAGATACGAACAGAGTCACTTTCAGATTCAGAATCATCTTTTGCGGTAGTAGAAATGTCTGAAATGCTAAAAGAGCTATCTAAATCACAATTTCTAGAAGAAACATTCAATGAATCTGTGCAAACATTGACATAAGTTTAATTTCTTAGTTCACACTGAACGCCTATGCTGTTAGAAACTGAATTTTCGTCATAAATACTAGATTCCACATTCATTTGTCCATTCCCGGATACTGATGGATTACTGTTCGAATCTTGCAACAACTCTCTCATTTCCTTCTTCCTCAAGTACGACGATTTTCTTTTCTTCATTGGCGGTGTTTCAGATTTCCCACGCAAAAGTGATGGCACAGCACTTCTTTTTTAAACGGATTGCAGGGTTTCTTCAGTTAACTGTTTTTGTAACTGTACCGGAAGCTCGGTATCATTTTCTTCAAAATGTTGTGAACAAACCGTACTGTATTTACTAGGAACAAATTTTTCTCTTTTTATTTTTATCAGCCATTGCTTATAACGTTCGGGTGACTTATCTCTGTTGGAAAATCGATGGAAAGATATTTTAAGTGTGTTATCACTCTTCGACAATGAGTATGTACACCCCACAACACAGTAATAAACCAATGTTTGAACAGATACTCACTCAAAAACTGTAACAGTAGACAGAATACTGTGAACTATCTTTCACCGGGTGAGACTGACTCAAGCACTCGTCAAGCGTGACATCACGCGCCCACCGCGTTACAATAAACATATTCTTTTGTGATTAAATGTGAAGGTGTAAAACATTTCTAACAGTGATTATCATTTCTTAAAAACATTTTCTTTCAATCCGTACAAAGAAAATGATACTGAATTTTTAGTTTACTTTTCCTTTAAGTGAGAATTTGAAGCAACGCAAGTTGGAACTTGTGTACCTTACAGATAGAGCTGATTCAGTTTCCGACCCTTAAAAAGTGTTTAGTGTCAGACAATGAGACTCCTGAACTCGCAGAAGACAAAATCCTAATTTTTACTGATCACCTTAACCAGTTAAAAACTGATATGGAATCAGGATTTGAAGATTTGACCAAGTTTCAAATTCCAGAGTGGTTTCTAGGTCCATTCTCATTTGAAGCTGTGGATAAGCTTGATAACTCTTTGCAGATGGAGTTTCTAGATCTGAAGTATGACTGTGAGGTGAAAATCATTTTCAAGCAGAGCGGTTACGAGTTAGCCTGGGTGAAGCTTATGGACACTTATCCACAACTGTGGGGAAAAACTGAACCACTTCTCATCTCGTTCCCATCAACATATTTAGTTGAAAAAGGATTTAGTTCTGTTGTCCAGCTCCTCACAAAACAATGAAATAAGTTGAACATTTGCCTCAAAGGAGACTTGATGAACATAAAGTCGGATATTCAAGCTTTACTGAAATCCACCAAGCACAAGGCAGCCATTGAAAAGGTAAAATAAAACAATAACAAAGTTTTTAAACTTTCATTTATTTTTTCAAATTTTAACTGGCAACTTTCTTAATTTTTCCAGATTCCAATTTAAAAATGAAAACAAATCTGTATTAAATGTATGTCAGTGATCTTAGTTAATTATTTCACTTCTTTGTTCTTTAAAAAAATCTGTAAATTTTTTTCTATTTTATTTAAGAGTGACCGGATAAAACTGCTTTGGTTGTTTTTATATACAGTAATAAAATAGTTGTTGTTGTTTGCTAATGCTCAGGAACTTGGATTTCCTCCATTCTCCTCCAGGCATTCCAGTAGTAATGTGTGAGCTGGGTTGGTAGATCAGCATCAATCTTCTTGATTGCCGGGCAAGTCAGTAGGTGTTCTCCAGTCATTATTGAAGCTGGATGGTTGCACAGGGTACATTGTGGTGAAGGATAAATGTTGATTCTATGAAGATGTGAAGCTAAGCTGTCATGACTCTAGTTATGCGGAAAAGAACAACTGTTTGTCTTCTGGGTGGATCAGGAATGGCTGATTTATTCCTCAATAGGGAATTCCATGACTTCTTGTGGCTGTCTTTTTCATTTTTCTCTTTACATATTTGATTAATCTTATATTGGGTCCAGGTCTTAGCATTGTTAAAAGGTGTGCTACAATACGATAAAATTGTTTAAAATAAAAAACTGCTTTATTATTTACACTTTACTTCAAATTAAAATTAGGCATACAATGAAAATGAAAAGGGGAGATGGGCCACAAAAGGTTGGGAACCACTGATCTAAAATAACACAAATAATCACTGAAACAATCAAGTTATTTTGATTTTCAGAAATTGATATACTTTACCTCAAATTAAACACACTCTTGGTACTTGTGGATGTGTGTAATGTGAGGTGAACTGTTAGTTTTATTTTTAACAGAACAATAATATGTAGGCCTAATTACTGCAGTAGCTCTACAGAAGCTAAATTGAATAAAATCAGGTAAACTGATGTAACAAAGTGCCAGAATGCTTTTCTTTAATCAGTGGTAATTGCAATTATGATATGCTGAAAATAAGTTATTTTTTAAATTGATTTCCGAGTTAAGCTCCAGATCGATTCATTAAGCAGGAGGTTAGCTTGATAAGCACATATGAAGGAATATGTAGGTAGTGTTTTTTGACAAAACTAACTGTATTGCAATTTCCAAAGATGTATATGAACACTGTAAAACAATGTGTTGTCATGAGAACTGATTTGCATATGATGAATTGTTTCTAATATCTCTATATATATAAAAGGCTTTGTCCTGACTGACTGAATGAATGACTGACTGACTGAATGACAGGAATCAACGTACAGCCTAAACTATAACAGGTAGAGACTTGGAATTTTGACAGTGCCTTCGTTTCCTAATGTAGATGCTCACTAAGAAAGGATTTTGAAAAATTCTGATTCTAAATGCCAAAAATGAGTGAAAAACGTGCAGAAAACGTGCATTTTTTGCGTTTCCGAAGCGTAATATATTTCAATGTCAAATCAATTACAGCTGGCTTTCGCTATTTTTGTCAAACCTTGGAAATGAAACTTTCGCGATCGCTTGAATGTTGTAGCTCACGCTGGTCGATTCATTTGTTTTTAATGTCAAGGCACGCATACATATGAAATTTTCAACCTAATCCCGAAGAGGATTCTTCTTCTTCTTATTATTATTATTATTATTATTATTATAAGTGGGATAATCAACATAGGCCTAAATATGGTCAAACGTTCGATTTGGACGAAACTCACTATGCAGGGGTTTTCTGGGCCAAGGACCTCGAATCTGAGGACGCTTTTACCAGACGATACTATCTAATCGTGGTATGTAGTCCACGTGATTAAGGAGTTAATAAATATAATGATATAACTATTATGCTCTTGATTTTTAATTTTTGAAATAATTATCGCGGGCGAAGCCGCGGGCACATGCTAGTATTACCATAAAATAGGCACTAAATGGGGCATTACTCTGGTACCGGTCAACTGATTTGGTCCAATATCAGTAGGCTTCTTCCCATGGACATTATTAATTCGTATACCAAGTTTCATGAAAATCTGATAAAGCATATTTGAGTTATCGCTCGTACAGACACACAGACAGAAGGACAGACATTTTCTCGACCCCCTCACAATCTCATAAAGTACCATTCTGGCACTTACTAAATAGGCCTAATACACTTTAAAACATGATTTGGAATATAATACAATATAACTGACTGTAAGCTGTGTTTTTAAACAGTTCCTCAATCTATCAATTGTCCTGCAATTTTTTAAGTTGCATTTCTAGTATTTTAGTTCTTAGTTCTTCTTGCTTTTCCCACTCAACGTTTAACATCTGCTGAATTTCAATTTCTTGCTTTAGATGGAGTGAGCTTAGTCTAAAGTATTAAATTTTTTCCTGCAACAACAATTGGTCTTTGACATTTGATGGATGAAATCGAGGAATTTTGATTCCCCAAATGGAATTGACCATCACGAACCTCACGAACAGATGATGAAGGCGAAGGGACTGTTGGGCAAGGTACTCTTCACTCAAGTTTATTAGGCCGGTGTCTTCGTGAGTGGTTTCCTGTCCACCCATTGCCTGCATCAGAGGAAAGATAAAGGGTGTCTGAGTGTTTTTGGTGACCACTCGGACCAATCCTTAACGACAGAGATACTGTTCATTGCTGTTCTTGAAGCAGCGGTCTAAATTATCACTGTTTACAACTGGTAGCTCCACATAAAAAACTACAGCTGAATTGGCTTCTGTCTCAGCTGATGCAATGGCAGAATCACTATCAAAATGGTTGTAGAGACTATCTGCAGAGCAACCCAGAAGTGATAATGTGAGATCCATCAGATGTGTAAGCTTTGGTATCACTCTTGGTCCACCACCTACAAAGAAGTAAACTAACTTACTACTTTTTAAAAGATCGGTGACCTGATTATAACCTAAACTGAAATAACAGCACGTAAACGTAGATCTAATGGTCAACTGAAACTTACCTGTGCTTAAATTTGCTTGGCGTATTTTTCTAATATCTTTGATATTTTCCCAAAGATTCTTAAGATTTAAGGCACTTCTGTTGTCCAGAGATGTTTCATTATATTCGTTTGTAAGCTTTTCCCAGCACCGCTTCTTTTCTTTTAGTGTCACCCTGTCTGAACTTTTATTTTCCACAATGTTCTTATATTTCAAAATTAGTTTTACTAGCATTATCTTATCACTTCCTTGATAAGTAGGACCTCTAATTTGTTTCTTGTCCATCTTGTAAAAATGCTGTACTAGAATTTGTTGTGTTGGTATGAATGCAGAAATAAGCTTCATTTAGCTAAGTGCCACTTAAACTTCCTTGGTGAAATACTGGCTCTTTAAAGAGCGGATTTAAACATAATAGAGCTTTAACTAATAGGGTCCATGGCCCATCAGCTAGTGGATCAAACCTTGGGATGGCTGTAGATGTCGCAGTTTTAGTCTTTCATGTACGTTCATGAAAATATTGTAAGTCCTACATTCTGTGTTGCTTTCTTCCCATTTGGTTTGCCACATATCCAGTATCATATTCTTGACAGAATTAACAGTCACATCTATTATAATATAATCTTCTTTCTCCAACAATTCAAAGCATTTTGTTTGGCTCCCCTCCAGGCCAACCAATCAGCAGCCAAGCTCCCATAACTAATGTCCTAATGTAATCAATTCTGTAAATAGAAATAATAGACAAAATTACTTGTTAAAGAGCATGCTTTCATTTCCAATTTAATACAAGTAATAATTTTGTAATGGATATTAGACACTATAATATTATTGCATGGCCCACAATAAACATAACGTAACAAATTGCCAATCGTTATTGATATTGTTATTGTTAGCCTGCTTTGATTCATTCATTTCTTCATGACGATGTCGGTGTAAATAAAACATTTGTAACACGACAAGCATTTGAATATTTATATAATATTGTGTTTCTATGGATAAGAATGGCTACCGATATCTGCATTATGTTTTAATGTGAGTATTTTTATTATTCGCTCCTGTGGAGCAATATACCTAATGTAATTCCTGACAGATTGATTTCAGATTAACTTTAATTCATTCATAACCTATACGGCTGCTTTAAATTTGAAACAAACATGTCAGGGAACCGTAGGCCTATTACATCATTAATATTAATGCCATTGCATTTTGTAAAATGTTGACATATTTTAAGAATTTATTATATCAGTATATACCAATATGAAGAATCAAACTTTCGATCTCAGTTCTTCCGTAAGCCCTGCTTAATGAATTGATCTGGAGCTTAACTCAGAGATCTATTACAAAGTAACTTCTTACAGATGTTAACAGAAAAATTGCAGATGAGAAGGGTGGCTGCAAAGTTTGTTCCGAGACTGTTGACAGAGGAGCAAAAACAACACAGACAGCCTTTGAAAAATGTTTTAGCCTTTCTTTAGAGATAAGTATAATGTTTGAATGAGTTCGCTGCTCTGATGAGGGTTTTGGGTTTTTACTTGCTTAACCTTCAAGTCAATCACCCTGTCATTTTTGGCGACACCTGTCTGAAAGTAGTATTTCATACAAAAGACCATTAAAATAATCCTGCAATGTCTTCTTATACTGTAATGATTGTTTGTAGTGGTAAAATTCTATTAATTAATTCAGTTTTAATAATTTGTGCTGTTTTCTGTGACATTATTCATCAATGCATTCTTTTGATATTAATTTATAAGCTGATTACCATTGGTTTTTATACTAATTAATTAATTACTGATGAAGAAGGTATGCTACAATTTACTTCATCCTTTATCTTTTCTATTAGGTGTAATGATTTATCTATACTACCAGCTATCGTATTTAGGGTAAGGCTATTGAATTATGCTACTAACCATTTGGTGGAAATACTGACCACAGAATTTTTTAGATGGGTGGATTTATGTATATATATATATATATATATACTTTTTTTTAAAAATGTTATTGTGGTATGTATTATTATAAATGTGAAGTTTTTCTGTTGTGTCTATGTGTTAATGCAAATGCTTCTTAACGCTCTTCTTGTCATTAATCAGATTTTGAGAGCTCAGCCTCCATTTTATAATTTAATTGGAAGATTGTTTTTGTTTTCCATAACACAAGAAATTTTAAAATTACTAGCTTTAAACTTCTGTACTTCTGGGTACTTCAAAAGACAGTAGGCACTCCTCAGTTCAAATTCTCATCAGACAATGTTCAGTTTTTTCTCTCATTTCTCCTCTGCTTACTAGGAGACCGAAACCAATAATTATTTTTAACCATCTCTGGGGAAACGATCATCTTGCATAATAAGTATATGATTCAGTGAGGTTTTTCTTTTCTTTCCAAATGTTAGCTGAAAATATGCAATGCTGAGTTACACACCTTTAACTTGTATGAGGTGGGGTAAAATTTGTAAGTTTCTTAGCATTTTATTGTATTGTATTCAGATTTGACTTCTTAATAATTTACTAGAATGTTCATAATGAAGATCAACATTTAATTCTCCAGAAATTTTTATATAAGGGGTTTTAAAAATGTTAGAAATTGTCCTATGCAACCAAGTGTACCCACTAACTGCTTTCCTGTTCCCAAAATGTGGAGCAAAATATTTTTCAGATTTAAATTGCAAGTAGGCCTATAAGTTTTTTCAAAGCGAGTTTTGAGATTCTTTACCCAGTTTTAAATTTATGTTCTTCTATATGTAAGTATGATTCATATTGTTGGTAATATTTTAGTTTGCAAATTCTTCATAAAATATTTTGATAATTCTTTATAGTCCAGTCAAATTGTCACAAAAAACGCCACATAGATGCAAAATTTAGGGTAGAGCTAATTTTTTTATATGATGTCTGGGATGGCTTTGAGAGTAATTTCTGACATTTTGCCAACAAAATTTTTTGCCGCCGGAGCCGCCATCTTGAAAAAACTTAAAAATTTTCGATTTTATTTATGTTTTTGCCCATTATCTGCCAAAATACGCACCTGACAAATATGTTTACTATCCATCCTAAAAGTAGACTAAATTTGCTACAGTTTGAGATCAAATTGAGTTTCCTACCATGAATAGTTTCGGAAATACAGCTATCCGAATTTCAGCAACATTTTGCAAAAAATTAAAAAATCTGAACTTTCAACTAGTTTTTGCTCGCTATCTTCTAAATGACCAAGCCTTCAGTAAAATTTCGAAGGATAACTTTTAAACTAGAGTAAATTTGCAACAAGCTGAGTATTTTAACGTTTTGATACCTATTATAGGTCACCAGATACAGAGGTAGCTACAACTCCTTACATTTCAGAAAACTTATCGAAGGTACAAAAAGTCTAGTTTTGCCTAGGATATTCTAAATGGCGTTTCCCACAGTAAAACCTGTGTTGTCTGATAGTTAAATATTACATGGTAATTAACAACCAAAACAGTATTTCCAAGAATTTATTAAGGACTTCTTCCCGAGTGTCATCAAACGACTGAAACAACCCTGGATAACTCCGGACTTCGCCACATCGCAGTTTCTAACGGAATATGGATCATTCTTAGCAAATCTAGCCAGATTTAATTTAGCAGAAGATTCATTATGTTGCTGCGAGAACTGTGAAGATGATTCCATGTACCATGTTTTATATAAGTTACATGTGCCAGACATGAGGCGGCTCAGAGCGGCTGCGATAACTGAAGACGAACCATGGGCCCCGGGCTTAACCTTCTGGACAAGGAAGAACAACTTCGAGGCTTGTCTAGGGGAATAGCCTATGGCTCAGGGACCCTGGATAACTTCACATTGGCCAATAAAAAAAAAAAAATTTAAAAAAATGATAAAAGACTAAGAAAACCAATGTAGGCCTAAACAGAAAATAATAAGAAAAGTTGGTGTAGGTACAGCATTTTAATTTGGAAAGAACTGCGTTTTATTTTAGAAGAACACTTTGCAGTGTCCTCTGAAAAAATTATTTGCTATAGCAGACACAGTTCTCCGAAAATGGAAGCATGTTATCGGAGGAGTGGCACTAAGAGGCTCTTAGTCACTGCTCCGCACATCGCACGCTAATCAAACAAGCACTAAGAATTGTGAGAGACTCCGATGGGCTGCGCGTTCATCTCCTGATGTCATCTTTGATAGAACTGCTGTTTTGAAAAGTTCAGAAGAAACTTTTCTCGCCAATGAAAACAACAAGAGGGCGTCGTAGAATTTCTAAAAAATGAATTGCCCAAAGCTGGAATACAAGTGAAAAAGGCTGTTGAAGATGCAGATGTCTTGATTGTTAGCACTGCCTTCTCAATGGTATCTCAATACGACACTGTCTTTGTAGTTGGGGAGGACATAGACCTCCTTATTCTCCTCATTGCATTACCATCCCCTCATATAAAGAATAAAAGTGCGGAAGAGGCAAAGCTGCAGACATCTTCTATTCAAGCCAGTCATTTCGCCACAGCTTCTCCAACATGCTGCTGCTCATCCATGATTTCAGTGGTTGTGACACAACATCTGCAGTTTTTGGCCACAGGAAAAACCACTTCTGTTCGCTGATTTTGAAGCATCCTGAACTAGAAGAGGAGGCTAATGTATTTCTGAACCCTCAAGCTACATCAGGAGAAGTGGCTGAAGTGGGCCAACTTTTTTTGGTTCACTTATATGGAGGAGACCCTGCTACACAAACACTTGACGAACTTCGGCACGGAATATTTTGTAAAAGCTGCAGGAAGAATGAAATTTAACTTAGCGAGGCTGCCCCCAACCAGTGATGCGGCTCAACTTCATGCCATGCGAACATACCACCAAGTTCAGGCATGGCTCGGTGAATACAAAAACCCTTTGAAGTGGGGCTGGGTGAACACACCAAGGGGCCTCTTTCTTCTTAATGCCAAGAAGGAGCCAGCTCCGGAATCAATTCTGAAAAGTATTTCCTGTACCTGCAAGAAGGGGTGTTTAAACGCTTGCGGATGTCGTAAAGCTGGATTAAAGTGCACAACCATATGCAAACATTGCAATGGGCAGTCGTGTGAAAACATTGCCTACTAACAGTCCTGTCCTTCGACAGTGAGGATGACGACACTCCTGATGAGCCACTTAATTTGTTTTTGGATGAAGACGCTGAAGAGAACTTTATCAACACTGGCTAGATTGTGAACATCACGGACGAAATAGCAGACGTCAACTGCCCATGTCCCTCTAAGTGCCGAAGACTATGAACAAACAAGTCATTCAATGCAATGTTTCACCAGAACTCCAACTAAATAAATCTTTTTGTATATAAACGAATGTTCTGTGCAGTTATTGCTCCTAACTTGTATGCACATGTAATTATTCAATCGTTGCTGTATATATATTTTTAAACCTCTGTATCTTGTGACCTGTAAGAGCATAAGTTTAAAGTACTCGACAAGTTGCAAATTACCTCTAGTTTAAGTTTCCATATGGAGTTTTAGTATAGGTTTGGTCATTTAGAAGATAGCGAGCAAAAACTAGTTGAAAGTTCAGATTTTTTAATTTTTTGCAAAATGTTGCTGAAATTCAGAGAGCTGTATTTCCGAAACTATTCATGGTAGAAAACTCAATTTGATCTCAAACTGTAGAAAATTTAGTCTACTTTTAGGAGGGATAATAAAACATATTTGTCAGGTGCGTATTTTGGCAGACAATGGGCAAAAACAAGATGGCGGCTCCGGTGGCAAAAAATCAGAAATTACTCTCAAAACCATCCCAGACATCATATAAAAAAATTAGCTCTACCCTAAATTTTGCATCCATTCTTGACAATTTGATTGGACTATTATTAATTAGGGAGTTTCTTTAGAATAAAAAGTTTCAACAAAACAGCAAGGAATTAAAATTAAAAACTGAATTGCAGATGTCTGTCTGTTTTAAGTCATATTAAAAAAAAATGTATTAATTATAGATAATGGGGGGATCTTTCAGGTAACCAAAGAGGAAAATTTATTATGAAAAACATGATTTAATAGTAAGTTACAAATATTGTTAATGTGGAACTATATTGGAAATGTACTTAAAATTGTGAATACAAGAACTAGCATGATTTCAATTGCACACTTATTTAAAGTTTATTGACTGTTTCTAAAACAAACGAATAGCACACATTGTCATGACAATAGTATTAGTAAGTTATGAATATTGTTATTATGGAACTTATACAGTGAAACTGCTATAAATTAATTAAATCTACCATATTGATTGATTATTATATGCACTTTATTTGCTTTGCTTACTATTATTTTGGTAGAACATATTTCAAGGATCTTTGTCCTAATTTTCAATTGCATTGTCAATTGCCGAATCTTTCTCAGGAAGACTCTGACGTGCACCTGGTGAACTTTATATGAACTTCTTGATTAGATTGTCTTTGTTGGAGATGTACTTAAAATTGTGAATACATGAACTGCTATAATTTCAATTGCACACTTATTTAAAGTTTATTGACTGTTTCTAAAACAAAGGAATAGCACACATTGTTATGACAAACCTAGATAACAAGAATTATATGCATACTATTCCAACATACTCCCAACTTAAGTTAACAAAATCTTGATTCCTCCGGCACTGGGATTTGAACCCAGGACCTTTGGCTATTCGCGCCAATGCTCTACCAACTGAGCTAAGCCGGAGCTCAATTCACAGCGCCAGATGGAACCTCTCTCCTATGACTGATTGCCCTAATGGTCTACCTCACAGACAGACAAGTTATGTCATATGCAGTACTGTGAGGCACACTAAGTAGTGATTTTTGTGACCAGGCTCCCACTGTTATTGTACAGTTAACATTCAAGACAGACATACAAGCATTCATGTACCACAGATTATTGTCCCTGTTGGACACCACATGAGAATATTATAGGAGAAATTTTCTTTGCTTGGAGGGTAGCTTTCTATTATTTCTCTAGCACGAGAGTTTGGTACAATTGACTGAATTAAATATTGGAACTTATCGCTTGAGTCAATATTTTCGTCTTGATCAATCTTTGAAAACTGGCCCCACCAAGCTAACCACTCCTTAATCTCACCACTAAATTTCTTAAGCTCAATCTGCGGTAGCTTAAATTTTCTTTTTGTAAGATTATTTTCAGTCTGTCTGCTTATAACACTAATGATGTCACAGTCCTTACCTCGCTTTTCTATCATAAACTTAACTTTGAAATACTTGCTGACATACATAATCTTCTTTCGATTTATTCTCTGCGTCCAGCTGTTCCTCCGTTGCATCTGCCTCCAACATATACGTGAATATCTCTTCTTCGAGACCTTTTACTTTACTGTTAGTAATTGGAACTTCATCTCTGCTTCCAACATGCAAGATAATTCGGCAGAATCCAACTCGGCTTTCAGTTTGTTGTGTAATCGCGTAAACGCAGTTCTTGTAACACTTCGTATTTTGTGTGTTCTTTCCATTCTATATTTCCTTACTATTCCAACAGTCTTCTTCCTGTATATCAAAATTCATCATTGAGCTTTCAATAGTTAAAATATAAATTTTATCCGAAATTTCCAGATGGTTTTTTTAGTGTTTTCAATAAATTTGTTTTCTTAGAAATGTTGCTGATTTTTAAATTTGATTGTATCTGATGTTTCTCGTATGTACTTTCACTCTTGTGTCCCTGTTTCTTCTGGTTTTTCCTATGTAAACTTTTTCTCAGTTTTCACAATTAATTTGATATATTCCTGACTTTTTGTCTGGGAAACGTCAACATGATTAGTTTTTGTTAAGTTTCTGATACTGGGTAATTGTTTGTAAAACAATGTAAAATGTAAAACCGAATTCTTTAAATAACTTCTGAAATTCAAAGAAGCACACAGAATTTTGAATTTTGTCTTTTCCTTAATAGGTGAGAAGAAGTAAAATTATTAAAATCACTAAAAAACATAAAGAACTGGGAATTTGATCTTCCTGAGAAAGATTCAGCATTCAATACAATGTAGTTGAAAATGAGAATGAGGATCCTTGAAACATATCTTATCAAAGTAATTGTAAGTGAATCGTTCAAAGTGTAGCCAACTTATTATACATTTAAGTTATGATTTAGTAGGTTTTATTGCTAATATGTGCATTTTCCCTTGTGTGTAATGAATCAGGTGCTGACATTTTTCTGGGGGAATACAGTATCCCCCTAATGGGAGGATCTAGAAATATTGTTTTTTCTGATTATTTTACTATCTTTTAAAATTCCAATCACAGGAACTATTTCACTGGGTGAGCATTGAGATTAATCTTCAATGCATGTACTAACCTTTAAAATTCTTGGTATGAGTGGATCAGATGTTATTAATGTGCATTTCTGGGCACATTATCTTACAGATATATGATGAAGAAGTGCCTCCACCAAAACGCTATTTTTGTCCTGTTTGTAATGTGGCATTTGCTCAGGTGGATCACCTTGAATATCACGTAGAAACTTGTCTTGAGTGACAGGGATAAGGTATGAGAAGCATGTCTTTTTTCCCTTCATTTTGAAACTTCCTGATGATAATCTCCTAATAAAAGACTAACCATATTTATCCAACTGTGAGACGAGATTTTTCCCCAAATTTATTTTTGAAATATATGGAGTTGTCTTACATTCACAGATTAAGCTTTGATACTGGAAGTTGAAGTTAATGTTTTTATGTGGTGCAGTAGTTTATACTGAACATTAAAATTGCTAGTCACTGTTGTTTTGATTTTAAATTTAGTTGCATTATCTGTTATTTTTATGCTAGCATTCAAATTTGCTACTATAATAATAATGCAAAAATAGAAACAGAAGAAAAGTAAGCACAAACTGAATTGTAGCACATAATTAAATCGTTTCTATCAATCTATATTGCTAATTTTATCAGTTGTACGATGCTATGATCTGATATCAAATTGATGGATTTCAATCAACAGAATTTTTCAATGAAATTTCCACTTTTTTGGGTTAATGTGGCGGTAAAGTAGCAGACACCAGTCTGAATTGCAGTAATACAATTGAAGATAATACCAATGGTGGTGGGGGGTGATTATGGTGATTATGGTGATTATGATGAAGAAAAAAGAAGGGACAAAAGTCATGCCACAGATGCTTAGGTAGGAAGTTAAAAACACTTGAAAGTAAAAATCCATGTAAATCATTCGTTTTTATTTTTCTGCTACCACAATTTAGGGAAGCGAAAATTGGAATATAAGTTTACTGTACGGGCAACAGAGCTCTGGCAGACTATAGCAAATATCCATAGGGTGATTACACACTTCTTACGAAAAGAAGACTTAACTTGGAAGACAGATTAATTACAGTTGCCCAATACATTTTTAAAAATTTGATAGAGTGGCAAATAACATTTTATTACCACAATTGACAATACATAATTCATAATCAAATTATGCAGAACCGGATCACTTGGTCGAGATGAATGCTATTTAGAAGCACTATTAAATTATGAACGTCACAGTTCTTGAAACAATAATTCCCTTAATTATTAAGGGTAATGAAGTATCCTCGAGATGGCTAATTCAAAGTTAGTAACCACACGAAAACTTTATAAATGATGAGTTTACGTCTGAGTGATTCTCAGATCGTGTTGAATAATAAATAGACATACCTTTGTCTGAGATATTATAATTACCAATCCTGAATGTTAAAGCTTCTGGCTTGGAGATCCTTGCGACGTCAAAAACCAGATGAGAAGATTCATTGAACCACAAGACGTACTTTGGAAATATTGAGACTATTTTCAGTCATCAAAATATCAAGCATTTGAAGCTTAAACTTGTCTTGAAGCTGTCTTAATTGATAGTTGAAGCCATGAAACTTGGTCGATGGATAAATAGGCATTTGCAAGCCTAGAACTCATGTCTTTATGAGTATTTAATGATAAACTATTCCAACAGAATTATAGAATGTAGAAGACATTTTTAAGTAGAATGAAGATAGGCATTTGCAAGCCTAGAACTCATGTCTTTATGAGTATAAAATGAATGACAATTCCAATAGAATTGTAGAACGTGGAAGAAGATTTAAAAGTAATGAAGAAGAAGCCTTAATGGCTGTTAAAACAATGATAAAAGATTATTCAGTCTCTGATTGGACGAAATTACAATTAGCATAGTTAGAAAGTACAATAGGAATAAACAAATTAAATGATATTCAAATGTTTTATAAATAACACATAATAACAACCAAAGCCTAAAATTGAATTGAATGCATGACCTTCTAAGACACAATACATAACGGAACATTTACAATAAGTAATGTTACCTTTTTGGGGGGGGGGGAATCTTTAAGGTATTTTATATGAATAAGACAATTTGTAATTTTTATTAGAAGAATTTTAAAAAAGAAAAATATTCCCAAAAATACCTCTTCAGAATAGGGGGGTTGTCTTAGATTCAGGATTGTCTTAATAGTCTGGTAAATACAGTAACTCAAACATGATGTTTGTAGTGTTTGGTTCATGTTTTTGATCCAAAGGCCCTTAACCTCTCCCTCTTCTAACATTCCAATATACTAAGGGGCCCCAAATTTGTTTGATCATGTACATTAATACTGAAGATGCCTTACATCTTGATAAATATTTTACAATCATTACCATAATCTACAACTTAAAATGCTTAACTGAAAAATGAAGTGACTCTCACATTAAATTTTGTACATCTATGCCCAGTTTCCTGTACACCACACATCAAATTAGCTACCAGCATTGGTGAATTTAACTGTATTGATAACTTTGATTGTTTCCAATAGCTTAACTGTGTGCTTTATAACTATGGTTTTGAAGATCAGTAATCTCTGTCTGTCTAGTACATATACTTCTTTCATAAATGGCAGTACTACAGTGTTTTGTAAAGGGCAAGTGATTTGCCTGATGACAAATGGTGTGCGTGGACTCGATAAGTGTTGCCAGTGTGTGCGAGTTCCCCCTCCTGCCCTTTTTCTCTGCCTCTCCCATTAATGCATTGCTTTGCATGACATCTTAACCGCTGCTCTTCCTTAGAAATAAGGTATTAATAAGTACGATTATAACAATTGTAAACACATTACTTTAATAATATATTGAGTACAATACCTAGTTTAACAGTTTTACATCCTGTTAAATAATTAAGGAATCGCGCACAATGTGCATTATCTTAACCTAAGACACTTTTAAAATACATACACACTAAAAAAGTGTCTGGCCTGGCTTTGAAACACTTGTTTTATTCCCATGGTTTGCAGTTGGTTTACTTAACGACATAGTATAGGCCTATTGAAATAGTCACTAGAACTTGTCCTATGCTAGCTAATTGAAAACTGAAATAACACAGTCATAGAGAGCCTCTCCTCCCTGAGTTCCTCCTAGAGAATCACAGCTTTAAGCTGTGCCAGTGCTTTCTTTTTGTCAGAGCATGTCACTGGTAGAAAGAAAATATACATGTGCTTATTGTTGTTTGTTCACCAGTGAAGGACTCGAGTCTTCAGATGGGCTACAATAAGAGCTCTTGATGTAATTCTAATGCATGCAAACATTCATTTGATAGTAGATTACAGTAATTTTCAAATGGGAAGCGTTTTCCTTCACCGCCAATCACGTGTACGAGCTAAAGTAGTACCGCTATCAGGAAGGGTCTTCCTTCCGTCTCGACGTCTCTGATTGGACCGCGTATCAAAGCAAGGAGAAGAACAAAACGCTTCCCATTTGAAAATTACTGTAGGAACTAGTCATGCTAAAAATATAGTTCTTGCATGTACGTATGCAGAAATATGCCCTCTTTCACCCTAACTGAGTCCCTGAAGTAAAATCACAATATTGCCATGTAGCGTAAGTTGTATTTTAAAGTCTGAATTCTCTGTGAGCCTGACAGCGGGAGTACAGTTTGGCAACATTGCACAACTGTGATTGGACTGCGTATCTAAGCAGGAGAAGGACAAATAGCTTGCCATCTTCAAAATATTGTAGTATTGTCTCAGTTACTTTCTAATGATTTTAGCGATCTTTCATTGTCAAATTTTATTTCTTCAGAAAACAGCTGACTGCAATCCTTTGTTATTGAGTATTTATTTGCTTGCAGCTTGAGTCCTTTCAAATCCTTCAGCAAATAATGCATCAGTTCATTGAAGATATTCCTTAATTACACTACTCAACAAATTTGAACTTTTTCCCCATAATATGAACAAAATAGGATGATCTTAACTAATTTTCATGCTTATGAAAAGTTCATACACATAATGTTTTTGTGTTATAGATATTTACTTGATACATTGAAAAATCAGGATTTTCGACCTATTAAAACTTACTTTGTTCTCATTTTTTGTATTAAAATTTTTGAAGAGCAGCTCAGCTATGATAAAACTGATAAAGTAATGCCTTATCAGCTATTAAATCATATTAAAATCACTCTTCGTGCAATAAAGTGCCAACTTGTATGGGCCCATGAGGCTCAAGCCCACCCAGTAATTTGTAAATATTTACTACCACCACCACCACCACCACCACCACCACCACCACCACCACTACTACTACTACCATGACCACCACCACCAACACTACCACCAACACCACAACCACTACCAACACTACCATCACCACTACCACCACCACTACTACCACCACTACCACCACTATCAACACTACCACCACCACCACTATCACCACTACCACGACCACCACCACTACCACCAACACTATCACCACTACTACCACCACCACTACCACCACCACTACCACCACTACCAACACTACCACCACTATCAACACTACCACCACCACTATCACCACTACCACGACCACCACCACTACCACTAACACTATCACCACTACTACCATCACTACCACCACCACGACCACCACTACCATCACCACCACCACTACCATCACACACTACCACCAGTATCACCACCACCACTACCACCAGTCTCACCACCACCACTACCACCAGTATCACCACCACCACTTTTTTTTTTTTTTTTTTTTTTTTTTTTGACCATAGTTGACCCAGAGTCCCACAGCCGGAGGCTACACTACTGGGGAGAATACAGATAATACATAGACTAATATTTACATACAATTTGCTATCTTGGTTTCAAGGCTTCGGTGTATGTGTAGATGATGATGATGTGAGTGATGAATTAGCGAAGGGTGAATATTTACAACATGGTACATGGCAATAAATCAGAAGCAGTTAGTACATATGTAGAAGATGACGATGAGGTGAATGATGAGTTAATGCAGGGCGAATATTTGCAACACACTAGAATTACATAAACTGGGAGGAATCTGTATACATATAGAAGATGATGATGAGGTGAGTGATGAATTAGCGGCGGGTGAATATTTACAACATAATAAAATGGCCGTCTGTACATGCTTAGAGGATAATGAGGTGAATGATGAATTGCTGAAGGGTGAATGTTTACAACACAGTAACATGGCAATCAGGAAGTCAAAGTCTTATACAGAATTAATATATACAAAAGAGTGAAATCGTGAGCGAGTTGAAGAGAAGACAACAAAATGTTTATGTTCACTATGGAATCAGAGTTAGTCTTCTTCTGAATTTCTTCTCTCTTCGATGACACGTCGAGCAAAAGTCTTGAAGGCCTCGTGGGTCGTTCTACCGGTCCAGTAGCTCAGCTCCGGCGCCCATTGTACTCCTTCCGCCGTGGCGATGCGTATCAGTTCGCGCCTGGCTTCCCTATGGCGTGGTCAGGTGTACAGCGCGTGGTATGCTGTGTCCTCCTCACAGTCTTCGCAGCAACACAGACTGTCGTCGGCCAGGTTGAACCTGGCCAAATTTGCCAGGAAGAGGCCATGGCCCGTGTAGAGCTGCGCAGTCGCGAAGTCTGGGGTTATCCACTTCTGCTGGATCCTCGTCCTGACGCTGGACCACCACTACCCTTACTACCACCACGACGACCACCACCACCACGACCGCCACCACCACCCTCCGCCGCCACCACCTGCTGCCGTCACCACCTACTACCACCACAACTACCACCGCCACTACTATCACTATCACCAACACCACGACCACCACTACCAACACTACCAACCACTACCAACACTATCAACACCACCACCACCACTACTACTACCACTACTACCACCACCACTACCACCACTGCTACCACCAATACTACATCCACTACCACCACCACTACCACTACAACTACCACCACTACTACCACCATTATCACCACTACCACCATGACCACTACCACCACTCGACCACCACCACCACTACCACCACTACCACGAACACCACTACGACCACTACCACGGCCACGACCACTACTACGGCCACCACCACGACCACCACCACTACCACCACGACCACCACCACTACCACCACGATCACGACCACCTTCACGACCACCATCACCACCACCACGATCCTGATCACCACCACCTCGACCACGACCACCACCACCGCAACTACCGCCGCCGCCCACCACCACCCGCTGCCGCTGCCACCACCCACCGCCGCCGCCACCACCCGCCGCCACCACGACCGCCACCAAGACCTCCACCCTCCGAAGTACCTTTCTCAGCTTTGAAAACACCGCTGCTGACATTTTTGCTTTCGACAATGTCCTAGAAAAGATTCCCACACATTGCTGTCCTGATTAGGCCTGTAGTCCTGTTGCCCTAGATACGGATATCAGGGAAAAGGTGGATTTAGATTAAGCTCGTGATGAATTTGTAGAGAACAGTCAAGAGAAATACATTTACAGTGTGCTGAACTAATAGAACGTGTTTTGTTTTATTTTATTTTAGTAGTTATCTAAGACCAAAAAAAATTAATATAATTATAAACTTTAAAGAATTTTCTTTAAAGTACAGAGAAGAGGTCGAAGTGTGAGCCTTCCGTCCTGGCAGCCCATGTTCAATACCCAGCCGGGCATTCACATAACTTCCCCATAATTGTTTTAAATAATATTATTTTCTTTAAATTCCCTTGAGCAATTTTTTACTTACAAAGATATATTTTTATTTTGTCACCCCCTCGGGTGATGGCACCCGGGCCGGCGCGCACCCCCCGCACCCCCCTTCCTACGCCCCTGTTCATAATGTGATTTGTCTTCAACAGATGACTTCCCAGTGTGATTCAAAAGATATGCGGCAGTATTACAGGCTTCTGCCCACAGTTCTTTTGGCAATTTACTTGGATTTAGCATAGAACGCGCACACTCCACAATGGTTCGATTTTCTCGTTCTGCAACACCATTTTGTTGCGGTGTATATGGTGTAGAAATGCAATGTTCTATACCTCTGTTTGCAAGCAATTCAGAAATGTTATTATTATTAAACTCTTTCCCTCCATCACACCTAAGTTGCTTGATGACATGACCATTTGTTTTAGTTTCATTCAGGAACTGTTCCAAAACTGTACTGACTTCACTTTTCTGCTTCAAGAAGAAAATACGACGAAACTTACTGAAATCATCTTTAAAAAACACATAGTACCGTGCTGATACAGTGTAAGATGGCGCCCGACATCATACATAGTGAAAGTGAGCTCTTAGCCAATGAACTTAACAAACTTAGTAAGAAGATCCTTGTTGATATCCTGGTTACAAGATGTATATCTACTGATGTGAGTGATACAGTGAAGAATTATTTCAGCGAAATATTCAACCATAATAAAGATAGTGGAATCTTTCAACAAGATCCTAAGGAACCCTCGTCTTCCCCGAGAGACAAGTTGGAAGCACAACAGTGTACACAGGAAGCAGTATTGGTGTGTAAACTAAATGATCAAATGGAAAAAAGACTAAATGAGCAAGAATTACTGATTCATCTGTTAAAAACTAAACAGTGTGATTGCATGTCAACTCAGGCTACTCCAAAGATAACGGCAAATACTGAACAAGTAAGTGTAAGTGAGGTTAGGGTAGTGGAGGATTCGACTGTAGTGAATGATTCTTCCATCAAACCTACATATGCTAGTAAAGCAAAGGACTTCAAAAATGTTATAATAGGTAAAAAGAGATTGAATTCAACCGACTCACTGAGAACTGTAGACAAATTATCATGGATCTTTGTGTCGCGATTCTCACCTGAGGTCACGACTGAAGATATAATTGACTACATAAAGGAATCCGAAAATGGAAAAGTGCAGTGTGAAAAGTTAAAAACCAAATATAATACTTACAACTCTTTTAAGATTGGAGTACCTGAAAATATCGCAGATAGTCTATTAAGCGAAAGCTATTGGCCACAAGGAACATTAGTTAAGAAATATTACCGACCTAGAAATGAGAATTCTAACGGTGAGAAGGTTTTTTTAAGAAAAAACTAAATCAGAAACCGGGTACTGATACTACTATACACAATACACTAAATACGTACTTCAATATTTTATCGGCTAATTCCCAATCTCTACATGACAAGATAAATGTAATTGAAGTACTACTTCATGAAAACAATATATCTATATTTTGTGTCTGTGAACATTGGTATGTGGAGGCATCAAAAGAATTTGCCATTATTGATGGTTACAGTTGTGCTGACATGTTCTGTCGTAAGAATAAAACGAGGGGAGGTGTGGCCATTTACATCAAATTGGACCTCACGTACCAAGTCCTGGATATGAGTAAATTTTGTGTTGAAAGTGATCTTGAAGTGGTCTGTGTAAAAGTGAATCTTACGCCCACGGCGCAGGTAATCATAGTCTCTATATATAGAGTGCCTAATGGTGACTTGGAGATTTTCATGGATGGTATTGATAGACTCCTTATTAATTTATCGCGAAATGGCCTTCCGATAATTGCCTGTGGAGACATTAATATCGATATCACATTGGATGAGGGTTTTCCTATATTATTTATGGACACTCTTCGATCGTCAAACTGTCACTGCTTAAATTTCAAGCCTACAAGACAAGGTGCATGTATTGATAATGTTTTCACCAATGTACCTAAATCACATATTAGTACTGTGGTTCTCTCACCTCCGGTTTCAGACCATAATGCTCTGTTAACATCTTATGGGCCGTTAGAAACTATAAAATCCAGGCCAGTAGAAACAAGTCCTAAGCTAATTAGAATTTTCGGAAACCGGAATAGAAATAACTTTAAACTTGCGATTTCCAATATTAATTGGAATCAAGTTCTTCTGGGCAATCAACATGCATTTAATAGATTTATAACTACCTTCATTGACACAATGAGTGTATGTTTTCCTTATAGACTTAGCAAAAGATGGAATACCAGGCAGAACGATACTGATATTGTATCTAAATGGTGCACGGATGCGCTACATGTGAAGCGTAAGGAAATGGAGAAATGGTACAATTTGTGGCAATGGGCTCTTTGTTACAACTTGCTGGTTGATGATACTAAGAGGAAATACTATGAAGCGAGAGCGATATACAGGAAATCTCTAATACAAGAGAAGCAAAATTTCTATGCCGATTCAATTGCGAGGGCACAAAATCAATGTCAAAAGGCATGGGAAGTGATTAGTAAATGTAATAAGGTGAAGTTTATTAACACCACGGATAAGTTGACAGCTCAAAAGTTTAGTGATACTTTTGTCTCTTCAATTGAAGACATATGTATGCAGGTCCCATCTTCGGTTACTGAAGCCACTAGATTGGTTGAAAAACTGCCAGTCAACAGACAAACTTTTAAAATGCAGCCGGTGACTCAAGAGGTAGTTTACAATGTGGTGAATAGCCTGAAAAACAGTAAATGTCGTGATATTTATGACATAAGTCTCGACCTTATCAAGGATGTGCTCCTTGATATCTTGTACCCACTTACTATGTGCATAAATCAGTGTATAATAACGGGTGTTTTTCCTGATCTTTTAAAACAGTCTAAAGTGGTGCCTATATTTAAAAAAGGTGACTATCAATCCCCCATGAATTATCGCCCTATATCTATTGTGCCGATATTCTCCAAAATTATAGAGAAGGTGGTAATTCTGCAGCTAAATAACTTTTTTGAAGGTAACAACTTATTTACTAAAGCACAATTTGGCTTTAGGTCTGGTCTCTCTACAATTGATGCAGTTACCAAACTTGTTAGCAATGTACTGTCTGGCTTTGATAAACACGCCAGCACACTAACTACATTATGTGACCTTTCCAAGGCTTTTGACTCTGTACCACATGACGTCCTGCTTAAAAAACTTGAATACTATGGAATAAGTGGAGTGGAGTTCGAGTTTTTTCGGAATTACTTAGTGAACCGTACTCAACGAGTTTTCTATAATAATACTTATTCAGAAGTGGTGGTTATGAAGAACGGTGTTCCCCAGGGATCAATATTTGGTCCGTTTTTGTTCCTGGTAATAATAAATGACCTGCCTGTTAATATAACAGCACCCTGTGAGTCGTTACTGTATGCAGATGACTCCTCATTTTTTTGTACTAATAGTAATATAGACACGCTTAATCAACAGATGACAGATTGTCTGTCAGTGTGTAAGACATGGTTTTCAAGTAATGGTCTTTTACTTAATGATGACAAAACTCAATCAATTCTTTTTAGTTTAAACAATCATGAGAGAGTGAATATTAATTTATTAGGAATTATACTCGATCCGAAACTTACTTGGAGTCCGCAGATAAACAAGATTTGTAGTAGACTTTCCAGAGTAATATATTTACTCCGGAAGCTAAAGATATATATTCCTAAAGAGTATTTACGGATGGCATATTATGCATTCTTTAATAGCATTATCAGTTACGGAATCTTAATTTGGGGTTGTGGGCATGACTTGCCTAGAATTTTACTGTTACAAAAGAAGGCCATAAGAATAATCACAAACTCAAGTTATAGTGCTCATTGTAAACCACTGTTTATCAGTGAAAAGATTCTCACCGTTTACAACTTATTCATATTTAAATGCCTCGAATATGTTAAAGTAAACTTAACTGATATCCCATTGAGACGAGACAGGCATACACATAACACCAGATATACGAATAATATTGACCTTCCAAGAGTTAGGCTTGCTAAGTCACAAGAATATTACAAGTATATTGGATTAAAAATGTTCAATAAATTACCTATTGCAGCACACTATGTTAACCTGAAAAGGTTTAAGACCAAAGTGTATAATTGGCTGGCTTTAAATCCATTTTACAAGCTAGAGGAATTTCTCTGCCTATCAGAAGTAGATATAGTTTTTAACTGAAACTAGAGTGGGTAGTAGGTACAAAGTTGTATTTTAACTTGTTTATTTTGATGTAATGTGAAGTTTGTTTATGTACCTTGTATACGAGTATGTATAGAATTTTTATGTTGATGTACCTTTTTTATCTTTGACGGCAACTACACAAGTCAGACTTGTATTTGGTTGAAAATAAATAATTCTAATTCTAATTCTAATTCTAATTCTTTTCCAAGAGACTCAATGGTCATAGGACCATTCACATCAGCATGGATTTGTTCACCAGTTACCTTTGGTCGATTCACTCGATTTTTTAATGGCAGTTGATGCATTTTTCCCAATGCACATCCATCACAGAATCCTTCGTTGCACCCATCCACATTGATGTCCATCTGCTTCAAGACTCTCTTCACATGTTGTTTGTGTTGATGGCCAAATCTTTCATTATAGACTTGCAGCATATCCGTCGATGCCACTAGATTCACTTGTGCAGGCTGTGCCGGTTTAACAACACGTATATCAAGCACATACAAACCATTTCTGGCATGTCCAGTCATCATTGTTTTCCCAGTGACTTTATCTTCAAGTAAGAACACTTTCGTCATCCAGTTTTGTACGAAAACCTCGTCGTGCAGCTGCTTTCACAGAGAACAAATGAGCACTTGCTTCAGGAACATAAAACACATTTTTCAGTTCAGCATTTTTCCAGGAGTTGTTCAAATGCATTTGAATTTTCACAGTTCCCTCTCCATGAGCTAGCATGCTCACCACCTCGTTTTCCAAGCGAGATCCTTTCAGGTACAGCAAATTTTGTATAAGTTTCAAAGTATTGTTTATTTCAGTGATGTGATGTGTGGCACCACTGTCACAGTACCAACTGTCTGCTTCAACAGAATTATTTACTGAGGCACCTAAAACACATGATAAAAATGAAACATTCTCTTCATGCTGTTTTTGCCTAGTGCTGCCATCTGTCTTTTTCAACGGATACTCCGCTGCCCAGTGGCCTAACCGCTGACATTTACAACATGGAAATTTCTGTTTTGCACGTTCTACATTCTTTTTCGATTTTTCACTGTTTAGCTGATTTTTCTTCACAGGGGCACAACCACGTGCAACATACGCAGCTGATTCCACCGTAGCTTGGTCACGTAATTCAATCGTGCACAGTTTTTCAATCAACAAGTTCACCTTTTGATTTTCCGAAGGAATTGTATCCCACAAGTCTTTAAAATGACCGTACTCTTTTCCCAGCATGGATAAAATTCGGCCATTTAAGATTCGTTCCGACAGAACATTTTCTTTGTGCTTTTTTCAGTACGTCGTTCAAATCAACAAAAAGCTTCTGCAATTTTGCTACATGCGTGCTAATATCCTCTTTGTTATCACGTTGAACACAAAAGAAGGCTTCAATCAACATGTTTAATTGTTGTGTACTGCTTCTTTCGAATCTTGCGTGTAACTTTTCCCACATTTCGCTTGCATGGCTGCATGTCAACACGAGCTATGCAACGGCTTTTCCCAGCGTACCTGCCAACAAGCTTGATGCCTTCGCGTCGTCTTTCCGCCATCTTTGTTGCGCCTCTTGTTCGGCTGCAGTTGCACTTTCTGTAAGTTCAGGACACTTGCGCGTACCTTCGACAATATCTTCAAGAGCATAAGCTCGTAATAACATCGACACATGCCACTTCCATTTCGCCCAGTCCTCGGGACCTTCAAGTCTATCCACTTGAATTTTGTATTCACTGTTACCGTTAGCCATTTTGTCACACGGAGTCCAGTTTTCACAGGCAAATTTAGGTCGATCTTAATCACGAGCAAGAGTTCTCATGCACCAGTTCACACGCACATTGGGCCCATAACCTATTGATAGCAGAACCAGTTGAAGATATTTAATTAACTTTATGTAGCATATTACATAACACTTGAATACAGAAAGCTTCATGTAGCACCATGACGCTCTCAACAGTACAGCAAAACATGTCCGACTCTCTAGCACAAAATGAAGAGGAAGGTTACAGTGTGGCCAACATAAAATTACAGTTCACACACAGTCCACATATTCATATTTTTCTTTTTATATTATAACTTAACAAAATCAGTGGTTCAAAAGCAAACAAAATTAAAGGAAAATTTCTGTCATGCCTAAATAAGAATGACGGGTTACAAGTGTTGCGCAAGATTTCAGATATTTTAATGGGTAACAGTGTAGAGAACTTGGAGCAGATGGATCATCTGAGTGTCAGTGACACTGCATGTTACAAATATGCAAGATTAACTTCTTGCGATGTTGAACGTACATTTTCAAGATACAAGTCTCTGTTCCGTGAAAATCATCACAGCTTTAAGATGCACAACTTAAGATCTACTTTTGTCGTTCACTGCAACAGTTCTTCACTTGCTGACTAGAATGACTAGATGAGTACTTCTGTAAATATTGGTTAAATAAGTTAATTAAAATATTTTCATATTTTTTAAACATATTTTCGACTTTTTAATCACATAAAAAATAAATATTTTTGTTTTTATAAGCACCTAAAAGTCCAAGCTCTAGTGATAAGTCTTTCTCTTCATTTCAAGTTCTACACACATATTGTATAAGGACCTAGAGTTTCAAAATCGAAAGTCAATCGAAAGTCCTTAATTTCAAATTACAAAATACAAAGCCCGGGCGATACCAGGCCTTTTCAGCTAGTTAAGATATATAATTTTTCCCCCTAAAGGTTTAATTTGTATGATTTAAGATTTTCTTGGCATAGCATATGCATAACATTTTCTTGGGTTGACAGCCAGGACCCTATTTCATAAAACTTTACAGTCGTGACAAATACGACAATTATGTCAAGTCTGACATATTTGTCAATCTCATGACAATTGTATTTTTCATAAATATGACAAATTCTCCTTACATGACATTTCATTTCATTTCATTTCAATTTATTCACCAGAAGAATCTTGTTACAAAATTCATGGTTTCGTCACTTAAGTCTAATACAATATATGATACAGCTTGTTAACACTGAGATATAAAATACTTATATTAGGATTAAGAGGAAATCTCTCCTTCAAAAAGCATAATTAAGCATAACTAAATTGGCAAGTCTACCATCTGAATATCAAGAAATTCATGGACAGAAAAGGGTTGATACAATAACAGGATTTTTTAACTTTATTTTTAAAAGCATTGTTAGAAAGAGCATTAAACCCATCGGGTAACTTATTATAAATATTTATTCCTTGATATGTTATACTATTTAGGCATTTTGTGAGCCTATGTTTATTTAGATGAAGATGATTAGCTATTCTGGTATTATGAGTATGATATTCTGAGTTTTTTGTGAAAGATTCTTTAATCTTATGTACGAAACATACAGTTTCTAAAATATAGATACTGGGTACTGGTAAAATTTTCAACTTTTTAAAAACTTCTCTACTAGGAGTGCGGACTGGCACTTTCAACATAATTTTTGCTATTTTCTTTTGTAATTTGAAAATGGTTGTTATTTTTGATGATGTACCCCAGATACAGATACCATAAGTAATTTGTGAGTATATAAGTCCAAAGTATACAGATTTAATAGTTTCGAGAGAGACTACTCTAGCAAGAATACGGAAGGCAAAGTAAAGTCTCCTCAGTTTATTTGCTATGTAGTTTTTTTGCGTATTCCAAGAAAGATTTGATTCAAACCAAATTCCCAGAAATTTGGTATTTATACTTTCCTCAAGGGTTGTTCCGTTAATATGAATAGCAAAAGGGTTGTCAAGTTTCTTTTGGTGGAATCGCATTAGTATTGTTTTTTTTACGTTGAGGTGGAGTTTATCTTTTAGCCATGACTGTAAGTGTGAAATTGTCAAATCAACTTTTTTTAGAAGTGTAGTTGAGTCAGCGTCATTAAAAACCAGGTTAGTGTCGTCTGCAAATAATATTGTATGAGCATGAGGTAATTCAGAAGGAAGATCATTTATGTATATTAAAAAAAGCAGAGGCCCTAGAATACTGCCTTGAGGAACTCCATCTTTGAGAAGCATGGCAGTTGACTTAGCTGATTTAATTTGAACAATTTGTGTTCTGTTTTGCAAATAAGATATAAACCAATTGTTTGCAACCCCTCTGATTCCATACCTGTCCAGTTTTTTACATAAAATTTTGTGGTTGACAACGTCGAAAGCCTTTGTCAGGTCAAGAAAAATGCCTAATGTTTCTTCTTTTTTATCTAAGGATTGTAGTATTTTATTTATAAAAGCAAAAAGTGCATCATTTATTGACTTATTTTTTTGAAATCCAAATAGTGAGGGGGAGATTATCTTATGGGTATTTAGGAAGGAAATAAGCCTATTGTACATGACTTTTTCTAAAATTTTTGAAAAGGAGGATAGAAGTGATATTGGTCTATAGTTTTCTACTTTGTTTTTATCTCCTTTTTTTAATATAGGTTGGACTCTGGCTATTTTGAAACAGTCTGGAAATATTCATACCGATAGTGAGCAGTTGCAGATATCAATTAGCGGTTCAAGAATATAAGAGTAACTGTTTTTTACGACAACGTCTGGTATTTCATCTATGCCTTGCGAATATTTGTTTTTTAAATTGAGAATTATCTTCGTTATTTCATTTTTTGTTACTGGATTAAGAAAAATCGAATTTGGATTTGAATTTGAATTTGAATTTGTTTGAGACATACTAATTAAAGTCACATTCTGGAGAGATTTACTCTTAAGATCCTCGATGACATTGACAAAGTATTCATTAAAAGTATCGGCGATGACTTGAGGGTTATTTATGACATTTCCTGATTCTATAAGTTTTATATCATCTTGTTTTTTTATTTGACCAGTTTCTTTTTTTACTATCTCCCAAAGGGCTTTAGTTTTATTATCAGATTTATTAATATAATTATCATGGTGATTCTGTTTAGCTTTGGCTATAACTTTTTTTAGGATATTAGTGTAAGCTTTGAAAGCATCACTAGATGTGGATCTGTAAACGTTATAAAGAGCTTTTTTTCTCTTACACGAGACCATAATTCCTGGTGTTATCCAGTTTTTCATAGTGCATTTAATGTTAGCATACTCGACTTTCGTTAGAGGAAATGCCACATTAAAGTAATATTGAAAACTTTTCAGAAAATTTGTTGTTTTTTTATGAATATCAGTTTCATCTATTACATTTAACCAGGTTTCCTTGCTTAATAGAAAATTTAGGTATTCTGTGTTCACTTGGTTATAAATTCGTTTGCCTTCTTTGTTTTTTATTTCCCGCATTTAGGCATGGTATAGTGATATGTATGAGGACAGCATTATGGTCAGATATTCCAAGGCTTTTGTTCTCGACATTGTATTCAAATGAAAAATCATTTATTATTATTTGATCCAAACATGTTTGAGAAGTTTGAGTAATACGAGTAGGCGTGCTGATAAGTTTTTTTAGGTTATATTGATTTAGGAGCAAATTGAAATGGGGTACAGTTTTATCTCGTGCTAAGAAATTTATATTGAAATCCCCGCATATAACTAAAGGTATTCGTACATTTTTTTGCAAGAGTTTCACAAGGGTTTCAAATTTTTTTAGAAATATATCAGAATCACCAATGGGAGATCTATATAAACATACAATGTTAATTTTATAATTTTGATACGAAATTTGAGAGACGGCGTGTTAAAAATGTTTTTCTTCATTAAGGTATTCAGTGCTATTTATTACTATACTTTCTATACCATCTTTCACATATATTGCAGCACCTCCACCTTTTTGCTTAGCTCGACAGAAACAACTAGAAAGCTTAAAATTATTAATGCTATAGGACTTAATTAATGTAAATTAATGTAATGCAAATTAATGTAAATTGTCAGACTAAAAAGAACCCTTTAATAAATGCAACAATTTTATGTCAAACCTAAAGTTTACTTTAATACACTACAGATAGTTCTCATATAAAAATTAGGGAATCCCACTCAAATGAGCATAGTATGATAGTAGTAGATTTTGCTGCTCTCATATACGCATGCAATAATTAATCTCAACATTGATTGTGATGTACAAGCAAATGATTATTCCTACTGAAAATAATTGAATTATATTTCTCTTTGAAAACAGAGTCATTGAACTGAAAGTTTTCTAGTAATCCATAATGTGCTTATGTCACTCTTACTCCTGTGGCTAATAAAATAGCTGTATTAAGTAAAGGAATTTGTAATGGGGTGAATGGGATAATTCCAATTGATGGTCAGATTGAACCAATTTCATTTGTTGGAATATACTTCTATGCAGTGGCCCCAACTTTTGAAACACATTGGGTGGGCTCAAAGGCATTAAAAATGTCACATTGCTGTCTTTTACTTTACTCATGAAATTAACTTATATAATATTGAAATGACTATACGTTGGCCTAAATGTAAAACGATACAAGAAATTATGTCAGTATTTCTAATAACAATCAATTACATTTACTTCATGAATGGGACAACACAACACTGCAACGCCCCCATCCACCTTAACCCTTCCTCTTCTTTTGGCTTCTTCAGTTGTGGAGCGTGCTGATCTCAGCAAGGCCGACCCTTTATAAAATGACTTGAAGGGTAACAGAAAGGTGGGAAAGACATTGCGTAACGAAGGGCATGTAAGAAATTAGATGCCCTTCGCAAGCTGAGAATATATAAAATTACCATGTGTAAGCTAAACAAAACTTATTTATTGAAGTTTGAAATTCATTAAAGCCTGAGGGGCCAAACATCAATAAGACATTTCATATTAACCCTTATTATTATTTACAAACTTAGACCTGATGGGCCAACATCAATAAGATTAAAAATATAATTTACAAGAATTCCCACAGCAGGGATAAAATAAATTGATTTGTACTTATTTATGCAACTTTGGTTATTTCATTTTAACATTAGGAAATTGTTTCGGCCAAACAAGTAATTATTTCAATATTACTTTAACAATCAGTAAAACAAATATTTACATGTTTTTACCTGACATCAAGTCTTCCCGCCAGACATTCCTGGACAGGAAAATATAGTTCCAGGTTCCAACCTGGTGCCACCTATATTCTTGATAAAATACGTGTATCAAATTAAAAGAAACCTACCAAAAAAAAAAAAAGGAAATCCAGACCCTCATGGTCCACAAACAAAATCCGGTGACAACAAATTAATTGAATTTAAAAATCACACAAGGAACTGACTCCATTTTTCAAAGTCAGAAGCCACTACAAGAAATCAAAACACAGGGGAGAAGCCCCAGATAAATCTTAATTTATCCTGCATATTAAATAAAACAATGTCACACTAACATGACTAAATTAAAATAGAAGGACCCGTCCCTCCTAATCACGAACAAGGAATTAGGTACAGCTAAAGATTACAGCAATAATATGAGATGCACGTACCTTGCAATTCCTAGCATAGCCGACCCGGCGAGGCCGCCATGTTGTATTGGTACCCTAGCATCATGACACCACGGTTGCAACCCCGAAGCACAATGGAAAATTAGTGAGAGGGAGGCCTATGTCACCTGCCCTTATATAGAGGCGTCTTCCGCATCTTCCTAGGCGCTAAAATAACATCTCCAATCAGCTGAGGGCTTCTACACAATCTTCAAAACAAAAGAATACTTTGCGAATTAGATTTACGGACACAAAGCGCAACGGAAGAGCTTCCCGATCCTGCGCTCCGGCGTGACTGGTATGAGAGTCCGCATTGCGATGGAAGCTACCACCACATTTCCCCTCTAAGCGAAGCATCCCTCCTTCTGAGCGAGCGCTCACGAGAGATTACGAAGTTAGACACAATAGAATCTTACAACTCTAGTGACGCAACAATGATACACGTGATAGAGGGCTGATGCATTGGTGGCTATTAAAGTTTCTTATCTTCCATGCACCTAATTATAATCTCATTATAATTTAAACCCCTTTTAACCCTTTTGAGCCAATGACATGCTTTATAATATTAATATGATTATTTATATTGGCTCAACACCCAATCTTGAACCCAGTAAGAAAATTTTCCCTTGTCCAAATAAAAGCCTCTCCTTAAAAATAAGAGAAAGTCGTCGCCAATCTTCGTGTTAATCCCCAAAAGGTACCTACCCAAATACAAAATTTTGTTTTCAAACGATTTTCCGTTGCAAGAAGCCGTATTCCAAAGAGCGCGTATTCAGAGTGGGTGACTTATAACTACCCTTCAGAGAATTATTTCGAAAAAGTGTTTCAAATAAAAGTTTTAGCTCTTAGTATAGACTAAGAAACCCATGGGCAGAATTTAAAGAAAAACGTAAAGAGTCGTTTTCGAAAAAAAACTTTCTTTATGTAAAAATAAGGAAAACTCTTCTCCAATCTTCGGTTCACATTTTGAAAGGTACCTGACATAAATACAAAATTTTGTCCTTTTCAACTTCCCAAAATTCGAGATTTCGCTTGGAAAACAAAATATAAAAATATAAAAAATCACTCCAAAAATAAAACTTTGCACAATTTTGGGAGTGTATTTTGGCCTAGAAATGTGTGAAACAAAATATGTTCGCTTTATTAATGGTAATACCCACAATTCGTGAATCTGCCGCTCACGAAAACAATGTATATGGGTGATTCTACAATTAGGTGTACCTTTACTGTCCCTTTCATGGGCTTCAAGCCCATGAGGATTTCATTCCTCATATGTCGTCCTGATTATTTCGTAACACACATTCTTGGTGGCCTGACTAACGTATTGTTGCATAACAATGAGCTTGATCTCGATGTTCCTTTCGCTTCCTAAAATTCCTTTAACTGTGGCAATAGAAATTTAAAATGAGATTTTAATATTGTCACACTCGGCATCATTGTTTCTACAGTATACCATTACCTCAAAAGCTTGTTGTTGAATCTTTCCTTTGCAGTTTATGTCTTCAGTTTTGTTACCTTGTATTTTGTGCCATGTTCATTTTTCTGAATGACACATTAACTAAAATATTAATTCTTCCTTTGCAGTATATATCTTGTGTTTTTTTACCTTATTTTTTGTGCAGTATTCATTATTCTGAATGACACATAACTAAATATTCCCTTTTTTTTTACAGGATGCTCCAACAACTGCCCAGCAATATTATTGTCCAAAATGTGAGTGTGGTTATACTGATATAAAAAAGCTAGAAATACACGTGGAGGAATGTTTGAACCTGTGAGTGAAATTAAACCAAATCAGTTTTTATGGTGCTTATTTTTAAAGTGCTGCCTGTAGGCATATATATTTATTATGTAAGTAATAATAGAATTCATTATATAATGAAGAACATTACATTGACCTGGTGAGTATTTTACAACTAAATGACTGCATGCCAGTTCTTTATTTCAACAGTATTTTTGAATTTCTAACTAATATCAGTTATATAAGTTTAATATGTCTTTTGTTGCATCGTATAGAGTAATATTATTCCAGTTAAGGTATAATCCGCAACTAAATCCATAAATCTTTTCCAGTCATGTTCTTCTTTAGCTGCCATATTCTGTAATTTTTTATTTGCCAGTCGCTCAACTAGAGATATTTGCCATCGGGATCTCCCTATTCCTAGTCTATGTAAATTTTGGTGTGTTTGGTATTCTGTAACGTCATTTGAGATCATCCACTTCTGGTGGATATCTCAAATCGAATTCAGTATGCTGTCCTGAAGGTAGCTGAAGCATTAGTGATGTACAGGTGACGATTAACCAACGAGAGGCAAGGATTTTAAGTGATGTCATCACAACTGTGATAAGCTGGAATAGATTAAATTCTATCTATCTACAATTTGATGCTTGCATTGTTTATATTTCTTTTTAGTTTTTTAGATGAAGGTTTTCTGCTAGTGGTTTCCAAGTGTATATTTTGGTTAGTTATCTTGGGGTCTTTGTAGGATGCCTTTTTTGCTTTTGAATATATCTTGAGTGTAGATGATTTGGCACTTAAATTGCACTGTAAATTATACGATGAATCATCATTTACACTGTGAGCTACTGGCTCTAGAGAAAAAATCTCAGTGTTTAAAGAAAAATGTAGTTTATTAGCATTCATAATATTAGTCTATGATTTTACCCCCACAGAGAAGGGCACTACACAGTTCACTTCTTCTCAGTGGCAGCTCATGAGATTTCATACGAGGGGGACACTTGCAAATATAGGTTAAAATGTTAGGAGGAAAATAGTCAAAATTGCATCCAGAAATTTGTTTTGAATGTACTTTGCTGTATCTTTGAACACATTTGAATTATCAAAATGAAATTTCAAGACATTGTCAGGCTCGCAGTATAATTAATGAGACATTTATAAACAACTGAGTTATCATTGAAAAAATTATAAAATTGAAAATTGAAATTAAATCATAATTACCTGTCTCGTTCTGCCCATGCTAGGCCAATAGACTATACCAATTCAAATTCCCTGCAAAATTTAACAGCATCAACAATGCATGACAGAATTTATGTTTTTGTCAACAAGCGCATTATGCTTACAAAGCCGGTATTTATCTTTAGCCAATTTCTTGTGTAACTTATGTTTTGACCCATTGTGTATCATATTTCTTTCATATTGATGTTTCAAGGCTTCATGCCACTTTTAGTACATGTCTCTTCCACTGAAGAAAATGCATGGAAAACAAAATAAGCTTGTGCATTAATTTGAGGACACCCTCCAGTTTTCCCCTACACATTTTTATTAAAATTCCTGTTGTATGCTCTGTTTTTATCTTTATAAGTTAGACTTATCGAAAGCTCTGGTCTAGGCCGGTCTGTTTCTTTGACTAATACTCGGTCATCGAATTTAGATATTTATATAATTATTTAGATATTTAGTTTGTATCTAGTTTACCTCATTCATTTCACTGCCTACTATACTGTGCATAAAAAGGACTCCACCAATTAAACAACACCCAAGATCAGAACTCAGTAGCTCACTGAAAACACTCAACATTCGGCTTTAGCTTATGTGAGAAGTTGTGGAAAGGGCCCTTCTCAAATCTGGCAAGGTGTTACTGTATTGTGATGCCCCAGGGAGGATCAGCCAGTGTGGGAGAAAGATAGGTAGCTGTATTCTCTCTCTCTCAATTCATAAATATCTTTTTCTAATAATTATAGTGCAAACCACCTCATCCAGCAAGTATGCGTATAATTATATAGACAGACACTGTAGACAGTGCCAGAAAGTGTGAAGTCACAACATTAATGTGACCCTATACAAATTAAACTAGCTACAACCCCAGATTGCTTGACCCTTTATCTTTAGGAAAGGGGATAACGTTAAAGGGAAGAGAGATGACCAGGAAGCAAAGTCATGACAGAAATTTGATCCATGCTTTATTGCCAAACTTGACTTAAACCACTAACGTTCAAAGCGTAAGCTCGAAGTTTGAAATAGGTATAATAACTTTATTCTTTGCTATTACAGTTCATATAAAAAATGGATGGTGGGGGGGGGGGGGCACATGACTCTTGCCCCCCTTTTTAAACCATCTTTTTCATCACCCTTTCTGAGTAGTTTTCTTTGTGGTTGAAGATCCTTCTTTTCTTCTCTTTCTCTGGACACTGACGTGGAAGCTGCTAATACCCATAGGTTTCTGGTGTCCAAATGGAAGAAACAGTCACAAAGGAGTAAGCTACAATAAAAATCCTGCTACCTAAGCTTATTACAAATTATATTCAATAAAATGAAATACAATGCTGGGCCAAAAGAAAATTAAATAACACACACTTTAGAAGAAATTGACATAAAGATAATTAAAATTCCACTCACCCCAAATTCAGTAGTTCATTCCAGTCGGTTACCTCACATACCAGTGGTCCCTTTTATTTCTTTTAATTTATTTTAGATCCTTTCCTCTTTCTGAAAACCAACAGGTACATACCCGGAAAACCTAACACACCTTACCCATCATCGGAAAGCCTTCCTTTCTATTTTCCCACCATACAGGGAGAAGCCGAGAAAGAGGCTAGTTCTTTATATTAGATCTAATATGCGGCTGCTCCAAAAAATTACTTTATATTTTAATTAGGATTACTTTAATTCAATTTAAACTCGTCACATGAAAACAGGCTAGCAACTACAGTCTCCATTCAAATATTAATTCATGCATTATTAAAAAATAACAAGATGGCTACCCTCTAAAGCGTGGGTTTGCCCCAAGCTATAATTCTGATTTGAATTTCAAGCATAATCTTTACATCACTCAGAAGCAAATTACATGCACTTTACTATACACCCACTTGCATGGATTTGTGGTATTACAACATACGAGACTCACTAAATTCCAGTTAACAAACTTCTACAATCAGAGCAGCACCAATGCAAGTCTGTGTTGATCGCCATCTTTATTGTTTCTTAAGGGCAGCCACGAAGAAGGCAAAAGCCTTCCTCCTACAAGCACTAGCAATTGTCTGCCCATACAGATGTCGTGTACACATTCCTGATGTAAGCCTCTGGTCTGTCCGGCGGGAAGCATAAAGTGATTGGGTGAGCTATACAATTTCATATCAGCACACTCTGTGACCTACAGGTAGAACCGCACCTGCTTCTTCTTAGGGAAACTTCCTTAATATCTTGTACACACAAACAACACTTATCTTTCACAAGTCACAAAGAACTGGAATTCCACTTTAAATACATAAAATAAGTGAAGCTCTTGCACTGGTGACAGAATTGCTTTCAAACATGCCAGTTGACAACAATGGAATCTTGTTTTGCTAAAGATGGCAAACGTATTTATTCTTTTTTCTTTTTCGTAGTTTTACCTCTCCCTTTTAGGATTTAAGCGACCCAAGCTGCCCGGGCCTTACAGGGCCGCGACCTGTCGGGAGAGGGATTACCTTTGGATCACATACATACTTTTTTGACCAGACAAGGACATGGAGGGCCTCCCCAGATGAGTGATCAGCCCAATGCTGGGGCCACCTCCGAGACAACACGAACACATAGGACGATACACACCATTCACAAACACACTCACTCAGAACAAGGCGAGGATGAGGATGAAGATGATAATGACGGCCAGATGATATCCGGGGACCACAAGGGCCTAAAGTTACCTGACATTTGTCTCATAGGTGAGGGAAACCCCCGAAAAAAACCTCACCTAGGTAACTTGTCCCGACCAGGAATCAAACCTTGGCCTGCTGCATGAGAGGATTGGTCGCATCCCCTGAGCCACAGCGGTGGACTAAACATATTTATGCAAATCTTATTTTAGTATATTTTCATTAGTTCGTTAAATTCCAAAATATTTTAATTAGTTTGCTTACGAATTAATAATATAAAATTTTAAAAAATATCTTATGTGAAATTCTCATAACTTCCTGTGCCGAAATAAAAGTTAACCTCTTAGTTTAATATACCGGTAAGTATTATGTATGACATTCTCTTCATGTAAATTGGTTGTAAAAATGAAGTGAATGTCTTTACCACACCACATCGCATCCCCAAGGTATACATAACCCCCCAAAAATTGTATTAATGTACTTCCGTAACTTTCTTTACTTTAAGCATGGCTAATACATTTTTCTCACTTCACATTCTGATATAGAACAAAAGGCCATATTGCAAAGAGCACATATTCAGAGTGGACCCTTCAGATAATTTTTTCGAAAAAATGTTTCAAATATAAGTTTTGAACTCATAGTATAAGCACCCTATGTGTAAAATTTAAACAAAATCATAAGAGCTGTTTTCGAGAAAATCACGGCAGTTTCTTCTTGTAAAGTCCCCTTAAGAATAAGAGAAAGTCATCACCAATCTTCTTGTCACATCCCCTAAAGGTAACTAACCCAAATACAACATTTTGTTTTCGTACAATTTTCCATTACAAGAGGCCATATTGCAAAGTGTGTATTCAGAGTGAGTGGCTTATAACTACCCTTCAGAGAATTTTTCGAAAAAGTGTTTCAAATAAAAGTATCTTGGTATAAGCAACCCATGTGCAAAATTTAAAGAAGATTGTCATTCTATAATTGAGTGAGTGAAGCTTTTTTAAGAGTGAGGCCATAGGCCGAGCTACGGTTTTAACTAGTATTTTAAAAGGCATAATTGAGCGAGCAAAGTTTGCAAAATTAATCTAAGTCAGATTTTTGCTTAATGCGCAAGCTTGAAATTCTACCCCCCCCCCCCATGTCGGATATTATCTACTGACAACATATTATGACCCCACCATAACTGACCCACTAACCACTTACTTAGAAATTAACTACAGTGAACTCTCTATATTCCGGACCTCAGTATGCCGGACTTCGGATAACTTGGACAGATTCTTGGCAAACCAGACCCATACCTACAGCCATTTTACAGCCACTTCAGAACTGCAAGGGAAGTAATTATTCAAAAGCAACAGAAACAGTGTGTATACAGAAGAACTGTTACAATTTCTTTCCTCCTAAATCTTCTCAGAAAAATATGCTCACAGTGCCACATCAATCAAAATATTGCACTAATAATGTAACAGTGTGTATTTCAGACTCTGACTAGAAATTTCAATATAGAACTGAAGTGTTATTCTTTATGTTCCAATTGTAAGTTTTAATATTATGTTCCGCCTCATACGTTTTGTTATTGCAGCTTAAACACGAAATTTCATTCCTAATTTACTCTCTATAAGTCGGACATTTCATAACTTTAGTCCGGTTTATCAAGAGTTCACTGTAATGTTATGGAGACTACTGAAATGAACAAAGTTAGAAAAGTTAGAAGAACATTTTATTTTCCTTTGTTTGGGACTCAAACCCACTACCTCATCCTCCCTGGACGAGTACCGTGCATTTTATAATTTTTAATTAACATTTCAATATTTCTAAAAATACATAAAAAATGTTTTTGATTTTTTTGGCAACAGAAATATATGAATTATAAACAATTTTAATAACTATTCAGAAAAAATTAATAATTTTTTTAAATATGTAAAAATTTAAAAATAGAACAATGAAAAAATTAATTGCAATTCTACTGTAGCAATTTTCCACTTTAAGTTTTACACTTGTAGCTTTAGCCTTATACTGTTGTAATTCACTCTTGTAATTTTACTTTTGAATTCTGAACTTGTAATTCTGAACTTAAAATTCTGCACTTGTATTTCTGCACTAAAAATTCTGCAATGAAATTCTGTTCTTTTATTTCTGGTCTTGTTATTCTGTTCCTGTATTTCTGCTCTTGTAAATCTGCAATTGAAATTCGGCACTCTAAATTGAGCACTTGGGATTGTGCACTTGTAATTATTCTATTGGAATTCTGCTCTTAAGGGCAACAACGACAAGTGTAACTATGTCAATGCACTTTTCATTGTTGCTCAATTCACCGTTACATTGTTGTAGTTATCATTGTTGCACGTTTTGTTGTAAATATCATTGTTGCAGGCACATTTCATTGTTCAGCAATGAAGGTTTAACTGACAAAAGATGCAAAATGAAAAAGGTGCAACAATGAAAAAAGAAACAAAACTAAAAAATTGTAAATTTTGGAAACATAAGATCCATAAATTTGAAAATAAAAAATGCTAAAAAACCCATATTTTGAAAATAGAAAACATCCAAAATTTGAAAACCATAACCCATAATGTAAAACTAAAAATTTTAAGTATCCAAAATCTTAAATTTGCAAAAAACGAAATTTTTTTAGTCGAAAATACATATGTTATAACAAAATTCTCAAATTCGAAATTCCAATTAAAAAAAAAAAAAGGTCGAAATTTTGACATAGAATTTTGAAAGTCGAAAATCCAAAAGTCGATAGTCAAACATTCAGATTTTTGAAAATTCAAGAAACTCAAAAATTTTCTAAATTAAAAAAAATTATAATGCATTATAAAAATCCAAAGTGTAAATTTTGAAAATCGGAAATCCAAAATTGTGGAAATAGAAAATATAATTTATATAACACATATATAACAAACCAAAATTTGTAAATAAAAAAATTTGAAAATCAAAGTCCAAAGTCTGAAAATAGATTTTTTATCTTCGAAATTTCAAATTTTCGTTATAAATTTTGGATTTGAGTATTTCGAAAATTTTGGAGTTTAATATTTCATTTTTTTCCCCTTTTTCATAATTTTGAATTTTCGAGGTCAGAATGTTTGATTTTCAATCTTCAAAATGTTTAATTTTGATGTTCTGAATTTTCGAATATCAAAATTTTGTATTTTAAACATTTTGAATTTTTAAAATTCTACATTTTAGATCTTTAAAGTGTTGGTATTTCGTTTTTAAAAATTACCGATAAAATTTTTTAGTTTTTTCGTTTTCATAATTTTGGGTTTTCAAAATTTTGCATTTTTAAAATTTGGATTCTTAAAATTTTTTTATTTTCGAATTTCTATGAAATTTCAATATTTTGCAATTCGAAAATTTAAAAGTTTTGAATTTCAAAATTGTTGAGAATTGAATATCCAAAATTTTGAGGCTCGCAAATCCTTCCTTCGGTCGAAACAAACAAACAAACAAACAAAACAAAAAAATCATTTACATTGACACTAAATACAGTGAGTCTCAGGCAGATTGCACCCGCTTGCCGCGCGCTGTGCTTCTCTTGTGATGACTCAACACTTCCCGCGTCGTGGCCAGTTGTGTGTCCCCGCAGATAAGTCAACAATTGCTGCATAGCCTGCATTTGAGCATTGTTCTCATGTTGTACAGACGTGATAGTGAATCTGTAGTTGTCACAATGGCTCCAAATGTGTTCATAGTGCAGCAGAGGATATTTATGTATGATAATTACGTGAAAACAGAGTCTTGTAGGGAAGTTGTAAGACGTTTTAGAACAGAATTTCCAGGTGTAGATCCTCCACACAGAGGCACAGTGCGGAGACTTGTAAACAGACTCAGAGAAACGGGTTCTTTACTCGATAAGAAGAAAAGGGTAAGAAAACATGTGCTTACTGAGGAGAAACTAGATGAAATTGGAGAAAGGTTAGAATATATGCCTACAAAATCTCTAAGACGAGTTGGACAAGAAACAGGGGTTTCAAAGAGTTCAGCTTGGCAGGCTACGAAAATGTTAAAATTGAAACCTTACAAAGTAACCATAGTAGGCTACACGAGCTGCAGCCACAAGATCATGAGAAGCGGGTCATTTTTGTAACTGGATTCTGCAAAACGTTCGTGATGAAACAATTGATCCGCGCCTAATATTCTTTTCGGACGAAGCATGGTTCCATTTAAATGGGTATGTTTCAACGCAGAATAACAGATTTTGGAGTCAGGAAAACCCCCATCGCATTCACGAAATCCCTCTGCATGACCAACGGATAGGAGTATGGTGTGCAGTGAATGCTTACAGAATTATAGGCCCTATTTTTTATGCGGTAAACGTTGATGCACAAGTATACAGGAATCTTATACTCATACCCTTTTTCGAAGAACTGACTGACATTGACTGCCGACTAGGATTTTTTCAGCAAGATACTGCCACTGCGCATACTGCCCACAACTCTTTAAAATTAATTAGTGAAATTTTTGAAGGTCGAGTGATCAGTGCAGGTTTGTGGCTGTCACGATCCCCAGATTTAACTGTTTGTGATTTTCACTTATGGGGGTACTTGAAAAATAGTGTACGCAAGAAATCCTCACACTTTAGAAGAACTAAAAGAAAACATTAGGCTAGAGATAAACTCAATAACGGAAGAGCAGTTAATGCATGTGAACCAGAATTTCCTATCACAATGCCAAAAATGTGTGGAGGAGGACACTTCCAGCATCTCCTGTAATAAGGTAGGTGCCTATTTTCGTTATTTTCAAACTTATTACATTTATTTTCATTGTCATGCACGGACAAGTCAGTCAACTGCCGGGCAGTTCCTTTGCTGCATACTGGGCATAGGAGCGTCATCTGGGGGGAACCCAACGCGCGGCGCGGGCGGGTGCAATCTGTCTGAGACTCACTGTACTTGTTTGTTGTGTTTTGCAAAAACTGGAAAAGCTCACTTTTGGACTTGCCCGGTTTTTTTTAATAAGCTTTTCAGTTTTTGCTATCAATAATTTACTATTAATAATTTTGTTAGAATTTCACTTGGGAAGTCATATAAAATTCTTGTGTAGAAAGTTGTCTAGGGTTGTATTTCTATTGAGAAATGAACTTAAGTGTGTTCCCTTTGAATGTGTGAGAATTTCAGCAATGAGGTGTTGTAAAAAATACAATGCACGCCTGATCTTGTCACAGATGCATGTTTAGTTCAAGCAGCCAATATGCAGAAAAATGAGACTTTGTGGAGTTGTCTCTGGAATAATTCACAAATATTTAAGAATGTGAAAATATAGCCAATGGCTATCATCTTGTAATCCTTGAATTGGAGTAAGAGGCACACATTTTATCTCCAACGTAAACTCCATCTTTTGTCAAGTTGTAGTAAATGTACCCACAAGAAGCTAGCAGGTCTTATGAAAGATCTAAAGTGAAACTCAAATCACTGCCAGCTGATCTCACCGTATTTCTTATGCAGTTCTGAGCTGAATTGTCGATTTCTGATTCCTTGAACCTCCGGCAAAGAAGCACAGGACCTATATCTCCGTGGACGTCAAAAAAATTAATCCACTTCAATTAAATGTGATAGATGCCAAAACTGCTTGTAAAAGCACATTAGAATACAAATTTGAGAAAGCTGTCACGAGAGTGAATGTTTCAGAATACCTGGACAAAATGGTATCATGAACAACTAAAAGAGCTGAAATTTTTGTTATTGCATGTGATGACAGTGGACATGTACTGTTTTCTTCAATGTATTAACTAATTTGTTTAGCATAGGCTTATTATATTAAAATGTCCATGTTGTAAATTTTACAATGCGCGCCTGCTGAAGGTTAATTTTAATATGGGATAAGAGTTCTTATATACAAGACAGTAATTAAAATTATAGCCCAGATATCTGATAAAACACGTTGCACACCTTATTTTATAAAATACTGACAATTGTAAATCTATTATATTTATACTGTATTGCTATTTACAAAGCAAAATCAACATCAACATACATGTTCAGGGTGAGAGCACTATGTCCTTAACATTACAATTTTCCTTTCTGGAACTAAACACTTGATTAAATGTGCGTCTTTCGAGCGGCCGGACCGTTCCGCGGCAACCTTGGACTCGGTGATGAGTGGGGCGCTGGCGGCCAGACAGTAGCTATAGCTACCGCTGGCTTCACGCATCAGTCAGCTTGGATCTGTCGAGTGAGAAACTCTATGGGAGTGTTTAGTGTAAAATTGCGTTGTCTCTGTTTGTGTGTTTACAGTAAAATTGTCTCGTCTCTGATCGCGTGTTTAGTGAAATATTGTGTTGTCTCTTGGTGATAATTTGTCCATTAATAATGGCTGAGTACACTTTAGAGCAACGTATTTTTCTTTATGATACGTATGTGAAATACTCTTCTGCAAGAAGGTGTCGTAGAGAATTTCAACAACGATTTGGAGGTGTTCGAATTCCTAGCCGGTCAACTATTCATGACCTTGTTAATAAAGTCAGGCGTACAGGATCTTTTTTGAACAAGAAACATGTTCGACAACGCCGTGTACTGACAGAAGAGAAGCTCGATGAAGTAGGGGCCCGGTTAGAGCAAACACCCCAAAAATCACTCAGACGTTTAGCACAAGAGGTTAACATTTCCAAGTCGGCAGCTTTTGTGGCAACAAAACTTCTGAAACTTAAGCCGTACAAGGTAACTGTAGTTCATGCTTTACAACCACAAGATCCTGTAAGTAGGGTTAATTATTGCAATTGGTTTTTGCAGTCCGTTCATAATGGAGAAGTGGACCCACTTTTAACATTCTTCACTGATGAAGCGTGGTTTTATTTTCAAGGTCACGTTTCTACTCAGAACAATAGATACTGGGCTACCGAAAATCCCCATATGATTCATGAAGTTCCTCACCACGCTGCAAAAGTTGGGGTTTGGTGCGCAGTGAGTGCGCTTAGAATTATCGGTCCCATATTTTACGACACAACAGTTGATTCACACGTTTATGTAAATTCTATTTTAAATAATTGTTTTCCGCTAGTAACAAGAAATGAAAGATTGTGTGGCTGGTTTCAGCAGGATTCAGCTACAGCGCACACTGCTGAAAATTCTATGAATGAATTGCGAAGTGTGTATGGTGACAGAATAATTAGTCGAGGATTGTGGCCACCTCGTTCCCCTGACCTGTCGCCATGCGATTTTTATTTATGGGGAACGCTCAAGAATAAAGTGTATGCATCAAATCCGCACACGTCACAAGAATTGAAGGACAGCATCACGAGATAAATACAGGCAATCAGTCAACATGAACTTTTGCGAGTAAACCACAATTGTTTTCAGAGATATAGAGAATGTGTTTGCGTTCAAGGTCATCAATTTCAACATCTGTTGTGATGCAAGTAAGCCTAATGTAAGTTAGTACAGTAGTTAGTGTTCCGTACCCATGACTTGCCGGTCGTTTACGTGTAACATTGGCGGAAGATGCGCCAAGCCTCACCCAGTCCGGTGCCGCCGCGCGACGGTCCTGCCGCTCGAAAGACTTACTTACTTTTGTTAAAGGAATTGATTAAGTGGTGAAAGCAATCATATTTGAAACTTTATCTTGTATTTTTTACCCATTTCAATCCATTTTTATTACACATGAAACACTCCAGCCACATTATGGTTCTGAGCAAAGCAGGATGCCCAACTGCAAAGTATGACCAACTGTCCTTCTTGCATTAAGGTAAGTAGTGGCAGATAGATTCTATTTTAGTGGCAGTTAGGTTAGGATAGGTTAAGTTATGAACAGTGATATTAGTTTATAGTAGGGCATACTGAATTCACGCGTTTCGAAAATTTGCCATATTATATCTCCCAAGAGGTTTATCGTGTTGGTCAACCTGTTTACCCACATAAGATGACCGTCAGTTATATGTTAACATAATGAATTGCATATTTTAAGGTATGAGAATTACATGATGTATTCCTATATATGAACAGTTTCAGACCTAATTATAATCCTTGCACCTAGGGACACATTTTTAACGTTTTTTCCTTCAGTAAAAATTAAAACTGGAGATAGGGCTAGGCCTAAGTTCAGAAATTCCACAACATAGGTTTAATAAAACCGTACAAATTACCGCCATGTAGACATTAACTTTTAATAAGTTACACAAGTTGTAACTGAGCTCCCGTGTAAGTTATTTTGTAAGAGATTACATTCAAGGCTTGTTGCCAACCCATTTTATTTTATTTGTGAATTTAATGATCAAGGGGATATGCTATTGAGTTTTACTTTTGATAGGTCTATTTGAAATTTGGTGTTAAAAAGGTATGATTTCATGAGGAATACATTAATGAAGATTTCAACTAGATATCTTTATTTTAAATCAAAAGGGTTTATTGTGTTTAATGAAATTTTATATTTATAGTTATTATAATTAATATTTTTATTCGTTGTTAAGGTAGTGTAGGTAATAGAAGACTGCACTGAAGGCAGGGAACTTCCAGTAAGGTTAGAAATTCAGTTTACACTATATAAGTAGGTAGTTTTTATGTTCAGTAACCACTCCGTAAACTTTCAAGCGTAAGCTGTTGACTGCAAATTTCCTTTTACATTTTATAACAAACGACTAATAAAATTTCTCCTAAAAGGGAAGACCTAAAGTCATGTAACTTTGTACACATAGGACTACTCATAACATGTGTTCATGAAATGATGCATTCATTTAAATGTATCATTATTATTTTAAAAGAGATGTCATTTTTTGTGTTGAGTAATGAGTTTAAAAGAAAAAAATGAACCCTTTTGACCAGGGAAAAAAAACTCGTCCACATTACTCGTCAAGTCTTGGATTCATTTAAAACTTTTAAGGAATCGATTATGTGACGAATAAAATTAAATAAAACATAATGGGCACATTTTTCAGTATAGAAATTTCTAATTAATTGTGGACCCATATTTTAACAGTATCTACCTCATAAAAATTTCATGAAGATGCATTGAAAACTCTGAAAAATAAAGTAGGCCTACTCAGTAGCATATCACCTTAATCCATCTGTTATTGTTACAAATATTATGACTGTTCGATCTAAATGCTGTGTATTTATTGTAACTTACCCTTTATAACAATTGACTTTGTCTATTGCAATTAACTGTCTTGACAATAAAATAATTGAATTGAATAGTTGCGTCACTTGACACCAATAATAGATTCCACTGAGAACGACAGTTTTGGTTTGGCCTTCGGGGGCGGTGATGGAAATTTTGTTTCAATAGGCAGAGCTGTAAGTTCCGAGAGAGGGTTTATACATGGGGGTGGTGGCCATAATACTGGAGGTGGCACGAGGGGCAGCAGGGTGAGAGGCAACAGTCGTGCTGGGTGGTCTTGGGGATGTTGCAACAGAAGAGGAGGCGGCAGAGCAGCTTCTAGCTCACGATCTGCAAATGCTCTCCTCTTGCGTATTCTGTCGCTGAGGAACGGCGGTAATAATGTCCCTGTTGTCTGGAAACTGCCTAGCCTCTGTCTGTACCCTGCAACAATCAAAGTAAATTATTTTGACGCATATGTGAATTAGGGTTGCCAACTATCTGAGAGTGAAAATAAGGGAAAATAGTGTATAAGAGAAGTGAAAATAAATAAATAAATATATATATATATACATATATACATACAGTGAGCTCACTTCTCCCAGAAGATGGCTGGGGAGAGAGCTTGGAACCAAACTCCAACTCACCCGGTTGGAAGCCCGAGAAACAATAATTAATACGTTCTCAACACCGGGAAAGCCTCAAGTCACTCAATACATTATATATCACTCTAAATTAACAATACAAAAATTCCTGCCAATACAATAATAATAGTAATAATAATAAACACAAGAGGACAGGGTTTAACATTTCAGAGATTACAATGATTTAAAACACCTATTTTTTAAATTATTGCTAGCTTGCTGGTATTTGGCAACAGATCGTGCCTTTTTCTCTATACCTTTGATAGTTTTTACAAAAGTGAAAAATTCTTTACTATAATCAAAATTTACAGTAACCTGAAACTGTTTTTTTTTTCACATCTACACCGGTCATATTTCGTGTGTCAGTCCATTTATTGTTTATTATGAAAATATTCATATTTCATTATAGACCTATGACCACTATGAAAATATCATACCAAAACAAATTTAAATGAATGCATAGTAGTCCAGTCATTTGGTAGTTTCCTGGAAAGTTTTCCGGGAGTTTTGAAAATTTGTGATTTTATAGATTTCGACGTGCTCTTTTCGAATTTTCACTTTGCTACCTCGTATCTTTGCCGCTCGCGCCGCCATATTGGAAAAATGGCGCCCAAAAACAGTTTTTTCACAATATCCCCTTTCCGACTCATTTTACGATGAAAATAGTTATGTAATAAATTAAACTAGAGAAAATTTCCTATAATTTATGCAGTAACGATTTTTTTGTAAAATGCAATAGTTTCAGCGTACGAACGCCGCGAAGTCTACTCCGACACGCGTTTTGGCCAAAGCCACGGAAGATGCGGATACGCCACTACCTGCATCATTTTGCGGTAAAGCATTTAATGAGCGATTTTAACTAAAGAAGGTCTCCTGATTTAAAAAATGTCATTATTTTTGTTGTTTCACATCTAGTTTTCGTGTTTGCTGTTATGGCGGACGCAATTTTAAGGTCTGTGTAGACTTTTTTGGGGGCTTATAGTAGCTAAACGGTAAGTCGTATAAAAAAACCTGTTGCAGAAGCAGTAACGGATTTTTAGAGATCTACAAGTTTGGTCTTATGACGTTTTGACGTATCTTTATCGGTTATCCCTTAGATTGAGTTAGATTTTTTTATTTTAAATAAATTCTGTATATTTTTCTCATATTATGTAATATTGGCACATATGGTATGAAAGATAGAATCATACAATTTGGTAGGAATTACGGCACATACAACAGTCATAAGCGTGCTAAATTTGGTGTTTCTAGCTGCCCCATAATCATAGAAAAACTTGCTGGATAGCCGTGACATCATTCACATCTACGACAGTCTAATCTTCCACTTATTAACATTGATGTTTATTCACTTCCAGATGAGCTAGAAACTTGAAATTTGGCAAACTTATAGATTTTAGATTTATTAAAATACATGCTCAAAACCGTTCAGCTCGATCAATGTAATAAGATAAATAAGATACCATTTGCTCAACTAAAATATATTTTATAGATTTTAGGTTATAACCAATGTAAAAATTCCCAAAATTTCAAATCTTTAATATTTCCCCCGCAAACAAACTTCGATTTTTTTTGTCACTGAGCAATTGTACGGCATCAGATGATTTGGCAAAAATAAATTTATTTGGCCTACACTCACAAAATATACTGGAATACATACGTCTTGAACTGTTTGATTATTATTATTTGATTTTCCCCGAGAATATTATCAAAATTATCCTGATTTTTAAGTATTTTTTATCCTGTATGCTAGTCTAAGCAGTAACTTATATCTCTCGTTGTGAAGTACCTATGCAAGAAAACATGACGTGTTACGTAGAAACGGTCAACGGATTCATGTTCAGTGACCCAAAATTGGTTAAGATCACCTATCACACCATTTACCGCAAAGGAATAAGTTTCAAAATCCAGCATCAAAGCTGCATGCAGTTATTTTATTATACAAAATGTCAAAATAATATTTTTCACAAATGTCAATTAACCAGATGTGATAGAGAAAAACGAAATGCATTTTCGAATTTAGCACAGCGAATTTAATCAAACACGCCTATTTTCGTTTTTACCGCAGAATTTTTTTTCTTTTTTCCAGGCTGATATAATCAATACGGCAATCAGCATTTCATCTACATTTGATTCCGTAACAGTTGTCGGCGAAGATGTAGATCTTCTTATTCTTTTGACGGCTCTATCTACGCGTTCAAACATAGCCTATATAATCTCAAACCAGGAATAGGAAAATTTCGCAACGAATATATTCAACTCCATACCACTGCTGAACCTGGTGATAGGTTTGGAACGAATGTTGTCGTTCTACTGCTTCCGTCGGTGGCAGCGATGCAATATTAAATTTATTTTCATATGCTGATTTTGTGAAGCATGTGTATCTATAGTTGTTTAACGACACACTTTTCACGGCACTGTAACCACACAATGCAAGGCGGAAGCTTCAGCAATGATCTTTGGATCTGCATTTTGGTTTTTGAATACCTGGACAAGCTCGTTTAATTTTTTTTAATACATTAGCACATTTTATTTTTCTTTGTTTAAAGAGTGCTGATGTTGTATCACAGCCACTGAAGGCGTGCAGAAATAATATTATGTTATCTGCGGCTGTTTTATCTACGATACTTTTTGTTGAATATATTCGTTGCGAAATTTTCCCTTTTCCTGGTTTTAGAATATATATGTATATATATATATATATATATATATTACGATATCTACGATACTTTTTGTTGAATATATATATATATACATATATATTCTAAAACCAGGAAAAGGGAAAATTTCGCAACGAATATATTCAACAAAAAGTATCGTAGATAAAACAGCCGCAATCAACACTTCATCTACATTTGATACCGTAATAGTTGTCGGCAAAGATGTAGATCATCTTATTCTTTTGACGGCTCTGTCTACGCGTTCAGAGACACACACACACACACACATGTAACAGCCGCAATCAACACTTCATCTACATTTGATACCGTAATAGTTGTCGGCAAAGATGTAGATCATCTTATTCTTTTGACGGCTCTGTCTACGCGTTCAGAGACACACACACACACATGTGTGTGTGTATATATACACACACACACATGTGTGTGTGTGTGTGTGTCTCTGAACGCGTAGATAGAGCCGTCAAAAGAATAAGATGATCTACATCTTTGCCGACAACTATTTCGGTATCAAATGTAGATGAAGTGTTGATTGGCGTATTGATTGTTATTAGCGTATCCGCATCTTCCGTGGCTTTGGCCAAAACGCGTGGCGGAGTAGACTTTGCGACGCGCGTACGCTGAAACTATCCATTTTACAAAAAAAATCGTTACGACATAAATTATAGGAAATTTTCTCTAGTTTAATTTATTACATAACTATTTTCATCGTAAAATGAATCGTAAAGGAGATATTGTGAAAAAACTGTTTTTGCACGCCATTTTTCCAATATGGCGGCGCGAGCGGCAAAGATACGAGGTAGCAAAGTGAAAATTCGAAAAGAGCACGTCGAAATCTATAAAATCACCAATTTTCAAAACTCCCGGAAAACTTTCCAGGTAACCCCCTTTTTGAGCACCAAATGACTGGACTATAGGGGAGTTCTGGAAATAAGGAATACATCTTGAAAAATACGGGACCCGGGATTTTCGTCCAACCTAATTGAAAATGCGGTATTATCAGGAAATATGGGATATTTGGCAACCCTAATGTGAGAGAGCTCACAATGTTTACAACAGGAGTCTAAGAAGACCTCTTAGTTACTCAGGATTTTTTTCCTTTCACTAGGGCAATGCATTTGATGGTTTTGCATCTTTTTTATATGAAGGTTGAATGTAAACAAATATGTATCATGAATTAATTTATTAAATATTAGGTCATTCTCGGCATTCTTTATAGTTTTTTTTTTATAAACTGTTACACTACATTATTTTTAATTGTTGTTTTCAAAGCTTGTCTATTATAAGTAAATAACGTCCATAAGAAACAAAGCAGATTTGCAGCTCAATTTTTAAGGAATGTGCGTTTTGGATTATTTTCAGACAAATGACAGTCGTTTTCATTTGAGAATCTCCGCCAAGTTTTCATCCTTCATTTTAATATACTGGTAGCCTAATTTCAATAAGTAGCCACTGTGTTCCAGGAATGCAGAATTTAATGTTATTATTTTATTTTAAATGACATTCATTTGCTAGGGACTTTTGAATGGCATCCATTTGCTAGGGACTATTTTAAATGGCATCCATTTGCTAGGGACAATTTTAAGGGCATATATATTTCTTTTTTACAAACGGTGTCCAAATTAAAGAGAAAGGAAAAAGTCTCAATGTGAGTGACATTCTGTTATTACATGTCAGCAAGAAACGAAAGTATTATTGTAAAATGTTTAATTACCTTTTCAACGCGACTTGATATTTTATTATTAGACAATTTGTTGCAAAATAAAACTAAAACTGTTAAAAGTAATATCACTAAAAATTGCATCTACTGAGAAGATACATGATATTGTAGTTAAAATTGGTTAGAAATTAAGGAATTTCTTAAGGCTTGGCTGAACTATAATGTTTTGAAAAGTCTTGTAAATAAAAAACATAAATCGTGTAGCTGGAGTTATTCTGGAACTCATACCAACGTCATTACACTTCTTCATAAATACGGAAGAATTTAATTCATGGGCCAGTCTTAAAAATTAAATAGGTCTGGTCAAATGTGTTGGTTATTTCCTGGATGACAAACCTTCGCCATCAGACGCCAAACTTGACGTTTGGAAGAAAACCGAACAAACTGCTTGGAAAGTATTATGCAGGGTATGGATCTATTTTTTTAAAGCATACGTCAATTAAGGGGGGGACATACAGGTTTGGGTACTGAGAAATTGGTGAAATTCGTTATATTTTCTCATCAATGAATTATTCTGTAATCTTGTAATCTAACTTACTCTTTATTGACTACTTACTGTAACGGTTAGGGTAGTTATCATAGGTTATTCCACGAAAGTCTACGAGTTTTCGATAGATTTGTGAGCGAATTTATCTGATGAAACTTGTAAACTCGAGTTATTTTTTTTTAATAGAATTATGACTATTGTATCATATGTACATAAGTTTTTTTATATATTTATAGACTAGTAGCTTATGCTGCTTTTATACGAGGTAAAATGTCATAGGATAAATTATGTTTTTTTTTTTAATGTTAGATGTCTAAAAATGCTGTTGCATACTGAGCATAGGTGGAGTTTAAATTCATAAAATCAAATTTACTTCTCCTCACTTTGATCACGAGTGGAGATGGTAATATTCATGACGTAACTAGCTTTCATTGGCCAGAGATTCAATCGGGGTCTACATTACTAGTCAAACATTTTAAATTAGCTTGGCAGACTGTGTCAACCGTCTCCGGTGATTTCCCGACTAATTCCGTTACTAGACGAAATAATGTAATCATTCATCTCTGCATGTCTTGCGTCATATTGTGAAACAGTACTATTTACTTATAGCATTTATAAAATAATAATTCCTCTGATTTTAATAATTATTCTTTATAAATTCCCTAGGCTATAATAATTTCAACATCAAAATCAAAGAGCATGTCAGATTACGAGATTGTAAAAAAGTTCATTGCTGAGGGGGGAAAACTTATTTCGACTGCTTATCTAAGTATTTGACGACAGCGTAGGCTGCATGCAGGTTTCTCTGCATAAATTCGCCTCTAGAGGCCCATTAAAAAAAACTTACTCCTGCCGTAGTTTCGACAAAAGAGAAGGCATACCGGTACGAGAGACTTAACAATACGAAGCAAAATGTTACTTTTAGTCACAGTGGGTAAATAATGTGTTACCGCAAATTTGGATAAAAGGTCTATCTGTCGAAACATGTGAGTCCCACATGGCCGTGCAGATGACCCTGGGGATCGCCCCCACGTGGGTTGTCTGCCTAATCATATTCCCAGATACGGTGCCACGCAGTCTGCCGGGTCATTTCCTATTCACTGCAATAGTGACACAAGTGGTACTTCCTGCCTTAACTGAACAAATATTCAAGAAATGGGGAAAATAAAAGTAAAGCTAAACAAAGTAAATAATAATAATGATGGTAATAATAATAATAATAATAATAATAATAATAATAATAATAATAATAATAATAATAAAACAAGCTGAGGATTAAAGAAAGAAAGTGATCAATACAAGGAAAATTTAACATGCGCTCGACTTCATAACGATGAAAATTAATAAATAAATAAATGCACGTAATACTTTACTTTTTCCACTGACAATATTTAAAAAAAAACCTCTTAAAACTGTGTACTTCACTTAAAATATATAAAAATGAGCATCTCTTATAAGAATGTTTTATTAAGTGTGCTTGATTTACATCGGAGTTAGAATAAGTTAACTTGGGTTTTATGGGTTAAAAAGCAAGATAATATTTTATTACTGAAGCGTCGTGATAAAAACAAAAGTAATGTACTCTTTAAATAAAACTTGATACAACATTTTAATAAAACAGTCAAGTGAAATCATATGGAGGCTCTTAAATCAATGAGGAAAATTTCAGTGAAATAGCTGATTTTCACGAACGACAAATATAACATGTAATTAAAAAAAACTCACTTTTTACATAAGTATTACTTTACTAATCTTATATCTATCCTTTTTGTACAGTTTTTGAGGCGACGCATTTATACGTCAGTAGCAGTGAAAAGGTTAATAGGTCGATCTTTTTCTGAACCTTTTCTTTTTCATCCTGAGCCAGCGTGACATTGGGTGAAGCATGTCCATTTTCAACTCATTTCTAGTGGCCGTTTCACTAGAGAAATATGCCCCTTCTTCCATTGAGTGGATGTATAAAGAACTGAATGACCATCTCAGTTCAATTAGCATTTTTTTGGTGTGGAATATGTAGAATATTATGCGGAATTTTGTAGAATATACAATTTTATGTACATATAGGTGGTTAAATAACAATCAGGATACCACAATTTAATTTAAAATACATTGGTTGGTTATATGGTTATTAAACGATAGGGATGTACTGCAACTTGACCTGTGACCGTCGCCGGTATGTCGGAATTTTGTCTCGCAGGAAATATTTTAGATGCCTGTAATTCTTTTTAAAACTCTGTCTTGTTATTATTATGAAAGTCGTAAATATTAAAAATCAAATATATTTCGACCAACTTGTGGCCATCTTCAGTAACGAAAAAAAAAATACAAGTTACATAGGGTTACATCATTATGCTATCTTGTATAGACAGAACGTTTTAATAAACACCTCTATAATTTATTTTCTAGGTTGGTTTGACCTGGCTAAGATTTTAACTTCTTAAATTTCATTCGAGAAGGGCGTCGAAATGTATTTGATTTTTAATATTTAACAACTTTTATGGCAAAACGGGGTTACCGCATTTTAAACTCATACAAGACAATATGGCTCTATTTGATCAACATTGCCAGTAAATCTACAGTCATAGGCCTGTCATATTATGCACACATACAATACCATCGACCTGGACCGGGATCGAACCCGCTACCTTGACCACAGAAAGCCAGTTCCATACTCACTGCGGAACCCAGCCCGACTAAAATATATAGGTTTTGAAGTATAAAAAATCAGCGTTTGTGTGGAATAATTAAAAAATAGAAAAAACTAATATTAAAACAATTTTAAAATTTTATAAGATGACGACAGTCCTCATAGCCCTCTATGGTGATGAAATTGATAAATGTTGCATCTCAACACAACGGCATAACAGAGAGTAATCAGCATTCCGTAGATCGATTTTGGACTACACAAGAGCCTGGATGTCCTTTTTGCAGTTTAAAATTCATACCCCATAGATAGATGCAGGAACGATATGTTAAAATAATCTAAAATAGTAGAATTAACTAAGAAATTTCAATATGAGAGATACGCGTTTTCGAGATTAACAGACAATAAAAATATTTAGCAGCATTTCACATAGGGAAGTTTACGCAAATTGAAGGGCTAACCAAGATGTTCTGTGAAATTTGGCTAAAGAATGAAGGGCTGCCATCACGAGCTATAAACTATACATCTGGTTCGGCGTGGAAAGAGAGATCGAAAAAGATAAGCTGGTTGAAGATCTCTTAACGCTGGGGAACCACTTGTATAACCTAAAAGAGGAAAGGCTCCACAACGGAGCGGTAAGTAGAGAATATAGATTTGAAAAAAATAGGCTGTATGCTTTGTAATAAATTTTTGTAAATAGTTTTATGGAAGGCCCCCCCAAGAAGTACACTGTAATCGAAGGGGACCCACTCCAGCATGAATTCTGAATAAACATTTCCATTTCAAAAAGATAGATAGACAGACAGGTCGTGCATCGTCACATATAAAAAAGATATAGCCTATACAATTACCACTTAAAACTAAAAAAAGCATCTATAGAATAAATAGGGTTAGGGTTATATTTGAGTGACCTCTTAAAAGCAAGTAGCCTAATGTAAAATCCCTTAGTCTGTCTGGCAAACTATTGAAAAGTTGGGAAAAAATAATATTAAGTCGCACCTTGGATGAATGTTCCCATCCACCGCTCCCTCGCGATGCACTTTCTTTTATACCACTTCTTCTGTCCTCATATTACATAGAAACTCGTGATTGGACGTTGGTAGTGTGACGTCATACCGGTAAACAAAAGATGAACAAAAGTTGACAGGCTTACTAACGTGTGGAAGATATAATATGCCACATTTTCGAAACCGACAAACAGTGTATCGTACATTATTCGAAAATGCAAGGGCGCTTCGCTTCGGCTGCCGCCTCCGCTCGCGCACTTAACTAAGTGGATAGTGTTATGCATTATTTAGATTATGTGAAGAGGTGATTGTGGTCTGGTCGGGATTGCCGAGTAAGCTAGAGGGTTGTCATTTTGGTGTATGGGTTGGTAGCTTGTATTTGGTACGACCGGGAGTTTGGAGAGAAGGGACGATCGGGTGTGCCGAGATAACAAGCGAACAGCAACGCATTGTTTGGAGCGTAAGGGGGCGAGTGGTTGTAAGATTGTTCTTTATGTATAATACCACTAACAGTGTAGTTATTAATATTGTTTTTTTTTATGAATAAGAGGCACCCCAGAACATATAGTGACGGTAGAGTCAATATATTAAGTTTAACAAACATGGCTTACAATGGGTTCTTGGTGGAGCTCCACAAATTATCCTCACAGCTCTCTTCTGAAGAACAAAAAATCCCTTTATGCAGGCCTACAGGCGGAGGTAGATTTCGAAGTGCTTTTGGTTTAATTTATTGTCGCTGCATATCACTCTTCTTCTTTAGCCTTGGCATGGCAAACCTGCAGTAATAAGAACTGAATTTGGTAAAGAGAAAGAGCCTACAATCATTTGTTTTGACAACAAGAATAGGATATAATATTCTGGGAGGCCATGCGCAAGATTAGCAATGAATAAAATTAGCAAAGCCGCTAAACAAGACAAAATTATGATATTATAATAATTCATTTAGGCCTAAGTGTTATTATTTTCAAACATTAAAATCTCGCGTCATATGAGAGCTGTCAAGAAACTATTTATTGATTTGTAGAGTACTCATCAAGAGCTTTTCAACGATACCCCACAAGACGTGGTTTCAAAAGGTTCGAATTTTCATCCCCCACCCCCACCCTCACTCGAACCCCCGAATCGTTGGTGTCACTGTGAACTCCATAGGGAGTACTCTAATTTATTCAAACAAAGTTTCCCTCTATACTTCATAGGGGCTGAGATATAAATGTTTTAAAATTTCAACCCCCTCCCCCGACCACCCCCTTGGGCCAATTTTGCCCATTAACGAACTTGTCCGAACTATTGGGCCTAGAAATAACATAATGAAATTTGGTTCAAATATCTTCAAAATTACGGCCGCTATCGTGTAAAGATATAAATATATATATATATATATATATATATATATATATATATATATATATATATATATATAATTATATATATAAATATCACAATTTTTTTTTTTGAACGGGCGGTGGTTTCGTACTTAGGGGAGCATGAAACGTAAAGATATGAAAGAATTTTTCGAAAATCATGACATGGTATCCATTGCAATAGGTAGATTTTTCTTCGAAATCTACCAAAAATTGTGTTAGCTGAGGTACTTATGGTTTCCCCATAATAGAGTTCCGTAGCTTAGAAGACTGTGTACAAATGCATAATATACAACAGTAACATTCAACAGAAAGGTAACATCAACAAACTTTTGAGTGTCCTGGATGAAATCTTTGATCAGTTATAGTAATTTTTCTAATAACAGATCTGGCAGGGGTACAAGAATGGTAATTGGTTCTTAAAAGAAATTCTCCTCGTATGCGTATGTCCTTTTTACATGCATAATCTCGTGGAATGTGTAGTCACTTGCGGAAGTAGGGTTCCCTCCACTGCAACCTGATTCCAAAACTGCAGATAAAATCTCACGTATTTATGCGTTTCGCTTTCCCATACCATGTCATCTTACACGAACTCTTATCCTGGGGACGCTGAAGTAGTAGATCCTTAAAACATGCCACTTTTCCATTAATTCATTAGATCTCTTCGAGCTGTTTCTATTAAGGTATTGTACTCTTAGTCAAGTCGTTACTGTAGCTCAAGTAGACTGCGGTTATTAGTTACTAATTTATTGTGTTTAACAGGTACTAGTAAAATTTAACTTTTATTAACTTTTTCAAGCTGAATTCATGTACGGTGTACTAATATAAGCAATCATTTAGTGAAGCCTTAAGTGGATTTTAAGTTTGAAATCATACCAAAGGAATAGTGTTAAAGAGGCCCCTACGTTTGTAGTCTACGTGTACGTCACATGCTGGTATATATCTGCACTAAATTATATTAAATCTAGAAAGATTCTCTTATATTTCTAAATTTTGCAGCTCGATGACAGATTCATGTATTTACATAATTGTCTAAGAATATACAATATGCGTATAATAGATTTATTTTTCAACGTGCTTAGTTGCAAATCTTAAGGAATAGTTATTTGCAATAAGGGAGACTACATTCATGAATTGCATATAACTATTTCCTATCCCTAGATTCCAGGCAATATATAAATATCTTTGATTTTGCATTAGCATTTAGTTTTAGGTTTCATATCTTTGGCATGGAAAAGAGCTGGAATACTTTACACAAAGAAAGTGTGGCAAACATTTTAAAAATACCACGCTTTTTTATTTAAAATGATTTAAGATGAATTAGAAGAAACAGCGATTGGTTCACGTTAAATTTTACTACCGGAAAAGTGTGAAAAGTCGTTGGCCTTCTTTGAAAAATCGAAAAATACATTTTATTTTCCGCATATTTCACTTTTTAAATTGCTCCTTGCGTAGCAAATTAAAAAAATTGCTTTTAAATTTTCTACAAAACCCTTGCACATGTCAGCAAATTAAACTTAATTCTTACTATATGAATTTTTTAAAATATAAAAACATTTGTGTCCTTATATTGTTTTATGTTTTAAGCTTAAGGGTTTAATAAAATTAAGTAAAACAATGTTCAATTATAATTTCTAAAAGACATATTCAATTCTATTTCAAATAAAGTAGCAACTTTTTTGTTTGACGTGTATAGACACCAAATCTGCAATTTTGTCCCGAAAATTTGAAAATTGCACCGCAAGGACCTTTTGCCATGAAACTAATTAAAAATAACATTTTCCTCCCTCAAGATCTAATAAATTTACAAATCTGAAAGTTTTAGGATTTATTGTAGTTAAATGCTTCCAGAGTCAGGTAAAGAATCAAGAAAATCACGTGAAAATGTAGAATTTCTAAATTTCACAGGTAGGTCTTCTTAAAAAGCTTATAAACATAAATTGTCAACAGAATAAAGTCTAAAGACAAACCGTATGCTATGTAGTAATGTCTACTATGCAAATGGTCTACTTCCTTACAAAAAATATATTTCCAGGATAATAATGAATATGTTCAATTTGAAGAATGAAATGTCAAATTTAGAAATCCGCAATGACATTTCCACTATAGAACTGGCAAAATGAAGAAAACTATGATGTATAATAATTTCGAATACAATAATGTAAGGTATCTAATTTGAGATCTTCAGCCATTGTTCGATATATTGTGCCTCTAAGGTCTAACGTTTATGTAATGTATAATGTATAGCCTATAAAGGAAAATAACTTACTAATTAAATAATTTTAACATTTTGTATCGGTTGTATTTACTATTTATTTATTTATTTATCTTTCTGCACAACGCAGATTGCCTTGCAGACAAAGAATAACTTCAACAAAGTATACACTTACACAAAAAAAAAATTACAAGCTTTCATTACAAGTTAGATCATAAACATAATGACAGGAAAATTAAAATTAAAATAATCAGTAATAAAACCATTAAACTTGGAGAAAGGAAACCTGTCCAGCTTAATTGTTGTTATTGTACAGGTGGTTTCTTAAGATTTGGATGGATCCCTTAAGTGATAATAACGCCACTTCAGTGTACAGATTTTGTGACAATGAGAAACGTTTACAGAAATTAATAAAGAACTTTGTTATTGTTCCCCTACTACCAACCATTAGTCCAATGACTTCAACATTTTTCAAATCGTATTTGTTCTTGAAGTACTCAATGGTTGGTTCGTATATCTTCTTTTTCTCATTATCAACAGCTGCAGGTTGATCTTCTTCAGTCTCAAAGCGGACTGTAGGGTCTACTATTAAACCAGCTGTTCGGTTTTTGTCTATTGCAATGATGTCTGCTCTTCGTGTTCCTCCATCCATGGCAATGCAGTGCACCTCCTCATAAACGTCATAATTCTGCAGTTTCAAGGCAGCCGCTATCTTGCTCCTTATTTGATGATGGCGAGTGTTCCGTAGAAGCTCCCCATGATGACAAAAGCCTAGAACGTGTGCCAAAGTTTCTACCTCACTGCAGTGCCTACAGTGGTTGCCGTTCTGACTTCGTCCATGGAGGGCACGTACTGGAGCAACATTTGCTTGCAACTTAATAGCATCTCGCCACTCGGAACTAGTTAGCCCTTTTTGATTTACTAACCATTTGTTGGCTGGAGGGCAATCTTCATATAACTTCACACCTTTGCCATGTGTATGAAGCGAGGACCATTTCTTAAATTCTTGACCCCTTAAAATACCTCTTAGATCAGCAGCTTTTTTTGAGGTTAAGGCTTCAGCATTCTGGGTTATTCCAAGTTCATTAATACATTGTAACATATCAGTCTTTAGATCCCTAGTTATGTTAATGTACTCATTTTGGGATTTCTCTAAAGATTTACAACAGTTGAACTGCTGTATAATTGCTTCCCATTCAGTTTTGAAAACGCCTACAGAAATTTGTTGTATTTTGTTGTGATGAAATAAATAAATAAATAAATACAATAAATAAATGAATAACTGAAAATAAAATAAATGTTGGCCCTGATTCATTAATTATAAAAACTTATTTTATTGATTTCAATTTCGTTTTTCTCAAAACGGGATTTTCTGGATAATAAATTCCCCCGCCTCATTCCCGTTCCGAGTATCCCTACGTCGTTTAGAACCTGCTGAGTATTTCCGCTCTTCCCTACGGAGCAGTTATAAAACTGCAGGGAAACGTAAACAAGATTCTGTTACATGTCTTCTGCAATTATTGTTGTGGAGGATGACCGCAGGAAAGGAAGTTCGAACTGAAGACACTGGGTGAGGGTGTTGATGGAGTTGCTGGAGGCAGGAAGTTACAAAATATGGCTGACGTTTGAAAAACTCATCTCCCAAACAGGTGGTCTTTAGTACTTGTCGAGGTTACGTTCCTAAAAACAGCGTGGAAGCAGAATCATGTGATAAACAAACATAGCCCGCCAGTTTTAAGAGATGCTTAACTCTTGTTTGTTTAGAAATATATATGGATTTCACTTACACCTAGCTTAGAGATATAGTTGAGGATAGAAACCTTCATAAAGGTTAAGCAGAATCTAGAAGTACATACTTGAAAACTAACAACTTTTGAAAACTGAATAGTACAGTATATAAAAAGTAGTCAGTAGCACCTATAGGCCTACATATATTTTTATTTATTTTTGTATATCTTAATTGGATAACATTAAATAAATATAAAACCTATTCTGGGTTTTGTCGTTATTAGGGCCCGGAAGTGTATGAAAAATCATATTTTCAATAATGCATTTTATTCATGCCAGTGTTAAAATGTGAAAAAGACATAAAAGAAATGAAATGAGGTAAATTGATACAACGAAGTGCCAGAATGCTTTTGTTTAATCAGTAAAACTGCAATTATGATATGCAGAAAAGAAGTTACTTTTGTAATGTATCTCTGGGTTAAGTTCCAGATCGATTCAGGGCTTGCGGAAGAACAAAGGTCTAAAGTTTGATACTTAACCTTAATTCTTACTCGTATACTCTGACATAAGAAATTCTTAAAATATGTCAACATTTCTCAAAATGCACTGGCAAAGAACTCCGCTTAATGTAAGTGGGCCTAATTATTTCACAGTAATATACCTTGTGTATATAACAGTATTCATGTAGTAATCATTTCAACTTGATCAACGAAATAAACAAACATCTGACTGCATTGGAGTCAAGGCCCTGAATGATTAGCAACGCGGCATTGTAGTATAGTCATGATTTCCCATTTAAAAAGCATGTGACCTTTAATTAGTCGTTACTCCGGTACCGGTCAACCGATTTACTCCAAAATAAATAGGATTCTTGTCATTGATGTTTTAAATTCTTATACCAAGTTTCATGAAAAACCGATAAAGCGTATTTGAGTTATTGCGCGTACAGACACACGGACGGACAGATATTTTCCCGTCTCGCAAGCAATCTCATAAAGTGTCAAACTGGCACTTAATAACAGAAAATTGATGGTTTCATGTTGCATATTTTGTCAGTTTTGCGATAATGAATCAAATTTGCTTGATATTAAAATATTTATGTATATTTTAATAATTTGTCGCATTTTAACGGCATATTTATGAGATTTTTAAATATTGTGCATATCTCTCTTAACTAAAACATTTACAGCATATTTGACTAAGTAAGTGTTTTGAGAATCGACTATACAATAATAATTTACAGTACATTGCCTAATGTTTTCGGAACTGTATAGTAATAAAACATTTCCCTTCATTAGATTTCAATTTGTAAATTTGTTGAATTGACCTTGTATTTTAAAAAGTTTTTTATATAGAATTTATATTTTTTTAATGGTTCCGGAGCATATTTTGACAAATTTTAAAGCATATTTAAATGCAATATAACTTATATCAGATTATTTAAATAATAATTACTTTCTTACGTGTGTTGTTTGGATTAAAACCACCATTGTACCAGTTGTGAGATGACGAAATACTAAAAGAATGAACAATCGAATGTGTTATCAGATACTAACCAATGCTACCAACAGTAAGCATGAAAAAATAGTTAACCTAATTCAGATAAGCTAAATTCAGACCACAATAAGAACACTTGAACTGGCTTGCACCAAATCCAAAATGTATTTTTAATCAATGCACATTTAATTTTTTTTCAATTTCCAAATAAGTTACGCTACATAAAATAATGTGTTTTTATCCTGTTCACTGGCAGCAATAGGCTATAGATATGTGACGTATTAATCACGGAATAAGCCTTGACATGTCCAGTAACGAGCTTAAGTTTTCTCCGATAAAATTGCATTCTTCCGATCCTTGCAAGCATATTGCAAGTTAATTGCCTGTGATTGGTCCATATCAGAGGCATTGCTAAATGTTATTGGTTAATTAAAAAAACACGGGTATGAATGGGATAGTCTGCGAAAAATACTACTTGGAATACAAATGGTTTTCTTGTTTCTACACCAAAGGAACAAGCTGTTAAAGTAAGCATAGTTAAGTTGTACTACAGCTGCTCTGTACAGTTCTTAGATATTTAAAATGACGTAATTTTTTTCTTATTCATAGAGTGCAAGGAGAAATTCTTAGCATTAGCTGTCTAATTGAGTTTAAAAGTGTAAATAAATTAAGCACTGGTCTGTACTTTGTCAAATACAGTCATTTGTTTGTTATATTTTGGATATTCTTTAACTTGAATCTTCGGCGTGAGATAACTGTTGCGGCGATATAAAAAAAAAAATACATTCCCGATGTCCGGTGAAGGGCGCGCGCTATGCACAGTAGAAGTTCGGTGGCTTTATGTTTGATTCGCACTGAATATAGTATTGATAGAAATTAGTTTAAAGTAATATTTTCCAAAATAAAATAACTGCAACATCTAAAATGCAGGTAATGCATTCCAGAATGCAATAGAAAAGTTGCAGTTTCAGCCTTGCGATTCTGTGTATTTCTGAAGAATCAAAACATGGAATAACATTGAAAACATGTACGACAAAAACAACTTTGTTGAAAAAATACATTCGCTTCTATTCTATTCTCTGTTAAACTAGTAAATATAACGCAAGTTTCAAAACGTCCCACCAGCTGGTTTGGTAACAGAAATTCAAGCAGTGGGATAATAATTATTGCCAAATTGTTACTTTTACTTTTTTCAAAACATGAAACTGTTTACCCTTGCTTTACCGAGGTAGTTCTTATTCTATAATAAAAACGCTTGGAAGTCGTTAAAACTCATAGAAGAGTTTGGCAGTTTATTTTTCTGATCTTTAAGCTTCCTCCTCGCCAGCTGTGGACAGCTGTTCCCGAAGAAACCCACACCGAGACTCGAGTTTAAAGTATTTGACACTCAAGACAAACATTGTGCACTTTAAGTGTGGTAAGCAAAGTACGTCGGATGGGGGGGGGGGGACACGGGCCACCCATTCTATTAGTTCTACTTCTTACGGCTCCTCTTGTAATCGAAACCAGAGGCCTATTCGAAAATAACTTTCTTTCTTAAGTTTACATATAATAAAGTTTTGAAAACACCTGGCATAAAAGTAAAAAGAAAGTTAACTCTGTGGATTTTTATAGCTTTCTTTGTGTTTTAGACGATACGGGTGGTCAAAGATTTCATAAGTTGCTACTATTAGAATGTTAGAATCTATTCATTGAGCATATCACAAACACCAACTTCAGACACATGGTTTTACATACCATATGATAGAATGAATATTGTTACACAGAATTAACAATTTTCGGCATATTTGAATCAGACCCATAAATAAAATAAGACGTGAATATGTATAAAATATTTGAGATATCTACGTTGGGAAAATATTTTGAAATAATCAGGGAGATTGTTAAGTTCCCACTAATGATTGTAACAGACCCCAATGATAAAGGCGGGCTATAAACCTGTTGAATAATCGAAATAACCTATTAAACATTTTCTTCCATAATTTATATAATTATCTGATAATTTATTAGACATTAACTTATCACTTATCAGTGATACAATTAAAAACTAATAAAACGAGATGAGCCTGCGAATTTTTATATTTTCTGTTTGTGTATGCATTTATGTCATAATAATTACAGTTGCTCTCAAATTGTGGTCGGGTTGAGCAAGTACATAACTTAGTATCATCAGCATGGAGACAGTCAAATTATGATGACATCAGTATTTCACTGTCAAAATAAAAAGTAATACGACCGACATGGCTCACGTAATATGTGCTGGAACGTTAACGCCTTCTGGACATTTACCAAATTCCGTTGTAATGTTGTTGTACGAGGGTGTATCAATAAATAACCGGACTGATTTAATTGTATTTAAATAAACCGCCCTGGAACAAAACGGCTGCTAGCCGCGAAAAGGTGAATCCTTTGTCTAGCAGAGCTGTGAATCCCAGTCATTCAGAACGATTCAGTTAGGAGTTACAGCCGGATATCGCAGGTGGTGTTTACTGTACCCGACATGGAACTGAAATTCCAACAATGCGCATCGATGTTCAACTCCTTATCACTTTGAAAATGGCGACCACGTGGCTCCTTCTTCACTTTAGGGAAGAGGTGAAAATCGCAAGGTGCGAGATTCGGAGAATGCAGTGGATGAGGCATGATCTCAATGTCCAATTCTTCGACATCTTGAGTTCCACGCGCTCGATGAGCCGGCGCGTTGTCTTGGTGCAAGATCCATCCTGTCCTGGCAAGATCTGGTTCCTAAAGACAAATTCATTATATCTGCAACCTTCGCAATTGTTATGCGACGGTCTTCTTGCACATTTGAGTCAATTGTGTTGATGTTAACTTTCGTTTTTGCTGTTAAGGGTCTTCCAGAGCGCGGAGAATCTTGAAGGTCTTCATAACCCTCTTTGAAACGTTTGTGCCACTCAAAGACTTTTGTTCTGCCTAAAGCGTGGTCTTTATATGCTTGCTGCACCATTTCTAAGGTTTCTGTAGGAGTTTTGTCTAGAATAACACAACACTTTATTGATGCGCATTGCTGCAATTTCAGTTCTGTGTTGGGTACAGTAAACACCACCTGCGATATCCGGGTTTAACTCCTAACTGAATCGTTCGGAATGACTGGGATTCATAGCACTGCTAGACGAAGGAGTCACCTTTCCGCGGCTAGCAGCCGTTTCGTTCCAGGGCAGTTTATTTAAATAAAATTAAATCAGTCCGGTTATTTATTGATACACCCTCGTATTTCACATTACTGTGTTTTATTCAATTTAAATTCGGTAACATGGTACAATATAAATAATTAAAACAATTATTGCCTAGTTTTGTTAAGGCGAGATAAAAGTAAAATAAACTGAAAACTAAACTCCATGGCGCTACATCCCTCGAGAGACCGGCCACCCGTCTGCTGCGTCCCTATCATAGGCAGGATTGGAGGCATATTGTTTGCATGCCAACTCCCATGGTCATTATTGATGGCTTACTGGACCGGTGAAGTAAAATCATGTAAAATAAATCATAATATATTAAAATTTCATTTTATAAGGCATTTAAAAACACAAGGCAAAACAGACGGTGAGCCCTTTGTTTCAAAAAGCATAACGACAAACGGATAGTTAACTTATCCTTTACTAGACAGTAGGGATTGTAGTTCGGTGAATTTTTTCATCCCGGAATTACAGTATAAGATAAATATTGGTCCTGGAATTCCGGGATTTATTAAGACTGGTTTCATTTAAGTAATTAATGTAAGTAAATGAGTAGCAAACCACTCACAGCATTCCATCATTTACTTATTAACTAATTTCAACTCTCTCTGAAAAAAAAAAAACTGGCTACAAATGTACCGTAATAGAAATGGAATCAGGTAAACTGACGTAACAAAGTGCCAGTTTGATTTTTAATCAGTTATAATTGCAATTATGATATACAACAGGGCCGCCACATGGGGGGGGGCTGCCGTATCCAGGGACCCGGGCCCGCTGGATCCCGGTGATGTGGTATAATTTTATGGAAAACTGGAATAGTTTGATCAAAAATTTTGTTACACGAGTGACGAGAAGGAAGCTCCACAGAGAAGGAAAGAGAAAACTAAATGAGGATGGTGAGGGGCCCGCGACCAATACATGGTCCTGGGCCCGACCCCAAGATGTGGCGGCCCTGCGAATATCAGCATAAAAAAATGTTTTCCAAGTTTAGCTCCAGATTAATTCATTAGGCTACTTACGGAAGAACAAAAGTATAGTTTTTTAAAAATCAAATTAAAATGGTCCAGCATCAGCTGAACTACACAGATTTGTGATATCTTGACAATCGCACACACATAAAAATAAAAAAAAAAGGCAAATTGGCCAATTGGGATTTGAACCAGGGACCTCCAGAATGTAAGTCAAAGATGTTACCATTTCGGCCACCTCGCTCAGTTTAACGGCCAAGTTTGATAAGCATACGTATTGCAATTTCCAAAGCCGTATATGATCACAGTAAAACAATATGTTGTCATAATAACTGATTGACATTTCATAAATTCTTTCTAATATATTACCATAAAATAGGCATTAAAATTGGGCATTACTCCGGTACCGGTCAACCGATTTGGTCCAATAACAATAGGCTTCTTCCCATGGACATTATAAATATGTATACCAAGTTTTACAAAAATCTGATAAAGTGTATTTGAGTTATCGCGCGTACAGACACACGGACGGACGGACAGATATTTTCCCGTCCCCCACACAATCTCATAAAGTAGCATACTGGCACTTAATAAAACTAAACATTGGCGATAATACAAGCATACAGGGCCGCTTTCAAAACATTGCAAATCTAAAGTTGTCTGCGGAATAAAACAGGGTTGGCAACGATTTTCCCACCCCCGGTAAATATCACGGTGTAAACCGGAATTTACCTTCCTGGGAAATATATAATTTTCTCCACATGGGAAAACTGGGAGAAACGCATAACTGAAAAAGTTGCAATTATTAAATTTATTTAGTAGACATAATCTATACTGTTATTGCAACTTTTAATGTAACAAAATTTACTTTTAAATCTTATTGTCACTATACAATACCATTGTAAATGTGTCGTTATTAATGACAACATATACAATATACCGTAATATGCCATGGCCATCGAACTGATGAAATATTTTTATGTGACTGTGAAATAGGCTAGAATAAATTGAAGTGTCTCGATTCCGTTGAGTACTTCTATAAAATATGGGAAAATCCTGGTAGTACATAATTTCCATATAAACTAACATTTTTCACCAGTCTCAGAAATTGCAATCTACATAAAAGTAAACTTTGAGGATGAACACTAAAGCAAATTAAATTCTTCATGTTTATTCCAAATCTTCAAGAAGTGTACATAAAACTCTTCTTTTTAAAATTGTACAACATATAGCGTCCTGCATTACTTGAAGTATGACAAGAAAATGTGAAATAACTCCAAAATTAAAGTAGGTTCTACACAACGTACGCCTAATTAAAAATACAGTAGTGGAATTTCTAAACATTTGCCAATCTAAAGTTTCACTTCAACATCATGTAACACAACACTAATTTAGAAGCTGTTTGTAAGCCTAATCTGTTTCTAATTTTGTTATGAATAAATAAGAAATTCGAAGAAAAAAAACGCTCTAAAGATGCAGATGATGCAGGACATCCTTGAAGGTGTTCCATTAGTTCCAGAAAGTTTGTATCCGTTTCACATTTTTTAAGATTCTTTCACCTCTTCTTGCCCCTCTTCTGATTGAAGCTGAGCTGTGTATTGAAAATACTGTGGATTTATATTTATATTTTTTAGCCAGAACTTCAGTACTTCAGTGATTAAGTGCCAGTATAGTACCGTACTTGATAAGATTGTGTGGGGGACGGAAAAATGTCTGTCCCTCTGTCTGTCCATGTGTTTGTACGCGCCGTAACTCAAATACGCTTTATCCGATTTTCATGAATATTTATAACGTCCATGGGAAGAACCCTGTTGATATTGAACCAAATCGGTTTCACCGATACTGGAGTGATGCCCAATTTAGTGCCTATTTTAATAGCATTATATTAGAAAGGCGCCATAACTCAAATACGCTTTATCGGATTTTCATGAAACTTGGTATACGCATTTATGACGTCCATGAGAAGTAACCTATTGAATTTGGACCTAATCGGTTGACCGGTACCGGAGTAAAACCCAATTTAGTGTCTATTTTAAAGACGAGATAATTCAAATAGCCTACGCTTTATCGGATTTTTATGAATCTTGGTATACGCATTTATAGTGTCCATGGCGGTGGTGAAACAAATGAAGACGAATAATTTATTAATGACAGAGTTCAGCATGTTGAATTGTTGAAAAACCTGAAAAAACCTAACCAAAAGTGAAGGTAAAGGACAAAGAGAAGTAAACACAAATCGATCTATTTCTGTAGATCACAGTAAAAAATAGCGCATCGGAAGCTTTAAAAGTGAGGACACTGTAGTAACCCTGACGATCATTCTAGAAATAAACTGGATCAGGGCTCGGACATTGCTATGCTATAATCTATCAAGATGGCGCATGGTGATGAACAATCGGAAAGTGAGCTCCTGACTAACGAACTAAATAAGTTAAGTAAGAAGGTAATTGTGGAAATATTAGTAACAAGAAATATTACAATAGATGTAAGTGTCACAATAAGTAATTATTTTAATAAGATATTTAGTGAATCTAATGTTAGTGCTACAAACTGTAATAACTGTAAGTCGTACACGCCAGCACATTCCATACCATAATTACAACGTGAGGTTGAACTAGTGAATAAACTTAATCAACAGATGGAAAGACGACTGAAAGATCAAGAACTAATCATAGACTTGCTACTACCAAATTCTAACAAAACCAGTAAACATGTGTATGACAGCAATGGTGTGGTTGACGATGAAGTTATTAAATTTCCACATTCTGAAGGTGAACCAGTGAAAAGTGACATTCCTTGTAATACAGGGATGCGTCAGTCAAATAATTGTATTACTACGGATAATGGTAAACATAAATTGGATAAACCAGTGAGGCAAAATACTCATGTTATTGTGCCTGGAGTCAGTGACACTAGTAATACGCCAGAAGTAAGTAACCCTACTAAAGACGTTCCTTGGTCAGAAGTAGCGAGGAGAAGACCAAAGCGTGATGTTATTATCGGTAAAATGTAGAGTGTTGTAATGACTCAAGTAATGGCTTAAGTAAGGCTGTATTGATAGGCGTGCCTAAAGAGAGTTCCCCCTACATGTCTACAGACTTGTGCCATCTACCACAGTTGAAAATATGGTTAATTTCTTAAAAAATGACTATCCGGAAATCAGATGTGAAAAGTTAGACTCCAAGAATTCTGGTATATATGCTTCTTTCAAAATAACTGTATATGAAGACAATGTCAAATCGGTGATAAACTCTGAAAAATGGCCCAAGAACGTGTGTATCAGGCGTTTTTTTATTACCAAAAGCATACTCCTGTAGGTTAAACACGCCTACATGGGGTAATCTAAACTCTGTAAGTTCTTGCTCTAATAATGTTTTAAACAAGTGCACTACAAAATGTGGACTTAGTATTGTATTCTGGAATGTACAAAGCTTGCTAAACAAGGTGGATTATATTTCTCAACTGACACACGAACTCAATGTTGATATATTGTGCATTGCAGAACACTGGTTATGTGCCTCGGAATTATCTATGCTCAATATTCCTGGTTATGAGCTATCTGATTCTTATTGTAGGCCCAGTAGTAATCAACATGGGGGTTCAGCAATTTTTGTAAGAAATTCTTTAGAAGTTGTTACATTTGACTTGTCATCCATGGCCTGTTTATATGACTTTGAAGTCTGTTCTATTTTGGTTAAATCCTTGAATATGTTATGTATATGTTTTTATAGGAGACCTGAAAATAGCTCACACAGTTTTAAAAAATTTTTAACCTTACTCCATGATCTTTTTAGTCAAGTACATAAATCAAACTTCAATAAACAGATTATTTTAGCTGGAGATTTTAATATTGATTTCAGTATTAAAAGCAATGAAATAGATGACCTTCATAACTTGTTTGAAAGCTTTGGTGTCAGACCAGTAATTCATGACGTAACCCGTCCAGGAATAAATGATTCAAATGGAACCACAATTGATAATGTTATTACGAATATTAGTAATCAAACATGCTCTGCAAGAGTAATTCCTACTATCCTGTCTGACCATGACGCAATATTTTTCACTGTAAACGCCAATGGTGAATTATCTTCATCAAATAATCCTATTTATAATTATAAAAGAAACTTTAATGAATGTAGCATTAGGTATTTTACACTTTTATTGAGTAAAATAAATTGGCTAGCTCTATGTAGCATAAATAAATTAAATGATAAAGTGAACTTCTTTTTAGGTATATTTTCTGAACTTCTTAATGAGGCATTTCCTCTTGTACGTACTCGTACAGGAAGTCTAAAGAAACATAGAAATATGTGGTATAATAATGATCTTCGCAAGCTAAAAGAAAATTGTACTTACTATCAATTATATCTTCGTAATGGTATGATCGAATGTAAGGACAAATACATAGAATTACAGGTATATGGTATATAGGAAGGCTCTGAAAACGGCTAAAGTTAACTATTATTCTAGTAAAATAAATTATCCTGGAAATAAATCTAAGACTACATGGTCAATTATATCTGACCTTTTAAAGAATAAGGAAAATAAGACAAATAATACTGACCTTGATGCTGATAAAATGAATAATTTTTATATTCATGAAGTTGATAACGTCATTAATAACATACAGAGTAATATTGATCCAATGATTTTTATGAACAACTTAATAAGGCCTAAAACTACTTTTGGTTTTAAGCATCTCAGTGTTGAAGATGTTTTTTCTGTTATTAATTTGAGAAATAGTTCCTGTCTTGATGTATATGGTCTTAACTCTAAAATATTAAAATATGCGGGCGCATTTATATGTGAACCTCTAGCTCACATCTTTAATTATTGTATTGATTATGGTATTTTTCCATCTACTTTTAAACTTGTAAAAGTTATACCAGTATATAAGAAGGGCGATAAGTTTGAATATTGTAATTATCGACCAATTAGTATAGTGCCTATTTTATCGAAGGTATTCGAAATACTACTAAATAAACAAATCATAACCTACTTTGAGGGCAATTCACTTTTTACTTCTAGTCAATATGGATTTAGAAAGGGTCACAGTACTGTTGAAGTTGTTCTAGATTTTACTAAGAGGTGTGTACAAGGCCTTGAAAATTGTGACCTGGTTATTAGCCGTTTTTTTGACTTGACAAAAGCGTTCGACACTATATCACATGATTTACTCAAGCAGAAGCTTGCTTTTTATGGTTTTAGTAACTCAAGTATCAACTTATTGTATTCATACTTAAGTGATAGACATCAATCTGTTTATTTGAATAATACTAATTCTACATACAAATTAGTTAAGTACGGTGTTCCACAGGGCTCTGTTCTGGGGCCTGTGCTGTTCATAATATATATCAATGATCTGCCTTCTAGTATACAGGATCCATGTCTCCGATCATACTTATTTGCTGATGATTTAGCACTTAATATATCATGTTCCAAAAAATATAATCCTGAAGATATTCTTGAAAATGTGGCTATTAAAATAGTTGAATGGTGCAATTCCAACTTTTTAAGTCTCAATAAAGATAAAACAATTGATATGATATTCAGTCTTAAATCGAAAATATACTGAAAAAGCAACTACGTTAAAATTTCTTGGCTTTTACCTTCAATCAAACTTAGAATGGAAATCACACATTGATTATACTGCTAATAAAATAAGTAAAGGTTTATTTATGTTAAGAGTACTCTGTTCTAGCATAGATCAAAACTCTCTTTTGTTGGTATACTATGCTCATATCCATAGCCACTTAAGTTATGGCGTCTTGTTATGGGGATGTCATTCCTATGCCAAGAAAATCTTTTTCTTACAAAAGAGGGCTGTTCGACTAATTTGTGGGGTTGCCCCTAGATACACTTGTAGATCACTTTTTGTCAAACTTGGTGTCCTCACTTTGCCATCATTATTTGTTCTGAGATGTCTTCTTTTTATTAAAAATAACATTAATAATTACACAAAATGTTCTGCAGTTCATGATCACTTAACACGCAATAGATCAAATGTATATATCAATAAATGCAAGTACTGTGTGACTCAAAATAGTTATGAAAGCTTATCTTTAAATCTCTACAATAGTTTGTCCAATAGTGTCAGAAATCTATCTTATTCAAGCTTTAAAAGCACTATTGTATCTACTTTGAAGGCAAATCCTTTATATAGTATTCAAGATTTTTATATTTTAAGGCTGTGATGACTCATTGTGAATGATATTGTTTGTATTGACGATTGCCATACGTTGTATTAATGTCTGTGCAATAAAGTTATTATTATTATTATTATTATCTTTTAAACAAACCTGACAAATATTTGGATAAAGTGTCTAAAAACAAACATAGATAACTGTTCCGTCTTCCCAAGACGTTCATAAAATGAAAACAGCAGTTTAAAACTGCCGGAATTTCTCGGGATGTACTCACAAATCCCTGGATTTTCCTGAAGGAAAATCTCAGTGGGATCCCGGGAAACAATCCCTACTAGACTGGTTAGCCCAAGGTACAACTAGGAGCTTTCATTTTCCCCTGTCTACTAAATCTATTCCAAAGTAATTCCGTCACCTTAGTAATGGTGGAAATCGTAGGACAAATGGAAAATACTTCGCGATAAATATGTGTATACAGTAGTTTGAGGCATGTGACCGTATTAGTCACCTTGTTTTTCCTTAACCATAATAATAGTTTAAACGTTCTATGATATGATTAAAATACGAAATTACGGGGTAAATTATGATACCGCAAAACACCATTACTTCGACACAAAATTAAAATTGTATTACAACAAAAACCAATTAAATAAAGCTTACTTCTAGAACAACAGCACCTCATACATCTCATGACTAGTCTGGCTGGCTAACATCTTTTCAAGGTACAGTACAGTATAACTAGGGCCCTGATTTATTGGTGAAATAAAATGGCTGATTTCGGTGTAAACTTCCTTCTATTTCGGTGGGTATTTCGTGAAATAATTACTTTATACTACATTGGGAACATTGCACAATGATAAACTTTACTTCTTTATTTACATGAACTAACACCCCCCCCCCATTTCTATATTCTTCTGCCCTTGTATGAACTGAAGTAACTTTCGATTTAGACATGATTAGAGTTAATGTTCAAATATAATGACGAGAAATATTATCGTAATTTCTACTAAACACCATCAGATAGCCATTTGTAAACAGAAGTGCCAACCATACCACTGTGGATAAAAGACAAAATCTGTTGAATACGGCAGGAAAGGAGTGTACTCAACAGTACAAACCAGGTCACAGATAATCTTTGCGTAAATTCTGCAATCTTTGTAATCGATCACAAATATCAATATATCGGTAAATCTTCGACAGTTACAGAAACAGCAGTAAAAAAGCATGCTGCTAAGAAATAAAAAATACAGTACACCAGAACACAATATTGTGATTTTAAGGCACATTTTCGTGTTCATTTCTCACTTTACGGACAGAAGGGGCATATTTCGCGGTTATAGACACATTTCGCGGAATCGAGAAAATTTCGCGATATTTCGTGGATTCAATTTGGTTCATATTGGTATTTGAAGCATATAAAGGCTAAATATAGCTAAGAGAGGCTGTTTTATAAAATTTCGCGCTTATCGTTGTTACCAAAAAATACGGCCCCTAAGTATAAGGTATATATCAGTCGAGGAAGTGCAGTAGCAAGCTTACGTCACATGTAGGCAAGCTTCTTCTCCCGCTAGTGACTAGGGAGTTGCGAGTAGTGTATTTAGCTGTGTGAAATGTGTGGAACTTATTGATATGAAGTGTCTTATTTGTATTATTTTAGCGTCAATATGCTAACAAACTGTATCTTAGTAACGTAAAAATAAAGGTAAAATTAACGGTGATATATCACAGATTTCCTAGGGATAAAAATGTTCGGGATGGATGAATACATTTGTATAGGCAAACAGACTCATTTAGGCGGTGTATTATCTGATCACTAAGGCAATAATGATTATGTGCATGATTTACGAGTTGAACTTCTAAGTTTACCGCCATAACTAAAATAAAAAAATCCGAACTAATTTTTTCTTGCATGTTGGACGTGGTAATGAAAGACTCTCTGTTCGAAGTGTTGAGAAAGAGAAAAAGAAACTAGTCTATCAATAAAATTGTTATAGGAGACATCCCTTATAGACGAACAACGTAAAAGTTCAAAAGTACCGTCTGACTTTGGCATTGTTGTGATTATGTTTGCTCCTACGTGTATTTGTTTTGTATATTGATTCAATATTGTATGAATGCTTGAAGCTTATTCACAGAAATTAAGAAAGATTACTTCAACAATTATTTTTCCAGCCTCATTCATTCATGAAACATTGTTCTCCATTGGTCCATGTATTGATATCTCCATGAAGTTTCGAGCTTTAATGTTTTATTCATATAGTGGGACTGTTTAAAAGTGTGAGAATGTTATGCAATCTGTGATGAGCTTATTGAAGGAAAGACACGATGATATCCATCCATTCGTATGAAAGAATTATGCCAGAACTAGGATATTCATTAGAATTAAAGCACTCGCCTAAAAAACGAAATGAGATGGCAGTCTGAAAACAGTAAAGAAGATTAAAACTGTTCTATAATTAAGTAAGTATGGTTACGGTTGCTTTTCCTTATTATTTTACTAATATAATTTTTAATTTATATCATAATTGGCATTAAAATATAATGCTACATTGGTATACTTAGACATTACTTCAGCATAAGCGATGCGGCGCGGCCCCTCTAGTTGCCTACTTATGATGTATATAAGTACCTTGGTACAGTAGCAGCTCTCCTTTTGCTGTGACGTCACGTTTAGGCAACTAGCGGAGCCGCGCCGTATCCCTTATGCTGGAACAATGGCGTTATGCCTTAGTGCGAATTATGATAGAAATAATTAAATTAGTAGACTAATAGAAACATAACGATATGTATAACTCGATCGGTAAGACCTGAGCCAAACGGCTGCGCAGTAGGCTACGATGATGTAATCTAGACCTGCCTGACCTTCATCTCACGTGATGTTCCCTGCTGTACAGACCGTGAAAAAACATCTTGGTTAGCCTCACAACATTCAATAGTGAAGACCCAACAGCGAGTTACATACCATAGTTTGGAATGAATAGTACAGTATATGCATTCTCTTCTGTCCTTACTCCATTGCTACCGGCGGACGATAAGCTATCTGCGCGTGTTTGGTTCAGGTCCTAGCGCCCCAGTTATACTTCATTACAGAACAGTTTTCTTCATCTGTAATTTTTTTGTGACTGCCATCTCCTGATGATTTCCGTATTTCGAACGAGATCTTCCTTTGCTCAGCAGTTTGCAATTCTATTCTTATTGGTTCTGTAACATGTTTCTGATAATAAAGGCACATTAATGTCAGTGTCATACGAGACTTCTGCATTCTTACATTGTTTATTTTGTAAGGGTTGTCTCCTGTAACAATTGCTCCTTTTTTCCCTCTTTTAACACTTCTAACAGTGCGTTTTTCATTATCATGACCATCACACAAAAATATACGAGGTTCGGAATTTTCTTTTAACTTTAATACGGCTGTAAACCTAGAAGTTCACTCATAAGTCACGTATTTCATCACTATTATCAAAGTTCAAAGTTATCAGATCATACAGCCTTTTCTCTGGTCTAAAAGAGTCTGTTCTTCTATGAAAACGCATACACCTATCCTGAACATTTCTATCCCTAGGAAATCTGTGATATACTACTTTCGTATATCGTTTAGTTCATCTATATTTCCACACGTTGCATTGGCACACGCTGGTTAGCATATTGCCGCTTAAATGACAAAAATAAGACACTTCAAATCAGTTCCATACCACAGCTAAATACACAATTCGCAACATGCTCTAGCCGCTAGCGGAAGCAGAAGCTTGCCTATACTTGGACGTAAATTTGCCACTGCGCATCTCCACGCTTCCTTGCCTCTATTGATCAGTGTATTATGTTATCAATTTTCCTGATTTTGTTCCAGCACTGTACTGATTGGAAAAGGTGTCCTAACGTTTTGAAATATTGTACACACAGAACCATTTCACTAATATTTCTAAAGTGTGTCCATTCTAAGAAGGTAACCAGAAGTATTAAAAAAAAAAAAAAAAAAAAAAAAAAGGGCATCTGTCTCACTCTAGTACTCGTATGGCCTAAGAGTGAGACAGACATACTGGTTTTTGTTTACTTCAGGTTTCTTTCTTAGCTCGTCTCGGGTCTAAACTTGATCCTTCTGACTTTCAACAATATGGTAAACTGTAAACATTCCGGACATCTTTACCAGCAACATAACATAGGTCTATATGTAACATTGAATATGTATTGTCATCCATTGGGTTCTTCTTTTTCTCTTACTCTCATTATTGCTCCTTTTTCTTCTTTTGATTTCATTTACAATTAGTTACCTGTGTTTCCATAGGTCTTTTTACTGTAACGTTAGTATAATCCTAATAAGCAATTTCGTCATATTTCTTCATTTTAGCTATCTATTTCCAGTATACATTAACGAAACTCAGTCCGTTTATCTGCCAGACGAAATGCGCGCGCATACACCTAGCGATAGCGGCCAAAAACTAGCACTAAAGTAACTATTGCGGAAAGTATGTAAAGAAATAGGAGTGTTGTATTTATTAGAACAAGCGTGTTTCGAAAGGGCCTTATTGTTCTGCTGTAAATTGCAGTATTAATAAAGGAAGAAATCCTGAATTGCATTTCTTCACTTTCCCAAAAGATCCAGAAAGGCAAGAACAAAAAAATCGTAATATTTCTTGTAGGCCTACTGGCTTACTCGTGACACGTATTCTGGTGTGGTTATGTTTCAACTTACTTTAATGAAATATTTTTATATTTCATTCTGTTGTAATGATTTCTGGTGTAAAAGTTGGGTCATTAATGACTGACGAGAAGACCTGCTAATAAAATACGTAAACTATTTGAGTGAAAATTGCCGTTTATGCATGGAACACACAGAAAACAGCCAGTTTATGAATTCCTATATGAACCCGTTAATGAAAACTGCTGTGTCGACGGTGTTCTCAATTCCACATAATCCAGGATTTTTTTGTTTTGTTTAATGGAGTTCATCCTACAGTAATTCAGGGTAGATGCGGCTCCCAAAGTTAAGGTTAGTGGCCACCCCTGCTATAAAGCCACATGACCAACTCACTCACTGACAATGTTTACTCACTCCACATGAGCCAGAAACTTGAAATTTGGCAAACTTGTAGCTTCTAGCCTGTAACCGAATGTAAAATTCAAAATAGAATTCAAATATTTAATTTTTTACTTCCGGAGAACGATTCAAAAAGGCGAACGGAACTTTAAAGTGGGAGAAGGCCTTTCTTTGGAAGATTATAATAGCTAAATAGTAAATCGTATAAAAAATTGAGCGACGGATTTTGCGAGATCGACGGTTCTCACACACTGCAGAGCAATACACCATACCGCACCTTTCTCCCCGAGAAAAATAAGATAGGCTACCAGGAATCGAACCAGACCTTCAAATCACGAGCTAACCATCGGACTACGGAGATGGTCACAATAATTATTATCTATCGTGGTCCTATTCCTTATTTATAACGTTGTCCTCAAACTGCACAATGATTGGGCCTAACACAATTATTAACAATTCGCATCATTCGAAGACTCCCTCTGTCCAGTGGCGTAATTACGGGGTGGCAAGGAGTGGCAGTTGCCACCCTTAATTCTTAAACCCCTCTTTTTGCCACCCCAAAAATCAGCAGTAAAAATATCAGTTATTTGCAAACAAGTGAGAAATTACAGTTTATAAACGTGGCATAATCTTGATTCTTTATTAAACTTAACATTTATGCTGGTATGGTATGTAAAACAGTTTTAAAAATGCTTAAACTACATAATTTTAACGCCAAATTTTAAAAAAAATCCATACCCCCCAGACCCCTCGGCAGACCTTGCCATCCCAGTTAAAAAGCTGAAAATACGCCCATGCCTCTGTCGGTACTCTCGGTATTTTATTCAGAGACGTTTCAGCAAAATTATTAACATAGATTGACTCTGAACGTCATGAGCGTGCTGAGATAATTAATTTTATTACAGAGTTTTAAAGGAATAGCATTAAATAATATAATTAAATAATAGTATTAAATAATCTTACTGGCGATTCTATTGAGAGGTAGTTCGATCTTGTATTATAATTGTGTATATCCGGAGCATTATAGTGTTCGTTGAGTCTGCGTTTCACGTTAATAGGCACTCCAATATTTATATAAGCTTATATTAACAATAGTCAAGATTTTATCTTTCTTTTAAAAGTTTGCAGTGAGCATTGAATTGGGCACGTATTATTATACTTATGGCAGGAGTTTGGATACACCGGAATTATTTCCTCATATTGTAACTCCATACACCAGTAAACTATTAAAGATGTCAAAATACGACATACTTAAGTATGGCTTGGATACTAATAATTTCAATTGACGTAGCATATAAATAACTCTACTCTAGTCTTGAGCATAAATCTTCGGTATTTCTGTCCAACTTTAGGATTCAATATTAGTTAGAGTAATTTAACATTTGTCTGAAATTGAGAATTCATTGTATATTCTAATGAGAAAAGGGTATTTTGGGTCTTGTTAAGATTAAGAGTAAATCATTAGCTGGAACCACATGGTGGTATTAATTAGATTATTCAAAGGACCACCGAATAGTGGAAGTGAATTTACAGTACGTTTAGAGAAGGAGTGCTGAACCTGATAGCGAAAACTTTCAACATTACACTGAGGTTGTCCATGGAATAAATTTAAATCTAAGGGCCAAAGAGCACCAAGAATGATGTGAACATATGAGGAAGTTGTTTCCCTCTATATAGGTTTCACCCTCCATTTTTAATGAACAGTTGCCTTTGAAGAATGGAAATACTTGAACTGTACAAATTTATTGTAGTCATAGGTGAACATGCCCTATTGATTGCATGGCTATAGTTACTTCCTTTATCGAGCAATAGGCTAGATGTATTTCAATTGTCTTTAAGGAAATCACATGTCACATTAACAAAGCGTATTCAGTATCACATACAGTGGGCTTCCTTGCTGCTTGACAGAATAATATACAAAGACGAAATGTTTCTTAGTAACTAAGAAAATGGACAACATATCTATTGTACAAGCAAGTTGTGTAAAGAAGGAAAATTCCTGATGTGTTTTTTTATTAATTAGATTTTGACGTTTATAAACATACATATCAATAGAAGTCGGGAAGGAAAATATTGCAGTGGTATTTCGGTTCAACTCAAAATTGTTTTCGCAAATGGGCTGTGCATTTCTTCACTAACATACCGCAATTCTTATATCGCAAACGGCTTTTCGGGTATTGTCTGAGTTTCTGCCAAGTTTCATTTATTATATATATAGTGTCATTTTTGTACCATTATAATCTCGAACATTTTAAATTAATTTAATCATTTATGTAATTTTTAATTTTAAGTTACTTCACGCTAACATAATATATATCTTCATCTCTTATTTGTTAAATAATATATTTTCTTGGTTTTATTTCATTGTCTCGTAGAAAATAAAAAGGCATAATCGTCTTAATTCTACCAGAACAAATATAGCCTATATATATCGTCTTAATTCTACCAGAACAAATATAGCCTATATATATATATATGCCTTTATATATATACATATATATATATATATATATATATATATAGGCCTATATGTATATGTAGACTATACACCCAGAAAAATTAAAATTAAGAATAAGTAACATAAGAATAATCAATAATACATTAAAGAAGATGGAGTTCCTACCTTGCAGTATATCTCTCGCAAGGGTGCTCTGTTGAAGACTTCTTAGATGTTTCTGGTAGAGTCTCTTCTGCGCCAATAGAGCTTCCGCAGATTGAACCCTGGACCTCAGGTCAGTGCCCTCTTCGTTGGACTGCTGCCTGAAATATTATGATCGGCAAATAAGAGCTTCCACTTGGTAGATCTATACATACCTAGCGATTGAAATCGATTGTAACGAGCGAGATTTGTGTTCAGAGACATATTAAATTATGAAGCTACATATGATTTCAGCTAGACATTTACTCGTTTAACTAGGTATTAAATTATCATCAACGGAAGTGATATAATGGTTATTTAAATTTAACTGTGAAAAACCAGTAGGCTCTACAGGTTAAGAAATACTGGAATAACTGATATCGGCAGACTTGTAGAGATGTTAAAAAGCATGAAACAGGTTGTAAGAATTTGCAACCTTCCCTATACCTACTCAATACTTCTCAGAAGTTCATATTATTTCACATATGTCTAGGTAATATACATTGAACTATTGCGTTTTCAACATAAAGAAAACTCCCTGTCACTAAAGTTACGTTACTTTCCTACGATCCCGCAGGATGTCACTAGAAAAGGTCTTCTAGTAGTAAGGTTTCCCGGAAAATAGTTTTGAGAATGATGAGAGCTGCTGCACTTGTGTGAGAGATATGGTGTTATAAGATTGCGGTGAAGCAGAAAATTTAATTTGGAAGTGGAGGCTAAAGAATCCCTTGTGAATTGAATCATTTTTGCATTAAGTTATATATGTACTGCTAGACATGTAAAGTATAACGGAGTTTCGATTTTCCTTTACAAATTCTTTATTGCCAGGTTAGGTTCATGTACAACGTAACAAAGATCACTTAAACTACTTACATCACTACAAAAGGTTAAAATTCAATAACTTTTCATATTACCATGTACCAAATGAGTTACCTTTGCCAGTGAAATCCTCATGAATGTGTTTAATCTCGCACCATTTCGTGAGAATTACACTCTAAAATCCTAAATATTAGTGTGAAATGAAAGAAGAGAACTTAAAAACCTGAATAAAATAGCCGACAAATAATAACTTTGGTGAACAAATGCTTAAAAGAAGATAAAATGAAAACTACTTTTCATAAAAAATTTAAGTTTGAATCTTGCGATTTTTTTGTCCTTACGTGGGTCAATATAGAAAATCCACAAACTTATAGCGAAATAAGCTAAAAGAAGATGAAAAAGAAGATTTCTGAAATAATAAATAGCTCTACAACTCAAGATAACAAAAGTTTTAAAAAGGAGTTTTAAAAATAAAACCTAAAACTTTGAAAAGTGTGAAATTCAAACCCTCGAGGTTCAATAAGAAACCCACCAGTTTATACCCCTGGAAAAAGCAAAGTTCAAATTAAAAAAGTTCTTTGAATAAATAATAACAATAATAATAATTCGATCTCATTAGAACAAAACTTTGTTATCGAAGTACGCCGTTCGTTCAATCACGCAATGTCATACTTTCGCTGAATAAATCGCTGCAGATATCAATAAGTAATTTACATATTAAAAGCAAAAGTGGCATTTTTATTGAAACGACGGGACGGCCAAAAATACCGAAATAACGGCACTATCCCGTTCAAAAGGTACATATGGTCAGCTTACTTAGGCGTCACTTTGTTTTTAACTGCTTCTTTGTGACAATAATTACTCTTCAGATAATTTTTACGGGAAAATATCTCTAATGAAAGTTATAGGACCACTAACTTTCAAATTTTAAACAAAGTAATGGATGGACTTCACGAAAGGGAAACAAGTAGGCCTACCTCTGTGCAGGCATTTTTTCAGTATCTGTACCCTTCCTTGTAGACCTACTGCTAACTTGACGCAGGGCACCATGAGTTAGATTGGATACCTAAGATTACGGTCGACTCAGGAAGGTTAGTATTAATATACGATAAAGTACACAGTAAATTGACGGAGAAAGAAAATGAAAGTCAGAGAAGCATTGAAGAAGAATGGAGTATGATAGAAGGGGTTATAAAGGAGGCAGCACAAGAAACGTTTGGAGAAGAGAAAAAAGAGAGAAATGGAGAATGGTTTGACAAGACTGTAGACAAGTTATAGGTGAGAAGAATAGAGCTAGACAAAAAATGTTGCAGAGGCAAACCCGAAGTAATACAGAGAAGTATGAACAATTAAGGAGGGAAGCACATAGAGTGTGTAAACAAAAGAAGAGAATGATGTATAGAAAGAAGATGCAAGAAATTGAGGAGCTAGACAAAAAAAGTGAAATAAGAAAATTCTATAGAGCAGTAGATAGAATGAGAAAAGGATTTGAGCCGAGAGTAGTAGGCCTTAAGGATAAGAATGGTGAAGTAATACTAAATGAAAGTCAGGTATTGGATAGATGGACTGAGTATTTTAAGGAGACACTAAACAAAGTGCAAGATTCTGAAGCAGGACATGATAATGAGTGTTTGGAAGGTAAAGATATTACAATGAAGATGGAATGGTACAGAAACCTACAATAGAAGAAGTCGAAAAGGTAATAAAGAAAATGAGTAATAATAGAGCACCGGGAAATGACGGGGTGATCACAGAACTTATTAAGAATGGTGGTAGTACTCTGATAAAAGAAATATATAGATTAATATTAAAGATATGGGAAGACGAAACAATGCCGCAGAATTGGAAATTAGGAATAATATGCCCAATTTTTAAGAAGGGAGATAATTTAAGGTGTGAAAACTACAGAGGTATCTCGCTTCTTAGTGTGGCCTATAAGATACTCTCGGGAGTGATTAGTGAGAGAGTGAAGACATCCTTGGAGAGTATCAATCTGGATTTCGTTCAGGTAGAAGCACTACTGATCAGATATTTACTATTAGACAGATGATGGAGAAATTTTATGAATATGACATTGATTTGCACTTTTTATTTGTAGACTTCAGTCAGGCTTTCGATAGCGTTAATCGGAATGAGCTCTACAAGGTATTAGAGGAATACAGTATTCCATCAAAAATAATAAGATTAGTAAGAATGACCATGGCAGAGACTACAGCGAGAGTGAAAGTAAATAATAAGCTGTGCGAAGAGTAACAATATGTTAACAGCAACCGTACCGTACAGACTTTGCTCGGCGTATGCCCTAGCTACCATATGCTAGTTCACGTGATAGTAAACAAACCGAAATACAGATATAGGAAGACCACAAAATAACTTCTCATTATCTAAACTCACATTACAAGCATGCAAAACGATACTTTCTCCTGTTTGTGTATAATAGTCCCTCCCAAATGTTTCAATATATGTTTGCGTTTTAGAACACTTTACTTTCGCATGCCGAACACGTATAAACACGCACAATGACAAGGTACACTGTTGACCAATTTGAGAGGCACCGTACCACAAGCGCATTCACTTCTCAGTACTGCTATCAGCTACTGTCTTATCAGCCTACGCAATCAACCCCCACCCCCTATACTCAGGTTGTTGGTAACCGGAATCAACTCCCTCTGTGTGTTCGGGCACTAAGTTTTAAAGCCTGATGATAACATAAGAACTATTCCGTATAAAAGACTTATACCATTTTTACAACTATATTATTATTATTATTATTATTATTATTATTATTATTGGGGATGGTGCTTTCCAAGATTATACACTATGTTTATTCACAGGAAAAACGTTAAAAATCTGATTTTTTGCTAATTGTGTTCTTCATAAACCACAGAAACTATAAAGTAATTTAGTTATTTCTGGATAGTGTCCGAAACACTGTAAAAATGAAAATGAAAGTGTCACTTTTATAACCTATAAATGGCAGCCTGAAGAGAATCATGGGTAATCTGATCCAGAAACAAGGCTAGGATTGCACTAATATCACTGTTCCTAACCTAACTTCCACCAACCTAGCTCCACATGTCACTAACAGTAATGTAAATATTCCTAACCTAACTGCCACTTACAAAAAATCGGAAGTTGGTAAGTAGTCGGGGTGAAAGTGTGTGGAATGAGTAACGAAGGAAACTAAATCCTTATTTCCATAAAGTTGAAAGCTGTTTAATGTCTTGAAATAAATTTGCATATAAAAGATTTGTTTACAATTTTCCAAATTATGATTATATTATGATGCTACTTGAATGAGCACATTCTCGTGAACGGGGGAAGCTCCGAAATGGATACAAATGCCTTATCCAAAAATTTAATCAAACTACAGTCATTTAAAATAATGATAGTAGGAAGGAAATTTTAAAAAGAAGAAAGAAACATGAAAAAGAAAATGTTATATAATAAACTGAACGTATGGGGCGACAATTAAGTCACTTTCATATGTGAGTAATTATGAAGAGAAAATAAAAACGTTTTATTGTTTACCTTCGTAATGCGACCTGGGCAGCCATGACTCTCTGCCTCTCTACAACTAGTTGACAGTTGGGGCACTGACACTCTCGCCACCTGCAGAGTCGCTTGTGTCCTTTCAGACAAGATATAACTCCGTGATTCCTGCACCTCGCACACTTAGGCGTCCTCAACAACCGACGCCCGTTTCCACAGGCCCGACGACTCGTCGGCGTGCTCATTACCTGAAATAGACAACAAATTCTGAATAATGGTTTCTCGGCCTACCAATCGAGTTGGTGAAGTAATTTGTACTATCCAAGTTTCCGGCAGTTAGCTCTGCTGCAGTCTTTTGGAGGATGTGAAGCAGTTTTAATGTTTTGCGTTGATTCTGTGATATCGGTGCCTAATACACCATGACGCACAGTCTGTTTAATATCGTAAAAAATTATTTTATGTGATTGGTTAAGTCCTCGTCTCCAAGTTATCTTTAGCAACAGGCTCATTTATCAGATACACTTTTCTTTAGGCCTATTACATTATATTCGGATTATAGGGAGTTATTTTATTTTAGGTGGGGATGTAATTTAATTATTTTTTATGTTAAGTTGGTTTTTATTTAATTTACATTTATTTGAGTACGTGATACTTTACCACGTTTTCGCTATGATAAATTGATGTATTTGGCATGAAGGGGGATTTTACCTTTATCTTTAAATTATTTATTTATTTATTTATTGCTTTCATCACAGTCGGCATCATTCTTTGACGAAGATATACAAAAACTGGTTTTCCGTTACGACAATTCGACATATGCCCGAATAACGGCGGTGACTAGCCTATGTGGAGAAGTAGTGTATGGTGTAAGATAATTAATGATAAAGTATTTGGAAAATATATGTGTTATTTTATAAGGGCCCAGCCCTATCTCCGTAGCATTAGTTTTAATTTTTACTAAACGAAACAACGTTAAAAATGTGTCCCTAGGTGCAAGGATTATAATTAGGTGCGAAATTTGGTAATATATAAGATTATATCCTGTAATTCTCTTACCTTAAAATACGTAATTCATGATAATATATAATTGACGGCCATCTTATCTGGGTACACAGGTTGACCAACACGATAAACCTCATGGGATATAATATGGCACATTTTCGAAACGCGTGAATTCGGTATGCCCTACAAAACTAATATCACTGTTCATAACCTAACAAACATAACCTAACATAACCAACCTAACCTAACCTCACCTAACCTAACCTAACTTCCACTGCAGTGCATTAAGGTAAGTAGTGGCTACTTACATTAATGCAAGATGGACAGTTATTCCTCCTGTTTCGTAGTTGGTCTTTCTTCTTCGCTCAGAACCATATTATGGCTGGCGTGTTTTAAGCTTAATAAAAATGAATTGATTGAAATGGGTAAAAATAAGATCAAGTTCTAAAAACGACTAATTTCACCCCTTAATCAATTCCGTGAACAAAAGTAAGTATATTTAACAATGTTTCCAGTTCCAGGAAGGGAAATTGTAATGCCAAGGATATAGTGCTCTACCCGAAGAAAAATATCGTTACTTACTTTAAAAACACGCTTCGGATGGCAGACTCTCTATACGCCTTGTGTCAGACTAGGGGAAGTAATGTAATAAAAATGAACTGTGAGTAATCAAGACTAAAGGATTCACTGAACGAATTTATAACGAACTATTTTGACCTCTACAATATAATGTAATGGTATCTTTCTTTTTCGCAGTTTCACCTCCCCCCTTTTAGGATTTAAGCGACCCAAGCCCCCCGGGCATGTAATGGTATGATATGCTATAATGTAAATCTTTAACTTAAAAACATAATAAATAAAAATTAAGTTTTTTCTTCCAATTCTTCTTAAATATGGAAATTCGAACGATTCCAATGATTAATGAACACTTGAAACAACCAAACGAAATTGATTAATTAGTTTTACGTGAATTTGCAATAAACTAGCAGCCTGCATCTTAATAAAAAGAAACCAAACATGTTATTTTTCAGAGCTGCAGCAAAATATTTATAGCATCTGTCTATAACATTCCCGGACACTTTGTTTACATTGCATATTTTCCCTTTAAGATGCATTTCTCTATTTTATTTTTTCCACAAACAGGGACATCTGGCCGACAAATACAGCTGACCAGGAGGGTTTAGAATATTTTTCTCCGTGGATTTCCCCCAATAGACCTATCATATTCCCAATTTATTATCACTAGTTCGATTGATGGTGATAAATAATAACAATAATGAGTAATAACAACAGTAATAATACAAATAATAATACAGATTTTGAAGACAACCGTGAAATATTTAGTTACGTTAGTGCAGTCGAGATGTCAAATTCCGGAACAATTAAATTATCATGTCAAATGTTGTTAAATTTAATTTCTGTACTATAGATTTATATTTATTTTCAGATTAAAGAACAAGTAAATGTTATATACTTGTCTAAAAGTATTGACAATCAACCAGCGATGGGCAGCAATAGAGTTAAAAGAAGACATGGTGAACAACTGAGTTTATTCTGTACAAAATGATTTTGAGTAAATATTATTATAATTCTTAGAAGAGTGGTTCAAAGAAAAAAATATATTTCGGGAATACATGCAGATAAAAATTATATGAGGCAAAATTAGTAGGGGAAATTGAGATGCCTTATTATACTCTAATATTGTAGGTTTAGGTTATGAATGTACTCGTGTTACATGACCACAGAAACACAAATCGGTCTTTGTAAATATGAGTTTCAAAAGTGTCAGGATAATGGTTCTTAATTATAGAGTTACGATTTGAATATATCGTAATAATTACGTACCTCTGATATCTCATGGGACCACGTGTTCACCCGGGTGCAGAGAGCGATGGATCACTGACTGATCCTATGGTCCTGGGCCCTGGCGTTTGGTTCTCAGTCTCAGCCACTCTATTGGCCAGTGGGCGGGGCCGTAGCACGTGGACAAGTGAAGCCATGTGTGGTCGGTCTTCTTCGAAAAAGGAAGAAAGAAAAAGATAAAGAAAGAGAGAGAGAGATTTATCTGTAAACCACTGATGTCATATCATAATATTGCGACCTCTAGATAAGACTGTTAATAATATTCCTAATCCCAACACGTCTCTTCCTACATCACGAATATAAACAATGCATTTTTCTTGACCTAGGATTATCTATGTTGTGACGTTGCTGTTCACTGGGCAAATTCTATAATATGTACAGTAATTTAAAACGTATAAAAGCAAGGGTGCGGATTTTGCATATAGGGTAGCCTATGTATAAAATGCATTAACTAATTTCTTGTATGAAATCAGTATGTAAAGTTTTTGTGAGCATATTTGATTAAATAAAGCATATTAAATATAAGGAGCATATATTTGCATATTTATAGTATATTAGTACAAAATAATACATTATGCAACGAGCCTATAATGTCATTTATGAAGTCAAGAGTATTTATCAAGAAGTGAAAAACGCGAGTTTCATAATTTTCATACGACAATCTTAATTGTCATTGTAGGAAAGTTGGATACGACTTTTTGTTCGACCATAATTAAAAGATTTGATATTTTAGACTCATAAGAAATCAAACGGAATCGGTTGACAGCGCAATCAGTTGTTAGCAAGTTCACTTAGTTGTCTTCTGCGAGAGATGGCAACTGATGACGTATGATCACGTCGAAGCTTGTTATTATTATAATTATTATTATTATCATCATCATCATCATCATCATGATCATCATTATGCGCTTTTTATCTAGAAAAAAGTATACCGGTACTTTGTCATTGTCAAAATCCTTGTATCAATATTACTTCTTTTCAGCGAATTCAATTAAAAGAAACCAATAAATCTGATTGGGAATGTATTGGACAGGGCTTGGTGTTAAAGAGGATTATCTATCATTTCGCCCCATTATAAAATATTGGTAATCCGAATTTTTAAAATGAACTTAGTTAAGTGACATACTTATATTACAATAGCTGTGATTAACTCATGAAGATTCAGTTTGTATCTCGAGGCTGAATGCACCCCGTTCCAGAACTCCCTACCTCAGAGAAATCCGAGGTAGTACCTAGAATTGAACTTTGGCCTGCGAATCCGTCCGTAGTCAGCGACGCTAACCACGAGACCACTCAGGCGGTCAGTAACAGAATACAGTATTTTTGTATTTCGTAAACATTCATACGTTTAATGAATCGGAATCTTAAAACATAATTAAAATACTAAAAATAATACACTGCAGACGCTTTCACACACTTTTCTCCACACGCGACAGCGCAGATTTTAGAACTTAATATTCAGTAGGCCTACTGGAAAATTTGAAAATACGCGGTAATTAACGAATTGCTGAAAATGTGTCTAGATCATAAACACTAATAATAATTTATTCAAGATAATTACTTTCACAAAGTTTCTCCGGACATTTTCACGGGTTAATGTTAGTATGCACACATTATTTCAAATTGAATATTCAAATGTTCAAAATGAACTTCGACTTGACGCTTAAATGTTAAGTCATTTTTAAATACATACGAATTTCACACTTGAGACACTTCCGAACGGATCACAAGTTCGAAATAATATCACTGCTGGGTTGAAGCATTTATGTAACCTGACTGGAAGTGCTCACTGCTCACTTAAGAGATTTATTGGTGTTTAAAAATAAATGCAAATATAGTGAAGGTAAAGTCACTCTTCCCTACTAGGAGGATTAATAAAAAGAATTGCAACATTTTCAGCTTTAGACATTTCATTCATCTCTAGGCGATTTTACAACTACATAAACTAGTAGCCACATACGATTATTATTTACTGATTAATTTGCTCTTTTCTGTAATAACTGATAAGGAAGGAAACGAAGTATTGAACATTAGTTGTGACTATTCCTCAATGGTGTCGTGCACATCGGCACAGTCGCATTTTCGTGCACATCGGCATAGTATTTTTATCTTGTAATATTATCGTGCTCATCGCCACCTACAGCCTCCTTCACCACGGCTCCAAGGCAGCATCTCTTAGCTACCGCGGCTAAGGAAACCGGCTGTTGATATCGTAGATGGGTTACATCAGGTTAGGTTAGGTTAGGTTATGTTAGATTAGATTAGATTGGATTAGGTTAGGCTAGGTTAGGTTAATTCAAAGTCTCATTGAATCGCAGGCAGATACTTTATAAATGATTTCTAAACAATACAATTATAATATTAATGTACACAGTGTGTATCGAAGGGTGTGTGGCGATGAGCACGATGATATTGCAAGATAAAAATACTATGCCGATATGCACGAAAATGCGACTGTGCCGATGTGCACACAACCTCCTCAATAGTACATATATTTCCATTTTTTCTCACAAAAAACTGTCTTATTATATTATATAAACTTAGATGTTTTAATTAAACTTAGGTAGATCTCATTGAAGTGGTTCAAATGTCTTTTCGAGCGATTTGCATTTCACTTCAATAAAGTCCTTCATTAGTCCTAAGTAAAATGATATTTTGTATGTGTAACGCACAAGATAGTTTCAACCTCCAATAATTAATCAGGACAAGTAAATGAAGAAAAGAAGAGGATTTATGAACCTACAATCCCTTATTTTCTGAAAAAATATAATCTGAACACAGTAGAAGTTCTTGGCCTTTTAATTGGAGCTCGTGGAGCTGTTCATAACTTACATATGAACTAACATTTTATTGTTTCTCTTTGCTTTAATTTGCTTACTGTTTTAATTGCTTACTTCAGTGTATACTTCAGTATGTATATAAAATAAGTGTACTGAGTCCATCTGGGCTACCTCCGTTGGAAGGCAGTTTTAAATAAATAATAAATAAATGTGTCAACATTTGTTTCAGGGTGGGAAGTGTCGAGAGCATGCAAGTTTTAGACAAAGACGCTTAAACTGAAAAACAAATTATATTTACATTGCATCAATAATAATAAAATAATAATAATAATAATAATAATAATAATAATAATAATAATAATAAATCAACAATCTTCGAAAGTTCATTGACATCAAGTGTAGAAATCTAGTTAACAGATCTGAAATGGAGGAACTTGATCAAAGTAGCACCGAAACGGCAGAGGGAACCTTGGAATCTTTATTGACTGCCTTAAAACCTGAAATACATGAATATCTAACTTAAATAACCTTAGTTGAAAGCACTGGTGTAAATGGAGAGTCGAGATGTTCTATGGAGTCCAGACCAAAATGGTTTGACGAAGACAATTTCTGCAAGGCTCAGAAAGTTTTCTTGCCTTTCTGCCGGAATATTTTTTCCCAACCTACTGTCTCTTTTCGGGGTACGCCGTAGCGTAGTGGTTGAGGCGCTGCGCTACAAACCGGAAGGTCGCGGGTTCGATTCCCGATGAGGTCGTTGGAGTTTTTCAATTGGCCTAATCCTTCTGGTGGCACTATGGCCCTGGGGTCGACTCAGCCTCTAACAGAAATGAGTACCAGGAGCAATCCTGGGGGTAAAGGCGGCCGGTGCGTAAGGCTGACAACCTTACCACCTTCATGTGCCGAATGTCTAAAAATCTGGGAGCCTCAACCTCCTGGAACCCTGAGGGCCTCCATGGCCTGTAATAGGGAACACTTTACTTTTTTTTACTGTCTCTTTTCATGTTGTTCAGTACACCATATGGTCTCCCGCCGTTAATATTATCCCAACAATCAAACACTCCATTCAAAGCTTTTAAAAGTTATACGTTCGCAAGTCTAGTAAGTAGGTTCTACGATCGTGGTAAATGGGATTCTACAACAAAAGGATATAAGAACATGAAAACAGTCAGATCAATGCATGGCGACATCAGACGTAAGCTGAATTATATAATTATTAAGAAAGAATTTTCGCAGTAGTCAACTTTAGCTAAAACCTGGAGTCCCCTGCTTGAAGAAATGAATGAAGATTTCAAATAATCATGTCCAGCTTCAGGATATTTGCATGAAATATGGAAAAGTTGTGCAAAATCAGAATCCCAGTTAACCAAATAGAAACGGCAGTCACGGAATTTGGATATGTTGACTCTTTCTATATTTTATCCGAGTTGGTTTGGTAGCCACAATATCACTGATGAAAAACTCTTCAATTGCATTTATGTTTGGCGGTGCATTGGATATAGGCTAGGTCTGGAAGATAAATATAATTTCTGTAACGAAAACTTAGAAACAACAAAATACAATATCGTGTTTTCGTTGAACATGTTTTCAAACCGAGTTTACACGAAATATCATGTAAATGGGAACATACTATGTCACAATGCGTGGTTGAAGGTCTCAGTTATATTATGTGGCATGGAACATTATTATCGTATGAAGAGTGAAGACTCCCTCCTATATTTGTGCGACATCGTAGACATCAAAGCACCGAGAGTGAAGCAAAGCTGACATTTCAAGAAGCTTTTATATTACGTTACATGCTTTCTTTTTTGTTCTATTATGCGTTTCTCCTGGTATAGATAGTATTACGAATAAAATTCTACAGAAAATTGTTGACTTCATAGCTAAACCGCTGACTCATATTTTTAATTTATGTTTTTCGCAAGGTATATTTCCAACAGATTTAAAAAATGCTATAATCGTACCAATTCATAAGACAGGGGATAAGACTCAAAGATTTTAGAAAAATGTATAAAGATTAGGCTGATGAGTTATTTAAATAATAATAAACTTTTATCTAACAATCAATTCGGTTTTCGTCCAAACCTATCAACAGATGATGCCATTTTTACGGTCACAACGAAAATCATAAATGAATTAGATACTGGAAACAAATGTTTAGGTATATTTTTAGATTTACAAAAAGCATTTGACACTGTAGACCATAATATTCTTCTGTCAAAATTACATGCTCTAGGCATTAGAGGAAATGTTCTAAATTTATTTCGGTCGTACTTAAGTAATAGAACTCAGGCTACAAGAATAGATAATGATCTCAGTGATTTCCGGAAAATAAATATCGGTGTACCGCAGGGTACAGTGTTGGGTCCCATATTGTTTTTAATATACATAAATGACCTACTGAAGATTAATTTGAATATATTAAATGGCTCCATTTACTCATATGCTGATGACACCGTTGTAATATTTAGTGGTTCTTCATGGATTGAAACTTACGAAAATGCCAACAAAGGTATAAATCTTGTTAAATCATGGCTGGATTTTAATTTACTTTCCTTAAATGTTAAGAAAACTACGCTAGTTCCTTTCGCTTTAACAGCTACCGGTATGCAACAATTAAAAGTAAGTAAAAATTTAAGCTTAAAAATACACAATTCTGGTTGCTGTATTAATAGCTGCACTTGTCCCTCCTTAAGTGAATCAAATCAAGTGAAATATCTAGGCATCATAATTGATCGACATTTAAGATGGGACAAGTACATTGAATATTTATGCAATAGGCTACGTAAAGTCATTTATAAATTCGTTATTCTCCGTTCTTGTTTACCAGCTCATGTTTTACGTACGATTTATTTGGCCCTAATTCATTCTATTCTTCAATATGGCATAGGCTAATTGGGTGGGGAGGAGTTGCAAAAACGATCCTCAGCCCTTTGCTTTGTCTTCAAAAACGCATCATAAAGATTTGTTTATTTAAGCCTCCTGACTATTCTTCCAAATTATTATTTTCTGAATTTAACGTTTTCACCATAGACCAAATATACAAGTACGTCATACTGGATTATTTTAATAAACATCGTGACAATTACAAGTCAGAATCTCACGTATATAACACGCGAAGGAATCAATTTAATTTATTACTTGAACCAAAAAATGTTACAACTGCTGGAGCTAAGCACTGTTCAAGGATTCAACCAAGCATTTTGTACATTTTGCTAAACAAACAACAATTTTTTGCGTTGTCACAGTAAATCGGGGTTTTCACTAAAATCTATTATACAAAGTGCTATATCCGAAGACCCGAAGCACTTTGATTGGCTCTCAAGGACAGCCTATCAGCGGCCGAGCTGCTACAAACCGGTAAATAATTACACTTTTTAAAGCGAATACTGACTCATTACGTACATGTCTTTTTCAATAAACAAAGCGAAAGACAAAACCCTACAATAGAGGTAACCACATGGAATATAGAAGGAATCAAATCAGCTTTGAGCATACTACCCAACAACTCATTATTCATGCAAGACATAATAATATTCTGTGAAACGTTCTTAACCGAACCCTTGAACATCAATGGATACTACGCGACTCATGCACTAGCAAAGCACACCCAAAACGGCAGACCTTCAGGCGGAATATCCTGTTTCCATAAAGCATCATTATAGACCATGGGCTACCAATATGAAACCCTCCCCCCCCCCCCCCCCCGTGGGAATTTCCGACACATATATTTTTTTGTTGGTATTGTCATCTAGTTTAAGATTTTAGTTGTTTGCCCCTTATCAATTACAGCATTTAGCCGGAAAACCCGGAAAACCACGGAAATCCGGAAAAAATGAATTTGTTTTAATTTTTCATTGTTCTTTGCTCCTAATATTCCCAGGGAATTTCTGACTCACACATTTTGTTGGTATTGGCATCTAGTTTAATGTTTCAGTTGTTTTCCCCTTACAAATTACAACATATCCCCGGAAAACCCGGAAAACCACGTATATACGGAGAAAATTACTATGTTTTATTTTTTAAATCTTTGTTCTTTGCACCTAATATTCAAAGGGAATTTCTGACTCATATGTTTTTTGTTGTCATTACCATCTAGATTAAGGTTTCAGTTGTTTTGCCCCTTATCAATTACAGCATATCCCCGAAAAACACCGAAAACCACGGAAATCCGGACAAAATGATTTTTTAGGTTTTCGGAGTTTTCCGGGGATATGCTATAATTGATAAGGGGCAAACAACTGAAACCCTAATCTACATAGCAATACCAACACAAAACCATATGAGTCACCAATTCCCTTTGGATACTAGGAGCAAAGAACTAAGATTTAAAAAATTTAAACAAAGTCATTTTCTCTGGGCTTCCGTGGTTTTCAGAGTTTTCTGGGGATATGCTGTAATTGATAAGGGGCAAACAACTGAAACCTTAATCTACATGGCAATACCAACACAAAATCATATGAGTCACCAATTCCCTTTGAATACTAGGAGCAAAGAACTAAGATTTTAAAAAAAAGTTAAAAAGTCATTTTCCCCGGGTTTCCGTGGTTTTCGGAGTTTTCTGGGGATTTGCTGTAATTGATAAGGGGCAAACAACTGAGACCTTAATCTAGATGGCAATACCAACAAAAGAACATATGAGTCAGAAATTCCCTTTGAATATTAGAAACAAAGAACAAAGATTTAAAAAATAAAACATTGTCATTTTTTCCGTATATACGTGGTTTTAGGGTTTTCCGGGGCTATGTTGTAATTGGTAAGAGGCAAACAACTGAAAACTTAAACTAGATGACAACACCAACAAAAAATAAGTGTGTCAGAAATTCCCTGGGCATATTAGGAGCAAAGAACTAAGAAAAATTAAATCAAACTCATTTTCTCCAGATTTCCGTAGTTTTCCGGGGTTTCCGGGTAAATGCTGTAATTGATAAGGGGCAAACAACTAAATACTTAAACTAGATGGTAATACCAACAAAAAATATGTGAGCCAGAAATTCCCTGGGCATATTAGGAGCAAAGAACAAAGAAAAATTAAAACAAACTCATTTTCTCCGGATTTCCGGGGTTTCCGGGTAAATGCTGTAATTGATAAGGGGAAAACAACTGAAAACTGAAACTACATGTCAATACCAACAAAAATATATATGAGTCGGAAATTCCCACGGGGGGGGGGATGGGGGGTATACAGTAGCCTACGCTCTATTAGGACAGGCAAGACAAACCCACGTTACCGAAAAATCAGTCACTGTTCACCTCAAGGACATCACAATAATAGGTGTTTATCTACGTCCTCAGACAACAGCTGAGGAAACTGTCGAATGCATAGCAAAAATCTTAGAACAAGCTGACCCGGAAAAGTCAACCATAATGGCAGGCGATTTCAACTGCCGACTGGACATCCCGAACAGAAATGGAACAGCCCTAACAGAGCTGATGGAAGAAGAGGGTTTCCAACTAGTCAACAACGAAAAAATCCCCACATACATCGCGCACAACGGAACAAGCACAATCGACCTAATTTTCCATCGTGGAGAAAGCATGAAGCTAAGGGGTCACGCAGTTCTAGGAAAGGACTCCTGGGACACCACCCGGAAATATCTACCAGTAACGGCAACATTCCAGGTGCAAAAGAACCCAGGTCGAGAGCCCAAGGAAACACGAAAATGGACACCGAGGCTGTTGGACATAGCAGCCCTCACCTGGACCCTTGAACAGGAGCAGGTGATGGGACTCATAGAAGCAGGAAAACTAGACGCCGCCGCAAGCTTGCTACAAGACTGTCTATTGGAAGCGACGCCTGCCCCGCCTCCCACGAGGAGAAGCAAGCCCTGGTTCGACACAGAGTGCTATGAAATTAGAAAGAATGTTCTAGGAAGACTACGAGACCTAAAGAAACGACCAGACCAGGAGAAACGAGAAAAGTATACACAGGAAAGAAGGACATACGTAAATTTGCTCCGCGAAAAGAGGAAGGTTTACACGCACAAAAAAGAACAGCAACTTCTGAGAGAAGCGGAAAATAAACCGTACAAAGCCCTAGACGCAAGAAGAAACTCAGTGGTACCAAAAGTCCCACTAGAAACCTGGGAAGCCCACTTTACGGAACTGTTCCAACAGACAGCCTTCAAACAACTTGATGCAACAGGAGGACACACGGAAAGGGAAATCCCTCCAACCATAACAGAAGCAGAAGTCTGGTCGGTAATACAGAGAAGCAAGCCGAGAAAAGCAGCAGGACCAGATGGCATTTCAAATGAACTCATCAAGGCCTCACTTCCATACACAATTGGCATATGGACAGCACTTTACAATAAATGCTTAGAACTCCATAATATACCGGATACTTGGAGGAAATCAACAATCAAGATGTTATACAAAGGCAGGGGACCTCAGAACGCACCCGATTCATACAGGGGGATTGCGCTAGAGTGTGCAGCCTTCAAGATGTTATCCAAGGTAATACAGGAAAGAATTTTTGAAAGACTAATGGAAGTCACGCCAGAAGAACAACATGGATTCATACCTGGAAGATCGACGACTCCAGCAATACAGAAAGTTCTAGAATATATAGGAGAAGCTTTCAGACAACCCAGAGGCAGCGCATACGCGACCTTCGTGGACTACCAAAAATAGGGGTCCCAGACGTCCCGGTTTTCCCGGGACAGTCCCGGTTTTTTAGTTTTTTCACACTTCTGTCCCGGTGTCCCGACAATTTCTCTTCGGGACGGGAAATGTCTCGGTTTTCATTACCATTATCATCACTACTACTGTTTCCTGTATTTAATTAGAAATCTTTCAGTAAAAAATCTACAGATTTTAAAAATAAAAAGCGAGAAACCGGCATTCAATAGAGCGAAGCAGCTGAAAGTTTTCCCATTTCTATTATCTGTGGCATGCAATGAGTTATCTTTGGTGGCATGGATACAGCATCTAGGAGGCACTGATCCTAACTCACGCCAGATCCTACCGATCCTACGTCGCGTCCACATGTTAGTTACCTTGCTCTGTGCTTGTAGACACCACGTGGTAATTGTGTTCTAATTTTGCTCTGCTCTGATGAATAAAACTACGTGCTTGCACTTTTTTATGTTTTCATATTGTGTACTTAGTTAACGCAAAATGCCCTAGAGAAAGTGTTGTTTTAATGATACATTAAAGGAAAAGTTTCCTTTCATAAAAGAGAGTGTTATCGGTAGTGCTGATAGATCGAAAGTGGAGTGTATAATGTGTCGAGCTGTGTTTTCTATTAGTCAGGGGGGGAAGGCTGATATAGATGACCATGTGAAGACCAAGAAACATAAAGCTGCGGCGTCTGCAAGGAGTTCAAGTGAAACACCGACGAACTTTTTTAGGAAGAAAAAACTGGGAGACAAAGAAAAGGAGCTAGCTGCACAAGAGGCTACTTTCGTTTATCATACTGTAAAACACAATCAGAGCTTTCAGTCAATGGACTGCACTTCTATTCTTTACAGAAATTCAGTGATAAGAAATTTACTTGCTAACAAACTAAATGCCAGGTTATTGCAGTGAAAGTCTTAGCCCCACAAGCGATTGATGAAATGAAAGAAGATCTTAAACACACAAAGTTCTGTTGTTTAGGCATAGATTCTTCTAATCACATTGCTGTGAAAGTTGTACCTATTGTTGTAAGGTATTTTATGCCAGAGAAAGGCATTTGCACAGAAATTCTGGAAGTTTCGAGCCTTCCTGGCGAAACATCCGATCTTCTTGCAAACCATATTCTTAAAGTTGTTGAAAAGTATGGCATTGCCGATAAAGTGATAGGTGTATCAGCTGATAACACCAATACCAACTTTGGAGGGCTGAAAAGGAGAGGCAAAAACAACGCGTTTGCTAAACTACAAGAAAGATTGAGAAGAAAGGTAATAGGAATAGGATGTGCTGCACACATAGTGCATAATGCTGTTCAAAGTTCTGTTGATGTATTGCCCATCGATGTTCAAGCAATTTTAGGAAAAGTATTCCAGTATTTCCACCATTTTACAGTTCGAGTAGAAGAACTCAAGACGTTCTGTGATTTTGTGGAAATCGAATATAAGAATGTGTTGGGCTATAGTAAGACAAGGTGGTTATCATTGGAACCAGCTTTAAACCGTTTCATTGAAATGTATGACGGGCTCAAGTCTTATTTCTTGAGCCAAAACAAATGTCCTAATGTCTTGCTCCAGTTTTTTAATAATCGAGTTTCTTTTGTCTTTCTTCTTTTCTTGAAAAGTCAGTTGAAGTTGTTTTCTCATTCAATACTGGAAATTGAATCCGAAGAAACCACTGCTTTTGAAGTAAAGAGTCAAATTGATCATCTTGTCATGCAACTTTCAATGCGTAAGGATGAAATGTTCCTAACAAGTGAAGTGAAAGCAGAATTGAAACAACTTGAAGAAGAGGATTTAATCACTTCAGATTCTTTCATGAACACAGTTTCCAATTTCTATGCTACTGCAATGGACTATATCAAAGAATGGTCCCTTGAACAATTCAGCATAGGCATGAAAATGGAATGGGTATCTCTACGTACCTCTTTGCCATGGGAGAAAATATCACAATGTGCAGAGGAAATTAAGGTTATGTTCCCAGGCATAGACTTGCAGGAAGAAAGTCTCTTTGATGATTATTGCCATGTAAAATTATATGCAACTGAAAATAAAGTGATGGAATGGAATAGGGCTAATTGTAAAGTGGCGGACAGATGGAAAGAAATGTTTGCTCATTTTAAGAAAGAACACATCCATTATAGTGATATGGAGTCGCTCGTAAGTTTCTGTCTTGCCCTTCCTGGATCGAATGCTTCTGTAGAGCGAGTTTTTTCTCAGATGAATTCGTTGTGGACTAGTGAGAGGAACAGCCTTCATCTGGATACAGTGGGTGCAATGGTGACTATTAAAATACACTACAAAAATGTGTCATGTTCTGCTTTTATTGACATGATATCTTCAAATCATAAGTTATTGGATAAGATCCATTCTTCAGACAAATACTCTGCAGCAAAAAGCAATGAAAGTGAAGATGATGAAGCAACTCCATTCACGAGCCAACCGCTGTAAAATATGAAGACTGCAGGACAGACTTCAGAATGATATGGCCCATGGTACCTCCTATATTTTATGAAATTTTGTTAAACTTCAAAGAGAAGACAAATATGTAAGCTAATTATACGGCAAACGCCTTAATGCAGGTATCATGTATACTACAAATTATTTGGAATACTGATGTAAATTTTTCTTTGTATTAGAGACTACTTCCTGAAAACATTATCCCATGCATAACACAGGGCACCGCCGAGTGTCCCGGTTTTTTCTTGTCAAGAAATGGGACCCCTAACCAAAAAGCATTTGATGGAGTGAATAGGAATATTCTCGTCCGAAAACTCAAGACAGTGCTAGGCTCAGAAGACCACCTCCTTAAACTCGTAACAAGCATCCTGGAACACAACGTAATAAACATAAGTGACGGTCAGTTAGAATCAGCGAACATAGTACAAACAAACGGGTCTTACAAGGCGACCCCCTAAGCCCGATGTTATTTAATATGCTCACAAATGACATCGTACAAAAGATCACAACGGAGGAGGTAAAAATACTTCTATACGCAGATGATATGGTGATCCTAAGCAAAGACAGGGCTAAGATGCAACAAGCGATCAACAAGTTAGAGGAATGGTCGAGAGAAAATGAACTGAAAATTAATCAAAACAAGACAAAGGTAATGAAATTCCGAAAAGGAGGACGAATCTCATCCAATGATGTTTTCACATGTGGAAATCACACATTAGATATAGCAAAATCATACAAATACCTAGGGTTAACCCTACAGGTCACCGGATTTACCTTCACAAGACACGTCGAGGACAGAACAATAGCCGCAATAAAAGCCGCAATGGAAATTAAATGACTTATAAGCCTCTCACTAGACACAGCAACTTCACTGTTCAAACTGAAAATTGCCCCAATAGCATTCTACGCCATCGAATTAATTTGGTCACACCTAAATTACAAAAACATCAAAGCCCTGGACAGAGTCAAGGCCAGATACCTAAAGAAGACCCTTGGTGTATCGAAGTACGCCCCAACCCGTTTAGTATATCAGCTGGCGGGAACAACAACATTTATAGAAGACCTGATATCAACACACGATCTGATATCAACCCAAGCATGCGAAAAGTTCTTGGAAGAACGAACACAGAAAGCAGCAGAAATTGACCCCGCTTTCTACTGCACCCCAGCCATGAAAGAGGAGGAATGGAAAAGAGCCGACTTCAAACTTCGCCACCTCTACACCCGAGGGGCAATACACGGTTTCCACCACCGCATCTGCTGCAGGAAAGGATTCCACAACGCTGACAGTGAATGTGTCTACGAACTCTGCAACCGAGTCTGCACACAATATCATCTGTTCGAGTGTACCCAAAGAACATTACCACTCTCACATTATGCACAGGACGAATGTCAGTAACTTCCCATGTACAACCCTTTGTACACAATGTGTTTAGTTCCATTTAATAATAATTACGTACATGTAAGGTATCAATCTAAAGATTTTTTTTTTGCTTCGGTTTAACCAAGTTGCATACCGTTGAGTAAGTATTTCGGCTAAAATATTAAAATTAATATATTATATTTTAAACTCGAATATAGCGTTTCGTTTCAATATCTAATCCAAAAGCCCACAGGGGATTCATTCAATGAACAGTTCATAACAATGAAACAATTGATAAACGATATTATGATAAATACGAATATGCCTAACTTTAAAGGTAAAATTATTAATATTTAATTTATATTAAATTTTAATGTGAATAGCCTATATTTTATTTTAAACACTCCTTACTTTTTATGTGCCAGCATTAATGTATTAACTGACGGATTGTTTACAGCTTGAAGGCGGTTTCGCTGTCTTACACATACAAAATGATATCTTTTTACTTAGGACTAATGAAGTGAAATGCAAATCGCTCGAAAAGACATGCCGTATATTTGAACCACTTCAATGAGGTCAACCTAAGTTTAGTTAAAACATCTAAGTTTATATGTAGTAAGTCTGATTTTAGTGAGAAAAATGGAAATATGTATACTATTGAGGAAAAGTCATAGCTAATGTTGTGGGTTGATCGTTATGTTCTTTCAGTACTCGTTTACTTCCTTATCAGTTATTACAGAAATCAGCAAATTAATTAGTAAATAATAGTCTATGTGGCTACTAGTTTATGTAGTTGTAAAATAGCCTAAAAATGAAGTGTAATATTTCCTCGAGGCATCTAAGACGGACACACAAAAAGTGGAGTGTCCGATTTCTCACACAAAGAGAAAGGAGAAGGAAAAGGAGAAAGAGCGGGCCCGGGTTCGATTCCTGGTCGGAACAAGTTTACAAGGTGGGGTTTTCCTCACCCGTGAGACGAACATCGGGATATTTTAAGCCCTCGTGGTCCTCGGATATAATCTAGCTGTCATTATCACCTTCAAACTCATCCGCGTCTTGTTAGGAATGAGTGTATGTGTGACGGGTGTGTATCGTCTTATGTATTCGTGTTGTCTCGTAGGTGGTCCGGAATTGGGCTGATCACTCATCCCGGGGAGGCCCTCCACGTCCTTGTGTGGTCAAAAAGTCATGTGATAACTTATAATCCAATTGTTGAAATTGTTGAAATGCTTCACAGCTATCGAAAGTCGACTTTAAAATGCATATATATATATATATATATATATATATATATATATATATATATATGCATTTATATATACAGGGTGTTAATAAATAACACCGAAATATTTTACCTGTATATAGAGGGGACTTAGACAAGCAACTTTTATTACGAGAGTTTTGCTCTACGACGTAAAATGTGTATGCTACGGGGCATTAAAGTCATTACAATTTGGTGCTCATAATTCAATAATGTAGCGAAATAGGGTTAAAATGTTCATTAAATTGACTTCATGCCTTCCTAGTGATCGATAAAATCCTGACTCTTAATCATTCGTCAACAGCTATATCATAATTTAGTGTTTCCATAATCTGCAAAATTTACAGACTAATCACATCACTGGGTCGCCACTGCATTAGTCTTCTTTTTATTCATAAGTACTGACTACAGTGTTAACAACGAAATTCCTTTGTTTTTCATTTTTTTTCTAATGTTAGAAGTCAGTGGCGGCCATGCCCTGGGAGATTTTATGCTGTCACAGGAAAAATTGAATCCATAGAGCAAAAATCTCCTAATAAAAGTTGCTTGTCTATGTCCCCTTTATACACAGGTTAAATATTTCGGTGTTATTCATTAACACCCTGTATACAGCAAATAATGGAATAAAAGTTTTGTATGTTTTGCTCGGGACCCTACTAAGTGCTCGGATGATGAGACAAAGATGAATGACAGTGTAAATCATTAATAATAAACGTCTCGCATAGCCCAAAGTCCCAGACATGTGATGATGGTTCTTTCAAGACATGTGCCAGACAGATTTTCTCAACTATCCAACAGTTCATACTTTGACAATACAATGAAACGAAATATTTTCTGTTTCTGCTAGTTGACACAAGTAGAAATATATTCTCGGTTGATGAGGTGGTGAACATGCCACGAAAATGTAAAGTTTCTAAAAGTGTAATATGTAAGATAAAGCGCTATATTTTTTCCTTAACCTTGGACGGCTTATAAAATGAATAATTGAATTCATCCATATACAGTCGTATAGACTGATTTAAGAAAAGCTTAAAGAACGTGAACATTTCACGTTCAATCTGAAAACAATCCATCATGAATAACTCTAGGACTATTACTTGCACATAAGTGAGGGGTGTTTAATCTGAAAAATACTCACATTACAAGTATAATATAGATAAGATAATCGATAGCCGCACGTTTCGATAGAATGCACAATAACTTATAATAACATTTTCTTCAATTAGTATGAATCCAATATATATATATATTTAAGGGACGAGGAAACTAACATTGGTTAAATTCAAAGTTGTATAATTTGGGAAGGGAATTTAAGGAATCTAACAATTTATGTTTTCATTTCCATTCAAATGCATTTTAAAGTCGATTTTCGATAGCTATGAAACATTTCAACAACTGGATTATAAGGTATCACATGACTCTTCCCTTGGTAGCCAATTTATGATTCCATAAAAACATAATTATTTTATACAAATGCAATTAATCATATTATCGATTTCTCCGTTATATTTATTGATTTGTGCAAAAATAATCTTTACATTAGTAATTAAAAAATAAACGAACGATAAAATAAATTTGTTTGAATAAAAATAGACAAATAATATTACATTTTAACACGTTTCACTTATAAAATATTTTTATATTTAATGTTAAATAATGTATTCAAATATTTATATGGCCTAATAAAGTATCGTACGCTACGAAATGAAAACTGATTTGGTATTGTTGGGTTAACTGAAAAAATAATGTTTTTAGTTGCACGCACTATTTCTAGGCTGGGGATAGTTACAAGAGTAGGAATACAACAAGAAGTACTGATGATTTAAGCGGATGTTTGACTTCCTACAAGTAACAACGAAACGTATCAGTCGCTTAAGAGCGACAGATCTATATCCTGTAGTTCATTAAGCTAAAAATTAACTGTAACCTACATTATAACAATGGGTAAGTAATATAAGACTTGAGAATGTAAATATAATATATTTACTCATAAAAATTTTTGCCCTCGGCTTTTACGCCACTTCGCACGATAACATCATCCAGAAAATTGGTTGGTAAATGGTATCTTACAAAAGGTATTTTATTTTCGTTTGAAAGCGAATTTCAGTCCGAATGGATAACCTGTCTTAAAATGAACTGCAATGTAGTAGCAGTGCGTTCCATTCCCGGTCGGTCCCTTGACGGAACCCGGTGCAGATACTGCCCGGAGATAGAAACCCTTGCAGACGTCTTGGGACAATGTGACCGTGGAATGCTGCTTAGAAATTCTCGGCACCATATTGTGCGTTCCATGATGGCTACTGATGGACAGTAGAAGACGAAGTTTCTTGTGTAGCCACCAATGCAATGGTTCAACAAGGCGGGTTGATATTCTGGCATTTAAAACAGATGGACATGGAATAATTGTAGACCCTGCCATCAGGTTTGAGCAAGGTTGTCATTAGGCATTAAAAGTCCACACAGAGAAAATTAACATCTACCAGCCTACCAAAGAATACTTTAAGATCAAATACCATCTGCTGGAGGCTGGAGCTTAAAGTGTATGGACTTCTGATTGGTGCCCGTGGAACTATCCCGAAGTTTTTTCAGGACTTCAGGAAGAAATTCGGCCTACCAGCTTCCTTGAGGGACAACATTGTACTATAGGTCCTTCACAAATCATGTCAAATCGTCCACAACCATGCTTTTCATTGATTGGCTACATACTTTTTGGACTTTTGTTCTTTTCTAACTTATAATTGTTTTGTTATTATTATTATTATTATTATTATTATTATTATTATTATTATTATTATTATTATTATTATTATTATTATTATTATTATTATTATTATTATTTTGTGAGTATACTGAGTCCACCGGTCTACCTCCAATGGGAGGCAGTTTGTTTGTTTTATTTATTTTTACTCTCTTTTTGTGTACGATAAGTAAAGGAAGCATTGCGTTCGACCCTACAATTCGGCGATGATTTTTAGCATTAACACATGATTTAAGGTCCAGAATTCAAAAATACAATTTTCAGAAATTTTGCCTTTTTATAAAAACTCTTAAATATCCTCGATTATTTCTTAGGAATCACTTTATACACTTTATAATATGATGCAAGTTTAATTTTTTCCTGAAAACCGCACTATACATTTGTCTAATTTTTGTAAAAAAAACTGCAGAGAATAAACTTAAAGTTTTAATATAGGTCTATATATATACGATGTGTATATATATTATATCTCGTCCATAAACTCAAGTATCACGTCTTGCTTCGCAAATGTAGCTTGGAATGATATAACTAAAATCCCCCTCAAGGATTGCAGGCACTTGGCCTACGCTGGAATATGAAGTGGAAAGAAGTCATAGGTGTGGCATCAGATTTGATAATGTGAGTTCATCGATGCGGAAAAATCATTCCGTACATTGGAAGTGATGATGTGGGTAAAGCTACGGCTGGCGAACATAATTACAAAAGATGTTTTTCATTTGAAAAACATGTGTTTTCATTTAACTAATTATGAAAATAACGATAATAAAATGGGAAATACCTTGAAGCAGTATTTAACAGGGCATCGTTATTCGCAATTCAAATTACAAGACAGACTTATGCCGTAGACCAGCGGTTCCCAAACTTTTTTGTCCTGGGACCCACCTTCACTTAGAAATTTTTTTCGCGACCCACTACTACATAATGATAACCAATGTAGGCTATATAAAATACAGCACATTTTTTCATATGCCTTTCAATAGTTTTATTGTGTTCAAATGCCTTTTATTCCTTGCATTGAAATCAAGTTTAATTTTTCTCGCCCTTTTCGCGACCCACCGAAATTACTCCCGCGACCCATAGTTTTGGAACCACTGCCATAGACTATCTAAAAGTTGTTTCCTACTACCATGTTATATTTGTTACATTGAGTACCATTGGGGTAATAAATACCCCAAAATTAGGTGGCATATATAGGTAGAATTGCAATTTGTTATAATTAACTGGCGTAAAAAGATACATTATTACCTTGAAAACAGGACAAGTATGTATATAATACAATGCATATTATGCATTTTTACATAATGTTAAATTCAAATAAAAAAAAAGCCAATTTTGAATGGGGTGATATTGACCCTAATGATACTCAATCCAGAAAAAAAACTTATATTAATGCGTTGAACATATAAAAAATTAATAAAACGTCATTGGATTCAGTTGTCTCGGGGGGATAAAGTCATAAGTTGTGAAAATTATAGTTTCAAAACCAGCGGAGGCATTTATTTCAAAAGTGCTTTTCGGGGTCATATTGACCCCATTGGTACTAGGAAGGTTAATCTAATTTCAGTGTTTGTGTAATTTTGTCTAGTAAGAGGAATGAGGTGATGAGTCCGTAAGTATCTATCATTCTATCCCACTCGTATTGCCAAGGGCGATGGCCATGGGTTCATATTTCTCACTGCATTCATTCGCTTTCTGATTGGATCACAAGATATTGCGTTGTAACTCTGAGGAAGATCGATTACCTAAGCTACTGGTCATTTCATCGGAAAACTGTGTCTCTGATGTTATTAAACTGGTCATTCTATATTTCCTTTTTCTGTTTCGCATCTTTGCGTGAAAGAGTTTTCTCATCTTAAAATTGAAATCACATATTCCGAGAAATGTGACATAGTAGCCATAGCCCTGGGGTAACTTATGTTTTTATTTAGCTGATGACGAGTCAGCACGTGAGATAAGATAGCCTACATAGAACCGAAAAGGAAACCATGGGTATTGTGAACGTGTGTATGTATTAACATGTTAAGGGATGACCGAAGTGTTGAGAGAGTGGTTTTCTAAAATACTTGTGCTAGAAATTTGAAATTGTGCACATTCAGGTAAAATGTAAACTTAAACCTCAGTTTAAAATTCAATCCTATTTTATCTCAATTTCTTTTTGAACTGTTAATTAATTTCATTGATTTTTAAATCAAAATTGAAATCTATCTCCTCCGACAGATATTAAAATCTTAACCTGAATTTTTGTGGAAGTTTCTTTGATATCCCTTTACAAAGTTACTGATATATTTTCGATAATGTTTATACTTTTTGTTAAAAAATATATTTTAATCATAAAAATTTAAAAACTGTCATGGAATTATACTAATTAAAAATAGATCTAAAGCCTATACAGAAATCTTGTTAGACATTTTATTGCATAAGTCCCTTAAGAAAATGCCACTATTTCATGAATAATTCGACAATAATAATAAGGTAATTTGATAATTTTTGTTATAGATAATCCCATTAGAATAGTGCATAGGTGAGCAACTTAGGGGAAACGTTTTAGTTCCCATCCCTTGCTGTGCCGTAAGAAACCTGTTCTTCATGTTCAGTGTCACGTCGAAACTGCTTTATGCTGACGTCAAGGGCGACTGTAGTGGGAGAAATTCCCCTACAGCACAGTGACACGATGTGCCACAGATGCGCACCCAATGGAATAGTGCCTGAGGTAAGGAAGCTTTATTGAATGTTGATTTTTACCTTTTCTCTAAAGCAAGTAGTTTTGAAAAAAAAAAAAAACCTAAAATAATTTGGGTAAATATTAAAAATATATTAAAATGTTGACAGTGAAAGATGAAAATTATCCAGGCCAAAATTTGCATTTAATCGATTTTCAGGAATTGAATGGTCGAGGAACAAGTTTAAAAATTAAATTTTTACAAATTTGTTTCTCTTGATAGTAAGAAAGAAGTAAAGGAACTATCTAATTTAAATTAATTTTCACGAAAATTGACTTCAAGATAACTTTATCATCAAAGTACAGCTCTAGTAAAGAGTAACTCTACAAAAACGCGCCTCCACCAGAGCTTAGCTCTTCCAAAGCATATCCCTAGATCCTCGCAGAAGTGCAGTTCAAACTTCAACGCCGTACAGTTTGCAGCTTCTTGTGCATGTCTATATGACGTTGAGTATAACTGTAAGGCGCAAAACCTTCTGATGTGCAATCATTCATTTCACACTGGATTTTTCTCCGAGTTATTAGGATGTTAGGATTATTTAATAAGTACAATGCTCATCGTCCAATACATTTGCTGGCGATTATTTCTTTCGGGTTTGCTTAAAACGTATTATACAGTAGCTAGAAGTTGTTTAATACTATCTTTACCTATACCATAGATACTATAGGCAGATAAATTAGTTGTGTTATTTCCTGAATTGCGATTTCAGGTTGTCAGCATTAATACACGAGCCTTAATATTTTCGGAAACATTTCCGTATGTCTACCTATCTGTCTGTCCGTGAAGGCTCGAACACGAAAAATCGTATAAAAACGTAAAATTTATATTAAAAGTACACCCCCAAAATATGAAGAATTCAATTTTTTAAACGACTTAGATAGATATTTTCTCTTAATTCCACAGTTTTTTTTTATTTTAACTTCTAGTTCCCTAGATAGAGCCTTCTTTCTAGGAAGCTGCATTTGCCACATAGCTGCCCATCCCTCTCTGCTAGAAATTCCCATATCGATTAGATGTTACTAAAACACCAGCAAGTAAGTGGAGCGATATAATGCTGGAGTAAGAATAATCTGTTTGAACTTCCGATTTTCAAGTTTATCTCTTACACATGTTGTCCATGTGTTTTGATAGAATATTTTGAGGTAGTAAGCCGCTTGGTATTCATTATTTCAAACAAGATAATTCTTCTATAAACTGACATATGAAGGAGATTTTTTGTGTCATTTTGCAGCTTGAAACGTTCTCTAATGGTTGTTTAAGATGGATTAATGGTATAGTATCGTCCAAATAAAACAATATTTTGCCGAAATTCGTTAAAGTAATGTTCGAAATTGTACCTAAAATCTGTTCGTATTTGTACCTCGAGCTAGTTTTTGTAAATTGTACATAGTTGCAAATTCAGCTCACGAATGACCATTGTTGTGCCAATGACTTACGTATTAAAGACTACGCTATTTGTTGGTATGAGTTAAAAATTGGTTCTCAACAATATATTCCAGTAACACTACGTGGGATTATAAGCAATTTTATAATATGCCATTTTTCCAGCATGGAGTTCTTACCTTCGATTGGAAAATAATAATTTATGGCCGAATGATATAATTTAAAACATAATTCTCGCGGTTACAGGTCAACGAAACAATCAGTATGGACACTCTATAATTAAAAACAGATTGGCTAACATTTGAAACCCAAAAGTGGATAAAAATCTTAGTCCATTCAGAATTGTACCCTGTTCGAAAATGTACCACCTTACCCTAATTTTTACAAGAGAAGATTTTTTAATCGGGCAAAATTTTCTGAGAATTTAAAAGACCTTCAATTATGTTCAAGAAGATATAGTCCTGAATACTAAAAGACAGGATAAGTGAGTGAAATGTTATATGGAAGTGTTGTAATGCGAAGTGTTTTAAAATGATGTCTTGACTCGTGTTGTACAAACAGTTGGCTCATCTCAACAGCAAAAAAGAAGCGCGTCTGCCTTCCAACAACGAGATCGTGTTCTATGACAACAGCCATGATATGGAGCACGTAATGCAGAAACTCACTGCAGCAATTATTCCGGCAGTCAATGAACTATAATTCATAAATTTTTGGAATAGTAGAGGATACAAAGACAAATAATTTGGCACCTTGAACTTAAATACTACGAGGACAAATTTCAAAGCTACAAAATACTACGAAGACAAATTTCAAAGCTATAATGTAATGAAGTGTTTTAAGAATCTACGCTTATAAATCCATATTAACATTCTAATGGTTTACCGTCATTTAGTATCTTTGTCTGCAAATTTGTTTGTTATGCAGTCACGACTAATCCTTGTTGATTTTCTTCCAATTTGGCAATGTTTCTTGAAGTTATTACACACTACGTATGTGTAAGGAATTTTATTTTTTATGCTGTTTCAAGATTTTAGCCGTTTTAGTGATTAAGAGTGGATTCTATATTTTTTAATGCGAGGTCTGCTGTTCACAAAACTAGAATACTAGACTATAATATAATCTAATATAATATTTGAGCTAGTGTTTCCGTGTACACCCAAGGCCACCTAGTAACAAGACCGTATTCAATTGTGAAATTAGTTGAAGATGGCCTTGCTCGGTTGTTATCTTCATTCATTTGTTTACGAATAGCAGAGATCTGATTTTTTTTACATAGGTGGACAGAAGGGGGTCATGAATGCATGCCTAAATGGGAAAACATTGAATGATTTAAACGAGGCATTTTTGGGCTAGGGAACTCGAAACAGAGGTCGTTTTCCCCCTGGCAGTGCACTTTCATCGTGAAATGTACCTCGAAGCCGGGGTTTTAGCTATTTAATTATCAATCGTTTTAATTGTTTATGCAATATTTGGGTAAGTTTCATGAATCTGTGGTACGTTTTAATCGTTTCCTTTCGAATGTATGCCTATATAGCAACACAAAATTCGTTTTGCTTAATTATTTATATTTGGTAGTAAAACAATATAATTAAGAATAACAGTATGTAGGCCTAATTCCTGAAATTGATGTAAAAACGACGCCAGTGTTAATAAATATGTTTTAATTATTTTTCTGTTAAATAAAATAAACATCTAGCAGTCCAGTAAATAATCGAGGCAAAGGCGCGTTCACCTGCTAGCATTTTATAATATAAAGTCGAATCGTGATTAGTGACTGCAATTTAACTTAATTGCAATGGAAAAGATTAGGCATATTATGCTCAAAGTAAAAATAAACCATTAAATAATGATTTTTGACGCTAAGGAAATGAACTGACATGACGAGTGTTCTGCAGTTCCCGAAAGCACAACGCGATGTTTGAAGCAAGTATAGTGCCGTGACGAATCAAGTATGCCGAGATGTTATAATTATAAACGAAATTTGATATACGTGAAAATTCAGTGTGTCACTCATTCATATCAACGCTAGCAGGTGTGACCGCTTCTGCTGAGTGACATGCTTCTGACTAAATACAATCTCAGTATTAATAATGCATACCACCGCAAACCTATTTTAGGGATCAAAGAAAAATGTTAAGTGATTGGTATGTGAAAAATAAATTAAGACTCGCAATGAAATTATAAACAGGTGATTAGGTGCCCCGGTTTTGAGCACACAGTCCCAGTGTCCCGAGAAAATGTTTCGTGACACCTAAATGTCCCGGTTTAAGAGGAATCGTTATTTCTACTATAAAAATGTTATATGAAACACATAACCTCCTCCGCCCAAATAAACGCTTTGCCTCTTAGTATACTATTATGAACGAACATTCACATTCTGATTAGAATAAGAGGCTGTATTGTAAAGCGCGCGCATTCAGTTGTTTCAACCTGACGCAAAGCTTGATTGCTCACCAGGCATGAATGAGTTTCTACAATAGTGAATGGCTTATAGTACCCTTCAGAGAATTTTTGTGGAAAAAAGTTTTAGCTCTTAGGTCTTATGTAAATCATGTACCTCATGTACAAAATTTAAACAAACCCGTCAGAGCCGATTTCGAGAAAATCGCGAAAAAGGAATTTTATTTATGTTATGTGTTATTAAAGTAAGAGAAAGTCGTTGCCAATCTCCGTTTCACATTTTCAGAAAGGTACCTAATCCAAATATAAAATTTTGTTTTCGTACGATTTTTCGTTCTCGAGCTAGGCTTTTCACAGACACACACAGACGTGTGTCTGGAAAAAGTATTTTTGGAATGAGGGGACCCCAAAAATGTTTTTAATGTTAAAAACTGACATCGGATTCTGAGGTCGATCCCTTCACTTCCGCTACCTATAACACCTAGGGTATGGACAGAGGAAGTAAAAGTATGTAAGTTACACATTTCCTATGATGCTTTGTTCCCCCCCCCCCCGATCAGATAGCGACACTACATCTAACAAGAGCGTCAATTGTCTACCGGAGATTCCCAATTGCAGATCAGAGATTCTTACGATAATTTGTTACTGCCATGGATTAAGCTGGCATCTGGCTGAAAGTACAGTCAACCCTCGATATAATGCCCCTCTTTACAGTGCCACCCTTGCACTGCGCCAATAAATGCAAGTGACGGATCTTCTCCCAAACAAAATACATAAGAAACCTCGTTACTGAGCAAATTCAATTAGTGCCAGTGAATATATGACAAGATTTTTACAAAATATAGCTTGCAGTGATTTTTTTCAATTCCAGAATTCTTTAAAAACTGGCTTGAATGTTAGAAAGATTATTTAAGAAACATACTGTACTGTTTTTCCAAGAAGTGAGTGTTCCCCTGCCACTGACTGTAAATGTAGTGCGGTAGAATGAAGAAGCTATTACATAAGTTGGACAGACAGCCTGCGTGAAGGTGGAACAGGTAGAAAGAGCCCTCCTTACAATGAGACATTCCAAACATTCACTTTTGTAATGCAGTGTCCACTCAGCTGTTAACCACTACACCAGTTACTCAGTTACAGTTAATCACTTACATGGACCCACATGATTTTCAACCCCTTTGTGCACTGTAGCACTGGACATATACTGTAAAATATTGAGTTACCGTACAGTATTTTATTTTGTGCTAAAGTTCTCTACGCCATTTTTATTTTAAAAATTAAATTTCGTTTTAGTGTCACCCTCCCTTTGTGTTACTAAATGCTAGAGAACGGATGATGGCATTATATCGAGGGTTGACTGTAACACCGTTTCTGTCGCTTCATGCTATTATTGCCTAACGCTCACTTGTGCTGACAATTTTTTACTTTGTGCCAATTACTGCCAACTAGATTGTTAATTTTTGTGATGAGTGTAGATTGTTTTCAATTTACAGTGAAGATGTCTAAAAGAAAATGTGTATACAATGATGCACTGAAGAAAGATTTTTCCTTTTATAAGGAGAAACTCAGGACATAAAAATCAGGAGCTCCTAAAGCAAATTAATAGTTCTGAAAAGAACAAAAACAAGTAATGACTTTACTATGAGTAATTAATATCCACATTTGATCTCCAAGTGATTTACTTCTAATATTACTTTATTATTATTATTATTATTATTATTATTATTACTATTCTAACTGTAACAATATGAATGCTTTATTCCTGAAGATTAAAATGGTGAAGTAAAGAACCCACAAGGGACGTAGCCAGGGAGAGGACCTGAGGGGTCCGGCTCCCTAAATGAAAAAAAAATAAAATAAAATAAAAAATAATAACAATAATAATAATAAATAAAAGCTTGTATAATAATGCATAATTGTGTAACCCCTTTTCATTTCACTAAATTAAAATGTACTTCTAATTTAGCTTCAATAAACATACAAACAAAAAATATCATGACTAAATACTAAATCATTTAAATGAAAAGCACATAAAATTATTACAAATTCAAAACTTACTCCATTAACTTGTCAAACAAAATGTTAAAAAAATAGAACTTCTTCTTCTTCCACTTCCCTAGTGTACCACTATCGTGGTGTTAGGGGATTGCCTCGGACCCACTTTTTGAACTTAACTCTTTCCTTCGCCAGTCCTTTAAGCTGAACCATTGTCTTCCCTCTACTAGCAGCTACTTGCTGAACAACCTCTTCCCATATCTTCCTTGGTCTGCCGACTGGTCTCTGTCCTTGCGGTTTAGCCTCCATAAATTGACGAGGTTTTCTATCCTCTCCCATTCTAGTTATATGCCCAAACTATGTGAATTGTCTATCTTCAATTCTTTTAATTATGGGAGGTAAACGTAACTCCTCTCTTATTCTTTCAATCCTGATCTTGTCTCGTCTTGTTTTACCTGTTATTCTTCTTAAGCATTTCATTTGAACAGCGTTAATTTAACTAATATCATTCTTATTTGTTGTCCAACTCTCGCTCCCATATAGTAAAATAGGTTCTATTACAGCATTATACACCCGAGTTTTAGTCTGTTTATGGACTTCTTCATTTCCGAATATGCATCTACTCAATGGATAATATGCATTAGAGGCCTTTTGTACTCTTTTTCTTATTTCTCCTTGTATTTTACCCGTCTGACTTATTACAGTTCCTAGATACCCATAACTGTCCACTTGTGCTAACTGCTGCCCGCAGCATTCAATATTAATCTGTTCTATTTGAGCTTCTGTACTTGCCACCATCATTACTTGGCTTTTTCCTAAGTTTATTAACATTCCTTTCTCTTTTATAGTTTCTGTCCATTCTATGACTGCTTGCTGTAGTTTCCTTTCAGAGTCTGTAATTAAGATCACGTCATCTGCGTATACTAATGCTTGGCAGTATACCGGTCTGAGTTTTCTCATTCCCACTAATGATTTATTTGTTCTTCTCTTGCATGTTTTCAGAATTTCATCCATACAAATAATGAATAATAATGGGCTTAAGCTGTCTCCTTGCTTAACTCCTTTTTCTAAATAAAAAGGTGAGGAGAGCTTACCATTAAGTCTAACTCTACCGACGACTCTTCGAAACATAGACTTTATAGCTCTTATGAGTAGTGGAGGTAGCTGTTTCTTCTTAATGCTTTCCATATTTCATCTCTCGGAACCATGTCAAATGCTGCCTGTAAGTCCAGAAATGCTAAATAAGCTTGTTTTCCTCGGCTTATCCATTTGTCTATTATTGTCCTTACTGAGAAAATCTGATCTTGTGTCTGCCTATTCGGTCTGAATCCTGCCTGTTCTTCTTCTAAATCCTCCTCTACATTCTTCCTCAGTCTCCACTCGAGAATCCTTGAATATATTTTAGCTACAACATTTATCAAACATAATATTGTTCTGTAATTGGCGCATTGGGTAGTGTCGCCTTTTTTATGGATGGGAACTATTATATTTTGTTCCCAATCAGTAGGAATTCGACCTTCTTTCCAGATTGCCACAAATAGTTTTCTTAATTCTCCTATTAATATGTCTCCACCTGCTTTAATCATAATAGGTGCTATACCATCTCCTCCAGCAGCTTTCCCATTTTTCATCCTATCCACAGCCAATTTTACTTCCCAGAAGTCTATATCCTCCTCTTCCTCTGTTTTTTCCTTAGTACTAGGTGGTTGTATCCTTTCTTCTTCTTCTATACACTCTTGATTTCCTGTGAATTTTTCTTCGTAAAATTCTTTCCATGTTTCTAATACTTCTTGAGTTTTAGTTTTCAGTATATTTTCCTTGTCTTTAATGCTATATATTTTCTTTCCATATTTCCCTTCTAGTCTTTTTACCAATTTCCAGAATACTTTATTATCTTTTTGGTATTTTTCTTCAATATTTTTCCAAACTCCTTCCATGCTTCCTTCTTTGCTTTTATAACCATGTTCTTACTCTCTTGCCTTTTGCTTACATAAATCTCTCTATCTCCGGATCTTTGGAGAGTTTATATTGTATCCATGCTTTTTCTTCTCTGCTACTATTTCCTTCACTTCTTCCGTCCACCATTTAGTACTTTTGATACCTTCTCTTACTTTTTTCTCTCCACATACTTCTCTGCTTATTTGAATTATTCCCTCTTTTATTCTTTTCCATCCATCTTCTACTACATCCTCCCCTGTACTATTTATCTTTAATTTCTCCTTCAGTTTCTTCTGGTATTCCTCTCTTTTACCTTCATCTTTCAGTACTTCCCATCTTATCCTCTGGTATTTGGACCTTTCCCTGTGTCTGCCACTCACAATGATAGTGTCCGCCACCAATAGGTGATGGTCTGTTGATAGTTCCGCCCCTCTAATTACTTTCACATCTCTGCTTAAATTTTTCATTTCTTTCGGTATCAAAAAGTAGTCAATTATACTAGAATGCTGTGGTGTTTCAAATGTGATTTGATGTATCCTTTTGTGTCTATAATACTAGTTTGCAACTATCATATTATTCATTATGCATAACTCGATTATTCTATTTCCATTTCCATTTAATGTTGACTCTCCTCCATACGGTCCTAGGGCTCTTCTGCTGGATTCTCTGCATAAAATTAAAATGTGAAAATAAGGCTATTTATAGCAGTGTTTAAATATGTTATTGTTAACTACACTCCCGGACACAAGCAGTAACTTACTCGGGAGTGTCTCGTGTAAATTGTACAGTATATTTTAAATGTATAGTAGATCCCGATAATCCGGACCCGCTCGTCCGAATCCGGTTAATCCGGACGGGAATTAAAATAAAATTGAAAACAAAAATGTACTAAACACTCACTAAATTTTGAATTTTAATCGCAAAGGAGTTTTGTTTTGTTTATCATACATCAGTTCATAGGTTAACAACTTTGTATACAGTAGTATTATAACTAACATTAATTGCAGGAAAAGTTACATTTATTTAAAAAAAAAAGGTTTTATAGTTTTACCAATATAAAAATTTTATTACAGTACAGTACAAGCATTTTAAGGCAAATGCCGTTGAATCCGGACTTTCGTTGATCCGGGCGGTCCCATCTAGTCTGGATTAGCGGGACTCTACTGTAAATAAAATGTGGCTTTTTTAAAAATCTGATTTGAAACTTACATAACTTCCTGTGCCCAAATAAATTTTGCCTCTTAGTATAATATATTATGTATGCCATTCTCTTCATGTAAATTGGTTATAAAAATGAAGAGAATGTCGTTACCACATCGTATCGCATCCCCGAAGGATACATCAAATAAAATTTGATTAATGCACTCCCGTAACTTTTTTTACTCTAAGCATGGCCAATAGCACATCTTTCTCACTTCACATTCTGATATAGAATAAGGGGCCTCGAAAGAGCGCGTAGGCCTATTCAGTTGTTTCAAACCTGATGCAGAGCTTTATTGTTCACCTAGGCAAGACCTAGTTTCTACAAACAGTGGGTGGCTTATCATCACCCTTCAGAGAATAAATAAATAAAAATAAGTTTTAGCTCATGGTATAAGCACCCCATACACAAAATTTAAACAAAACCTTTGGAGCCGTTTTCGAGAAAATCCCGAAAAACGAAATTTTCTTTATGCCAAGTCCCTTTAAAAAAGGAGAAAGTTGTCGCCAATCTACGTGTTACTTCCTCTGAAGGTAACTAACCCAAATACAAAATTTTGTTTTCATACAATTTTCCCTTCATAGCCACATGGACACATACATACATGTTTCCGAAAATAGTATTTTTGGATTCAGGGTTATAGTTTGGCGTAATCTAAGCTATAAGAACGTAAAAATCCTGTCCCTACTAATTAGACCTGCTTGCATTGGGCAAAATATCTATAAAACAGTTTAGTTTAGTAAATGAGTTTTCACATTAAACCCTTTTATGAAAACAAAACTAAAATTAATTAATTAAACAAATTAGTAAAAATTTGTCCTCACTAATTCTACCGAATAAACAGTATCACTACCATTAATACATAAAAGTTGCGGAACTAGCGAACCATGATTAAAAAATAGCTCATGAAGCCAAATGTAGTAAGTTCATTGTTCTATGTCGTTCTACAGAGTATGTATTAAAAGAGGTAACAAAAACTTTTCTTGGAAATGTATCGAAACAATTCAAGATCTATCACTTATTGCTCATAAATCACGCTGTCAGAAACTAACAAAGCTCACTCCATTAGGGATCAGTGTATTCTAAAGCGGCATTTAGCTGGGGACAAATACCGCCGAGGTACGGATTCCTCTCCGGAAACGCGTCACTGTTTGTATGACAAGTGAAGGCAGCAAATGTTTCTCTTGCTTCATACTTCGTTTCGTCTTATCGAAGGGGTGAACAAATTTGGTGGCTTTATTTAAGCTCTGAAATCTTAAATAAGAAAAAGTTTCACTATGAACTGATCTATTTTAATATAGAGACAAGAGACAAGGTGTTTGTGGATTATTGAAAATGCTCCTAAATATACTTACAGATTTAAAATGAAATATATTCATTGCCATTCGGTTTAATAAGACAAATGATTCATCTAGTAAACAAAAATTATAGAATTCGCATTCAGATAAGTAAATTAAATCATTTAGAGAAAACAAATGCTTATTACAAGCCCTACAAAATGCATAAAATTAAGTCTAATCAAATATTATTCACGATGACCAAATACAGAATATAGAAAATCACTTGCAGATATTTTCAAAAACCAGTTCAAAATTGCAACTCTTCTACAAAACGGAGCATATAATGATAGGCCTATCATCACAGGGTGAAACAATACATTTTAAAATAAGGTTCTTCTGCCACAGACATTACTGTGCAATTTGTTATTATAGGTTTGTTCCCAAAGTCACTTCGGGTACTGTCGAGTACCACGACGCATGCGCACATTGTCAGTTTCGCTGCACAACGTCTGCGCACAAGGTCATGTTTTCACAATCTGCGCAGACGTCGTGGTACAAGACAATATACGATTTAGCTTTAGGGACAGACCTTATACAGTGAGTCCCACGCAAGAGTTGGCCAATGACGCGGGTTTCTGCGGCGCGGATGGCACAGCTCCAACTCCCGAGCGATCGGGTGAAATATCTACGTAAATGATGCCGCGGTCGGTGTAATGATTCAGGTTCTCACATTTACAGTTAAAATTACAATGAAAATAACCACGTACCCGGTACCTCATCACAAGAGATGTTGGAAATGTTCTCCTCTTGCATCCACACAATACTGGCACCTTTTTAGGAAATTTTCTTTCACGCGCGTAAGTTCAGCTTCCGAAACAGAGTTACTTTCTCTTGTGATAGGCCTATGTGATATTGTCTTTAAGTTCTTCTAACAGTATGTAAATATTATTTATGGGGAAACTTGGAAAATAATGTGTATAAGTCAATTTCCCATACATAAGACAATATCACAAGAGAAATTAACTCTATCTCGGAAGCTGAACTTATGCGCTTGAAAGAAAATTTCCTAGAAAGGTGCCAGTATTGTGTGGATGCAAGAGGAGAACATTTCCATCGTCTCTTGTGATGAAGTACGCGGTTATTTTCATTGTAATTTTAACTGTAAATGTGATAACCTGAATCATTACACCGACCGCGGCATTATTTACGTAGATATTTCACCCGATCGCTCGGGAGTTGGAGCTGTGCCAGCCGCGACGCAGAAACCCGCGTCATTGGCCAACTCTTGCGTGGGACTCACTGTATATGAAATTGCTTATTACAACTGAAATTAAGAAGAATTTCCTAACATTAAAAATGTTATCCCTCCATCATTTTTTCTATTTTTTTCAAAAAAAATATATATCATATATAAATATATATATATATATATATATATATATATATATATATATATATATATATATATATATATATATATATATATCCCTCCATTATATGTATATTATTGTGACAACATAATCATGGAGTGGTCCGAGGAGAAGATACTGCAGATGATACATATTTACTAATCAAAACTCTACTGTGGAACCCAAAGCATAAGGATCAGTGGCGGACGCAGGGGGGGGGATGGGGGGGGGTTACATCCCCCCGAAATTTGAAAAAAGTACTCTAAATGGCCAGTTTTATAAACTAATTGCATATGTAAGTTGATTAAATTTTTTTAAGTATTCTTTCTACCTATTCAAATCCCCCCCCCCGAAAAAAATTTCTGCGTCCGCCACTGATAAGGATCACTACAAAAAAAATTTAAAGGAGGATGCATGGAGTGAAATAGGAATGGAAATAAATACGTCCTCAGAAGAGTGCAAGAAGAATATGTTATCTATGCTTTCTTGTAACCGGCGAGAGAAAATTAAAGTTAACGCCAGCAAAGGTACAGGAAAAGGTAAGTTATAAAATATAAATAATAACACTGTTTACACACTTTTCAACTCTTGTTTAAAAATGGTTTTGTTTCGATATTTAAGCCGTAGACAAGTTTTGCAATTGAGGACTTTTTTCAAAACTCGTTTTCTAAGCAAGACAACACACAAAATATTAGGCCTAATGATGAAAGCTAGTGGTTCGCAGTAGGTTCGTCGCTTTCCTATGGAACGCAAGAGGAGCGCTGTGAAAATAATTTCAACGAGCGGCACGCGTGCGGAGCAGAGCGCATATGTATACGCAGCAGGGTATTTCTCTTCAGAAACAGATTAGGGCATTAAGTCTACAGTAAGTCTATATCAATTGTACCTTGGGACTATATTTTTTATTGCTGATGCTTCTTGTTAACTAATATCCACAAGAAAGAATAATTGAACTCTACTGATAATTTTAACGTAAGTGTATAAACTCTAGGCTAAAAAAATTTGACGAAGCTCCTATTGTAAAATGAATTAACAAAATAATTTACAAGATTATCTTTTTCGTTCCAAAAAAAGTTTAATTAATAGAAATACGCATATAATAGGCTAGTTAGAACTTGTTATCCGTATCATGAAGTTAACAGCTCAATAAATGAAATTCTATCGAAAAGAACAAGATAGGCCTACCATGTAGGCATAATATTCAGGTTCGTATTTCATCATAAATACATCACAAGAACACTGTATCGGGACAAAAGACACGTATCATTGAACAACATACTGTATGACTGATGGGACAAATAACTGGATAATTGTTAACTGCACAGACAATTAATTGCAGAGAAGATGAAAACAGTTAAGTGTTATTTGATTAGATAATTAACTGGATATTATTTGAAATTATCTGGATTTTATGTAGATTATGCAGACAATTAATTCCACTGCAATTAATTCATTTAACAATGACCTGTATAATAAAAAATGACTGGATAAAATGACGCCATTATCCAATTATCTGGTTAACTGTTATTCGGTTAACTGGACAAGAGCTAATGGTTATTTGAACAATTATGTTTTCAGTTAAACAGGTAACTTTTATCCGGATAATCTCAGCTCTACTGTATTTGTTTCACTGTTTTAAATTCACCTTTAGTTGGTCTACGACGTCTGAATAATACTACCCTATTATCAACATACGAAGGCAAATAGACCTCAAGGAGAGCTGATACAAGTGGATGTTTTCCCATGGATGTTGCCTATATATTTTTCAGTGAGATATCTAAAAGCAGAGTTTTATCAAGGAAAAAATATTGTAATTAATTTGCGTAAGTTAGCATAAAATTTGTAACTTGAATTCCGCGTAAAGGGCACCCTCTTCCTGCTATTTTCATAATTATATAATTGTTTTAATTGTGAGGTTTCTGTACGATAAGTGCCTTTTCTCCAGATTATTTCTACATATTATAGGCCTATAGCACAAATTTCAATGAACTTCTTCTGCTTAACGAACAAATATTCGTCGTGGAATTGAAATACCAGTAACAGGGGTTGTCTATGTTTTGATTTCACTTTATTTCGTTGTAATATTTATTAAAATTTTAAAAAAGCAGCGCATGCAATGGCCCCTGCAATGCAAAATCTTAGAGGTAGCAGTCAAGGGGGAAAAAACTTCGGATTTTTATGACTGGTCCACCATGCTAGTTATTTATACTTCAACAGAACGTGTCTAAATGTTTACTATTCACTAGAGTTATTCTATTTTTCTATCATCGTTGTACGGCAGAAGGACAAAAATTACACAGAATCTTTTGTATAGACTACTGACATTGTACACCCATTGTTACGCTTTAAGTCGTTCCAATATCAACAATCATCTCGCAAAGTAAAACGAGTGGAGCGTATCGGATTCAAGATGAATAGTGGTACATCTGTCAGGTAGATGTCTCTAGATACGCGACTTTTAGTTTGTATGATAAACTGTGCAGCGACACATGTCGAAACAGTAGACAACCCGTCATAGCAGAACAGAATATGACAACCCAAACAACTACCGCAAAACAAACATAACCTCTAACAACCATTTTTCAACGCCGTCAAGGAACCGTGTCACGGTCTAGCATACAATCATGGCGTCATCGCCTTTCACGTTTAAGGGTGTTCGGTTGGTTGAGGGGAACTTTCTTTTTTACTGTTGCATATTTCAGTGTGTTAATAAAGATAGTACTGTCTGCATAGCGTTACAGTGTCTTATCCTTCAGTTAGCGGACAGTTGGATGTCTTCATACTATTCTGAGTTCGAGGCGCCAATAATTCTGCTACAGTCAAATTGTGCAGGGAACACGTGGACTTAATGGTGTGTAATTGTTCTGGTTTTATGCAGTTGTTATAACTTGGAATAATTTGCAATAAAATAAATAAGATACCATTTGCTCAACTAAAACATATTTTATGATTTGTTGCCAAGGCCTTTCGGTGTGTCTACACCATCTTCAGGGCATCTGAAGTTACAATGTTTTGATCTTACGGTAGGGTAAGGTGGTACATTTTCGAACATGGTACAATTCTGAACGGACTAAGATTTTTATCCACTTTTGGGTTTCAAATGTTAGCCAACTTGTTTTTAATTATAAAGCGTCCATACTGATTGTTTTTGTGACCTGTACCCGCGAGAATTATGTTTTAAGTTGTCTCATTAGGCCATAAAATATTATTTTCCAATCGGAGGTAAGAACTCCATGCTTGAAAAATGGCACGTTATAAAATTGCTTATAATTCCACGTTGTGTTACTGGAATATATTGTAGAGGACCAATTTTTAATTCATACCAACAAAGAGCGTAGTCTTTAATACGTAAGTCATTGGCACAACAATGGTCATTCGTGAGCAGAATTTTAACAATTCAACAATTCAGAATTTCAAGAAGTTATGTACAAAAACTAGCTCGAGGTACAATACGAACACATTTTAGGTACAATTTCGAACAGTACTTTAACCCGCGATCGCTCGCTTAAGTCTTGCATGGAAAAACTGTTTTGCTATCACTGCATTCTGCATGTTTATTATCATTAACTTTGCAAGTCAAATATAAAAGGATGACATTAATACATCTTTCAACAGTGGTATTGTTTCAACGAAGAGTTATTAACTATACTTCCTCTGCATTGTTATTAAAACTCAGCAATTTATGTAATACAGAATAGCATGCAGCTGTTAAGTATTTTTATTATTGCTCTTGATATCATGACAGACCGCCTGTATGGTCTAGTGGTTCCTGACGGACCCGCAAGTCTGGGTTCGATCCCCGGTACCTCCTCGGATTTTTCTGAGGTGGGGTGATCTGGAATGGGGTGCATTCAGCCTCCTGACACCAACCGAAGAGCTAATTCATAAAGAAGTAGCGGCTCCGGTTCAGTAAGCCATCAATAACTCTCGTAGGAGTCGGCATGCTGACCACATGCCCCAATCCTGTCATCTTCCTGTTCAAAACGTGACGCTTCATTATTACGCTCATATTATTGATAAATAATGATAATAAAAATAATATTTGGAAGAAAGCAGTTCGTTCGTTGAAAATGCCACTGTTCGAAATAGTACCCACTGGTGTTTACAATTGTACCTACTGCGATACATTTTCGGACGATATTCTGGAGATTGATTGTCATGACCAATTTACAGCTGTTTGACTTTGATATTTTTGTGAAGGGTCGACTACATTGCCAACTTTGTGAATACAATACAGTTAAACTTGTCTTATGTTTATTGTGTTCATAAAATAAGAATATTTGTGAAGTGTTCGAAAATGTACCACCTTACCCTATTTATCAGCATGTTTATCTGTAGCCTATAGTATATTCCATAAGATATTCCATTATGCTGTGTATCGTCATAAAATATTTTAACAGTTTCTACAGTTAAAATCAAACATAACTAATAGAACATAAAGGAGTTAATTGAGTGATAATGATATATTTACATAGTGGTATAGTAATTTTTAAAACAACGAATTTACTTAAATAAAATATATAGGTTAGTTAAATGTATGTGTATGTGTGTATATGAACTAAAGGTGTTCATAAAAGTTATATACACTGTTATACTGTTCTTAAAAGTTTTGTTACCTTTTGCTGGCTTGGAGCTTCAATAATTAAATAAAAACTACATTTCGTCACTTTTATAAAATAAAATAAAATGTATAAAATAAGATAAAATAATAAATAAGATAAAAAATAAGATAAAATGTATAAAATATCATAAAATCGCTATCACTAAACTATCTTCTGTTGCTTCCTCGCCATGTGTCCGTTGACCAAGATTTTGCATATTGTGCATATCAACAGTGAGGCACCACGATATGCAAAACCTCGGGCAGCAGAGTATGTTTTACAAGAAGTTATCATACCCCAAAATTTTTGCAATTTTTAAAATACATGAACTTAATCATCGGATAAATAGTTCTATTCGTTAATATTTCTATACAAAGTAATAATTTACCAAATTCATTATTCAAACATACCGGTAATTAGTTTCTTGTCTTACTTTGTTTTTAAAGATTCATTTTATTGTCCTACAAACTGGCTGAGATTTTTGTATGTTGTTGTTTATATCTAGGTCTTGTACGTAAGTTACATCGCAGCCTAAAGTGACACTTGTTCCAAGATGTTACCATCTAGTAGAATTTTACTTCTTATTGGAAAACATCCCTGGAATTCCATTACTAAGATTTTACTCTACTATGGCTGTACCAGTGTTGCATTATGGAAGTGAAGCATGACCCGTTCAAGTTTAAGATGAAAGTAGTCGCAGTTGCGTTCAGTCAAGGGATGTACTAGAGAAAAACACATAAAACACATAAGAAATTAGAAAATGAGAGAGGAATTGAAGTACAATCACTTCTATGACAGATAGAAAACTATAGAGAAGAATGGGTTAAACATCTAAATCGTATACCCGAGGAAAGAATAACTAAACAAGCATTAAATTATAGATCAACAGGACGAATATCGACTGGACGGCCAAGAAAAAGATGGATTGAACAGATATTGGACCAGAACAGGCAAAAGCCTAAACCTTGGAAGAAAAAGAACATAATTAATTAATGGCATGTTGTTTGATGTACCACATAAATGCCATAAGAGATTTAGAAAACTCTCCTCTTTATATAGCATTGAATTAATAAGTAAATTACATCCTTTATTCTTGACGATTTTAGCATAATTGAAAACCAGTTAAGAATAGCATGTAAAAGGTTATTACAAATCGTAAAATGAATTACCACAAAATAATATATTAATTAATATAAATTAGATCCGTGTATTCTAACTTTGATTTAACCAGATTTATTATTTGTAGTTATCATATAAGCGTTATGTGTTTATCTTATAAGTGTATTACAAGTAAACAATGTAATTGGACTGTAAACGTCTGTAGTATCCGTAGGTTAAAATAAAATAATAACATCTTAACTTACTTTACGGGAACTTTTTGACTTACTTGATAGAGTTGTCGGAATGTAAACAAGAATTATAAGATGTTTTAATTCGTTCGCTTCACTTAGAAACTCATTCGTAGTTTGTCAGGTCGGGCAGATGACTGGCTCTGCTCCCGTGCAACATAACAATGCTGGTCTCTGACAACCACTCAACGCAATGTTTTGTTTTCCTTACACAAGGCAAGTTGTGTGAATTACTGTTACCCAAGAGTCATAACATGTATATCATGAAAATGCATTTCTAACTTATTTTGACAGTTAATTACATGCACTGGTTAAACTGGCAAATCTTTCTTAGCTCACTCTCGGTTTTTCCTTCACTGGTCAAGTCACTTGACTTGTGCATAGGATGATCTTAATTGCATCACCAAAAGTTGGAGACCCTTCATGCCTCCCCTATTAAAAGGAACGTGCGTCCATTTCAGACAGTTTACCAGGTAAATAATGTTACGCTAAAAAGTATCTTTAATCCAGTGATTTTAATGTACAGAATTAAGTCGGACATATGAATGAAATTCATTTTATATTCTGATGCTTAGCTTTTATTACATACTGCAAAGTTGTATTTTTATTAATTTCAAATAAACCTATGTCTAATTTTATTATAAAGTCAAAATTAAAGAAATTTTTGGAATTAAGTATCTCATAATGTAAATATTAATAAGTTAGTCTAAAATGTAGTAACTGTCATTGTTTAGCTATGCTGATTTTAACTTCACCACTCCCAGTACTTATACAGGGTGTAAAAGAAATTCCGTATACAAACATGGAGGGTTTGTAGAGGAGATGAAATGAAACTCTTTTTTTTATGTGAAAATTATCTGACAGGTTCTTCGTGGGGAGGGGTGGGCCAGTATAGTGGTCATCACGTTCTCCTGATCTCAGTCCTATGGATTTATTTTTGTGGGGGGAGATGAAGTTTATGGTGTACGAAACACCAATAGATACTCCAGAAGAGCTGGTTGCCCGTGTGGCTGAAGCTGCAGCAATTATTCGTGATACGCCTGGTTGTTTTGAACGTGTGGGACAATCATTTGCACGCAGATGCCAGCAGATGCATTATTGTAAACGGACGACATTTTCAACAAAATCTGTAAAACTTTCATCACACGGCAGGCTGAATACAGTCACACCATCCACTGCCAAACCCTTTAAGGACCTCTAGCTGGGAAACGGAGAACCTGTTAGATCTTTGTCACATAAAAAAAGAGTTTCATTTCATCTCCTCTACAATCCTTAAAGTTTGTATACGAAATTTTTTTACACTCTATATATTATTAGATTTAGTATTATAATCCTAAGCTCTTGTTGTAGGCATATTATCATGTAATTTATTTGCTCGTCCACTTCTTTCTCCCAATTTTCATTGTTAAAAACCATCCACCTCCGTTAACGAGCAATGCTCATTCGGAGGCAATGTAATAACATTAATCATTATAACTTTCTAATAATGTAACTTTCTATTTGATAAACTGTAATCGTATCTTAATAATAGATTCATTATTTAACATTGATTTTGTATGCATTTTCTATAATTGTTGCATCTGCAATTGTATGTCATTGCATTTACTGTAAGTTTCCTGTGCGTGTTTTATATAGCCTAGATGCATTGAAATTGGGATTGTAAAGAATAAATAATTATTACTGTGTTCCCTAAAAAATTCTCCTATTTATTCGTTATCTATTTATTATCCGCTCTGTTTTGGTGATTATCCTCAAACGGCCATTTAATAACACTTAATGGGGCCACGCCCCATTTTAACCGTTTTATCTGTTTTCCATAAATGACAGTTCTAACACATGGATAAAAATACATTTTAAATAAAAACATCATATTATTAATCTAAATTTCTGCTTTTTTACAATTTTTTAGCCGATGTGTAAATGCGGACATCACCTTGTTAGTACAGACTTTCATATCTACTGACTAAATCATACAAAAGTTATCTTTAACAAAAAACATTGATTTTCCAAATGTGATCATAAAAATTACAAATACCGGTATCTTTTTTGCATATCCCTCCCTTAGAGTATGAGTTGCCGTTTAATAACTATAACTTATAACATAGTTCGCAGAGAACTTTCCTCAACATATTATGTCTGGCCCTAGGGGCGACACTTTGTCAGGTAAATCTTGCAGTCGGCTCTGCGTTCAAAGATATTTTCAATAATACGCTTTTGAAATAAATATTATTACTAGCGCCCGGATTTGAAGGTTTTAACCTACTTTTTTCCCCCAGCTTCCTAATTAGAACATTTTAACGTACTTTGCCGTTTCATGGCACTTGCTTCCGAATATATGAATCTTATAGAACCTAAAAAGGGCTAAATCGGGCTGAAGGGCCTAAAAGGGGATAAAGAGGACTTATGCTGAAAAAATAGGGGCCAAAGAGGACTTATGCAGAAAAACTAGGGGCTAAAGAGGACTTTTGCAGAAAAAAACACAATTTTTAAATACAAATCGAAATCGAGATAACACAGGCAAACATGTTTCACGATGCCTAGAAACCTAAAAAAGTGGTTTTGGAATGACGTCTGTCAGTCTGTCTGTGGACAAGCACTGCGGGTAAACGGTTCATTGTATTTACTTCATTTTTTGAATTAAGGACTTTTTCGGAATTTTTTCGAACCGCCCAGAATTTGAGTTTTATAACTGAAATATTAAGGAGTCTTATCATGAAAATTGTTTAAAAAATTTTGATTTTTGATAAATTGGCACCAACGATTTTAATAAAAATTAAAATTGGAAACTTTTATCTATGACTAGTAAAATGGCTATATCCGTTTATTCTACATCTATCCGTTTATCTCCATTACAGTAGGAGACACATGAAAACCTACCACAGTAAAGTTGTAGGAAAATTAAAATGAACATTTTTTGTTAAACAGATTTCTTCATAGAATTAATAGGTTTCAAGATAAAAACTAAATAAGTACGGCTTAAATGCAAATTTCAGAACATACAGTACATGTTAATGAAATACGAATATTTTGTTGCCCATAGTAACAAGGAACCTATAACCTACTTATTCTTGTGAAATGCAGTCAGTTTAGCTCAGTCGTAACGAACAAACCAAAACCAATTACAGCGGGGTGGTATAGGCTAATAGGGAAAAGGTCCTGGGTTTTGTATTTTGTAACGTAAATGGCTGAACTGTGCCCGAGCACGAGCGCTTGCTCATTCGGGTGGTCTTATTTTGTTTTGTATATTTGTATAAATTTGTATAAATAAATAAAAATAAATAAAAATAAATAAATAAATAAAATCAAACCTGGTAGCCGCCCAAATTGACTTGTGTTTTTCATGGTTTTCTCATTCGCAAAGGCAAACGCTGGATTTCTAGGAGTTATTTAGTTTCCATAACTCATCGCCGCTATGTCATCGCATATTATAATACTGTAGTTTACACTGAATATCAGAAAAGAAGACATCACTGAACAATAGAAACAGATGCACGCGAATGAGTTGTTACAATAGACATTCTAAACACGCGCTATGACCTATATGCAGTTAATGCGTGCAATATGACCTAAGTGATAATAATAATATTAATAATACTTAATAATAATAACAATAGTAATAATAATAACAATCAAACTGGTACTGCCGTTTTGCAATTGCTGTTTCCTGTGATTATGCAGTCTGTCGGTTGTCTACGAACGATCGTATGATGCTGCCAACACCATTATTCGTCTGCCGTGCCAGCAATGCAGCTCACTGTTATATTTACTTCGACTTGTACCACAATGGGCGGTGTTACGTTAAAATTCATTCTACAACTCATTTTCTTAAGTAACAAAATTTGTACAGATAGTCTAAATAATACATAATACTATCCACATAGTTATAAGCACGCGGATCGGGGCGGCAGCCGTAGCGGAGCGATGTAGAATAACGTTGATGTCAACAGGAATTCGAGTAATATAATATGACCACCTACTTCTATCACCACTGGATATACAATATGAAAATATACCGGTAAAAACCAAGTTTCTAAACTAAAAGAAAAGTTGGCGATCTTGGTCATATCAAGTGATTTCAGTAGCCTACCTATTTCAGAGATATTTATAGTGGAAAACTAAAATTCTCAAAATAATTTAGCTTTTCTTGTGTACAATCTTTGCTCAAATAGAGTTCTTTCGTAATGGGCAGATAATACATTTTGTCAAATGCATGATTTACTCACGAGAAAAGCATTATACATAACGATGGGCTCTGATGCCTTCCGTTCTGGATACCTGTTAATGTTATAAAAAATGTATTAAAATTGTCTCTATAATTTATTTTTTCTGTGCTAGCTTTTAACACATATAGCCTATGCGGGAAAATTTGTGCAACATATTTTACACCATTTATTAGAAGTATATTTTGCTGCGTATATCCTATAAGAAGTTACAGAATATGGTTGAGATAGGTGGCCAAAAACCGTAGTGTTACGGCAAGCTTTTCTTTCACCAGGATTGCATCTCAGAAACTTGTATTTTGTTTAGCTATCCGTCCGCCAATCATGGAAATTAATAATTCGAAATCTTGATTAGTCATTTGAACAAAGTTCTTAAAAAGGCCATCTGTTCGTAACTCTCCAGATAACAAATCTTGGTCGTCCCATTGAAGATCACTCAAAAGGTCACAAGCACCGTACTTACGTACAGTAGTATTATTTCTGTCTGACCCCGACGAAACGCGAGTGAGGAGAAGAGAATCCAGCGGTGTGGGTTAATTCAGAGACCTTCCCATCCCGCCGATCATGACAGTAGTAGCTTATATATCTTTAGTCAGCGTTTGTGTTTACAAACAAATCCCTATCCAAGTACAGCTCTGGCAGATATTTTTACCTCATTCAGTAAATGTTATAACACTAACATTAAATGTTTTAACTCTAACATACAGTATGGAACTTTCATATATTTACTCTACATACCAAGTGTGGTGTTACCGCTGTGCTCAATTACAGGACTGGATATTATTCCATAGGAGTGACACCAGAGACTGAGAGTCTTTCCCCTTTACCATTACTATCAGCATCATCATCACCATCACCACCAACATTATTAGCATCCGAATCACTCTCACTAGAAGCATCACTATCACCACCCAAATGAATGACCAATTCTTGAGCCGCATCCAGGAGTCCCTCCCTTTCCAGATATTCCTGTTCAATATTCTTCACGTGCTGGCATCTCCGTTTCCACTCCTCTGCAGATATTGAGGAAAACTTCTCATCCGTAATCTTCATGACATCTTCCATTTTAAATGTCACATTGTTTTCGGCTACCCAATTTTTTACAGTAGCCCATATGAGTTCTATCGGATTGAGCTCAGGGTGATAAGGGGGGAGCCTTAAAACATCGTGGCCATGTTGCTGGAGAAGATGATCGATTTTGTAGCTTCGGTGTTGTGGCTTAAGTGTCAGTATTAGTTCATAAATTTCAGCTTTTGTCTTACTATGAAAGTTTTGTTTCTCAAAATTATCGTTTTCAAGGTGGGACTGCAACCAAGATATCATCACGTCTTTTCGAGAATTCGATGTGGGAGGCTTATTCAGCTGCACGTTATGGTAAGGGGCATTATCAATAACCAAGACTGAGTGAGGAGAAAGATTTGGAATTAGTCTTTCCTTTAGCCACTGCTCGTAGTTATTGAAATCCATGTCCCCATGATAGTCCCCTGTTTTTCTGTGTGAAATGAATCTCAAATAAGCATTGGGCACAAAGCCATGCTCTCCTCCAGCGTGAATTATAATAAGCCGTTGTCCTTTCGAAACTGGCGAGAAGAGTCCACTCAGCGATTCGTCACTCCAGGCACATGGTGTAGTATGTGTTGTGTGAAGGTAGGTTTCATCCATGTACACTATTGAACGCCCTTCAGTCCTATACTGATGAATAGACCTTAAATAGGCACATCTGAGGGACTTTATTCTCTGTTGTTCCACAAGAATTTTTCTATTATTTCTTGTTTTCCTCCACCGAAAACCAATATGTAAAATAATTTTCCTGAGTGTAGAGATGCTACCCTGAAAGTCAAATTTTTTCTTTTAGTCTTGAGTGTATTTTTTTAAAAGTCGGTCTCTGCTTTTCTTCAATATAGAAATTATTAATTGTTCGTCGGACTACTTCTTCGTTAAAATTGTCAGGAGATGAATTCTTCGAGGTACGTATTCTTTCTTTATCAGGGGTAGAAAAAGAATTAGAAGCTCCTTCTTCAATACTTTTGGCCTCTTTCACGATTCGCTTCACAGTACTAATGGATACACCTGTAGCTGTTGAAACCCTTTTATATACAGATGCAAGCTGACCCCTCACATCCCGAAAATATTTATATACATTATATACTACTTCTCTTGTCTGCGAATGAATAACTTTACTCCCTCCCAGTTTACTATGAATCGGAGGCATGTTGCAAAAGTCTTGCGCACAACTGCACTCACCTGAAGCACTGTCTGTTAGGCACCGCAACAAGAGATGTTCCTTCTTCCGAGACCTGTGTACTAATAAACAACCACCCCTTAACATGACAATTTTTCTATAGTGGACTCGTCTGTCTACGGCGCATCTTTCTGAGCAGTGTCAGACAGAAATAATACTACTGTACTTCACGCTTGTAAATATGCCCCCCCCCCCAGCTCTTAGGGAAAGGAAAAAAATGTAGCCTATATTAATAATTATAGCCAGATATTTTTCATTTAAGACAATTATTTAAAAGTCAATAGGGACACAAAAGGTTTCCAGAAGTTTTACCATATCGACATGAAAGCATATGCCACTGTGGCGTAGGGCAGGGGGTTCCAGGGAGTTCGGACCCCCCAGAAATAAAAACATAAAATTATATTCTTGTATTAAAAATATATATATTTATTAAATTATACAAGTTTAGTTGGTTTGTCAAATATGATATAGCAGTTATTTTGTTTTCATAACATAAATAGTAGGCTTAGTATTTCTACTGTTCCATGTGTTATTTAACTTTTCTTATAAATAGTAATAAGTATTATAACTTAGGTTAGGTATTGATTTCTTGTTTAAGTTGGCATATCTTCGAGCATGGTAAACAAAGTTTCTAACTACCCTCCAAACCCCCAGCACTTTCGACCCTCCCAGAAATTATTTTTTGGCTACGCCAGTTTATGGTATGTCTGGAGAAATCAGGATTGTTTAGAACAAACAAAGCTCCATGATAGCCTGTATAACGCAGGACATCTACGAATGCCGCTGGGCAAAGAGCGATGCTCTCGATGTTTATGTCCGCACATAGGTCCTTGGAGGGAGTGAGAGAAGGAAAGGAGAAGTAAGTACCATCTGTGACAGAATGTCATTCATAGTAGTGTGCTTTGTTTTAGAAATACTTGCAGCACTGGCCTACCTTTTCATCCTGAAGTTGAGCTACTGATCCCATGAGTTACGTATACCAACACTTAATGAGGGTGTCCGCAGCACGACACAATGACAACGCATCAGGTTATAGGCGACTGATATTCGTGCTGAGTGTACTGCACAGTGCGATGACATCACTGTTGAGGAAGAAAGTTCGTAAACATGACACCAGAAGAGATTGTTGTCCTGAGTTATAATTCCAGAAACTATGTTTTACCCTCGGAGAATGCTTAATACCGCCGACAACTTGCACCGTAGAGTAATGACGTGGCTAAGAAGTTACATTAGCGAGGACGTCTGGCAAGCTTGTGCCTTCTTAGTGCCTACAGGAAAAGGGCCAAGTCCCCTGGTTTCCAGGAAAAAAGCTATTGACTTGTTTGGCAAGAAAAAAGAAATTTACAGTTTGATTTTTTCAGATAAATATTAGTGTCAAACCCATACATTAACATAATAATAACTATTTTTTCTCCTTCGTGTCTGTTTTGTGATATTAATTGTTTGTAAATGTGAGTGTCCAGACAAAATCGCATATATGATGTAAGACAATTTTTTTTACGTAACCAGTTTCGAAGTCAATTCCAGTTTCATCCTCAGAAAGTACTAGCAAACTATGGACGATTTCTTCCAACTTGTATAGCCCCCCCCCCCCCAGAAGATATCACATGGGTGCCCTTGACCCAATACCGTCATTTGCACGTCTTTTAGCCGAACTTATCACAAGAAAAGCCTCAGCAGCGAGGACATCACCATCGTCTGTGCAGTATCTTGTTACAAATGTATTTTTCTCTCTCTAAACTTTAGTTAACTTACATAAACTATTTGTTAAACAAAGATTACATATAACCTGTTACATGTTACATATAACTTGTTACATGTAGCCTAATAAGTTTATTAAACAAGTTACATAGTGTAAACGCACCTTTATATAGAATAAAGATATACGAATAATTATTGTTTAATATTTAATTACATTTAGGCGTGTTCTCTTATTTTGAAGGCCAACTGTTCAAAATTTAATCGAATAGGTAACAAAATCGTAGATTTACATAAAAGACATATAGATGAAGAATCGCTACAAATCCTTTATGCATATCAGGCCTATAGGAACCACCATTTAATAATATATATATATATATATATATATATATATATATATATATATATATATATCTATATATATATATATATATCTATATATATAAAAGGCTTTGTCCTGACTGACTGACTGACTGAATGACTGATTGACTGAATGACAGGAATCAACGTACAGCCTAAACTATAACAGGTAGAGACTTGGAATTTTGACAGTACCTTCGCTTCATAATGTAGGTGCTCACTAAGAAAGGATTTTGAAAAATTCTGATTCTAAATGCCAAAAATTAAATGTTTTTGAGAATACTTAACCCCTTTTTACATAGAATTATCCATTCCAAATCACAGAATATATTGTTGCCAAATTTTATATGATGGGCTTAGAAAAAACAATTGAAATGCACTTTTGACAAACAAGAGAAGTTATCAAAATAATTCATGTTATAAATAAATATTACAGAATGAAATCCACTAAAATAATGGAATCACATAACTTTCTCTACCCTGGACATAGAGAAAACAAAACGAGGTATGGTAATGTGTATATTATTATATTATATCGCAAGTTTTTGGAGAGAAAAGTATGAAAGTGATAATGCTTTCTGTTTAATTTCATCTCCAAAACGGCTTTATGGTAACATAAGAGTGGGAAATTTCCCGCCTCGATATTACAATTTAATGTTACAGGAATTTCTGTTTCTTCTTATTTAAACCTCTACCAGGCTTGCTGTGCACTGTACAAGCGATGGGATGCAAATTTCTAGATCCTCTATGAGCCATAAAAAACTATATCAAGCGTTTTCTGAGGGAATAGTTTGAGTGTAATAAGTCGTTCTTCCTATTTCAAATTATAAATGCCTATATAAGGACCTAGAATTTAAAATTGAAAATCCTTCATAAGCTAATTTCCAATTACAAAATACAAAACCCGTGCGACGCCGGGTCTTTTAAGCTAGTATATATATAAATTCTGTTAAATACAATACCAGGTGGTCGTTATATTTTGACTACTAGATTAAGTTTTTGAAACAAAATTTATTTTTATTAAGTATTATTTAAAGTATTATTTATGAGTTCAATCTTACACTTATATTAGACTAACAAAAGGTACTAAATACTTTGATTATCCAGAAATAATTTTAGTAATTCATTCGTTAACATAGCGTAATAGATATTTCGAACTACGTTTTCAAATAATCCCTGACATTCGCTATATAGATTTTTATCACTTTTTGCACTAATGGGAATAAAAACCGACATCTTAATGGTAGTCTAGAACGTACTGACAAGAATAAATTGTATAGTAATGAAAATTGGTAACTATAATCACGAAATACTGAAGACCATAATAATCTAATATTAAAGGTTGCGATAATGCACTATTAAGGAAACAATACTGTACAATTTACTACCATTTTCAGTTAAGTGCAGCTTATTATCTTCGTGACGAAGCTTTAAAATCATCTTCAAACCCGTTAACAGATCTATCTAGCGGTATGTTTGAAATCATGAAGTCGTATTTCGTTACAACGGTCACATAGAAATGAGCAAGGATTAACTTAGCTATTAAATTATACGAATTTTAATACCATTCTTTGAATGGTTGAGTCGTATTGAATTTCAGAATTTTCACAAAAATAGCTGTAATTACTTTAACCGTCGGTACCCTCTTTCATTACACTCTAAACGTGCCATATCGTAAACAAAAGCATCGCAATCGAAAGTATAAAATCAATTTTCAAAATCAACAATCCTCATCACTACCTTACCAGACTGAAACAAAATTATATTCTATATGAACCCAAATGTTTTACCACTGCTGGATTAAATCACAGTATAAATTTCGGCCCAAGATTATACAACTCACTAATAAGAGCTCATCCTGAACTATATAAACTAAATTTACACAGATTCAAGAAACGAACTTATAAAATTCATTCAACCTAATGCATGACTCATTTTACTATATCCTTATTTTTTGCTTTTCATTTTGGCTACTCGTGCTTGTCATTCCTCTCTAACACATAATGTTTAATATATATTATGTTTTGCTTTTGATTTATGTTATTTACTATTTGCCTTGTTTTGTGTGTGTATTTGTGTATGCCATGTGTGTGTGTGTATTTTGTATGTAGCGTCGCTTTGCCCTGAATTTTTTTGTTTTCTAATTTCCAGTGATCTCTGTTTTCTATTTGCTGAGCTGAGCTGAGCCCGAGCACGAGCTTTTGCTCATTCGGGCATCAGTTATATTATGTATATTTTATGTTTTGCGATGGTAAATAAATAAATTTAAAAAAAGAAAGACAATTTGGGTTGTGTATCCTTCGGGGATGCAATATAATAGGTAGGCCTATCTTCTTCATTTTTACAACCAATTTACATGAAGAGAATGTCATACATAATATATTATTCTAAGAGGCAAACTTTTATTTGGGCAAAGGAAGTTACATGAGTTCCATATCAGATTTTTAAGTAGGCCTACTGTTACATTGGAAGGGGATACAAAATAAGTTACCAAATAATTCTCGAAATGTTCAGTTGATATCCGCAGTATTTTGCCTGACATATTTTTTATAGACATAGAAAGATCGCTCATCGCAAGATGTCACAGTTATGATTGTATTGGGCTAGGAATAACTCCTGAAATTTCACATTGAATGTGAGACAGTAATGTTAACATAATTAAAACCAGACCATATGGTGTGAAATGAGCAATATTAGACCGAAAATTAATACTTCTGCAATGATGTTAAAATATTATGTCAAATTATGTCATGAAATATATAATATTATACGAATATGTAAAAATATGGACTAGGCTATATGTGGGGGCTACACTATACACATTTTATACATTTCGTTTTTTTAAATACCGTATAATTTCATATTGTCTATCTGTGACCGTCAACAATCAGCACTAATTGAATATTTTACCTACTTGCACCAGCTCCGTAATTTAAAAAAAAAATCAGTAAACGCTCCGCAAAGCTTTGTTGTTAACACGCCGAAAAGTAGCGCTTTACCAACCTAGGCCGGTAAAGTAGTTATGGCAAGTGGAAAATCCAGATGGCAGTGACCAGTCATACCAACCGTAACAGAGTTTGAAACAAAATACTTGACCATAAAATAACAAAAAATGTAAGGCAACATTGTTTCTTTATGTTAATGAGACACGCGGTAAAGTTTTTGTTTATAAAACACCTATGGCCGATTTCACCGACCTCGGTTAGGATGCCCGGTTACTTGACCACAATAACCATGGTTAGACGAAAGCTGTTGCACCGACAATTTGGCCTGGTTATGAATCCACGGTTATTTGCCGCCTGCTCATCTCGCCATTATTCCTCTTTGGAGCGATTCGTCTGTAGTATTTAGACGGCAGTGACTGATGTGTTGATATTTCAGCGGAGAGAGATATGTTTTGATTTTGTGAAATAATATTACCCAAGGAAGGATTGGAAGGAAAGCCAATTAAAAGAGCACGGGCTCCGAATTTCAGCGCTTACGAGAATTCCGTGCTGATTGATTTGATTGAAAAACACAAATAAGTTACAGAAAATAAACAGACGGATGGGGTTACTCTGAAACAAAAAGAAGAAAGTTGGAGAAAGTTATGCGTTGAGTTCATCTGTGTGCCAGGTAATTGAACAACAAAGTACTGTTTCCTTCTATGTTTTATGCCACATAAAACCGCGCATTATATTATACTTTTGCTTTTCCACAGGTGTTACAGAAAGAAATTCTGGAAATTTGAAAACTGCATACGAGAACTTAAAAAAGAAGGGCAAGGAGGACGAATGCAAATGTGAAGGTGGAAATTTATAAAACTGGGGGTGGTCCTGTTCCACCTTCTGAACTTCAAGAAGTGGAAAACCCCCAAAAGAATGCTGGACATTATTTCGAGCAAAAATACCTGTCTAGTAAGCCCCCATGATTGTGATGCAGGATATGGGGTGACAGCAGGTAAATAGGCCTATTCACATGTGACAGAATATGCTTGAAGGTATTTTTTTCTTTAGCGTTTTACTGAACTCTTTTATTTTCAGAATCTGATCAAAGTAGAGGTGGAAGTACCATTCAAGGTACCCTTGATGTGCTGGAAGATATAGCTATTGTGAGTACGATCATACATTCAGTTGCTTTAATTAAAATCGTGTCTACTTTAGTTCTGCTCAATATATTTCTTGCAGTTATGCAGTCCATAGCATCTCTCCCAATTTCTGCCAGTGATCATTCATTTGTAGCCTTTATGATGTTGCCAACAGCTTTCTCTGGCACTATGCAAGCTGTACCGGTATTTTCTATTTTAGTAACAATATTTGAGGTTATGTTCTTCAGAACTTATAGAATTCATATTTAAAATCTGTTTGTTTTTAAAAATGAACAGTGCTTACATAACCTAAAAATGGCATAATAGACATATGTACTGGTTATGGCAGGTGATCAAGACAGTGTGCGGAATGAATCTCACTATGAGACAGCGTAGGCAATCTGATGATGTTGACAGTGGTTATGGTGTTGCCGCTAGAGCTGACTGTCACTCAGCTAAACTAGCCTTAGCTAAGTTAACTTTACCTTCCCAAACCTAGTTTGTTCCAAACATCTTTCTACTACATGTGTAGCTATTGGCAACATTGTAGCCTATGATGAAATCAAAATAAGCCAGTCAATTGTACCCAGCCAATCCGTCTTGGCAACCAGTGTAAGGACCACATATCCTCTGCTGTAACATCTGGTGAATTCCATGCAGAATGTAAACAGTGACATTAGTTTAGCTAATAATAACCTTAGGTTAGAGGTAGTGGGTTTAGTATGGCACTGCTTTGTTTCTGCATGAGTGTTTTGGCTGGTTATGCAACCTATAATTAACCAGCCTTCAGTATAGAAAAATAAGAAGGGGATCAGGTGCAGGTATCAAATTTCTGTATCTGGTAGAAAGCTTTCATTAAGGACTGAACCCAAGAGACCACGTTTTCACCTTTTGGTTTTTGAGCATTGAATACCACCCAGGGGACCCTATCTCAGTCCAACAATAGAACATCACAAGGGATTGATGATTTAATAGCTGTTCGCAGTACCATTGTAGGTTAATTTGTGTTTACTTCATGATTTTACTTATATTTAGAATCTTCGTATAAACGTAAGGTGATTATGGAAACTAGCCTAGGCATTTTAAGAAAACACCTCTTAATTATTTATTTATATTTGGCTTCTTTTTAGGGGCAAAGTGAGTTTATATATGAATTCTTTTGAGTTTACAAGAAAATTACTTCAAATTGTGCCATTCTTCGACCTAAGAAGAAAAATTAACACGGCATGGAGCCAACTGTATATAATACCCTTAAGGCTAGATCTCTACTTTCAGTTTCTAGTTGCAGCAATCAAACAATCGCTGTCGTAGAAAATCTACATGGTGCACACACTATAGTAATGATTCCTTGTATAAGAGTAGTTTTCCAATAGATGTCATTAAAACTGCTTGCACGTTCGGTCTTTGCTGCTTCAGGTGGGAAGGTTTAAATGGCAGTAGTTATATCCAACTACACATCAATAATAGCCTACTGTATTAAAATTAATAGGCCTAAATATTTTATTAAGAAAACCCGTCTCTCAGTACGGTACATCAGTATCAGTCAGTGCTAATATTAGTCCATCACCTCCAGTAGATTAATTGACAGACATTTACAGTGTTTTTACACAGACACCAGAACAGAAATAATTTCTGCTACGGTTCTGAACAATCGCGACATTAGCAATTGCAAGTGGAGGCTTAGATTAAAAATAACTCATTTCTGAATATTTTCTGTGTTTAGGGAGAGTATATGGTGACTTCTTACGAGAGTGACAAGGATGATGATTGTGATGGAAGGAGTGAGAGGGGTGGCCAGATAAGAGAACAGTAGTCTCCAGAGGCAACACCCTTGTCCACTTACAGCAAGGTAAGCTGTCAAACTTACGTAATTTAAAATAAAATTTAAGGAAAACTTAAATATAATCCTACACAAAGATAGCCTAGATGCTATGTCTTATTTGAGCTTTAATTTATTGTGGTACCGGTGCCCTATAATAATATGATCTCTTTTTCCACTTGGATTACAGAAGCATGACTAGTTTTCTGCACGACTTGTATTCAAATTTAAATTAATTCAGTAGTAAGATATTTTTAGTGATTAATTGTTTAGTTTGCTGCTGTATCCCATTTTTTGTACATACAGTGGTACCTCGAGATACGAGTGCCCTAACATACGAGCTGTCGAGCGAGCGAAGTTTTGTTTTGAAATAAGAGCGACATTTGAGATATAAGGAACGGCCAGCTGCGACGCTGCACACGGCCCACCAGTTTACTGCGCCTGCGCTTATTTACCTCGCTGTCGAAGCATCTTTGCTAAGTTTTTCTAGAAATCGTAGAAAAAAATGAGCATGGTGTGCGAGTAGCTGACTTGGCGAGGCAGTACAGTATTGTTTTTATACAATATTTGTCATTTATAAATACATTTTTCTTATTCAAAAACACGTAACAAAAACAATTGGGGGTAGCATTTTTGGGGCTGGAACGGATTAATGGCATTTCAATTAATTTCAATGGGGTAAATTGCTTTGAGATACGAGCAAATTGACATACGAGCAAGGTTACGGAACAAATTAAACTCGTATCTCGAGGTATCACTGTATTTAAAGTATAATTCACAGTAGGAATAAGTATAATAACGTCCAATTCTATTTACAGCACCCATTGGTTAATAACAGCTCTACACAGAGAAAAAGAAAACATCGTACGACTACAGAAGCCATAAGAACAGCAGCAGTCCTTAGAAAAGGATCTTCTTCACAAAGAAGAAATGCATAGGCTGGAATTGGCTCTTCTTGAAACAAAACTAGAAATGGCAGAAGAAAAGCTGAAGTACTGGTGGAATAAGAACAAAACCTTATAATTATGCTAAAATTAGATTTTCATGCAAATAAACTTCTTTCTCTCAACATTTGTAAATTTTTTTATGGTCATTATCTAGAGCTACAGTTTATCTAATGAAAGCTGAGTTGCAATGTAAGCACAAGCACGTGGTCTTGACCACAACACTAAACTCACCCGCTTAATCCAGCAGTTTAATAATGTTAAAAATCTATCAAAACGATCAAGTTATAATTATAAACAGGTTTTCAATTTGAGTTTATTTCACCAATTATATTTGAATCTTATTTATTTCTACATAATATGATCATTATAATAATGGCCGTTACCGTATACAAGAATGACCAACCCATGTTTTCTACTGAGCTGCACAGGAAGGAAAGTAGGGGACAGGCCACAGAGTCTCGTGTTTGTTTTGATTGTCCACTCCTGCCCGCTATGCTTATGCACAAGGATACAAAAGTATGTTTACAGTAAAACTCAGCCTTCATTAGATGATCTATAGGTATCGGAAAAAAAGAATTAAGATAGAATTGAGCTTCAAGAACGATACACTGAAACATCGTGCTGTGAATGATTTGTAAGGATGAGTAATTCATTGATTTTATTTGTTTGGTTATATTTAACAGTGGAAAACAAGGATCCGCAATGAATAAACTTTAGACAAAATTGCATTTTAATCAAAATAGCCTATGTTTCGTTTGGTTAATCCTACATAAGTTTTGCAGGTTAAAAATTCTATGTATACAGTAGGCCTAGTAGCCTACTTATCAAAACTAATATTAAGTTTTAGCAAAACTTATAATTATAGAGCGAACCATACATTTTTATAGTTTTACCCATTTGAAACTTGAATTACAGCACAGAATATGCATATTAAGGTTAATCCAGATTAGCAGGAATCTACTGTAATTTTATTATTTTCAATGTGAGGAGTGAGTGTGGGATAGTGATTTCTGTTTCCTGGAGTAGTTCAAACATAACCAAAAGATACTTATTAACTATGCCTACTTGCTGCTTTATTAGTTGTAGAAACAGGAGAAATAAACAAATTTGAAGTAGATATTCTGAACATGGTGATTGGAATTAAGTCTTCGAAGTATGGAGCACAAAATACATAAAAAAAAATCCAGGTAGGCCTACGAAGTTACTGTTCTTGAAATTCTTGATGGAAAGCAGGAAGGTAGTCAATGGGGAGGAAGGGCTAAGCCCCACCTCTTATACAGAAAGAAAGCAGGAGGGGAATCTGGGGCAGATATTAAGTTTTTTTTATCAGGTAGATACTTTGGCCTCAATAGCGACAGAGCCATTGATACAGTTTTAAATGTTAGGTTTTATTATCTCCATGTGACCGACCACTCAACAACAGAACTTGGCCAGCTGATAAAATGGCAATGTCAGTGCCTTTTTATGTTAATTTTGAGTCTACTTCCTCAAGAATTTACTTACATTTAGAACCTTCGTACAACATATAACGTGCTTATAAATGGAATCTATAGGTTATAAAGAATAATATATCAAGTTTGGCCATTTTCCATGCTTTTAAATTAAAATATCACAAACAGCACAGTCTCTAAATACTTATATGTCTCATGCTATACAACGGAAAATGGTGTGTGCCAATTCCTGCAGTGCTGATTTGTCGCTTTCTTGATAAATTTAATTTTTCTACTAAGGGTATAAGGTGGTATTCTTTTCCAATAATACACAATTGAAGTTGCACAGTCTTACATTCCTGTTAGGTGCAGAGTTACCTTGACTGGGAAACGCTACCTCGCTGTCATTTGCTACTCATACAAGCAAGCCCCGCTGAAGCTCCACCCATTTTCCTTCATATAGCATGAACTGTATAGGCCTTGGTGAATAAAGAAAAAGAAAGGTGTGGTACTGGTATAAAATGTTTCCATGTAATCTTACAACAATCAAGTCAAACAATGTACATAAGAATTGGAACACAATGAATCTTGACAGAACTGACCTACCTTTCCTATATAGCCTATTTTTGGAACTCGTGTTTGTTTTAAACTGAAGATTTAAAAAGAAACTTAAGTATTCCTAACTTATTTTCACATCAAGCACTAGAATCTGAGCAAAATGTGGCGAAAGATAAATTTTCGCCCCCGATGCTCCGCCTACTCTTGCCTAATATCCAGGGCATTACAATGGTGACGGCTCACTTCAACCTTTACCCTGGCTCTCAAGCTGCTTAATGCCAGCAATGCAGCTCACTGTTATATTGCACTGTTCTCAAAAACGACGCTTGTACCAAATCATATGCACTAATTACTACAATACAAAACGATCCTTGTACCAAATCAGAGTTACAATCACCAGAGCCTCTTTAGCGTTTATGTAATCTGCTAACATCACATCACTTCCCCTTAGGTCCCTGTTGGCTGCAGGAGTTGCTGAATACAAATAGCTTCAGGATCACTCACAGGCTCGTTCTCTCTAGCTGCAATAGCAATGTTGTGCAACACTGTTGTTGCAACTATAATCGCAGGCCCATTTCTGATGTGGCATCTGAGACCCAAGGCAACAGCAGGAAATCTCCTCTTCCGCACACCATACTGTCGCTCAACAACATTTCTAGTTGCGATGTGGGCCTTGTTGTAATGTTGCTCTCGTTGAGCGACAGGGTTTTGTAGAGGTGTAAGCAAATATGACTTGCATGGATAACCTCCATCACCCAGAAGATAGCCATTAGGTACCTCTCTGGTATCTAAACGTGCTCGCAGTCAAGATTCATGGAAGATGGTGCTGTCGTGAGTCGAACCAGGCCATCTTGCAACTATGTCTCTGATTAGGAGGTTTGAATCGCTTGCAGTTTGCACATTAATGGAGAAATAACCTTTTCTTTTCCGAAAAAGTTCCCCATTTTCTCCTCCAGGGGATTGGATCCGGACATGGGTAGGCCTACAATCTAATACACCCAAGACACCAGTGAAGCCACGAATCCTGTAGAATTCTTCCATTACTTCCCTCTGCTCCCTCAGATTCGAAGGAAGTTTTATGAAGCGAGGAGCTAAAGAAGCTATTGCTTCAGACACTTGGTGGATAATTCTACTACACACTGTGCTCTTAATTACATCAGTGGTGTCACCAACTACTTCCTGGAAAGATCCAGTGGCATAGAATCGTAGCGCAGTCGGCAGTCGATTTCTTGGAAACACGGAAGTTTTTGTTCGTTGGGAAGTCCAATAAGTTCCAGAACAGATAAAATTGTCTCCTTTTTTAGACGATATTTCTTCTGAAGAGGTACCTAGCATACAATAAATAGTCACCCAACTCCATCTTGAATGCTGCAGAAGCAGACACCGCGTCATGGATATTATAGGAGTACATACAGCTGTAAACGCTCAAGTATGCGGTGTGCTCCTGGTTAGCAACTTAACCGTTCGCTCGGGGCCGGTTACCTAATTCCCCCCGGTTATTGTCGTTTAACTCGTAACCGGGATCGATGAAATGGAAATTCGTGAAAATGCCTGGTTAACTACTAGGAGTTATTTAAACGGCCCTAACCGAGGTCGGTGAAATCGGGCACTAATAGTATAACAACAAATATAGGCATAAGACAAAATAGTCATATTATTCAGAACAAACCGGCACTGCCATCTTGCCTACATCTGCATTTCTAATTTATTTATAGCATATTATGTCAGGCCGCTGTGAGAATATAAATAAATAACTTGGGGCAAAGGGCCTCCTGCGTACAGCAGGGTATAGCCCTGATCATAACACTAGATGGGCTGGTTCTAGTGTTGCTTGTCGATTATTACTTTTTGTATTGCATTTTGTTCCTTTGTGTTTGTCATTTTCTTGCTACTACTAGTTTGTGTTTGTTGCTTTTTCATTAATTTTGTTTTTGTGAGGCGTCAAAAAATTGCTGACCATGCATTTTATAATAATTATACGGTATTTTTATTTCATTTCATATAATTTACAGAGAATTTACTAAAAAAATATTGTATGCACCACTTACGCAAAAGCTATAGCGGACTCATCCAATATTTCTGTCCGTATTTTGCGTACTTGATACATAAATAGCTATTATGGGGAAAATTCCTATATACTGTATCTATTTTGTCAACATTTTCCTTTACTTCGTGGATAAACATGTCACATAAAAATGTAATCATATAAAATCCCTTCCCTTGTACTGTAGTGTTTAGAAATTTAACCAGTCCATGAAAACGTATATGGAAGAACTGGAGGCAAATCTTAATACTTTATATGTGGACCAGGTGCCTGTTCTTGTGATTATATCAAACGAAAATACTTAGCGAAAAACTTAACAGTCAATCTGAAAGCAAGAACCGAAAAATTGCAGGAAATCCCCGTCTGCTACTTCCGTAAACATCTTGTTTGAAGATAATATTTCTCATGACCTTGGACATGGGTGCATTGAAACTATGAAGACGCATGCTGCATGAAGAAACCCTCAACCCACGACTCTTTCATTAACAGCGGATTTGCTTCAAACCGTGTCTGTTATTATCGTGTTCTTGCTTAGGCACACCTGCAGTTGCAATGTTCCACTTGTAATTCCATGTTCAGTCCTGTAACTGAAGCACGTTACAAGAGTTCTCCCAGGTTCAATCTCATGTCTAATTCAGAGATTCATAAGCAGTGGTATGTTAGCAGAATGTGTTCCGGGCGAATCCAGAAATTATTGAAGGAAGGGGCCGACATAAACACTGAACTTTGCAATTATTGGAGGTGTGGGGGTATGGAGATCCTCCTTCGGAAATTTAAAAAATAGTGCAAATGATGAGCTGTTAGGTCATCTGGGTAATTCCTCAAAATTTATCAGCACACTCTCTTTTTGCCCAGAGTTTTAGTTCTGTTAAGAAATTTGTCTTCGGTTTTATATACATCAAATTAAAATTAAAATCAATAATCAAATGTCAAAATTTTTACCTTGAACTTCCAGTAAGTTTTAGTCTGAAATAAATCACAAGAAATCAATTAATCATTTATAAAAATAATTAAAGATAAGGAACTCTTATGCGTTGTCCCGGCTAGTCTACCCTTTGACACAAGGCGTCTCGAATATAAATACTATTAAACTTGCATTTTACAATCCTCTTGTTGAATTACTGTATGTCGAGGCTAAATGCTTTTATTTTGTTTTGTATTTTATTAAATTTTAATATTATTTTATTAGATAATTACTTTCGACGAATACAAAAGGCCAAATCAATGAAAAAGAAAAACCAAGGGGCGAGGGCCGCGGTCCCCTGGAAACGCCACTGATGGAGTCATCCATAAAATAGATTCAATGTAGATGAATTTCCATTATATTATGATCTTTACGATAACTGTTTATTCTAAGGAGAACTCTCTGCTTTGCAACTAATTTGAGGCTATATACCCAAGATTAGTCTATTCTCTTTTTTTTTTTTTTTACTGTTCGGAAGGAGCAGACACAAAGTCTTAATTTTCTTTCTTCTGTTTCTTTAACTTCACCTTCTGTGGGACTATTTTTCCCTTCATAGAAAGAGCAATCTGCTCTTGTGTATGGCCGCCAAACAGGGATCAGTGGAAAGATCTAGAGAAAGGAATTATGCAAGTAGAGGAATGAGACCAAACATAATGAAAATAGTGATGTGACAGTGAATAAAACTATAGTGACTAAACGGACGTAGCACAACACTCTTTAGGAGTAGCTCCCCTAATGAGTGCACCTGAGCTTCCCTGCGATCAGCAGGAGGCCTTTGCCCGTTAAGGGATGTCATAGGCTAAATTCAATTCAATTCAATTCAATAAGGCAGTCATGAAGAAAAACATCATGGAGTTCTAAGTTTGAAATTAACGAGAAAAATTCCAGTGGACTAGGTAGTTTCCATGAATGACAATCATAACAAGAGGATAAATAAATGGTGCAAAAATATATTGCACAAACTTTCTCCCATATACGTGTTAAAGGCTAGCACAGAGAAAAGTCAGAGATAATTAAATTTTACTTATTACATTTTCATAAAAACTAACAAATATCTAGAACGGAAAGCATCAGGGTCGATCTTTATGTTGAATGCTTTTACTGTGAAATAATAATAATAATAATAATCAATGGCAGTAAAACTGCATATTATTAGTACTAATACTACGGGAAAATTCAAATATAAATCGCACCTTGGGATGAATCGGTCCCACCCAACCCACCCTCACCGATGCAGTTTCTTTTATACTACGATCTAGCAAATTCTTCTGTCCTCGTATTATGAAGAAACTCGTGATTGGACGTTGGTGGTGTGACGTCATACCGCTAGACGAGAGGTGACAGGCTGACAAACCTCGCGGGAGATATAATATGCCACATTTTCGAAACCTACAAACAGTGTATCGTACATTATTCGAAAATGCAAGGGCGCTTCGCTACGGCTGCCGCCTCCACATCGCGCACTTTAACTATGCGGTTAGTGTTATGCATTATTTAGTTATATGTAGAGGGGGATACAAGGCACTTGCGACAATACACAAGGACAGTTGGTCATTCTGCTTCGCTCAGAAACAAAATACATCACACAGTCCGTGCAAATGTGAATATCGAATGGGCAGAGCTTAAGGAGCGACTTATATTTGCATTTCGCCACTACTGCTACTACTTGGGTTATATTGCACGCTTTAACTGCATGTAGGTCATATAACGTGTTTAGTATGTTTGCGTGAACCATTAGTCTATAGTGTTGTGATTGTAAAAATTAAGAATTGGGCCCTCTAAATGGTTTTGGTAGTATAAGCCAGTATTGGGTTCACAACGAGGAAATAGGAAAGTGTCGACGCAGAAGTTTACGCTAAAAAGAATTAACTTTGCTATTTTGCTGACTGAAATTCAAAGGTGATTGACTGGTAGAACAGTTGTGAAACAAGGAAGAATATGTTGTTAAAAGTAAAGAAATAGTATTGAACCGGGAAATTGCAATTAAGGTTTTTTTACGTCACGGATGCCAATCGGAGCAATGACTTGACCACGGAAGTTTATTTAAACAGGTGAAAACTGTTCACCTCGTCTTGTAAAAGATTCGTGGCTCTTGACTCGACATGGGACGACGTCAAGGCTGGGCGCCTCGGCGCAAGTATATCTTTATAGTGTAAAGACAACCAGAAGTGTAAAAAATGTAAGTAACCATGTAATTTCTTTTGTATGTTACTTAATTTTAATAATGTAATAAATTCTAGTCATTTTGGGTTTTTATAAACTGGCATTTATACTTTTAGTGCAACGCAATACTGTCCTTCTTTTCCTCACCGTGTGTTAATATTTTTATGTAATTAATCAATTCGGGCCATCCTGATAAAGTCGTAATCCCGGGGAAAATGGTGTCAGAATTAGTTTGGACCCCGGGATACGACAAATTGGTGTCAAGAAGTGGGCGAATTCAACGCGGGACGAAATTAGTGTAAAGAAGTGGGCGAACTCACCGCGATGTCAGAAGAAATAAATTACGTATTTTAAGTTTAAATTAATATTTTTTGAAAATTTGTAGAGTAATGTTGTAAATTTTTTTTAGAGTGATATTTGTAAAGAAAATAATTTGTGTTTGTGTAATTATTAATTGAAATGCCAATGTTAGGGTTAAAGGAAATAAAATTTTTTGTTTGTCATTTTAAGAATAGACCGGATTATAATAAGTTGAGGAATGTGCGGATTAAAGATTAAAAATATTTGTTTAATGTTAAAGGTTGTGATTAATTGAGATAAATTAATTTTTTAAAATTTTTGTTAAGTTAAGTAATATAATGTTTTACAGTAGCAATTTATTAAGTAGACCAGGGGTAATTAAATAAAATTAAAGAGTAATAATAATAATTTAATAGGAAAGGTTTAATTTATAAGAATGTTTAAATTGGAAATTGCAAAAGAAGATAAAGCTTTGAGAATTAAATAAATTAATACAGACAATGATAATGAGTTTGGTCAGAAATTAAAATTTGTAGAAGATATTTTGAAAATGGGAAATGAACGGGAAGGACTTGGAAGAAATAATAAGTTTTTACGAGGGCATAACAGAAAGTTTAAGTAATAATAAAACGTAAAACCCCCAAAATTTTTAAGAGTAACGAGAGATAGGTTTAATTTTTTTTTTAAATAAAATATTGGTCAGATAATTTGTCAATTTGAAGAAGTTTTAAAAATTACAAGCAAGATAACAGTCATTTAAATATTTAATGAAAGAGGAATGTTTACTGTAGATAATGTAAGTTAGTCAAGGGAACAGATATTTTGTTACATTACAGAAATCAGCAGTAGGAAAATGAGAATGCTGAGGTGACATGTTATAGCACAATGACTTGTATTGACATCGTAATAATAATTAATTTTTTCAGTGCATAGCAAATAACAGGAGATAAAATTGTTGAGAGGGATGAAACAGGAACATGGGTGCGAGAGAGGCGTACGGGGAGAGTAAATTTAAGGGTCAAAAGGTAAACAGTTGGGAAAAATACTAAAGTAATAGCGAAAAGGGGTAAAGGGAGCAGTCGTAAAAAAACCGCAAGGAGAAAAAGGGAGAAAATACACTTAGTTTTGTTGTAATATGTCCGTTAGGAATTCACCAAGCGGGAATTCTGGGTTTAGATTTTTTTTTTGAGTAAACACAATTTGCCTATTATTAACAGGGTACATCGCATGTACTGGCGTACAGCGGGGAATTAAATCTCGGGAATCAACCGATGACGTGAAACTAGGAGGAAAAATTTCGGTCTGATCCGCCGAAATAGTCCGTGTTATTCTTCGGAAAACACAACCCAAGGACACCTCCGAAAATGTTTCAAGAACAAAGGTTGCCAGGGAGAGGTCCTACGGGAATCCACCCCTGCGAGTCAGTCAAAATGCAGGTAGGATGTCAAATGTTAATAGTAGAATTGTGAAGGTGCCTCCAGAGAAAAAATGTGAAATGATAATATGAGAAGTAAAAGTGAAAATGGGATGCGCGTCCACGAGAGAAACTTATTAGAGAGAATAAGAAGTTAATAGTGAATAAAGAAGTTACTGTGGAGGACAGGGAAACTTTGGAACCCAAAGGGGTTGGGCATATATGGAAGATATATTGCTAGGTAATTAAAAGATAATGGACAATTAAAAGCGAAGGAGGACTCAAATAAAATGTGTAAAGTGTAAGACGGAAGAAATAGAAATCGTGAGAAAGAAAAAACGCATAGGACATATTACTGGGTAGTAACAGAAAGTGAGAACATTAGTGAAGCAGATAGAATAAAGTATTGCAGAAAGAAAAAATGAATTAAGGTACATTAGCGTAATCAAAGACCGGATTAAGACAGGCGAGGCACGTCCTGTAGAGAAAGAACCCTACCCCATACCATCATAAGATCATCAACTCCCGTAGACCGAGCCCATCGTATTAAATTTGAAAAAAAGAGAGCCTGATGAAATAAATAAAATAAATGTGTCAGAATTTAATTTCATAATACAATACAAGTGAAATAAATTGAAAGGAAAAATTTGTAGTTGTGAGAATATTTAAGAATTTAAAAAGGCATTGCGTATAATTGAAGTTTAGGGTGACTTGAGGGAAGGACAGGTCAAAATTTGTTTTTTTTTTGTAAAAGTATAAATGAGCCAGGTAAGACATTTTTTTTTTAGTAAGATATTGCATGTTGTAACATTTTGGATAAGGATATGTATAATCAGTTGTGGGAATCTTATGGGTCAAATGCTAGAATTACAGAATATTAATATTAGATAGTACTGTGCAAGGGATATGTTGTTCATTTAGGTCAATAACAAGGGTGTCATTTTTTATATTTCAAATGTTTTATTGAGTGTAACCGTAAATATTAAGTTTTATGGAATAATGAGTTAAAACAGTTTTAGTGAGAAAACTGTGCAGATAAATGGTTATTATGTTGAGTATCATACATGTGGATAAAAAGGGAAGAAATGGATGTAAATGAATTTACAGAGTGTAAAGAATTATGATTGTATGAGAATTTTTTTGTTGTTGTATCAAGTAACGAGTGTACACTTAAAATAAGAAATAGATTTTAATGGGAAGTTAAGAAAAGGAAAGAAATAAAATTTGTTGGGATAATATAATGTCAATGTCTAAATATGAGTTTTAATAAATATATAGGTGATGGAATAGTTTTGTCTATCGTGGAATTTTAAGCAACGATAGAGTTCATTAATCATATTTATTACTGAGGATTATAGGGGACAAGTGAAAAAAAACGAATGATAGGCATTTTCAGTGATTTAGATTAAGAGAATTTTGTATGTTTCAGGTAACCCATGGATATGCACATGATCAACAACACCGGCACTGGGAGTGAACGGCTAACAGCACCAAGAATTAATAAATAATTTTTTGCAGGAAATTGATTAATTAGTCTGTGTAAGGGTATATAAAAGTAACATTGGGAAAGTATAAAATTGTAAAAATTGAATATGTTTTGTAACAGAATAGGATTTCGCGTGTAGACGTAATTTTAATAGATGCCATAAAATATTGCAGAAAATTTTAGTAATTGTTATTGTTAAATGAATTGAGTTTTTTTGTAATTTTTTTTTTGGAAGGTTAGTCATTGGATTGAGGGCATGTGCAAATGATATACAAAGTTCAGAATAGATGATCAGTGTTCTGTTCTTTGCGAAGTCAAGTGTGTGTCGCTTAACCAAGAAGTATACCGTATAGTGTTTGATTTAATTAGGAGAGAAAATGAAGAAAAGTTTTAAAAATGAATTGTTTAAAGGAAATATAAATTACGGGAAGTTTTTTTTTTAAATTAAATGAGAATTTTAAATTATTTGAACCAACAGCCACTTGAAACATATCGTATCGGGACGTGCACACCCAAGCGATTTGCTTCAATTGTGTTGGAGGAAAGCCGCTGAACGATGTAATTTTTGGATTTTGGTTCAGTTATTTAAATCAAGGGAAATATAGCATTATTGGAAGTAAACAAGAGTTAGGCGTTTTCCATTTAAGGGTAATTGATTGTTTTTATTTATAAGAGGATAATTAAATTTTTTTTTATAATGTTACTGACAAATGTTCAAGTTGATTATGATTTTTTTTTCAAGGGAGAGTGGGAACCAGATGATTTCCAATTTTTTTAAAAGAAAAGGAAAAAAAAAATTATGTTTTAGTTTTGATTTAATTTTAACCGGTTGCAAATATTAAATATTGTTTGGAATAAGTAGATTTTGAGGGATAATATTATCTGTGTTACAGATTAAATCGCATTTTATTAATAACTGTTTTTCTCCATATGTTATAGTTGGTTGAACAAACGGGCAGAATATCACATAGCAGTTCCGACCAACACGAATGCAGAGGTAGCACATTCCATAACGTTGCATGCAGACAATATAGCAAGTCCAGCTGACGCGAAGAAATTAAACCCAAGGTCAAGAACAACTGAAGTATCATCTATATTACAGCAAGGGATTTTATCAGAATTTTTTTTTTTTTTTAGACAACATTTAAGTAAATTAGGTTAAGCAATAGGGAAGTACCAGTATATTTAAAGGCATAGGATTTTTTTTAAATGATAGGAAGAAATCAAAGATTTTTTTTTAATTGAGACAGATTTTTAATTTATCAGGGTAATATATTAGGTTAACGTATTTAAGAATTAATTGAACATAAAGGAAAAAAAAGAGAAAGTAAACAAAATATTGAAATTTTATGAAAGATAGGGGAGCCCATAGCAAGACCTTCTTTTTGAAGATATATTTTCCCATTGAATTCGAAATAGTTTTGGTTTAATATAGTGCTGAGTGTATTAGTTAATTGTTCGGCATAAGGTTGGCTATCTCCATTATCTATTAAGCGTTGTTTAATAACGTCTATTGTTTCTTGGAAAGGAATGTTTGTGTATATACCCTTTATCGGGTATCTTATCTGAAGCCTTTCTACTAAATATTGAAGAGAAACTAATATCTAACATCATAGATAAATTGAAATTAAAATTTTATGGAAGATATGTAGATGATCTCTGTTTAATTTGCGAATCCAGAAATATACAAGATATTTTACAGAATTTTAATACACTACATAATATCATAACTTTTACTCTGGAAGAAGCAAATAATAGATCCATCAATTTCTTAGATCTGAACATTACTTTTAATAAAAAACAAATAAAATTTAATATATACAGAAAACCGACTTTCTCTGATAACTTTATTAATAATTCCTCTAACCACCCCCAATCACATAAAATAGCCACTTTTAGAAGTATGATTTCTAGATTACTGCAAATCCCTCTAAACAAAAAAGATTATAACACTGAATTACAAACCATCATTCAAATTGCCACCAATAATGGTTATAAAAAATCCCTCATTTACAAATTACTTAATAAAAGCAAGAAACAGTTACACAAACAAAAGAATCCAATTTCAAAACTTACCCCAATTGTCGATAATAATAAAAACTTGAAATACATCTCCTTTACATAGGCTACACAGACTCAGATATACATAAAATTGTAAAACCACTAAAATCCGACAAATATAAAATAACTTACAAGACAAATAACAATCTTAAAAAATTAAAAAAAAACACACTAAACACAAAAAAAGACCAATACGAAAATAGTGGTGTATACAAATTAAAATGTACTGACTGTAACGCCGTTTATATCGGACAAACGGGTAGAACTTTTAGAAAAAGATTTTCCGAACACATAAGTGACTTCAAATACCATCGCAAAAAATCAGCCTTTGCAAACCACCTTGCCGATAATACACATAGCTCAAATACAATCGAAAACACATTGGAAATCCTACATAAACATAAAAAGAGCCATAAACTAAACACATTAGAACAATATGAAATTTATAAACATAAGCAACAGATTGTCAATGAAAACAATGTCGAACACAATAAACTTTTTGAAACGTGCCTAAAACTTACACAATACACACACAGATCCCAACAAGTCAGTAGTCCATCTGCTCATGACTCACGCACACCGGTTTCCACAAGTACATGAAGAAACGTAAGTACCATATACACATTTATAATTCTTAATACATTATTCCTACCACGACAAGATTTTACGTATATCACATACAATATTTATTTTTCTACTTTTATTTTTCTAGTGTACCTTGGGACTGAAGATGAAGCATATGGCTTCGAAATGCATATCCTAGAAAAAATTTATAGAATGAAATAATAGATTGACTGCACCAATTTATAAATTTCTACATGTGTTTTACAAACTACGATAACAAATATGTGTGGAAAAATTTTTTTAACCTAACTTCGATGCACACAACTATTCTTGAATGTGACTACATTATAGAAGATTAATCTGCAAGATTGTTCTACAAGTTGTACATATGTTTTTAAAAAACTTTTGACGTTTCTTCTATGATTGTTTTTAAGTTTTCTTATGCTTGTATAAGAACATACTCTATTTATGCTTATATATGAACATAATCTACTTTCTTAAAATATGGTAATACTTCAACAGATTCCTAGCTTTTAAGATTACATACTGATTGTCTTTTACTTTTTTAATCTAGATTTTGTGTACATACCTTTGAATAGTAGGCCTATATACTAGCTCTTTTATATTTTAACTCAATACAGTTTAATTTTGACAATATACTTAACTCTTCTTATTGATTCCTTCTCAACGTCGAATTATTTCTTCTTTCAATACAAGTGCACATGGTTGAAATATAAATATACTTTTAGAATTGTGTTTACTAAATAATGTGACGCAGAGAACGGCCAAGGCGAAGGTGGTCCAACGGCTTCACGAGAACACTAGGCGCAAAATGGACCAGAACCTGCCAGATATAGAATATAAACAGGGGTGCCCATAGGGGGGGGTTAAGACGCAGACTGCGTCATTGAAATTTCTGGGGGGGGGGCAAAATATTATCGTTTCATGAATCTTCTGGGGGGGGGGGGGTGTTGAAAATTGTTGCAAAATTAGCGTCTTATATGTTAAAAATAAAAACGGTCAAGTTTTATAACTTCAAAAGGTCTCTTCTAATTCTTCAGAAGTTAATAGTCAATAAATTAGCGAAACGCATTTGCTTGTATATATAAACAACTGCAGCGCCAACGAAATCGATCACTCTGTGCCGATAGCGGCGACTGCGAACTGAATCATTGTTGGTATAATATAGTGCAGTTACTCATTGGATGGCCAGTCGGCTTCAAAGGTTTCGGTGTTTCTTTGGGTTACCATACGTCCTCTTTTACCCGGACATGTCCTCTTTTCTGATAATGAAATGAGCGTCCGGGCGGCTTTTCTTGAAATATCGAAATGTCCGGATTTTCATACATTCCGTGTCAAATGTTTAAATGAATGAATCAAGAACCTTTCCAGTTTCATCCCACCATCAAAGGACACTTCAAACAAGCTATAGATCGATTTCTAAACAAGAATACATCGATCGAATCAAGCGGAAACGACTATTGAACGAGTTCACAATTCAGTAAGCTTTCACTGTATTCTGCTCAAAATGGCCCTAATCATGCACATTGTGCGCATTTCTACTATTCAGTAAGCGCAGATGAAGAAGAAGAAGTAATTGATTTTGTTTTGTTTGTGGCATAAAGCATTGTGTTCCATTGCATGGCGTCGCATACAGTGGAGATTAGGCTACACCAAGTTGCCGAAACGAAAGTGTAAATTCACAGACGAACTCAAAAAGAAGTTTCCTTGCTTCCGCAGTGGTCGCAATGATTCGGAAGCGGAATGTATTGTCTGTAGTGGAGGCACCTATGTTTCTGTAGCGAACAAAGGATCTCTGGATTTGGAAGCCCACGTGGATTCGGAGAAGCACAAAAGGAACCTGCGTGGTGAAACTTCTTCGTCGAAGATTACGAATTTCTTTGTGCAATCATCTTCAAATTCAAGTGATCAAATTCGTGCAGCAGAAGGAACATTAGCGTTCCATTGCGTGAAACACCATAATAGCTACAGTTCTACAGATTGTACCAGTTCCCTGATGAAATCATTGTTTCCAGATTCTGAAATAGCACGGAAGATGTCATCTGCAAGAACGAAGACAGAAGCGATAGTGAATTCAGTTATTTCTCCACATTCTGTTCAAAGTGTTCTAATACCATGGAAAATATTCTTTTTTGCGGATTAGCCACTGATGCAAGCAATCATCTTGCAGTTAAAATGTTTCCACTGCTTATACAGTATTTTGATTGGGAAAATGGTGGGATAGTAACCAAACTAATAGACTTTCAGAGCAAACCAAATGAAACAGCACAGACAATAGCTGATTACATACAATCTTCTCTGCAAAATGTTGGACTTCTAGCAAAAACAGTGGCATTTTCTGGTGATAATTGTAACACAATGTTTGGTGGGGTGGCTAGAACAAGCACCAATAATGTATTTGCCAAATTGAAAAACACAAATGCCAACTTAATTGGTGTAGGTTGTCCTGCTCACATCCTTAATAACTGTCTGCAACATGGCATGGATGCTCTAGATTTTGATATACAGTCAGTAATTTTAAAGATATACAACTATTTTTCTGTCTATACTGTTAGAACAGAATCACTCAAAGAATTTTGTGAGTTCGTAAATGTAGAATACAAGCAGTTAATGTAACACTGTGTTACAAGATGGTTATCAATTTTTCCTGCTGTGGGAAGGTTGATAGAAATGTTTGAAGCTGTGAAATCTTTCTTCCTGTCTCAGTCCAAACCTCCTGTCATTATCAGGAATTTTTTTGAAAATGATTTCAGTGAAATATATTTGCTATTTCTTCACTCTTTTATGCACATGTTTCAAATCAATGTTAATGCATTACAAAGAGAGGGTACTTCTGTAGTAGAATGCTATCTATACTCCTTAACGTAAAAACATCAATCGAAGATAGATTAACTTCCAAGTTTATACCACTGAAAGTAAAAACTATGCTTTCACAACTGGAGGAAAGTGGTTATGTAGATAAATGTGTTAAGTTCAATCAGCAAATTGAAGAACTGCAGTCTTCATGTTTAGGTTATTTAAATATGTGGGTTCAACAGTTTCAAGAATTTTCTCCACTTAGTTGTATGTGTTTAAATTCCACATTAACTTGGACAAATTTCAGCTTGTCATTCAGTATGTGATCTCAAAAGGAGTACATGTAGATGATGGTAAATGTTTTGATGATTTTTGTCACCTTAAACGATTTGTTGCTGAAAATGAAAATAATTAGGGATTTTCTTCACTGCTAGCACATGCAAAATGGGCAGGCTATTTCAGCAGTGACAGTAATGCTAAGAAACATCCAGAACTATTGAAAGTGGCGCAATTTTGCTTTGCCATTCCTGCAATTGCCAATGGCAATGTTGAGAGAGTGTTTTCTCTTATGCAGAATCAGTGGTCTAAAGAAAGAAACAGACTGAAACCAGAGTCCGTTAGAATTATTCTACTCGTAATTGTGCAGTACAATTTTAAGAGCATGTCTTGTGAGAAATTTCATTCCTACATAAAAGGAATTCCAGAAGTGTTACGTAAAATTGGCTCAACAGAGAAATATGAATGGTTTAAAAATAAGTGATGGCTGATTTGTGACTGTAAAAAAGGCTAATAAATGTGCTGCACATCAGTTGTGTCCTCTTTTTTACTGAAAGAAATATGGTAACCCTGTGTTAATTGATCTGACTAAATCGGTCTTGGGCTTCCGCTATCCAAAACAAAAGCAACGTTGCAATATTCTCTCATTGTTATCACTGACCTCAGTTCTTCCTTCGCTTTATTCAATTCACACGTGTTATTGTTTACTGTAACTTGATCTTGCAACGTCGCATTTCACTCCACGCGGAGTAGACGAGTAGCTGTCAAAATCGCCACAGGACATTCATAGATTTTGATTGGCTGGGGTAACTAGCTGATTGGTTCGGTAAAACCAAAGAACATGGGAAGCGAAGGAAGAACTGAGGTCAGTGATAACAATGAGAGAATATTCCAACGATGCTTTTGTTTTGGAAAGCGGAAGCCCAAGACCGATTTAGTCAGATCAGTTAACATAAAGAAACGCCGAAACCTTTGAAGCCGACTGGCCATCCAATGAGTAACTGCACTATAGGAATTATTGGAGTATTAGTTCTTATTATCGCCTCGCTCAATTCGTTGACAGTTAACATCAAAGAAGTCGCCGCCGCTTGGAGTAGTTGCCACACTGCACAGTGTTAGTAAACAGAGCGGGAAGATGTAAATGCAGCAAAACACTTACGTGGCAATGCCATTGAGCAATGAGAGAATTGGCAACACGAATTCAGTCAGCGGTTTCTTTTGAGAAAACCTTTTACAGTAACAACAAGCATTGTAATATGAGAACAAAGCGAGCCGCCCGTCAACGTTATGAGTGAGGCGATAATACTGGGTTATTTACAGTCTTTGTACAATGCCGCCTGCAAGAATAATATTATTCTCGGAAGTGATTTTACTGCACGTGCCACCTTATAAAGAACGGGAGGGAAGGTGTGGAAAAATCTGTCTATAACCAATGCTGCATTCTTAACCATTTTGAAACTTGAGGTTACGGCTACCGGATTCAGTCCATCTCGGCATCTCGAAAATGCCGAAAAAAACAACAGCAATTTAAATATAAGTGTTCAGAATTGTTGTGCAATGCCATTATTAGTCATGAAAAACGGCAAGATCACTGCAGAAAGAAACATCCGTATATACTGAAACATAATTTAGATATAAAATACAAGATAAAAGGAAACCATATATTGATGTAAATCCCAAGCAGAATCTTCAAGATAAAGATGACAAATTTCGACAGCCATGGGCGCCCATACACGGGGTGGGGGGGGCCGAGGCCCCCCTAGCTGTCGGGGAAAGGAAAAAATGTATATTAATAATTATTATAGTAAGGTGTTTTTCTTTTAAGACAATTATTTGAAAGTCAGTTGAGACGTAAAAAGTTTGCAGAAGTTTTACCAAGTCGAAAACATGGAAGCAGAATCCACAGTGGATTAGGAAAGGGGAGTCTAGGCCTCTAGGGGGATTGGACCCCCAAAAGTCAAAACCTAAAATCCTATATTTGTATTTTAAAAAAATTATTTAATTAAACAAGATTTGTTAGTGTCAAATATGATATAGCAGTTATTTTCTTTTCATAACATAATGAGTAGGCCTATTATGTCCACTGTTCCATGTGTTATTCAACTTTTCTTATAAATAGTAATAAGTATTATAACTTAGGTAACAATTTCTTGTTTAAGTTGCCATGTCTTAGAGTTTAGTAAACAAATTTGCTAACTAGTTTTTCAGTGTTAAAATAGCGTAAAATGTGAATTTCATTAGTTCAATAATTAAAAATTTCCCGGGACACCCGACTTAGGTAACATTTTCTTGTTTACATTGACATGTCTTAGAGTATGATAAACAAATTTTCTAGCTAGTTTTTGAGTGCTAAAAAGCATAAAATGTGATTTTCATTAGTTCAATTTTTAAAAAATTTCCGGGGGTGGACCCCTACTTAGGTAATGGTTTCTTGTTTACATTGGCATGTCTTAGAGTATGGTAAACAAATTTCCTAACTAGTTTTTCAAGGCTAAAATAAAGTAAAATGTGATTTTCATTAGTTCAATATTTAAAAATTTTCCGGGGGTGGACCCCCACTTAGGTAATGATTTCTTATTTACATTGGCATGTCTTAGAGTCTGGTAAACAAATTTCCTAACTAGTTTTTATGTGCTAAAATAGCGTAAAATGTGATTTTCATTAGTTCAGTATTTAAAAATTTTCTGGGGATGGACCCACACCCCTTTTTTGGGGGGTATTTCAAACCCCCCGGCGCTTCGCGCAATTATTTTCTGGCTACGTCATTGTTGTAATTATTATATTATTGATATAATGTTACAAAATGGCCCAAGAAGTTAAAGCGACAAAAAATTAATTAATTAAAAAAATTGCCCTCCCCTAGAAAATATCACAATTGTCGACAGCCAATCAGGTTGGGGGAGAGCAATGAAGTTGGGGGTGAGCAATGAAGTTGGGGGGTGGGCACCCCTGATATAAACAAGTGGAGAACACATTGAAAGCCCAAACACGCTCAGATCAGTGACTAGTGATCAAATAAATGAAAACAATCAGTAATGAAAAACGTAGTCAAGAAAATTAAGAAACATACAAGCGAGTGAAAAGCTGATCAGAGTAGTGAACAGCAGCAGACTAAGCGTATACGTATCATACAAGTAGGCCTAATAAGTTTTGTCAATCAAGAACAATTCAAAAGACAGATGTTAGTAATTCCACTCACAAGGACCAGCCCACGGAGCGAGTAAACCTGAACCATCCCTACGAACCGGTAGAAGGCCCTTGCCCCAAAGGGGTGTTCGTGGGCTTTATTTATTTATTTATTTATTAAGTACCAGAATGGTGCTTTAAAAGATTGTGTGGGGGACAGGAAAATGTGTCTGTCTTTTGTCCGTTTCTCTGTACCCGCGATAACTCAAATACGCTTTATCGGATTTTCATAAAACTTGGTATACGCATTTATAACGTCCATGGAAGAAGTCTATTGATATTTTACCAAATCGGTTGACTGGTACCGGAGTAGTGCCCAATTTAGTGCCTATTTTATGGAAATATATTAGAAAGAATTTATCTTATGCAAATCAGTTCTCATGACAGTTCTCTCTTTATTGTTTTACAGTGTTCATACACGGCTTTGGAAGTTGCAATACAGTTAGCTTTAACAAATAACACTACCCACATACTCCTTTATACGCGTATATATTTATCAAACTAGACCGTTGTTCTTCCGTAATCCCTGCTTAAGCACACAGCCCAAAACGACATAACCTCAATCATCCCACATGGATGCACACAAGGGCACTATAGGAACACACAGCACAAATGGTCACCAAAATTTGGTTTGACCGGAGTTTTTGGCTTCATTGCTAGGCACTCCGGGGGAAAGGGTGGGCACAAAAAAAAAAAAAAATCGATCTGGAGCATAATCAACTACGAAAATAACTTATTTTCTGCATATCAAAATTGCAATTATCACTGATTAAACAAAATCAGTCCGGCACTTTGTTACATCAGTTTACCTGATTTTATTTCCATAGGATGACACTGTAGGCTATAACTATCAAATTAAGTGGAATGTATGGGTGAAGCAATTATTATTTTAATCATTTCAGTTTTGAGAGTCTCAAGTGATTGTAGAAGTGAGTTAAAAAATCCTTTATTTTTAAAATTATTTTTTGTGAACTTATTAAAAGGGTTAGAAGTGATGATGTCAATTCACTTCAATATGTAATTAAATTAGATCAGGCAGTATGAAATGGGCTGGATATGTCGCGCGCATGAGGAGGAAAGGTATATCTAAAAAAATATTGACCACTAGAAAACGCTAGAAAATTCTGGTCCACAAAAAATTAAGCGAAGTGACCAAATTGCAAATGAATTAAACTCCTTTTTTTTTTCGAAAATAGGAAAAAGAATCACTTCAAATATTAAGTTAGCACCAAACAGTATCCCTGAGTATAAAAAATGTATACCATACCCTGCTCAGCTTTTGTCAATATTTCTTCTCCCTGTAAACCAAGATGAAATCAATAAAACGATAATCTCACTAAAATATAACGTTGCCCCTGGTACGGACGGAATAACAAACACCTTGAAAACAATTTCTAAATACATATCGAAGCCCCTCGAACATATTTTTAATCTTCGCTTATCACAAGGAACTTTCCCAGATGATCTTAAAAAAAGCTGTGGTAGTACCTATATACAAATCCGGAGAAAAGCATAGTTTAATTAACTATAGACATATATCCTTACTCCCTAGCCTATCTAAATTGTTAGAAAAATAGACTGGTGGACTTTTTAAATAAAACTAATATATTAAATTCAAATCAATTTGGTTTTCGAAATAACTAGAGCACAGATGATGCCATAATTAATGTTACAGGAAAAGTTATCGAAGAATTAGATGAGGGAAATAAAAGTCTAGGTATTTTTTTGGATTTGCAAAAGGCTTTTGACACCGTAAACCACAAGATACTTATAGAAAAACTAGAGCAAATTGGAGTAAGAGGCACTGCACTAAATTTATTTCGGTCTTATTTACATAATAGAACGCAAATAACCAAAATTAAGGATCAGATTAGTGATATCAGAGAAGTGGATACTGCTGTGCTACAAGGAACAATTTTGGGTCCAATTCTTTTAATTATTTACATAACTGAGTTGCTGCATTTGGACTTAAATAATTTCCATGGCCGTCTTTACTCTTATGCCGATGATACCGTATTGCTATTTTCCGCTCCAACTTGGCAGGATACTTACAAATATGCTAATAAGGGATTAAGAGTAGTTAAAAGTTGGCTTGACTGCAATAGGTTAGTATTAAATATAGATAAAGCAAACTGTGTTCCATTCTCATTAACAACTGCTGATACTCCACAATTAAAAATGGATCATAACTTGTGCGTAAGACTACATGATATCAACTGTGAATCTGATTCATGTACCTGCCAGGCTGTGAAGGAGACAAATCAGGTCAAATACCTTGGTATTATTATAGATCGTCATCTGAAATTCGACAAACACATCACATATTTATGTACCAGACTAAGAAAAACATTATACAAATTTCTCTGTCTAAAACAATATTTACCGACTGAAGACTTAAGGACAGTGTACTTAGCTCTAATACAATCTGTCCTCCAATATGGTATCATTGGCTGGGGAGGAAGTGGCACTTCTGTATTGACTCCTTTGATTCTAATACAGAAGAGAATTATAAAAAATTGTTTAAAAAAGCCTATCAAATATCCAACTGAATTGATATTTCCTGAATTGAATGTTATGACTGTAGAACAAAGTTATAAGCTCACACTTTTAAAATACTTTCAAAAATACCGCAACGTACATGTATCGGATCCTCATAACTACAATACTAGAAGAAATAAAACATTGCCTTTAATACAACCAAAATACTTCACCTCTTCCGGCTCTAAACATAGCATTTATTATGGTCCAAGACTCTATAACTCTATAATTAGGTCACATCCAGAAATAGTACATATGAACAACAAAAAATTCAATAAGTTTATCAAAAATCTTATTTCATAGTTCAAAATTTACTTCACTCTGTACTTAGTAGACAATTAAGGAACGATTTTATTTGTAATAACTCAGGGTTTCAATTATTGTTCTTACTAATTTTCCTTTTTTTCTTTTTACTTTTTGTTCTTTCTTTTTTATTATTATTTTTTAGGTATTGATTTAATTATATTTTCTTTGTGTATTTGTAATTTGTATTTTGTAATGTAAATGGCTGAACTGTGCCCGAGCACGAGCGCTTGCTCATTCGGGTGGTCTTGTTTTGTAAATAAATAATAAATAAACTTGGAAGACCTAGACTTGTGTACTGTGGGAAGCGAGGGTTGGTTGGATGGAGTTAGCACAGAATAGGGTTGAATGGCGGGCTCGTGTAAGAGCGACAATGAACCTCCGGGTTCCATAAAGTAAATAATATCCCTTTAACTTGCTTAGGAATTGTCCATTGACATTGAGTAAGTAAGTAATTAAATTAGACACCCCTTTTAAAGTAATTTTTGTATATTTTATACCGGTTAATACAGTAGGCCTACATACGGTAATATTTATTCACCAGAATATATATGTATGTATTATACATGTATATATATATGTATTATACATGTAAATATATATGTATTATACATGTAAATATATATGTATTATACATGTATATATATATGTATTATACATATATATATATATAATTTAAATATCTTTCTTATTTGTTAGGTTGATTGTCTGGTTTAATCTTACAACATCTGTCCTGAATTGCAAGAAGAGTCAGTAAGCGACCAATTTCATCCTTAAAGGTTTATTTACATATTCGACAGGTGTCTAATACATAGGCCTATGTACTGACTATTCTCAATATGACTAACTACTTCTGCCAAATTAGTGGAGCTGAAATCTTCATCTTGACGAAAATCGTGACTCCTTGAGTAATAAAAAAGCGTGGTCAACGAGAACGACCTCGTGGTAATAACATTATGAGCCCAAGAAGCCTCCGGGGAGGTTGAAGAGTGCTTAGCAATAACAACTGAACATTCTTGTATCTAATTGCTCTCTCCATAATAAAACGTTTTGAAAAATAAGAGCGGAAAGAATCTTGTGAAGAATTTATTTTCTTTTACGTTTTGCCAAGTTTTCTCCACCTGTTCTGGCCTTGTACGAGTTTTATGACCCTAGCTCTTCTTCAGGGACATTCTTTTAATCTGTCTCTTTAACAGAGCGGGATTTGGTCTGAAGTTTTCCAAAAGATCTTCATAGGTTTCGTCCTACAGCGACTTTGGAAGGGCGCGTTTTCTTCATTCCTGTCTCCTGTTCGAAGTTTCTTAATGGTCTTATACGACACAATTTTAGAATTATAATCATTATCACACAAAACTGACATAGGATATACAGTTGAACAATCGCATTAGACTTACAAAACACCACAATTATTTATACATTTGCAAAGCAATTATAAAGCAAAGAAAAACATCAATGTCCCAACACGGCAGCATACTCAACCTCATTACAGGTAAATAAAGTAAAGTGTTCCCTATACAGGCCATGGAGGCTCAGAGGGTTCCAGGAGGTTGGGGCTCCCATATTTTAGACATTCGGCACGTGAAGGTGGTAAGGTTGTCAGCTTTACGCACTGACCTCCTTTACCCCCAGGATTGCTCCTGGTACTCATTTCTGTTAGAGGCTGAGGCGACCCCGGGAATCGAACACCGCAACCTTCTGGTTTGTAGTGCAGCTTCTCAACAACTACGCTACGGCGTACAGTAGTATTATTTCTGTCTGACACTGCTCAGAAAGATGCGCCGTAGACAGACGAGTCCACTATAGAAAAATTGTCATGTTAAGGGGTGGTTGTTTATTAGTACACAGGTCTCGGAAGAAGGAACATCTCTTGTTGCGGTGCCTAACAGACAGTGCTTCAGGTGAGTGCAGTTGTGCGCAAGACTTTTGCAACATGCCTCCGATTCATAGTAAACTGGGAGGGAGTAAAGTTATTCATTCGCAGACAAGAGAAGTAGTATATAATGTATATAAATATTTTCGGGATGTGAGGGGTCAGCTTGCATCTGTATATAAAAGGGTTTCAACAGCTACAGGTGTATCCATTAGTACTGTGAAGCGAATCGTGAAAGAGGCCAAAAGTATTGAAGAAGGAGCTTCTAATTCTTTTTCTACCCCTGATAAAGAAAGAATACGTACCTCGAAGAATTCATCTCCTGACAATTTTAACGAAGAAGTAGTCCGACGAACAATTAATAATTTCTATATTGAAGAAAAGCAGAGACCGACTTTTAAAAAAATACACTCAAGACTAAAAGAAAAAATTTGACTTTCAGGGTAGCATCTCTACACTCAGGAAAATTATTTTACATATTGGTTTTCGGTGGAGGAAAACAAGAAATAATAGAAAAATTCTTGTGGAACAACAGAGAATAAAGTCCCTCAGATGTGCCTATTTAAGGTCTATTCATCAGTATAGGACTGAAGGGCGTTCAATAGTGTACATGGATGAAACCTACCTTCACACAACACATACTACACCATGTGCCTGGAGTGACGAATCGCTGAGTGGACTCTTCTCGCCAGTTTCGAAAGGACAACGGCTTATTATAATTCACGCTGGAGGAGAGCATGGCTTTGTGCCCAATGCTTATTTGAGATTCATTTCACACAGAAAAACAGGGGACTATCATGGGGACATGGATTTCAATAACTACGAGCAGTGGCTAAAGGAAAGACTAATTCCAAATCTTTCTCCTCACTCAGTCTTGGTTATTGATAATGCCCCTTACCATAACGTGCAGCTGAATAAGCCTCCCACATCGAATTCTCGAAAAGACGTGATGATATCTTGGTTGCAGTCCCACCTTGAAAACGATAATTTTGAGAAACAAAACTTTCATAGTAAGACAAAAGCTGAAATTTATGAACTAATACTGACACTTAAGCCACAACACCGAAGCTACAAAATCGATCATCTTCTCCAGCAACATGGCCACGATGTTTTAAGGCTCCCCCCTTATCACCCTGAGCTCAATCCGATAGAACTCATATGGGCTACTGTAAAAAATTGGGTAGCCGAAAACAATGTGACATTTAAAATGGAAGATGTCATGAAGATTACGGATGAGAAGTTTTCCTCAATATCTGCAGAGGAGTGGAAACGGAGATGCCAGCACGTGAAGAATATTGAACAGGAATATCTGGAAAGGGAGGGACTCCTGGATGCGGCTCAAGAATTGGTCATTCATTTGGGTGGTGATAGTGATGCTTCTAGTGAGAGTGATTCGGATGCTAATAATGTTGGTGGTGATGGTGATGATGATGCTGATAGTAATGGTAAAGGGGAAAGACTCTCAGTCTCTGGTGTCACTCCTATGGAATAATATCCAGTCCTGTAATTGAGCACAGCGGTAACACCACACTTGGTATGTAGAGTAAATATATGAAAGTTCCATACTGTATGTTAGAGTTAAAACATTTAATGTTAGTGTTATAACATTTACTGAATGAGGTAAAAATATCTGCCAGAGCTGTACTTGGATAGGGATTTGTTTGTAAACACAAACGCTGACTAAAGATATATAAGCTACTACTGTCATGATCGGCGGGATGGGAAGGTCTCTGAATTAACCCACACCGCTGGATTCTCTTCTCCTCACTCGCGTTTCGTCGGGGTCAGACAGAAATAATACTACTGTACTCATCATCACAAGTAGAAAGCAGAATTATCAAAATATGTTATGATTATTACTTTTTACAAGTAATTCTGCGACATTTGAACACTCATATTCTGTAAAAATGCTAACTTTAGGGCATTATTGAAGAGGGCAGCGGTGTATGAATGAGTATTTTGCCTGTTATTTTAAGAATCTGTCTTACATTTATTATTTATTAAGGCTTCTCGCGTTTTCCTTAGGAGGGGAAACCGTTAACTCCTTACTTCCGGCACATAGATGATCCCTTTGTCATGAAAGAAAGAGCCTCTGAGCAAAATTACCTGGCGTTCACATATTATCTGCTCCGTCTTCTCCTACGGCCCTCACCTACGCGATGAACAGTGCAATAAGGGAATAAAGAAGCATTTGTTAAAGACTTCTAGATTGAGGCCTACAAGTAAAGATACGAAATTGCAAGCCTTCCGCTAATTCATTCAGTCTCACTCCTCTCTCATGCTAGACTCCACTGATAACATTTAACACCAGCATCTTGCAGTATACATAATGTTATGTTGTTGTAAATGTTTATCATCAACGTGTTCAGGTATACATGTAAATGGTTTTCTATTCAACAGCAGTCTCCATTTCAGTGTTAAATGTAATAAACTTGTAAATATGTTATTTGGGTGCCATTAATTTGTTAGTAAAGCCCCGATAATACATGTCCGTTTGTTACGCTATCCCGCGTTGTACGCTCTTTTCATCCGATCCTTTGACATCACTATATAAAACTATATAAAATCCACCTCTTAATGCGCTCGTCATTCCGTTTAATACACTCTTTCGTCTGCCAAAAAATGTGAAATATCGTGCTGGTAAGGATACTGAGAAAATATTTTCCAGACATTTACCGTTAGCGCCCGCACGTTCAATAGAATGGAATGCAACTCTTAAAGTACCTGAAAGACTATTCATAGCACGGATTCAGTCCTCCTCACTGCCAGTTTTAAATCGCATCTTGTGTAGAAGTGCGAAGTGATTTCGAGTAAAAGAGTGAAACGGAAAGCTTTGTCGTATCGGAGAAATTAGACATTCTCCGTAAACATGATGAAAACACCACTATGAATCAGAAACAGTTGGCGTAATCATTACGAATCCCTTCTTCGACGCTTAGAACAATAGTGAAAAATCGTGAAGCGGTTTACGAGACCGCAACGGGAGGATGGAATCGAATGAAAGTGAAATCCGGAAAATACGGGGACGTGGAAAAAATTATTGTGGAATGGCTTCACCAGTCTCGAGATGCTTCCATTCCCCTGAGTGGGCCTATCATTTAACAAAAAGCCCGCGAAATTGCTAACAAGATGAATATTGAGTTCTCCGCATCGAATGGACGGTTGGACCGCTTTAAGCAACAGCATGGTATTGTTTATTTTATTCATATCTTCGTGTTAAAATTTTTAAAATCTAAAAATGACCCACTCTCGCTAATACGCGGTCTACGCTATTTTTACGCGGCCCCTTGAAGAGCGTCTTGCCGAGGTTTTACTGTATTTCAAGTTGATTCTGATGAAGTATTACAAGGCTTACTAACTGAAATGACGCTTTGAGAAAAAAAAATAATAACAACAACAACAAAGAAGAACGTGGATGCGGCCATACTTTAGAAGACAAAACACATGACATTCTGAAAGAATTGCAAGTTGAAGACAGGTTTAGAATCAAGAACTTCTTGCGCATGTCAGAACACGATTTTAATGTAGTAGGTACTCCAAAAATTTCTACCAACGCTATCAGAATAAGACACGCAACTGTGAGCAGCCATCCACCTCACCTGCGTCTTGGAATATCATAATTATACAAGTATCATGTACAGTCGAGTGCATGGAATGTTTCCGATATAATGCTCACTGGTTCGTGTTGGAAAGGGAATTATAAACCGGCCCCGCCATGCCCACTCCCCACCCCTGCGCCGTCCGTTTTTTGTTTGTTTTTTTGTGAAGATGGATACGGCTAAGCACCTCTAGATTCTGAGAATATTATAGGAGAAAAATTCCTCCGACACTGGGACTTGAACCCAGGACCTTTGGCTATTCGCGCCAATGCTCTACCAACTGAGCTAAGCCGGAGTTCAATTCACAGCGCCAGACGGAACCTCTCTCCTATGACTGATTGCCTTAATGGTCTACCTCACAGACAGACAAGTTATGTCATATGCAGTACTACACTAATTAGTGATTTTTTGTGACCGGGCTCAGTTGGTAGAGCATTGGCGCGAATAGCCAAAGGTCCTGGGTTCAAGTCCCAGTGTCGGAGGAATTTTTCTCCTATAATATTCTCATGTAATGTCCAACAGAGACAATAATCTGTGGTTCATGAAATCTCATATATCTATCTTGAATGTTAACTGAACAATAACAGTGGGAGCCCGGTCACAAAAAATCACTAATTAGTGTGCCTCACAGTACTGCATATGACATAACTTGTCTGTCTGTGAGGTAGACCATTAGGGCAATCAGTCATAGGAGAGAGGTTCCGTCTGGCGCTGTGAATTGAACTCCGGCTTAGCTCAGTTGGTAGAGCATTGGCGCGAATAGCCAAAGGTCCTGGGTTCAAGTCCCAGTGTCGGAGGAATTTTTCTCCTATAATATTCTCATGTAATGTCCAACAGAGACAATAATCTGTGGTTCATGAAATCTCATATATCTATCTTGAATGTTAACTGAACAATAACAGTGGGAGCCCGGTCACAAAAAATCACTAATTAGTGTGCCTCACAGTACTGCATATGACATAACTTGTCTGTCTGTGAGGTAGACCATTAGGGCAATCAGTCATAGGAGAGAGGTTCCGTCTGACGCTGTGAATTGAACTCCGGGTTAGCTCAGTTGGTAGAGCATTGGCGCGAATAGCCAAAGGTCCTGTGTTCAAGTCCCAGTGTCGGAGGAATTTTTCTCCTATAATATTCTCATGTAATGTCCAACAGAGACAATAATCTGTGGTTCATGAAAGCTCATATATCTACCTCTAGATTCGTTGAGAGAACATAATTTCAGAATTAATCTTAACCTTGCTCAATAAGGGAAATAACTTTCAGTTCGTTGACCACCACGGCTTTACAGGAAGAATATAAGAAGGTAAGGTTATTGCAAATAAATTGGTTTTATTAATTTTGTAACAAATTTATTGAACAAAAACAAAATCATTTTCAAGACCCAGATGATCCACATGACTGCATTCTGTACTGCAGAAATAGTTTTTGAATATTATATTTAAGGGTTTCACGGCCCACCAAATCATCTATTTCTCTCAGCTGCACTGCCACCAGCTCGCCAAACACATCACACGAATCCTTCTTATCCTTCAAATACTCTAGTGCAATAGACATGAGTTCATCCTCTGCCTTTCTTTTTTGACGGCTTGGTGTAGGAGAAGTTGGGGCGGTGAGAGACGCTATTGACTGGCTTGATGTGGTGGTGCCTTCTCCGTCAATCTCTTCTAGGCCCACATCTGCAGCACATTCATTGTTTGAGATCACCTCCACTAGGCTTACTGGGGTCCTCTCGGTATCATCTTCCTGTAAACATAAGAAGAAATACACTTTCATAATTTAATAGCCTTCAGAATATTGAATCTAATGTGTTTTGGTATTGGACAGTGAATGAGAGAAAGGATTTCGTAAGAAATGGAATTTCCCATATTGTGTTGGGGCCATGCACAGAAAACATATGAATCTGCAAGCACCGATAAAAAGTGGAAATCTAAACTATAACTATAAACATAGCTTCAGCATCGTCCCCCTTACTGTTGTCAAAGCGTATTATATAAATTCTTTTATAGACATCGGATGCAAAGGGCGTATTTTAGATGCAGGAGTTTTCAGAAATACGACTCTATACGAGTCACTCCAAAACAAGATAAATCTGCCTTAAGAAAGATCATTACTTAAAAGACAATTCTGTGTACTACATCACTCTCTCAGATGAAGATTTTCCATTAACAAAGCATATTATGAAGCCTTATTCAGGAATTCATGAAAAAGGCTCCACATAAAGGATTTTTAATTATAGGCTTTCATGGGCACGAAATGTTGAAAATACTTCCGGAATCCTCGCATCTGCGTTCAGAGTGTTCAGGAAATCGTGTCAGTGAAAGATGATACAGCAATTTCTGTGGCAATAGCTATCCCCACACACAAGCTTTATCGCTCGGGTTTAGGCAGGTGCGCACTCAAATGCTCGTGAAAACATGTGCATGTAAAGGCAATAGACAAACAAAAGAAACCGCGCGGTACGTCATTCGTGCAACGCTGTACTCTTTCGTCTGGAAGTCTGTGTGTATGCAGTGGCGTACCAAGTGTATTTGGCACCCGGGGCTAACTAGACGGTAGTCGCCCCCAACACTAAAAAGTTCAAGGTTCAATTAGTTTAATTTAAACACAGTTTAATGCTCACAATTATTAATTTTTAATAAGTACTGTAGTATGTTACTTTAAAACATTATAAAGAGAAAAATATGAATGAAATAAAATTGTAAGTATTATAAGGTTAGTTTGTTTGAAAAAAATAAAGAGAAAAGAAGTTTCAGAGTCATACAATTTTTTAAAATGTGCCTTCCTAGCCTTGTTGGATGCAAACTTATTTATAATAGCGTTGAAGTCTGTAGCAGCCACATCACGTTCAGTTGATAAAATTGCTCAATTACACCGTAAACTTTTCCTGTGTGCTCGACGCCACGAACTATTTCGTACTGTCTATAAATAGTTTAAAAGGAAACGTTTATTTCATTTCTAAATAATATTACTGCAGTATTTAACAAAGTAATAAAGAAAATTTGACCAATAAAACCGTATATTTTGCCTGAAAAAATTACTTTTTCTTAAACTAAAAAAGTTGTTTTACAACTTTGGCGCCCCCCCCCCCCTTTACGGCGCCCGGTGCGGCCGCCCCGTTCGCCCCACCCTTGGTACGCCACTGTGTGTATGTAAAGGCAGAAGACAAACAAACAAAACTTTCCAAGAGCACATCAACTCCTCTGTTCTGAACTTTAAACAATACCGCACGCTCTTAGCTGGCGAGTTGAAAATTTATACACTCCACGCGCCGTTCTTTTGAGAGAGAATTCGCGAGTTTGGCAATTACACTCACAACCGTCCGCGCGTACTCTTTTGTTGACACTCTATCATGCGAGGAAGAACGTGCATGCATTTTGGGCTGCATTTTTTCACCGCGCGTGATTGCCTGCAAGCTCTTTCCCCCGATATTGCCCGTACGCTCCCAGGAGTGTGGTAAAGAACTTGTGTGTGGGGCTTGCAAATGGCATTCAAAGTTTTGCATAACATTACTGTCCAGCGGTGAGCGGAAGGCCGAGCTGGTGGCATTGTGGGGAAAGACAGAGACAGTAAATGCAAGTGCTTAGTAAGGTAGTGGGGGAACGCTAGCTCGGCCTTCAGCTCGCCGCTAGACAGTAGACCTACCTCCAGAGCAATTTATACCCCTCCAGATTCATATGAGTTCAAGCACCACACAGAATCATTGTTCGTGGTTTATGGATTGGTTGGTTGGAATACGGTTATTTAACGAGTTATTAAACAACGGGGAAGTACTGCAACTTAGGCCTGCGACCGTCGCCGGTGTGCCGGAATTTTCTCCCGCAGGAGTTCTTTTACATGACAGTAAATCTACTGACATGAATCTGTCACATTTATGCACACATAAATGCCATCGACATGGGCCGGGATCGAACCCGCAATTTTGGGCACAGAAAGCCAACGCGATACTAACTGTTCCACCGAAGGAGAAGTCGTCTATTATGAAGGATTCCAAAAACTACATTTATTTTATTTTATACTCGTAAGTGATAGTCTAGACAGCGATAACTAAAAGTGATAAAAATATTCATAGTATAAAATTTGATTTTAAGTCATTTAGATCTATCTCAATACTAGTATTTGAAAAGCCATATGTATTGTCTGCCAAGCACGAATAAATCTGTTAGCGGAATGCGGCGAGAGGGGGTTGGTTCACAAGCAGGTGGATACTAGCATTCTGATTGGGCAGAGAAAAGACGAGCCTCTCTGCTGGAAGCGCGTTGTAAACATTAGCCTCCACTAGGCCTACTTCGTTGTCTGTGAAACTTGGTTAAAAGAGGTCACGTCTGTCAATTAGTATGGAAGTTAGTATCATTCACTATCACATAAAGACAATGAGTGTAAAATATTTAGGACTATTATAGTCCTATCTGCAAGTTACAATTCCACTCTTTTAAGTGGGGTTAAGTTTAGTATTTGTTAATAAACTTCATTATGAAGCTAAATTTGTAGTATCAACTAGTATAAGATAATAATTCAATTCTTGTAAGTATTTCCACCTATATACTAGTAATCGTTATATACACCATATAATGCATTCAAATCCGAATGTGAATAAAATTTGGGATTATATACATTCATGTACATTGAATTTTATTAAAACATATCAAAATACAATTGTCATATAAATTATTTTTACTTAATATACAATGAATGTTTTCTAATACTGTAAGATCACTAATTTCTTGTTTTGTCACTAAAACTTAATAATAAATTTTATTTATTCTTTTGTTATAAAAATCATATGTTTAATTGTAATATAACTTCTTATCTATCAATTATTTGACAACTTAGATTACTAGAAAGTTAGGTTAAAAGTATTTCTGTTTAATCTTAATTGAAATTAATACTTTGTTTCTTATGTTTTCAAATTTTCTTATTAGAAGTTATAATACGTATACAAATTACATTTACAGTAAGTGTCTAAACTATATTATATAATTTTTAAAATAGGTACATTAAGAGTTTGACTACTAGTGAGTACGGTTAAAAAATGTTCCAGCTTATCTTAAGTAATTTTACATTAAAGTTGGCTAAATACAATAGTGATTAGCAATAAGCCATTCAATATTCGAATCTAGAGGAACTTATTGCATCTACAGATTTCGTAGTCAAATCATACATGTATTACATATAAGAGTCAGTTATAGGAATCAATTTATATCTCAGTCCTTTATTGACATAATAAGATCCCTTTTACAGTATTCAGATGAAGTAAAAGTTAAAATATCCTCTACAATATTCTGATTTGTTATGAAGTAAAAGTTAAAATATGTTGCATGACGTACGATTATTTAAAATGCATTGAGTTAAAAATATATAACTCTTGTCTTGTAGCAATTAAAACATATGTTCAACTTTATGAAGATATTCTTTTTGATCAAAGTTAAAATTTTAAAATGACAGTATTTACAGTATTCAGATGAAGTAAAAGTTAAAATATCCTCTACAATATTCTGATTTGTTATGAAGTAAAAGTTAAAATATGTTGCATGACGTACGATTATTTAAAATGCATTGAGTTAAAAATATATAACTCTTGTCTTGTAGCAATTAAAACATATGTTCAAGTTTATGAAGATATTCTTTTTGATCAAAGTTAAAATTTTAAAATGTCTTTAGTAAATTTTCTCTATTATAAGCAATAATTATGGCATATGAATTTATAATCCACAAATTCTTGTCAGAGTCGGCTTCTTGTCATTATGGTGTTCTATCTTGGAGGATATGCATTTCGACATATAACTTATGCCATCTTCAGTCCCTATAATTAGATTAATTCATATTAGTTTTTTGTATTCACTGACTTAATAATGGAAATATATATTTGTTATGTTAACTTACTTCAGCTGATGTACTGCTTTGTACCGTGTTGTAGCTATGGTGTCTGACTGGGTACTGGTTGTTAGATTGCTTCTTGCGTGTTTTATAGTTTTTGTAGGTTTCAAAGAGGGCGTTATGGTCTACTACATTTTCATTGATTATATTAGATTTGTTTAAGTATATTTCTAAGTTTTCAAGTGTATTAAGTTTTAAGCTTTTATTATGTATGTGTAAGATTTCTAGGGTATTGCTTATGTCATTTAAACTATGGTTATTGTTTATTAAGTGGTTTGCAAAATTCGATTTATTACGGTTGTATTTAAAATCTTTTATATGTTCGCTGTATCTTGTTTTAAATGTTCTGCCTGTCTGTCCTATGTAGACTTGTTTACAATCTTCGCAAGTAAGTTTATAGACACCACTTAAGTTTAGTAGGTTTTCTTTATTTTTATTTTGTTTTTGTAGTTGTTTTTTAAGACTATTATTTGCTTTAAATGCTATTGATACATTTTGTTGAGTGATAGGTTTTATTATCTTGTAGATTCTGTTATCTGTGAAATTGAATGTTACATAGTTTGAGTTTTCTTTATTATTCTTAACTGTTTGTTGGCTACTTAGTGTTGAAATATGGTTTTTAGATTTTTCAATTTTATTCTTGTGTTTCTTTAATATTTTAAAGACAAGAGATTCATTATAACCATTATTGTGTGCGATTTGTAAAATGGTATTGAGTTCTTTATTATAGTTTTGTTTGTTCATAGGAATTAAATTTAGTCTATATATCATACTATTTAGTGCCGCCTTTTTGTGACTGTTTGGGTGGTTTGATGTATTATTTATGATGTTATCTGAATAAGTTGGTTTTCTATATATGCTGAATTCAGTTTTTCCATTACGAAATTGTATGCTTAAGTCTAGGAAATTGATATTATAATTGACAGGTTCTTCCAACGTAAATTTTAATTTGTTATGTATGTTGTTGAATTCTTGAGTGATTTCTTGTATATTGTTGTTATGACATATAATTAGAATATCATCTACAAATCTTGTGTAAAATTTTATTTTATATTTATTAATAATTTTTGTGATGTATGTTTGTTCAATATATTGGAGAAATGTTTCTGATAAGATGCCTGATAGTGGTGAACCCATTGCTAAACCCTCGTTTTGTTGATATATTTTGTTGTTAAATTGAAAGTAATTTTGTTTTAGGATAGTATCTAGAAGTGTTGTTAATTGTTTAGTAATATTTTCACTGTCTCCATTTTGTATTAATGTTTGTTTGATAATTTCAATTGATTCAGCTAACGGAATATTAGTGTATAGATTTTTTATGTCTAGAGAGATAAATTTTTCATTTTTGTTTAATTTGATGTTTTTTAATTTATTTGCTAATTCAATGGAATTTTTGACTGTATACAAGTTCGCTAAATTTAATCTATGTTTCAATATAGTGGAAAGTTTTTTTGAAATTTTGTATGTTGGTGCGTTTTTAAAATTGACTATTGGTCTGATTGGACAGTTTTCTTTATGTATTTTTATTAAAGATCTTAAAACGGGCGGTTTAGGGTTCATGTTGATAGCATTTTTTCTTTCATAGTCATTTAAAATAAGTTCTGTGTCTTTTAAGGATTTCTTAAGTATATTTTGATATTTAATAGTTGGGTCCTGAGCTATTTCATGAATGTTGTTTTCATTGAAGAATTGTGTAGTCTTCTCAATATAATCATTATTGTTAATTAGTACGATGGCATTTCCTTTGTCGGCTTTAACATTAGTGACATTGTTTTCTTTCAGCTTTTTATTTAGTTTTTTAATTTTCTTAATTTTATTATTATTTATGTCTTGTGTTGTGATATTATTATCAAAGTATGTTTTCTTGATATTATGTGCTATTTGTTCTCGAATCAAATTTTGTGCTGGTTGATCTAGTGTATTAATAGCTGTTTCACAGTCAATAATCAATGATTTTATTTGATTGGTTTCATTATCTTTAAAATTATGTTTGTAACCAAGTTCAAGCAATTCTTTTTCATCTTTATTTAATGTAGTGTTGGTCAAATTAACAATTCTAGGATGAAATGTTGCGTTTTGAGATTTGTGATTGGCTTGTTTCTTGTTTGGATTGTGTTTTTCTTTTAGTAGCTTGTCAATTTTCTTGTTTATTATGGAGTATTTCTTCTCCATTTCTGATAGAATTTTCATTTCAATGTTATGGTTGATTATCGTCCATATTTGTTTGAATGTTTTGGAAGCTTCTAGATGTAGCTGATATAATTTGTCACTAAGGAAAGATTTTTTCTTATAAAGAAATTTAATTTCTTTATTTAGCCATAATCTCTGAGCAGTTTTTATTGTATGTGTAGCTGATTTAGTTTTAGCATTTGTTTTAACATTAATATAGTTAGGAATGATATTGTTGTTTTTGCAAGTTTTGTTAAAGTGAATATTTGCTATAGTTTTGTGTAATTTCCTTTTAACATTAGTGAATTTGTTAATAATTTTTGCCTGGTTGGCCATATAATTGTTAATAAACTTCATTATGAAGCTAAATTTGTAGTATCAACTAGTATAAGATAATAATTCAATTCTTGTAAGTATTTCCACCTATATACTAGTAATCGTTATATACACCATATAATGCATTCAAATCCGAATGTGAATAAAATTTGGGATTATATACATTCATGTACATTGAATTTTATTAAAACATATCAAAATACAATTGTCATATAAATTATTTTTACTTAATATACAATGAATGTTTTCTAATACTGTAAGATCACTAATTTCTTGTTTTGTCACTAAAACTTAATAATAAATTTTATTTATTCTTTTGTTATAAAAATCATATGTTTAATTGTAATATAACTTCTTATCTATCAATTATTTGACAACTTAGATTACTAGAAAGTTAGGTTAAAAGTATTTCTGTTTAATCTTAATTGAAATTAATACTTTGTTTCTTATGTTTTCAAATTTTCTTATTAGAAGTTATAATACGTATACAAATTACATTTACAGTAAGTGTCTAAACTATATTATATAATTTTTAAAATAGGTACATTAAGAGTTTGACTACTAGTGAGTACGGTTATAGGAAATCGCACAGTCAGTCCACGTGACGGTCTGGAAGCAAGTCGTCTGTCGGTAAAGGTTCATGTTATTTTTATTTTTGGGGAACTTAAAAAAATAAAGTGTACAACAGTAACCTAAAATACTGTACAGTAATTGAAGAACTGAAAGAGAACATAAAACAGAAATTGCAGCAATTTCACAAGAAGAATTAATACGTTTGAATGCAAACTTTCTTAAAAGATGTCAGAAATAAAATTTGAAATGTCAGAAATATATGGCGGTAGACGAAACCATTTTTAAAATCTTCTATGATAAAGGTAGGTGATTATTCCAACTGTAGGCCTGATTAAGAAATCCGTGCGCTTGAATTGAAGAGACTATTTTTAACATATTCTATGACAAAGGTAGGTGATTATTCTAAATATAGGCCTAATTAAGAAATGCGTGCGCTTGAATTGAGGGGGTTATGTACACGACCCTTTACCGGCCGAAGACTTGCATCCAGGTTGACGCGCGGACCGTGCGTTCTCGGCACATCGCAAAAATAATGTCTCTATAATATGAATGCAATTCTAATGTGAGCAAATTCATTTAAATATAAATTTGGGGAAAAAATAGTTTTATGCTGCACCCTAGGCTCCTCTCTAATGAGGCCTGCCTGGGAAGGTGGGGTTTAGGGTTTCGTCACAGAAGAAATTCAATGTGAGACATAATAAACCTCGTGCTATTCAGTATATTGCTCCTAAACTAACATAAACGTTCCTAACCTAACAAAACAGCGGAACTTGGCTGGGGGCAGCATAAATCTATCTTTTGCCTAAATTTGTAATACTTATAACTTACTAATGTGTATAAATTTCGTTCAACTTACCGCAGGTCGGTTTATCCTGGGAATATTGCCTCTCCTCATAAAGGACATTGCAGAAAACGCAAACCACTTCGAGTGGTAGATTTCATCCACCCCGCTTCCAGATTTCCTACTCTTCTGAATTTTTTGAAGTTCTCGACTGTACTGTGAACGGAGGGATGCCATCTTCTTATCAATGTCTTCTCTCGTACAATGGAAGATTTCGGTCAGTTCCTTATAGCAACCTATCTTCTTTACCTTATCCCGATACTCCTTGGCAGATACATCCCAAAGAGAAGGCCTCAGCTTGATTTCATTAAGCAAATCCAGTGTTTTTTCTTTAGACCACTCCATAATTAAAGATGGACCAACAAACATTTATATACCACACAACAACTTAAAATGGATGCCGCTAGATGAGTGAAAGAGGAAGTTATCGATTACTTTGTGTCAAGACGAAAATTTCCGAACCAAAGCCGATATCGCACGACTAGTCGATTGACATGTTAATTTTCTCTGGAAAACAAATTGACATCTTAAAATGTTAAATTCAACATACTGAGTTTGCATGTAAAGTTAATTAGAGCACGAAATCGCTATGCACATGTAAATATGAACATGCTAAACTTAACATGTTGGTGTTAAATGTTAATCAATGGAGTCCCAGCTTAAACCTAGACCTACATTTCCAGTGATGACAATGGGAACAGCTGTCCGGGGTAGCAGTTTCTCTTGACGCCGCAGCAAGCGCTAGTGTACGGGAATGCTTTTTTTTTTTTTTTTTTTTTTTTTTTTTTTTTTTTTTAATATTCTTACAACTAGTGTTGTGGCATCGAATCTTATGATCCCTGACCACACATGAAACAGTTTACATCAAGGATTATATAACACATAATTAATTAATCCACCACTCACAAATTCGGGGGATTTCCGTATCGACTACTTCACTATACTTTTAGAGCCATTTTGGGGGTTCGGTATCGTGGTAAGTCCTGTTCATTGTATTGGCCGAGCTTTTTCACAATTGCATTTGGACTCTGGTTCAGTCGCGAATAAAATCTAACAACTAAGTCACAGAGCACTTCATGTACATATGGCATTTCCAAGTCTTCGTGAATTTGTGAAGTTCTTGTATACCAGTCTGAGCCGTGAATTAATCTGAGAGCTTTGTTTTGTGCTACTTGTAATGGTGCTAGAGTAGCATCAGGAGCATAAGCCCATGCAGGGGCAGCATAAGTTAATATAGGCAGCACTAAAGTCTTATATAGTTGAAGTTTCTTCTTTATGTTGATTGCTCCTGACTTAAGAAGCGGGAAAATCTGAACTATTCTACCTATGGCTTTGCCTTTCACGAGTTTTATATGTCTATGCCATAACAGCGTTCGGTCAAGGATTACACCAAGGTATTTTGCTTCAGCACTGTATTCCAATCGTACATTATTCAAAGAGAGTTTCGGCACTCTTTTGAGGGAACACTTGGTGAAACACATAGCTTGAGTTTTTTCATGATTCAATCCGATTCTCCACTTCTTAAACCATGACTCAGTTTGATTAATGTGTTCCTGTAAACATTGCACAGCGAATAGAGGGTTAATGTGAGATGCAAACAGCATCGTGTCATCCGCATACTGTCCAATATTCGTGTTTGCTGTGATGGGTATATCTGCCGTAAAAATATTATATAATATCGGTCCCAGAACAGATCCCTGAGGCACACCTGCCTTAACTGGACGTATTGAAGATAGAGCACACCCGGATCTTACCTGGAATGTTCTGTCTTGTAGATAGGAAGCTAACAGTTTGATGTACATATCAGGTAGTCCGCAATGAATAAGTTTGTATATTAAGCCGTCATGCCATACAGAATCATAAGCTTTAGCTACATCTAAGAACACTGCAGGCACAAAGGATCCTGTATTAAAGGCCTTAGTTATAACCTCAGTAAGGCGAAGTAGCTGATGTGTCGTTGAACATCCTGTTCTGAAGGCCATTTGATGGTCCGGAATGATATTGAGTTGTTGTTCGTATATCCTATTCAATATTATTCGTTCTAATGTTTTGCTTATTGTAGATAACAAGCTGATAGGTCGTCTGTTATTAGGATACTGAGGGTTCTTGTGTACTTTCGGTATTGTTATAATTACAGCGTGTTTCCATACTGATGGAAAGTAACCAAGTTTCATACTTAAGTTAAATAATTTAACCAAATAAGTCACAGATTTTCTTGGCAAATTCTTCAGAGCATTGTTTGTTATTGCGTCTTTACCAGGCGACTTATTACCAGAAAGCGACTTAAAAATATTTTTAATTTCTGAAGGCGTTGTGTATCTTAGCTGAGTTTTACAAGGTAACCCCAAGAACTCTTTCACTGCTCCACGGACATCGTCAAAGTGATCTCTCAAGTCTTCGTCTTCTTGAGAAGTTGTAAATTGTCGTTCAAGATGTTCTGCAATTACCTCAGCTTTTTTATTGTCTTCATAAACGAGTCCATTTGAACTTCGAATTGGTTGCGAATTGGATTTACTGCGAGGTTTAACAAGTCTTCGAGTAATTTTCCATATCTGAGAGGAGCTACTGGCATCTGATACATCTTTATCTAATTTATCTAATGTATAATTCATGACAGCTCGATGCACTAAGTTTTTTAAGCTATTAAATTCCTTTTTATATACAGGATTTCTTGTTAAATGCCATAGTTTCCTTTTCCTTTTCTTTTCTGCAATTAATTCTTTTATTTCTCTTGGTAGAGGAGAGTTACTGTTGCTGTATTCTATAACTGTTGTAGCATTTTTTATAGCTGCTGTTAAAGTATTCGTGTAGATTTCAGCTGATGCTTCTAACTCTTCAACAGTAGATATTAGTGGGTTTCCGTGCAAAGATTCATTTAAATATTTTCTAAACTCAGACCAATTTGTTTTACGATATATTCCAGAAAGAGAAGGTCTAGTTTTAGCACATCTGTTTAGAGACATTATTACAGGAACATGATCAGAAGAGAAGTCATCTGTAGTTACTATAGAGGCAGGCAAGGCATTTCCTCTATACAAGGCTAGGTCAATGATATCAGGAGATATAAGATCATTGTATGGAAAGTGAGTTGGAGTAGTTGGGGCCAATACATGATAATGATGTTTGTGAGAATGTTCCTCCAAAAGTTTACCTCTTGTAGTTGTGCATCTGGAATTCCAACTAATATTTTTAGCATTGTAATCGCCACCTAGTAGAAAACTGGATCCAGTTGAAATTAAACTGTCTAGATCACCTTCTGTTAAGGGCTTAGAGGGAGAGCAATATATTGCTCCAAAAACTATGCTTTCATTTGTAAACTGAACTTCCACAAAAGTTCCTTCAATATAGCTAAAGTTAGGTGTCTCAATTTGTCTGTGATAAATGCCAGACTTTATCAATATCGCTGTGCCTCCATATGACCCCTTATCATTCCTATAAACATCATATCCATTAAAATTCATCCTAATATTGGAATTTAAATGGGTCTCATTTATCATGAATATATCTATTTCATTTTCTTCTAGGAAATTAGGTATCAGATATTTTTTATTACGGACTCCATCCGCATTCCAATAAGCTACAGACAATGGCCGATGAAGGACATTTACGTGGTTTCTTCTATCCATCTTGTGTTAAGACTGAAGTAATTCCCTCAGCTAACATAAACAGTTTTGTTATTGGATCTGTTTCATGTTTACAGTTATTAAAAGCAGAATGAATGCCATTCATCAAATTTTTTATGAAGTGCATTGTTTCTTTAAACTCTTTTAACAAAGAGCGTAAACCCAATGGATCTGTGTTTTTGGATGAACTTTCTTGGGTTGTCGGTTCAAGATTAGAATAACTGTCTGATTTTGGCAATGAAGGGAAGTCAGCATTATTAAAAATAAATTTCTGTCTATCTTTTCCTTGTGAGGGAGTATTTCGGCCATTTGCATAAGCTAAAAACTTCTCACATTTCCTATAATTAGCAGGATGAGCCTTTTTGCAATTGGCACAATTTGGAGGATGAAGTGGGTCTTTCGTACACTCTTTAGTTGGGTGATTCTGACCACAACGTACGCATTTTGCTGGAATGTAACAACCATCTGCTTTATGGCCGAAACCTTGGCATTTATAGCACTGTACAGGTCCATGGGAACCACGATAGTCCGAAACTGTGACCTTTAGGTCGAACAATCCTATTAAATTCCTGATGTTCGGGGTGTTGGGAATATCGTGAAGTGTAATGACCCACAAAGGCATAACATCCAACTTGTTTACCCCAGTCTGGCTGTCCTTAATCTGTCGTTTTAACTGTCTCACGCTTTCAATGGGATATTGAAGAGCTCTTAGCTGTCCGTCAATTTCCTCGGTGGGAGTATCTATAGGTAAGCCTCTCAAGACAACTTTTATTTTCTTATGTTCTCCAGAAACAAAAGTATAAAACTCAATTTTTTGAGTGAGCAGGTATTCTTTTATCTTCTTACTGTCCATTTCATTTTCTGGTAAGATCTTAATCCTTTTTGGGCAGAGCTGACATGTTGGCATTACAGATGCAAACTGTTTAAATTGTTCTCGTAGCCTATAATACGGAACTTTCGATGTTATAATAATAGGTTTTGGTTTTCTGCTTTTATTAATGGTAAGACTAGCTGCCATAATAGGTTCTTTACAGTTTTCCTGTAATTCATGCTGAATAGATTCTGCATTAGTTTTCATGTGTTGAACCAATGATGAATTAGATGAAGACCCTGAGTTAACATATAAACCCAGAGGAGCAAATGAATTAGAAATGCTTACCGTAGTTGTAGGAGTGGTGAAAGGTTTAGCAACCTTCTTTGGTAACACGAAGTCTCCTTCATTGCTTGAACTTTTGGCTTGTGCTCTTTTGTACATCCTACTTGGTTTCTTAACTATTAATGATTCGGCATCTGTATTAGATGTCGACATTTCTTGATCTGTTATGATTTCATCCACTGACTTTACTTCTTCACCTGGTGTTGATTGGTTTTGCATTGTGAATACACCCTGTATCGGGCAATTTAGTTGATTGCGAACTTCAGCTGCCAGTATCTTTTTAATAAATTAACTGCAGTTAGATTAAAATCACTTAAGATAAGTCTTACTACCTTAAAAACACTTAACACTGAAATTAAACTCTATATAAATTACAATTCACCAGTAATTCAATTAATTTCCACTAGAAATAGAAGACACGTATTTCAATCTTCGCGCCAACAATGGAATCCGGGAATGCTTACTCATAGCGGCAAATAGCTTTGTGTGCTCAACAACATGAAGCGTTGAAATGAATATCATGCTTTCATGCAACAGTATATTACGACTTAAAGAGTGGAAAATAGAAGTCAATTAGTAATTGCTATATGTTAAAATATTTTTATTGCGGCAAACAGCAAAACACTTAGGCCTAATGCTGGACATATGAATTAAATATCTACATAATACGAAGCATTAAAATGAATATCAAACATTCATGCAATAGTATGTTACTACGTAGAGATTGAAAAAGAATAGACGTCAATTACTAAAATGTTGCTATTATGTTGAAATTTTACCTTGCTGAGATTAGTATATTCACATTCAAGCAGCATGATGTAATCGAAAAGTTGACATCGTCGATCACACTTCATAAATTAAAAGTCACCAAATGATTATTACGAAGAGGGCAATGTTAATTCGTATTACTTGTCACTGTTCACGTTTTCACAGTAAGTTATATCAATTAGTTACACAATGTACAAGACAATTCTAAATTTTGTGGATTTTCCTTGAAAGGGGTTTTGTTTTTAAACACAATCATTGACGCGCATAAAAAACATGCACATTATTGTAATCATCAGATTTATATGAATCTACTGTCATGGTAGAAATTTTTGTGAGTAAAAAATAATTAAATAAGTAAGTAGGCCTAAGTATGAATATCTTAATATATTTTAAGAAACTTTCCCCAAGTTTTATTTTTTTTATTCTAAGTACTCGAATCGCCAAGAAGTGGACAACGTAGTTAGGCAATTAGAGTTTCTAAAGTTTGAAAAATCAAGATTGCGAGGATACTTAATTCTGATTAAATGAGTGCTAAACATAAAGGGCGTGTGAAACTTGTTCCAATTAATTAATGTCCTCGTTTTCTGCATAAAATATAAACTACAAAGGACTAAATAAAAGTGAAGCGTAAAAATATACCGGGCAAAATAGGATTGGGTGGATTGTATGGAAGTGTAAAATGATGTGTTTTAAAACAAATGGTAAAAAGTATAAGGAACTTAAAATCTTATGTGAAACACGTAACTTTCTCTACCCTTTATACAATATATTCAGAGAATCTATTGATGAAAATGTTTCAAAAAATGTTTTAACAGTAGTCTATTATAGACACACACACACACACACACACACACACACACACACACACACACACATATATATATATATATATATATATATATATTGCATAAAATACGTTTGATATATATATATATATAAAACGTATTTTATGCAATTTGTGTAGAAAATTTAAACAAATCATTACAGACGTCAAACGTAAGATTCTCTTCATGTAAAGTGGTTGTAAAAATTAAGAGAAAATCGTGTCGCATTCCCAAAGGATGCACACACAGCGATGCACATCCAAAATAGAATATGTGTGAAATTCACATTCTCTATTTTAATTAAGCATGGGCATTACAACTTTCTCATTCTGATATCGAATAAGAGACGTTATTGCCAGAAGTGTGTATTCAGTTGCCTCATCTTCAGCCTGTCCCTGTAACTTAATGTTCACCGTGCAAGACTTAAACTCGAGATTCTACAAACGGTGACTGGTTTTAACTACCCTTCAAAGAATTTGTTTGAAATAAAAAATTTCTTATGCATAAGACTTCGTGTTAAAATTTAAACAAACTCGTTGGCGCAGTTTTCGAGAAAATCGCAGTAAAATGTTTTCTTGCAAAGTGGCATTAAAAGTAAGAGAAAAGTCGATGCAATCTTTGTGTCATATCCCCAGAAATACAAAATTATGTATTTATCCGATTTTTCGTTCTCGAGCTACGCTGATCACAGGCACATACACACACGCCTAAGAGACAAGAGCATTTTTCGATTTAGGGGATCCTTAAAACGTGTATTTATGTTGAAAACTCTACATCGAAATTAGGGGTAGAACTCAAAATTCCGCTACCTTTAATAGGCTACCGTGTACGCCGCCGTGGGTGAGTTGGTAGAATGAATGTTAGCCACCTGGGCGGCCCGGGGTCGATTCCCGGCAGGGTCGGGGATGAAAAGTTTCCTTTCTGAGTCAGGACTGGGTGTTGTGTCCTCATTCCCAGCCCGCGAAAGGCACTGGCCACCCTACGCGGTATTATCCGGTCTAGTGTCCCTCGGTCGGGCCGTGGGTATCCCCCCACGGCTCGGTCCAGGGCAGAACACTTCTTCATCTTCATCGTCATCATCATCATCATCCTCATCATCAGAGTAAGGGTAGAGAAAATAGAAAACTAAAAAAAAATCTAAGAGTTTTCACAGATCATAAAGATGGTTACCTTATAAAAATATACTCCTTATAAGCATATTTCAATGGCAAGGCCATGCGCATTGTTTAACACAAACGCTTTAATGTTGTTCGTCCTTGGAGTTTTAAATGTTCTAATCAACTTCTTAATTACGTTATCGGATATATGATGAAACTGATCTACTTGCTACTAGACCAGACTTGTGTTTACTGTATTTTTAATCTACCTTACCTATAGGTGAGTCGGCCGCGGTGGTCTAGAGGTAGCGTGCCCGCCTCTAGATCCGCAGGGCGCGGGATCAAACCCGGCCGCGGTTGATGGATTTTTCAGGACGTAAAAATCCTGGGCACGGAGTCCTCCTAGAGGGACTTTAAGCTGGGGGTCCCGTGTCGTAGATTTACGGCATGTAAAAGAACTCCAAGCCTAAATTAGAGCCTCTGGACAAAATTTCTCGGCCCTTTCACGTCCAAGAAATATTTAGTTTCCAGAGGGGGGGTTGCGAGGCGATGGGCTTACCACCTGTCCCTCTACCCTCTCTCGGAAAATATGCATATCAAAATTAGTATAGATAATGAAACCTCCATTGGAGGCCCCTTCGCCCCACCTGGGGATCGTAGGGTACCAGATACCAGATACCAGATACCTATAGGTGAACAGGTAGTCTATGTTGATTGACTGTTATTTAGGTTCAAACTGTACAGAAATGAAACATCTCAAAACAATCCTCCGTACATACTGTAATCTTAAGTGAGGTAGCCGAGGTGTTTACGACGAGAACTCACATTGGAGAAGTCTGAGATGACATAAATAAATTCAATACTTGCAATTGTTTTGATATTACCTAGGTACTACAGTTAAGAGATGAAGAAATACAGACTATGTTACTTCATTAATAGAACTACTCCCTGCGATAAATGTCCAATAATAGTAATTTTTCATTATCAACACATATCATGGTTTTTATGGTGCGCATAGGGTTGAAGCTAGAATATGTAGCCTATATTTAGAGTAATGGTACTGGAAATGACCACGCAGACTTTTGTTTGGCTACATAATTAAGCCCATTACACGAGCTTGGAAAATAATATTTGTACCATTATGTGAATTTTGCCGAAAAGCACTAGAAATTTAAAAACCTAGGCCTAATTGTAAATAATGACAAAACACTGAGGTTCCTAAACAGGAATGATCGATGCGCTCATAACGCTACGACTTACCAACACAGCCGTAGAATACATTATATAGCCTACAAGCTATACCATGACTGTAGAGAACTGCATAAATAACCGTACGTAATAAACTAAATTTTAAATGTCGACAAAATAAAAATCTGGATACTTTATATGCCTGTACAAATCCAGATCAGAAACATTGTTACCACCGTAACGAGGTGCGTTACACGATTTCGACCATTCTAATGAAAGCGATAGGTCTACATTAATCTAAGTAATACAGGCAGTTTAAATTTTATTTTGGAATATGAAATATGAATAATATGAAATATTAGAATAAAAGATAGTTTTGAATAAATATCATGCAGTGGACACTGTTCTATTAATAGGTTCCCTTGGTCTGACTAACTTGAAAACCGTAGTAGGCCTACGAGTAAAATTAAATACGGCAAGGTTCCACTTAATGTTTCCTTCGCTAAGGCGTTGTGTTAAATAAAACACTCGTAGACTAAGTTCAAAGATCCACCAGATTTTTTTTAAAACGTGTTTCTAATATTAAGTTATAAAATAGTAGGATGAATTAGTTTATCAGGTTTTTGCATGAGGTGTGGCCTAAGCAGTATAGAGGGTAGTCCAAATTTAACTTAAACAATGCTAAGCCTGTTACCTATGGTAGTAATAAATATTTAATTAGAAAAGCTTACGTAAAACTAAACTATTCACTTGATATCACAAGTACGAGTAATCCAGTATACATAAAAAAACGAAGTATAATTCCTCATAGAAAATTATGTATACCGTGTTAATATACTGAACAGTTTTAAGAGGCAAAATTATTAGTAATGATAAGTAATATAAAATAATTTATATTATCCCGTATCATTGTTTATTATTCTATTATTATTATCAATATCAATATTAATGTTAATAACTCTTATTGTTAACATTAGTAATAAAAATAATCTAATAAATAATAATAATAATAATAATAATAATAATAATAATAATAATAATAATAATAATAATAATAATAATAATAATAATAATAATTTAGTGATTAGTAATTAAAATTAGGAAATACAGTGAGTCCCACGCGTCGCGGTGGGCACAGCTCCAACTCCCGAGCGATCGGGTGAAATATCGACGCAAATAAAGCCGCGATCGCTGTAATGAATCAGGTTCTCACATTTACAGTTAAAATCACAATGAAAATAACCATGTACCTCAGCTCGGGAGTTGGAGCTGTGCCCACCGCGACGCAGAAACCCGCGTCATTGGCCAACTCTTGCGTGGGACTCACTGTACAAATATAATACAGGGAAAAATCCACAATGCTTAGCTGCCCTAATACATGGGACTCCGGAGAGTGCAGCTTACTAATATTAATCTAGGCCAATTATAATTGTGATATTTTCTGCGCGATGGCAAGTCCAGACCCGGAGCGAAGCCAAGGGATGATGACCACCACTTGTCATGGGCTCTTTCAAGCAAGGGTTATACCGCGGAGATTCGCCATTGCCTCTCGCGGGATGCAGATGAAATAACAATAAACTTGAGACACAAAACACCGGTAACCAATACGATAACAACAAAGGACAAGACATTATTTTGCAATATTATTCTTCGCTGCTAAGTGATGCCACCAAATTAAAATTTATCGGGCCAAGTTTTTACCATCCTTTCGCGATCGCGCACCATTGCAGATTTCCGGGGACCCGTAATAGCTGTATGAGGGTGAATGTTTTCTGGTTGGTCGCATAACAGAGATGATCATGGAAAATGCAAATATTGCGCTTCCTACTCCTACTTCTACTGGTAGGAAGAATTCGTTGCCCTTGACCTCTCGGTACGGACGGTCATCGACTCGCACTTTTCTGTTCAATCTTCTTCTTCAGGTGATGTTGGAGGAGGGGCATGCCTTTAATGTTATATAAGAGAAGAACACGGCCAGTTGAGCATATAGTAATCCGGTATGCGGTCTCAACTAGACATGGTGTTCCTCTTGGTAAGTCTACCTATATTCGATAATTTTGCTGTCTCTGCATGAGGGGCGGATCCAGAGCTTATTGAAGGACATAAAGGAAAGTTTGCAATTACTGGGGGGTATGGCATACCCGACATGGGGAACCGGGGGTCCACCCCCGGAAAAAAATGAAGTGCAAGATTATGAGTTTTAGCTTCTCTTCCTGATACTTGCCCCGAGTTTTAGTTCTGTTGAGATTTTTTTAAAATTTAAGCTGTATGTATGCTCCTTTTAGCTATGAGGCCATATCAGGAGTTCGGGATCTGTGTCTATACAATAGGGTAGGCCATGGAAGCGTTGATTGTCAATTAATTTCTATTGTTAGTGTATTTTATGGAGTAAATTTGAACTGATATTAATTTAAACGGATTTGATACAGGATGAATGGCGAGGATGATTCATGGTATGTAAATATCCAATTCGGCATTTCCCTTTGAGACCGGGGAAACCATGTTCAAATTTTCAGGCCACGGATTGTGTGTTTTACACATTACATAAAAATTAAAACCATTAATCAAATATTAAACTGTTTTCCTTTAAGACGTGTTGGTCTGGAATAGTTAACAGGAAATCATTTAATCATTTATAATAATAATAATTAAAAATAAGGAACACGAACAACTGTTGTCTTGTGCGTGATCACGGCAAGCCTAAGCATTTGACACAAGGCGTCTGGAAGTACTATTCAACTTGCATTTCACAATCCACGTGTTGAAATTAAGCAAGTAGGCCTATATATAAATGTTTTATTTTTTTGTATTTGATTAAATTTGAATGTTATTTTATTAGATAATTCTTTTCGACAAATAAAAAAGCCAAATCAATGTAGAAGAAAAACCAAGGGGGCGCCCCTACGTCCCCCTCCCTGGATCCGCCACTGCTCTGCAAAGATAAATTGTTGTGCAATCGTGGAACTAGAGAGAGCCTTTCCCTAGTATCTTTTTTTATAGCGGTAGCATATGTTTTCTAGTATTGGGCTCTACCTTTATGTACCGGTACCACATGTTATAGTCTACCCAACGATGCGATTACTGCACGTTTATTCACGTACCGTATCTTAGTTTAAATGTTACGATAAAATTACAGGGTAAGATATTTTGATACACTTAAGGATACAATGAAGTAACATTTGAATTTTCTAAATGATTCAAACGAGCTAAAAAGCTGTGTTTATATACCATCTATACGACATTCAAGGAATTTAAATTCATTTTGGAAAAAAAAGCTTATTCCTATAATTTTTGATAATCTGGCTGGACATTTTCTTTATCAATGCAGAAAAATAAGGAAAACTTTACCTTGAATTTTCATGTTATTTTATTACAAATATATATATATTTTTAAAATTCTAACAGTAAAGTGTAGAAACCACAATCCAATATTTCTAGCAATATTAGATTCGTCCGCTAAAGCGTTATTTTGCGTACTTGGTACATAAATAGCTATTATGTTATCTTAAAATCCATAGCTTATATTTCAGAACCTCTGGTATCTTACGACTGAAAGTTGATGTCACAAATTGATGAATAAATCAACACACGTATTTTTCATTATAATCTAAGTTCTATTTATCACTTTGTTCAAGTGACAGGCTTTTGCAAATAGAAGTATCAAGCATTCTCCTTAAATATGGAATCTGTTGAATACTTTAAGACGTAAAACGATCACTGCTGTAGTCGGTCATAAGTAGGCTACCTTATTACTTCTCTGCACGACATTTCGTGGATATAATTTGCTTAATACAGATTTTTAAGCATCTATACAACTAAATATAGGTAAGGAAATCTTAGGTGCTATCTATCATGTATTTAATATTACAAAAATTCTAATTAAGGTAGGCCTACTCCTTAAAATCAAACTTATAAATGTGATACAATCTCTTCACAATCTTGTTCACTACCTGTATCTTTTTTCTGCACTAAGTTAATCCTTTCGAATTCTCCTAAATAAGTTTATTATTTAAATCAATTTATTGTTTAAATTAGGTTTGCTAATTTAAAACTACTCTTTAATTAAATGGTGCTCAGCACATTTACTACAGCTTTTAACGACCCACTGTGTTGAAGTATTGGTCAACGAAAAAAATCTTAACAATAGAATGTCTTTAATTGTGCCAGTAAATTTTGCTTCAATATTGTACAAGAGGAAAGCTTTTCGATACGTTAAATATGCATGAGAAATAATATAATCATAGCTCAATGTTGTGTAGAGTAGGCCTTTATTGTATAAATATAATTTTTATTCTCTTTAAGATTTACAGTATATTATTCCTTCCGGCAGTAGGGCCAATGTCATTATTAGGCTATTATTAGGGCCCGAAGTTTATGAAAAATAATATTTTTAATAATGCACAATATTACATGCTAATGTTAAAATGTGTACAAGACATGAAAGAAATAACAGAAAACTGATGGTTTCATTTTGAAAATTGATGCATATTTTGTTAGTTTTGCGATTATGCACCATATTTGCGTGATATTAAAACATTTGTGCACATTTTAATAATTTTTCACATTTTAACGTCATATTTCTGACAGATTTTAAATATTTTTCATGTCTCTGTTAGGCCTCATTCAAACATTTACAGCATATTTGGCTAAGTGAATGTTTTGAGAACCGACTCCACAATAATTGATAATGCATAGCCTATTATTTTCAGAGCTGATTCTGTAATATTAAAGCAACGTTTCATTTAATTAGTTTTAATTTAATAAAATTCGTTGCAATGACCTTGTTTTGATTGTTTTGTAATGCAATTTATACAATTTCCATTATTATTTTTGTAATTTATAAGTTAATGTAATTCAGCTAACAAGAGAACGTAAAGTATTAAAATAACTTAAACGATAGAATATATTTCATTGGTTCCGGAGCAGATTTTACAAATTTTAGAGCATATTTACATGCGTGTTTCGTCTTCTGATAGAGCATTAACTTCCGTATTATATTATGTATCTTCTAAGAGTCCATCTCGCACTAATTTTACAATAATATGTCTTCGTTATGTAGGGTAAGGTGGTACATTTTCGAACATGGTACAATTCTGAACGCACTAAGATTTTTATCCACTTTTGGAATTCAAATGTTAGCCAACCTGTTTTTAATTACAGAGCGTCCATACTTATTGTTTTGTTGACCTGTATCCGCGAGAATGATGTTTTAAGTTGTCTCATTCGATCATAAATAATTATTTTCCAATCGAAGGTAAGAACTCCATGCTGGAAAAATGGCACGTTATAAAACTGCTTATAATTCCACGATTTGTTACTGGAATATATTGTTGAGAAGCAATTTTTAACTCATGCCAACAAATAGCGTATTCTTTAATACGTATGTCATTGGCACAACAATGGTCATTCGTGAGCGGAATTTGCAACTATGTATAATTTACAAAAACTAGCTCGAGGTACAAATACAAACACATTTTAGGTACAATTTCGAACAGTACTTTAACCCGCGATCGCTCGCTTAAGTCTTGCATGGAAAAGCTGTTTTGCCATCACAGCATTCTGCACGTTTATTATTATTAGCTGTGCTAGTCAAATATAAAAGGATGGCATTCATACATCTTTCAACAGTGGTATTATTTCAACGAAGTTTTATGAACTACACTTCTTCTGGATTGTTATTACATTTCAGCAAATATACAATACAGAATAGCATACAGAAATCGTTCTGGAGTTGTTAAGTATTTTTATTATTGCTCTTGATGTTATGACAGACCCGCCTGCATGGTCTAGTGGTTGCTGACTATGGACCCGCAAGTCTGGGTTCGATCCCCGGTACGTCCTCGGATTTTTCTGAGGTAGGGCGATTTGGAACGGGGTGTATTCAGCCTCCTGAGACCAACCGAAGAGCTGATTCATAAAGAAGTAACGACTCCGGTTCAGTAAGCTATCAATAACTGTCGTAGGAGTCGGCATGCTGACCACATGCCCCAATCCTGTCATCTGCCTATTCAAAACGTGACACTTCTTTATTACGCTCATATTATTGATAAATAATAATAATAAAATATAATATTTGGAAGAAAGCCGTTCGTTCGTTGAAAATGCCACTGTTCGAAATAGTACCCACTGGTGTTTAAAATTGTACCTACTGCGGTACATTTTCGAACGATATTCTGGAAATGAAAGATTGATTGCCATGACCAATTTTACAGCTGTTTGACTTTCATATTTTTGTGAAGGGCCAACTACATTGCCAACTTTGTGATTACAATACAATTGAACTTGTCTTATGTTTATTGTGTTCATAAAATAAGAATATTTGTTGTTAAGTGTTCGAAAATGTACCACCTTTAGTAACTTATAAATAAAAGGACAAACGTTAAAGCATGAGATGAGATATCCTATGTTTGGTGCCATTTTTTGCATTGTTAGAGAGAACCAATTCTAAAGAGAGCTCATTTTCTCTGGTTCCCACAACGATCAATTTAAACATTCGTTCCATCCGCTCTGTAGTCACAGCACATTAGGAATTTGCTCACAATGCTTCTACGAATCTTCGCGAAGATTCTTTGAAGTAAGCGTAAATAATCAATTTCATGACCTTCACGGTTGTAGAATATTTCATTAGTTCGTGTTCCGAATCACTGAACTGACAGGCTGCGACGTCCATAAAATACAAATAATCTCTGCATACTGATATCCGGAATAACACGAATAAAGTTGCTGCCCTTTGAACTACTATTCGTTACCTCGATAAGGAATATAATCGGTTATGGTTTTTTACTACTATCCCGCAAGATAGGCCACTAAAAATGAAATGGGATTCGACTGACCAAACTGTATATCTATATTAACAAATTTCATTTTTCAGGTAAGGGTAAAAATGTTAATCAATCTTATACCCTTAACTTAAAATTTATAATGTTTTAAGTTAAGGGTTTAAGTTTGTGTGTATATATTCTTGCTTGGAAGACATGCTTCTTTGTACTGCTACCATATAATATTTTCCTGGAATCGGTTCAAGTGAAGCATGGCTCAAACATGCAAACATTCGTAAATTATAGTGGTTTTGACATGACTGCAGAATTGGTTGGTCACATTAATACATACAGTCTGTTTTATTTGAAGTATTGAGTACATTAAGTAGACTATATTTACTGCCAGTTATTTAATTGCGACAACTTTTCCCTTTTCATTCTCCACGATTCTCCCTCAATCACTAAACACGAGCGATGTTTTGTCAGAAGTGAGAGTATCTCTGACTCACTCTAAAGTTCTGTGTTACTCTTAAGTACATAGGAATAATGCGGTAGAGTGAGACAGGCTTATTCGTTTACTTTAGGGCCGATTTTAGAGCGGACAATACTTACCCATCCCACTGTCTAAAAAGTTTACTCGCCGATTATTTATAGTGTAGGCCTACGAAATGTGTACTACTCTGAAGAATCCCACTTTACGCTGAAATGTTGGATAAGCTTAGGAATTGAAGTAGACAACTTTGTTTTTTTCTTAACGATAATACTAAAAGCACAGTTTTCCCATCCATGAGGCAGTCCATCAACATGTATAGGCCTAGGTATTTTTTCAGAACTTTTACTTTTACACTGTGGCATTCATTTAAGATTCATTGTAAGTTTGTTTTATTATTAGGTACTATCTTACAGTAATGTTGGTCAACAAACACTGTTAGTGTGTTGTGCAGTAATAGCATAATAAATAGTTATGGTAATAGTATAAAACTTACAGATTATGCCATTTCCCCAAAGGTCCCTAATGAGATTTTTACGGTTCCTACGCTCTCTAAGGCCTCTACCATGAGAGGTTGGCCATCACTTACAGGAAGACCAAGTAAGAACGAGATGACTTTACATGACCGATGATTTCGCCCACGTACCCTGTTCAAGTGTGTCGAGTTTTTGCATATTGTAAATCTACAACAAGGCTGCTTCACTTGTAAAGGAAGACATACTGCAGTTTTTACACCCCCCAACCAATAGGTCTATGAACATCCTCAGCTGGGTCTGAATCCGCGAATTCAACGGTACGTCATGCTTACGGGACTTCAGAACTCTTAGTAACAAAGTTCGTGATTGTTTTGAACTATGTCGTGCCTACTTGCGATTTCCGCATTGGCAACGTTTTAACTATCCAGTCATTCTTCCTTTGCTATTCTATGATCATGTGCAGTGGCGCCAACTTTTGGAAAACATTGAGTGGGCTCAAAGATTTTCGGATAAATGTAGAATTGAGTAAGAAACTATGTCTTTGTTTGTAATAATAAATAACAATCAACGTAATTCAACCGCCAGAAAAAGAATTTATGTTTTAGGTACTTCCCTACTAAAATAAAATAATTATGTAGCACGGCGTAGGCTATTTCTCTTATTCTTCTTCTTCGTGTTCGGCGTAACCGCCTGTTCTAATGATGAATCAAGTCATCCTTCCATTTTGTTTTGGGAGTTCCTGGGTTTCTTTAGCCTCTTGGGGTGCAGTCCCATGCAATTCTTACTATATTTCCTCAGTCATTCTGGACACATCTCCTCACTGGAGTAAACTTTCTTCTTCGTCTTTCCTTCGACCAGGAGCCTATTCTCCCCAATCACACTATTGACCTTTTGACCTTTTTAATTCATTCTTCCTACATGTTCCATCCAGTCTTTCTTTTTAACCAGTTACCAATATCCACACTTTTGTCTTATATCACAATTTTTTGCCTTGTCCATTAATTACCTTCCTATGATTTTTTCTCACAAGCACCATCTAAATTCTAAATCTAGCTTTTCTCTCCTTATGTATAGGCCTACAGTCTTTACAAAAGCGGTGGCTGTGAAAACTGCACTGACAGACGTAAAAATATAATGAATTGTGAAACGATTTCAAATTATCGTGAGGGAATTGGAACAAGAGAAGATCGTACTATATATGTCTACAATAGCCTCATTTTCGCTTTACAGCGATTAAACAAATAAACACAATTTTGAGTAGCAATAAGTAATTATGATAATAACACACGCCAAATTATTGGGTGGGCTTGAGCCCCACGGGCCTATGTAAGTTGGCGCCACTGTCATGTGGCAAGAATATAAAGTTAAGGGATAGCTGCGGGTCTTTGGTTTGTCCAACCTCTTGCACATGAATGAAGATGTTTTACACTTAGATACGCTAAGCCGGGGACCAGAAAATATCCAAACATTCTCCAATAGTGTGGTTTGGAACTGGGCATCTTTCCTCAATGTCGGCCGCGGTGGTCTAGAGGTAGCGTGCCCGCCTCTAGATCAAACCCGGCCGCGGTCGATGGATTTTTTTAGGACGTAAAGTATGGGCACGGAGTCCTCCGGGAAAGACTTTAAGCTCCAAGCCTAAATTAGAGTCTCTGGACAAAATTCCTCGGTCCTTTCACGTCCACGTAACACCTTAGTTTTCGGAGGGGGGGGGTTGAGAGGCGATGGGCTTACCACCTGTCCCTCCGCCCTTTCTCGGAAAATAAGCGTAACAAAAAAAATCTCATAGGTAAAAGAAACCTCCACTCGGTGGCCCTTCGCCCCAACATAGGGATGTAGAACAAAATATATAGATCTTGCCTTAATGAATATGGACAGCGAAATACTCCGTGAGAAATGATTATTTTATTTCGATTTTCATCTTAGAAAATTCTTCAGTTTTTTGGGGCGATCGCGAACCCTTCGTTCTTCATCTGTATAATGATAGATAATTGTGGAAACTGAACATATAGGCTACTGCGTTTTCATGAAGAGTTCAAATCGATCTGAACAGTGGCGTTCCTAGGGTGGGGCGGTGGGGGCCCAACTTACTATGGGGGCCCCATTGATGCTCCACACTAATATAAAAATTAATGTTCCACCTGATTTTGTAAAACGAGGCATTGGATTTTCGAAAACAAACAAGGCCCTTTTGATTAAACACAGAAACCAGGAGAAAGTTTGTTTTTAACTATTTACATTTCACTTGAAACTTGTGAAAGAAGTTTTTCAAAACTGAAATTAATCAAAAACTATTTGCGCTCAACAATGAGCCAAATGAGACTAAATGGACTAGCAATGTTATACATCGAGAACAATTTGGCTATAAAAATAAACTTTCATGAGACAATTAGACAATTTACTAATGTAAAAGTTATAAAAAGACAATTTTAAACGTGACTATTACATATTCTGAATTAATAGAATCCAGACTTTGCTGATTTATTATCTGATTCTCCGAATAAATTAAAACTGTTGTTTGTTACTTTAAAATTTCGTTAACTCAGTTATATTTAAACATAACCTTTTTTCCATTTAATTACTGTTTTAATTATACACACATTTGTATTTTGATAATCAGTTAACTTAATATTATTGTACCATATAATAATAAATAAGTACATTAAATACAGCATGAGTTCGCTCCATTATTCTGTGTATTATTTTTCGTATAGATTAGCCCATGAAGACGAACTGAAAGACAAAAAAGCTAGCCATAGAAAAAGAAGTAAATAATAGCCGTGTTGGTAGCTTTTGCTGGGGGGAGGGGGCCTCAAAATCCGCCCCGGGCCCCAAGTGGTCTAGTTACGCCACTGGATCTGAATAAGCTTAATGTATTGAAGATGTATTGGAATCGGAAATCCAGATCGATTTGCGTTTTAAGGTCAATACACCTAAAAAGTGGGATCGGAAAAGACTGTGACCGTTAGGGACCGGATTCTTAGGTTTTTACCTATTTTTTCCTTACTTCCAAAACAAAAAGCGCTCATACACTTTTTCGAATCATGTCCATAGGATTCACCCACATTAATTCTGTGGCACCTACAAATACCTAAATGGGGTATAAAAACCTAAATATACCTAACCGGGATATAAAGCCTAAAATATCTAATTTAGGCTCCTTTTTTTGTATTTTTTGTTTGTCAGTTGAGAAATCGATATTTTGCGGGGAGAGAATAATTTTTGTCGAGTAGAAATTAATACCACCCAGCGTCACAAACAATAATAAGTTATATAGATTTTGAATTACTTTCATTCTTTCAGAAAATACGTAGGCTTCAATTTTTTAATTTGTTGTGAACGGTATTTTTCATCAATATAGTTTATTAAAGTATTGATTTAAAAAAAATATATATTAAGACCGCGATAATCCGGCATTTGATGTCCGGCACGCATCAGAAATATATATTTTCCCGTATTTTGAGGGGTTTAGCGCTTAGCATGGAGTCTGAGGCGTTCGGGAGATATCGGAACCGTATTTAATTTTTAACTCAATTTTGTTTTTACAGTACAGTACTATATACTTTTAATTTTTATAAGGTAATATTTTATGTTATGTTTAATAAATAACAATTATTCGTTTTTGTACGTTAAAACTGTGGTGTTTAAACCAGGTTTTTAAAAATTACCTTGATAATCTGGCAAATTTGAGAAACCGGCATTGACGATTCTCATGCTTGCCGGATTATCAAACTCCTACTGTACATTATTTTACTGGACTTAACAAAATTATAACATTTGCTACATCTGTGTAGAAAAAATTGCAAGAAGGTAGTTTTCCGGAGGGATCATACAGGGGATGAAAAATTAACAAAAATGTAGCACATAGTAGAAGGGGCGCAACATTGGTAGTTCTGTAAGGGGCCCTGGTAGGCTGAAAGGGTTCTACCACCACACAAACCTACTCAGAGAAAGTGTGGGTGAAGATTAAATTCTACTAGTTACTGTTGCAGCACAGTATACAGTATCGTCATTACTTAGCGGTGAGGTTACGGTAGCTGATTCTGGCGTGTCGACGTCCCGCCAGCCGTGATCTGTTCATTAACAAGCCCCAGAAGTTTTCAGCCAACCATAATGGAACATGGTTTCAACATATGGCGTTTGCAATTCCCGCCATACCCGGTGTCAGTTTTGGCCCGTAAAACGACTGACTGTATATCAGCTAGCACAAAAAATGTAAGAAATAAATCAGGTAAACTGATTAGAGAAAGTGCCAGATGGAAATGACATTAATCACATAATAGAGAAGCATATAGCTGCACAACTTTTAAGTAACGTTTAACTTTTCCTCTGCTTATATCTGCAAGTGTCCACAAGCCAAAAGCTACAAGTTCGCCAAATGTCATGTTTTTAGCTCATCTGGAAGAGGGTAAACATTAATATAAATGGGTAAGGGAAAACCATTCAAAGTTATTTTTGAAGGGTAAAAAATTTAAAAAATCGAAGTATTTGAAATGTTATAATAAGTTATAGGCTAAAAACTAAATTTCACGTTTCTAGCTCATGTGCAAGTGGATAAACAATGTCAGTGAGTGGGTGTCGTAGATGTAGATGTGAATGACGTTATGGTTATCCGTTCAGTTTTTCCATAACTGTAGGGCAGCTAGAAGCACCAAATTTTCCAAGTATATAGTAGGTGGATGTGCCAATATTCCTGACAATTTAAGATTCTAGTCGTGCTATAAGTGTGTCAAAAATTACATAATGTGGGGAAAATATATGAAATCTACATAAAAAGTCAAAGGATCAAACTTGTACATCTCTGAAAATCCGTTACTGCTGGTGCAATCTGTTTTTTGGTAAGACTTACCGTCTAGCTACTTTAAGCCTCCAAAATTTATCTGCACAGAACTTAATTGCGACCGCCGTTTTGAATGTTTTTCGGAGGGGGGGGGGGTAAAAAATAAAAACAAAGAAACTTTTGGAATTTTTATTATGTCGGTTACAGGCTACAATCTATAAGTATGCCAAATTTCAAGTCTATGGCTCATCTGAACGTGGACAAACAATTATGTCAGTGAGTGGGTTGCCATGCAGCTTTACAGTATAGTGAAGATTTGCTATTTATAAAGCATGTGATCGTTAATTGGTCGTTCCTCCGGTCACGGTAAACCGATTTGGTCCAGAAATCAATACCGTTCTTCCTATGGACTTAAGTGTAGCCTATGGCTATGTACTAGGTTTCATGAAAATCTGACTAAACATATTTGAATTGTCGCGCATACAGACATACTAAACACTAACACTAATAGTGCGAGATCCGGTATAAGAAATATATACCCTCATCTGTTATTTAATGATGATAATGAATTTTTGTTAGATAATATATACATTGATACATCGCAAATGGGTTGCCTAGCTAAAACGCGTACCATGCTGTTAAATAATAATAATTTTAATTAAATTTTTCCGATAACTTCCCCCATAAAAATCGAGCATTAGCTGAGAGAATATGCCCCAAGGAATTGAAAAAGTAAAGGTTGCCTACTTTCCCCTCTGCCCAACTACGGAGTTGTCAGGTACAAACAGGTGAGTAAGCGTTGTTAATATACCCTCATCAGTTATTTAAATTATTATTACATCAAATGAAAGGTTATTTTATCCTCAATCCAACCGTATTAGATTGCCTTAGCAAAAGGTGTATCAAATCCATGGTTGCCTAGATTTTAGATGTCAAGTTTTCAGCGCGAGCGTAGAGAGTGACAGAGAAGCGATGCGCACGTAACTCCATGCGACAGACCAAGATGCAGAGAGTTCTTTTCAAAGAAGATTTTTCCGATAGTGTAAGCGCGTTCCATTGGTCAAATATTGGAATCAAGTCAGATTAAATATTAACAACGATATCAAATTATTTTCACTCACACGTTTATTTATCAGCGACTATACATAATTATGAAATAATAAGTTTTTCTGTTCAAAAGGTACATCTTTCAAGGGGCGAATTTTCCGATCGTGTAAGCGCGGATTAAATACTGGCGAAAGTCAGATTAAATATCACATAATGATACCAACATTCTTTTATTCATACATAAATTTATCAATAGCGAAATATCTTAGTGGAAAGGTTTTATATAAAAAAACTTATTCTGATTCTGACTCGTCAGAAGTGCCTATGTCACAATCTTCATCGTTTTCTTTTTGTTTTGATTCTCTGAGTATATCCTCAACGTGTAAGGGTGTTGGTTCCCCTACGATCCACGCTGACTACAAATAGCTATCCAAAAACCAACCGCAACCTTCAGGATTATTTAGTTTGACGCAGCATGCATCAATTGCATGAAGCCACATTGAATTTACATAGATTGTAAGTAAAGTTTTATGTTTGAGTGAGATCTAGCCAGCATACATGGGATCAGATTGGTGTTGATGCCTTTAATCTTCTTCATAAGAGCTCTTGGTGTTTGTTCGTTTCATATTTTTTTTTTGGAACAGCTGATATCTAGCGTCTTTGATATTAAAACATTGCTTGATTCCATAAAGAAGGGCAGTAAACTCCTGAACACGTTGAATTTTCTCTTCGACGAGTAGGCCTACATCTACTGGGTCCGTCAATGATGCTAATATTTCTGGAAATCCGTTCGTCTTGAAAATGTTTGAAAAGGCTTGACTCCCTTTGTTATAAAATGTAGCTGTGTAATCACAGCCCGTAAATGCGTGGAAAGCTGGCAGACCCAGGCATAAAGTAGGACCCTATTTCATTTCCGGCTCAGTACAGTTAACACAATCAAGATCTTTCTTATTGTTTTTCTTTGACGATGAACCCGCCAACCAAATTTGAGTCTGCGGAACTTTCTGAATATTGGCCAGTAAAATTACCAAGACATCGGTATAATTTGCTTGGACCAATATTTTTGAACTAGGTGGCGCTTTTAATACATGAAACATTATCCGCGTATCTGCCTCTTCACGCTGACATAAATAATCTTCTTCACGTTTCACGACGTGATTTCCGACTATATGGTAAGAAAAACAGTGTTCTCCAACCGTTATAAAAAAATTATCATTTGCCCAGTATCTAGCCAAGAATTGTACCAGGGCTTTTTGAAACGGTATTTTTTTAGATTTCCTAGAAAATCGCTAGGTCTTGGTTGAACAAGTCCTTGGATGACATAGGCTATGGTCTATCGAGCTCCAGCCGACTTTGACGTTCACAGTCTTTGATAGAGTGTATTATGTGCCTATCAGAAATCATGTGTACTTCAGAGGCATTAGTTGAGCAGAATATTATTAAGATCGATTCAGCAACATTGTCAAATGTCTGCGGCATAGATGACATACAAGTAGTAAAAACCGTCTATTATTTCAATATCGATACCGGTGTAGGCAAGAGCATGTTTGTTTACAACGGGCGGGCGCACTCCTGACTCGCCACATTTTTGTCTGTCGTAACTCTTCTCTATGGTCGCGCTGAAAACTTTACATCTAAAATCTAGGCAACCATGGATTTGATACACCTTTTGCTAAGGCAACCTAATACGGTTGGATTGAGAATAAAATAACCTTTCATTTGATGTAATAATAATTTAAATAACTGATGAGGGTATATTAACAACGCTTACTCACCTGTTTGTACCTAACAACTCCGTAGTTGGGCAGAGGGGAAAGTAGGCAACCTTTACTTTTTCAATTCCTTGGGGCATATTCTCTTAGCTAATGCTCGATTTTTATAAATAACAAATGGGGGAAGATTATCGAAAAAATTTAATTAGAATTATTATTATTTAACAGCAACGGTACGCGATTTGGCTAGGCAACCCATTTGCGATGTATCGATGTATATATTATCTAACAAAAATTCATTATCATCATTAAATAACAGATGAGGGTATATATTTCTTATACCGGATCTTGGACTATAAACAAATATTTTTGGGGGATGGTAGTGGATGTGGGTTAAAATTAAAAAAAAAATGAAAGTGGCAGTAATAAAAAGCTTTTCCCAGGATGCAAAGTACCTCAAATCGGGGCCTGATTATAGGTAGTACAATTAATGGTAAAGTTTAATTTTTTAAATAATTACTTATATTCCACATCAATGCTTTCCAGTTATGGTTAAAGCTGTTTTAATTTTTTGTTATCCCTCTCAACATAGGGGATGAAAATAAAACAATCTCAGAAGAATTTTATAAAATAATTGTTATGCTTTGGAACAGATATCAAAAAGTAAATAAGAATGAAATTAAGATGGCTGAAGTGTTGGGAGTGATATTATAAACTATTTGCCCTAGAATCTTGAAAATTTGCACACTGAGGTTTAAAATATACCGAAATTAAAGTTTTAAATTTCATTTTAATACCTGAATTTATTTTTTAGAAATTAATTTAATTTATTTTTAAAACCGAAATTGAAATCTATTTCCTTCAATAAATATTGAAATATGAACCTGGATTTTTTATGTGAGATTCTTTAATGCTTGCTTTACAAATTTACTGATGGATTCTATTGTTTACACTTTTGGTTAAAAAAAAATATTTTATCTGCAAAATATATATTTAAGAAAAGAAATTCATGATTATACTAAATATTATTGTTTAATAACTAAGGCCTGTGCAGAAAATCTGATTATTAATTGGATAACTCAAATATTACAAGGCTATATTCGTAAAGTACACGTGAGAAAATTTTATTGCTGTATCTCTATTTTTGAGGGAGATGATAGAGTTTGAATGTGGCAAAATAACAGACAATATGAAACTGAAAAAACAGATGGTTAAAGCTTGCATGCAGAGGTATTTACTTGGTGCAGCACTTTAAAAATGGCTTCAGTAGCACCCATTCCATGCACACAAGTAACATAACAATTTTCAGAGTTATTATTAGGGAATGCTTGGTATTTGACACAACAATCCAAAAAGCACATTCTTTGACCAAAATTGCTAAATTAAACATCCCTTAATTTGAAATTCTGTTTCATGTGTTTCAGAATGCATGTGCCGTGTGTCTGACTGTACTCAGTTTCTGCTCAGCAGATAATGTCATCTCGGAACCAGTAAGACTTGATGATCCTAGTCAACAGCTTGAAGACTCTCCACAACAGCCATTAGGATGGCAGAGTGGCAGAGGCAATCTAGATACTTCCAATATACGCTATGTACAAGTTATTAATCAACAACCCAGCAATCTGCAATCCGATGATCAAGCAAAAGGAGATGAAGATCTAAAGACAGATGAGCAGAGGTGGGGCGGAGGTTGGGGTAGAGGATGGGGTGGGAATGGTGGTTATGGTGGATGGGGAGGGTATGGAGGGTATGGTGGATATGGTAGGGGGTGGGGTGGGTATGGAAGAGGATACGGAGGATATGGAGGATATGGAGGTTATGGTGGGTATGGAGGATATGGACGAAGATATGGCGGCTATGGGGGTTGGGGATATTATGGTTAAATTGACCATTGCTTGAAAGAGGAACTATTGGGATAAATGAATGGGATGGATGCTATGCCATGACAATAAACTATGTCTTGTTTAAGGACTGGTAAGAGGCATTTAATGTTAGGAGTTTCAATATTTTCAAGAGAACGAGCTATAACAAATCAGAGAAGCAAATTAAATCTTGAATTTGTTTCTACATAATATAAGAATTTTAGTTCTGTTACCTTCCATTACAACTTAAAGATATAATATTATAGATTCTGCCTTCATAAGTTCATATGTAGAAATGATAGTAAGATATAATTTCAGTAGGAAATATTTATATTTGTAATTTAAATGAAAATGGGAAGTAGATGTTATGGAAGTGAAGTAGAATTAATGAACCATATAAATTTTTTTAAAAAGTTTATAAAAGACTTTTTTTTGCTGGTATCGGTATTTATTTAACTAGAGATACTGTGTCTGTGTTTTCTTCTCTAAAGCAAACCTATAAAGCGAAGCTGCAGCAAACTAGGGTGAAAAGGAAAACAGCCATGACATTATAAGCACCAAACCTTGTAAAGTGGGAACTGAGATTGTTTTTTCATTGCTGCAGCATGTTTAAAGTGAATCTACAGCAGTTATAATCATTAAAAAAATAATAATAAAAAATAAATAAATAAATAAAACGAGGTATTAATGCAATGAAGCATTACTACAACAAATTATAATCATAACACATGTACAAGTTGGAACTTTCATGAGTGTACCTACCTATATTTTGATGGCTGGTTTTAAAGCGAGAATTAATTATTTTTTAAATTCTCTTGATTGACTGATAAAATGCACTTTATTTTACATTTTTTTAATAGAAAACTAGAGTTTAGAGATACCACGGTACCAGAAATTCCTTGTGACCTAAGAAGCTATGATGAACAGAAAGTTCAAATCTGAAGGTTTCATCGTTAAAATGATTTAAAAAATGCATATTTCAACTATTTCATTTTATACATAGGCCTATGTTTGCAGTGAAAAATAAAAAGTTTCAAGTTTCTTAAGTTATCTAATTACTGCATTTTATTATATTAATATTGATGTGTTATTGAGTTATTTAATGAGATAGTTTGTATTAGCATCAAGAAATTTACATATCATTCCTGAGTTATTGTAACTTATAGTTTAGTTATAAAAGCAGTGTACAGATATAATTTTTTTCGAATGTATGTAACAATCATCTATTTATGATTGTGTTTAAAGTACCTAATAATACTCATTTGTGATTATATGATCTTAGCAGTAATAAATAAAATTGTGAAGTTATGCAAATAAACTGTTTTGTTAGCAATACACTTTTTGTTGTTTGAATTGCTTTACTCCTTTAACCAAATTAAAAAGAACAAACAAAAGAAAATTTTAAAATTAAGTAAAACACTCACATGACTTTCTCTACACTACACATTGGTTTTGATATTTTCTCGATTCACATTTGGAACGCAGTAATTAGCCAGGTTGTGAGAGCAAGCTGTTGGTTGTTACCTACTCTCATAACTCATAAGGCATGTTATCATCACAAGACTGTACTTAAAGACAGTAGAAGACAATCTAGCTTAAAACTACTCTTCAAAAAGATTTACAAAAAAATATTGCAATGAAAGTTGAGTTTCAATGTTTATCGTTCTAACAAACAAGTTCTTAAAAATCATTTTAGAGAAAACAAGAAGAAATCTTTGATGTTTTGTGTCACATCTTTGGGAAATGTCTCAAGCTATAAAAATTTTGCTTTGGTATGACTTTTCATTTCCAAACTATGTTCTTTACACACTCTGGCAAACCTTTAATTGAGAAAGTACATTAATTGCACTCAAGGCCCTCAATAAATTATCTTCTTGGGAATTTTCCAAGAAAACAATTTACCCTGGGTTAAATAAAGTATTTTCTCTATTGATGATACCTATGATATGGGAGGGTTACAGAAGCCAAGGAGAGCTAATCCTTCCGCATATGTTCGACAATTCATAAAGTGAATATGTTGAGTTCACCAACCTTTTCCAATTCCTATTTTCTACTTGAACTTCCACATTCACTCTTGTTTAAAGTAGTGAACTGTATTCAATCCTTTGAAAAACTGTTAGAAATTTAAGTAGAAATTTTGTACATTCAAGATGACTTCCAGCCCTTGTCTGGCTGATCACCTACTATGAGTTTGTGCTAAAACTTTTGTGGAGTACCATCTTCAGTAAATGCGTTCAACTTTTAAAGTAGCCTACTCATCACTATATCCATAAAGACATCAAAAGCAGACTGGCATTTTTTAGCCCAGACGAAAGAGTTCTTGGAAATGACGCCGAAAATGTTCAGTGACAAAAAGAAGGTTGATAGCATTAGCTATGTTATCAATAGAGAAGGACTGTTACAAAAACCGTGGACTTAAAAAGACAGTTGCCTCTATTAAGGAATGTAGGATTGTTTCAGTGAATTATAAGCATAACCAATCTAAATCATTAACCCAGTGGTGATATTCAAACTGTTTAACAACCGGTTCTCTTCAGGGTATTAGAAGTTTCGTGGAATAATTTATTCGAAAAGTGATAAACATGATGTACTGTAATATCTTATATACATTTGTATAAGTGATATATATTTTAAAACACTTAAGCTGCAAGAAGGCTCCAAACGCCTCTCTCATTTTCTGAGGCTGGTTCCTCATTCCTCTTCCTTTTAGGTAGATTTCGAAGAAAAATCTACCTATTGCAATCGTTACCATGTCACGACTTTCGAAAAATTCTTTCATATCTTTACTTTCATGCCTCCCTAATACGAAACCACCGCCCGGTAAAAAAAAGTGATATTTATATATTGACCTATATATATTTATATATATCTTTACACGCTAGCGGCCGTAATTTTGAACATATTTGAACCAAATTTTGTTATGTTATTTCTAGGCCCAATAGTTAGGACAAGTTCGTTAATGAGCAAAATTGGCCCGAGGGGAAAGTCGGGGAGGAGATTGAAATTTTGAAAAATTTATATCTCGGCTCCTATGAAGTATAGAGGGAAACTTTGTTGGAATAAATTAGAGTACTACCTATGGAGTTCACAGTAACACCAACGATTCGGGGATTTTGGGGGTACGAGTGGGGGTGGTTGGTGGGGGATGGAAATTCGAAATTTTTGAAACCACGTCTTATGGGGTATCGATGAAAAACTCTTGATGAGTACTCTACAAATCAATAACTGGTTTTTCGATAGCCTTCATATAAGGCAAGATTTAGCACTTCGAAATCTACCTCAGCCTGTAGGCCTGTCTAAAGGGAATTTTTTATTCTTAGGTCACAAGCGCTATGGTCCCCTTTCCTCAGTCACGATTTCACATACTTTGTCGGATCCCAATCCTTGAGCGACAGACCCAGTAGCTTGATCGCCATCAGTTGTGAGATGTTGATGATGTTGAGCTTGTTTCTCTGTGGTTTGCAAATGGAGTTCATTAGACTAAATTCCCTTTCTGCTTCAGCAGAACTCACAGCAATTGTTTTTATTATTTTTGAGCTTTTATAACAGTTGATGGTATCTGTCTTCCAGCAAGATCTCCGTCGACCATTAAATCTCTGAATTCGTTTGTATTTATTTTGTAGTTGATCTTTTTATTTAGGGCCTCCAGTCTCGCCTCTCCCTCTATCCAGGGAGAAATTATTACATCATCTGGCCATGTATTTGGTTGAATCAGTGAAAACAATGATTACATCTCTTTATACTCATCTGCAGCCTGAAGTCTGTTCTCCATGTTGTCAATAACACTTTGGATTATTTGGTTCCTTGGCAAATTTATAAACCTGTTGTCTCTTCCAAATGGAATGGCTTTGTATGGCTCAGAAGAGATGGTTTTTTCAAGCACATTTTCATACTTTCCTTTGCTGTCTTTCATTACATTCAAAGCTGATATTGACCTTTTAATAAATCTGTCAGATTTTATTATGTCTACTCGAACATTGAAAGCAAAGAGAGCTAGTATCGAGACGATCAGGATGGCCGTGCGCAAATAAGAGAGTCTGGCAACTAACCGCAGTACCGCACGCCCGCTACCGATGGTGGTAGTCCACCGCTGGCAAACATAAATGGGGTGTTATTGTTCTAGCAAATTCATATATGTATTATCACTGTTGTGGATTGGCGTGAATCTGATCTTGGAAAAAAGGCAATCACTCATTGTGAAACTACCGGTTCGGAGAACCTACAAGATATCTAACAACCGGTTCTCGCGAACCGGTGCGAACCGGCTGAATATCACCACTGCATTAACCTCATTGCCATAATGCCAATTATTGTCATACCAGCAGTAGCGTGATTCAACTTTGCCACCAGTTTTAATTTTTAACTAAACTTTTCTTGAACTGAAAAACAAACAGGAATAGACAAAATATAAGCCATTCACATGACTTTATTTACTGGGAATATGAATGAATGAATGAATGATTTATTCTTGTATCTGGAGTTGTACAAATGATCACCCCTGGTGTTACAGAAAGTTTTTTCACCAGAGGGCGTCTGAATACATAAGAACTCATATATCTAAAATCAGTACTACTACAAATAAATGTTTACCTTTTGTAAGTATATCCACTTACCATTTCTAGCCAATTTCCCTTAAGCAGCTAATTTGTTTTTCCCATTTTGTTTTGACTATGTATAAAAAGTTTCCCATTTCCTTTAGTGTTTTTGTGTTTTTTGTTACAGACAATTTCTTATATGCCACTTCTTTATTTAACTTTAACATTTTTTTTATTTAAAAACTTATGTCTTAGTGTTTCAGTTTCGGGACACCTTAAAATTATATGCTCTGCATCTTCATTACTAAGACATAATGAGCAACGACCTTTCTCGAAATTTCTTCTTGCCCCTCTAAGCTTCCATATCCCTAATCTCCACCATGCTAGCCCAGATTTTTGTTTCTTCGAGCAATCAATCACATAATTTTCCATACCCCACATTTCCTTCATTTTGATGTAAAATACTAATGATTTCTTTTCCCTCATTACGGCAAAATGGTTCTGCCTTTGTATATCATTACATCTTTTAATAACTATTTTTGAAATCATATTGATGTTTTTTTCCTCGTTCAATACTGAATTCCATATCCACTTTAATCCTATCTCATCTAATGTTTTCCTAATGTACTGTATTCTGCTTCGATTACCATTATCATTCACTTGGGCTTGGAAGCAGATTTTCACTATATCTTCATTGTCTTTTTCCCAGATGTATCTGTAATACCTTAAAATTTTGCTTAAAATGACCCCCATACTACTGTCATATCATAATTCATATCGAGCTGCTTCATTTGATGAGTATCTTGGTACCTGCAATATTTGTTTGCAGAACCTGGCTCTCATCATATCCATATATTTCCAGGAATTCCTTTCCCCCCACACTTCACTTCCATATAGCATTTATTTACTGGGAATACAAAAATCTATCCATTAATAATAACTGTAAGGTATGGTAATAATTTAGGCAAAATTAACCAGATCATTTGGCTGCTCACAAAATATTGGCCTCTGAAAGCAACCTTCTTTCTAGAAATTGAGAGTAGGCCAACCACATAGTTTATTAAAGAAAATCAGTATTGACCGGAAGTGACATCAGAAAAAAAACCACTGCATTCCCTAATAATATAAAAAATCTGCAAAATTTTATGCTATTAGGGCACATGAAATGGGTGCTACTGATGCCATTTTTAAAGTGCTGCACCAAATAAACACCTCTGCATGCACACTTGAACCACATGTTTCCTCAGTTTCATATTGTATGGTATTTTGTCACATTCAAATTCTATCCTATCCTTCAATAATAGAGATACAGCAAAAAAATTTTCTCACATGTACTTTATGAATATAGCTTTATATATTTCAGTTATTCAATTAATAATCAAGATTTTCTGCACAGACCTTAGTTATAAAAATATTTAGTTTAATCATGCATTTCTTTTTTTAACTTTATTTTTTCCAGGTAAAATATTTTTTAAAACCTAAAGTGTAAGAATATAAAAATTCAGGTTCATATTTCAATATTTGTTGAAGAAGATAGATTTCAATTTCAGCTTAAAAATCAATCAAATTAATTTGTAACTAAAAAATAAATTGAGATATTAAAATGACATCAGAAGCCTACTTAGTGTATAATCAAGTCCTTAACAGTTAGCAATCGAGATTATTTGGTCCGTTGTTGACTTGCAGATTAGATCAAAAAGTGGCTTTAGTATAATAGAAAAATGAAAATCATGATCCGTGACTGCAACAATGGCTATAACAAAATAATACTGGATGTGTTTAGGTTCCTAAAATTATGCTTTTGTTTCTTTTATTGATAACTATGAAGAAGGAAGCAATTAAAGATCATAGTATTAAATTAATAATCATCCGGTTACTAGTCACTAACAAGTAGTCAATGACTTCAGCTTTCAGCAGCTTTCACACACTGCTCAAGTATCTACATACGAGTACTAAGCATACAGAGCCTAATTCAGCACAAATTATACTCTAGATAACATCATCAACCTGTAGCCTAACTAATGTGTATCAATCGCATAAAGTTATACAAAATACATCTTTTACCTCCATAACATGTGAATGAAAATAATTCACAGCGAAAAATGGCCATATCAGCATTAACTGATTCCAAGGAAACAACACCTCAGTAACAATCTAATAAAGGAAGCATCACTGCAATTGGCATTTGGCCTATTTGTTTTATAATGTCCAATTCTTTCTTGTAGGTCCCTGTTCTGTTTGACACATTTACTAATCTATATGTAGGCCTAAGACTATACTGAGATTGCAACCCTTCTTTTGTTTATATACGATACAGGTCTAGATTAGTAAATATACCATTCATAAAAGGGAGATAAAAAATTATAAAGCGGATAGTCCAGGGTACGGTACTGTAACAGGCTCTCAACCAAGCCTGTATAAGCTAATCAACAAGAAATGAAGAGAAGAATAGGCCTAACTTAGGTTGACCAGATGTTCCCAATTATGAATTGCTGTTCTTGGAGAGCAATTGTCCCCCCACAGGGAGTTTCTACACAAATAAAAGAAAAGAATTGTTTTGTTTAGAAACCAAAAGTTGAAAAGTAATATGAAGCACTGGTAATTACATCATTACTAGTAATCAGAGGTGGCTTTTAAGTATTCAGGTGAGGGGTTTACATGCAAAAATATGTTTTAGGCCTAAACAAGCAACTAGTCACGTACCTTCTTATTAAATTCCGGTATTTCATTCAGCCTAGTCTTTCAATGGGAACATAGCTAATGCAGAAAGTTTCTCTTCCCATCACATTCTAAGATAGGATTTTATTCTTTTCAAACATGCAAAATAGCATTCTTCTTGTCGTTGGTAAGGTGATAGCTTTGAGTAGAACTTCTGATGCCTGTAAGTTCTCAGAAAGAAGAAACTGCAAGTACTTGATTGCACTGCTAATGATTCTATATCCTTGTCTCTGATATAAAACTGTGAGTTCCATTTTTAGTTTGTCTTTATTAAGCAATGGGAAAGACTGCACACATACATTTCAGACAATTTCAGGATAGAAGCTATTCAAACTTTAAATTTTTTCTGAATCCCAATTATATTCCAGTCACTTATTTTGAAATGCTTTTATGAAAGGCCTTTAAATGATGAAGAACTCTCCAAATGTGACGAACAATGAATGTATTGTGAATACACCAAGTTGAGGAATATGCCTTGATTATCAAAATCTCCCTTTTCATTATGCCCTCATAATGCTCGTTCGTTCTGCGAAACTTGATACAGCCATTAATTCTAGTCAATGCCTATTCTTTTTTACCGTATTAAGATGCTCAATATCTGCTAATGAGCTGAACTGATTCTTCCCAGCATTGCCAGGTTCAAGGTGTTATTTTAATATTTCGACGAATTTGTGTGTTTATTAATATTTTCATTTAACTTAGTTTCCTAAGATTGCTTATGCCTTTCTGGGTACAGTTAAAGTCCCCAACCAAACAAAATACATGTGCAACAAAATAGCTTGTTTTTAATATCATAGCTGGCCAAACATTCAAACGTAAATATTTTTGAAAGCTTGTTGCAGACTGCTTTATATCCAGCACAGGGCTTCCATCTAATTTCACATTTCCTCTGAATTTTTAAACTTGTTAAACCTACAAAAACTGCATGCACTTGTCAAAAGTTAAAATTACAAAGTTGCTACATAAAATGCAGTTGTTTCACATGAAAAGGTAGCAATGAATACATTGGGGACAGGAACTTTATCCCTGGAGGGTGGCAGTTCCATGGGAGGAAACGGGCACACGCCTACACACATGATCGACTATCAGCTGAGAATGGGCTAGATTCTCCCAAACTATGTAGGCCTAGTCCTGCTTTTTAAGTGATGTAAATGGCATTTTTATTGTTTGACTATTCTATGAAATGATTCATTATGTTCCACTGTTGTTATTACTTTGTTTTAATTTATTTTACTTGTAATAAAGTCATTATGACTCAACAGAAAAACTGTACACAAGGTTATAATGCCTGAAAATCATGCTAAATAGGTGTGCACTTCTGGCATGCACATTTGAAACCCATGTTCTGTGTATGGACAAATTTCTCAGGCTGCTATTTAATAATAATAACAAGAAGAAAAAAATTAACCATGAAAGAATGTTTACAAGATCGAGAATCTTATTGTAAACAGCTTTTGTTATGACTTTGTAGCTGCTCACGACTTAGGCAGAAAATTCTGGTTTAAGTTGCTGTATACAACAGAAGAATTACAAGAAAAAGCCAGGCATGATGATTGTTATTTAATTTTTTATGAATGCACAGAAATGAAATTATTTCTACGAAGTCTCCTGGATCCGTGTTTATGTGTACGCATTGTAATTTAAGATCAAGCAAGGAATCCCCAGTATTAAATAATTAAAATTTGTAATGTGAGAGTTAATAAAATAGGAGCATAGGCCTACCTGTTTCATGTATGAGGCAGGCACTGAGTGCACCAACTGATGTGGGAAATTATTCCAAATCCTGGGAGACTTAAAATATCAACTTCTGGTGGCATACACTATACTTAAAAATGCAGATCTGCAAGCCATGATGCTCATCTTGGTGAGTCTGTCTCACTTCCACAACCATTTACGTGCTTTGCAGGTCCATTTATCGAAAAGAAAGAAGAGAAATAAAATGAAGTTATTAAACATATTGTTGAGAATGGAATTTTATACATTTTGTTCCTTTCAGTCAGTTCTTAAGATCAGATACTGCTAATAGTGTATGGACACTTCATTAAATGTTAATGTCTGCTATAAGTCAATAAGTCCATGACCACGTTTACAGTGGAGATCAATGATTGACAAGAATTACCCCATGTAAGTTCTGCTGTAGGTCATATAGAGGTGAGCACTTAAAATCAATTGGTTGTAATTAGATGCTTTGATTTCATAGTAATTTCACTGTTATATAATCACTTTAGGAATGCCCATGCTTACGTTTCAATGAAATTATTTTGTCTTTTTTCCTCTTTCTTTATAGCGCACAATATCTAACATGTAGTAGTATGTAAAGACTGTTATTAAAATTCTACATTTTGCTGTTAGCATTTAAACTAGAGTTAAATGTCTAATTTATTTTCAGTAATTGTATATTGCAACTGGGAACTCCAGTGTCAAACAGAGGGCACAGGTTGTTATGCTCTACCTGATGGAGGAGCCGATGTGAATGCAAGAGCAGTGGTGTGCAGTAGAAATTATGAATTCAATTTCATTTCAAAGAAATAAAAAAATCAGGTACACTGATGTAAAGAAGTGCCAGAATGCTTTTGTTTAATCAGTGATAATTTCAATTATGATATGCAGAAAATAAGTTATTTTATAAATGGATGTCCAAGTTAAGCTCCAGTTCAATTCATTAAGTAAGGCTAACAAAACAAAAAAAGTCTAATTTGATAAGCATAAAGCATTAGTCAAGACTTATGGAAGAACAAAGGTCTAGTTTGATAAGCATATATGAAGGAATATGTGGGTACTCTTATTTGTCAAAGCTAACTGTATTGCAACTTCCAAAGCTGTATATGAACACTGTAAAACAATATGTTGTCATGAGAAATGATTTGCATTTGATAAATTCTTTCTATATATTACCATAAAATAGGCACTAAATTGGGCATTACTCCCGAACCGGTCAACCGATTTGAACCAATATAAATAGGCTTCTTGCCATGGACATTATAAATGCATATACCAAGTTTCATTAAAATCCAATAAAGCATATTTGAGTTATCGTGAACACAGACACACGGACAGAAGGACATACATTTTCCTGTTCCCCACACAGTCTCATAAAATACCAATCTGGCACTTAATAATATATTAATAAAATACCGACCTCAGTTAACATTGATTATTTAAAATGTAAGACCGTTATATAGAACTTAACAGGCGAGCACAAAGTTAACAAAAGAAGCACTAGCAAGTTTCATTCCTGTGAGCCTTCTTATAAAGTTATAATGGTCAAACTTTGTATAATTTTTTATGTTATTTTAAATTGTAAATTTTAAAAAGCAAAGTAATTTCAGTTGACATGTGCTTAGAGTAGTAATCAAAAAACTTTTTTATAATTTCATATGTAGTGGAATTCAGTCTCTTTTGGTTGGCAAAAATTTGTTTGAAACAAATCACGTATGAAAACAGTTGAACATAGTGTTGAAAGTGCTAAATTATGATCTATTGGTAAATAATTTTTTTCTCCCTTGAAGTTAGGCAAAAAACAAACTAATATTGAAAAATCCTTCTCTACGATAAGGAGTTACAAATGTTTAATGCATGGAGAGAAATGAAGTTTGTAAGTCATATTTTGAGCATAACTAAATATTGTGTAGGCTTATGTTTGTGCTTTGTCAAAAAGTGTCTACTTTATGGACCAATTTATGGCTCTAAATTTTATAATATGCTACCACCACAACTTAAAGAAATACATTCGTCAAAAAGATTTAAGATAAAACTCAAAGAATTTTTAATTTCCACATCATTTTACACTTTAAAAGAATATGAAGAATACTGTTCGGTTTCTAAATCTGAATAATTATTTTTGTCCTTATCACATATAATATATTTAATGCAATTATTACTGTATCTTGATAATCTCATACCGATACTGGTCTGTTTTACTTTATTCTGATTTCACAAAATGATGTGGGTATTATATATACGTTTACATGTTTATTAAGTACTGAGTAGGGCATGGATCTGAACAGCTAATATTGTATATCTGTGTTAACAGCAATTTTAATGTATATTGCAGGGTATTTAAATTGTATATTGTATGACGAAGCCAGAAATTGTAATATTTCATATGGTGAATAAAACAAACAAACAAACAAACTAAATAATTCTCAAAACTGAATTAGTTATTTATGCCATTTTGAATGTAAGTTATTAATAGAGACATGATAATAGTAGTAGTAGGAATAAGGGTATTTATAGTGGTAAAAATGAAGGAAATGGATAATTATTTATTTGTACTAGGTGCAAAAGGGAAGATTGAAGCTATATTCTTTACAGGTCTTGCGATATCTGATTTTTTCCTATCTTTATTAACAATATGAAATATCTAAAATTAATAAAATATGTTTCTTGAACAAGAACGTGTTTTTTTTAATTTGATTTACACTAGCTGAGGCTTCATTTTTTTTATCAGTTTACTTAATCCTTTAACAAAATGATTAAAAACTGAAATATGAACATACAAAATCAACTTCCCTCACTTTACTTTTAAAAAGTTTAAAATAAAATAACAATAAATATTTTTAAAAAAATGTTAAAGTGTGTAGGAAGGTATATTTTAAGTGCTGTAAAATTTTAATTGTGAAATCTGAAATAGTTCCAGAAAAAAAGATATCTGAATTTCAGATTTTAACATTGATGGTATAAAGCACACTGGGTCATCTGTTTCATTGCCTTTTCAAAGTGAATAATGTATTACCACTTATACACCACTGATGTAACTGCATGAAACAAATTTATTCAGCTCCTCCCTCCAGCTGAAATTAATAGTCTGCTCTTCTGTACAAAAAGATGCACGTTATACTTAATGTGATATTTAATTTTTGGTATTTCCCATGATGAAAAGAAGAAAGAAGACTTCTGCTATATAAGTGAAGATGTGAATACATGGATACACAGTTAATCAGAACATCATTTCTACCAGGCATGGCTTTTCATTTGGTGAGTGAATATAAACTTCAATTAGCTGGGTAACACTGACTAATAATGTTCGATGTGGAACCTCACATTAATTTCTCTACCCTTTCATATTGCAACTTAGAAAAAAATGTTTCAGATAAAAGCATTAGTTGTTAGTTTGATATTCAATTTCAATTTCAATTTTATTTAATGCCATTTAAGTACACAAAAAGTATATATTTAATAATATATAATATATATTATATTATAATTTAATTACATCTGTAGCTATACATTGTATAGATAGACATTGTCAATATTATTTAGGACAAATAAGGTTACAGTGACTGCAGTAATCATTTATGTAAAAAATCCTTAAAAGAATAAAATGTCTTCTCATACAAATACTCTTTCAGTTTAAGTTTAAAACACCTGAGATTTTCCACATTTAAAATACTGGCTCGTTAGTTATTTATAACTCGACTAACAATGTAAACTGGCGATTTAGTGAATCTAAAAGTTCGATATTTAAAAATATGTATAACGTCTTTGCTCCTTGTGTTGTGCTCATTTAATTCTGAATTAAAGATGAACATATCTTTGTTGTTAAAATAGAATAAAGCAGCCTTGTATATTAAGATTCCAGTTACTGTTAAAATCTTTTTATTTTTTTAAAAGCATTCTTAAAGACTCCCTCGGTGCCAAGTTAAAAATAAGTCTTAAAATTTTCTTCATTGAATGAATAAATGAATTCAATGAATAAATATTCAATGGCTGAGTCAGTTACTTAATCTAATTTTACAACTTTGTGAATACAAATTAAACATATTAGTATAATTGCAATATCAGTAGAAGCAAATGACAAGAGAAACTAAATTAATCATTATAGGTCCTTTTCCTTTCCACTGTCACAGTATAACAGTAATAAATGTAAGTGATTACTCACAGTGGAACCCTATACTTCCAAAACAGCACGACATTTCGGACTTTCCTTTCAGCCTTCCTCAGGTGTAACAGGTCTCGACCTCAACTGCCGGGGCTATCTGATGAGATGAGCAATTTTCCATGTTGTCATCCAATTGCATTGCCATAAACATGGTGCTGCTACCATGTCTATCAATCCTCTCCCTTGAAATGTCATAGCCGGATTCCTCCTTGTCACTCGCCAGTGGTGCGGGAAATTTCAACTCACGTTTTCTTTAATTAACCTTTTTATCACCCCAATCCACTCCTCACCCAAGTCCCCCTCATATCTATTTAAACTGGTCCTTTGTTTATTGATGATGCTACAACCCTCACATATTTTCCTCTTTACAATGTCATATTCTATCTTTACAACTTCCATATCACCAATGTCATGCTTCTCTTTGACCATATGTTGACTGAGTTCTGTAGTAGTTTTATCATACCTTACATCCCTTTTGTGATCCATTAGTCTTGTTTTAAAAGTCCTTTTCAACTCCCCAACATAAGATCCATTACAATTCTTACATGAAATTGAGATGGGAAGGAATTTTAAAACCAGACTAATGGAGCACACAAGGGATGTAAGGTATGGTAAAACTACTACAGAACTCAGTCAACATAATATGGTCAAAGAGAAGCATGACATTGGTGATATGGAAGTTGTAAAGATAGAATATGACATTATAAAGAGGAAAATATGTGAGGGATGTAACATCATCGATGAACAAGGGACCAGTTGAAATAGGTATGAGGGGGACTTGGGTGAGTAGTGGATTGGGGTGATAGAAAGGTTAAAGAAAAGAAAACGCGAGTTAAAATTTCCCGCACCACCAGCATGTGACAAGGAGGAATCCGGCTACGACATTCCAAGGGAGTGGATTGATAGACATGGTAGAAGAACCATGTTTATGTTGATGCAATCGGATGGCAACATGGAAACCTGCTCATCTCATCAGATAGCCCCTGGAGTCGAGGTCGAGACTCTTTACACCTGAGGAAGGCCGAAAGGAAAAGCCAAAACATCATGCCGTCTTAGAAGTATAGGGATCCACTGAGAGTAATCATTTACATTTTTTATTATTATTATAAGAGAAACTAATACAATAAACCATCAGCTGTTCATAAAACTTAAAATTAGAATCTCATCTGCATCAAGTGGCATGTGTGTCATTAGTAATGTTTTTTTTTTTTTACTTTACTCCTAAATGATTTCACTTTAATTTTTTTACATACTCTGGTAGCACTATCCTGCATTTTGAAACTTTTTTTTTGTGGTAAGTGGTGTGATCGGTTATCTTATTAATTTTGGGTTGCTGAACACAACTCCGTTGACCGTTTCTACATATCACATCACGTTTTCTTGCAATAGGTACATCAAAACGAGAGAAACAAGTTATTGCATAGACTAGCCTACAGGATAAATAAATGGTGCAAAATATGTAGCACAAACTTTCTTGCATATACATGTTTAAAGCTAGCACACAAAAAAAAAGTAAATTATTGAGACAGTTAAATTTTTTTAATACATTTTTGTAACACTAACAGGTATCTAGAACAGAAGTAATCAGGGCCAATCTCTATGTAGGCCTACATTGTTTTTACCTTAAAATAATAATGAACATAATAATAATAATTAGGGATGGGTCGATACCAGATTTTCTCGATACTCGATGTACTCAATACCGATACATGATTTTGCCCTCGATACTTCGATACTCTATACCGTCAACATTTCCAGTTTCAATAAAATCAGGTAAACTGATGTAAAAAAGTGCCAGTATGTTTTTGTTTAATCAGTTATGACTGCAATTATGATATGCAGAATATGTTTTTTTAAAAATTGATTTCAAAGTTAAGCTCCAGATTTATTCATTAAGCAGGGCTTACGGAAGAAGAAAGGTCTACCATCTCGGCCACCTGGGTCATTTTAACGGTCTAGTTGGATAAGTGCATGTAAAACAATACTGTTTTTTGTCATAGCTACCTGTATTTTAATTTCCAAGGCCTTATAAGATCACAGTAAAACAATAGGCTATGTTGTCAAGATAACTGATTTTCATTTTTTTAATAAATTCTTCTGAATACGTATATTGCCATAAAATAGGCACTAAATTGAGCATTACTCCGAAACAGATCAACCGATTTTATCCATTATGAATAGACGTCTTCCCACGGACATTGTAAATGTGTATACCAAGTTTCATAAAAATCCGGTAAAGCGTATTTGAGTTACCGCGTCTTTAAAATATACACTAAATTGGGTTTTACTCCGGTACCGGTCAACAGATTAGGTTCAAATTCAATAGGGCACTTCTCATGGACGTCATAAATGGGTATACCAAGTTTCATGGAAATCCGTTACAGCGTATTTCAGTGACGGCGCCTTTCTATTAGAAAGGCGCCATAATCTATTAAAATAGGCACTAAATTGGGCATTACTCTGGTACCGGTGAACCGATTTGGTTCAATATCAATAGGTTTCTTCCCATCGACATTATGAATGTTTATACCAAGTTTCATGAAAATCCGAAAAAGCGTACTTGAGTTATGGTGCGTACAGACACACGGACAGACGGACAGACAGACGGACAGACATTTTTTCGTCCCCCACACAATCTCATAAAGTACCATATTGGCACTTAATAAATAGGTACATTAAAAATTAAAAGTTAAGAGAACTGTGTGATACCAACTAAATTAATCAAGTGTGCATATTTAATGAGACAAAATTTAATATCATCAGTAGCCTATAATTATTTTAAAACTCTACATTAAAACTATAATTAGTTTTTTGAACCGGCCACTTACAAGTTTTTTGTTAAAAAATACTAGCATTCTCACTTAATTGCAGAATTGCAGAATTACCAAAGTATCGCAAAAGTACCGAGCGAGTTTTCTGAAGTATCGCTCGATGCCAATAGGTTTGTTCGCAAAGCAGTCAGAAACCAGGAACTTATCGTTCGCGCATGCGCTCTTTCTCCACACGCGTTCGCAAAGCGAAAATCCGTGATTCTGATTTCAATCTTCTGTTCGCAAAGCTCTCACGGACAGTTTCTGTACTATAAGAAAAGTTTGCAGGCTCTAGCATGAATTGTTATCAGAGACATGCGCAGTAACCTATTTTCACGCGCCTGACTCCTCCCTCCTATAACATTGCGCCAGATTTATAAACATAGGCTACTTATATGTATGAATAATGGAAGATAATTAAAAGTTTCCCAAAATATAGATTATATTGTCGATGTATATTGCATTTATAACATGTCAAAGGGAAATATATATTTTATTTGCATATCATATCGATTAAACGCAGAAACTATCGATTCCAAATTCTTCTAACCGTTCGCAAAGTGCAAATCACGGGTAAGTAACAGACTGGACATGCGCAGTACAACCAATTCTCAAGCAGTCACGGATTTGCTTTGCGAACAAACCTAATACCATTCAAGTATCGAGATTATCGAGGTATCGAAAGTATTGAGGATCCATCCCTAATAATAATCAATGATGAAGGGTGGATACACATCAGTCAAACTTTCTTTGTCTAAGTAAATCATGCATTTGACAAACAAAAGAACTCTATTTCAGCTAGAAATGTACACAAGAAAAGTTTAAATATTTTGAAAATCTTAATATTCTACAATAAATATCTCTGAAACAGGTAGGCTACTGTGAAATCATCTGACATTACCAAGATCGCCAACTTTGCTTATAGTATAGAAACTTGTGTTTTACCGGTATATTTTCTTTCATATTTTATATCCAATGGTGATAGAATTAGGTAATCATATTATATGACTCGAGTTCCTATTGATATCAAATTTATTATATAATGCTCTGCTATGGCTTCTGCCTCCACTCTGCTATGACTCCCGCCTCCGCTCCACGTGCTTAACTATGTGGGTAGTATTATGCATTATTTAGACTATCTGTACAAAATGTGTTACTTATGAAAGTGAGATGTAGAATTAATTTTAACGTAACATGTCCCATTGTGGTACAAGCCCAGTCAATATAACAGTGCGGTATAACAGTAAGCTGCATTACCGGCATAGCAGATGAATATTGGTGTTGGCAGCATCGTACCAACATTTGTAGACAACTGACAGACCACATAACCACATGTAGCAGCAATTGCAAAACTGCAGTACCAGTATGATTGTTGTTATTGTTATTGTTAGTGTTATAATATTATTATTATTATTATTATTATTATTATTATTATTATTATTATTATTATTATTATTATTATTATTATTACTTAGCCTAAATTGCATGCTTTAACTGCTTACAGGTCATATCATGTGTTTAGAATGTTTTTGTGAACCAGTAGTTTATTGTAACAACTAATTAGTGTGCATCTGTTTCTATTGTTCAGTGATGTCTGCTTTTCTGATATTCAGTTTAAATGATTATAATATCCAGTGACATAGCGGCGAAGAGTTATGGAAAATGAACAAGTCCTTCAAATCCAGCATTTGCTTTGCAAATGAGGAAATCATGAAAAACACAAGTCAATTTGGGCGACCACAAGGTTTGATTTGAACCTAGGACCTCTTCCCTATTAGCCTATACCATCTCGCTGTAATTGGTTTTGGTGTGTTCATTATGACTGCATTTCACAACAATAAGAAGATTATAGTTTTCTTGTTACTATGGGCAACAAAATATCATTCATATTTTTATTAACATATATGTTCTAAAATTCACATTTAAGCCATATTTATTTTGTTTTTATCTCGATACCTATTAGTTGTATAAAGAAATGTGTTTAACAAAATAGGTTCATTTTAATTTTCTCTACAACTTTACTGTGATAGGTTTTCATGTATCGCTTACTGTAATGGAGATATTCTAGAAAAATTTAAAATGGATACAAGTAGGCCTAAAGTACCCCCAAAGAAAAACGGATATAGCCATTTTATTAGTTATAGATATGAGATTCCAGTTTTAAATTTGTATTAAAATCGTTAGAGCCAATTTTTAAAAAATGAAAGGTTTTTAAACATTTTTCATGAAAAGTCCTTTAATATTTCAGTTATAAAAACCAAATTTTTGGCGGTTCAATAAAATTCCGAAAAAGGCCCTAATTAAAAATATGAAGGAAATACAATGAACTGTTTACCCACTGTGCTTGTCCACAGACAGATGAGACAGACCGACATATGGACAGACGTCATTCCAAAAACACTTCTTTCGGTTTCTAAGCATCATGAAACATGTTTTCCCAGTGTTATCTCGATTTTGACTTTTTGTCACGATCACAATACTTTATATAAACTGATTGTGTTGGCTATCTGGGTTGGGCCGCGTCATGTTTTTAGTATCTAAATTTTCTGACATCCTGTTATGTCCTTCTTTGGAGAATTAATAGTTTTAATGTGAATCATTCTCCGAAGGAGGACACGACAGGATGTTCGAAATGTTAGATACAAAAAACATGACTCGACCCAACTCAGATAGCCAACACAATCAGTTTATTTATAACACCAGCCGTGGAAGGCTGCAAACTTATCACACTACGTATATGCGAGAAAGTAAAAGTACTGAAAAATAGGATAAATTTGATAATACGCGTAGTTTCAGAGAAAAATAAAATAATATTTTTAAACAGTCCAAAACATATGTATTACACTATTTTTTGTGAGCGCAGGCCTAATAAAATCAGGTAAACTGATATAGGAGAGATTGTTCCAGTACCGGACTTGTCCCAGTACCAGACAGGATGAGGTTCACCTCTTTCCCTAATAGATGGCAGAAGATTACGTTTATACACTTCTAGAACTATACCAATGAGACTACTTGGTAGAATATCTTTGGATTTCCTTTTGCCACTGTGGAGATATACAACTTTAAGTGCACATCGTCTGCTGAGTTAGTTCGGAAGTTAATATTTGGAGTAATTGCTGAACATCTAAACATAATTTGACGAAATTTGTTACATGTTGTTAAAAATTCTATATTTGTAGGCACTAGTATAATATGTATTTTTTTAGAAAAATCCCATTAGGTTATAATTAATGACATCTTTTTCTAAGGTCGTGCATGGTCCCAATACCAGACAGCATCGTTGTACTAGAAAAGAATTGGCTTGGAAAATAAAATAACGGAATGTCATTATTTGCTTTCAAAAACTACTATCGTGTTTGCAAAACCACAAAAACACCCCACGTGTGTTCCTCTTCCAGTCGATGCGGTTATATCAGTCAACATAGCTGCATCTTCAACTTTTAGAGTTAAAAGCTTACAAAAATGCTATTCGACTGATTTCCCATGTAGTCAGTAATTATTTGAAGAGGATATAATCATAACTAAAGGAGGGAATAAGAGAGAAATTAAGTGAAATGTTAACATCCACATAAATTGAAAAGCAAACGGAGGAAAAATAAGTTCCTGAAAAAAAATTAGTGGGCCTATGTAAAGAGGCCATTCCAAACAGAAACCAATTTCAAAATGTACCCTATCCAAAAGAAAACATCACTTTGGAATTGGAGATGGGATGAAGAATGCCAAGGAAGAATGAATGTCGTATTTTGTATTGTCTTTTTAGAAGGAAGGGGGTGTTGTTGTGCTTGCTCATGTTGGCTCTGGTGGCAGTAAAAATATATCATTCTTTGTGTGTATGCATTGTAAACAGAGACAATCACTGAAGGAAGTGAGGCGGTATGCGCCGGTATGGAATACCGTCACTGGTTTTAAATGTCCAAAGACATACCAGCACTGGTTTCAATGGTGAAATAGCATACTGTCACTGAAAATCAATGGCTATTTAATACAAATTGTTAATGTTCCTTTGAGTCGTAATATAATAATTACTTTTCATGATTATTCACCAACTCGTACGCTTTCATCGGTTTGGAGCCATCGTAATGGCTACACCACTAGATTCTATGTTTTAAAAATATTCCTCGGTAACAAAATGTTGTGACTTTTATATTGTTTAAATAGGTTTTAAATACTTTTAAAATATCTTTATTGAAGTAAATAAACTAAACTCAACGGCTCTACATCCCTGGCCTAGCACCCGACCGCTGCTCATCTACCACAGATGGCAGGATTTTGGGCATGTGGTGAGCATGCCGACACCTACTGCTGTTATTGATGGTTTCCGTGATGTGAAATAAATAAAGGTCTGTCAATCGACAGTTCATGATGTTCTAGACTTGTGCTCCTACTTGGCAATCATCTATAAAGCAGGGTTGGTTACTCATGAAGGAAGTTAATTAAAAACACCAAGTATCCATGTACTAAGTACTAAGGTAATCCATGTGATATAATAGTTATAATAGTCATCTTTTACTATTATATCACAAACTTTTAAATGTGAATACAAATGCTGAATGGATTACCTTAGTACTCATAATTTAGTGAAACTTGACTTCACACCACCGCCGTCTCGAGAATTACACTGCCTGTCCTATGCTTTATTTTAACATGGAGTTTAGAGAATTGCTCAATTGCCTAATTTCTCCAGTAGAGGCGACACAGTTCACACCCAGATTGCAGCAATCACCGCCACCTATACAACTCCCATCTGGAGAATACACGAGTAATAGAGTCTAGAAGGCAGTGCCCTACACATTACCGTACATTGCTTCTATGCATTTGCTGCGTCAAAATAAGCATTAAACAGACACAGATACTTGTGTTATTTGTTTAGAACATAATATTATTCCAGTATATGACACTTACCTTGAATTGGAATTTTGGAGCAATAATTAAAATAAATGCAAATTAATTAGACGCATTGATAGACTATATTACGAGACGGTGGTGACAGCACTACATAATCAACAATGTCGTAGCAAGAAACAACAAGCAATCTGGGTGTGAAAGGTGCTGCCATCTGTAATGTCGCCGAGTACGCAAAATTAGCCGTATAGGACAGGCAGTGTATACATGAGTAATACAGTTTAGAAGGCAGTGCTTCGCACATTACTTATAATAATTGACTTAGTGTCTAATGACCAGTTGTTAAGCAACTATATTTTAATTAATTGTATATAAAAGGTTATAATAATTGAATTAATTTTATCACTTGACTTATTGATTTAACTATATTAATTTCTTATATCAATATACTAAAATTTTTTTATGACAAGTTGATGTTCAACTATCTAATTAATTTTATGATGTAATTATTCTTATGACTATCATGTATATTTGATAAACTAAAAGGTAAAAATACTTATGAAATAAGCTTACTTTATGTACATACAGTGTACTCTCGATAATTCGGACCTCGGTATGCCGGACTTGGATAACTCGAACAGACTCTTGGCGATCCAGACCCAGATCTACAGCCATTCTACGACCACTGCAGAACTGCAAGAGAAGTAATTATTCAAAAGCAACAGAAACAATGTGTACACAAAAGAACATTTACAGTTTCTTTCGGGCTAAATCTTCTCAGAAAAATATGCTCACAGTGCCACATCAATCATAATAGTGTACTAATAATGTAACAGTGAGTATTTCAGACTATGTTCTGCCTCATACGTTTTGTTATTGTAGCTTAAACACGAAATTTCATTACTTAAATACCATTTCCTAATTTACTACGAAATTTCATTACTTAAATACCATTTCCTAATTTACTCTCCATAAGCCGGACATTTCATAACTCGGACAGACCTCCGCCCACTTTAGTCCGGTTTATCCAGAGTCCACTGTATAACAAAACTGTATCAATATGCGTTACTAACAATAAATTATACAAAACTGTAAATATTCTACAACTTCAGCCCCAGTATTCTGGTAGATTATAAAAAACCACATTCTAGTGCTTAAGGCTGAATTTAAAATTCTAACTATCATATAATTCAGCACTAGTGGAAATGAAATTCATTAATATTAAACAATATCATTAAGAATAAAATCATGTAATTACTGCAATTTATGTAAAAACGATGTCAGTGTTAATAAATATAATGTTTTAATTATTTTTCTGTTAAATACATAAATTAAACAAAACATCTAGCAGTTGAGTAAATAATCCCGGGCACCTGCTAGTTATAACTTAACTGAGTAGGCCTATGCTATATCAGAAGTTCAAAGAAAATCCTCTCCACTGGTAACTTATTCATTACTGTATGCTTTGTATTAGTTCAGAAAAAGGTATGTTGAGAACAGAAATAATATATATGGTTTCTACATTCCAGATTATAGGAGTGTTATGCATCACCATGCTCAGTGTATGCTTTGCTGAGAACAACATCCCTGAGTCCATAACCCCTATTGAGAATCAGACCAGCATTAAAAATCCTAATCCCAGTGTACAACAAGAGGGTCTGACCAGCACTACAAATCCTAATCCCAGTGATATTAAGAAAAATGAAGATATTCAAAAAACTGAGGAAATGGAGACTGCAGAGACCAAATACAAAGGTGGAGGAGGAGGAGGATGTGGAGGATGTGGAGGAGGATATGGGAAATTCAGCAAAAAAAAGGGATAAGTAATTATAAAAAGAATGCATCCAGCAGGAAAGCAGAGCCAGAAGCAGGAGATACAACGGTAAATGGAGAATTAAATTAATGTTAATAAACCATGAAGATTTCATGTTTTTGGGAATATAAAATAAATACATGTTCATATAATGGTACTGTATATTGTATTTCTAACTTCCTATATGCCAGAAATCTGTGAACAGTTATATCGTATAATAATTCTTGAAAGTGATCTATAAAGGATCAAGAGTATACAGGATCTGCAATGCTAAGCTGAGAATCATAGGGTATAGGATTAAGGCCCTCCTGGCTTTAGGTATTTTGGTGCCCTAGATAAGAAATAATTTTGGCGCTCCCTAAATTGCCACCTCAATCATTCCATTTTCTACCATTTGATTAAACACAGAATTTCACGTTCTCTAACCTTGGTAAATGGTTAAATAAAATTTATGAAAGGCTAGACATATCTAGATAATACGGGGATTAAATAAAAAAGTAGGCCCTACATTTAATTGAAAAGGTTATAACTTTTCATATTTACATTAAACAAACAAAGAAACTAAATCATATATAAGTTTTTCCAGGTGATAGGAGTTGAAAAGGGGCTTAAAATTCTAAAGGTAATTTCTTTTTAAATTTAACGTTGCATTGAAAATGTAATCATTTTTTAAAATCTGTATGTTGCCCCTAAAGAGTTTCTAAAAATTTCCCACCCTAGGCAGCTCCTGGTTTGCCTTTCTGGACAAGCCGGCCCTGGGCCCTTCCCTCTGATTACTGCACTCCCCCCGTCACCTTTCCATCTCATCGCACTGGGAAAATGTAGTGTCCTCCCAGATGTTCCAAATGAAGAAATGGGGTTATACTTCTGCTAAGGAGGAACAGTCAAATCTTTACCTGGCTAGTGGTAGGCCTACTATTGGATAAAAAAATATTTGTATGCTTGTAAGAAAGTGAAAATCTTCCTAAGTAAAATGTAAAAAGAGTCTTTCAGCTACTGCTTAAGAATTTATACTCTCAGTTATCTGTGGAATTGGGTGGCACAGCAACTGCAAATGGCAGAAATCACGAAAATGCTTTTCAACAATTCTTATTTGCAATAGGGGGTTTAAACATACAATATTGTGACTTAATAAACAAAACTTTCTCTACTTGCAAGTTTGTTGGTTTACTTTTTCACAAAAACTGTTTTTGTTTTTCATATTGAAACACTTCTTCTTTATTTCTGATTGAAGTTTTACTTTTAATACCATAATTTATGGATGCAAAAAAAACTTAACTCCATGGCACTATATCCCTGGAGCGACTAGGCCTACCATCTGAACTGCTGCATATCTACCATAGGCAGATTTCAGAATTGGGGGGTCATGTGGTCACCATGCAGATACCTGTTCCCATTAATGATTTCCCTAACTTGAGCTGCTACTTATTAATTAAGTAGCTCCTCATTTTGTTTCATGAGGCTGAGTGTACCCCATTTCAGACCTTCCTAACAAATACAAGGAGGTACGAGGATCGAACCTAAGCCTGCAGACCCATAATCAGTTACCCTAACCACAAGACCACAGAAACAGTCATCATTGTAGAAAAGGAAGGATGAAAGCAATAGAAAACTATGGATGATCCACAAAGCAGATAATCAGACTGCGAATAATCAAGAATTTACTGTATTTTCTTGTTCATTGCATTCTCTATGTTCCTCTGTATCAAGAATCAACAAAGCAGTGCCATGAATTCTATACAAGGAAGGAAAATTTATTGGGTGAGCTATGCAGAGTGAAGTATTGCTGTATATAGTCTTCTTCACTTCTGCTTATTCATTTAGCATTGTCAACCATCCCACATCCCTGAGGAAATACAAAATTTTGACCAAATATATCCAAACAGCTGGATCCTGTACATTTCCATTTTAATAATATTATCAGTGATGTGAAAAGTACAAAAAGAAAGTAATTGGGCTGAATTACAATTAGGCCTACCTGAGAGACGGTTTACTTAATTACAATTACAGATTACTTTTCAAAAAGTATTAATTGAAATTTCTATTACAATTGCAATTAATTTACAAAATGGCAGTACCTAATAATTCCTTGGTTTTTTATTGTTTTGGGCACAGGGCCAAAGTTATTGGGCCATTCAGTGGTAAAGCTGCCTGGGACATTACAATGTCTCCAATTATAATGGGGGAAGAAAGAAAGAAAAAAAAAACACACACACACATCAATACCAATATTTCCAGACACACTGAGTAACTTTTCGTTAATATTACCTCTAATTTGGATATTAGTTGCAAAAAAGTAATGATGACTATGTAGCAAGCCAGAATGATACTACTACTAATGAGTACTATAATGTAACGGCTACAATTTTACTTCCAGAAGTAAATTAGAAGTAAAAATTACATTTAAAAAGGTAACAATTACATGTAAATGGGACTAAAAAAGGAATTGTTAGATGAAATCCAATTACTCTTGTTCAATTACTTCCCATCACTGATTATCAATAACAAAACAGTGAAAGTTTAAAATGAAAACATACCATTAAGTAGTCATGTCATGGTTAATCCAAAAGACAACAACATGGCAGCTTTATATCTCTGTTGGTCATCTTGACAGCATATTGCAGCTCTTCAATTCTATTTGAGGAATCCTTCCATCCTGTCAATATGCTGATATGGTCTCCACCATGTCTAAGGTTCATTCCAATTTGAGCTTGTTCTGAAACAGATATTGTTCATCATTTGTGATTAATTCATCCATCTTGGACACTATAGTCCATTTGAAACGTCGGAGGAGCAAACATAAACACGGGAGGGAAGAAGCGAAAAGCGTCGTTCACAAGATGTCGAACGAAGAAAGTTTGGCAGTGTTTAAGTTTAGTTGTCCTTACTTACGCAATTTTCCCACGCAATAAATTATCGAGATTCTGCTAGCCTACTTAACCCCTCCATGCCCAATGTTTATTACCCTTCTCAACTCACAATATTTCGCAGCAACATTTCAATCACTTTAATTAAAATCTTTTTGTGCATTATAAGTCTACGTATTAGTTGTATTTCAACAAATTAAGCAGTATTTTAAGTTTAATAATTTTAAAACAGAATTTACACTTGGACAGCACGAGAATATGAAGATAATAATTACAATAATAACAAAAACGATAATAAAAATAATAAACATAATACGCAATAATAATAAACAATAACAATAACAATAGCCATAACCATTATACGCTGTAATAATAATAAAATAATAATAATAATAATAATAATAATAATAATAATAATAATAATAATGATGATGATGATGATGATGATGATGAAAAGAATAGAACAGTACCATTGCCGAAATTACCTTCATGTAAAGTTTAAAAGATTCATGAAAGTGGTAGTATTAGAACGCCTGTACCATAAGGTCGATCATGAAACTTTATTTAGTATATCTCTAATCGATGTATGTGGATTATCATGCAGTACAGATTTTACAAATTGATTATTTGAATTTTTTCACCACTACTGCTTTACCCCGTTGATGTTTTTTCACCGGTGACTGCATCTTGAAGCTGCCAGGTTGAGGATTATCCCCCATTTTGCAAAGTAGCACAAGTAAACTTAACTCCGTGGCGCTAACATCCCAGAAAGGATAAGGCCTACCACCCGACCGCTGCGTCATCTACCATAGGCAGACGGCAGGATTGGGGGCATGTGGTCAGCATGCCGACACTCACGGCCGTTAATGGTGGTTTCCATGACCGGAGACGCTATTTCTCTATCAAGTAGCTCCTCAATTTGAATCACGAACGAGGCTGAGTACACCCCTACCAAACCTCCCTACCTCAGAAAAATCCGAGCAGGTACCGGGATCGAACCCTGGCCGACGGATCTGTAGACAGCGACGCTAACCACAAGACCACGCCAGCGGCCTAGTAGCACAAGTAGCCTAAACTACTTAATTTCTAGTTCACTCACTACTCCTAATAGTGATAAATATTACACTATCATATTAACAGTACCGTAACTAAAACAATAACGATGGCGATAATAATTAATAATAAAATAGGAATAACGATAACAATAATAATAACAGTAATAATAATAACAATGAAAACGGGTACGAAGCAAAGATTCACTTCTGAAAGAAAACAAGACGTTGCAAATATACTACCACCAGACACTGCGTTTACTTCAAACTAATACAAGAACAAGTGAAAGGTTGTGAACCGTGCTGCCAGGGGTGTGTTACTGTCTCAACCAATGAGAGCCAGGAAAAAAGGTGATTGACACAGAGAGGTTGTTTATGTTTGGTGTATAGTAACTTACATCATCGTCATTATGTACTTTGAATATAATATACGACCTCAGAATATAACATGTGATATTGCAAACTGTATATTTTCTGACCACGATGGTGTCTGGATTAAAATTTTTAACTTAGGAGAGAGTAACCCGATTAAAAAGTATATAACTGTAATCTCAAAACCGATAACTGATGATAAAATATTAAAATTTATTAATGCTCTCAATGCAATAGACTGGCACCAACTATTGGGTAATTCTCAGTCAGCCCTATTCTCGGCTGAAGTAACTTTTGAAAGGTTTCTTACGTCATTTGTAAAAACCTTTGAGACGTGCATACCACAGAGGAAATGCAAAATTAAAATTAAACCTACGCGTAATGTGAATCATAAAGACAAAAAAACCTGGTATACCACTCAATTAGCAAAAAGAAAACAAGAAGTAATGCAATATTACATGAGAATATTATAGGAGAAAAATTCCTCCGGCACTGGGACTTGAACCCAGGACCTTTGGCTATTCGCGCCAATGCTCTACCAACTGAGCTAAGCCGGAGCTCAATTCACAGCGCCAGATAGAACCTCTCTCCTATGATTAATTGCCCTAATGGTCTACCTCACAGACAGACAAGTTATGTCATATGCAGTACTGTGAGGCACACTAAGTAGTGATTTTTGAGACCGGGCTCCCACTGTTATTGTACAGTTAACATTCAAGATAGATATATAAGCAATCATGAACCACAGATTATTGTCTCTGTTGGACACTACATGAGAATATTATAGGAGAAAAATTCCTCCGGCACTGGGACTTGAACCCAGGACCTTTGGCTATTCGCGCCAATGCTCTACCAACTGAGCTAAGCCGGAGCTCAATTCACAGCGCCAGATAGAACCTCTCTCCTATGATTAATTGCCCTAATGGTCTACCTCACTGTTAACTGTACAATAACAGTGGGAGCCCGGTCTCAAAAATCACTACTTAGTGTGCCTCACAGTACTGCATATGACATAACTTGTCTGTCTGTGAGGTAGACCATTAGGGCAATTAATCATAGGAGAGAGGTTCTATCTGGCGCTGTGAATTGAGCTCCGGCTTAGCTCAGTTGGTAGAGCATTGGCGCGAATAGCCAAAGGTCCTGGGTTCAAGTCCCAGTGCCGGAGGAATTTTTCTCCTATAATATTCTCATGTAGTGTCCAACAGAGACAATAATCTGTGGTTCATGATTGCTTATATATCTATCTTGAATGTTAACTGTACAATAACAGTGGGAGCCCGGTCTCAAAAATCACTACTTAGTGTGCCTCACAGTACTGCATATGACATAACTTGTCTGTCTGTGAGGTAGACCATTAGGGCAATTAATCATAGGAGAGAGGTTCTATCTGGCGCTGTGAATTGAGCTCCGGCTTAGCTCAGTTGGTAGAGCATTGGCGCGAATAGCCAAAGGTCCTGGGTTCAAGTCCCAGTGCCGGAGGAATTTTTCTCCTATAATATTCTCATGTAGTGTCCAACAGAGACAATAATCTGTGGTTCATGATTGCTTATATAGCAATATTACAGATTATATAAGATCGATAGGTCGGAAGATACAAAACTATCTTATACTAGGTCTTTAAAAGAATATAAAATCGCCATAGTTGAAACCAAAAAACAATACAATAGTAATTGCATTGAAACTGCTAATAACAAATGCAAGAAAGCGTCAATTCGATAGCAAAAGGTAATAATAGACAGAATATTGAAATATCACCTGAGGACTTGAATAATTTCTTCATAAATTCGGTGGAAGAAATTAATCGTAATATTGTACAGCCTAATATATTGCCCATTGATATATTAGAATCTCTAAACATAAGGCACAATTATGGTAACTTTGACTTTCATGTAGTAACACCTAAGCAGATATTAAAAATTGTTAGGAGTATTAAGTCGTCTGATAGTGTTGATGCTTATGATATATCGATAAATCTTCTTAAAAAAGTAGTGGATTGCATAATGTACCCACTCACGCTATGTATAAACAAATGCATCACTGACGGTATCTATCCTGATAAGCTAAAGCTAACAAAGGTCACTCCAGTCTATAAAAAAGGGGAATATAGTAATCCAGCTAACTACCGTCCTATATCATTGGTGCCAGTGTTTTCAAAAGTACTTGAGCGTATTATGTATGAGCAACTAAGAGATTATATAGATCAAGCAAACATACTTAGTGGATCACAGTTTGGTTTTAGGAAAGAAAGGTCTACTGTAGATGCTGTTGTCTCTCTTGTAAAAGTGGTGCTTCAAACCTTTGAAAATAAGAATCTAGCCCAAGCTACCTTATGTGACTTGAGTAAAGCGTTCAACACTGTCAACCCTATTCAGCTTCTAAAGAAACTAAGTTATTATGGCATCAATGGTACTGCCCTCAAGATTATTAGATCTTACCTCACAAACCGAAGACAAGTGGTATGTATAGGAAAGAAACGCTCCAAGATTTTGGACGTAAAACGTGGGGTACCCCAGGCATCTGTCCTGGGCCCTCTGTTATTTATTATAATGATCAACGATCTAGCGTCCTTCATACCAACTCATATAACTTTATATGCGGACGATACAACATTCCTAAATAGCCTACTAGCACTGACTATCAAACTCTTCATATGTTAGCGGAGGAAACAATGTCTATGGCAGACATATGGTTTAGGGCCAATGGGTTCTTGCTTAATGATAATAAAACCCAGAAACTAATATTCAGTTTAAGGATATCCCCGCAGAAAGTAATCAAGACAACAATAGTGGAAAATTTCTAGGTTTCATAATTGACAAGAAATTATCTTGGACATCACATACTAATTACATCACAGCTAGGCTATCTAGAGTTATATACCTAATAAGAAACCTAAAAAATCATGTTACTGATACATATGTGAGAACAGCCTATTTTGCATTTTTCCATAGTGTAATCTCTTACGGCATATTGCTATGGGGAGGTAATAGTCATGTAAATTACATTCTTCTGCTACAGAAAAAGGTTATCAGAATATTAACTAATTCTCATAAATTGGAACACTGTAAACCACTATTTATTCAAACAAGAATCATGACAGTAATAAACCTGTACATATATACATTGCTCATTTACATAAAAGAAAATAATTTAACGGAAGTACAACAAAGACACGATATTCATTCATACAATACTAGGAACAAGCAGCACATCTACTTACCTTATCACAGATTTACCAAATTACTTATGAGCTTCGATGTGATGGGAATAAAAATATACAACAGTTTACCTCTGGAACTTACACAGCTACCCTTCTCAAGATTTAAAAAGACTGTATATAACTGGTTTATTATCACACCGTATTATGAAATAAAAGAATTTTTTAATGATAAAGACAAATTCTGAACGAACACTGCTATATTGTAACATATACAATCACATGTACTCTGTCTGTATTGTAGTTTTTATTGTCTTATGTTGTCTGTGTTGATATTATTGTTTTTATGGTAATTTAACTTAGTTAGGATAATGTATGTTTTAATTTTGGTTACTTGACCATCCATTTAATTAACTACTAATCATTTAACCTTGACATGTACATATTGTAGGAATTTTACTATTTTACAGTAACTGAATTTAACTAGGATAAGGAAGGTTTTAGTGTTAGTATATACATCATTACTTAACTTCACCCTTCTTATGTACATATTGTAAGGGTAAGCTTTTATTAATGCATATATTTATTACATTTTTTTATTATTAATTTAATTGTAAACTATGTACACACATATACATCATGACGTTGTCTATAGCTCTGCTCCATGACAATAAAATATTATTATTATTATTATTATTATTATTATTATTATTATTATTATTATTATTACTTGAGTTTTGTCCATTCTGTAGCGATAATCTTAATGATTTATGTATAGCGTAGAGCTTTATCACTGGTACTCACTACTAAATTGCGGTATTTTGTTTACCTGTTGGAGCGCTTTCAACCGCTGAAGATGGCCGCTCCATGCGGTTGAAAGCGCTCCAACAGGTAAACAAAATACCGCAATTTAGTAGTGAGTACCAGTGATAAAGCTCTACGCTATACATAAATCATTATTATTATTATTATTATTATTATTATTATGAGTATTTCTTCCTAAAAATTAAGGTAAGAGAGAGAAAGTTTCTACATAAACAAAACAATTAAGAGTCCCTGATATTGTAATATCATTTTTTGGTATGCAAGTTAAATAAGTTTCAGCTGGCTGACAATCTACGAGTTATTTTCATAGGCTGTGGTACAGTACCCAGCAGGTGTTAGCAGAGGTTCTTATCCATAGAGATGGGAGCTTTGGGGTTAAGCCCAATCTTTTACAAGTTCCATGTGCTACTTTGGATTTTCCAATAAATAAAATGTTTAAGACAACATGGAGCAATATATTATCTATATGTTTACCTGTTGATGAATACTGAACATCTAGTAAGGGTTCCTTAGTGGTATATATACTGAACATCATCCTACATCATTAATCAGCATGCTTTGCATCGCTCAGAGTTCAAACTCAGGAAATTATTACACAATGAGGTTCAAACTCTGATAATAATATTTGACTCATAACAAGATTTACTTGTGGTCATCCAATGACCACAAAAGCTTTATCATGTAATTTCTTTCGCTATTGCAACATACTGGAGACTTGTGAATAATATTAATATATTTGCATTAAGCCAGTATTTAAAAAAAATCAATTCAATTAATAACAAACAATAAACAAAATTAAACAAAATCAGTCATAAAAATCATGATGCCATCACACTAGTACATGAACATACAAACTGTTAACAATAGTTACTTTTTATAGATATTTAGATACAATCTGGTGTATCAAATTCACAGGAATAAGTATTATTTCTACCCCAGCTACTATCATTGTGCAATTGGAGGCCGCTGGTTTGGAGTAGTACTGTACAACTGTGTCAGATACCCTCTGAACACCTGTATCGATATTTCTTCCCACAAACACTCTTCTCTCTGCTCGTTGGCATGAGACACATCTTTGGAGAATGTTAACCTCCAACAAAGTTCTGTCGGGATACTAAAACACTCTTCTCTCTTGTAGAAACTAATATTGGGAGGAACAGAGTGAAGTCATAATATATATTAGTAAGGCTATTTTATCACACTTAAACTTCACCATTAACTATTTACGTAGTTTCAGTCACCCTTGTGACTATCCTCAGCTACATCTGAATCAGGAAATTGCTTACTGTCACTTCACCTCCCGTTGCTTGCAGCATAGACTGTAGTAAATGACGTCGATACTTTTTTTCATGATTTCTAATACGCCTTGGTCCATGGGCTGTATCAGGCTAGTGCTGTTTGGTGGCAAAAATAGAGCTCGGATTCCATCACAAGTGAGTTTTTCTTCATCAGGGTGACACCTTGCGTTGTCTAGTGTCAAAATCGCTTTCATAGGCAATTTTTTTCTTCAAATATTTGTTTGTTTCGGGCACAAACTTTTCAAGAAATCACTTCTTAAAAATGGTTTTGTCCATCCACGCTGATTTCTGATGGGTGTAAATAACAGTCAATGCAGATTTTGTGATGTTTTTTAAAGCCCAAGGCTTGGTATCTTTACTGATGATCACCACTTGTGTTTGCTGCACCAAGCACTGTTACCCTCTCTTTTGATTTTTTAAGACCTGGTGCCGCCTTTTCTTCTTTAGAGGCAAGGGTCTTAGAAGGCAACATCTTATAATTTAGTCCTGTTTCATTACAGTTATGCACCTGATCTAACATAAGATTTTCTTCTGTAATAATCTTTTGAAAAATCTCACAAAACTTCTCTACAACTTCAGAGTCTGCAGACAGTTTTTCACTACAGATACAAGTTGCCTGATACCGTATCGTTTTTTCCATCGTTCCAACCATCCTGCACTCACAGAGAAATCTTCTTCACCTTCTTCCAGCTCATTACGGAAAAACAGAGCCTTTTCTTGAAGTTTGGGACCCGAAATAGGAATTCCTTTTTGACACTGTTGACTTAACCAAAGAAAAAGTGCTTCATTAGTTTTTTTCACAATCAGATTTTTTCATTGATTTTCTGTTGGACAATGAAATGTTAACACATTCAACAGAAGAAAACTTTTCAATTTTGCTTCTGTATCTGTGCCAATCTCCAACTGTTGTTTCGCCTACACCGTAGTCAACTGCAATCTTCTTTAGTGTATCCCCTTGATCATTTCTCTTCAATGCTTCTAGTTTCTCTTTAATAGAAACAAATATTCTCTTGGCCTTTCCACTCGTTTCTGCAAAAGATAACTCACGAAAAAGAACAAGAAAATCAAGTTTCAAATTACAGTAGGCCTACTGTAATAACACACTGTACATTGAATAACACAAATGAGCCCGAACTGGTAACAGTACAAGCAGACAGAATGACACTGAATGACTGATCGCCACCTACGTGACCTACGGGACGTTGCCAACCCGCATCCCTCCCACCTTCCATTTCCAACTGCACCTTCCCTGAGCCTCCTTTGTATGTTGTCAAAGATAAATAAATAAATAAATAAAATTAGCCTGTAACATCCCATTACGGGCCAAGGCCTCCTGCAGTGCAGGGATAGCTAGGGAAGCTCCTTAGGGGTGCTACCCCTAAGGAAGGATGTCAACGACAAAGGTACATTATTAAAAAAAAAAAAAAAAAAAAAACATAAAGGTACTTTATTAAAAAAAAAATTCTCCTTAAGCCTTTATACATGGATTTTTTAAATTTTCTGTTTTTTTGCATCTTGGATTGCACAGAAACTTGTATTATCAAGGCTCGGATTATCGCGACTGTACTGTAAATAATTATTTTATTTTATTTTATTTGAAAGAATTGTAATTATATCAGACATTCATTTTTATATAATTAAAGTCATTATTAAAATATTTTGTCTGTCCTTTATAGAAGTAGATGTGGTCCTTCCCAATCATAGTGCACCTACCCTTCAATGGCGGCTATTCAGGGGAAGTAAGTGAAGTAGCACTTCACCAGTATTTTTCCTTTACAATACGTAAATTTTAAAGTTTATTTTCCATATCACAAATGTTTGTTTTTACCATAATGTATTTCTACAATTTTGAATTTCCCGCCACGACTGGTGTCAACGCTAGGAGGCAGTGCGCGCCCAAGTCCTGCTAGCATTGAAGCTGAACAAGTATTCACCTCCCCAGATGCTTGGGTAGTCTGTTCCACTAAAATTGGCTAAGGATCCACTAAGGATGGCAAGCGGCAGTTTTCTCGCTTATCCCACATCCCCATACTGACGCGAACAGACTACCCACGAAGCTGTCCCTCTTGTTCAAGCATTTCCTTCGCCAGTACCTCACAGTCTCACACTGTCAGCTCGGAGAAACAGGTGGGCACGTTTGCACTTGAATACAGGGTTCATAAAGCACACATATTATCCATCACAGCCTTGATGTTAATACTTTGAACACTACAAATATAATTACACTGTATTGTTCTTCTAATCCCAGTCCATTTGCCAGTTTATACTCCGAAGAGAACGTGGATCATGACGTTTCATTCCTACAATGCATATTTTTTCATAGGTAATCATACGACATGGAACATATTAATCACTGCACATTAATGCCTTGAAATATCCAGTAACGAGCTGAAGTTTATCAGGTAAAATTGCATCTTTCCGACCCTCGCAAGCATATTAACTTATAAGATAAACAGTCATTGGTCGATTGCTAAAGATTATTAGTCAATACCAAGTCCCCATCGCATGAATGGAATATTCTGAATAATCTGATTTGGAGAATAATAATTATGATAAACATAGATAAATTCGTGGCAGAGAAGCAGGATCGAATTTATCTCATGAGACTCATAATCTCGAGTGGGCTTTATTAAGAGTATTCCATGAATAAATGTATCAGATTTTATAAATAATAACTACATTCTTACCCGCATTGTTTAAAATCAAATCATCATTGTGCCAGCTGTCAGATCACGACGTAGGCCTACTAAATGAAGAATAAAAAATGTTGCCAGTTACTAACTAACCTGACAAGTAGCCTATCTTGTTTAGTGAATATTTGAATTCAGAAAGAAATTCTACTGCAGCTAGAAGAAAAGCAGCCATTCTATGATGATATCACCGACAAGTTTGTAGCGTTAAAGGGCTGCCGAAGGATTGTTTTGGTTTACAAGACATAGGTGAATTCCGTTATTAACATAAGCATGTGGCATTTTTTTCTCTTCACCTGATTTTCCGGCCACGAGCTGCCACTGCTACCCTTCTACTCCATGTTGAGGCACACCAATTGGTGGCTGCAATTTAGGGATTAACTATTAGTCAGACTAGACATAGTTAGTTCCAAAAGGAAATGAACTTAAGCCAAACGGGTGTAGAATTTACGTGTAATTTAAATTCATGTTTCAAGACAATGGATCATGATAATAGTGTGTTCATAGGAATAATTGTGTTTTATATACTATCATGTGTATATATAGCAATATACATAAATTATTTGAGAATTTATTGCCTGTGTCACTGTGCTGTGAGGCCTTGTGATTCTCTAGCCCAGGGCTGTTCAACATGAGACCCACGGGCCACATGTATAAATTACCCTCAAATATGAAATATGCACAATTCTTACATTAATGCACCACTTCTAAAGCCTTTTTAAGTGAAATACTCGGTGAAATATGTCTTCGCAGATAAAAGCGGCCCTTGGGGCACTTGCAGTTGGATAGCCCTGCTCTAGCGCATCATCCTGCATTGAACCCCGACTATATGAATTATTCTAGTTATTGTAATATGATGTATTTAATATTCTATTAATTTTAAGTAATATTCAGGATTCTGCACATTTGCTGCAAGACTTGCATAGGAAGGTAAACCATAGCTTCGTGTTAGCTTGTTTCATTGCCAGATTTGTGATGTAGTTTGTGCTCTTCCTATTATGGACATAATAGTTCATCTCCAATCATAATTCAGAATGGCAGCGGCAAATATGATTTATAACCAACACCGATGCCAGATAATACCTTAGGAAATGGAAGATGGAATGATAGGATTTATCTTGTATGTAGTATAAAAAGTTTTACCCGATGTGGCAGACGCCCTTCATTACTTGGATTTGTTAAAGTAGAGATGTAGGTATAGTTGACTGGCATGGAGTGATTGTGATCCTTATCATCAAGGGTTGGACTACTGTACAGTTGGAGGGACTCAGCCTCATCATGTATTAAAACCAAATCGTAATATTGCTTTCTTAACACATTTTGTCACAGCAACTGCCAATCTGATATATGACAGCATTACTTACTTACTCAATGGCAGTAGACAATTCCTCAGCAAGCTAAAGGAATATTATCTATTTTATGGAACCTGAAGGTTTATTGCCGTGCTTACCTGAGCCTGCCGTTCAACCATATTGTGCATTAACTCCATCCAACCATTCATCGCAAATCCTACTTCCCTTAAATCTATCCTAATATTGTCCTCCCACCTTCGTCTAGGTCATCCAAGTGGTCTTTTTCCTTCGGGTCTCCCAATCAATACTTATGAAATACATCTTTCCTCCACATGCAACATGTCAGCCCATTTCCCCCTCCGTGACTGAATTATCCTTACTATAGCCGGTGAAAAGTACTGATTATGAAGCTCATCGTTATGCAGTTTTCTCCAGTCCCCATTTTCATCTTTTTTAGGCCGAAATATTTTCTAAGCACCCTGTTTTGGAACACTCTCAGATTATGTTCTTCCCGAAGAGTAAGCGACCACGTCTCACATCCATATCATACAACCAGCAGGATAATAGTCTTATAAATTTTTATTTTTAGATTTCTGGACAGAAGACGAGAAGATAAGAGTTCTTGAACTGCATAATAACAAGCAACAGATTTTAGTCGACACTTAACTTCTACCATAATATTATTTGTCTCTGTAATTATTGCTCCCAGATATTTGGATTTCTCCACTTGTTTGAATGATTTACAGGCTATTCTGATATTTTGTAATGCATTACTTTGACGTTTCATGACCATGTACTTAGTTTTTTCTGCATTAATTTCCAATCCAACATTCAAGAAGGCATCAAAAAGAATGCTTGCTTGATTTATGGATCCTGTCAGTGTAAAATTTTCAGGGGGTAAAATAGTCCCTCGTTCAGATCTTTGGGTTGGGACTACACTGAGGGAGTTCAAAAATCATAGTATAGTATAAGTTTTTCTAATATATTGAACTGAACCACCCCTGAACACAAGCTCTGCTTCTTCGGGTGGTGTATCAACTTTATGTATTTTTCGTGTAATTTGGAACAATAAATTGTAATTGTAGGCCCTAATTGTAATTGTAATTGTAATATGACGGGATACTAAGAATAATATGAGGTTTATGTTTAAAGATTTATATTATATAATACTGTTTAATCAGAAAAGTAATATTGAACACATCAGAAAGTATGGCAAAGACATTCAATTTATGTAAATTATTATTTTATGTGCCTGTAGTTATTAATATTTAAATTCATTAAAGTTTTGTTATTGTTTGTTTGGTAAAACTTTGTCTGTTCTTGGCAGGGCTTTAGTTGTAGGACCTTCAGCTCATAGCATGCTTACCCTTCTATCGCCTGTCGAGGCATGGTAGTGCATAAATGTCTTTCTTGTGTTGTTGTCGAAAGAATCCTTTTGTAAAAACTTTTACTGAACTGGAAGTACATGTTTTAGTGTAAATCACCCCCAAGCATTTGAAGGAACCAATGCCTATGCTAGAGATACAGTTGAGAGATTTTTTAGAAATATACAAAAATTAATCCAGACTTAGCTGCTGAGCATGAACACAAATTTAGATCATTGAGTGATCATATGCATATTGAGATTGCATTTGAAGGAAAACCGCACAATTTTGCAGCTCCTTCATACAATTAAGTGGAGGGAAAGGAAATAGACATTAAATCCATGTCTGGGATATTAATACAAGTAAGAATCAGCTATCAGTTGAGGAATTTGATGTTGTACTGGCATGTTGTCATGGTAGCTCAATGGTAGAGCATCAGCGCGTTAAGCTGAAGATCCGTGTTCAAATCCCGGTTATGACATAAAATTTTTCAAGCTGATTCTTACTTGTATTAATATCCTTCATACAAGTTATATAGATATGAGAACAGGAGAGGAATAGTAGTGCATTTTGAATTAGAAGTTCAATTAGTTAAGAGATAATTTATCTTGGTGCCAAATACAATATTTTAGAAATTGAAAGAACTGATTTGGCACCAATTTATTATTTCGAGGACAGTGTTTAGGAAAATAGAAGAGTATCAAGCACAAAAACACATAAGATGTTACAAAAATATTAATTCAAACACACTCTGCTTATAATCTGGCAATCTGCAGCTGCAGGACAACAGTAGTACTGAACCGCAATATTGCTCAGTATTCTAATCCCTGAGTTGTGTATTCGACCGACAAACACTCTCCATTCGGTATGTCCGCACTGTTGAAATATTATCACCTCAACTATGGTGTTGTCAGCAAGCTAAAACATATAGAAATTTGAATTTACAATTAGTCAAAATGCCTAATAATCAAGAAGCATAGGCTGCAGCTCAAGCAGGAGCACAGGTACCAAAAGCTATAAGAGTAGTAGTGAAAGACCTACCCATCATAAACTCGGTTGCTGCTTAGAATGTTACAAGAAGTGGTTCCATTCAAAGTTTCTTTCGACCAGTAGACACAGCATCTGGATTAGGAGGATTGAGAGACAAAGACAAGGTTAGAATTGTTTTAATGACATTACAAAGATCTGCTCAAGCATCTGTAGAAACACACCCTGACTTGCAAGGTGATGATGTGACACATACTAGATTGAAGAGTATTGTGATGCTGTATGATCCTCTAGCACATCATCCCACATTGAACCCCATACCACATTATATTTTGTTTATATGAATTATTATAGTTATTATAAAATAATGTATATAGCATTATATTAATTTCAAATAATATTCAGGATTCTGTACATTTGCTGCTGACTTGCATGGAAGGTAAACCACAGCTTCCTGATAGCTTGTTTCATTGCCAGAATTGTGATCTAGTGTGTAATCTTCCTAATATGGACATAATAGTTCATCTCCAATCATACCTCACAATGGCAATGGAAAATATGATTTATAACCAACCCTGATGCTAGACAACACCCTAGATAACACACAATGGAACGATAGGATTTCCTTGTATGTAGTATAAACGGTTTTACCTGATGTGGCAGATGCCCTTAATTGGTTGGATTAGTTAAACTAGAGATGTAGGTATAGTCGACTGGTACAGACTGATTGTGATCCTTATCATCATGGGTTGAACTAAAAACAATTCAGAGGTACACAGCCTCACCATGTATAAAAACCGTAAGTTGTAATATTCCTTTATTAATACTTTTTTGTCACAGCAACTGTCAATCTGATATGTGATGGGATACTAAGAATAATATCACGTTTTGTTTAAAGATTTATATTATATAATTATTGTTTAATTAAAGATGTAATATTGAACACATGAGAAAGTAGGTCTTCTCATTGGGAAGACATTTCAATTTATGTAAATGATTATTTTATGTGTTTGTAGTTGTTAATATTTAAATGCATTTATGTTTTATTATAGATAGTTTTGTAAAACTTTGTCTGTTCTTGGCAGGGCTTTTTTTGTAGGACCTTCTGCTCCTAGCACACTTACCCTTTTATTGCCTGTCGAGGCATGACAATTGATGGCAGCGGTGGCACGACTCGCAATAAAGTAGGCATTACTATTAGTCAGACTAGACATAGTTCCCAAATAGGTGTATAATTTAATGTCACAGCACACCTACTCTTCTACTCCCTGTTAGTGGCATGACGATTGTTGTTAGTGATCTAGAGATTAGCTATTAGTTGGAAAATGTACGAGGTGCATCTGTAAAGTAAGTGTCCCTGGGACTGTTTACAGAAAAAAAACACGATTTCAAGGAAATATTTATTGCAACAGACACAGCAAGTGTTCAGCTATTTTTCAACACATTCACCACCAGAATTGAAACATTTATCATACAGTGAAACCAACTTTTCAACACCTGTGTCATAGAAGTCTGCTGCCAGGGATTTCAACCACTGTGTGACAACCACCTTCGCCTCCCTGTCATTCTTTGTTACTTCATGAGGTGTAGGAAAAGGTGGAAATCACTAGGAGTGAGGTCAGGGCTTTAGGGTGGATGTTTGAACACCTCCCAGCCGAATTTCTGCAGGAGTCTTGCTAGGAGGTGCTTAAACATCCACCCTACAGTCCGGACTTCGCTCCCAATGATTTCCATAATTTTCTACACATAAAAAATGACAGGGAATGACAGAGAGGTGGAGATGTTTGTCACACAGTGGTTCAAATCTCAGGCGGCAGACTTCTACAACACAGGTGTTGAAAAGTTGGTTCCACGGCATGACAATGTTTCAATTCCGGTGGCAAATATGTTGAAAAATAGCTGAACACTTGCTGTGTCTGTTGCAATAAATATTTCCTTGAAATTGTATTTTGTTTCTGTAAATAGCCCCAGGGAAACTTACTTTATGGATGCAACTCGTAGTTAGATCCAATTTATGAGCCCAAGACAGGTGCATTGCTTAACAAAGTGATGCCAACAATTGATGGGCAACAGTTTGCAGTAATAGAGTTGTATTTGACTAATGTTTTTGCAGAATGATTCTGATCAGACTCATTACATGTTCCTCACTATCTGAATATAATGGGCTTAGGAGAACATGAATCCAACCTGATTCATTTTGAGTTCCTCACTACCTCTATAAGAATATATCCATGCCAAATAAGAACAAAAGTTGTAATTGTTTTTATGTCAGGCCATAACGGAATGAATTAATACGTTGTGTTGGGAACATAAATATAAAGTTTTTGGAATAGATAAATTTAAAAACAAATTAAAATGAATATATAATAAATTTTTATTACTGTTAGTACAAATTATTGTTTTGTATCATATATTATGGCGAGAGTATTTAAAAAGGGTCTGATGAATGTCATTGTCTGCCAGCGGTGTTATTTCCACCAACACCAAGCGCATGATACATTCTTCCAGAGGCTCCGGCACCAAGCAGATAGGAATAGTGAAATCCACCACTTCATAGTCCAGAACCCTTTATTTGGACTAGATAAGATTTTAAAAGCGTGACATTTTTCGGTGTGTTTGACCTCAGCTAGAGACCCGTTTTGCACCTGTAATGAAGTAAGGAAATAAGAAATAAAAATTTGTAATAAATTAGTTTAGTAATAAAGAAGTATTTAATTATTTATGTTTTATAAGAAATTAAAATTATAATTACAATTAGTAAACTTTTTTGTAAATAATGGATAAAAGACTTCTACACCATTTCAACCTCAATTTCGGAAAAAGTAATTTCAATTTCGGAAAAAGTAATTTCAAATTCGGAAAAGGTAATTTCAATTTCGGAAAAAGTAATCTCAATTTCGGAAAAAGTAACTTCAATTTCGGAAATACGAGGGCTATTTTTTAAAACATTCGATGGGGCATAAAATAAAAACCACAGTGAAAATCAAAACTGTTTTATTTGGAACTCTTAGGTACACCTTCTAGCTACTTCTCTACATAATCTCGCTCCGATTGAGTCATTTGTCCTAGCGTGGTACCAACTTTACTATACCCTCTTCATAGCCCTCGTATTTCCGAAATTGAAGTTACTTTTTCCGAAATTGAAATTACCTTTTCCGAAATTCAAATTACTTTTTCCGAAATTGGAATTACTTTTTCCGAAATTGACATTACATTTTCCGAAATTGAGGTTGAAAAGGTGTAGATAGGAAATACTAGTCTTATAGAGATAGTGTGTGATTCAATAATTATTAGAATGAATTTTAGTCTTAGATAAAAACACTGAAGGTGCAGGACACTGAAAGTGCAGAGAAATTAAGTGAAGAATATGTGCAATCCACACTAAGCTGTGTTAACAGGTCAAAGTAGTAGATATTTTTAGAAGTGCATATTTAAGAAATATAGCACAGTGTAACCCCTCCCCTCTTAATGGGTCACTTAGACACTGGAACGTGCTGACTCTTCCCCGCTGGACACCATCTTCAAGGCAGAGGCTCTGAAATTTAGAACTTTAGGAAGATCGGGGGTAGGAGAAACTTAAGATGAGGGGGGGGGGGAAAGAATCCCAGCCTCCTTGCAAAATGTAGTTTAAAATATAAACTACAAATGGAAGCTTGAGGAGCAATGTATTACATAAAAACCTGTAATGCCGTGTGATCCGTTATCGTATCACCCCGCATTTAATCTCTTATTAACCCTGTAGAACCATTATTTCATTTATGTTTTATATTATATTCTGTTTTAGTTTTTAAGTAATATTCAGGAATTGTCGCACAGATGACATTTGTATCAAGGAAGGATAACCACAGATTTCCTGTTGATTGTTCAACATTGAGTAACTGTGCTTTCCAAGCCAAGATCTAACAATTCCTTATAAGACCATTAATATCATCTATGATTTAGGCCCAATGAGACACCAATATGATGAGCATCTGATGTAGCATGTAACCAATCAGAGCACGAGACAACGCCCGAGCCTTCTTATTGTTTTAACAGGATTTTCCTTGAATAACTTTATAAATACAGCCCTTTTGGCACTAGAGCCCACTTCTTGCTATATTACTGACACGTTAAGTGTATAACTTTGTTTGACACCCGAGTTGGTCTCTGGGAACTGTTTGTCATATAAGTCATCCTAACTTAACTTTATAATTATAGATAAGTAAATTCAGTGTTAACTTCAGCACTTCAATCTTCATATGTAAGTACATAGTTTCTTATTCATTATAAGCTGCTACTAAGATTGCCATACTGAGGTCTCACGGTCTAACTAATTAATATATTAACCAAGTATTAGTATCACATCATTTCATTATTTAAAGAAGACATTTCTTTTATTGTAACTTTTTTACTTCATTAAAGTCTTATTGTTATCCTTTTTATAATTTTTGTCGCTCTTAATACAGTAGAAGTTAAGTCCTTACCGCTCATAGTGAACCTACCCTTCTACTCCCTGTTTTGGGCACGACAAAATGGTGGCAGCAGCGGCACGACTCGTGGTGCATCGGAATTAGTATACTTAAAATTTGGAATAGTTCGTTGATGTGAAAATTAATCAAAATTTGTGTGTTCAAAATAACGAATTTTGAAAAAGTATTAATAGGAATAATTGTGTGTTATGTTTTAATATATTTGTATTTAATGATGCATGCTATTTATTTAAGAATTCTTTATCGGTGTTACTGTGCGTAAGTGTCGTCCTTGTGTTGTAGTTAAAAGAATTTATTTGCAAAATTTTTTTACTGTACTAGACGTACATGTTTTAGTGTAAATTACCCCAAGCATTTGAAGGAACCACTGCCTATGTTAGAGAAAAAGTTGAAAGATTTTGTTGAGAAAAATATACGAAAATTAACCGAATTTAGTTGCTGTACATGAGCACAAGTTAAATTAGAATGGAATAAATTAAATATGGAGAAATTACATGTAAATATGTTTGGAACGGGAAAATAAATTATAGACAAAATAAAAATGTAAATATTTTGAAAATTTATTAGTAGTAAATGGTATAAATTTCGAGTGATTTAAATGTTGTGCGATGAGTATTTACACAACGCTTGATGGATGTCATTGTCATCCACCGGAGATATTGTAACCCCCACCAGATGCAATATGCATTCCTCCAGAGAAAAGGGACTTAGTTGGATAGGACGTGTGAACTCCACCACGTTGTATCCCAAGCATTTTATTTTTACCAAGAATGATGTCTCGTAGGTAAAACCACATCCATGACATTTCTTTATTTATTTGACTTCAGCCAAATAATCGACTGGTAGCTAGAACGCAGAAAAATTATGAAATTTATAATTAGTTAAATAAAATAGTAAAATAATTAATATCAAGCACAAGCTGCAGAACCAGTTGTAGAGTAAGTAATTTAAGTTGTTGGAATAGTAGCAAAAGATTTAATTGTAATTAATGTATTTTTTTAAATTGGAATAATTACGAGGAAATGGTTCCATTCAAAGCTTTTTTTGGACAGTAAATACAGTTTTTTTTAACACTGACAGACAAAGACAAGGTTAGATTAATGCTAAAGAAATTGCAGGGATCTGCTCAAGCATTTATAGAGACACACCCAGAATTGCAAAGTGATGACGTAATTAAATTAACGAGTGCATTGATGGAGCAAATTAAGAAAAAGACCGTTATCGACATGAGGTAACCCAGGTTTCATGGTCAAAGTGAATATGCCCGAAATAATAGAACAAGCACTGAAGATAGCCATGGTGGCATCTAAAGGTAGAAAAGGAGGCCAGTGCAGATCGTGAGTTGGCTCCCTCACGAATATTCGCGGAAAAAGGGACTAGAGACGTTCCGTCGCACGGGCATATTCTAGTGGAAATAGAGCAAGACCTATGGGTTGGGGACATAGGCAAACGGATAATAGAGTAAATGCCTCAAGAAATAGTGATAATGAAAATAGCTCGTCATAATATCAAGGGCAAGGACGAGGATGATAAAGAGGAAGAGGCAAAGGCAGCTTTAGAGAGGTGACGACGGTCATCGTGGCGCGGACAGTCGAGGTATTCAATGCTATAAATGCCGGCGGTTAGGAAACGTGGAAAAATTATAGTAGGGATGGGAGGGCCATCCTAAGAAAACGGGAATGGGTAGACCAAAGCTTCCCCGAGGATCACCCATAAGACCAGCCGCAATTAGTTGTGCCAGCAGCATTTAGGTTAGCGACGGAACCGCTGTTTCACTCGGAGTAGAGGGAATCAAAATTTTAGTAGACACCGGGTCTACGGTATTAAGCCGGCGGAAGTGAAGCACAACTAAAAGAAAGGAAAAGAGAGGTCGCGGTTAAAGGGGATATCAGGAAAACTTTTGGACATTATAGGTGAATAAACTGTGGCTGTTTAGGTAGGAGATTGTTTAAGCATACATAGCAGGTATGTGAGTTAATAGCCCCTGGACATGGAATTTTGGTATCGATTTCCTTCAAAAGGCAGGTGCAAGAGAGGACCTTAGAGTCGGTGTTGTGAGGATAGGATATGTTCATTAAGTTGCTCAGGAAGTTGCGGCAGTCACGACTGACTCTACACCACTAGTGGATGATTCCAACGGACTGGACATCCAGGAATTAGACACAGAGACAGAACTAAATACCTTTGACGCTATACCCGACTGGCATGCTCAGGTCGTCCTAACGGAAACCTCCTTGTTACCACCTCTTGCTGTGAGAATAGTCCGTGGTACTATTATTGGACGCAATATCGTACGGTCCCTTGAGAAGTAATAGTAGAACCGGTAGAAGCCACGTTGCTACCGTGTATATGTGTGCGCCAGTAGCTAGCACAAAAGTAAAGCAGGGCTCCCTGTACCTCGCGTGGTAATCCCATTATGTCCAAAGGCCCCTATGAAGTGATGATTCCCTCAGTCTCTAGGCTACCTGCGGATGAATGGTACCAGAATCCCCATTGTTCCAGTGAGTGGAAGGACGAACCTTCCGAAGCTCAGAGATGCAAGAGTAGTGAAAATCAGTGTCCCGTTACTGATAAGATGCCTCAAAAGAAAATATGATATGAGTGAATAAGTAGAAACTACGCATCTTGGGAAAAGTAAAGTAAAAGTAAAGATGAAGAAAATAAAGTATTGTTGAAATATAAAGATGTAAATACAGTCACAGTCGAAATTGAAGAAAAGAAAATAGTATTAGGTTATGTTTCGATAGGTTATAGAATATATCTTACGAAAATATATTAATAGTTAAGAATAAGAATATGTGAACAGTGTAACTCAGGTCCATAATAGAGATATAGGCAATGATGATAAATTAGTAGCCCAGTCAAATGTTACATCGGAACTTACATTAAATGGAGTATTAATGATTTTTGGAGGGGAGTTTCGGACCATTACTGGGATCACAAATCCAGATTTGCAACCCTCAGGAGCCTGTGCTCGCTGAATGGCGGTCGAAATAAACCGGTTTTTTCGGACTTTTTCGGTTTTTCGACAATATCTCCTAAACTATGCGTTTGCTGGAAAGAATCTTTCTTAGCTTTTTTAAAGTAAATTAAATGTTCTAAACCATGAGATCAAAATCGTTTTTGTAAGTTATATAGTTACCGAGATACGACTTTTAAAAAGTTGGGCTTTTTTCCAAAAAGTTAAAATTTTAAGTTTTCTTCGCGTTTCGAACTGAATACCGGCAGAATGACACACCCTACAGAAAAGTCAAGAGAACAAACGTTGTAGGCAATTTAATAAGCTTTAATTTGAGCTATAGCTGGTTCTTGTAGCTCAGATAGTCTCGTCATAAATGACAAAACCCGAAAATATGACAAAATGCTATTTTGGGTGAAAGTTGAATAACATCGTTTCCTCCACCAACACCTTAATTTTTTTGGTAACATGTTGGCGGATAATGTCTTACAACTGTGTATAGAAACTACTTGTGTGTATATGTGTCTATGGGAGATGCATTTTGCCACAAAAAAATATATAAGCAGAATATTTCATAAAAATGTATTTACTTTTAAACCAACAGGTATATTTAAACCATGTGTGAGGTTCCTGGTATGGGATGGTATGGGACCTGGGAAGTCGAGGGTGGGGTGATGTCTTCATCCTCACTTGAAGAACTGTCATTCTGAGGTGTGGGCACATTGCGGCAGAATTTTTCCCTTGCAGAAAGTGCACAAAACTGAGCATTTCAGCTCAGTTTTGCGGCAGCTGCAGCTCCCAGCGCAGCCCATCTTGCACTTGCACGAGATCAGTTCCACATTACTGACAAAATAGTTTCTATTAGTAGTGGGATTGTTGGAGGCTATGAAGTCAATTGTTAAATTGTCAAGGAACTGGGAACAGAAGGCGTGGTTAACATAGAAAACCAGACATTTGGGAAAGTTGGATTCAAACGTAAAGACAAAGTTGTTACCTTCGTTGCAAGTTGTTACCTTGGCAAGCGTCAATAATTCCATACAAGTCACTAATAAGAAGATTGAAGTTGACCTCACAATATTTCAGCGAGTTAGCATTACCATAAAAATCCGATGCAGAGTTGAAAGCCCACTGCAAGTATGAATTGCCCCCTTACCCAATGTCTCTTTTCAACGAAGCAAAAGTGAGGAAGGGAACTAAGGCAGCTCTATATTCGTGTTTCACATCCCTCACTACCAACATCTCCCACTTCGTGCTAGATGGTGGCTACTTGCTCCACAAATCTGTGTGGCATCAAAACACATCAGTGAAGACCATCATTGACGACTACATTCATTTTGTGAAAAACCATTTTGGGACAGATGTAACCCATTGTCTTCGATGGATACCAGGAGGACGCCTCTCAAAAAATTACCAAAAGCGCCGAACGTCTCAGACGATACTCCGCCCTCAACTGCAGTGACATTGTCCTATCAGCTTCAACTGCCATCAACATCACGCAAGAGAAGTTCTTATCGAACGCCACTAATAAGCATAAGCTGATAGAGCTACTGAAAACTGGATTTGAGCAGCACGGTATTGAGGTGACAGAAGAGGACGCTGATGCTGACATTGTTAGAGCTGCCATCACCAAAACTGACTCTTCTGAGAAGGTTGTAATCATCGTGGAAGATGTGGACCTGCTTGTGTTATTAGTTGGTTTGAGTTCCAAAAAATACATCTACTTTCAGAAGAGGTGAGCCAGACGTCCAATATTCATCGACATCGTTCACCACCGAAAATTCTGATTACTCTCCCGGGCCCCTTTCAGGCAGGGGAAAACCAAATTTGTAAAACCTTCCTCAAGAACCCAGCACTATTCAGGCAAGCATAAGTCTTTCTCCACCCAGATGTGAGTCACGATGAAATAGCTGCAGCTGGGGAGAAGTATCTCGTTGCAGTTTATGAAGGAGCGACTGACACCACCCTCAACGACCTGACAGCCAAAGTCAACTTGCCCGTTTGTCACCAACCACAGATACTGCAAAATATCATGCTTATTGTATGTATCACCAGGTATGTCTATGTACATTTCCTAACATTATGTTCTTAAATTTCGTTGTTCACTTATACACTCTCATTGTACACCATGTGTATGCTTTGAAATATTATAGAATAACTAATTTTCGTTCTACTTATTCGCAGGTACAAAAGTGGTTGGGGTGGAAAAAACTCACGGATTGGGGTGGAAGTTGGACGAGTTGGGCTTACTCCAATTTTAATGGAAGTTGATCCAGCCCCTTGACCCTTCTGCAACTGATCTCGTGCAAGTGCAAGATGGGCTGCGCTGGGGGCTGCAGCTGCCGCAAAACTGAGCTGAAATGCAATGTGTCCACACCCCAGAATGACAGTTCTTGAAGTGAGGATGAAGACATCATCCCACCCTCGACTTCCCAGGTCCCATACCATACCAGGAACCTCACACATGGTTTAAATATGCCTGTTGGTTTAAAAGTAAATACATTTTTATGAAATATTCTGCTTATATATGTTTTTTGTGGCAAAATCCATCTCCCATAGACACATATACACACAAGTAGTTTCTATACACAGTTGTAAGACATTATCCGCCAACATGTTACCAAAAAAATTAAGGTGTTGGTGGAGGAAACGATGTTATTCAACTTTCACCCAAAAAAGCAATTTGTCATATTTTCGGTTTTTGTCATTTATGACAAGACTATCTGAGATACAAGGACCAGCTATAGCTCCAATTAAAGCTTATTAAATTGCCTACAACGTTTGTTCTCTTGACTGTTCTGTAGGGTGTGTCATTCTGCCGGTATTCAGTTCGAAACACGAAGAAAACTTACAATTTTAACTTTTTGAGAAAAAAGGCCAATTTTTGAAAAGTCGTATCTCGGTAACTATATAACTTACAAAAACGATTTTGATCTCATGTTTTAGAAAATTTAAATTACTTTAGAAAAGCTAAGAAAGATTCTTTCCAAATAACGCATAGTTTAGGAGATATTGTCGAAAAACCGAAAAAACCGGTTTATTTCGACCGTCATTCAGCGAGCACAGGTTTCTGAGGGTTGCAAATCTGGATTTGTGATCCCAGTAATGGTCCGAAACTCCCCTCCAAAAATCATTAATACTCCATTTAATGTAAGTTGACGCATTTTTTTTGTAACATTTGACTGGGCTATAGTTGAATATTTACATACAAAATTGGATAGTGAAGAGATAGAAATTTTGAAAAATGTGTTAAGGAAATATCGTCAGTTGTTATTTGTTAAAGGTAGTTCAGATATAGGTTGTACATTTAGAAATTAGCATGAAATAAATATAGATACTGTACCAATTAAGAAAACCAATTGTACAAATTTTTATGCTTTAAGATGAGAAGTAGTGAGGCATGTAAACAATATGTTGAATTATATAATAAAATATAATTATTTTATAATTATGGCTAAAAGGAAATTAATTGATGGAATTTCAAAATTCAGGTTGGTAATAGATTTAAGATTTAATTATTGTAATACAATCGGAAGTGTATATTTTGAATTTAATAATATAGTCACATTAGACATTTTAAGAAGTAATATACCAGAGTTTATAAAAATAATTTAGAAAAAAATATTTTGGCATTTAGATTTAGAACAATTTTAAAAATGCATTTTATTGTAATTATTGAAAATTTTGATAGTAGTTTATTAATTTGATAGATTTGTTGTGAAAATTTAAATTTATTAGGTACAGAATTTATGTTAAATTGAACTAGTTAAGAGAATGAATGATTTTTTTTTATTAGACTGCAATATATTAAGTATTTGTACCATATTTATTTCAATTGTACCACATTTTCGTTTATTAGGAAATTAAAGTATAAAAAGAATTATATTTTGTTAAAACAGAAATATTGGTGAAAATTTATGAGAAAAGATATTGAACATTTTATAAATACAATTGATAGTTGTTTCGAAAGGAAAACAGGAGATAATCCTACTGTTTTAGGTAACCCTCCAGTAGTGATAGAGTTCCTTGAAATTATTTACACAGATTGTGTTGAACCATTACCAGTTTCAAACACAGGTAATAAGTTAAGTGTGTAGTGACTCTTGTAGATCACTTTACACAATATTGCTATGCAATATCGGTAGCGAATTAAACTACAGAAACAGTAGCAAGAACTACGAAGGTAATTTTTATAGAGATAAATACCCAGTCTGTTGGAGAGAGGAAGCTACATCCTGTATCCCAGGAAGATAAGAGCAAATCATATGCTGTGTGCTAATTAAATATTATAAAAATTGTATTCCTTGTATAAACTCCTACACACATCCTGCGATGTCGCAAGTTCATTGTAATCAAGTGTGATTTAATTGGTTTTATGTATGTCAACACTCATTAATTTCGTGCTAATTGATGATGTGTAACCGAGGGTCAGACTGGATAATATTTGAATTCCACTTAAAATGGCAATTAAAATTCTTTTGCTATGACGATTCTGAGAATTGTCTCTTATGATCACCCGAATCACATCCGCCAGCCTTGTAGGCCGGATGTACAGATTAGTATATATACTCCTGCCGAGATAATATGATGACAGAGAACCATTTGAGAGCTAGCATCAGAAACAGATAGTACTGCCCAGGCGGGAAGAGGAGATAGAAGAGATATCACCCCGGGACATAGTTGAAGAACGTCTGGACCTACCTCAGCTAAGAGATTGCCAGATTGCTTTTCTATTGTACTTGTAAGTAAATAGCTGTTAGCTCAGTCTGAACTGCCCTCGCGAGTAGCTAATATAAATATTATACTCATAATATTATAGGAAGAATATAATTGCTTTATAAGAAGGTTTAGCTTTAAAGAATATTAAACTCAAGCAATGATTTCAGAAGAAATCTGTTTTATTTGTCTTTTAATAATTTTTATTATAAACTCATGTTATTTTATGTTTATAGTTAATAAATATTGTACTTGTAGTAACGGGGAGTACTCATTCTAAATTACCCGATCATTCCTACGGGTTAAGGCAATCACGGGCGCTCGGCTAATTTCCTGTCCCTTCCCCCAGGCATGCCATCTGGTGGCAGCGTTTTAGGGATTAATTTTTAGTTAAAACTATCGTTAATCTCCACGAACCTAAGCTTAGAAGAGTACAGAAGATAAAATATTTTGTAGCCTACTGTAGTAATACGTTGTTGAGGATATTGAATAGGCGTAGTATAATAATATTTTGTAGCCTACGGTGTGATTATTAGTGAACAAGAGTAATATAAAGTCATAGTATAGCATAATGTGATAATATAATTATAGGTTCTCCAAGTAAGAATAAGAGGAAATAAAGAATTTATATGGCGTTGTGTTGTTGGAAACGTCGACATTCCTGTGATAAAGAGTTTACGCTTCTCTTAGTGAGAGTACTTACTGTGTCGAATACGTTAGCCTTGCATGGATCCACTAAGTATGCCAAGGAATTAGTGGAAAGATTTTTCAAGAAATATACAGATATAGATGTATCAAGGATACAGGAGCACGAACATAAATTTAGAGGACTTATAGCTGAGTCTAGGTTAGATATTGCATTCGAGGGTCGTCCTAAACACTTTAAAGTTACCATTCAGAAGATTTATAAATACGAACACGGAGAAGGTTTGGCTGTAATTTTTGAATTAGAAGTGAGGATTGTAATTAGAGATATACCACCCACGCATGACTACGATACTTTGGAGATAGAGAGAACAGACTATCTGCCTATGTATAGTACTGCTAATTCTAGGAGTGAGGATATGCGGGTTTCATTTTTACACCAGTAAATAAAGAGACCATTGATTTAGTTTATTTTATTATTTATTACTTAGAAACATAATTTATTTTTTTGTTTGTGTTTTTTTATTGTTTTTTTTTTGTTGCCTACCGGCGGTGGGGTTTAGCCCCACACCGGGTGGCCCGCTCATTTTCAGCGGCGTATTGGCGCGTCCCCTCAGCTGACATCACGCGGAAGCCAAAGCTGACCTCCGGCTCGCAATCAGCCAGGGGGACAGGCCAATACGGGGCCATCCTCCGCCACGCAACGTAAGGAAGCGTTACGTACAGCGGGAAAGATAACCGCTCACAAACGGGCGGCCCACCGGCAGGTTCTATCTCGGACTACCTCCAGGTAGGTCGTCCTTTGCTCCAGAGTCGGTACCAACTGAAACAATTAAGAAATTGAAATAGATTAGACAAGTTTAGTCATGGCACAAGAAACTAGGGTGAAGGATCAGGCTGTGGCTGGATGGATACAAGGATGGGATCCAAAAAGCGCTAGACCGGTTGCAAATTTTTTGAGAAATATAGAGACTGCAGCCGAGTTGGGTAATTTAACCGATAAAGATAATGTTCGATTAATTATCATGAAAGTGTTAGGAGCTGCTCAGACATTTGTTGATACCCACCCCGAATTGCAAACAGAAATTACGTTCACGAGGTTAAAAGAGATATTTAAGGAACGATTTAAAGAGCAGCACACTGATTTTTTTTATTACTCGCAGTTGCAGACAGCGATACAGGGAAGGGATGAGTCGATCGCAGACTTTGCTGACCGTCTGCGTCGTTTAAGTAGGCAAACTATTAGAACAGTCGATGATGAGACTGAACAAAGGGCAATTAATGAAGAAGCCGAGTAAAGGTTACTAGCTAGTTTTATTAACGGGTTAAAAGGGAACCCTGGGTTGCAAGTAAAGTACCAAATGCCCGAGACAATGGATAAAGCAATAAAGATAGCCACCATGGCAGCCCAGGCAGAAACGGAGATAGATGAAACGCGCAGTCAGGCTCACGCGCAAGTGATTAGTAACGGCAGTCGAGGCGTACAGTCGCAAGGTAATGGTGGTGGTGGTCCTAGGTCAGCAGGACGAGGACATTGGGGCAACAACAATAATAACAGACAAGGTTATAGGAATAACTGGAGTGAAAGAAACGCTAGTGGCAGTAATGCACAGCATGGATGGCTTTCACGTGATCCTGGTCCCATAGGATCGAGTCCCGCGCAAGGAGAGCGAGGGGGTAACGACGGTTACCGGAGCGCGAGTGGTCGTAGGGGTTACCAGTGTTATAACTGTCGGAAAATGGGGCATATAGCTAAATATTGTAAGAAAAGGCGAGAGGGGCGCCAAGGTTTAAACAGGGTGGGGGGACCAAAACAACCCCATCGGTCTTCCCGAAGTAGAGCCGAAGCAAGAATTCGTGCCAGCAGCGATTGTTCCGGCGACGGGACTGCTGCTAAGTAGAAAAAGAGAGAACGAATCGTAAGTTATTAGCGGATACCGGAACCGCTGTGTCATTGTTAAAACCAACAGTAAGTTCCGCACGACTTGAGGAAAATAGTATAACGGCTAGGGGTATAACTGGAACAGATTTAGAGCTGGACGGTGTACAGAAAGTCACGTTTTATATTAACGAGAGGTCCTATGAACATGAATTTTTTGTGAGTGACTTGAGTTCCCTGGAGATGGGATACTGGGTATCGACTTCCTACGAAAGGTTGGAGCGCAACTAGACTTGCAAACTAACTGCCTCTTGGTGGGAGGCCAGAGAATTCCTCTAGTAAGCAGCTCGTTGGGTGCTGTCTCGTCTTCCGGTGAGCGAGATGGAATGGGCTGTAGGGAACCCTCTGCTCAGGGACTGATCACCCCGCTTCAGGCATTGAACCCTACAGATGGCCGCACTGAGCTTGAGGAGCCTGGTCTGGATAACTTTCCAGGTTGGTTTGCATCGGTCGTCCTAACGGAAATGGTTGCATTCTCTCCGTTTGTTGGGACGATAGTCCATGCTAGGGTTGTTGTGCGCAACCTCCCTGCAGATTCCCCTTGTGCAGTGTTCGAACCGATAGAAGCCCTACTACCAGGTTTATATTCACCGCGCACTATTGTGAAATTGTGTAAGGATCCTTTGGTACCCCGGGGAATTGCTCCCTGTCGACAGAAAGTCCCCAATGTGTTCCCTCAGAGCCTCGTGAAATTCCTGAGGACGAATGGCATCCCAGTACTCAATCTTCCAGCGGGCGGTGGTCCGCGTCAGGAACAGAAAAAGTTAATGGGCGAGACGATCGCACAAAGGTGTTCTTGTGGGACACAAGCGGTTCAGCGTCTCAACCCCGTAGGAGAGAGCTCGAACCTAGGACGCCTTGGGAAGGATCATGCGCAGTTCCTTGGCAAACAGAAATTTTGCGCAGAGAAAAAATTAGAAAATCCGTCCCAGCCGGTGTATGTGAAGTTAAATAAGATGTATACAATTCCAATTAGTATAGTGAATCTCTCAGAGGAAGAGATTGTACTGAATAAAGGCACTAGATTAGGAGAAATTGAGCCAATATCCGAGGAAGGTTTCGTGAATGGTATCTTGCAGGCAGAAGATACAACGTTATCTGAGGAAGAGGAAAAAGCCTCTGAACAATTTAATGAATACCTAGTAGAGAAATTAAGTCTTTTGAGCCAGGAAGACAATGAAATCATAGCCGGAGTATTAAGTAAATATCAGCACTTATTTTATAGAGAAGGCAGTATAGAAATAGGCTGCACAAGTAAGATAAAACATGAGATAGATACAGGTGATGCAAAACCGTTTAGAAAAAGGCCGTATAGAGTTCCACACTCACTAAAGCCGATAGTGGAAGAGCAAGTAAGAGATATGCTGAAAAAGGGAATCATATCCGAGAGTAATTCGCCTTATAATAGTCCCATTGTAATGGTACCTAAGAAGTCACGTGATGGCAAACCAAGATGGCGACTGTGTGTTGACCTAAGAGCTTTGAATGCTCAGACGAAGATAGATGCGTACCAGATTCCAAATATCACTGATATTTTAGATTCGTTAGGAAAGAGTAAAGTATTTTCAGTTTTAGACATGGCCAATGGGTATCTGCAGAAGAGATAGCAGAAAAATACCGAGAAAAGACTGCTTTCCGCACAGAGAGTGGACATTTTCATTTCAATGAACTTTGTTTTGGGCTATGTAACGCACCTGCAACGTATTCTCGTTGTATGAACTCCATTCTTATGGGTTTGAAGGGAATAGACGTCCTTGCGTACCTTCATGATCTTATTTTATTTACGCCAGATATACGCTCACATGCTCAAAAACTGGAGCAAGTATTCCAAAGGTTGGAAGGAGCTAATTTCAAGATTCAACCGGAAAAATGCCAGTTTGCTGTGGATCAAGTAGAATACTTGGGACACATTGTTACTAGTGATGGGTTAAAACCAGACCCTAATAAAGTTAAAGCAATAAAGGAATATCCAGTACCTACTAATGTTAAGGACATACGATCTTTTGTAGGGTTAGCTTCGTACTATCTGAGGCATGTTCTTACTTTTGCGGAAATACCACGTCCATTTACTGTTTTAACGCGGAAAAACAGATTTTGTGTGGGGAGTCGCTCTGCAAGAAGCGTTCGAAACGCTGAAGGAAACACTCAGCACCGAACCTCTGTTAGCGTACCCAGACTTCTCTAAAGTATATATTGTGACCACGGATGCGTCGAAAACAGCTATTGGATCTGTGTTGTCACAGGAATATGATGGCAAGAGAGGCCTATAGCCTATTGCTCGAGGCAACTCAATAAAGCCGAGATTAATTATAGTGTGACAGAGAAGGAGCTGGCAGCGGTTATCTTTGCAACTAAACAGTTTAGATGTTACATATATGGGCATCCTTTTATTTTGGTGACTGACCATGCGGCTTTGAGGTGGATGTTGAATTTAAAAGACCCTAGTTCGAGGCTGGTCAGATGGAGTTTACGTTTAGCAGAATTCGACTTCACTGTTGTGCATCGCGCAGGCCGGAAGTTAGCCCACGCTGATGTCTTGAGTCGTCACGTAGCGATGACGTTTTGTGAGAAAAACTTGAGCACGGTAGCTATATTGCAAGCTCAGAAAAGCGGTGAGTCTTGTATGGAATATCAAACGAAATAGAAAAGGTACCCAGAATTCAGAGTTAATAACGAAGGTTTATTGTTTAAACAAAGCAAACCGAGTATATCTGGTTACGCAATAGTCATTCCGAAAGAATTGGTTCCAGTAGTATTACAATATTATTACGATACACCTTTCGCTGGACACCAAGGTGTTCATAGAACAGTTGCACGTATTGCAAGGAAATACTGGTGGAGTACGTTACGAAAGGATGTAGAAGAGTTTATCAGTACGTGTGATAAGTGTGCGAGAAGAAAATCAGGAACCGCGGGAATCGTGCCTTTAGCAGAACCGCCACAGGCATCAGAATTCCTAGAGATTTTATCTACAGATTTCTTAGAGGTATTACCTACTACAGAGTTGGGAAATCGTTATGTGATAACGTTTGTAGATCATTTTACGCGATACTGTTTTGCAATACCAGTCCCGATCCAAAGTGCCGAAATAGTAGCCAAAGAGTTTGTGTCTAAAATAGTGTTAGAATTAGGCTCGCCGAAAGCGTTGATCTGAGAACAAGGCCCACAGTTTTTATCGAGATTATTTCAAGAAGTATGAAAGCTATTGAAAGTAACGAAGTTACAGACAACTGCGTATCACCCGCAGAGTAACGGAATTTGTGAAAGGTTTCACAAAACGTTGGCAGATATGATCTCGCACTTCGTATCTAAAGACGCGAGACGTTGGGACGAGTACGTACCGTATGCGGCAATGGCATACCGGAGTACACCACATTCAGTGACGGGATATAGTCCGCACTACTTAGATTTTGGTAGAGAGTTAAGGCTACCAATGGAAGACGACTGTAGAATGTCGAAAGAGGAACCCAACGATTATCAAACGCACATAAAAGTGCTGGCCTAGAGATTAAAAACGGCGTTTGAATCAGTGCAAGCAGCCAATGAGAGAGGTCAGGAAACCTCCAAGAAGTATTACGATAGAGGTAAAAAGATGAGAGAATTTCAAATAAGCGAGTATGTGTACCTCTATAATCCTATGGCGAAGAAAGGGCCGACTAGGAAATTTGCTTATAGTTGGCAAGGACCTTTTAGAATTGTAGATCGGACCTCAGACGTAACACATAGATTAGAAAAGGACGATGGAAGTACAGTAGTAGTGCATGTGAACCGGCTGAAAGAGGGAAAAGTGCCTATAACGACGGAAAAATATCCGTTGGTAAAGAAAGGTAGTATTAGGGCTACCGAGAGAACAGAGAGAAACCATTTAAAGCTAGATACCATTGTAGAAGAACCCGAAGAATATGAAATAGCAGAATATTCGAAACCGTTTAGATGTAGTGAATCAGAGGACATAGGTGATATACAAGATACATCGAACGAATCATTAAGCTTACCTGAGTCAGGAGATGAGTGGTTACCACCTACTCGATCGAGAGCTGGTACATCACCCGAAGTAGTAACTGACAGATATGAATTACGCTCGAGAGTGAGAGCAGAAGAGGTTAGTGAAAATATAAATAATGTCCATGGAGACAATGTAAATAGAAATAATGTACGTAGAGATAATGTAAATGTAGATGTAGAAATACAAAGAGGTAGTAATAATGTAGAATGTAGATATGAGTTACGTTCACGTACTAGATCAGAATAAAATTTGTAAATCGCGAGATTTGGGAGTAAGAAATGCTTACTCGTTCTTCGTATGTGTCACAGGTCTATTGGTGACGAGACATGCCACGCAGACAGACGAAGTAAAACTGGATAAGGAGATGGTGTTTGTGAAAGACAGAGACATTTTGTTAACAGGCAATAAGTGGACTGTAATAATGGATATACATTTAAACGATTATGAGAAGTTAATCGAAGGTGTAAATACTGCTATAGATGAGTTAAGAATAGGATTTAAGAATTTTGTACATTTTACAGGAGACGAAGCTGATAGTAGCGTATATTTAGGAGAGTTAAACAGATTACAAAATCTAACCAAAGAAATGGAAATTGATATTGCAGCTTTTAAAGCATTAATTCCACAGAATATACGAAAAGCTAGTAGAGGAAAACGAGGACTAGTAGATCGAGTAGGGTATACGTTGAACTATTTGTTTGGTACCCTCGGTCAAAAAGACCTAAAAAGGATAAATCAAGTAGTAACAGATTTAAAAGGATTCGCTACTAATATGGTTCATACAACCGAAAAGCAAGTAACGTATATTAAACAGCTAGATAAAAGAGTTAGTCAAAATTCTATATTAATAGTGAAAATGGGCAAAGATTTAGATCATTTAATACGAAGTTCGATAAAGTCTGAAGAAGATAAGCGGAGAAGATATATGAAGTTTGCAACTCAAATAAGAGAAATAGAAGTTACCATTTTGCATATGAAAGCACAGCTAATGTAGTTGCAAGAGAGTCTAGATATGACTTCAATAGGTAAATTGTCTACAACATTAATACCTCCTCATAAGTTTACGGAAATATTAAGTGAGATTTCCTTTAATCTACCGGAAGGTACAAGTATGTTAGCCACGCCTACGCCTGAGTCAACATATTTATACTACCAGTTAGCAGAAGTGCATGCTGCTGCCTTTCCTGATACGATTAGACTTTTTATTGAAATACCTCTTAAGGGAAATTATAGATATTTTGAAGTATTTCACGCACATTCTTTGCCTTATTTTTAATCAGAGTTGAATCAGTCTATATTGATAAATGTTCCGAGATTTACATACTTGGCAGTTTCAGTGAACCAACAGTTATTTACAATTTTAACTGAGAGTGATTTGAATTTATGTAAAGAAACTATGTTTACAATCTGCCCAGCTGATTATGTATTATATGATGAAATGTCAGACAATTGTTTAATAAATTTGTATTTGGGAAGAACAGACCGAGTTCGGAAAACCTGTCAAAGAATAATAGCAGTTCGCACCTAGATGGATAAGATCTAAGAAAAGTGACTACTGGATTTACAGTCTAAGTGCACCCCTAACAGTAACTAAGAAATGTCAGACGGGGATCCCGCCGGCGGCCAATACTGTTACAGAGACCCTGTTGCTGAACGGCACAGGCCTGTTTAAGAATACTTTTAATTGTTTCATTTACGGGGGCACGTTCCAGTTACTACCACACTCTATGGGTCGAAGTGTGTACGAACTCAGAACACCAGCAATAGTGATTCCAAAAGTAGACACTGTTTTCACACCAATGAATTAGAAATGTTCCAGATTAACTGGGAACAGCGAACCATGGACACCGGCATCGAAGCAGCGACCAACATGGACCTCGCTGGAACACGGCCAAGAATTGACTTGAGCCAGTTGCATCGATCCCTGGACCGACTGCAATATGAACCAGAACTAACAGATCACCAGACACTTTCAGTGTCGTTAGCTGCTGTTTTAGTAGCCTTGGTAATAATCACTGTGTTAATTTATGTGTTTAAGAACAGGTTGACGAGACTAATACGGAAATATACACTACGGCAGAATAAAGAAGAAAAAGTAGAATCACTCCAGATAGCACTTGACGAGGAAAGCCACGCACTTCAGTTCCTGTATTAGAAGCCATGAAATTAATTAGTAAGGAAGTACAAGAGGAAGTGCCTGAGGAAAGAGAACCTTCTTTCGGTGTAACGCCTATAGAAGAGTCCAATCGGGAAGCAGTGATGTATGCAAAGCACTAGGAAGGAAATCCAGAATTTTATGTAAACATTTTAACATTTATATTATTGTATTTAACGAATTTTAATGTGTATAGGTTAGTAGAGATTAACAAGAGGGAAATGAAAGTATGATATATTCGAGACCGTTTAGATGTATTGAACAGAAACCAGTCGACGAAACTGCAGATATGTCGAATGAGTCGATAGAAGTAGAATTGCAAGAGTCCGGAGATGAGTGGTTGCCTCCGTACAGAGAACGGGCAGGAACACTACCCGAGATTATTGATAATCGCTATGAACTACGCTCAAGAGTGCGAGCGGAGGAGAATGATGTAAATAGAGATCCTGTACATAGAGAAATAAATGTAGATTTAGCTAGGAATAATAATGTAGGTTTAAGAAGATATGACTTACGTCCGCGAACAAGGTCAGAATAAAAGGGAAATAAAATCTTTTGGAGTCCGTTCACGATGCGGCCGGAACTAGCGACCCGCCTGGTGAAGTTTTTAAATACTCTATCACGGGTTGGATCTAAATTTGTTAGAAATTTAAAACTTTAGGCGAACCTGGAAAAATTATATAGGTTAATTTATTTCCTTTAATAATATGCAAGGAACACCGTTAGGGCCCTTGCAATATAAAGGTGGTTATATAAACTACCGCGTAGGAATATTTCCCGAGGAACGACGAAATAATTCCTCGTTCTTCACGTTTGTTACAGGTTTATTGGGGATGGTCCACCAGAACCATATGGATGCAGTACCCTTAGATAAAGGGATGGTATTTTTAAAGGACAGAGATATTTTGTTAACCGGAGACAAATGGACCGTAATAGTGGATATACAGTTAAATGACTATGATAATATGATATTAGGTTTAAATACCTCGCTGGATGAATTATACGGAGGCTATAGCAATTTCATAAATTTTGTGCAACGGGATTTAGCAGATAACGTCATATATATGGGAGAATTAAACAGATTAAAGAATTTAACAGCTGAAATGGAAACCGATGTTGCCGCATTCAAGGCATTAATTCCAAAAAACATGTAAAATCCCAGAGGAAAAAGAGGGTTATTTGATGGCGTTGGTACACACTTAATTATCTTTTTGGTAATCTTGACTCCCGAGACTTAAATAGAATCAATAGCGTAATAAAAGACTTAAAAGGATTTGCAACCAATATGGTACACACCACGGACCAACAGGTTACTTATATCAAACAATTAGATAAACGAGTAAGTCAAAATTCTATCCTTATAGTTAAAATGGCTAAGGATTTAGGTAACGTGTTAAGGGACACGATTCGAACCGAGGCCATTAAGCAAAGAAAATGGTTTTTGTTCGCAACACAAACTAATGAAATAGAATTAACTATTCTCCATATGAAAGCCCAACTTATGCAGCTACAAGAAAGCCTAGACATGATGTCAATTGGAAATTTATCCACAACTTTATTACCTCCACATAACTTTACTAAAATATTAAGTGAAATCTCTTTAAATTTGCCTGAAGGAATGAGTATGATAACGTATCCCAAGGCCGAATCCACATACTTGTATTATCAGCTAGCGGATGTTCACGCAGCCGCATTTCAGAAAACAATCAGACTTTATATTGAGATTCCTTTAAAAGGTAGTGATAGGTACTTTGAAGTGTATAAGACTCATTCATTACCTTATTTTGAACCTGAGGTTAATCAGTCTATATCAAACGTTCCAAAGTCTACCTACCTAGCCGTCTCTAAAAATTTACAGATGTTTACAGTCTTAACAGAAGACGATTTAAATGTTTGTAAGAAAGGTGTATTTGCCATATGTCCAGTAGATTATGTTTCATATGACATAAGAGCTCATAATTGCTTAATAAATTTGTATTTAGGTAAGACAAAACAAGTACAGCAAACATGCCAAAGAGTCATAGAAAGACCACAGTTCGCGCCTATTTGGATGCGATCCACCCTGAGTGACTACTGGATATACAGTCTAAGTGCAACCCTAGCAGTAACCAAGAAATGTCAGAATGGGAGTCCGCCGGGCGATAAATTCGTCACAGAAACTGTGTTATTAAATGGCACAGGACTATTCAATAATACTTATAACTGCTTTATCTACGGGGGCACTTTCTAGTTGTTGCCACACTCAATAGGCCGCTCTGTGTACGAGCTAAACACTTACTATAGTAATACCGAAAATTAATGCTATGCTTACTCCACAAGAAATCGAGATGTTCCAGACACATTGGGAGGAAGGAAACGGAGATCCAGGAATAGAAACTGCAATTAATATGGACCTAGCAGGGACACGACCCAGGATCGACGTGACCAAACTACATCGATCCCTGGACAGTCTACAGAACCAGCCGGAGTTGGTCGATCACCATATCTTACCTATATCATTAAGTGGTGTGTCACTAATTTTAATAATAATTATTGTCTTCTTGAGTTTTGTCCATTCTGTAGCGATAATCTTAATGATTTATGTATAGCGTAGAGCTTTAACACTGGTACTCACTACTAAATTGCGGTATTTTGTTACCTGTTGGAGCGCTTTCAACCGCATGGAGCGGCCATCTTCAGCAACTGCTGAAGATGGCCGCTCCATGCGGTTGAAAGCGCTCCAACAGGTAACAAAATACCGCAATTTAGTAGTGAGTACCAGTGTTAAAGCTCTACGCTATACATAAATCATTAATAATTATTGTGTTAAGTTGTGTGTTTAAGGCCAGATTTCTGGAAGCAAGAAGAATTTATAAGTTATGGAGACACAAGGAAGAGGTACCACAATCAGCGCGATGCAAGCCAAAAAAGGGGCATCGTACACCTCCACCCGTCCTAGAAGATATTGAATTAATGGCTAAAGAGGAAGAAATCGACCAGGTGATGGACGAGAGGACACGTTCATTCCACGTCGCATCCATAGTAGAAACTGACCCAGAAAAAGTGTTATATGCTAAACATTAACCATGGGAACTCTGATTTCTGGTATACAAAGGGCAATTATATTATCTCATTTTACGCCGTTTTGCTTGCAGTATAAGAGATGCACATGTCACTTACCTCAGGGTGGAGAAACAGTTCGAAGTTCCTCCGTCCGGCATTCGCCTCGTCTTCCGTCGAGGCTGGTGACGGTGGCGGTGACGGAGAAGGTGTAGGTGGTGGCGGTGACGGAGCAGGCGACGGTGGTGGCGGCGCTGGTACCCCCCGCGGCCCTCTCGCCCCGTCGGGCGCTGCTGGGGGGCCCTGTTTCCTTCGTCAGCAATCTCTGTTTCAGCCCCGCTTTCATAGATTACTTCTGACATGTTCACTTGTAGTAAAATTAGGTAAGTTAAACTTTGCTATAATATATTGGAGAAGATGGGAAGTGGTTTACCACACCTGCCACTACAAAACGGCCAGTCTTCCAGACGACGTTTTTATTTAAGGTGGGAGGGGTGTGATAACCCAGACAGCCATCTGATTGTTTTAAGATTTATTGTTTTGGTTAATTGATATATTATGGAATATTGCAAATTTATAGATTATATTATTCATTTATTAGTCGTATGACATTTACTCATCCCATCTCCGGTCTGTTGAATCAAAGCAAAAGACCGCCGGATGTTGTGGTCATTTGAAATATTAAAATGTACATCTTGGAAATTTCACAGGATGTAACTGACCACATATATTCCGGTAAATATAGTGTCATACGTGACTCAGTAGATGCAGGATGTTGCATCAGATTTTCTTGAGTTTGATTCTTGTGTAAGGCAAACTCCAGTAGTTATTAAGCTGATTAATGTCCATAAAAGGTATAAGGATGAGCTTCCTGACTCCGTGGGTGTAAGCCAGTATATAAACCCAGCCAGCCGTTCTGCTCATCATGATATCTACTTGAGACATCTTCAGGAGATAATTACTGTGCGAATTTTCCCCGGCGACGAAAGGCTCCTTTGGCTAAAGTTATAGTTATTGGGCAGACATGATGATGGAACGGCTGGGCATATTTATTTTATGTAAGTAGACTTCTGTATTATTTTCAGGAGACTGGCTTACGAGGATTAGTAGTTTAGTAAAGTATATTTAATTTAAGGAAGTCCCTTTAAATTGAGACAAGAATATTAAATCGATTTCAATTGTAATATTAGTATTAATGCATGAGTAGGAATCCTTAAAATCAGAAAAGAAGATTAAGTTGGTTCCAATATTGTAATCGTAATAAATATATGTAATTGTAATAACTATATATTTGGTAATAAGATTAACAAATGTAACCAAGAACCGATCATATCGCTTTAATAATTAACTCATATACTATTCATGTAATATTAACCTCAGGTATAATTATTGTAACCATTATGGAAATAGTCCGCCGGCGTGGTCTTGTGGTTAGCGTTGCTGACTACAGATCCGTCGGCCCGGGTTCGATTCCCGGTACCTCTTCGGATTTTGCTGAGGTAGGGAGGTCTGGTAGGGGTGCACTCAGCCTCGTGATTCCAAACTGAGGAGCTACTTGATAGAGAAGTAGCGGCTCCGGTCCAGAAAACCACCATTAACGGCCGTGGGTGTCGGCATGCTGACCACATGCCCCCCAATCCTGCCATCTTCCTACGGGAGATCATGCAGCGGTCGGGTGGTAGGCCAAGTCCTTCCGGGGATGTAGCGCCACGGAGTTTAGTTTTATTATGGAAATAGAAGAAATGTGTTTTGTTTGTGCTTTAATTATTTATTTTATCAATTTGCTTTATTGGTTAGTTCTTTTAAATAAATATTGTTTATGTTAAGAAAAGGGGTGTAATACGTCATTTCAAAGGTACAAGTTAGGGTCTCGCTCGGCCACTTCCCTTCCTTGACCCGCGACATGACAAGAGAAATTACAATACCACTCCATTCAGGAAGGTTTGTAAAATTTCCTCCTAGGAGACGATGTGTTTATAGAACCCACAGAGAAGAATTATGTTTAGTAGAACCATGTTTTATCAATTTGCTTTATTGGTTAGTTCTTTTAAATAAATATTGTTTATGTTAAGAAAAGGGGTGTAATACGTCATTTCAAAGGTACAAGTTAGGGTCTCGCCCGGCCACTTCCCTTCCTTGACCCGCGACATGACAAGAGAAATTGCAATACCACCCCATTCAGGAAGGTTTGTAAAATTTCCACCTAGGAGACGATCTGTTTATAGAACCCACAGAGAAGAATTATGTTTAGTAGAACCAGTAGAAGATATGGAATTGGATCTGAAAAATATACATAGCCAGGAGTGTAAACCGAGGACCTGAAGTTGTGCTTAATTTAGTTAATTCCAGTAACGCTGAGGTGACATTAATTAAAGGGACTAAATTGGCAACTCATGAATTATGTGACTCAGCCGAGGTAGATTTAAGAGAAACAGAGCAAGAGCAGTTAAGGGTGTATTATGGGAAGGATGTAAATTTCAATGAGTCACTAAACCACCTATCTGAAAGGGATAAAAGGATCATCCAACCAGTATTAGAAGATTATGCAGGGCTCTTTAGAAATCGCAACTTGCCCGCTACAGAATTACTCCAGCACCGTATTGATACAGGAAATGCTAAGTCAGTGTACCATCGACCTTACAGGGTGCCTCACCATTTGAAACCCGTGGTACAAGAGTTCATTGAGCACCAGCTGCAAGACGGGATTATACAGCCGAGCGAATCAGCTTGGGCGGCACCAGTAGTTATTGTGACCAAAAAATCACCGGATGGCACCCCTAAATATCGCTTTACTTGCGATTTTCGTTCGTTAAATAAGCTAACGACGCCGGACGTATATCCACTCCCGGATATAAAGGAGTGTATTGATAATCTGGGACGGTGTAAAATTTTTTCAAGTTTAACCATGACATCCAGCTTTATCAAATTTTAGTAGATCCCCAGGATAGGCACAAAGTAGCTTTCAATGTGCCACAAGGGCATTACGAGTATGTACGATTACCAATGGTCCTATGGAACGCCAGCTCATGTTTACAAAGGTTAATGGACTTAGTTTTGAAAGGGTCAACCCCCCATCAATGCCTAGTCGATGACATCCTCATTATGTCAAGAAACATGGAAAAACACGGTGTACATCTGAGAAATGTTCTTGAAAGGCTGCGAAAGGCTAATTTTTCTCTATCGTATGAGAAATGTAAATTCGCGAGAAGTGAGTTATTGTATCTTGGCCATGTGATATCAGCGGACGGTGTACGTGCTGACCCAGCATTGTTGAGTGCGGTCAAGGATTTTCCTGCTCCTAGGAATGTTAAGGGCATACAGAGTTTTTTGGGGTTGGCAAATTTTTATCGTAGATACATAAAGGACTTTGTCACTATCGCACATCCATTGTCTGAACTCTTGAAAAAGGGAGTGCCCTTTAATTGGGGTCAGCAAGAACAACAAGCTATGGACCGTCTAAAGGAGACGTTGGTGTCTGACCCAGTGTTAACTTACCCTGATTTTTCTCAGTCCTTTGTGCTCGCCACAGACGCAAGCAATAAGGCCCTTGGGGCGGTGCTATCACAAGTTAGAGAAGGGCGTGAACACCCTATAGCCTATGCCAGTAGAAAATTAACATCTGCGGAGGCAAAGTATAACGTCTCACAGCGTGAATTCTTGGCAGTTGTGTGGGCCGTGAAGTATTTTCGCCCCTATTTGATAGGAGGGCCGAAATTTACCCTGATAACCGACCATTCAGCCTTAAAGGATATTCTAACTAAAACTAGTGAGAACGCACAGCTAGCAAGATGGGCGTTAAAACTTTCAGAATATGATTTTGAGGTCGTACATCGCCCTGGAAAGGCACATGGAAATTCGGAAGGCTGTCCAGAAGATTATGCCCTTTGGGACTGTCCCTACAAGATGCTATTCAAGAAGAACAAACGAAAGATGAGATGTGTCAACTGTGGAGAGGACAGAAGACGTTTTCCATAAGAAATGGATTACTTTGTAGAAAGACCAAGGAAGGATTCAGGCTGGTAGTACCTAAGTCATGTAGAAGGGATGTACTTTCAGAATGTCATGATCACATTCTAGCGGGCCATGGTGGAAAAAACAACTAATAGAGGGGTAGCCACGAAGTATTGGTGGCCAGGTAGAAATCGGGAAGTTAACGACTGGGTGAAAAGGTGTATTGTGTGTAACAAACATTCCGAAGGGAAGAGACGAAGGGCGGAGCTACAAGAGCTACCAGAAGTAAGGCGGCCAGGTGAAAGAGTCGCGGTCGATGTGTGTGGACCTTTTCCGAAATCACAACAGACAGGTAATAAATATGTCTTAACCATAATTGACCATTTCAGTCGGTATTTAGTTATGGTACCCCTCGCTGATCAGAGGGCGGAAACAATTGCAAGAGCTCTTGTCTTTGAATGGGTATTAAAATTTGGCGCCCCTGATAATTTGCTCAGTGATCAGGGAGCAAACGTTATGTCAGAATTAATGGACCAAACATGTAAATTATTACGCATAACTAAGTTGAGGACTACTCGTTTTCACCCCCAAGCAAACGGGAGGTATGAAAGAGTACACCGCACGATCTTTAATATCTTGAGGAAGTATGTTAACCAGAAACAAACTGATTGGGACATTTTGCTACCATATGTGGTGACGGTGTACAATAATAGGACCCATGAGACAATGGGGATGAGTCCTCATGAAGTTGTTTTTGAATATCCTATGAGATTGCTAGGTGATGTGACGGAAACAAGTCAGCATATTTCTCACCCAGAAGTTAAAAGCTTAGCAGAAAGGCTGCAGCGGATGTGGAAACTGGTGAAAACAAGAAATCGCCGCGCATTCGAGAAACAAGCCAAGCAGTACAATAAAACGGCGAAACCAGTGAGGTTTGAAACAGGAGACTGGGTGTTGTTAAGTGATCCTCAACTAAAGCCTGGGCAAGTAAGGAAGCTTACGGCAAAATATCGAGGTCCGTACCAGATAACGAGAGTGATATCACCTGAGAATTTAGAATTAAAATTGCCATTTAGAAATATCATTGTTCACGTGAACCGCGTGAAAAGATACGAGCACCGTGAAGACTGCAATCTGGAGGAAACCTACCAAGAAACTGATAAGCCGAGGGGAAGACCCAGAAGACCGGTGGCGGAGAATCGAAGGACGGACAACAGGATTCCTGGCGAGCGCGAGGAACCCCTAGGTACGTCATTTTGGGAACCAGAAGATGATTTGCCACTCAGTACTTGGATTCAGCCGCCCAGACCGGCTGTAAGTGAAGAATTGGACAGGGCAACTCGAGAGGACGTGCCGGAATCACCCACCGAGGTAGAGAACGGGCAGCCGTCTGCGAGGGAGGTACGTAGTTCGCCTGGAAAAGGGGAGCAGCCAAGGACAGCGACTCCGCAGACAGCTACGGTCTCCAGGTATGACCTACGGCCTAGGGCGCAAACGGTGAGGGAGCAAGATTCCATTCCGGCGGTGAGTGAAGCTGCAACGTCCAGGTATGATTTGAGACCCAGAAGGGCAAGTCAGTAAAACATTTTCTTTTGTTGTAATTTATATTTTTTGTGTGAACATTTTTTTTTATTACAAGAAAACTTTTTCTACATATAGTGAGAAAAGAACTTTAAAAGAACGTAATAGTGCAAGAAATAGACTACATTTTAGAAGAAGACTGTAAATTTATTAAGTTTTTTTGTATATGTATTTTGTTGTAAGCAGGTAAGTTGATAAGGGTTTATTTGCTGATTTATTTTATCTTATAACAATGGCAATGGCAGTGAAGTGTATGTTAATGATAGTGTGTGTAGCCATTTTAGGAAGAGTTGGTATCTGTAACAATGGCGTCCTATTCCTCTCTCAGGGTCAAATGTTTGTAGTCAACCAGAAATTAATTGTACTTTGTCGGTTAAACATTTCTGAGATGTTTTATAACGCCAAGTTATTTGATAAGTATTTTTAGGAACTGTCTTCCCTAACTAGAAATACCTCTTGGTTGAGGTATGAAGAAGTATTTGTGAGATCTTATTACGCTGAATTAAACGGAGCTGTCAATCGTTTGCAACATGCTTTTAGACAATATCGGACAGAGGTCGCGAGTCTGTTCGATTTATTGCCAAAGCAGCTGAGTGATAGGTCTGAGATTTTTCGTTATAAACCCCAATCTCATACGGATGACTATATAGTAATTTGAGGCCGCAAAGGAATAGAAGGTCATTTTTTTATTTGGGAGGCAAAATTTTGAAACATTTAGTTGGAATAGCAACGACTGGTGATGTAGATAAAGTAAAGCATAGACACGATGTAATCGTGCAAGAATTAGAAAATTCATTACAGCACAATACTCGGTACATAAACGATTTATCTAAACAAGTGATACTTAATGTGCAGGCTACGCAATCATCTTTAAAGAATGTTAGCCAGGCAGTGAGGAGGTGGCAAAGTAAGCAACAGATAGAACACTTCTTACAACACTTAGGTTTCATGTTATTGAATTCGAAGCTGGAGAATATGAGGTATGGTAGGATAGACAACAAGCTATTGCCACCAGCTGAGCTGATAGAGGTGTTAGTTAGCGCTGAAGAGGGGCGGGCAGGCATGCTGATAAGAGCAGCAGTGCTGGACAGCATTCCTTGGTATAGTCCAGTTATTCATTGGATGGCCAGGCAGTTTTAGCGAGATAAACCATTAAGTCGGTGTTTCTTTATGTTAATTGATCTGACTATATCGGGCTTGGTTTCCGCTTTCCAAAACAAAAGCAACGTTGCAATATTCTCTCATTATTATCACTGACCTCAGTTCTTCCCTCACTTTAATCAATTCACACGTGTTATCGTTTACTGTAATTAGATCTTGCAACCTCGCGTTGCACTCCACGTGGAGTTGACGAGTAGCTGTCATATCTGTCGCAGGACATTCTTAGATTTTGATTGCCTGGGGTAACTAGCTGATTGGTGCGGTAAAATTAAAGAACATGGGTTGAGCTGTCGGCAAACTTTTCCTCTTAACGAAAGGAAGCCGCCTGGCCATGCAATGAATAACCAGAGTATACTTAGACACTTTTCGTTCCTCTGTGTGTGAGCGAGACAGAATTGACTTTTTATATACGTTTAGATATCCCCATTAGATCAGATCATAATATTTTTAATTTATATGAAATAATAAGTTACCCAATATATTGTAATGCCGTGTGATTCCCTAGCGTATCACCCCGCATTTAATCTCTTTTCACCCTGTAATACTTTTATTTCATTTATATTTTATATCATATTATATCACATGCAATATTATAGTCTTTAAGTAATATTCAGGAATTGTCACAACGCTAACATTGTATCAAGGAAGTGAAACCACAGGTTTCCTGTTATTCGTTCTGTTCTAAGTGTGTCAACAGATCTCTGTGAAACTTGACAATTTCCATATATGTACATTTATATATTTTCCATGATTTAAGCCCCGATGAGACGCCATTATGATTGTAGCTTATAGCCAATCAGAGAGCGGGACAACGCCCGTATTACTTTATTAAGTTGACAGGATTTTCCTTGAATAAACTTATAAATACAGCCCTTTTGGCATCAAGACACTCTCTTGATATTTGGCTAGCACGAACATTGTGTTATCTTAGTTGATACCCGAGTTAGGTCTCTGGTACCTGTTTGTCATATAAGGTCATCTCAACTTTATCATCATAACTTAGCTTATAACTGTAATAGTAAACTCAGTGCACATCAGCAACATGCTTCTCAACTGTAAGTAAATGGTTTCTTATTCTTATCAGCTACCACAGCTACCATAATATTGTCTCTGACGGGTTTCCCAAACTGATATATTATATTTTATTTAGTAACTGATTGTAATATTCAAAGAAGACATTTCTTTGATTGTATTTGTCAATTTTTAGCATTTAAATATATTTTATTGTTATCTCTTTTTAAATTTTTGTCGTCCTTAATATAGTAGAAGTTAAGTCCTTACCGCTCACGGAAACTACCCTTCTACTCCCTGTTTGGGGCATGACAAATGGTGGCAGCGGCGGCACGAATCTCAAAGTGCATAGGAAATTGTTGCATTAGAAGTAGTCTAGGACTAGGAATTAGTAGTGCGCAAATTAATTAATTAATATTTTGTGTAATTATTGTAATGGATTGGGAAAAATTAATAATAGGATTTTTTCTGACTTTTGTAGTAGGAATAGTGTTTGTAGTAAGTTATGCCGTTTATTTTTGAATATCTGTGTGTATATGTAAATGAACACCAATGTCTTTTCTAAATTGTTGTCGAAAGGAGTCCTGTGTAAAAACTTTTACCGTACTAGACGTACACGTTTTTAGTATAAATCATCCCCAAGCTTTTGAAGGAACCACTGAATACGCGAGAGAAACAGTTGAAAGATTTTTGAGAAAATATACTAGAATCAGTCCAGATTTAGTGGCTGAACATGAGTATAAATTTAGATCATTGAATAATCATACTCGTATTGAAATTGCATTTGAAGGAAAACCACACAATTTTGATGCCCCTTCTTACAAGCTGTATAAATATGAAAATAGGAGAGGAATTGTAGTTCATTTTGAGTTAGAAGTAAAATTGGTTCAGAGATATATCGGTCCAGGCACAGAATATGATCTGTTAGAGATAGAAAGAACTGATTTAGCACCAATTTATCATTTTGAAGATAGCGTACAAGAGAATAGACGAATTTCGAGCTCTCAAAATCGTTAGCTTACCTGCAGTTTACACGTACTCCGCCGAGATGGATCACTCTTGGTTCCTGGCCACGGGTACAAAAGAGACCTTAACTATCACGGGAGCGCAATTGTTCGCCCCCGGATCGCTAAAGTAGAGCACCCGTGTCCCCGGGAGTTTTAGAGCCCCGTCACCCTCAACGACCCCTATAAAAGAATAGGTTTCTTGTCGGAAACAAGCCGGACAGCGGAGACAGACCGTAACCTCCACTAGGGAATTAGGCGGTAGCTAGAACATAGAAGTTTTTGAAATTTTTATATTAATATAGAATTTAATTAACATGGATGGAGATCAAGCACAAGCTGTAGAAGTAGCTGCAGAACAAGTAACTCAAGCAGTAAGAATGGCACCAAAAAGATTTAACAGTAATAAATGCGATTCCAAATTGGAATATTAGAGGAAGTGGTTCCATCCAAAGTTTCTTTAGGACAGTAGACACAGCGTCAGGTTTAGGAGGACTGACAGACAAAGACAAAGCTAGATTGGTGTTGATGAAACTGCAAGGAACTGCGCAGGCATATGTAGAGACACACCCAGACTTACAGGGCGATGACGTAACGTACGCCAAGTTAAAGAGTACACTAATAGAGCGTTTAAAAGATAAAGAATCAGAATTTGTTCATCTTTTTAATTTACAGTCTGCCAAACAAAAGAAAGATGAAAGCCCGGAAGATTTTGCAGATAGGTTGCGTGGATTGAGTATACGCACTATGGAAGTTTCAGAAAATATGGCAGAGCAAGTTATTTACAATAAGCAGGCAGAAAGGCGTTTGTTATCAACTTTTATTAATGGTTTAAGAGGTAACCCAGGTTTCATGGTTAAAGTGAATATGCCCGAGACCATAGAACAAGCACTGAAGATAGCCATAGCGGCGTCTAAAGCAGGAAAGGAGGCCAGTGCGGATCGTGAGTTGGCTCCCTCACGAGTATTTGCTATAGAAGGGACTAGAGACGTACCGTCGCACCGGGCATATTCTCGCGGTAATAGAGAAAGGCCTATGGGATGGGGACATAGGCAAACAGATAATAGAATAGGTGCCTCCCGAGATAGTGAAAATGAAAATAACTCGTCACAATACCAAGGGCAAGGACGAGGACGAGGAAGAGAAAGAGGTAGAGGCAGAGGTGGCGACGGTCACCGTGGCGCGGACAGACGAGGTATACAATGTTACAAGTGCCGGCAGTTAGGACACGTGGCAATAAATTGTAGAAATAGATGTGAGGGCCATCAGGAAAACGGGAATGGGTGGACCAGAACTTCCCCGCGGAACACCCAGGAGACAAGCCGCAATTAGTTGTGCCAGCAGCACCTAGGTTAGCGACGGAACCGCTGCTTCACTCCGTGATAGAGGGAATCGATGCCGAATTTTTAGTAGATACCGGGTCTACTGTTTCGATGATTAAGCCGGCGGTGAGTGAAGCACAACTAAGGAAAAGTGAGGTCGCGGCTAGGGGAATATCAGGAAAACTACTAGACATATTAGGAGAACAGACTGTGACTTTGAATATAGGAAATAAAAAGTTTAAGCATACATTTCAGGTATGTGAGTTAAACACCCCTGGACATGGAATTTTAGGTGCCGATTTTCTGCAACAGGTGGGTGCATGTGTGGACCTTAGAGTCGGTGTTGTGAGGATAGGAGATTATAATGTTCCATTGAGTTGCTCAGGAGTAGCGGCAGTCACGACTGACCCTACACCACTAGTGGCTGATTCCAATGGCCTGATCAACCAGGAATTAGACCCAGAGACAGAACAAATCACCTTTGAAGCTATACCCGACTGGCATGCTCAGGTGTTCTTAACAGAAACCTCCTTGCTACCACCTCTTGCAGCAAGAATAGTCCGTGGTACTATTGTTGGACGCAATGATTGTACGGTCCCTCGTGAAGTGATAATAGAACCGGTAGACGCCACGTTTCTACCTGGTATATGTGCGCCAAGAGTAGCTAGCACAGTGGAAAGCAGGGCTCCCTGTACCTCGCGTGGTAATACTATTATGTCCCAAGGCCCCTATAGAGAAAGGATTCCCTCAGAGTCTCTAGTCAAAAATGCGGATGAATGTCACAGAAACATCCATGGTTCCAGTGAGTGGAAGGACGAACCTCCCGAAGCTCAGAGATGTAAGAATAGTGAGAATCAGTGTCCCGTTACTGATAAAGTAAATAATATGAGAAAACAAGTAGAAACTACACATCTTGGGAAAAGTGAAAATCAAAATAGTAAAGTAATGTTGAAAAATGAAAATAAAGGTGTAAATACAGTCACAGCTCAAAGTAAAGAAAATGAAAGAGAAATAATTTTAGGTTATGTTCCGATAACATTGTTGAATATGTCACAGGAAGAAATAGTAGTAAATAAGAATACATATGTAGCAGATGTATCAGACATAGATGTAGTGGACGATTTACCGGAAGAAAAGGTAAATAGTGTAACTCAGGTTCAAGATAGGAATATAGAAAATGATGATGAATTATTCGAGGAGTATTTGAAATCTAAACTAGAACATTTGGATGTAGAAGAGGCAGAAATTTTGAAAAATGTGTTGAGAAAATATCGTCATTTATTTTATGTTGAAGGCAGCTCAGATATAAGATGTACAACTAGAATAAAGCATGAAATAAATACAGGAGATGCAGCACCAATTAAGAAAAACCCTTATAGGATTCCTTATGCATTAAGAGGTGAAGTAGAAAGGCAAGTAAATGATATGCTAAAGAAAGGAATTATTTCAGAAAGTATTTCCCCCTGGAATAGCCCCATAATAATGGTGAAGAAGAAATCTACTGATGGAAATCCAAAATTCAGGTTAGTGGTAGATTTGAGGCTTTTAAATAGCGTCACAAAACCAGAAGTGTACCCCATACCGAACGTTGTAGACACTTTAGACACTTTAGGAGAAAGTAAAATATTTTCTGTGTTAGATATGGCTAGTGGATACTATCAGATTGAGATAGAAGAGAAAGATAGGGAGAAGACAGGATTCAGCACCCCCCAAGGACATTTCCATTATAATAAAATGTGTTTTGGTCTACGTAACGCAACCTCTACGTATCAGAAATGTATGGAATTAATTTTAGTAGGCTTGCGAGATATAGATGTAATCCCCTATATCGACGATTTGATTTTGTTTTCGAAGGATATACCAGAACATGCAGAAAACTAGAGAGAGTATTTCAAAGATTAGAATCAGCAAATTTCAAAATGCAACCAGAAAAATGACAATTTGCATCAGAAAGAGTTGAATATTTAGGTCATATTGTTACTAAAGATGGAGTAAAACCAGATCCAAAGAAAATAGCAGCTGTACAGGCTTACCCCGTACCAAAAACTGTGAGAGAAATACGAGCTTTTATAGGTTTGACATCTTACTATAGACGTCATATTCCAAATTTCGCTGACATAGCACACCCTTTAACTAGGTTAACTAGAAAAGATGTGCCCTTTCAATGGAAAACAGAACATCAGGAAGCTTTTGAAAAATTAAAGGAAGCATTGATCACAGAACCGTTATTGATATATCCAAATTTTTCGGATGCATTTTACCTTACGTGCGACGCGAGTCAGATAGCGGTCGGTGGAGTGCTGTCTCAAATTCGAGATGGACTTGATAAACCTGTAGCTTACTGTAGTCGTCAGTTGAATGGCGCAGAAAGCAGGTATACATGTTCTGAACGTGAATTGCTAGCGGTAGTATTTGCTACTAAGCAGTTCAGATGTTATTTATATGGCCGTAAATTTGTAGTATATACGGACCATGCAGCACTAAAATGGTTGTTGAACTTGAAAGATCCGAGTTCGAGACTCACTCGGTGGGGTCTCAGATTAGCTGAATTTGATTATGAAGTAATTCACAAGCCCGGAAAGAGGATCCACCATGTGGACGCCCTATCGCGTCAGGTAGCAGCAGTAACAACTGATTTCAGTTTAACTGTAGAGAATCTAAGAGAAGCTCAGCAAGATGATAGTTTTTGTTGTAAAACAATAGAATCGCTAGGTCCAGAATTTAAGATAAATCAGGAAGGATTGCTAGTAAAGAAGAGTGATGACTCCACTTCACTGTATCAGATAGTAATACCAAGAGTATTTGTACCATATGTACTTCAGTTGTACCATACTTCCCCTTTCGCAGGACATCAAGGCATAAAGAGAACTGAATCTCGCTTAAAGCAGAAATATTGGTGGAAATCTATGAGAAAAGATATTGAAGATTTCATAAATACATGCGATAGTTGTTCAAAAAGGAAAGCGGGATATAATCCTACAGCTCCTTTAGGTGAACCCCCTGTAGCAACAGAATTTCTTGAAATTCTGTCCACAGATTGTGTTGGACCATTACCAGTTTCGAACACAGGTAATAAATATATAGTGACCTTTGTAGATCACTTTACGCGATATTGCTATGCAATACCGGTACCGGATCAAACTGCAGAAACAGTAGCAAAAGTATTTGTGCAAAATGTGGTAATCCAACATGGCGCCCCGTTTTATTTGCTTTCGGACAGAGGATCGCAGTTCATGTCCAAGTTGATGCAAGAAACTTGTAAGTTGTTGCAAGTTAAGCGATTGCATACCACACCCTTACATCCACAAAGTAACGGAGTGTGTGAGCGATTTCACAAAATACTAGTTGACATGATATCACACTTTGTGACTAAAAATGTCAAAACATGGGACGAATATCTCCCTTATGCAGTTATGGCTTACAGAGGCACACCTCATTCAGTAACAGGATACTCCCCTCATTACTTAGTGTATGGTAGAGAACTAAGATTGCCGGAAGAAGATGACGTCCGTCACTATACAAAAGTAAAGTGTGAAGGCATAGAGTATTTGCAGCATGTAAAAGAATTAGCATGTAAGCTAAAGTTAGCTTATGAAAAGGTAGCTAAATGTAATCAGAAGGGTCAGAAACGGTCTAAAGAATATTATGACCAAGGTAAAAAATTGCGAGAGTTTGAAAAAGGAGATTTTGTGTCTTTGCATGACCCGACTGCCAAACATGGAGTCGCTAGGAAATTTGCTTATACGTGGAAAGGCCCGTTCCTGATTATAAATAGAATGTCTAAATTAACTTATCAGATTCGGCGTGAAGATGGTCGAGATCAGATAGTTCATGTAAATAGGTTAAAACAAAGTAGAATAAAAGGACCTGAGTACACGAGGAAAGAGAGTTCACAAGTGAAAAGACCTCCTAAGTCACGAAGTAAACGTGAAGAAAATACAGGTGAAAGTTTCGATGCTACACCGTGTATAATAGAGTCGCATCCTCTACTAGTGACGGTAGAAGATGGAGCATATCCTGTAGAACAGGATGAAGAGCCAAGTGATATTGACGAACCAGACTCAAATGAAACCAATGGTCAATATGATGAAACAGAATGGGAACCTCCTAGGTATCTTAGAAATAATATAGCAAGTAATGAAAATAGATACAATTTAAGGTCACGAGCAAATAGTAGCTTAGAAAATAATGTAAGCATAGAGAGTAATGATATTAGTGAAACAGAAGAATTAAGCATGACTGCAGATAGCAGTGCGAGAGAAAACATTTCTACAACTCAGGAAGTAGATAACAGAGCAAACGCAGGAAGTAGTATGAATGCGACACAGCCAGAGAGAGAACAAGAGACAACAAATAGTACACATAATTATCAGTTACGACCTCGGAATTAAACAAGTAATTAATTTTGATAAATTTTTGTATGTTTCAGATATAATAATTATACTCGTTACTGGAGTAATGATGCAGAATGAAACAACGAACGATCCCGTTTTGGATAAGGGAATAATTTTCCTGAAAGACAGAGATATTTTGTTAACTGGAGACAAGTGGACAATAGTAGCTGACATTGACATAACAGATTATGCAAAACTGGTTTATGACTTACAAGCGTCATTGAAAGTAGTAGGTAGGAACCTTTATGTTTTAATACACAGAGAGGCAGATGGTTATGATAAAATGCTATATGAAGCAGAACTGAATAGGTTAGTTAACATGACTTTAGGATTACAAGCGCAAATCAAAGCTTTTCAATCATTGTTACCCCCAGGTGTACCAATACAAAGAGTGTATAAACGAGGATTAGTCAATGCAGTAGGCTATGGTCTTAAGTACTTTTTCAGCACACTTGATGAAAAAGATATGAATAGATTAAGCCGAGAAATTGATTATTTGCAAGGATTTGCAAAGGAAGTTACACATGTAGCTGATCAGCAATTGACATATTTAAAATCTTTAGATAAGCAAGTAGCAGAAAATGCTAAAGCAATCACTACATTAGGCAAAGCTTTTGCATCCGCAATTACTACAACAGTACAAGCATTGAATTCAGATATTCATCAAATGTCTATATTTGCATCAAATATCCGTGAAATAGAATTAGTACTTTTACAAACTAAAGCAGATTTAATGCAACTGCAAGAAGCGTTAGATATTACTTCAGTGGGTAGATTGTCTTCAATATTGCTACCCCCTCAAAATTTAACTAACATATTGAAGGATATTTCGACTAAATTACCAGAAGGTACAGCATTAATGGCACAACCAACGGAAGAAAATATGTATTTATTTTATCAAGTTGCAGAAGTTCATGCAGCGGCAACGAATAGGAAAATTAGATTGTTTATTGATATTTCGTTAAAAGGAGCAGATAGATTTTATCATGTATACCAAACTCATTCCCTTCCTACCTTCGATCCTACTATAAATCAATTTGTCAGTATCATTGTTGATAAATTATACTTAGCTGTGAGCGAGAGTAAGCAACTATTTACCATATTAACTCATGATGAATTAAGCAAATGCAAGCAAGGCGTTTATACTGTATGCCCTGCCGATTTTGCATTGTATGATCAAAGAAGCACACATTGTTTAATTGCTTTGTACTTACGGAAAACTGATGTTGCACATGATACTTGTAAAAGAGTGAGAGTAGCTCCTAACTTTCCACCTGTTTGGATCCGGGCCCCTGGTAACACCTTCTGTGTGTACAGTGTGCCGGAGACCACTAAAATAACTCGCAGGTGTCAATCTTCAGAACAGCATTTAGAATATTTGCCAAAGGATGACTTGACAATATCAGGGACCGGAATTTTAAGGAACTCTTACAATTGTTACATTTATGGTGGAACATTCACCTTGTTACCACATTCATTAGGACGTAGCATGTATAAGTTACATTCAGACGACGACATTATTGTACCCGACATAAAAACCTTACTAACATCCAACGAACGAGTTTTGTTGCAGAGCAAACTTGAACAAGCATTGGACACAGTGGAAACTATTTCATCACGAAGAGAAAACGGAAAAAGTCCGGAAGTGGAACTGAAGCACCTACACCAAGCAGTAGAAGCTATGGATAAGCATCAAGATAATCAGACCTTAGGCATAGGTCTTGGTACAACTACTGTTTTAATAATTGTGATAGGCATTACTTTGTTTTGTGTAAGAAAAAGACTAATGTCTTGTTCTTCGGCTTGTTTAAATAGGGCTGTACGAGCTAATCCAAGAGGACCACCTCAACCTAAGAAGAGAAATACGCCGTCAGCCTATATAGAAGGTCAAGTAATATTGGGAACAATAGAAGAAGAACCGACTGGTCAAGCGAAGCAAGCACCGCCCCCGCCGAAGGAAAAGAAAGCAAAGGAAGCGACGATATTTGTCGTTCACTGAGGCTAAACTGAATGTAACCATGCTATAAAACACCTATGTAACACTGATAAATGTAACACAGATACACAATATTATTTTTATATTTTACTATCATTAATATTCAAGTTATTAATATGTATTTTATGTATTTTATGTAACACAATTATGTTACACTACCAGTGATATACAGAGACACTTATTATTAATTTTATTATTATTATTATGTAATCACCAATTATGTATTTTATTCACACGCACATATTGCATAAAGTTTTATTCATACTGGATAAGGTACTTACATTGAAAACACTATTAGGATCAATTAATAGAGGAACGTCGTTTCCTTCAGCCATGCTTACAATGAAATAATGTTATGAGAAACTTAAGAAATATAACTTTCTTAGAGGTTGGTTATCATAAAACCACATCCTTAATAGCTGGTTGTTTGGAGTCTTGATATGTGTTAATTAATTAATTTTACTTATTGGAGTGACCATTCGTTTCACTGCATAGGTCACTTTAATCAGGGGAGAGTGTAATGCCGTATCACCCCGCATTTAATCTCTTTTCACCCTGTAATACTTTTATTTCATTTATATTTTATATCATATTATATCACATGCAATATTATAGTCTTTAAGTAATATTCAGGAATTGTCACAACGCTAACATTGTATCAAGGAAGTGAAACCACAGGTTTCCTGTTATTCGTTCTGTTCTAAGTGTGTCAACAGATCTCTGTGAAACTTGACAATTTCCATATATGTACATTTATATATTTTCCATGATTTAAGCCCCGATGAGACGCCATTATGATTGTAGCTTATAGCCAATCAGAGAGCGGGACATCGCCCGTATTACTTTATTAAGTTGACAGGATTTTCCTTGAATAAACTTATAAATACAGCCCTTTTGGCATCAAGACACTCTCTTGATATTTGGCTAGCACGAACATTGTGTTATCTTAGTTGATACCCGAGTTAGGTTTCTGGTACCTGTTTGTCATATAAGGTCATCTCAACTTTATCATCTTAACTTAGCTTATAACTGTAATAGTAAACTCAGTGCACATCAGCAACATGCTTCTCAACTGTAAGTAAATGGTTTCTTATTCTTATCAGCTACCACAGCTACCATAATATTGTCTCTGACGGGTTTCCCAAACTGATATATTATATTTTATTTAGTAACTGATTGTAATATTCAAAGAAGACATTTCTTTGATTGTATTTGTCAATTTTTAGCATTTAAATATATTTTATTGTTATCTCTTTTTAAATTTTTGTCGTCCTTAATATAGTAGAAGTTAAGTCCTTACCGCTCACGGAAACTACCCTTCTACTCCCTGTTTGGGGCATGACAATATAATGAGAAATTAGGACTCAGTTTCCAATGGAGGACTAATTCTAAATTTGCTATTAGCTTAGACGGAAAGAGCTATTTTTCCATCAGTTTAGACCAATCAAAAATTTGCTTCGGTGCTGAACCTGTGCTTTGTCATGGGGCAAAGCTATTGTTGGATTCAGCAGTCAAAACTTGTGAATTCAGTGTGTTTAGGGGGAGTAAACCGGACGTTTTCTGTGAAAACGTTGTTACGAGAGTCACTACCCCTTTCTTTAAGAAAGTTGAAAATATTTGGATTTATTCATTTGCAACCGAAGAGCAATTAACACCTGCAACTGTTTTATGTGATGGAAAAGATTGTAGGAGGGCATCAGAATTTATAAAATTAAATAGAACTGGTATATTGTATAACAAGTCACATTGTGAAATTATTGGTAGTAATTTTAAGCTTTTAAAGGAGGCACAATTAGTTATGGAATTTGATCTGGAGTACGACATAGTGCATTTACCAAAGTTGATTAACCCCGCTAAGATGGTAGAGTCAAAAATATTACCGATGTTTTCAAACGTTAGTGCAGTATTAGCAGATCTTTTACCTACTGCTGACTCATCAGTTTCAGTCCATACATTACGAGCTGCGCTGCACCAAAGCAATTTATCAAGTAACAATAGTTCTGCAGCCATGTTATATTTCTCTTGTGTGCTTTTAGCTATGACTATCATAATACTGATTTTTTGTATCATTTGCCTTAATGTAACTATTAAGCTGCTTTTGAAGAAGAATGGAGACATTTACCCCCATGTAGATGGAAGTAACCCTGCGATAACTATGGTCGCATCTCAGATTACCCTAAGAAATGTTTTAGCAAATCGCACTGAGATTATTGAAGAAACTGGAAATTAGTAAAGATATTAACATTGTTTTTTTTTCATTTATTTTATTTTTTGATGTTGTATTATTGGTTAAGAACTGTATATGTATTTTTTTTTATTATTCCTCTCCTTTACGTTGCAATGTATATAACTGTTATTATGTGTCGTAAATTTTGGAGTTCCGACATGATTAGCACGCATTCCACCCCTAGCCATTTTAATTATTTCTGAGGCGAGGACGCCTCTTTCCCCTAAAGGGAGATATTGTAATGCCTGGATTGGTATCCATGGTTCCAAGGTTCAGGGTATATTTCCGTTACGGCGAAAACCGCTGACGGAGTACTCGTGGCCTAGGGCGAGGCAGGAAACAGCGAGGCAGCCATGTCGGGGGACGTAGCATAGTGTGGAGTGTGTATGGCCGAGGTGCCAGGAATATGTGTAGAAAGGGAACTATTATATTGTATAATGTTAGCTTTAGGGTGAAGGGAAATAACCGGGTAGAATAGAGTTGATTGTATATTATTTCATTGTCATATATATATATATATATATATATATATATATATAAAGAAGGAAGGGGTAATATGGGGTTTTGAGCGACTGGGGCATCGAAATTCTTCTACATGATCTTCAACTTCAGGAGCAGCGGCGGCGAGAGGCGGCAAGAGAGGCCGTAACGGTTCCATCCTGGTAGAGTGCTAAAGGGGCACTCTACACAAAAACATTTAATTTTTTTGAGAAAACACTTTTTCATTGTGAAACAATTAATTCGATTTTTTGTCAAATGTTTATAACTTTTCAATTATGAGTTATGAAGGTGTCATGTGTGATTTAGGATTTTTGTAATTTCTTGGTGTGTTTAATTTAAATGTTTGATATTTTAAGTAAGTTTGATAAATGTATTGTGATGGCCCAGACAGCCATCTGAATATTTTAACATTTATTGTTTTGGTTCATTGTTATATTATCGAATATTGCAATTTTATTGATTATATTATTTATTTATTAGTCATTTGACATTTACTTATCCCATCTCCAGTCTGTTGAATCAAAGCAAAAGACCGCCGGATATTGTGGTCATCTGAAATATTAAAATGTACATCTTGGGAACTTCACAGGATGTAACTGACCACATATCTTCCGGTAAAAATAGTGTCATACGTGACTCAATAGATACAGAATGTTGCATAAGTTTTTCTTGAGTTCGATCCTTGTGTAAGGCAAACTCCAGTAGTTATTAAGCTGATTAATGTCCATAAAAGGTATAAGGATGAGCTTCCTGACTCCGTGGGTGTAAGCCAGTATATAAACCCAGTCAGCCGTTCTGCTCATCATGATATCTACTTGGGACATCTTCAGGAGATAATTACTGTGCGAATTATCCCCGGCGGCGAAAGGCTCCTTTGGCTAAAGTTATAGTTATTGGACATACATCATGATGGAACGGCTGGGCATATTTATTTTATGTAACTAGACTTCTTTATTATTTTCAAGAGACTGGCTTACGCGGAATAGTAGTTTAATAAAGTGTATTTATTTTAGGAAATCCCTTTAAATCAGACAAGAATATTAAATCGATTTCAATTGTAATATTAGCAATAATGCATGAGTAGGAATCCTTAAATTCAGAAAAGAAGATTAAGTTGTTTCCAATTATGTAGTCGTAATAAGAATATGTATCTGTAATAAATATATATTAGGTAATAAGATTAACAAATGTAACCAAGAACCTATCCTATCCTTTTAATAATTATCTCGTATACTATTCATGTAATATTAACCTCAGGAATAATTATTGGAACCATTATGGAACTAGAAGAAACGTGTTTTATTTGTGCTTTAATTATTTGTGTTATCAATTTGTTTTATTGGTTAGTTCTGTTAAATAAATATTGTTTATGTTAAGAAAAGGGGTGTAATACGTCATTTCAAAGGTACAAGTTAGGGACTCGCCCGGCCACTTTCCCTTCCTTTACCCGCGGCATGACAACTGGTGGCAGCGGTTGTAGATTAATTAAAAATTATTAACTACGTTAATTTTCGAACCCAGGTTTAATAAAAACATACGTGCCGTATGGCGTGGTGTTGTTTCAAAAGACGTGACCCCTGTGATAAAGAATTTACAGTTCTCTACGTTAGAGTGCTTACCGTGTCAAATTCGCTAGCCTTGCAAGGATCCACGAAGTATGCCAAGGAACTCGTGGAACGATTTTTTAAGAAGTACACAGACATAGATATTTCAAGGATTAAGGAACATGAGCATAAATTCAGAGGACTAATAGCTGAAAGTAGACTGGAAATTGCATTTGAGGGTCGTCCTAAACATTTTAAAGCTCCCATACAGAAAATTTATAAATATGAACTTGGGGAAGGTTTGGCTGTGATTTTTGACTTAGAAGTTAGAATAGTACGTAGATATATACCCCCAACTCATGATTATGAAACACTAGAAATAGAAAGGACGGATTACCTCCCTCAGTATAGTTGTACTAGGTACAGGAGTGAGGATATGAGAATTTCATTTAGGCAACATTGGAATCAAAACTTGAAGATAGTTTGAAGCAATTTTTTTTTTACTATTATAAAATATTATTTAGCTTATATACATTTTTTTATTATTTACAAATTATTTTTTTTTGTTGCGAGCCAAGGGTCCCTATCCCGGGCCCTGCACTGAGAGGCCCGCTCGTTAGCAATTTGAAATTGCCTGAGACTCTCCGGGGTCAGGACCCGGTACTCGTAAGAGACCCTTATCGCACAGTTCCACTGCGGCAGAGGCCAAGTAGGGAGCCGCCGGAACGGGCCCCGAGCGAGGGACAGTACCACCGGGTATGTCCACTCTTCGGAGTCACCGCAGCGACGGCATGTCCGCCGCCGAATGACCTGAAGATAGGTTTGCGGAGATTCCACGGTTGGCATCAGCTGAAACAATAGAAAAATTATAATTTTAGTTAACCAGGTAGATCAATATGGCCCAAGAAACCAGAGTTAAGGATTTGTCAGTAGCAGGATGGATTCAGGCATGGGATCCAAAAAGTGGGAGGCCAGTTGCAAATTTTCTGCGGAATATCGAATCTGCCGGAGAGTTAGGAAATTTAACAGATAAAGATAAAGTTAGGTTAGTAATAATGAAAGTATTGGGAGCAGCGCAAACTTTTGTAGATACACACCCCGAGTTGCAAAGTTGCGAGTTAGAAAGATTTAAGGAGCTACATACGGATTTTTATTATTATTCGCAATTGCAGGCAGCGACACAGGGAAAAGATGAGTCGATCGCAGACTTTGCTGACCGTCTGCGACGATTAAGAAGGCAAACAATTAGAAGAGTCGCAGATGCGGCTGAACAAAGGGCAATAAATACAGAAGCAGAAAAACGATTACTAGCAAGTTTTATTAATGGATTAAAAGGTAATCCTGGGCTGCAAGTTAAGTATCAAATGCCCGAGACATAGGATAAAGCCATTAAGATAGCCACCATGGCAGCCCAGGCGGAGACAGAAAGTGAAAGGACGCGTGAAAAGGTTCCAGCACGGGTCTTTAGTAATAAAACTCGAGGCTATCAGTCGCAAAATAAATATGGTGGTGGTCCTAGGTTAGCGGGACGTGGTGGACATTGGGGCAACAACAATAATAGAAATAATAGTAATAACAGTGGTGAAAGGAACGCCGGTGTCAGTAATGCGCCACGAGGCGGTTTTTCACGTGATCCTGGTCCCAGAGGATCGAGTAGCGCGCTGAGTGCGCGAGGAGGTAACAGTAGCTATCGCAGCACGGGTCGAAGGGGGTACCAATGTTATAACTGTCGGGAAATGGGGCAAATCGCAAGATATTGTAGAAAAGGGCGAGGGGAGCGCCAAGGTTTAAACGGGGTAGGGGGGACCAAAACTACCCCGCAGGTCTTCCCGAAGTAAAGCCGCACATAGAAGTCGTGCCATCCACAGTATATCCGGCGACGGGATTACTACTACCTGTATATATTGAGGGAAAGAGACGCGAGTTACTAGCGGATACCGGTGCCGCTGTATCATTTTTGAAACCGACAGTAAGTTCGGCACGACTTAAATTGAATAAAATAAGGGCTAGGAAACAATTTGAAACTAGACGGTGAACAAGAAGTCACTTTGTTTATTAATGAGAGACCATATACTCATACTTTTTTAGTTTGTGACTTAACATCCCCTGGGGATGGAATTCTGGGTGTCGATTTCCTGCAACAGGTGGGAGCTCAATTAGACCTGCAAACTAACTGCCTCTCGGTGGGGGGCCAGCGGATTCCTTTAATATGTAGCTCGCTGGGTGCTGTCTCGCGTGACGTCACGCGAGATGGAATGGGCTGTAGGGACTCCTCTGCTCAGGGATTGATCACCCCGCTCCAGGCTTTGGACCCTCCAGATTGCCGCACTGAGCTACCGGACACTGGTCAGGATAACTCTCCAGGTTGGTTTGCATCGGTCATCCTAACGGAAATAGTTGAATGCTCTCCCTTCAGCGGGACTATAGTCCGTGCCAGGGTTATTGGAAATGAAATCCCTGATGACTCCCCAAGTGCAATGTTTGAACCGGTAGAAGCCCTACTACCTGGTTTGTATTCACCACGTGCTGTAGTGAATTTAAGTAAGGATCCTAAAGGTCCCCCGGGGAACGGTCCCTTATCGACCAAAATCCCCCAATGTATTCCCTCAAAGCCTCGCGAAAATCCTGAGGACGAATGGCATCCCAGCTTTCCATCTACCAGTGAGCGGTGTGGGGACTCCGTAGCAGAAAAGCTACCGAGCCAAACAGGCGCTCTGGGGTTTTCCAATGGGACGAGAACTGTTCAGCCTCTTCGCCCCGTAAAAGAGGAAATGAACCAAGGAGACCTTGGGAGAAAGGAAAAGAAACTCATTCATTTGAACCAAGCAGATAAGTAAACAATATCTAGCGTATTACAGAAGTATCAGCATTTGTTTTATAAGGAAGGCAGTACGGAAATAGGTTGTACCTGTAAAATTTAACATGAAATAGACACTGGAGACGCAAAGCCGTTTCGAAAGGCCCCGTATCGAATCCCGCATGCGTTAAAACCAGTAGTAGAAGAACAAATTAATGATATGCTACGTAAGGGGATCATTTCAGAAAGTTTATCTGAATATAATAGCCCCATCATCCTAGTACCCAAAAAATCTCGAGATGGGAGCCCAAAATGGCGTATGTGCGTCGATCTTCGTAATTTGAACTTGCAGACAAAGAAAGACGCGTATCAGATACAAAATATAACGGACATTTTAGATTCTTTAGGACAAAGTAAAGTTTTTCGGTTTTAGACATGGCGAGTGGTTATTGGCAAATAGAAATATCCGAAAAAGACAGAGAAAAGACAGGATTCAGCACCCACAAGGTCATTTTTATTTCAATAAATTGTGTTATTGCCTATGCAACGCTCCAGCGACGTATTCGCGTTGTATGGACTCTATTCTTATGGGCCTAAAAGGGATAGACGTCCTTGCCTACCTTGATGAAATTATTGTCTTTGCACCGGATATGCGTTCCCATGCTCAGAAATTAGAGCGTGTATTCCAAAGATTGGAAGGGGCTAACTTTAAAATTCAACCAGAAAATGTCAGTTTGCTGTAGATCAGGTAGAATATTTGGGTCATATTGTCACTAGTGAAGGCAAAAAACCGGACCCGAATAAAGTTAAAGCCATTAGAGATTATCGAGTACCAGCCAATATTCGAGAAATACGCTCTTTCGTAGCTTCTTATTATAGAAGACATGTACCTAATTTTGCTGAAATTGCGCAGCCTTTAACAGTATTAACTAGGAAAGAGACAAAATTTGAATGGGGAAAAGCCCAAGAAGAAGCGTTCGAAACATTAAAAGAAATTTTAAGTATACAACCGTTGTTAGCTTATCCGGAATCTCGAAACATTTCATTGTCTGCACGGATGCCTCGAACACCGCAATTGGTGGAATTCTGGCACAAGAGTTTGATGGGCATGAGAAGCCTATAGCTTATTGCTCCAGACAGCTAAACAAAGCAGAAATAAATTATAGCGTGACTAAAAAGGAACTGGCAGCAGTGATCTTCGCCACCAAACAATTCCGATGTTATATATATGGACATTCTTTTGTTTTGGTGACGGACCACGCCGCCCTGAAGTGGATGTTAAATTTAAAAGATCCTAGTTCCAGATTGGTGAGATGGAGCTTAAGATTAGCTGAGTTTGACTTTACGGTAGTGCACCGTGCGGGCCGGATACTGACCCACGCGGATGCCCTTAGCCGTCACGTGGCTATGACGTTTTGTGAAAAGAACTTGAGTAATGAGGCAATTTTGCAAGCCCAGAAAACAGATGCAGACTGTCAAGTTTATCAGCGGAAAAAGAAAAAGCATCCGGAGTTCCGCGTTGATAATGAAGGTTTGTTGTACAAACAAAGTAAGACAAGTATATCCGGTTACGCGATAGTAATACCACAAGAGTTAATTCCAGTAGTATTACATTATTATCATGCTACACCATTTGCCGGACACCAAGGTGTTCATAGAACAGTAGCTAGAATTGCACGCAAATATTGGTGGAGCACCTTAAGAAAAGATGTAGAAGATTTTATAGGTGCTTGTGATAAATGTGCTCGTAGGAAACAGGGTACCGCGGAAATTGTACCGCAAGCGGAACCGCCGCAAGCCTCAGAATTTTTGGAAATTTTATCTACGGATTTCGTGGGTATATTACCTACAACAGAATTAGGGAACCGTTATGTATTGACATTTGTGGATTATTTCACACGGTATTGCTTTGCGATACCTGTCCCTAATCAAAGTGCCGAGACAGTGGCGCGGGAATTCGTTTCAAAAATCGTGCTACAGCACGGAGCGCCTAAGGCGTTGCTTTCAGATCAAGGCGCGCAGTTCTTGTCCATACTCATTCAAGAAGTGTGTAAGTTACTGAAAATAAATAAATTACAAACCACTGCATACCATCCGCAGAGCAACGGTATCTGTGAGCGGTTTCATAAAACGCTCGCAGACATGATATCTCATTTTGTAAGAAAAGACGCAAAACGATTGCGCGAGTACGTACCTTATGCTGTAATGGCATATCGAAGTACTCCGCACACAGTAACAAGGTATAGCCCGCATTATTTAGTCTTCGGACGAGAGATGCGGCTACCTGTTGAAAATGAGGGACAATTAGCGATAAGTGAACAGGAAAAAGTGGAAGACTATGATAGTCACATTCAAGTATTAGCCGATCGATTAAAAACTGCGTACGAGTTGGTAAAAACAGCTAACAAGCAAGGCCAAGAAACATCAAAGAAATACTTTGATAAAGGAAAAAGGCTAAGAGAGTTTCAAGTTGGCGATTACTTATATGTATACAACCCTATAGATAAAAGAGGGGCAGGAAGAAAATTTGCCTTTGCATGGCAAGGTCCAGTAAAAATAATCGATAGGACCTCCGACGTAACGTATAGGATAAAACGAGACGATGGAAGTTTAGTTGTAATGCATGTGAATAGGTTAAAATAATGTAAAGTGCCTATGACAACAGATACACATCACTTGCCTGATTCAGGTAGTAAAACGTCTACCGAGAAAGTTGAGAACGAGCGATTACAGTTAGGAACAATTTTAGAGAAACCAGAGGGAAATGAAAGTATGACATATTCGAGACCGTTTAAATATATTGATCAGGAACCAGTCAACGAAACTGCAGATATGTCGAATGAGTCGATAGAAGTAGAATTGCAAGAGTCCGGAGATGAGTGGTTGCCTCCGTACAGAGAACGGGCAGGAACACTACCCGAGATTATTGATAATCGCTATGAACTATGCTCAAGAGTGCGAGCGGAGGAGAATGATGTAAATAGAGATCCTGTACATAGAGAAATAAATGTAGATTTAGCTAGGAATAATAATGTAGGTTTAAGAAGATATGACTTACGTCCGCGAACAAGGTCAGAATAAAAGGGAAATAAAATCTTTTGGAGTCGCTGAACGAAGTGACATTCCGTTCACGATGCGGCCGGAACTAGCGACCCGCCTGGTGAAGTTTTTAAATACTCTATCACGAGTTGGATCTAAATTTGTTAGAAATTTAAAACTTTAGGCGAACCTGGAAAAATTATATAGGTTAATTTATTTCCTTTAATAATATGCAAGGAACACCGTTAGGGCCCTTGCAATATAAAGGTGGTTATATAAACTACCGCGTAGGAATATTTCCCGAGGAACGACGAAATAATTCCTCGTTCTTCACGCTTGTTACAGGTTTATTGGGGATGGTCCACCAGAACCATATGGATGCAGTACCCTTGGATAAAGGGATGGTATTTTTAAAGGACAGAGATATTTTGTTAACCGGAGACAAATGGACCGTAATAGTGGATATACAGTTAAATGACTATGATAATATGATATTAGGTTTAAATACCTCGCTGGATGAATTATACGGAGGCTATAGCAATTTCATAAATTTTGTGCAACGGGATTTAGCAGATAACGTCATATATATGGGAGAATTAAACAGATTAAAGAATTTAACAGCTGAAATGGAAACCGATGTTGCCGCATTCAAGGCATTAATTCCAAAAAACATGTAAAATCCCAGAGGAAAAAAAGGGTTATTTGATGGCGTTGGTACACACTTAATTATCTTTTTGGTAATCTTGACTCCCGAGACTTAAATAGAATCAATAGCGTAATAAAAGACTTAAAAGGATTTGCAACCAATATGGTACACACCACGGACCAACAGGTTACTTATATCAAACAATTAGATAAACGAGTAAGTCAAAATTCTATCCTTATAGTTAAAATGGCTAAGGATTTAGGTAACGTGTTAAGGGACACGATTCGAACCGAGGCCATTAAGCAAAGAAAATGGTTTTTGTTCGCAACACAAACTAATGAAATAGAATTAACTATTCTCCATATGAAAGCCCAACTTATGCAGCTACAAGAAAGCCTAGACATGACGTCAATTGGAAATTTATCCACAACTTTATTACCTCCACATAACTTTACTAAAATATTAAGTGAAATCTCTTTAAATTTGCCTGAAGGAACGAGTATGATAACGCCTCCCACGGCTGAATCCACATACTTGTATCATCAGCTAGCGGATGTGCACGCAGCCGCATTTCAGGAAACAATTAGACTTTATATTGAAATTCCTTTAAAATGTAGTAACAGATATTTTGAAGTGTATAAGGCTCATTCATTACCTTATTTTGAACCCGAGCTTAATCAATTTATATCTATAAACGTTCCAAAGTCTACCTATCTAGCCGTCTCTGAAAATTTACAGATGTTTACTGTCTTAACTGAAGACGACTTAAATATTTGTAAGAAAGGTGTATTTACCATATGTCCAGCTGATTATGTTTTATATGACACAAGAGCTAATAATTGCTTAATAAACCTGTATTTAGGTAAGACAAAACAAGTACAGCAAACATGCCAAAGAGTCATAGAAAGTCCACAGTTCGCGCCTATCTGGATCAGATCCACCCTGACTGACTACTGGATATACAGTCTAAGTGCACCCCTAGCAGTAACCAAGAAATGTCAGAATGGGAGTCCGCCGGGCGATAAATTCGTCACAGAGACTGTGTTATTAAATGGCACAGGACTATTCAATAATACTTATAACTGCTTTATCTACGGGGGCACTTTCCAGTTGCTGCCACACTCAATAGGCCGCTCTGTGTACGAACTAAAACACCTACTATAGTCATACCGAAAATTAATGCTATGCTTACTCCACAAGAAATTGAGATGTGCCAGACACCTTGGGAAGAAGGAAACGGAGATCCAGGAATAGAAACTGCAATTAATATGGACCTAGCAGGGACACGACCCAGGATCGACGTGACCAAACTACATTGATCCCTGGACCGTCTACAAAGCCAGCCGGAGTTAGTTGAGCACCATATCTTACCTATATCACTAAGTGGTGTGTCACTAATTTTAATAATAATGATTGTGTTAAGTTGTGAGTTTAAGGCCAGATTACTGGAAGCCAGAAGAATTTATAAGTTATGGAGACACAAGGAAAAAGTACCACAATCGGCGCGATGCAAGACAAAAAGGAAGCATTGCACACCTCCGCCAGTCCTAGAAGATATCGAATTAATGGCTAAAGAGGAAGAAATCGACCAGGGGGTGGATGAGAGGACACGTTCATTCCACGTCGCATCAATAGTAGAAACTGACCCCGAAAAAGTTTTATATACTAAACATTAATCATGGGAACTCTGATTTCTGGTATACAAAAAGTAATTACAGTATACCTGTATTATCTCATGTTACGCCGTTTTGATTTCAGTATAAAAGATGCACATGCCACTTACCTCAGGATGGAGAAATAAGTCAAACCCCCTCCGTCCAGCGTTCACCTCGTCCGCCGAAGAGGCTGGTGATGGTGGCGGTGACGGAGAAAGGGAGGGTGGTGGTGGTGACAGATCAGGCACCGGTGGTGGCGACGCTGGCGACGGCGGTGGCCCTATCGCCCCGGCGGGCGATGCCATGGGGGCACCGTTTCCTTCGTCGGCGCTTTCAGTACCAGACACGCTTGCGTAAATTAAGTCCGACATGTTCACTTGTAGTAAAATTAGTTGAGGTAAACTTTGATATAATATACTGGAGAAGATGGGAAGTGGTTTACCACACTTGCCTCTTGAAAACGGTCAGTCTTGCAGACGACGTTTTCATTTAAGGTGGGAGGGGTGTGATGGCCCAGACAGCCATCTGAATATTTTAACATTTATTGTTTTGGTTCATTGATATTATCGAATATTGCAAATTTATTGATTATATTATTTATTTATTAGTCATTTGACATTTACTCATCCCATCTCCAGTCTGTTGTATCAAAGCAAACGACCGCCGGATATTGTGGTCATCTGAAATATTAAAATGTACATCTTGGGAACTTCACAGGATGTAACTGACCACATATCTTCCGGTAAAAATAGTGTCATACGTGACTCAATAGATACAGGATGTTGCATCAGATTTTCTTGAGTTCGATCCTTGTGTAAGGCAAACTCCAGTAGTTATTATACTGATTAATGTCCATAAAAGGTATAAGGATGAGCTTCCTGACTCCGTGGGTGTAAGCCAGTATATAAACCCAGTCAGCCGTTCTGCTCATCATGATATCTTCTTGAGACATCTTCAGGAGATAATTACTGTGCGAATTATCCCCGGCGGCGAAAGGCTCCTTTGGCTAAAGTTATAGTTATTGGACATACATCATGATGGAACGGCTGGGCATATTTATTTTATGTAAGTAGACTTCTGTATTATTTTCAAGAGACTGGCTTACGCGGAATAGTAGTTTAATAAAGTGTATTTATTTTAGGAAATCCCTTTAAATTCAGACAAGAATATTAAATCGATTTCAATTGTAATATTAGCAATAATGCATGAGTAGGAATCCTTAAATTCAGAAAAGAAGATTAAGTTGTTTCCAATATTGTAGTCGCAATAAGAATATTGTGACAAAGCCAGAAAAGCCTAGAAGCTGATAGAAGAAGGACTCGGGCCGAAAGAACTAGAATTAGATAAATCCAGAAAGGGACGGCCCACTTATTGCTGATTGGAGCCGCGCGCCGACGGGTGCGGCCTACTCCCTGGCCCGGCGCGGTGAGTGACGGCGCGCGTTCGTGGGAGGGGCCAGAGGTGGAGCCACGCGCTAAGGGCTTGACGGCGCACCGCGCGGACATTCTAGACCATGCGCGGGCGGAGCTTTCCAGATCTCGACTCTGGAACTTTCGTTAAGGCTATATAAGGAGTGCGAGCAGCCGAGCCAGTCAGTCAGTGATGGAGCGGCAGTCAGAGTGAAGGAGTTCAGTACAGTGAAGAGTCAGTGAAGGATAGTCAGTGAGTGAATCGGAGTTGAGAGAGGCAGTCAGAGACGGCAACGAGGAGTGATGAGTCAGTCAGTCAAGGAGAGTTCAGTACAGTGAAGAGTCAGTACATCAGAGGAGAGGCAGTCCGTGAAGAGCCGGAGGGTCAACGAGGGAACAGTCAGAGAGGCAGTCCGTGAGTAGCGGCGAGCGTCAGCGTCAGAGGGTGAGCTGGACGGAGAGGACTGATCAGCGCGGCCTCAAGTGAGTGTGTCTTGGGAAGCTGAGGAGCCAGTGACCGGAGGGACCCGAGAGCGGAATAGCTAGTCAACGGGGAACTAGTGACCGGAGGGAAGGGTGAACGGAAGAGCTGGTGAGCTGATCTGGGCTGAGGCAGTGCCGTCCCGGGGAACTCTGCGCGACGGGTGGATCGCACAGCGGCAGCGAGGACTGTGGAGTTGACCGGCGCGACGTGGGATGATCTGGATTGGACTGGAACAGTGCTGTAATTAGGACTGAGCACAGTGAGAGTGAGCTCTGAACAGGACAGTGAATTGGCGAATAGTCTGGAGTTTTCTGGCTGTATTGTCAATTGTTGTAGGAAATAAAGAAACCTCCATCCTTCAATTATAAACTCGGTGTTCTCATTTTGAACCCCGACGAGCCCTTGTTACAATATGTATCTGTAATAAATATATATTAGGTAATAAGATTAACAAATGTAACCAAGAACCTATCATATCCTTTTAATAACTATCTCGTATACTATTCATGTAATATTAACCTCAGGAATAATTATTGTAACCATTATGGAATTAGAAGAAACGTGTTTTATTTGTGCTTTAATTATTTGTGTTATCAATTTGTTTTATTGGTTAGTTCTGTTAAATAAATATTGTTTATGTTAAGAAAAGGGGTGTAATACGTCATTTCAAAGGTACAAGTTAGGGACTCGCCCGGCCACTTTCCCTTCCTTTACCCGCGGCATGACAGTATCAAACCAAGCGAGGTAATATGAGATTATAGTCAGGCCACACATGTCATGAACTTGATCGGTTACGATTAGTGTTATGTTCGTCTTGTAAAGCATATGCATGTTAAAATCTTATTTTTTGATTAGTAACTAATTAAGTGTGTAAAATGTGGAGATCATTTTGATTCCAATAACAGTAATTTTGAAATTTAAATTGATAGATCTAAAATTTAATAGATCTTTAATAGAAATTTAATAGATCTAAATTGTGACAATTTTTGAAGATAAGGATTATTACTCTCAGTAGAAGGAAATATGATTGTACTATGTAGTGAAGAATTGTTTTGCGATTCAGATAGCAGGGACGAGACACGCTACAGAGATGATAAGGTATTTAACTTTATACATACTATTGAAGGTTGAAGCCGTGATCAGAATGAAGTCCATATGATAAGTGATGACGTCATATGTTATTGTACTCAACATTGTGTACTTGACAGATAAACAGAGCTTATGAAATTGTATGGTTCTATTCACCTGTTACAAAGCTTGTAAAAATGTTTATCAATGAAGTAAATATTACCATAGTATTGAGATGAAACGTAACAGATAAATCGTTGTTCAGATTTGGGTAGAAGGTTTAAACTTATTTTTTTTCTAGAAGAGGAAAGACGGAAATATTAATTTTTTTGTCCAACAAATTCTTTTGTTAATTATGAGGTAATTTAATTATTATATTGCTAGGATGCTGTGGAAATGCATTTTTTATCAAGAATTTGGTTAGGCACGGTTTTATATTCACGATTTGGATTAGGCCTATGAAATATTTCTTTTGGTGCATTCGATTTATTAGGAGTGATGTACAAAATACTTATGAAATGTGAGGAGTTGTATGATGCATGATTAAACTTAACCTTTGTCCTACAGGAATTGCGAACCTGCTCGGCAATGATTTAAGTCGATTGTGATTGCCATGTTAGTATTTCATGAGACAGGTTTTTAATTTTTTGTTAATAATTTAATTGAAGTATATGGCAGATGAAAGCAATAGCAAGGTATATTAAGTTGTTATGAAACAAACATGTGTTTAGAGGTCAATGAACTAGACGAGATGTTTATCTTTTATTGAGTGACAGATACTTGAATTTTATAATTATATTTTGCTCAGTGGATATTTTTAAAATAGATTTTTTTCATTTTTTGAGAATGTATGGATTTGTCTTCAATTTTACTGTTCATTTGTTTGTCGACATTTATGATTTTAACTATGAACTTTGTGAACCTTCATATAGAATGAAAGCCAATTCATAGAGCGTTTTTGAATAATTTTGAGTACGGTAATTTTATATATTTTGCACTACGAATTGATGGAATACGCGGATAGAACAGTGAGTTATTGTATAGTTTTATAGATTTTTTTGAGATCTATGTTTTATTTTCCTGCAGTATCTCGAATTGAAGTAATGAGCCAATGTGACGCTAGTAATAATTTCCAATTGTGAAAAGATATCTCACAAATCAATAACTTTAGAGAATGGTTAACGTAGCAAGTACTAGATGATTATTTTTGTATAAGAGAGGAACATGAATGATGGACATCTTGAAATGACCAGGCAAATTGAAACAAATTCTGGTAGAGAATTGAAAATATTTAAGAGAATGAAAAGTTTTATATATTATGTAAAATTCAAATGCCATTGAGCAGAAAGGATAAAGAAAATAAATTGCATGTAGGACGAACATGTAGAGTTTTACAAGGCAATCAATCAAGTGAAATACAGAGATTATAAGAAAGAGCTAATAAGGTATTTTTATGATATATCCTCTAGACAAGGACGGAATTCTAAGACAAGGATGGAGAATTATCAGTTGCTGAGAGTATTAAATGATAATTACAAGTCCTACAGAATGATTATGCCAGGTGTATTACATAGCGAGATTAACATAGTGTTTGTGTGAGTGAAAATCAGAAACCTCATTATGTTTACGTCCAAATGTTTTATTTCAATTTAAACGTAAATATTTAGGTTATATGAAGTAATGTGTTTTGAAATTCTTTTCTTGAGAGCTTAATTTTGAATTTTCAGTACAAACCCGACTTCTTAGTTCTTATTGTTTACATGATAAAAATAATTTGATGTTGAATTCAGAGTAATTCAACCAAGTATTTTAGTACTGATCTCATTATTTGTATGCAAAAATTGTATAGATTCAGTAAATCAGATATGTGAGTTTATGAAACAGTTTTAGTGATTTCTATTTTTTAGCTGGATTGATATACTAATTTCAGGATTTTGGAAGATACTCAGATATGAATTGAATTGTTTTACCTCACTGGCAGTAATTTTGATTTTTTAAAAGAGATTTTTCAATTTTTTATGTGTTGACAGTGTTCATAAATGAACTTACCGGTAATTGCACCCAGAACCGAGATATAGCCCGGAGATTTTTTGTGAGAACATTGTTAGGAGGTTTACTGTTTTTCTTAAAGGGAATTGACTTTATTTATCTGCTATTACAGAGAAATCAGTATTTGTCACAATTTTATATGATGAATAGGATGATTAAAATGTGCATGCTTGTAAAAGTGGATAGATCTGTAATATTTTATAATGTGAGATTATTGGTACTCATTTTGAGATTTTTAGAGATACGCAGCCGAGCACAGAGTTTAATTTAGAATAATTATGATTGCCCCTTTACAACAATCAATTATCACTGTAATGACTATAGCTCTGAAGATGTTACTTTTTTTCAAATAGTAACGTGGTATTGGAGTAATCTTTGCTTACTGCTTATTTATTAATCTAAGCCTATGTTTTGCGAATTGTGTTATGTCACAATAATTCACATGCCAGTAATGATTTTTTATGCCCCTATTGTATTGGAAAATGCAGCGATTGTTGTAAGAAAAACTAAATGGAATTGGGGAGGTCACGTCATCAGAATGAATCAAGAAAGATGGGCGTATGCAACAACTGTTTGGGACCAGAGGAAGGGTAAAAGAAGCAGAGGCAGACCTCGACACAGATGGGAGGATGAATTCAGGGAGGAGTTAGGAATGAGATGGACAAGACAGGCCAAAGAAAGGGTGTACTGGAAACAAGTGATAAAACATTTAAATCATTAGGAAAACAGTGATCTAGGAAAGGACGAATAGTTCAGGGAGGAGGCAGAAACGAGATGGTCAGGATAGGTCATAGAAAAAGTGAACTGAAAACAAATGATAGAGCATTAAATTCATTAGGAAAACAGTGTCCTAGGAAAGTGTTGTTAATATATAGGTCTTAACCCATCAGGAGGCAAAAACCCAACTCTCCAAGGAAATAGCTCACCTTGGGAGAGTAAAACAGAGCCAGCCCTACCATGTGAGCCGTGAATTCGGCTCAAAGCTGTATAAACAGCGCTCCTTGTGAGTTTCTGGAACACTAAGAACCTTATGTTAAAATCTTTTGTGCGTCCGAGTAACCACTGGTTACTCGTGGTTATTTGTGAACGCGGTACTCGCAGCTAGGGTCCTGGAGAGCGGTTGCCGAGATCGGCAGTTGGGAGCCGACTTTGCCGGAGCAAGTATGTAGTGCAATAAAGTACTGATTTGGTGGTCGTGTCTGCAGACGAGGAATGCAACTTCTCTTCTGCTTGGTGAGATTGTTCCTTTATATTTTTTGATATTCTCATTATAAATTAATTTTGGCAATTGACATCTCACCTATTTCGACTTCTAAATTTCGTAAAGCATGTAGTATTTCATTAACTTCTAAATGATTCAGTATATTCGGGTTCGTTGTTTGGCATTGGAAATTCTCGCCCACAAATAGTAATACCGAAATTTGTCATGTATTACACATTCTTTTCTCATCAGTCCGTCCGTTTAATCTCGCTCTCCAGTTCTCTGGTAGTTCAAGCTTTTCTAACAGATATTCTAAATTAATGTTTAAAGTATTTCGAGTACAGAAAAAGCCAGCATCTTACAGATAAATCAAGATTCGTACAGATTTCAGGCCAGAGTATGAAATGTATGATAGGAATCAAGATATAAGAAATAGTGAAGTAGTTGTACAGGGCATGTAGGATATTCAGGGTGATTTAAATTTCAATTAGGGGATAGGAATAGGAATTTCATTTTTCTGAGATATTGTCTTCTTTGAGAGAATGGTGTAATATTAGAAGCAAAGTATGTTCTAGATAAATTTAGCATCTGCTGTTTTTTTCTATATATGGGTGATTCTTCAAATACGGGAAAATTTGGAGTGTGTAAAATCCAAATTTTTTACTTTGTTTAAAAAATCTAAAAAAAAATCACAAAAATACTTCAGGGGTTACTTGATTTTAATATGACACCAGCAGAGCATAAATGTTTATATTTTTATTTATTTTAATTTCTTTATTTTTTTAAAGCCAAGTGGATGACATCCGTGTACATGTGGATGGCAGAAGGCCACATTAATGACTAACTTTGGCAACAATCTGCTTTTCTTTATGTGATTTCATATTTTTCTCAGCATACTTCAGTTGATTTTGCATCAAATTTGCAAATTTGTGTGCATACTCCGGAATTAATGTAATTTTAACGAGACTGTGTTTTATGGTTTTGGGGGAGGGGGAATCAAGCAGAAATTAATTTAATCAGTTTTAAGATCTTAAGTACAGGTCACAGAAACCGCAAACACAATAGTATCCTACATTTATCATCTACATGACTTGAGAGTCATCCACATACCTCTTCATGAGACATGTGGATGACACAAAAATCAGGCATGTGGATGACAAAAAAGGAGTTTAAGTGGTCTCAGCAAGCCATTTCTAAACCTCTGTAGGCTCAACTTCAGTCAGGTACTTTGAATTGGAAGGTTTATCTTAGTGCATAATCAAAATTAATTAATATTAACTTTCTGCCTACCTTCTAGAAGCCATGTTAATGACGGAGAATAAAAACGTTTTCCTTGAAAATGATACAAAGTCCTTTGTTAATCCCAAACTGTTTGTAAGCAAGCAAAATTCAACCTTACAATTCAACCACAAGCTGCCCTGTTGGCTTTCTAACACTGTTGCCAGTTTTACAAATTTCTCATTTCTGCAGAAAAAATTCCATTCTTTTCAGCCATGTGGATGACCAAAAACCCTTGGGACATTCTTTATGTTCATTAGGTGGGGTGACAATTTTATTTCATTTTATTTTTTAGGGGTTAATATTCTTCACCCATTCATACTCATTGACAGGAAAAAAGTTGAAAAGGAAATAACATTTTGTTTTGTGGAAAAATGCATTAGAATATACAAAACCGAGGTTTGGGACAGGGCATGTGGATGACATTTCATTGAATTAAATTCGATTTTGGAATATCAGAATTTAAAGTTGGTGACATTTCAAACTGATAGTTGTAGTATGGGAGTAGTAGAAACAAACTTTTATTTTAATTTTTTTTTAAAGTTGAATTTGAAGGGAAATATCACTCCGGAACGCAAATTTTCCCGTTTTTGAAGAATCACCCATATATATAGATATATACAGGATGATATCTAGATCAGAATAAGAAGTGGATTGTTCTGGAACACTGATGTTTTGGATTTAAAGTTCTATTTTTAGAAGACTAAAGAATTTCAGGATAAATATAGTGATTCAAAGTTCTATTTTTAGAAGACTAAAGAATTTCAGGATAAATACAAGATTTAGAATTTCTTCATGAATATGGAGTGATCCTATTCCAAATAAATAAACCTTTAACAAATACTTTTCATTTAAGAATTTTCTCTAAGGCATAAATGAATATACCTATTCTAGAATTTCATGGTCGTGATTATTAATTGAAAGCTGATGGATAATTACTGTTTTGTACATAGGGATTTTTAAATATATTTATTACTATTTATTGTTCTGTATATGGATTTCACTGAGAATCTAAAGTGTTAAATAACTTGGATCTATGTTAGCTCTGATTTAGCTGAATAAATCTGTTACTAAATCTTTCAATAAGAATTTTCCTGATAATTATAGTCATCCAGTCACTTTCCTGTATGGTTCAAAGCCATTTTTCAGATTTTGTATATAGGGATAATGGGACCCAGTATGAAGAGTTTAGCAGGGTGTTAACTGATTTGGTTAAAAATGGTCGGAACTAATCTACATTCCAAAACCGTACGTTTAGCTTCCCGTATGTAAATAGTGCCTAACCCGAAAGGGGGCACACATGGTAGGAGGCCCTTGCCCTATAAGAGATTGAAATATTTATTTTCAATATTATTTGTTTTATGTTGTGGTAACTACTGAGCTGTTTATAGAGAAGAGAGAGTTATGTAGACAACCTTCTTATGAAGAAAGATACCAAACCTATGGATTATGGTGATAGTAACTTTACATTACTTGTGTATTTTAAGCAGTGCTGAGGAAGTGAAGATTTAATATGATTTTCTATATTCCAGGCTTTTTTATTTTCTTATATTTGAAGTATTTATCTTTATCTTTTTATCGCAGATGAAGGTGTTTAATGGGACGTAAGATCTGACTTGTAATACTTTTGTTTCACAGACACAGCTGCAAAATTACCATTAAAAGTATTAGAACTTAAAACAAATTATCCATTTGCTAACTCAGCATAACACCCTGTACATAATTCTCACTGACATCTTACGTCATGCATATATCTGGTTACGCACCTTATGGCTACCGCTGCAGTACATGTACTTGGACTTTGATTCTCTGTGTAGCAGCTGTGTCTGTGAAACAAAAGTATTACAAATCAGATCTTACATTTTATTAACCTTCATGTGTGCTAAAAAGATAAGAGAAATACTTCATATGTAAGAAAATAAAAAGCGTGGAAGATAGAAAATCACATTAAATCTTCACTTCCTCAGCACTGCTTAAAATACACAAACAATGTAAAGTTACTATTACCGTAATCCATAGGGTTGGTCACTTTCTTCATAAGGGGGTTGCCATAGTGTTGTCTCACGGGTTTCAAAATTGATATAATATTCAAATATTATTAATAATTCATTTTATTATTTACAGAAGATATTTCTTTGATTGTATTCAGTAATCACTTTTATTTCACTGTATATTCAAAGAAAAACAATTAATGAAGTCGAATATCATTGGGAATCAAGGGCATTGTCAAATAAAAGGAACCGTAGGGACTTTTAAAATTGAATTTTTGCTATATTGGCTATATTGTAATTAAAATTGAAGACTCAAGAAGGAAGACTAGATGGAAATAAGAAGTAGTGATGTAAATTCATGAAATTGGGCCTTTCTACAATGTAAATTTGGTATGGAGTGTCTAGTTAGATTGTATTATGTGATTAAGCGTGTAAAAAATAGATTAATGTATGCGGTGCGTAGTATGAAAAGTAAACAAAATTTTGGGGCTCAAATTAGGATAAACCTTTAGTATTGAAACTATGTTTCAATTCAAAGGAGGAGTGAATGAGCTCATATGAGAAATGGTATGAGAAATTGTATGAGCAGGCTCATCCCGGCTCTTTAGGTTCACTGCTGAACAATAGATTATGTCAGAAAAGCAATATGTCATCGTATTATTGGACTCGCATTGCGGCAGACAATTGAAGTCTTGCGCATGCGAGCTTAATCCCTTCGGTTAAATCAGAAACAGTCGGGATGATGCTTTGTAAAGATGTTAGTTTTGTTGCTCCATTCGATTTAGGCTTGTAACTGAATTTAAGAAGTATTTTAAAGTTATATTCGTGAGTGTGTGTTCTGATGGGTGTGTAGAAGATATGTAAGTAATGGGTTTGGCTGGATGGTAAGAGAATTTTCAGATAATGCATGTTTAAGAAATAGACTAGGTCATTCCCTAGTCGCCATATTGGGATTTTGGAATTAAACATATTTGAATTGGTAATTAAAGATAATATAAGCCTGCCTGCCTTCTTGCAATGAGACATTATTGTGTTTAAGGATCACACATTCAGATTAGATAATAATCTGGATTAGCCACAGGCTATATTTTGATTTAGTGAAATACGTGTCTCAACCGGATTCTCCTCACGGCTTGATAATTTAGTAACGAAGGCTTCCCAAGAGTGAGTATTGTGTGTTAGGCCTTCAGAATTGTTGGTGATCACCATATACTGATTGTGGTTGGATGGAATATGAAATTAGGGTGAGTGTATATTAAATATTATTAAAGAATGTCTAGAGTATGATTGTGAAAGGCAAAGAGCAGGTGTGTTTATTTAAAATATAGTTTGGCCCAGCATTTGATTTAATTGTGGAATATATTGTTATAGCAAACTATAGGGTAGCGGAGTATTTATTGTAGTTTGTGTGTTCCTCATTTCTTGTGATTGTTCCCTCCTTTAAGGACACAAGTATTCCTCTGGGTTTGTAGCAGCTTCCACCAGTGTCGAGTGACAAGAGAGAAGAGAAGAAGAGAAGATAGATGATGATTAAAAGGGGCGGGGGGAACACTACGCATTAAATTACTACATCATTGCAGTAAATACATAACTTTTTTCTTTTATTGTCAGCTCTTGTGGAAATAACATTATTTAATCCTTTCTCTGCTAAAACCGTGTTTTCTCAAATCTAATGCACACCTTTTTTGTCCATTTGTAGCATTCCAAATCGGGGTGCGCATTAGATTTTATGACACATTAGATGCAAATCCATTCTGTAGTTCGGCGGTAACTTTGATTACTGATGTAAGATTGCATTGCTGTAAATTCTTGGTTATGTTTGTCACTGGCATGTTACCAGTATGCACAAGCATCGGCTGAAGATAACATATTATACAGACACGCAAGCGGAACACCAAGTGGCAGAGTTCCATACAGAGGTATCTATTGTCCAGCATTCTTCTCCCTAAACTGTTATACCATCTTTTATTCATTGGCATTCACAAAGTCATAGTTGTTTAAACCAAGAGCAGGCACGCTCTATAATGTTATGTGAGTGGGCACGCAGTGTATTCTGTACACAGTGCAGATAAATAGCAATTCGTTGCTATTCCTTCACTTTAATTTACATTACACCATACATAGATTATAAGTAACCATATTTATATTAGATATATAAAGACTTTTGCTTCAAAGACTAAATTTTATTTCTGGTCACAACTACTTTCATGATTCCTAATTTTTTTATATATTTTTATTAAATTTATGACTTCCGTGATAATCTTAGTAATGTGCTCTGGCCTATGTTTCATTAGATTTTATTTAATAATTGTACTTTTTCCTAGATCTTAGTAAATATACTGTTGTTCTTTGTGTATTATAATAATTAAGGAATCGCGCACAATGTGCATTATCTTAACCTAAGACTTAACCTACTGACAAACACCCAGTCCTGAACCCGGGAAAGGGATTTTTCACTACTGAAAAATCCCCGACCCGGCCGGGAATCGAACCCGGGCCGCCGGAGTGGAAGGCAGGGGCGCTACCGACTCACCCACGGCGACTATAATGTACTGCCCCTAATTATGAGCATTATTGAGAGGTCTTTATTGATGAATAAATAAAAAATAAATAAAAAAAGCTAAAGCTTAACAATGGTTTCATAGATGATTTATATATACTAACTGGTTACAAATTGCAAATTAGCCCACTTCGACCTCATATGAATGCATGCTGCAATTCTTGCAAAGGATTGCTACTCTGAACGAAGTGATATTTGCAAACAAAGATCTTAATATTTTCTTGATGATACACGAAATGTGTTTATGCATATCAGTTTTAGTCCATAGTGCTGCTGCAGTTCCAAGAAAATTGTATTGTATCTCTTGACTTGTTAATGATACAATCACAACTAAAATGAAGCTAAACAATAACGTGAAAGGTAACGGCAATTAGGTGGCTGTAAGATTTGGCGTTTTTCCAGTCGAGAACAAATTGTAAATATGATGTATAAAATACAACAGCCATTAAAAGGATTAAAATAAAATACTAATGTAAAATAACAAATAAAATATATAAAAAAGTAAAGTGGTCCCTATACAGGCCGTGGAGGCCCAGAGGGTTCCACGAGGTTGAGGCTCCCAGATTTTAGACATTTGGAACATGAAGGTGGTAAGGTTGTCAGCCTTACGCACCGGCCGCCTTTACCTCCAGGATTGCTCCTGGTACTCTTTCTGTTAAAGGCTGAGTCGATCCCAGGACCATAGTGCCACCAGAAGGATTAGGCCAATTGAAAAACTCAACGACCTCATCGGGGATCGAACCCGCGGTTTGTAGCGCAGCGCCTCAACCACTACGCTACGACATACCCCAAATAAAATATATAAAATCAAATAAAATATCCTACCATTGATTCATTGATTCACTGTGCAAACTGGTGGTGCTGAATTACTAATTTAAAAGTTTCTTTTGTATTCATAAATGGGCAAAGAACTCCAAATAATTTGTCAATTTCCTCCAAAACAAATGCATGGTGCATATTCCTTGATGTAGAGGCCAATTTACTGAACCCTGAGAAAGCCCACCTGACATCACAACATAGCAGTGTCATAATATGTGATGCAATGTATTGCCTGAAATATTTATCTACAGATGGCAGCTCAAGGCAGACAACAAGTAACTGATGGTGTCAGAATGTAGGTAACAGATGGCACTATATACTTTGAACACTTTGAATGGAGAATTTCTTTCGGCTGTAGCTATTCAAAGAATGGGAACCTTTTTGTCAGCGACTCCCGATAGGTGGCAGCAAGGCCACATGAGGTCCAACCATGTCGTCTGCTGTGCATTGAACATAATGGAACAGACTATTTAAACATCAGACAGAATGCCAGAAAACATGTTGTGGCGATCCTCTGTGTACACATAAGATTATGCTTTATGAAATATATGGTTATAAAATATAAAGAAGATTAAACGGATGCTAATAGTTAATAATCTATGAGTTCCTTCAAATCTCCTCGCTCAACACTTTCACATCCTCAGAATTGACTGATTATCTTAATCATTTTTACAAAGAATAAAACTTAACAAGAAGTAGTATTCTCATTATCTACAACAGACGGTCATGTTTCCAATATCTTCATCAAATGGACAAGATTCACTTATGTTCTGTTGCTTTAAACAGAAAGTTCGCCCAGCAGGAAACTCAACCATTTATTCTCTTTCAAACTATGATACAGACTTACTTCTTAAAAAGGTTTGGACAGTATGTGATAAATACAACTTACTTAATTTATTAACTTTATAACAAAAAATCACATATTTCTGTTTCACATTTATTATAATTTGTATAATAAAATTATGAATATTTTGTTTAAACGGAATTTGTAAGTTTTTTCATTACAAACATTAAAACAAATAGTAAAATTGAAACACTGGCAAAACTAAATTATTCTTACAGGCATTGGTGGTTCTTGTAAATTGAAGATTTTTAAAAATATTTATTCCTTTCTATACTGGCTATTTTTCCCCTCTAAATAAAAAAATCAACTACACTGTTATTAAATACAACTCACTTTTATAATGCACACTGATGATATTAAAACACTATATTAGAACTGAAATTACCGATGCACGTAGATATTTTAACTCGAATCGAAGAAAACAAGGTATTCTGAATATTAGCATATGTGTACCCAGTATGATGAATAACAATTCTCTGCGAGCCATTATTCTGAAACATATATAATTCTAAAACAAAAATTATGAACCTATGTTATGGATGGGCCTACTTCTTAAAGAAGTTGATGTTATAAATATTACGCATATAGGCCTATAGTAATAATCACAAGAAAATCATTCATACTTTATTACCTTATTTTGACATTCCAGCTTCTTTCAAATTACGTTGACTTCATGAAAAGAACATTCTATTACTAATATGATACACTATTCAAATACTATTATTTGTATTTGTTTTCCTCACAAAAAATTAATGACAGCTATAATTCTGGATCATCTATTATTCGTAAGCCTCTATAGGATATTTAGAAGCAAGCAAACGCAACCTAAAATTATTTATAAAATATCAATGATAATAGAAATAAAATATTTACACATTTATATCCAAGTCCTTTACTTTCTATAACTACTGTGTTACCGGTATATTAATCAAATACTAGTATGTGTTTACCACACAGCAATTTATTCATAACGGAAAGCTGAAATATATAAAGAATATTATGAAAGCAAACAACCATGAACCTAAATTACTTTTTAAAAATGATTTACAGTATGAAGATTTTTTTACGGATACATATTGACGCCTATGGTTATAAATCTAAAGAAGATGGGATGTTTTCTTTGTGAAGTAAGAAAAAATAAGTTTTAAATACGTTTCATAAAATTTGAATTATTTCTTCACCATTTGACGAATAAAAATTCAATTGCGATGGACAGGAATAACTTAAATATTTTGAATTATTTGTCACTAAGCTACACATGTCTGTCCCACTGCAAAATAATTATTGTTCCTGTTTTTTATGATAACCCTCAAGGGTTATTTTCAACATAATATAACCAATTATTACTTTAGACAGACATTAATTCGTTAATTCTTTTAAAAAATCAATACTTCTTTCTGGCGATCTCACACTCTCCTAGGCAGAATATAGGTATCTGATTTCTGGAATATAACTTAAACGTTATTAATCGCCAGTTTTTATAAGAAAGCCAACATTATTAACATTTATTGATACACGTAAGCATGAGGCAGAACGAGATGGCAGGACCTCGTCTGACCCTGCTGCGCTCTTGTGGACAAATTTTTAACTGCACGAAAAAGGTTCCCATTGCAATGCATATATGCATCAATAGTAGATCTAGCAGTGGTACATGCTGATGCATATATACTTTTGTAGCAGTGAAAGGTTTTGACACCTCAGTGGGAATCCAGGGAACTTTGATCAACAAGTCCATCCACCAGATGACCAGTCGGAATCAGTTGATGGGGATACCCATTGAAATGATGGTCATGGGTAACTTAAATATACCTAATAGTGAAGTTAATGTGCATATTTCCATACTTAAAGTTGCTTAGTGATTTCAACTCTTCACTGTGCTATTTCCCTAGTAATATTAATAGTGCTACTGAAATCTCTATATATAAAAGCCAAAACCCACTGACTCACTGACTGATCACAGTTTCTAAAAAACTATACAGCCTAGGAACGTGAAACTTTGTACACATATTGCTCCTAGGCTCTAGATGCGCACTAAGAAAGGATTTCAAAATCTTTGGGCTCTAAGGGCCTCTAAGGGCCAAATTGGGTTGTAAAGTTATGAAATTCACCAAAAGGAATTCATACTGCATGTAGCCTATACAATCCCCATGACAACATAATTTATTTTAAACTACACAGATGGCTTGGCATGACACTGTGATTTCATGTAGGCCTAATAGATATAAAATTATGAGAATTATATGGAATTCCTTTAAATGATTATCAACTATTTTTTGACATGAAGTAAATTTAGAAGGTCCTGGGTTCTATTCTTAAGAGTTGAACTCTTTTCTTATAGTTAGCCTAGGACTGCATTGCGAAAGATAATAAAAAAAGTGTTCCCTATTACAGGCCATGGAGGCCCAGAGGGTTCCAAGAAGTTGAGGCTCCCTGATTTTTAGACAATCGGAGCGTGAAGGTGGTAAGGTTGTCAGCCTTACGCACCGGCCGCCTTTACCCCCAGGTAGTTCATACAATATCAATAGATATAATTTCCTGATTAATTTATATTTACCATATTATCTCTCTATCTTTACCTTAGTTCTTACCTCTCCCTTTTGGGGTGATTTAAGCGACCCACATTGCCCGGGCCTTACAGGGCTGCGACCTGTCGGGAGAGGGATTATATATGGATCACATACATACTTTCTTGACCAGACAAGGACATGGAGGGCCTTCCCGGATGAGTGATCAGCCCAATGCCAGGGCCACCTCCGAGACAACACAAACACATAGGACGAGATACATCATTCACACACTCACTCTGAACAACGCGAGGAAGGGATGATGATGATAATGGCTGCCAGATGATATCCGGAGACCACTAGGGCCTAAAGTTAGCAGAGCCTAAAGTTACCAGACATTTGTCTCACATGTGAGGAAACATCCCGGAAAAGACTCTACCTAGGTAACTTGTCCCGACCAGTATTCGAATCGGAGCCTGCTGCGCGAGAGGAGCGAACGCATCCCCTACCCCCAGCTATTTACTGCATGTTTGCCAAAATTGAAACAACTATTAAATTTTTAAGACATAATCAGAGCAAACTACGGGTGGAGGAGTATGTGGAATATAAATACGTCCACCGTGTTGGCTGGACGGCTGATGATTTATAGAAGTAGGCTACAACAAATCGACTTTAAATTGTGTTCACTTAACCTATATATACATCAATCTAACAATGCGAAGCATTGATGGGTCAGCTAGTAGTATATAAAATGTAGTGTATATCAATAAAGGAAATAGTAGCAGTTTAAAAGTTTGAGTAATATCTAGTGTGCTATACTGTTTAAAGAGATTGCACATTTTTCATTGGCATTCAAAATTATTAACTGGTGAACATCTGATGAACTGAGAGATGAATGACAATTATTTTTTATAAGTTCAGTCTTAGAAATAATCCAACCACAGAAAAATATTAATTTATGAGAATCACCTGCCCAAATGAAATTTCATAAATAGGCCTACAGGACAGATTAAAATTTTTAATAGGAATAGTAGTCTAAAAGATCAATTAGGCCTACCTGTTGTATTCAGAAAGGGTAAATAGGCCATTCTTCCGATTGTGGGAAATTTCGTGTTCCAACCTTGCCAGTCTCGTAAATTTCCTCCCTTTTTACTATTTACTATAATGTAATCATCATTTATCTAGTTAAAATATAAAAAAGTATATTTTTATTCTGATATATTGTGGTAATTAATAGCTTGAAATGTTGACAGGAACTACAAATTACTCATGAAATCAATGTCCCAAATCGAAATAATGCTTGTAAGCAAGCTAAGAAATTGCCCGAGAATTCTTCAAAATAAAATTGTAAATATAGGAACTACAGAAGGTATGCTTACTCTCATAGATATTACAATAATTATTTTAAACTTATTTATACTGTGTTATTTATTTTCATTTAAGCGTTTACCTGAGTGTCCCTACATTACGCCAGTCAACACCTTAACGCACGTAGAAATTAAATTTTCACCAACTATTCTATAGCAGCATTGTCTACACCCATGAGTTAAGTTGGCAGATCGATTGCAACAATGTGGCAACCAAAAAAATATTGCTTGTGTGATTGTAGGAAGCATAAGTGCAAAAAAACAGATTTTAACGTAGAAAAAAGGGTGATTCTGTGATATTTATAAATATTTATAGTCTAGCAAAGAATTTTTGGCTGTATTTGAAGATAAAGCATGTGATGAATCATCATTTGTTTTCAGTCTCAACTCAAAAAACTGATGAACAAAAAAAATAAAAAAAGTCCACCTCCGTAACGGTCAACTCCAACATGAAGAAATTTGTTACGGTGTTGACCACTGTTACGGTGGTAACTTCATCCCCTTGCATACTGGTATTATGTTTAATTTAATTTTAATTTAGATTATCTACTCGTATTATATAAGCCGAGATGTCCGAAGATCTGAAGCGTCTTGATTGGCTCCCGCATACACCCAATCAGAGGCCGAGCTACCACAAACAGGTAAATTAATTACACTTTTGTAAGCTAATACTGGGTTATTACTAGGGCCCGGATTTGTATGTAAAAAAATATTTTTTTTCCTGATGCGTACATTCCTAAAACAAAGTTTTATATCCAAATCGAGGTCCGGCAAACCCAAATTCCAAATTTTATTTCACATAAAAACGCATATTTTACAAAAAAAGTTATGTGAATAAATATTTTCGATATTTTCTCCATAAATACATATTTTAGTACTTTTCCGGATTTTTTATGTAATTTTTTTATCCTAATGGTCATATCATGGTCCGAAAAATGCAAATTCTAAATTTTATTTTACATAAAAATACATGTTTTACCAAAAAAGTTATATGAATAAATATTTTCGATATATTCTCCATAAATAAATATTTTAGTACTTTTCCTCATTCTCTTTTAACATTTTACGACAAAAATTTGTATCTCGAAAGAATTCAACACAAATGCTTCACTTGCAATGAGGTGAGAGTGATTCACTTGCACTTGCTTATCGGGGAAGAACAGAACCCAATCTCAACATTGCGTAGTTCAGTTAAAGAAATACAATATGTTGAAAGGCAACTTAACACTATCTCAGGTTCGAAAATAGAAGTTCTAAGAACAAAATTTAAAGGTATGTTTGAGAAAAATGGTGGCTACCAAACCCTCTGCAAGTTTTGGAAGGTCAAAATATAAATGAACTTGATCGTGTGTGTGTTAGTGATATACAGTACACCTCTTCAAATATGCAAGGTTAACATTGTGTGATGTAGAACGTTCCTTTTCTCAATGTAAGGCATTATTCTCGGATAATAGGCAAGGATTTGTGATCCATAATCTGGAGATGACATTTGTTGCGCACTGTAACTCCAGTCAGCATTTTACATCTGATGTTTAGCTGCAATTGGTGAGTTTCAATACACATTCTGGTGTTTTTGTTTCTTTTTCAGAAAAAAATTTTTTTTTTAGTTTTAGCACATATTTTTAAAATTTTAGCACATATTTTAAACATTTTTAGCACATAAAAAATAAATATTTTTAAGTTTTTTAGCACATAAAAATCCGGGCCCTAGTTATTACGTATATATGAGGTATCAATCAAAATATTTTTTCGCTCCGGTGTCGTTAATTTGCGTACCGCTGAGTTATAATAAGTGTTCTGGCAAATATAATTAAAACTAGTATGTTATATGTTAAATTCAGACAGAACGTTTCATTCTGATATCTTGATCCAAAGCCGCATAAGTGATTCATTCAATCAACACTAAACAATCAAGCAAAAGATAAATACTAGCGATTATGGTCAATTTTGGAGCTAAGATCATTATTAAATCTACATTGAACTTTAATGTGAGTAGCCTATATTTCATTTTAAACACTCCTTAAGTATTTATATGCCAGTATTAATTGACGGAGTGTTTACAACTTGAAGTTGGTTTCTCTGAGTGTGTGTCATAAGTCATAACCTACATGTTCAGTGAATCATATACAAACATCATTAATTACCAGTGTATTCTGTGAAATCGGCATATATTTTTAAGCATTAATAAATGCTTAAAAAAATATGCCGATATAATCACATAATATGTGATTATAAATGATTGTACGGTGGTGAACCTAATTACTTAGATAAATTCCGTTGTTTCTGACTTTTGTCAAGAAGGGTAAAAGTGCAAAAGTGCCCTGAAGCATTTTGATTGGTTCTCGAGAACATACAATAATATTCAGTATTACAAAAGGATGTGGTAACTGTTATGACTCGAAATGATCTTCATTTGTCAGTTAATCTTTATAATGTAAAGTAATGCCATAGTAAAATTTATACAAGTTAAAGTGTTTTATTAACATTAGTGAAAGTAAAGCATTCTGCAAAATGTAAAATCATTCACGTCTTAATTTTGTGTGTACTGTGGGTAAGTAGATGCACTACACACTGGAAATCGTATTTAAAATAATCATATCACCATTATGAATCTAGCTAAATTTTAGCTAGCACGAACTGCTAGAAAGTGCTAATCTGACACGAAGCCTTGAGAAAAATGAAAAAGTACCTCCAAATATAAGAAAAACTCTGGGTGAGAGCACTATCTTCTTGACATTACAATTTTCCTTTCTGGAACTGAACACTTGATTAAATGTACTTACTTGTGTTAAAGGATTTGATTAAGGGGTGATATTAGTAGTTTTTAGTTTTTAGAACTTGATCTTGTATTTGGCATAATCCAATTCTGGAGGACCCGTTCACGCGATATGCATATTTGCACGGACTGTGTTATGTTTTTTTGTTGTTTCTGAGCGAGGCAGGCTGACCAACTGTCCTTCTTTTATACTGTCACAGCAGGCAAGGTACCCACCTCTGCATTAAGATAACTTGTCTACAGATAGTCTAAATAATGCATAATACTAACCACATAGTTAAGTGTGTGAAGCGGAGGCAGCTACTGTAGCGAAGCACAAATGCATTTCTAGAACAATGTACCATACACTGTTTGCAGGTTTTGAAAATGTGCCATATTATATCTCCTGCGAGGTTTGTCGTGTTGGTCAACTGTTACTTAGAACTCTAAGTCAAGTTGATAACATGGCTGTCAGTTATATCTTATTATCATGAATTACATATTTTAAGGTATGAGAGTTACAGGATGTATTCTTATATATTAACAAATTTTGTACCTAATTATAATCCTTGTACCTAGGGACACATTTTTAACATAGTTTCATTTCATAAAAATTTAAACTGTAATGTCGAGGAGATAGGGCTAGACCCATACTCTGGACTATCGTCTCATAATAACCAGTAATCTAGTAATCATCTAGTAATAATTCTTTAGTAAGCAGTAATTGTGCGCTGAAGTTTACTTGTGTTCTTCATACTGAACAGTAATTGTGAGTTAATACTTTCTCATGTTCTTATTTATAAACTATTAAACTAAATTAGTACAAGTAGCTTATTAATTGTATTTATTTCATTATGTGAATACATTATTGAAAATATATCCACATCTTGAAATGAATGTCCACACCATAACTCAAGTTTCCACTCCGTAATGCAACACACTGTAACCCAGTGTCCACCCCGTAACAATAAATAAAATGGCAATAGTTAGCACTAATTTTTAAAGGTTTTTCTCTTAATAAGGAGGCATTTATGCACTCTATTCTTAATATGCATAGGATATGAAAATAAATATTTTACATTAAAAAGTCTGACCATAATAACAAAATTTAGCATTAAAAATCTAATTTCTACATTCTGAACTAAAAGTTTCAATTTTTTTGTCCATTGTAGTAAATATTTGAGGTAAAATTGATTCAAGCTGAATCACAAGCCAATTACCTATAGAAACATCTAAGTTACTAAGTTAGTGATTAACATTGAGATCGGCAAATTCACTAGGAGTGGATTAACATCCTAATAAACGAGATGGCATCAATAAAACACAGTTTTCTGACAACTGTAATTCCAGCTTAACAGTGGAGGAAAATCCCCACAATAGTGAGAATGACCCAAATGAGACCTGTTTTGGTGGTTATAGTAGGCTGTAATACATTCTTATTTCCAGTTAACTTACTGAATTCATTTATTATTATTATTATTATTATTATTATTATTATTATTATTACTACTACTACTCAGAGGTGTACAAATCTCGATTTTAGCTTGCCCAAACCCGCTTGAACGCCAGGTAAGCAAGTTGCCAGCGTCATAGCTAGGAAGCAGGCAGGTTTCTTTAAGCCTGATGGGTCAGGTCAAACCCAGCCTAGGCAAGTCAGAATAAGCTTGCGACATTCCTATCAGCTAAACAACTGTAGTTGCTGAGTGTAGGTAATACTTTCTTGCTTTTCTACATGCTGGTAGAAGAAATTCACCATGCAGATAAATAAAAAGTGGATAAAGTATTAAAAATCGTTTTAGCGTCTTAACACAATTATTATTTTCAATATTAGGTAGATTTCTAAGAAAAATCTACCTAATGACTTTCAAAAAATTCGTTCATATCGTTACGTTTCATGCCTCCCTAAGTACGAAACCACCGCCTGTTAAAAATATTGTGATATTTATATTTATATACAGTATATGTATATGTAATTTTCAAGATATTTGAATCAAATTTTATTATGTTATTTCTAGGCCCAATAGTTCAGACAAGTTCGTTAATGAGCAAAATTGGCCTAAGGGGGTGGTCGGGGGAGGGGGTTGAAATTTTAAAACATTTATATCTTGACCCCTATGAAGTATAGAGGGAAACTTTGATTGAATAAATTAGAGTACTCCTTATGGAGTTCACAGTGACACCAACGATTCGGGGGTTTTGGGAGTACGAGTGGGGGTGGGGGTATGGGGATGGAAATTCGAAATTTTCGAAACTACGTCTTGTGGGGTATCGTTGAAAAGCTCTTGATGAGTACTCTACAAATCAATAACTAGTTTCTTGATAGTTCTCATATAAGGCGAGATTTGAATGTTTTAAAAAGTTCTCTTTCCTCTTTTTTGCAGTTATTATTGCGGGTTTGTCATGCCAAGGCTAAAGAAGAAGAGTGCTACGCAGCGACAGTAAATTAAAACAAAAGCACTTCGAAATCTACCTCAGCTTGTAGGCTTGCCTAAAGGGATTTTTGTTATTGTTATTAATGATTTTATGATGTTTTCTCGAAAATGTTTGAAAATTTTTCCCATGCCGGACTAGTACTTTTGTTCATTGATAATTAATTCAAACTGTCCACATTTTAGTTTCTCCTCGGCTTCCTTCAGGGTAAAATTCTCTAAATACATCTGAAGTTCCTCAACTACGTAACTGCACGACTTACCAGTGCACTGCTATCTATACCCAGTTTCATATTCTTTCCGCCAGGCCTTGCAGTTTCCTTAGGTCCTGAGCAACCCACCAAGTTATGAAGAGCTTATGACTCATAGCGACAGTATTTCTTATCATCGTTGTAATCTGGCTTGCTTTCAAGTCAAGCAAGTTAAAAGCTGTGACTAGTTGCAGAATTTCAAAGGGGCAGGCAAGCTAAAATCAGAATATGTACACCTCTACTACTACTACTTTCAAACAAAAATGATTATTTTTATAAAAATGTTAATTTTTTTCTCTAAGTGAAGTAACTGCAGCACATCCATGATGCAAGTTACCATTTCAAAATAAAGATTCTTGGGTTAGATACAGAACTCTGAAAGTTTAGCCTTTCTTTTCTTTTTTTGTAACAATTTCAAAATTGTTATTGAAATAACACAGGACTGTTTATAATACTGATTTATAAAAGAGCTTTTTCATTCTATTTACTTTCATGTTGTGTATAAAACTAAGCATATTTTGTTATTGTCAGTAAATAATTAGTGTTAAAGTAATAAAAAATCCAATAAGCATTATTGTTAATTATTTTCTTTTAATATACATACCAGTACTGGTGTACTCCTTTCCATTTTAATTAGTTTATTGTAAATATTCCTAAAATCATTCCATTCCTGAAAGAAAACCAAATAACCAAGTAATAAAATTGTTGCAACTAAAATGATTTCAATGAGCCACTAAAACAAACGAGAGTATAGCAATATGGAAAGTTTTACATATTTGCATGTGTATAATCTGTAAACCTTACCTCTTAAATCACGCCAAGTCTGACAAGACAATTAAGTCAGATTAAACACTAATTAAAAGAAAAAATATATTAGAAAGTCTTCAAATCTAGACTAAATCATACAGACAAACTACCAATTTCTTCCCATCATAAGTATTAAGTATGCTATGATATATGGTCGGTACAACGCCAAAGTGAACTAAGCGCCAAACTCCATATTTTGAGAAAACTGAAGTTGAAGTTTGAGTGTTGTAAAAAAATCTTGATCAAAACGAAATTTCCTTTTTTCTCAACTGATTTTACTATCGTAGTATCGCTTAGTTCGTTATTACAGACCGTAGGATATCAAAATCTGCACCATGGACTACCAATAGTCTATATTTTGACAATTGGCGCTTAGTTCACTTTGGCGTTGTACCGACCATATATGGAAGGAATTTACAAATTAGTTTTTCCATTTGGATCTTCATTCAGCACTTATGAGAGATTTAAACAAATTTGTGCATTAAATTGTTTAACTTAGCTGAATTTACCATTAATGGAATTTTAACTTAACCTGTTTTGCATGATTGCTCTGTAGTATTATTAAAAATAAAAGTACTCAAGTTGCTATTTATTTTCATCTCATTATATCTTCTCATCATAAAGCTCAGAATGTTATGAATTTTATTAAACTATTAACCCACGATCGCTTGTGCTATTAGATCAGAACTAACAATTGTGTATACGACCTCGTATATCTTAATAACTCATTTATATCTTGAAAGAAAAAATTGTTTTGTTAGCAATGCCTTCTACAACATTGTGCTTCACTGTTTGTGCAAGTCAACTGTAACACCATATCACACACGTCAGCAACGGTATTATTAACAAAGTGGCACATTCATCCTGTGCATAAGAGGTAAGTTTAGGCTACAGTTCTTGAATAATATTATTTTGTTTCTCTGATTCTTATTCATATTTAAATCTTATAATAACACTACAATAATAACAGTAATAATAAATATTACCAATAATGACAAAATAATAACAATAACAATAATAAATAATTTAAACAATAATAACAATAATAATATACTAACAGAAATAAAATGTTTACATTATGTAAAATAATTTACTTTTTTGAAAGGCCATTTATTATTATTATACTTTTGAAAAAGGTAATATAACAATATTTGCTTTCAAAAATATTAAAATGGTTACAGAAACTTATTGTAAATTTAATTCATGCATTTGAGTTGTATTTAATACCTATAAAAGAGCAAACAAATGCATGTTAGATCAAATCTAACTTGCAAGTGATGGCGTGACAGACATTTTAAAAAGAAAATAATTTCAGCTCGCTTGTGCTTAGAGTAGTAATTAAAAAAACTTTTTCGTATATAACGGAATTCAGGATGGTTGCTGAACCAATTCTAACAGAAGTAGAGACAGCTATAGGTAAACTAAAAACACACAAATCTCCAGGCAATGACCAAATTCCAGCAGAATGAATTAAGGTAGGTGGGGATAGATTAAACTCAGAGATCCATAAACTCATTCTCATGATTTGGAAAAGGAGGAATTGCCAAAGGAATGGAAAGAATCTATCATTATGGCAATCCATAAATTAATGGTGCAAAAATATGTTGCACGTACTTTCTCGCATATATATGTTAAAGACTAGCACAGAAAAAAGTAAATTATAGAGAAAATTCAATTTTATTTATTACATTTTCATAAAACTAACAAATATCTAGAGCGGAAAGCATCAGGGTCAATCTTTATGTTCAATGCTTTAACCGTGAAATAAGGGTAATAATAATAATAATAATAATAATAATAATAATAATAATAATAATATTAATAACAATAACACAACAACAACAACAACTTGGGGTTTGCATGGTTTCCTCAATCTCAAAGGCCAAAATGCAGGATACATGGAGATATAGTCAAACAATAGAAGCAAATGCTGTACGAATGAGTTATTACAAGAGTTTACTGGTAAATTTCGGTGGCCATGATATTTGATTTGAACCCAGGACCTCTTCCCTATTACCCTATACCAAATCACTCTAATTGATTTTGGTGTGTTCATTAAGACTGTGGTAAACTGATTGCATTTCACAACAATTAGTATTCTTGTTACTATGGGCAACAAAAGAATATTCATATTTTAATAAAAATGTTTGTCCTGAAATTCGAATTTAAGTCATGTTATTTCGTTTTTATCTTGATACCTATTAATTTTATAAAGAAATGTGTTTAACAAAAAATGTTCATTTTAATTTTCTCTAAAACTTGACTGTACTAAGTTTTCATGTATCGCCCAATGTAATGGAGATAGCCAAGAAAAATTGAAACTGGATATGAGTGAAGTAGGCTACCCTCTAAGTCATTTTTGCAGAAAAACGGATATAGCCATTTTGTTGGTTATAGATAAGAGTTTCCAATTTTAAATTTTTATTAAAATAATCCGAGTCAATTTTTCAAAAATCAAAATTTTTCAAAAAACATTCATGAAAAGTCCCTTTAATATTTCAGTTATAAAACTCAATTTCTGGGTGGTTCGATAAAATTCCGAAAAAATCTTAGTTAAAAAAAATGAAGTAAATACAATGAACCGTTTACCCGCTGTGCTTGTCCACAGATAGACGGACAGACAGATGGACAGACATCAATCCAAAAACACATTTTTTTGGTTTCTAGGCATCGTAAAACATGTTTTCCCGATGTTATCTTGATTTCGATTTTTTGACACCATCACAATACTTTCTCTATAATACGTACATGTGAGAAAGTTAAAGGGAGATAAGGCCGAATGTAATAACACTAGTAACTATAGAGGAATTTCTCTCTTATCAACATCATACACAGTTCCATCTAATACACTGCTGTCAAGATTAACTCCATATGCGGACGAAATCACTAGAGATCACCAATGTGGATTTAGGCAAAATAGATCAATCACTGATCATATATTTTGTACTCGCCAAATCTTGGAGAAGAAGTGGGAATATAATAAGTCTGTTCACCAGCTAAAAACAGATTTTAAAAAAGCATATGATTCAGTTAGACGAGACAAATTGTACAATATCCTCATTGAGTTTGGGATACCAAAAAAGTTAGTTAGGCTGATCAAAATGTGTCTAAATGAAACCTATAGCAGAGTCAGGGTAGGGACATTTATATCGGATAGGTTCACCATTAGAAATGGCTTGAAGCAAGGAGATGCACTATCACTTTACCTTTTTAATTTTGCTTTGGAATATGCCATCAGGAAAGTTCAGGAAAACAAAGTAGGCCTAGAATCAAATGGCAGTCACCCGAGTTTAGCTTATGCAGATGACGTTTGCTTGTTGGGCGATGACATAAACACAATCGAGAGAAATGCAGAAAGTCTTTTCGATGCCTGCAGGAATGTTGGATTGGAAATTAATACACAAAAAACTAAGTATATGATCATGGAAGGTCAAAATTATGCTCTAGAATATTAGAATAGCTGGTAAATCATTCGAACAAGTGGAAAATTCAAATATCTGGGAGCAGTAATTACAGACACAAATAATATCAAGGCAGGAGTTAAGTGTCAACTCAAATCAAGAAATGCTTGCTTTTATGCAGTTCAGAAACTCTTTATCTTTTCGACTTCTGTCCAGAAATCTAAAAATAACAATTTATAAGACTATTATAATGCTGGTTTGTATTATACGGATGTGAGACATGGTCGCTTACTCTTCGGGAAGGACATAATCTTACGGCCGATCACGGTTTAGTATTTTCAGCAAATGTAAGTCAGATCATATTACGCCAGCATTTGAAACATTGGCATGGTTTCACTTGGACAACAGAAGAAAATTGCACTCTCTCTGCCTCCTATATCGAATTCTTCACACTTCCTGTCCTCACTATCTGTATCTGAACCTGAACATGTACATGTTCTGAAGGATTAAATAAACCTAAACCTAAACCTAAATCACGCTTTCAAACTCTTTCATCTCATCATAACCTAAACACTCGGTCCAGGCAAGATCATGTTCTCGTAATACCTAAATATCATACATCTCTTTAATCATCATCGTTTACTACTTCAGTCATCCGAATGTGGAATTCTTTACCATCTCACATCAAGGACTGCCGGTCACTGTCAACCTTCAGATCGCAGTTAACAGCACATATACGTAGTACTTAATTATCTTTTTCATGTCCTATGTTAATTTCAGTTTCTATCACTTAATGCTTTTATATAACTAAATCATATTTGTAACAATTAATTTATTTTTTATCATTTAATGTATCTTAATGTATCTTAATTATTCAAGTATATATGTTCTAATTTTTTCTTTGTATTTAATGTTCGTTTCTTGTATTCATGTATATCAGTTCTTTTTTAATTTATTTTTAATCATTATTATTGTTATCATTATGTATTTCATGTTTTTGCCCTGGCTGAGTGGTAGAGAAGGCCTTATGGCCTTAACTCCGCCAGGTTAAATAAATAAATAAATAAGTAAAAATAAATAAATAAGTAATCTAAGAGTGTTCGAAAACAGGGTGCTTAGGAAAATATTTGGGCCTAAGAGAGATGAAAATGGGAACTGGAGAAAACTTCATAACAACGAGCTTGATGACCTACTCTTTACCAGATATAGTAAGGGTAATTAAATCATGGAGGATGAAATGGGCTGAACATGTTGCATGCATGGAGAGGAAAGACATCACAAAAGTATTGACTGGGAGACCCGAAGGGGAAAGACCACTTGGAAAACCTAGACATAGATGGGAGGACAATATTAGGATATATTTAAGGGAAGTAGGATTTACAAGGGATGATTGGATAGAGTTAGCACAAGATAGGGTTGAATGGTGGGCTCATTTAAGAATGTCAATGAACCTGCGGGTTCCATACAATAGATAACATTCCTCTAGCTTGCTGAGGAGTTGTCTATTGCGATTGAATAAGTAACTGGATTCAGGCTCTTTTTGTTGGCAACAATCTATTTTAAAACAAATGAAATATGAAAACAAAGGAACATAGCTTCTACATTTGCTGAAAATACTAAACCGTGATCGGCCGTAAGGAAATTTATCTCTCTCTTGAAGGTATAGAATAGGTAAATAACAAACTAATCTGGAAAAATCCTTTGCTATGATATGGAATTGCAGACTTTGAATGAATGAATGAGGAAAAATGAAGGTCATTAGTAATGTTTTGAGCGAAAGTATATATTATTGTGTTGGCTTAAGTTTTGCTTTGTCAAAAACCATCTAGTTTATGGACCAATTTTTTTTTGCCTAAATAGATATTTATGTTATTTTGAATTGTAAATGATTAATAGGTAGACGATAATAGTAACAGAAGGGATAAAAGCACTTGACATGGTTAAAATGAAGGGAAAATTATAAATTTGTATGAAAAGGAAGAGAAAGATAGTGATTTCTAGGATATCCTCTATATTCTCTATAATGTGCTAGCACTTTTTTTTAAACTTTACATAGCAGAGATAGTTCTGGTAAACTATGTTTACAATCCAAAATAAAATAAAATGAAATAAAATGTGGAATAAAAATGATATTTAAGATTCACATTTTGAAAGTATAATGTTGCATATTACATCCCTAAGTAATGTGTTTTTCTATGGAATTAAATAGTGTTAAAGTATAAAATTACCAATAAAATAAGTATTATAATATGGTTAATTACATTCTTTCAGTATCCTATAATAGTAATAATAATAATAATAATAATAATTTATTCACCTTTGGTATTATAAAATACATGGCATTGTCAACATTCTAATAATTAAAAAAAATAGGTCAAATCCTAAGACTAAGTTTAGTTGAAAATTAATGTGTAATACAGAGTAGATAATTCTAGAGATAAATTGGTCGTACATTAATAGATTTATGAGAAAAGGTAACTTGAGTTAGAAACTAGATTGAAAATCACATGCTGGTTTAGGATTGTGAAGTACAATCACAGAACTTACATGGAAAAGGCTAGAAAGAAAATGTGGGTAGATAAAATGATAGTGATTGAATTGTGTGATAGATAGGGTGGCCATTTCTAAAATGTCAGAAAGGAGGACACTTCTTCGGTAATTTAGCATAGTATAAAACTTCGGGCATGGACGGCTGGACAGCAGATATTACATGGTATAACCCTGACTAATTTTATATAATATCTGCATTTATATAAAATAAATGATTATACACTGCTTTACTGCTTTTTAAAGTGTACTGAAATTCTTTATTTATTTTTTATTTATTTATTGTAAGAAAACCCCAACGAGCAAAGCTCACCTTAAGGGGCTATATACAACATGACATGCATTGTGATACATAAATTTTCAATTACAAATAACTTATAAATATACAAGAGGTGCAATATATACAAGAGGTACAAGAGTGAAGAGGTACAAGAGTGAAGAGGTACAGAATATAGGAACACAAAACAAAATGGCTTGATTTTAAGAGTGAAGTGAAATGATAGATGATGAAGGGAAACATAGTTACATAGTATAATAGTGATCAATATACAGTATCTATTTATTACTATATCAAAGAACTTAATTAATCTTAGATTTTAAAAAGAGTTTTATTTGTGATTTAAATTTGTTATAATTTAATATATTCTTTTGTTCTTGTGGTAATTCATTATATGTTTTGATCAAATAATATTTTAATCCCTTTGTCCCATAAGTTACAGTTGAAGAATGTGTGAGGTATATGTTCTGTTTTTGCCTTGTTTCATAGTTATGAATGTCTTTGTTATATTCTATTGGAAAATTACTGTGGATGTTACCATGTACTACTCTGTGCATATATGTAATGGCATTTACTTTAACTAAGGTCTCAAACGGCAAGATTTTCGATTGTTCATAAAGAATGCGAGTTGGTGTCAAATAATGTGCACCTAGTAAAATTCTGATTGCTCTATTCTGAAGTACTCTTAATGGTTGAAGATCCGTTTTATGAAAACGACCCCAGATAAATAACATGTAAGTTATGTGAGACTGTATTAGTGAATAATATAAGGATCTCGAGCCACTGAGGATTAAAAGAAGTCTTTCGTTTTGGCATTCTGGTAATTGAAGAAAAACACAGCAAACTGCAAAGGATGTACAATACAAATGGAGACTTGAAAACAATCAACAGTACGGCCAACGCCTCGTACTGCACCAAACAAATGATAGTACGCTATCATTGTATGGACAAGCGTGCCAGCATTAGGAATAGATTCAGATTTTTCTGCGGCACCAACTAAACAAATAATAGTATCGACAAGCGTGAACATACGGGAAAATACAATTTTTATTAATACGGTTTACCGATTCATCAGAGTCTCGAAAAGGGGGACAAATCAACGTCCGGCATAAAGCTGCGCCGGATGGAGGACTGCTTAGCAAAAAGCATTACAGTCAGGCCAAAAGCCGGACGTCTGGCTACCCTAGTGATAGAGGAGAAATTAGACGTATTATGAATCTTTAAAGAAGGATTGAAGGAATTCATATACATACCAATATTGGTGTCCCAGTTTTTATTTTAATAAGTTCGTTATAAATACTCTGAAATTCATTCCATACCTGAAATAAAAAAAATATATATAAAAATATACCAATTAAAATAAGGTTATACTAAAGCAAAGACGAAAATGGACTTCAAATACTCAAATATGAAATTTAAAAAAATTAGTTGACATAATCTGCAAACTTATCTAACAGATATTTGGCAAGATAACACTTTGCGACCCACCCGGCTCCCCTTTCCATCGGCCCGGTCGCCTTCTCCGCCAGGCAGGCTTCCCCTCCGCCTACCGCGCATCGTCCCGTGCGCATCTACCCCGCTATTGCTCTTGCCGGCCGCTACTAAGCGCCGGTAATGCAGCTTCCTGTGATAAGCCGCAGCTTACTCTAATGATTGCCTTGCACCATGCATAATATTTCACAATTTTTAAAAACAAAATAAAATATCACAAATTATAGAAAATGTCGAACAATTAAAAAAATTCCCTTGTACCAAACATCTCCCCTAATATTTCATGCCAACAGGATATTTCATAATTATATATATATAAAAAATCGAAATTTACATAATATTTCCCAATTTTAAAAAACGCCGTGTTAATTGATGCAGAAAAATTCCCTTGCACCAACACTACTCTTTTCATAACAAACAAACAATCTCAAAATTAGAAAACCCGATTCTTGCGTTAACACTCGCTAGCGCCAACTAAATTAGATAACTAAAATATACCGGAACTTCCTTCAGTGCTCAACTGTCCTTCGTGGCGTAACGGATAAGTCTCTTGGCTACGATGCTAAGGGTCATGCGTTCGATCCCCGTTCGATCCAAAATTTACTGTTAGGAATAGGTCTCGAATAGGTAGGTAGGGTGAAGAGGAGGTGAGAGGAAGAGAGGAATGAGACGGGAAAGGAAGAGAAGAAGAGAATAAAGGAGAAATAAATTATTTTTCTCTTTCACCATTTCCTTACTAGATGTCGCCACCGTCGCTACTCTCCTAGTAGTTCTAATGCCGCCGCTAGGTTTAGAGAGTAGTGGTGGGGGGCTCGGGTGGGTCGCAATGTGTTATTTTCCCAGATATTTTATTGCAAACAACAATAAAATTACATATATTTAAAAATAAAACAAAGGATGTGAAATACAAAATATAAAACTTGAAATTCAATAATGTTGTTCAACAATTTAGTATAAGCATAATTAAATTTATAATGGTGTCTCTTTGAAGACCTGCTGTAAGAAGCGCTAGAAAATAAGAATTCTGACAGGCAATAAGAAGTTTATTCTAGTTTGTTATTTGCATATGATTAAGTGAAAGTTACAAAACGTGTAGACAAAGTTGACATTTGTCAGGAGATGAAAATTTTAAATCAGAGGAACTAACATATGGAAACCTGATAATTAATTTTAAATATTTTGGATCACATAATCAGGTAAAATAAAATTCTGATACAGGTAAAAGGGTAATCAAGCATAAAAGGTAATTTGGATCACAGTAATTTAAGTAAGGGGAAGATAGTAGGCCTACATAAATATATTTTAAAGCAGAAGATTACAAGGTTAAGAAAAGTGGATTATAGACACCAACAGAGGTTGAATAAGTCAAGACGTGCAAAAATGGGATACTACAAAATAGTAACTAAGTAGAAATGACTACAACATATGAAGAAAGACTACTAAAAGCAGTAATGAATTGATACTGGAAGGAAGAAGAAAAGGAAGGAGTTTGAAGGAGAGGTAGATGAATTTAATTGAAAGAGATCTACAAGAAGAAATTACTGTATGTAGAAGTTAGAAAAAGAACAAAGAAAATTTAATCTAAATTTAAATGAACTTAATTTTGAATTCTATGGATTTAATTTTGCACTTTTCATTGTATAGTTCAAAAACTTCTTCCGGGCTGTTGGGTCGTGGTCTTGGCTTAAAACTGCCTGACATTTCGCCCGTTACTGTGGCAGGCATCTTTGGAGGTGCTCAAGTTGCTAGTTGGTGCTGAAGTGAGGTCTCTGGCAGCTCCGTCCATTATTTATACCCTAGCGCTGGTGAAGAGAGGGGGGCTGTAGTTCCCTCATCTGCATTTCCCTGCTTCTTGTTGTCTCTATAGTCATAGGTGTGTTCTATTGCAGTTATCCAGATCCTGTTCATTTTGGGAGCTTCGAATTTCCTGTTAAAGTTTTCACTGTGTTTGTAAATTTCAATTGCTTCTCTGTGAAGGCGTGGATAATACTGATTGATTGTAGAAAGAACCTTGGTCTCTTTGTATAATATTACATGCTGGCCGGTCTCCAATAAGGTGTGTTCTGCCACAGCAAATTTTTCTGGTTGAAGTAGCCTACAGTAGCTCTTGTGTTCTTTGAGGCCACGCCTATAGCTCTCGCGAATCCTATGCCCCCATGTTGGGGCGAAGGGCCTCCAAGTGGACGTTTCTGTTTACCTATGTGAATTTTGTTATGCTTATTTTCCTAGAGAGGGCAGAGGGACAGGTGGTAAGCCCATCGCCTCTTAACACCACCTCCGGAAACTAAGGTATTACTTGGACGTGAAAGGGCCGAGAAATTTTGTCCAGAGGCTCTAATTTAGGCTTGGAGTTCTTTCACTTGCGGTAAATCTACGACACAGGCCCCCCAGCTTAAAGTCCCTCCTGGAGGACTCCGTGCCCAGGATTTTTTCATCCTGAAAAACCCATCAACTGCTGCTGGGTTTGATCCCACGACCTTCCGATCTAGAGGTGAGCATGCTACCTCTAGACCTATATGGTCTACCAAAAATCCATAAGCAGCAGGTTCCATTACGCAGTGCTATCTGTTCACCTACATATGACGTCGCAAAACACTTGGCTTCACTTTTGCAACCTCACATTGGCATGAAGTCATCGTATGTAAAGGATTCTCGTCACTTCATTGCCATGTTACAAGAACTCGAGGTAACTCCCAATGACCTGCTTGTGAGTTTCGACTAGTCTCATTGTTTACCAAAGTACCCATAGAGGCAGCAGTTGTACACATCAACAAATTGTTTCCAGCCAATACCACCAATGTGTTCAGACACTGCTTAACAACAATGTATTTCTAGTGGAACAATGAGTTCTATGAACAACTCGATGGTGTGGCTATGGGAGACCCGCTAAGCCCCGTAGTAGCTAATTTCTACATGGAGAAATTTGAACAACAGGCCATCGAATCTGCTCCTCAAAAACTGTCCACCTGGATTCGGTTTATTGATGACACCTTTATCATTTGGAGTCTGGAGAGGAAGAACTACAAAAATTCCAGACTCACATCAACAGTGTACACACCAATATCCAATTTACTATGGAATTGGAGCGTGATAACGAACTACCCTTTCTTGACATACTGGGGATGAGGAGAGAGAACAATTTGGACCACAAAATATACAGAAAACGTACTCATACCAATAGATATCTTCACATGCAATCTAACCACCATCCCAGACAGAAAAGAGGCGTCATCAAAACTCTGGTGAATCGTGCACCTCCAAAGATGCCTACCACAGTAACAAGCGAAATGTCAGGCAGTTTTAAGCCAAGACCATGGCCCAACAGCCCGGAAGAAGTTTTCAAACTACAAGACTCCGGCTGTGAAAGCTTTCGATGTTATATTATTCATTGTATACCTTTGCTTCCTTAGATGTATACAAGATTTAATATCTAGAGTTTTGAACTTTGTAGTTCTTTGAAAGAGAAAAACTACAGAAGTAAGTAAATTATCTAATATATAAAATCGAATGTGTGTTTGTGGGTATGTATGTACGTATGTATGTATGTATGTATGTATGTATGTATGTATGTATGTATGTATGTATTTTTTTTTCTATTATATTTATTTCCTGCATATCCCATTACATTCGTAATAGGCCTACTACATGCAATGTCTAAACATATTTACATTCTACATTATATTAAATCTAGAGTTATAATCTAAATCAATGTATGTATGTATGTATGTATGTATGTATGTATGTATGTATGTATGTATGTATGTATGTACGTATGTATGTACGTATGTATGTTCCCTACACAAATTTACATTTCTTGACCAATTTGTACAAAATTTTGCACACATACCCAGTTAAACCCAGGAACCAATGCAGTCAACATTAAAATTGAAATAAACCAGTCCTTCCCTTGAAAATTATATAATTTCTGAGAATATTATACTGAAAAAAGTGAAATGCAGTTCAGTTCACACAACAACAGTGTATAATACTTAGTGGAATCCTGAACCGTAACAATGTCAGTGAGGCAAGAATCCGCAGGATCAACGAAGAACTAGACTGGCTGTGTTCAGCAAGAGGATGTATGTTGGTCGATGGAAACTGTTGGATAAGTGAGCAGGATAAGGCCAGAGACGGAGTACACTTAAATAGAAGAGGGGCCTACAAACTTGGAAATCTACTCTCTAATGCCATCACCTATTATCAGGGAAACTAGGGACTAAAATGGTGGAAGCAGAATCAAGAAGTGAGGGAAGAGGGAAACTAGCAAATGGGACCAGTGAAGATAGTGTAGTAAGATGCCCTAGGCCTATAGCCCCAAGTACAGAGCCTGAGAAACAAGAAAGTGGAATGGTAGGTGCAAAAGAAAGAATACGAATATTACATCAAAATGTCCAATACATTTCTAATAAAGTAGAGTCATTAGAAATTTTCTTAAATGATACAGAGGTAGATGTTGCTGTAGTCACTGAGCATGGCCTTAATGATGAAAATTTAAATCTCTATCAACTACAAAATTTTAAACTAGCAGACCATTATGCAAGAAAAGAACATAAGGGAGGGGGAGTAGCTATCTATGTCAGAGAAAATATTGTAATAAAAAAACTAAACATTTTAAAAACTAACTCAATAGAAATGACTTTTGAAATAGCAGGTGTAACGATAAAGACTAACAATGATAATATAACCATTATAGGGGTATATAGATCACCCAACTCAAATGTTGCTGACTTCATTTATCACATGGATGAAATGCTTAGGAAAATTGAGAAAGATAGCAAAAATAGAGTTTTGCTGGGGGACCTTAACATTAATTTAGACCTTAACGATAATGACTACAAGAAATTATCTGATGTAATGTACCTGGTATACATATAACCTAAAAGATACTGTTTCGACTCCAACCAGGGTAACAGCCACAACGTCTAGAACAATAGATCATATAATTACAAATATAGATGAGAACCTAGTAAAAACATTTGTAATTAATGGATGCTTGTCAGACCATTTTGCTCAGTATATAGATGTAGGGGACATTAGGACAATAGAAAACACACAAGAGATGAAGGAGTACCGGATTATGACAGAAAGGAACTTAATAGATCTTAAACATTGTTTAGAATGGGAATCGTGGCAGGACATATATAATGTAACAGATATTAATAGTAAATGGGAGGCCTTCTATAAATTATTTAATGTACACTTCAACTATATCTGCCCACTGGTGTGCAAAAAAATAGGTAGGCCTACTGATACCAGGCAAACACAGAAAATTAAACTGCCTCCAGAGGTAATCAAACTTAAAGAACAAGTAACTTAAAGGACATGTATTCCTGGTACCAGTCTACAGGTCATGACTACTATAAAACCAAACTAAAGAACTGTAAAAAGGACTATCAAACTGCCCTAAAGAACCTAACATCTCAGGATTACAAGAAAAGACTGATAAATTCTAATAATATTACAAAAACTGCATGGGGAATAGTAAATATTGCAAGAAAAGCCAAACCAACCATAGAAAATATAGAATTAAATATATCGGGTGAAGTAAAACAGAGCCCTGCTGAAGTTAGTAACCTTTTCAATGAATTCTTTTTAAATATTGCTGAGAAAATACAAAATGATAATGCAGTAAACCAATCAAGTAGCATCAGAGAAGTAGGAAATTCCATTTTCATGTATGACACAACATGTGATGAGGTAATAAGAATTATAAATAATCTCAAAAATAAAAATTCAAGTGGATGGGATGACATAACCTCAACACTTCTGAAGACTTGCAGAGATGCATTAGTAGGACCATTAGTACATCTCATTAATTCATCAATTCAGAGTGGTATATTTCAGGGGAAGATGGTGAAGAACAAATTCACCTACCATTTCCTACTTATTTGATTCGAATTTTATTTATAATTATTTTTATGATCATAATTATTATATTAGTATTATTATCGTTATAACTTTTAGGCCTACTGTTATACTCGTAAGATGAAATTCAGTAATATATTGTTTGAATGTTCGCGCCAGAGACAGCGTTCCGCAGTTCCTCAACATTCACCAGGAGGGCAATCACGGAACACCAATGGGCTGGCTGAAGAACAAACTTTCCAGCTTCTCTTGCTCTTCTTGTTTACAGTGGTTGCTATGGTAACGCGTAGAAAATTTTCCCCGCCACTCCACCCTCTCTTCGGGATATACGTCATATTTGAAGCAGACAATTTTTGGTCTTCTTGCCTCCTTGCCTATACTCACCGAGCTAAGCCGATAGATTTATGACTACTTGTCTCCCCTGCCGGGTCCGTCTAAATGACACTTCTTTCCTAAATACTGTAGTTTTCCTACAAAGTAAAATAAATTTAGCTCTAATTCTATTTTCTAAGTTTTATTAAGTGAGATAAGAAGGCATTATATTTCCTTGCTTTTTTTGGGGGGACTACATTTTTGCAGATTCTTAATAAATTGAGAATCCCACTAATAATTTTAAAGTACTGTAGCAGGGACGCAAATGGAAAGTAAGTTTTATGTTTTGAACACAGTCATTCTACTCTGATGAATATTCGTGGGAACATGCATTCCCTCCAAATTGTCAGTCTGTTCCATGTGTTGCAATGTGTCAGTTGTGATTGTTCGTAACGTATATTTAAGAGTGATTTCACTTTATTAGTTCAGGTGAGCTTCAGTTTTCAAAAAATGCTGTTTACTTTCATTGTGTTTGGCAATATAAATTTATCACAAGCTGTAATGTAAAACTGAATCTGTTAAAACGGATACAAACTCCCTTTAGTTGTTGGAGAGAGTATAATAAGAGAAAAGTTAAATTCCCAGGCTAGCAAACCATGCAAAGACAAATTAAACACTTCGTGGTACAACCAGCACCAGTGGTTATGTAGGAACTATTACATTAAAAAGCTATGCTGTTGGCCATGCCTTCACCTTAGGCATGGAATGAAACTGGAGTCTGTGAATTTTTAAATGTTATTCGTGCTCTGGAGAATATACAACAAATAGGTAAGCAATGTAACATAATAACGTGCATGTAGGCCTATGTGTATTGATAGCAGGGATAAATATAAATCCACCTTCTTCCCCTTGTGGGAGAACTTTGTATTTCCTACTGTTGATGCACCGACATGAACTTTGCAAACCTTGATTTGAGCTTCACCTACGTTTACAAGTACGAGCCGCTACTGGTATATTTCCAAATTGCTTAAAAATATCAGTAGTGAGACCAATCCACAAGAAAGGTAACAAAACAGACCCTAACAACTACAGACCCATAGTACTGACATCTGTTGTAGGGAAACTATTTGAAAAAGTAATACTTGCTAGGCTAAACAAATTTTTTACTGTAAATAAAGTTATAAATCCTTGCCAGCATGGTTTTCAAACTGGGCTGTCAACAGTGACTGCAGCAACAAGCCTCATTCATGAAATATTTAGTAAACTTGATGAAAACAAAAAAGTAGTTAGCTTGTATTTCGACCTAACAAAAGCATTTGATTATGTAGATCACCGTGTATTACTGGAAAAATTGGAAAGATATGGGGTGAGAGGAGTTCCCAAGATGCTACTAGCATCATACCTCCAAGGTAGAATGCAGCATACAGAAATATACCACAGGGAAGATAAATATGTGGTTAAAGTAAAATCAAATAAAGGTATTGTCTGTTACGGTGTTCCACAAGGCTCTGTGCTTGGACCCCTACTTTTTATAATCTATGTCAATAACATAAATGCCCCAGATAACTGCAAAGTAATAACATATGCCGACGACAGCACAGCAATATGCTGGAATGACTCAGACAATAACTTTAAAGAGACAGCACTATTAACAACAAAACTTTCTTCTTGACTATTTCAGTACAAACAATCTTACAACTAATGTAAATAAGACAGGTATTATTAAGTTTGAACTAGCAAACCGCCTACAGGAAAACAAATTTAATATTACAATTAATGGCACTGATATAGAAGAAAAAAATAGTCATCAGTTCTTAGGAATATTAGTAGATAAGCATCTATCCTGGAAACTGCATGTAAATGAAGTCTGTAAGAAGGTAAGCAAGGGCATATATATTGTGAAGTATATGTCAGAATACGTTGGCACTGCTACACTAAAAATGATTTATTATGGGCTAGTTTATCCACATATCCTATATGGTATTGAAGTATGGGGAGCATGTGCCTATACACATTTATGTAGAATACTTATACTACAGAAGCGGTGTCTTAGAATAATATATAAACTGGGAAGGTTAGACAGCTGCAGAGATATATTTAGGAAGGAAAAAATACTAACAATTATGTCATTATATATATATATATATAGGGTAATTTTACTTTTAAAATCTAAACCAGAATTAAACGTAGCCATAAATGAAATTCACCAGTATGACACTCGATCAAACATAAACCTATACACAAAAAGATACAACACAAAATCATCAAACAGGGATCCATATGTAATTGGGGTACAGTTCTATAATAAACTACCAAACACTTTAAAACAGTGCACTGGGAAAAAATTTACACAAAAATTAAAGAGCTACCTTTGTGAAAAAGCACTTTACAGGATAGATGAACTCTAAATTAGATATAGGCCTAGGGTAAATAGTTCTATGATGTCTATTAATTAATGAATCTTGTATTCTTGTATGATCATGGTCTGTAATTAGAATTAAATTAGATTTAAGTTTGACATGTCCAAAATCAATATGTAATTGATAGGCTACACTGGATGAAATAAAATTATTATTATTATTATTATTAATATTATTATTATTATTATTATTATTATTATTATTGTTTACTGTGATCACATAGGGCTTTGGCAACTACATAATACTGGACTTTAACAAATTATGATTCCATCGATATAATATATTGGCAAAAATAATAACTGAAAAATGAAATCCACGAAAATAAAGCACAGTGTGATGCAGTCACATATCTTTCTCTACCCTCGACAAGGAAAATATAATTTTCTTACATCACATTTTGATGTAGAATAAGAAGCCGTATGACAGCTTAAGTGTCTGTCAATGAGTATGCTCTATCAGATGTCTGTAAAAAAAATCCTATCAACTGATATGTTACTCAAAGCAGTAGGCTTTGTGTTATTTGAGAAATAGGGATGTTTATCATAGGCCCTAAGCATCTTAAAGAAGACAAAATGGGATGGTAAATTTTCAGTTCTATGCCCGCAGTATATTATGTTCCGGGTTTTAGGGGAGGAACATATGAAAGTGATATTGACTTTTTTTTTATTTCAGCCCCGAAACGGTTGTATGATAACATGAGAGTGAGAAATAAAATTTTCCGTCAAGACAATACAATCTTATGTAACCGATATTTCTGTGTCTTCTTATTTCAACCCCTATCGGGAATGGTTTGTAGAAGCAATGGAATGCAAGATTCGACATCCTCTATGAGCCATAAAAAAGCTATATCTAGTGTTTTCTATGGGAATAGTTTGAATGTGATAAGTCGTTCTTCCTCATTTCAAATTTTACATACATGTAATATAAGGACCTAGAGTTTGAAAATCGAAAGTCCTTCATAAGTTAATTTCAGATTACAAAATACAAAGCCTGGGTGACGCCGGGCCTTTTCAGCTAGTTTACAATAAAATATTTAAATTATTCGTGTTTAACAGAGTCACTTACCCACTCAGCACACATACGTAAAATATATGTAAAAATTACGTTATCCCTAGATCTAGATAATGTACATCACACATATTGGTTAAGTATTATCTACGTATAATATACGCTCAAATGTCCCACTTTTTTATGTATAGTTTACGTCAATTCATGTCAATATTGACATATAATATATATCAATTATACAAACAATCGCATACATACTATTGATGTACAATATCTATACGTAAAAAATATGTAAAGATGATATATCAAACGTATATTTTATATATAATTTATATATATAGGACCTTTGGTTCATAAATGTACACTGCTTACATATATTTTATGTATACTATACATACATGAGAGATCCACCAAATGTATATTTGATATACAGGGACATTCTTTCTCAGCGCCTCGCGTAATGTGCAGCCGCATGCACAACACCTCATGCTACAATGGCAGATACATGGATCCTTCATAGAATCTGTATCCTTAAATGTGTTTGCAAGACATATTATGGTACTGCGGTCGGAATAGGCCTGTCTGGAAACTTCTGATAAAATTTTTTTGTTCTAGCACATGACTTATTTGTCCTCATGTACGTGATGTGTATAATCCGCAAAGGATTATTACACAACACAGTATACAATTAAATATTACACTGAAATATCACAGAGTTACGGACTGGGCTTCACAGTACACAAAGAAACCCTGCACTGAGAGCCTCTTAATCATAACATAACAGTAACAAACACACTCCGCTCAGCCAGCCGCATAAACACTGCTATAGTACTGTATGTGGCAGAAAATTTGGAACAATTACAGCATCTTCTATATGAGCATAGCAAGTACAAATTCTGAGACTCGGGTTAATGCAGGGGGGCATGAAGGATCCATGCATTGGCCATTGCAGCATGAGGTGCAGTGCATGCGGCAGCCAGTTACGCGACATGCTGAGAAAGAATGTCCCTGTATAATTTTTGTAAACAATGTTTCTAAAATTGCATCTCCCATATTGTTTTTGCATTTTGAAGCAGTAGCTTTTTTAGAATAACTATAAACAAGCTAGCTGTGAATAATTGACAAAAAAGACCCCAACATTGCATTTAATACAGATTGTAGGTAAGAAAATTAAATAATAGCACCATAACAATATGTATTACAATATTTTATTCTTAACACATTACAAAAAGCTTAAAGAAAATACAAATAAATATTCAAAACAGCAAAAGTTTGCCCTGTATTTAAAAAAGGTGACTTTAGTAACACCGAAAATTGCAGACCTATCTCACTATTACCAGTTTTCCCAAAAACTTAGAAAAAGCAATGTATAAAAGGCTCTTATCATTCATAGTAAAAAACAATATCCTTTCCAAAGAACAGTTCGGTTTCCAAAAGTGTAAAACTATAGCAGAAGCAGTATTTACCTAACTTATTGGCAAATTTTTTAAATGGTGAATAAAAGAACTGAATTGAATTTAAAACAAACACATCAGCTGATGATGATGATGGGAAGACCTATTGAAATGATCATACATGATAATAGTGAAGTGTGTAGGCCCTAGGGACTCGTTCAAAAATCTAAAAATCCTACCAGTACCCTGTCTTTACATACTACAGTGAGTCCCATGCGAGAGTTGGCCAATGACGCGGGTTTCTGCGTCGCGGCTGGCACAGTTCCAACTCCCGAGCAATCGGGTGAAATATCTACGCAAACAATGCCGCGGTCAGTGTATTGATTCAGGTTCTCACATTTACAGTTAAAATTACAATGAAAATAACCATGTACCTCATCACAAGAGATGTAGGAAAAGTTCTCCTCTTGCATCCACGCAATACTGGCTCCTTTATAGGAAATTTTCTTTCACGCGCATAAGTTCAGCTTCCGAGATAGAGTTAATTTCTTTTGTGATATTGTCTTTAAGTTCTTCTTATGTATGGGAAATTGACCTATACACTTTATTTTTCAAGTTTCCCCATAAATAATATTCACATACTGTTAGAAGAACTTAAAGACAATATCACATAGGCCTATCACAAGAGAAAGTAACTCTGTCTCGGAAGCTGAACTTAAGTGCGTGAAAGAAAATTTCCTAAAAAGGTGCCAGTATTGTGTGGATGCAAGAGGAGAACATTTCCAAGATCTCTTGTTGAGGTACGTGGTTATTTTCATTGTAATTTTAATTGTAAATGTGGGAACCTTAATCATTACACCGACCGCGGCATTATTAGCGTAGATATTTCACCCAATTGCTCGGGAGTTGGAGCTGTGCCAGCCGCGACGCAGAAACCCGCGTCATTGGCCAACTCTTGCATGGGACTCACTGTAGAAGCAGTAAGTTTCATTCATAAAAACAAACATAATTTCATCAAAAATGAGGCAATTCACAACTATTGTACAAAAAGCCACAATAAAATTCATATTAACAGTATTAGAACAAACAAACAAACAAACAAAACAAACAAAAAAAATCTTCCCTATCCTATAAAGGAATAATAATATAACTCTCTTAATAAAGTATTTCAACACACGGAGTAGCCTATATGAAATACAGAAACTGTGTCAAACATTTCCTACTCCAACACTGCTTCTACAGTATTAATGAATGCCTTGAGTATTTGAACAAGTAATTTAAATATACTCAACTGAACGCTCAATCAGGACTGTAGCATAATTATCAATAGTACTACTATCATAGTTAATATATTGCATGACATCACACTTACAATGTAATCGTTTTAATCTCACCACTACTTGTGTATAAGATATATTTAGTCTTAAGTAATTTAGCACCAATATTTCTGTATAGAGATTTACGGCGAAATAAAATTTAATAATTAATTAACATAATTCCGAGCTCAATCTTGCTACAATGTTAATGATCTTGTTTCTCTTTTTTACCACTTATTCTGGTCTTTGCCTGGCGAAACCATTCCCTTAAATGCAATTCGAAGACCTTGTAGCCTACGTGAAGGTATCCTTACGAGGATCATTACTCAGAAAACCTGAAACATTAAGTAAATATCAATAAATACCTGGAAATAATTTATCACCATTAGAGCATAAATTAATATTATGCAAGTGATGGTCTTTAATCTGCCACAACATATAAGTTACACAAGACTAGGTTCTAAAAGTTGGTAGTCTTTGAATATAATACTGTGTTTCTCACATTGCTGCATCCCACTGCAGTCTAGAGATATTTCTTATAACTTGCTTTGTAGCTTACAAAAACAACCTGTTACAAATAATAAAAAAACAAGCTATACCGAAGCTCCTGCCTAGGGTATCATTTATCGTCTCGTTGACACTGCCGGTTTATGAGCATGGAGGGGGGATCCAAAATAAGACACGAGAAAATTGTAATTTTAATGATCGAGGGAGTGTTCCAAGAGCCGGAATCAGATATGCGAGAAAATAGTAAATTTAATGATCAAGGCAGACAAGCTTAACACAAGCTTGGGGTTGTGAAAGCAGTGTTTGTGAATTTAATACATTCAAATTCAACAGTGAATAATTTTATACATTAAAAACATTCCTGTTTTGACTGGTGGTGCACTCAAGCAAACTGTAGTGGGATGCAGCAGTGTGAGACACAGTATTATATTCAAAGACTACCGGGTTTTGTTAACTGTGTGTGTCTGTTATTTTCTTTACTATAGCCTACTGCAGAAAATCACGTAAACTAACTTAGCCCTAACTTAACCTCGCTGTAAATATCAAAATTGCTCATTTATCTAAGTTAGGCCTAATATACCAAATGGCAGTTCTCGGTAACCTATGATTAGCTCTAACTTAACCTCACTGTAAATATCAAAATTGCTCATTTATCTAAGTTAATATACCAAATGGCAGTTCTCGGTAGCCTATGAATTGGATAATCAAATCTACAAAGTTAGATACTATACACTACAGTACCATAATGTATATTCACGGTTTTGCACCTGTTAAGCATATTATACTAGCACAAACCATGAGGAAGTGATGCGGAATTAAAGTTAGGCTCCCGAAAGTTATTATATTAACCTTTCGGCTGCACTATCATAAGCAGTGCAAAACCATGAATATGTTACGGTACTGTAGTATCTAACTTTGTAGATTTGATTCCCCCAATGGTGAAAGATAAGAGTAAGTCGCCGAACAATGCGATGCTATGGTGACCACACGCTTGTTATCTCGGCACTCCCGACCATTCCTTCTCTCCATACTCCCGATCGTACCAAATACCAGCAGGTTGCATAGAAATGACTACCCGCTAGCTCACTCGGCACTCCCGATCAGACCACAATCACCTCGGCAAATAGTCTAAATAATGCATAACACTATCCACATAGTTAAGTGCGCGAAGCAGAGGCAGTAGCTGAAGCGAAGTGCCCTTGCATTTTCGAATAATGTATGGTACACTGTAGGTTTCGAAAATGTGGCATATTATATCTTCCAGAGGTTAGTAAGCCTATCACCTTTTGTTTAGCGGTATGACGTCACACTACCAACGTCCAATCACGAGTATGTACGTAATATGATGACCGAAGAATTCGCTAGATCGTGGTATAAAAGAAAGTGCATCGCAAGGGAGTGGAGGGCTGGAACATTCATCCAAGGTGCGACTTACATTTATTTTTTCCCATCCCAATCATACTGAGAACTGCCATTTGGTATATTAACTTATATAAATGAGCAATTTTGATATTTACAGGTTAAGTTAGGGGTAGTAATTTATGTGGTTTTCCGCAATAGTAAAAAAAAAAAACACACAGGTAACAAACCCCTATCTTTTTGTAGCCTTAAAAAAACTGGTCAACCGTCGGTTTTTGCGATGAAAACTATCGCTAAAATGGTTTTTGCCACTTATGAAATTATAGGTTAAAGTTTTAGGTTAAGAACCAAAATTTATAGAACAATAAATTAATATTGGCTTTCCTAGTGCATGCCTTCTTTCTTATGATACTTGCTTGATATAAATAAAATATTATCTTAAAGAAAACACAAACACTGTTTAAAAGTGAAAAAACAACTAGGCCCTATTCGGTTGCCAAAACGTGTTATTATATCTACAAAAGTTATATTACAAATATTAAAAAGCACTTACCTCCTTTCCAAATTATCAAACAACAAAGATCAAACAAAACGTATAATTATTCTTCTGCACAGTGAGTCAAAATAACAAACTCAAAGAACAAACGAAACTTATAACCCTTAAACCCCGCGTGACCGTTGGTGTTCTTCAGAGTTCCGACTCAGCACAAGGTGGCGCAACCGCGCAAGCTTATGTTTGTGTTCTGTGCTTACCAGAAAAATAGTCCTACTGAGTTTACGGATGTAATCATGTTAAACCATTTTTTATTAATTTCTTATTAGCGTGAGTAAATTGTATTTTGTTCCCTTAATTTAACCAAATCGATTTACTAGAGTAAAACACAATAAACAGGTGCATTTACAATGTCAAATTCTAGACGTAAAATTTATGTATAGTTGCCAATTTTTTTGTACGTCAATTTGATAATAGCAAATGAACAATAAATTAGATTTTTTTAGATAATAAATTGCTTATGTAACAGTAACTTAATTTTGATATATTATGAACATAAAGCAGGATTAAATTACAACAGTTTTTATACATGTATATATTGGATATAAAATATACGTATAATTTACGTTTTGAATTTGATCAAACTTATGATATATATGTAGCTCTAAAACATACGTATATTATACATATCGTGCTGCGTGGGTTAAATGTTTATTGTAATCAAAGATAATGAAACTTACAGTTGAGTTAGACATTGTCTTTACCTCCATGGAGCACAAGTGCAAACAGAATAACATTGTTTGAAAGCAAGTCTATAAGTATATGAGTAGTAGCACTGATACTGAGGTATATCAGTTTCTCAGGAAGCTATAGTCAGGAAGCTGTGGTTGGGGAACATCCTGTTCAAGGGAAATGTTGACAAGATAAAGAAGTCAAGGGGTTGATAATATAAATTATCATAAATGAAAGGAAACCTTCTATACCACAATATTCAGATAATCCTCAGAAACAAATTATTCTATTACATTTGACAGAATTTATTATATTTATCACTCAATTTACGTTTATACAATTATCACCTATGCCAGTAGCCTACATATTACTTTACTAGTATATCTCATGGCTTGTTAAGGTGATGAATCACATAGCAAGAATATTGTTAAATAACATCTGCTAGTACTGGTCCATGTTTCTATTATTTTGCCTGTACTTCCCCTGCAACATATTTACTTTTCTGTAAAGTTTATGAAATGTTGCTTACACACATTTCTCAAACATTTTGTTTTTAAAACATTATTAGCATCTAATTTTTCTTGGTTTCTTTATGGGAGAAAAACTCATTGGATTGCCAAACAAAACAGCAAGGCAGATTACTACCACAAAAAAGACCCATCGGTCAAATAAAACCATTTTTATTTTGACCCTGCTATTGTGATTATGCAATCCTGCCTTCAGAAATTGGATATAAAAACAAATAAATAAAGTGCCCATTAAACTGCACAATTTCTTGACTACACTTTATCCGGGCTGCATCAATGTCACCAATATCACAAATATGACTGCAAGCAGACCGAACTTAGCAGATGGTAGAGTAGTTTATGAACGCTGGTAGGTTATTTTGTATAGGCTATTACGAATAACATCAGTGTTAATAAGTTACTTGCCATCTGCCTATGGCAGTTGACACAGCGGTCAGGAGGTAGGCCAAGTCCCTTCAGTTATGTAGCGTCACAGAGTTTAGTTTTAGGAAATTATTAGAAACAAAGGCATCGGACTTCTTAGTGAAAAAAAGTTGTTTGAAAGGTGTGGAAGGATTAATAAGGCTGTTAAATTAAGGTAAGTAGTGGCAGGTAGATTCTAGGTCTGTGGCATATAGGCTACCGCAAGTGATAAGTTATGTTAGGTTATGAGGATTTATGTTAGTTTAGCAGCAGGATACTGAACAGTGCACTTTTTGCTATGTGACATATTGAGTTTCTTCCTGCGCAGAGAAATTTCATCATGGTGACAATTGTTTTTTTCTGCAGCTAGTAGCGGCAAGGACTTTATTGGTAGAGCACACCTCCCTGTTTACTGGCTCTGGCACTGAACATCTGTTCCAAAGTGCCAAATATTTATATAATTTAAGAGTTTCAAGTTCATGTAGTGTGGGTCACAAAATTAGTTATGGAGCCCTTTACTACAATTCTTTAACTTTACGATCAAGTCAAACAATAACTTCAATCTTACCTCATGAAGCAATCAAATACCATGGAATTACATATAATTTTATTTTATGCAATCACCTGTGTGATAATGATTTTAAGTACCCTATAATTAAACACATTGTCTTCAACTCCACTTCAGAACCTTATCTGTGAATTCATGCCTTGTCAGCTTTTATCTGTCCCAGTTTAATTTATCAAGTTGAAACAATGCCTACAAAATACCACAAACTACACCTACAAAATACCAGCTGAATTCCCCAATGACACTGGCATACTCATAAGAAAGAATTTTAAAGAATTAATACAGCTCCCAGGAAATACATCTAACAGTATGTTGTACACCATTAAAAAATATAGGAGATTCTTTACTAAGGGAAACTGCAAAAGTAGCCAACAAGTCAGAAAAGCATAAAGACAACATAAAAGAGAAAATACAAGACCTCAGCAGATTATTGGCAAACCAAAAGACTCTACCAAGCAAGGTAATTATCAACATGGGTACAAGTAACGTGCCAACCTCAAAAACTCCAAACCATGTCATGCGACCAATGTGGCTGACCACTGAAGCAAATCAAAAATGTTTTCCGAAAACAGAATGATACTTTCTCTCTATACCATATAGGGAAGGCTGTAGCGAAAGATTTTTAGATGAAACAAACAAAGCATTGAAGTTTATGTGTATGCAGCTGAAAATTAATTTTATTGATAACACTGATACTCTAAATCGAAATCACATCAGTTGGGACGGATTGCACCTAAACCAGGAGGGATCAAGGATATTGGCTGACAAACTATTTAACATCTTTGGCCCTGAGCCAGACGAGGGACTTAATGGGGATAATTCCCATAACCCAAACTATAACACAGCCTCTTTTTCGCTAACCAAATAGACGATACACCTACACAGAAACAACACAGAAATGAATCGGACCCTATTAGTAATTCAAGAATCAACCATACAAATAACCTCAGTAAATCACTGATGATTCTTCACCTTAATATCCAGCGAGGTCTGCAGGGAAAAATAGATAAATTAGTTATCGAAATAGATGAACATTCACCAGATATATTAATAATTTCTGAGCATGGTCTCAGGAGCGAAAACTGGTTCAAACTAACATAACAGGATATAGACTATTCAAGTTTTAGCCGAACTGAACACATGTGGGGAGGCATTGCACTATTCATTAAGAATAACCTAATTATTGAAATTGAAGAACTCAATACTAACAAACTATGCAAGCCAACCGAGCTAATCTTTGAAACAATAGCTGTAAAGATAAAATATAAACATAAAAATATAATACTAATAGGAACCTATCGATCTCCTGATTCCAAAACGGAAACAGTTTTTCTCAATAAGCTAAGCTATCTTTCACTACAATACACGGCAAGTAATAATCAAATTGTAATATTAGGTGATGCCAATTTTAACATTCTAAAACCAGAAGAACAGAGCATTAAAGATCATCAAAACCTACTAACTGAACATGGATGTTATATTTATTATATTCCTGAAACAAGAAGAACGCCAATTACTGTATCCAGCATTGGTGGTTGCTACACCAATATCCAACAAAAAGAAATTGAAGTTTCAGCATATAGTACCACAATCTCTGACCATCACCTAATAATTTGTAAAATAGAGACTAAAACAATATATCAGAAAGCCATATACTCGTATAAGCACTCAAGAAATTTTTCAATGAATAGACAAAATGAATTGAAGACACAATTAAAAATAGCAGATTGGAACTTAGTCTATAAACCAATTTCAGTTGAAAATAAATATAATAATTTTCTAAACCAAATGCGACTAATCTTAGAGCATGTGATGCCAAAAGAGCATAAAACCAAAGATAACTTAATATGAAGGGGAAACATTACTTCATTGAATTGCAGATGGCAAATTAGGTAAATAATATATGGAAGGAAGTTCATTAATACACAGAGACTGTTAGTCCGTGACAAAAAAGATGTAAAAGTTTACCTAGAACAATAAATAATGCATGTATTGTGATTATATTTTATATTCTCTCTATATATCTCATGCTCTGTCCTACACAAAGGAGAACCAACATCTTTTTAGTGAACGCAGTCAGATCCATACCCACAACACAAGGCAAAAAACAGACCTAGACACCCCATATTTAAGACTAACAAAAACACACAATAGCTATAAGCACATAGGTCCCAAACTATATAATAACCTCCCACACAAAATTAGAAACCTCAAAACAAAACACTTCATGACCTACATGAAAAAATTCTTAACAAAGAATGCCATATACAGTATAGAGGAATTTGAAGAAAAATGCCACAATGCTGAATTATTTTCACTGTAAATAAATGTATATAAGATTTAATGTTTTCTCTCTCTGTTCTATATGCAAATTGTAACACAACTCTGTCTGATCTTGTATAGTTAGCATATCCCATAACATGTAAATGTTCAGAGGATCAATAAACTATTATTATTATTATTATTATTATTATTATTATTCTCTGTGTACTAGTATGGAGCAGTGCACCTTCACTTGGTTGCTGAAATAGAATGTTTTTTCTCCACAAATAATGGTGTCACAGACTAACAGTCACAGAGTCTCAAAATGATATATTTCACAAATATTAGAGTATTTTTAGTAAAATGTGAAGTGTAGTGGAGAAAAATAAATAATAATTACATGTTTTGTGGACCTAGCCTATTTTTATATGAAACACATTTAATTTTCAAGAACAAAAACATAAATTTTCTAAATTATTGAGATCAAAATATAGTTACGAAATTCAATGAAACGAACATTTCTGAAAAGTTAACACACTTTTCTTTCTTCTTTTAGACCTATACTATAAAAATGGGGAAGACATCTGCTGAAAGAACCAAAAAATATTGTGATAAGTTCAGCGATGCAACATTCGTATTCAACAACCTCATAATTGAGGATTTCAGAAGCAATATTTGGTCCAGTAATAGTGAAGACACTAATGAAGGGGTTAAAAAAATAAAGTTGTTAAATATTTGCAACAGCTGAAAGAAGGCCAAAATAGTTTCAGAACTGTAAAAGATGAAGACTACTCACCTTTCTAAAAGAATCTTTCATGCACTGACTAAAGAGCCCAAACCCACATCTTCAACACGAACTAACATAGGCCTACTTTGAATCAATGAAAACGAGTTTGAGATTATTAGACAGAAGTTTCAAGTCATGTACTAAGCATTTCACCTGTTTGTTATGTTCTAAATGTGATTTTCTGATTTACATCCAGAAGTTAGTCCGTGACAACTTTTCATGTTAGTCCGTGACACTAGTATTTCATTTTTTATTACCATTAAACCGTTGGTTCATATTTTAAAGAACCATATCGTAAGCTGCTATACATCTACCTACTTCAAAACAAATAAAACACAACTGCCTAATGTATAACAAATCACAGAAATTTTCTGTTTTGTTCGTACGAATTTAACCTATGTCCAAAATAAGTTAGTCTGTGACAAGTGCTATAAAGTTAAAAATATCTGTGCATATAAATGTTAGAGAACTGTAAAATTATTTGTAAATACTTCAGTTCTTTATGTATTGATCTGCATATGCCAATTTCTTCTGTGTTTAATATGTGTTGGTGTAATGGCTGCCAGTATAGTGACTTTTCTCTGTGAACGTTAGTCCGTGACCATGGAATTGCCCGTCTGTAAATGTAGGTTTCCTGCAAATATTAAAATTTACATTGTTATTCTACATCTAAGTAGTTAAATGTTTGTCGTTCTTCTTTTCCATATGTAAAAGTTAGGTTTTTGTTTATGTTATTGAACTCTGTAATTATTTTATCAATAGATTTTTCTTTACATATTAGAATGATTTCGTCAATCTATCGTTGTTGTATTCCTTCAAGATTTTGAAGAAATACTTCAGCTATTGTACCTGAAAGGGGGGATCCCATAGCTACCCCGTTTTTTGTATATAAATGAGGTTGTTAATAGCTTACAACATAATATAGCTGTACACACTTTATGTAGCAAAACTTGCAAGTGGAAATTAAATATTGTTAGCTAAAACTGAACGAGAATGTTATTGGCAAAATCTCAGAGATATCCTCCATACGTAATAAATGAGGGTATAAGGTGGAAATTAAATATATAACGTCCCTTCATTGGTAAAAATGAAATTTATTAATTAGACTGGACTATTTTTATTAACAAATTGAAGCAACATAATATACAAGGCCGAGCACTACACTGGATTCAAGATTATCTGGAAAACATACTTCAATACGTAGAAATAGGTCATTAGCAACATAACATAATAGGAAACATCAAATCATCTCTCAGGAAAGCAACCAAAGGTATTCCGCAAGGTTCGTAATTGGGTCCCCTATGCTTTTAATCTACATAAATGGCCTACCAAATTTACTAGGCCAAAATTTTAGGTGTATGTTATTTGCTGATGATACTACCACAGTAGAGATCGCAAATGTTGGAAAGAGCTAGGGAAGCTCCCAGTGAAGTGAAACAAGTGAAGAAAACTGTAGTACAGTGCTCAAGTTCAGTGTTAATCAGTCCAACACAGACAAGAAACGCAGAACAAGGTCAATCAGACCAAGACATAGATATAGAAAGAAAAGTGCACGGTCAGGACAAGGTAGCTGACTCCTTAGGCCTAGCTCCCCTAAATGAGTTCTATTTTTTGAGCAATCCCTGCTAGAAAGCAGGAGGCCTTAGCCCTCAAGGGATGTCAAAGGCTAATTTCATTTCATTTCACTACCACAGTAATACCAACTGAACGCCATGCTAAAAACAGTAAAATAATAAATGCAACCCTGGATAAAGTAACAACAATCTGCAATTCGTTAAATTTAAAAATCAATAAAGCAAAAAAAGATAACCAATCGGGAATTCATAAATGAACGAATAGTTACATTAAATGCAACAATATACAGGGTGATTCAAAAGTCAATATACATTTTGTATTTAAACAGGTATTATTACACAATATGTAATAGTACTGAAACATATACCACAGTAGGACATAATTTCAATGCATTTCAATGTGACCACCTTGCACGTCTAGACACAATGACCAACACTCCATTACACTCCGAAAAACTCTCTTAAGCATAGCTGGTGTAATCTCAGCAGCCGCGGCTCTAATCCGCTGTTTTAACTGTTGAATGCTGTGGATCTCTACCTGGTACACCCTAGACTTTATAAACCCCCAGGCAAAAAAGTCTAAGGATGTAAGGTCTAGTGGTTTGCACCCTACTAAGTCTCCTGGTAGATGCAGAGGGGCTACGAGTGATCGCATCCTGTACATTTTGCACGGCTTCTGGTGATACGGCCAGTCTCCCTGGACATTCTTCATCTGTAACTCTACCAGTACACCAAAATTTACTGACCAGGTTCTTTATAGGCAGGCTGGTGGGGCCTGGTTTCCTAAATTTACGAGTGAAATCTGCTCGCATCTGTTCATACGTCATACCATGTAGACGAGCAGAAACAACAGCTATTCTTTCTTCTTTGTTGAGCGTACTGTCACATTACTTGCAAGAAATAAGAATACAGTAACTGTATCACTAAAATGTATAGTGACTTTTGAATCACCCTATGCACAAGAAATAGTAATAATTGGCACATATGCCCCGACAAATGACATGGGAGAGAATATCAAGGAGAAGTTTTGGGACACACTTAGAGAAACAATTGAGAAGATACCTAGAAGAAAATAAATCATTTTGATGGGAGATATGAACGGAAGAGTTGGATGCAGTAACTCTAGCAAAATTATTGGACAATTTGGTGAGAAAGAATCAAATGATAACAGAGAAAGACTGATTAGCATATGTGAACAGTTTGAACTGAAAATTTCAAATACATTTTTCCAACATAAGGAAAACCATAAATTCACCTGGATACAACACAAAAAACAACTCAAAACCATCATCGATTACATAATTACGAGACAACAACCTGTATATATAATAAATAATGTGAGAGTGTATAGAGGGGCAAATTGTGGATCAGACCACTATCTGCTGAAGATGGAAAGCTTCTGGCCTTGGAGAACAGAACACACAAAGAAGGATAATGGAAATAAAAACATGCAAATAAACGAAGATAAATACAATATTGAGCTTTTACAGGATGAAAGCATTAGATGGATGTATGAGAAAAGATTAGAGTACGAGATAGACGAAAATTATGATGGATATGTATGAATATATAAAAGGAAACATCAAGAAAATTGCAAAAGAAGTACTAGGAACTTTAGAGAAAACTAAGAATAGAAATCACTGGTGGTCACAGGAAATAGAAAAAAAAATAGAAGAAAAAAGGAAAGCATACCAAAAATGACTCACTACACCAAGAGAAGAAGACAAGCCAATTTACAGGAACCAAAATAGTATTGCAAAAAGGGAAATCAGGAAGGCTAAGAATGAGGCATGGGAGCAAAAGTTAATAGTAAACTGGGATACAGAAGATCCAAAGAAGCATGGAATGTACTAAAAACACTACGTACTGAACAAACAATGAAATCCAAAATAAACCTTATAAAAACATAGGATTGGGCCAAATACTTGGGCCAAAGTTACTAAAAGAAAACCGTAAACCATTTATAGAAGAAGAGACATATGAATGGGAAGGAGAAGGAATACAAATTAGTGAACAAGAAGTAGAAAGAGAATTAAAAAATGTAAAAATTGGGAAATCACCAGGACCGGGTGGCATTAACTTAGAACTCGTTAAATATGGAGGGAAAAAAGTCATAACAATATTATCAAAACTATATAACAAAATATTATCAGGTGAAAGAATACCGGAACAAATGAAAACAGGGTATATCACAACTATATTTAAGAAAGGGGACAGAAAACAATGTTAAGACTATAGAGGGATTTGTGTTGCAAACTCCATTATGAAAATTGTATAAAAATTATTAAAAGAAGATTAGAAGGAATGTTTCAAGGCATGGAAGAACACTGTGGATTCTCTGCAGGGAGATCATGTGTGGATCATATATTTACAATCCGGCAGTTACTGGAAAAATATAAAGATAAAGGAAAACAGATTGGACTTATATTTATAGATCTAGAGAAGGCATACAACAGTGTGCCAAGAAAATTATTATGGAAAGCATTAACAGAAGCAAAAATTGATAAAGAAATAATAAATGTTATAAAAAATATATATATATATTCTGATAATAAATGTAGAATTAAAGTAGGCAAAGATATAACAGAAGAAATCAAAACAAGTAAAGGTCTTTTACAGGGTTGTCCTATGTCTCCAATTTTGTTTAAAATATATCTATAAATATGCCTGAAAGAATGGATAATGAAATGTCAAAAAATGGGAATCCAGTTAGATGCGGAAAAGTTCTTACATAATTTGCTGTTTGCAGATGACCAGGTGGTCGTGGCTCAGGATGGAGAAGATGAAAATTATACGTGTAGAAAACTAAATGAAGTTTATATGAAATGGGGATTACAAATAAATTATAATAAAACAGAGTATTTAACCAATGACATGGATGATTTATATATTGATAGAAAGATGATTAAAAAAGTGCAAGATTTTTGCTATTTGGGATCCATACTTGAATTAGACGGAACAATAAAGAAATACAGAAAAGGATCACTAACGGGAGGAAATTTATAGGAATGCTAAATTCGATATTGTGGAATAAAAATATAATTAACAAAACTAAAACAATAATTTTTAAAACAATTTTCCAAAGTATAGTATTATATGGGGCAGAGACATGGACAGTAAATCCACACCATAACAGAAAACTAATTGCTACAGAAATGGAGAAGAGCTGCAAGAAAATCAAGAATAGAAAGAATTCGAAATTCAGAAATAAGGAAGATAATGAAAGCAGAGGAAACAATTTTAACACCAATAGACAAAAAAAAAAACTAAATTGGTATGGACATCTACAAAGAATGCCGGAGAATAGGATCCCAAAAGCTATAATGAATTGGCAACCAGAGGGGAGAAGGAAAAAGGGAAGACCTGCTAGAAAATGGGATCATTGCGTTCGAGACTCCTTACAAAATTTTCAGTTAAACCCAGAAGATGCAATGGACAGTGATAAGTGCTACCATGCAACACATTGAACATTCTTTGGAAATATGTTAATTTTATTAAAATATGTAAAAATTTGGGTTAATTGTAATCTAAAATTTGATTAGAAATTAATGAGCTTTTATATAACTGTTATTGTAATAGAGTTGTTGTGTTGGTGGAGTTTAACCTCAGAAATGAGAATATCACTCAATAAATAATAAAATAAAGCAAAAACAGTTGATATCAATTTCAATCCAAATAACAGAAATAAAATGGAAGAAAATTGGGAAAGCCTAAGCATCCCTATGTCAAACTCAACAAAATTTCTTGGAGTCCTGGTGGATCAAAATATCACTTGACAGAAACACATTGATTTCCTTAGTAAAAAATTATCATCGGCACATTATGCAATAAGAAGAATCAGGACTATTACCAATGAAGAAACTGCATTTGTGGCTTATCACTCCCTCTTCTCTTCACATCTGAGCTAAGGAATAGTTGCATGGGGATCAACATCATCAAGAAATATGGAATGGATACTTATCAATAAAAAAAACAATCAAAACAATACTTAAGTTGAATCCTCTGGAACAGTGTAAACCATATTTTATCAAACATAATATCCTTACCGTAATATCACTCTACATCCTGGAAACCATAATCCTTACTAAAAACTCAACACCTGTTCAAAGACAAGACCAACATTCATACAATACATGAAACAAAAACGACATAGACCTACCACAACACAGATTACAAAAATATAGTAACACTCCACAGTATTCAGGGTCATATATTTTTAATCTCTACCCAGTAAACAAAAATATTGTTATAAAAACAAATAGGTCAAAGCAAACTTAGACAGTATCTCTTAAGTAGACCCTATTACTCAATCTCTGAGTATATAGACGAGCACACGCTACAACACATTAGGTGAGTGCAATTTAAGGAACTGACCCCATGGAGGGAGGAAGATTGATGATTCCCAGATCCATTGGATTGTGGAGAAGACATTATGATTATTATGATGATGATGATGATGATTCTTGTGTTTTGTCCATTTTGTAGTGATGAAATAACTTAATGATACATTTACAGCATACAGCTTTTTTCACTGACACTCACTCCTGTGGTATGGCAATGTTAATTACCTTGTTGGAGCACTTTCAACCACATGGAGCGTTGCTGAAGATGGCTGCTCTACGCAGTTGAAAGTGCTCCAACATAGTAATTAACATTGCCATACCACAGTAGTGTCAGTGAAAAAAGCTATATGCTCTAAATGAATCGTTAAATGATGATGATGGGAAGCTTACCTACAAAATTTGACTGCATGCAAGAAACAGCGAAGTTCTGGAAATATTCATGACAATGTATTGTGATGCCATGTGATCCTCTAGCACATCATCCCACATTGGACCCCGTACTTCACATAATATTTTAATTAGATTGTATTATAACTAGAGCAACCCAAAAGCATAATAAGCATAAAAAGCATAACAGGACTTTAGACATGTGGTTGCTACCCGGAATATAAATTTGGCAGTCTAAGGATCTAGATGGAACTAATTTTAAAAGCACAATAAAGCATAAGTTTTAAAAATAAAGCATAAAAGCATAATATTTAAAATAGATCACAATTCTTGGCAAATAAACTGCCTGCTTCATTGCAGTATAAAAATACTCAATCAACAATGAGAAGCTAGTTTCTCAACAATGGAAATTTCAAACTTAAGAAGTAAAAATATAACTGTAGTTCTGTGAGGAACAGGACAACAATTAAAATAACCATTATTGAGTACAAGTTAACGGTTTTATGGTCAGTACACACTCTGAATCAGGGGGGTTCACATCTATTTAATACCAGCACAAGTACAAGTTAACGGTTTTATGGTCAGTACACACTCTGAATCAGAGGGGTTCACATCTATTTAATACCAGCATGCCGAAAACTTATGTAACTGCGATACAAAGGGTTCGCGAGTTTCCTACAGACAATTTTGTGGTTGAAAAGGTGAAACTGTTGTGTTCCTTATGTTCAGAGTGCATTAATTTTGAAAAGAAATCCATTGTACAGAAACATGTGGAAAGTTTTAAGCATAGATCTCGGAAACAGAGTGATGGACAAGGTTCAACTTCAGGTGGTCCTATCAGTATACGCAGTATACGCAACACATACCTCAAGTATGGCAGCGTAAGGAGAAATCAAACGACAATATGAAAGAAATGGTGGCAGCATTCACTTCTTCTGGTATTCCATTGAATGTTTTTCATAATCAACGTTTTCGTCAGTGGATTGTAACAGCTACATGTATGCAGCCGGCTCCTAGTGAAACCACTCTAAGAAGGTATCTTACAAAGTGTGCTGAAGACGACTTACAAGAAACTAAGTCAAAATGTGAGGGAAATTCTGTCTATCTAGTGGTTGATGAAACAACAGATATAAAGAACAGTAAGGTGGTGAATATTCTTGTTGCTCCACTGGGTGTTGTGAATGAAAAACCCCGTCTTGTGAAAACTAAAATTGTTGAACACTGCAATGCCGATGTTATAGTAAACTTAATACTTGATACATTAGATCTTATTGGTGTTCACAGAAGCAATTTTGTTGTTCTAATATCAGACAGTGCACCATATATGCTTTCTGCTGGCAGGCGACTGGTTGGAGTTGCACCTCAGCTTTTACATTTTATATGTTGGGCTCACATATTACACCTGTGTGCTGAAGAGATTAGGTTTTCGTTAAAAATTGCTGATGAATTCATTGCAGCTGTTAAGACTGCTTTAGCGAAAACTCCAGCCTGAAGAGAGAGATTGCTGGACTGCCTAAAAGAAGCAGGAACATTTGTTTTACCTCCAGTTCCTGTAATAACGCACTGGGGGACATGGCTGAAGGCAGGAAAATATCATTGCATGAATTTGATTGGAGTAAAACAGTGGATTGACTTGGAAGATGGTGAAGGCAGTGCTGCAGTAACAAACTTAAAGCGACTGGTTGAAAATAAAGAACTAGTGCTTCAACTCAGAGCTATAGCTAAAATTTCTGATGGACTCTGCAATCAAATACAGGTTCTGGAATCAGATAATTAAGATGCAACACAGGTCTGGCTTCTTCTATCATCAATTCTACAGATGGTTCAAAGTTCAGGTGCAACTTGTAAAAAATTGACAGGATATATGAATGAACGTCATCCTGCTCTAAATTTCTGGAAGGAAGTTCAGAATTTAGATCCAACAATAGCTGTTCCTGAGAAGATTTCTTCCATTTTTACTTCGGGTGAACTGAAACGTTTCTCTGGCATTGATGTTTCAGTGGAAGAAATATCAACATATGCAGCAATGTTACATGGACAAAATTTGTCTTCAACTTCTGTCTTATCCTTCTGGCAGAAACATTCCACCAAGATGTCTATCCTAAGTAAGCTGGCAATGAAGGCAATTATGGTTCCTCCATCATCTGCTTCAGTTGAGAGAAGCTTTTCTACTCTCAATTGAATTTTGAACTCAAAACGCTCATGTCTGACAGAAGAAAATCTGCAGTCTCACCTACAACTGGCAATTAATAAAAATCAATATCAGGAGGGTGGTGTACATCAGGAGAGTGCAAATGACAGTGACAGTGACAAGGATGACTAAATTTTCATTCATTTTATTACTAGCTTGCTTAGACCCTACAGTTTGTTGTTATAAAATGTTAACGTATTAAGTCACTAAGATAGCCTGCAAAGTAACATTAGACACACAGAGAAAATCAGTTTGATGGTATGATATACATAAACAGTATTTGTCTTAAGTTTATTGGTGTATTATTTACGCTAAAAAAAATAAAGCATAATAAAGCATAATTTGGAAAAATAGAAAGCATAATTGTCAAAAAAATAAAGCATAATGTGGGTTGCTCTAATTATAACCAATATACTTTTTTATTGTTATGTATTCTAAAGGTACACAAAATTAAATTAAGATCTTAAATTGTTACATAGATTTATATAAATGTTCTTGTGACGTCTCCCAAAAACAACTATCTTCTTGTGTTCAAGTAATGGGAGAAGTCAAAGGAAATACACTTCCTCCAGGCCAGAAGATACAGCAAAAGTGCCCTTGATGCTGGCAGCATTTCCACGCTGCAGGGCGATGCCAATTCGCTGCCTCAAAAACTCGGTTGAACGAGGTTCCCCGGTTAGAGAACACAGCCTTCTGCCAATGTCAGCAACAAGTGCTGAGGCATCTTTGCACCATGAACCCATGGTCTCCACCGCAAAGATGACGAAAAAGTAATTATCAGCGATAGCGCGATATTTTTGTTTTTTCAGGTTAACTGCAGCCTCAGCAGCCGATCTTGCAAAGGTGCAAAGGTGCAAAGGTGCAAAGGTGTCCACACAGGTGGCGTCCCACATAAGGGATTTTCCTCTAAACCAAGGAACCATGGTGATACCATCTGGACGTTTTCCGTCTGAACGACTGATGCCTGTTGGTTCCAGTACCGTGGGAACGTGAATTGATATCAAAGCTCTACGGAGGATGTCATTTATTGCCGAGTGGCGTGAGTATCTGCCCTTACTCTTAGCACAACACAAAGCATGATGACCATGAGAATCAGCTGTTGCTCCGCATATGCATTTGTGTTCTCGGCAGATTTTGCATCCTAGGCGTAAGGCGACAGCGATCTTAAATGTCGTTGCGTCCATCAAAGTTCCTATTGTTGAAGATGGTAAGGCATTCAACCAAGATCCTGCTTCTTTTTCCTGGAGGGCCAGATAACGAGCTCGATCGGAGTCACAAGATGATGATGCCAACAGATTATCAAGGATAAGTTTGGTGTATAATATGTCCCAACATTTCTGAACTGAAGACTCTTCAGGAGGGTTAATGTTATTCGTCATTGTATTCCACTTAACCAAAGCCTCAGACAAGAAGCACACTTCGATTTCATCACCAGAAAAGGGGAACATGGATTTGACAAAATCGAGGGCTCCATATGCTGAAGCTAAAAATGCGGGTACACAAACATCAGATAACTTACGAATGCCAAGACCTCCGAGACTGACAGGAAGGCAAGACTGAATCCAGTTTGTTTCCTCTAATGCAGAATTCAGTATCATCTCTAAATTACTTTTCACAAGATCGTCAAATTGTTGAAGAAACGAGGGAAATAACCAAAGTGGCGTAGTTCTAATAAAATACGTAAGTTTAGGAATGGTAAAGCAATTTTTTACAAGGAAATATGCTATTTGTGGATGAATTAGAGACAATCTCCGAAAAAGGTTCTGCATTGAAAGTATTTTTTGCTCCATAGTTGTTTGAACAGCTTCAAGCATGATCGGAGAGCCAAGAATTGATAGAGTAGAGTCGGTGATTATCTTGATGTTGGGCGCTATTTGTTGGAAGGCAGAGACAACTCCTTGATCTGGATTGGAACAGAAATAAAGTTCGCACTTCTGAGGATTGATTTCTAGGCCAATACCCTTACTAGCAGATATCAATTTTTCAAAATCCTGCAGAACAGTGTTGGGGTCACCACCCAATGTACCATCATCCAGATAGAAAAGATTGAGAGAACTGTTTAAATCCTGGATGACTGGATGTAAAGTGAGGCTAAAAACCATGGGTCCAACAGGGTCTCCTTGTTGGGCTCCAGTCTGAGATGACAAAGTTGTGAACCCGTAGTAAAGATGGGAAGGCTGACTATAAGCTTGCCACATGAATGAAAAAATTGAAGGAACTTTTTCTTTTATTGCTTTCAGCATAGAATCTCTCTCAATAGAGTTAAAGGCATTCTTAAAGTCTATTTTAAGTAAGACGTTGTTACTGCCTGAATTAGTTTTTAAAAACGTACGAACAGTATGTATAATTGTCTCACAGCCTTTAGGAGAAGCAAACCCGAGTTGATGGGGGCAAAAGTATTCCTTCAAATCTTCTTTTACAGATGTGCATGCAAGTTTTGCTACCAGTCTTCGAAAGGTATTGCCAATGGCAATAGGGCGCACTCCTCCATCTTTCTTTGTAAGAGCAAGTAAAGAACCCCCGTATAAATGTGGGCAGATGGCAGGAGTTACTTTACCACTCAGCATGAAGTTACAAAGTTTCATTATTGACAGCAACAATCTTTTGCCAGAATCACCAGCCGAAATGGATACAAGATCCTTCAGGTGTTGAGGACATAAACCATCTATTCCAGAGGCGGAACCGGTAGGAAATTGAGTAATACCTTTCAAAACAGCATCCTCGGACACAGATAAAAACTCATCACCTGGATCAGGAGGAGATGGGAACGATAAAGATCTGGAAGGGGGTGGATGTTTTTCCGACAATGCAGTGGAGGTGTCCGTAGTGTTAATAGCTATGCTGGAGTCAGAAGAGAGGATGCGGACTGCTCCTCGAATATCTCCCTCCGCAACTTTTGCTTCAATGCGGCGGATAAGGGAAGTAGTGTTTTTCGTATTTTCGGAAGGGGTTGTTAATGTAAAGCCCTTTAAGTTGTCTTTAACTTTTGACACCATAGACTTCTTTAAGTCTGACTTATCGGGTACTCTTAAAGCAATGTATGCGAAAAGTAATAGATCTTGCCAGGCATCTTCAGTATTAAGAGTAATGCTCTGTTCAATCAGCTGAGTTAATTTGTCAGCTGCAAATATTATATTGGTTTCAAGTAATGTTCAGGAATCGGGCACAAGTTAGCAATGTACAGGAAGGTGGCCAGGAAGCTAACCACTAGTCTTCCTATTGAGTGCTCTACTCTTTTAGAGTAGGCCTAGGTCATGTAAATTCCCTGACTGACAATTCCATATATGTAGGCTACATATTATTATTTTCCATGTCTTATGGCCAATGAGACACCATTATGAATAGCATATGATGTAGTTTGGAACCAATCAGAAAGTGTGTCAATGCTCAAATATTCTCATTGTTTTAACCGGATTTTTCCTTAATAAACTTATAAATATGGTCCTTTTGGCACGGGAGACTTACTTACTTATTTTGCTGACACAAGTGTGTAGTCTTGTTGTATACCCGAGTTGGTCTCCGGTTACTGTTTGTCATATTAACATTAGTAGTAAATTCTATGATAATAAATTCAGTGCACATCAGCATCATGGTTCTGACTTGTAAGTACAGTTTCTTATTCGCTATAGTCTGCTATTAGAAACTGCCATAGTGTTGTCTCACTGGGTATTAGTAATCAAATAATATTACCAAAATCACTCATATTATTTTACTGAGATATTTATTGAAATGTAATAGACTAGCAGGTGTACGTGGCTTCGCCCACAATAATTAACTGAAAAATTAAGAGTATAATAATTATTAAAGCATTATATTTATTAACACTTGCACGCGAATCATTGATAAACTAAACCATTAATAATTAATGAAACAGCTAAAATTCTGGCTTTAGAGTACATTCCACGATTAAAAAGCACCGCCTGAGAAAACAATCTCATTGTCAGATTTGATTATGCAGTTCCAAAGCTAACTGTGAACCACTGCCTTCTAGACTGTATTACTCGTGTGTAATTCTCAAGACGGCGGTGGACGTATCGTTTCTCAACTGTTTGTTGACAGATGAATATGATGTGAATTTTATTTGATAAATTCAGTGTAATTTTCAGAAATTATATAATTTTTCAAGGGAAGGATTGGTTTGTTTGGATTTTTACTGTCCGTGATACTTCCAGGCTTAAACTATCAATATCTTTATAGCTGGTGCCCACGGCTTTGCCCGCCAGTATTAATTGACTCCAGGATTTTTAAGAAATTTACACATATGTTTGTGGTTCAGAGCTATGAAAATTGTAAGTAAAAATAAAATTAGAATATTTGTTCATTGTGTTCATTTCACTTAGGCCTTATATAATAAAGAAACGGTTTTCCTAATTTTGTACTCTTCGTGAAAGTTTAGACTGGGAGAGACGAACATCGCCGAGTATGCCCGATGTCTCACGAAGTGAGGGAGGGATTGAGCATGCTATTTAGGGCCGTTGAATTGTATAAGAGTAGATATTCATATTTATTTAATTAAAGTTACTATTTGTCATCCTTAACATAGTGGTTGATAAGTTCTTTCCGCTCACAGTGCACCTACCCTTCTACTCCCAGTTAGGGGCACAATAGCATGTATTGAGTTGGATAAATAAATATCAATCTCCAAAAGTAAACACAATCTGCAGGTTACTCAAGATGAAGCCTTTAATGCTAAGAAAGTAAGACTGAAAGAGAGTTTCAATAATGCTGTGCTTTGCCTTAAAAGGTGAAAAGTATCATCTTATACCAAAAATACAGTCCTGTTAATAAATGAGTAAGGCAGCTTGAGATCTCAAAAGAAGCGACTGAAGACTGGCCTAAAAATGAGAGGTAATGTATAACTTATTCACTGCATTCAATTTGTGGGAGATTGAAACCACTGTCGGCATTGCCACACTGAGATTGGAACACTTGGCCAGTCATAATCCTGTCAATTCAGAGATGTATTAAGAATCAGTTGATACCATAATATCAGGTTCATGATTGCACCTACAGTGAGGAAATACATTGACTTCTGAAGAAAGATCATGCCACAGCATATACATTCTCTTAGTACCACCTGACTCAACACTCAGGTATATATATAATATAATTAATCAAGTCACTTGAAAAACAACCCAAAGAACTTCTCATGTCATAAAGTGTAGAATTGACAAGTCCACTATTCCCTTCTTTAAGGAGATTACAATTTAATCTCAATAGAAGTTATTGGTCTAATGATGGGTGCAATATTGGTGGGTTTTGGTATTCATTGACTTTATCAACATCTCCGCAGATGCCATAGTCATTCTGTAGGCCTAACGTATTTTAAAAATGTAGTCATTAAGTTAGGTTAGGAACTAGATTATGTGACTCGTGGAAAAAAAAATGCTTATCATTTGAAAAATACAATAGACTGACCATGAAAAGTTGAACAGGTCAGTTACTGTTCTGTGCATTACCAGGGTGTTGTAGTCATACATTATGGAGACATTAGGACACTGAATTACTCATCCATGAAATCCAGACCCATCCAGCTACCTGGGATATGCGATGTGAATTATACAGTGATTTGACAGATAAAACAAATTCATGGGAAAAATGTGTCAACTGTTTGTTCTAAACTTTCAGGAGAGGAGTGTACAAGAAAAAAATGCTGCAGGTAAGCTAACTTTCATTAACGTTTATGCATTAATACTTATTCATTACAAATACTGGTGCGGGAAAAAATTGTTTTATGCCACGCACTAGACTTCTTCAACAAACTCTCTAATGGGACCCGCCTGGGAAGGTGGGGTTTAGGGTTTCGTTGCAGAAGAAATTCAATGTGAGCCATAATAAACCTCATGCTATTCAGTATATTGCTCTTAAACTAACAAAAAACGTTCCTAACCTAACAAAACGGTGGAGCTTGGCTGGTGCATGGCATGAATCTATCTTTTACAAACAAATAAAAAACAACAACAAAAAAACAAAAAATCTTTAAGTTTACCAGAACTACATCTTGTGAAAAATAAAAGCCTATTGATGATGATGACTTTCACTGCTGATTTTAAATCTTTCACTGAATAGGACTGGTGATTTCTTATAAGCTTTCAGACATGTGGCATATAAAATCAAATAAAACCGTGCATTTAGAAGTGCAACTGAATTTTCGTTAATTTAACAATCGTGCTTTTTTTCTTAAACAAATATTATCTAATTATTAAATCTCAAATAATATATTCAATTCAATTCAATTCGTTTATTTGCCATAAACAGTACAATGTTTGTACAAAGTCTGCAAAGGCATTGTCAATCATAATGTAGGATTAGAATTTGTATTTTAAATTAGTTAAAAATTCGGTAAAACAAAACCACTTCACAATATATAAAAACTAACTTACAGGCTAAAAATTCCTCTATGAACATAGGCGCCGACTTAGGGGGGGCAAGGTACTTTCTGCCCCCCCCAAGACTTAAGATTTTATCATATAAGGCCCTTGTATAGCTACTGAAAATCCAGTTCTTGCCCCCCCCCCCCCCCAGAAATATTTCCAAGTCAGCACCTCTGTCTATGGAACAGAAACATTTTTGAATTAAGAACTTTTGTAATAAGACTCTGAACCTATTTAAGTCTAGATTCCTAACTGACATGGGCAACTTATTGAACAATATAACAGGGGTAGACTTAAAACTATTTATTGTTGTGGTGTGGCCAGGTCCGTATAACCTAACTCGCTTAGTGTCTAGTTAACTCACAGTCAGTTGCTCATGTTTATTTTTTTTTAAATGGCAAAAGTTTTTACATGTTAGGCCTATGTGTTATAAGAAGTAAACACTTACGATTAATTTGGTATAAAGGTCAAACTTGTACATCATCTTGGACAGCAGCTACTTGAACTTCAAAATAGCCGGGGGAAAACACTCTCCTCCAACAAAAACAGTCAATAGTAGTAGTAGTAGGAGGTTGTTTTTGGACGCATTCAGTTGACCACCATGTTGCGTCCCTTGTATTTTCAACTGTAGTCTAGCGTGCGTATGGCAAAGATGCTATTCCAGCGGTCCTGTTAATGCCATTTCATTTTACACCGAGTAATGTGTCTGATTAACGCTTTAACAGCTGGTATATTCGTAAATGTTACTATATGTCGGATGTTCGTGGGTAATTGAATTCCCAAAGAAGGGAGTTGGAAGTAATATTCATCACTATACCCGCGTATTTTGACACATCCCAATAATATATGGTCGACATCTCCCAATTCTCCACAGCCACAGAGTGGTGTCTCTGTGAATTTGTATTGAAAAGCTTTGACAGGTGATAAATATTGCCCAGTTCGTAATGCTGTAAATGCCGTGACTTCTGCCCGTGTCAGTTGTTTCCGTGAGAACCACGGTTGTTGTTGTAACACTGGTTGTATGTTACAGTATGTGGATGAATGACCTGTACAGTAAACAACCCATTCCTGTTCCCATTTGCTACGAGTCTGTAGTTCCAGATCTCGGAGGAGATGTGAAGGCGGTAGTAATATGTTCATTTTATCGCCACTGATAGCACCTTCTTTAGCCTGTTGGTCCACGAACTCATTGCCGGCGATGTTACTATGACCTGGACTCCATGATAAAAAGATATATCGATCGCGTAGGGTCCATAGTAAATACTTGATGTTGACCTCGTACCAGATATCCATGCATGTTGGAATGCCATTCTGTAGAGTTTGTAATAGGCTAAGAGCGTCTGTAAATATTATTGCTGCAGTGATGTTGTTTTTGATGTACAAAAGGGCTTGTCTGATGGCTATGATTTCAGCACAATAGTTGTTCATGGCTAATGGTAGTTGGAATTTATGCACCAATTGATTGTTTGAGATATAAAAGGCTGCGCCGACTCCACGCTCAGATCTAGAGCCGTCTGTATATATATGCACGATGTTTGTATGGTGTCCGATGGCATCTCTGATCTGGTTCACTAGGCCTAAATGGGTTTGTTGAATTTCTTCATGGGAAGTGTTCCGTTTATTAGTCATGTTGTAGACTATACGAGGCCGGTAGGCATGTACTTGCCAGTTTACCATGTGGTATGCATATTTGGGCAAAGACAAAATATCCTGATGAGCAGTAAAATATGTATATCCTGTTAATAACGGAGGTGGAGTTTTTCTTTTATATTGTTTTTTGTTATACCGGTGAGTTTGTAGTTGTAATTTGGGTAGTAGAACGTTTTGGTTGTTCCCTATGATTTTCGCTACGAATCTGTTGGCCAATATATGTTGACGGAATTTGACTGGCATTGTATTGGTTTCTACAAATAACGCACTGTGTGCCGGGTTGCCTGGTATGCCAAGGATGAGTTTCAACCCTTTTGCTAGCGACGCGTTTAATTTGGCTGCGGATGAAGGCATTATAGACTTGTAACAAAATGTTTGTGTCTATTCCCCATTTTCGATGTGCAATGCATCGCATGAAAGTGAGTCTCCAACGACATTTATCTAGGACAGTGCTAATGTGTTGTTCCCAATTCAGCTTTTCGTCTATGACCACACCTAAATATTTGACAGTTGATTGTTTTGGTATTTCATTTCCTTGAATGCTGATCCGTTGTATCTCCGGTTTTTTCTTAGGGTACAATGTGATGTGTGTGGATTTCGTGCTATTAATTTGTAACCCAAGGTTATCTAATGTTTGTATTAAAGATGTAGCATCCCGTCTGAGGTTGTCCACTCCGGTTTTCCTGTTGTGTGCCTAGTACAGAAAAATATCATCAGCATACTGGAGGATTTTTGCGTATTGGAGATTGTGATCAATATCTTTGGTGTAGATAGCAAATAATGTGGGGCTTAGTGTTGATCCCTGGGGTAATCCATATGATGTGCAACGTGTGGCTTGTGCTGCGTTATTTCGAACCGTTAGCCGTCTGTCTATCAACAGGTTGCATATGCTAGCAATTAGTTGGTGGGGCCAGTCCATGTCCTTGTACCAAATAAATTTTCAGATACCATTTAATTGTTACATGGTTATTAGTTATTCTACGCAATAATGGAATTTTTGTTAAGCTGAGTATTGTGTTGCAATAATGGATGACGTAATCGTGGCAGGTGGTAGTATTATTGGCCCGCCAGCAATCAGCTGAGCGCAGGCAGGGTATTCAACTGTTTCGCCTTTCCCCTTCTCCACTTTTCCGCTAAGATATCCTAACTTGCACCGAATTGCAACACCGTATTGCATCTTGTAGCTATGAGCCGATCAGTCGCTCATGCATAGCCTTCAAGATTAGTTTGTTTAAAATGTATAACAGGCCTCTTTGGAAAATTAGTAGCATTGAGATTGCGCAAAATGACGTCATAGATAAAAGCCTATAAAAGGGGACAACACCCTTATTTCGGCCTCATTTGCCTATGAAGATTCCGGGGAACAGTAGCATCATGGTGTCGTAATGTAATGTATTTTAGCGGCAATATGTGAGCTGCATTTAGGCTTCTTGTTCTTCCTGTCTAAGATATGTGGAAGATGTTTTGTAGATTCATTTAAATAAATATTAGGATGTGGGAACTGCATGATGGTGTAACGTAATTATCTTGTATATTCTTTCTTCCCAAGCATGCGTTGTGAATGTGTATTTGATTTGGGAATGGTGGCGTTCTGCGTTTGAATTATTGTCTTATAAATGGAAGTAGCATGGAAGATGCTTGTGATTTAAATAGATAATTGTGTGCCCACCATTCGGTTAAATGTAAATATAATTAGTTTGTTTATTTGGGGCATGCTGGGATATTTTTTGATGGGGTCTTTTCTTTAATTTTGTGCTTGCAGTTCCTATTTTTCTTCCTCATACCTGAAGCATGGATCTTTCTAAATTTGTTTTCTCTTGTATTTGTGTTCCCTGTTTTTGATTTCTTCCGGGCATCTGAGCCTATTTTCACCATTAGCCTAGGTGGAAGTAGTTTTCTTTAGGCCTTGTGCGTGCTGCATGATGTGAATCTGGATGGGTGTTTTGGTTTCTGGCCAGAGTATTGGATGTATGAATTAAGAGGTATGTGATAAAGAATTTAAGGGCATGTATATTATGTAATCTTTGTTTATAAATTTAAAATTATTGTTTTCTTTTGAAAATATCAAATTAACTATTTCAGTGATCCTCCTGTGTAATTTATTGTGTCATTAACTTTATTTTGGATCACTGTATGATAGTGTATTTGTTTTAATTTCATGATTAGACATTTTAATCTGTATGTAAAATTTAATGAAATTAATTTATATTTAATAGGAGGTGCTTCACACCAAATTATCAAACTTGTATCTAGGATTTTACTATGTCTTCTCTTTCAGGTCTCACCTAATAACTTTATTGTGGTGCTTCACACCAAAGTGTATTATAAATTAATAGGCCATTGTATTTTGTAAATATCTGGCCGCCTGAAGAATTAATGCTAGCCTATTTAATGTATGAAATTATGTAAATTTTCTAGAGGTGCTTCACACCGAACCATGTTATTTAAATTTTAAAGGGTATATTCTAATGTAAGCTAACTTGCTTCTCTTACAGGATTTATGTTTTATAAAAATGAAAGTGGGCTTCACCCTAAAATGTTTGCTATGGGACTTTCAGTCCATATTAACTCTAGTCTTCATTGTAAAATACCATTTGATTCATTTCACAATATGTACACACTCTTTTAGGTATAGTACACTGTCAGACATATTTAAGTTAATTAGATAGCAAGATTTTTATATTGTAGTATGAAAAGATTTGAATATATTTTTATGTAGCTTCTATTTTTAACTAAAGGTTTTTTCATTCTCTTCCTTTTGTTACCTTCCCTAACCTGTGGGGGGGGGGAACATCCTGTAGTTGACGTATGAGTATAGGGATACTGACATTATCATAGGCTCCTTCGACATCTAGAAAGATGGCATCTACTATATCACCTTTGTAGAAAGCATTTGCGATGTCTGGTATTAATATAGCTAAAGTATACGTGGTGCTGTATCCAGGACGGAACCCATATTGATGTCTTGGCCACTTATCAAATCTTTCTAGGTGATGTTGAATCCTCTGGCATATTAGCTGTTCAAATATTTTCCTCATGCACTGAGTGAGTTGAATTGGTCTATAGCTATTTACTTCGAGAGCACCTTTGTTAGGCTTTAGGATAGGAACAATGGTACATACTTTCCAGCTGTGGGGGATATGTTGATGATGAAAGAAATAGTTGTAACATACCAGGAGTATGCGCCGGTAATGTTGGGGGAATGCTGGGTTCATGTTATATGTAATTTCATCATTACCTGGTGCGGACCGTTGAGTATGCTTCTTCAGTACCAAATCCAGTTCCCGGTCTGAAAAAGGTTGAATCAAATTTCCAGTGGTGTGGTTTGTGGGAGTGATTCGTATCAGATTTTCCACTCTATCCGGGGCAATGCGTTTTAGGTAGCTTTGTATCCATGGTTCATCTGTAGGGTGTGATGCATATGTCCGAGGTTTGGTTTTATTATGGAACCATTTGAGTTTCGTCCAAGGTTCATGTAGAGAGGTATTGGGGGTCACTGTAGTGCAGTATTGTTTCCAAGATTGATTTCTTTGTTCTTTGAGCGTTCGTTTGGTGTCAGCTATCTGTTGTTTCATTCGTAAAAAATATGTGACGAGCTTTCTTACTGTATGACAAATCGCCAAAATCTGTGATGACCAATATTTGATTATTCTCAATCGTCATACATAAGTTTACTGAACTCCAACAAAACAAGGTCACTTCCTAAGGTGTCGTCCTGACACGACACGCATAACCCCCATTCCAAGGTTCAGTACAGTTACCTCTATCACCGGGTGATTGCAAATTTCCTACTCCCCGTCTACTTTCTCTTTCTTTTAACAATTTACCCAGTTTTGATAATATTGATGAAAATTTATATTAACGGGCGCCATCATCAATACGCTTCCTCTTTTCTTTTTGTTATGTATCAGCCCAGTCACAAATTAAATTGTAGATACACAAGCTATGTACCTACCAGCCTCTCGACTAGCTTTTAATTTTAACAGCGGAGACGGGAATGGGTTCGGATTTATCTTTTTTTTTTTTTATTCTGCTTCTCTCTATTTCTTCTTTTTCTCCTTTTTCAGTGCTCACTACCAAAGTATATAACTCATACCAAAAATCAGCGACTCTCAAACCATTACCAGGATAAGGGTCAAAAATCTGAACTTCACGTTAATTTACTTTGCATAACAATAACCATAATTTTATTTAATATATTATTTTTTTTGTCTTTTTTCAACAATAACAATCTTACATACAATAAATTACATTTACACAACATTAACCTTTCAACATTTTTATTGGTAGGAGGGTATTTAATTATTCAAGGTTAGTATACCCAGTTTAACTGTATAAGTACGTTCTCTGTTCAACAATAACAAATCCCTAATTAATTACTTAATCTCCTTTCGTACTTTATTTCCAGGTATCTACTAGAACGTCTTGTATTATCCTTCTAATTTACTACTAACTTGTGTAGTCACTTACATTTGCAACTTCAGGATATCTCAATATATATATTATACTTTCTTTCGAATAAATAAAGATTTTCAATTCATAATCCAGTCCTTGACTCTACATATTACACTCAATAATCCCACCTATGTCTCCTATACTAATCCACTAGTCATCTTAGTCCATGAAGAATTGTATTTAAAGATAGATAGGAAAGACAGTGTCATGAAGAAAGAAATGGAAGTTTAGGCCTATACCCACAGAGTGACTGTGGCGATAGACCACCGATACAGGGGCGGCGTCTAGATCTTGAGTTACAAACAATCTGACTCCTCTCCTGCAACCGGGAAAATATTAATGGGCCGCAAACAAAAATACAATTTTAAACAATCGATGTCAGAGGTCCCTGACACTCTCTCCTAGAGGCACGTGGGGCCGTTGTTCGCCTCCAACACCGACGACTTTCACAATTCTCATAAATTTCTTTATATTTATTTTATTTGGGACACTTCTGGCGTTCCCTCACCTCACCCTTCCTTTTTTTTTCTGGGGTAATCTCTAGTACCTGCTAATGACCTACTTGTCATCAACTCACTACACAAAATTACCAATTCTCCTCTTTCTAATCTAACCAGTTATTATTGATTATCTTTTAACTCCTCTCCCTGTAAGCAGTTTATACCATTGTTCTAATTTTCCCTCTTTCTTGTTACTCTGGTTTCCATACTTTTCAAGTTACTACTCTATTCCATGGGCACCCAATTTCCTTGTTTCTAAATTCCCTAGAATTCTAACTGAAACTAACTCACGCCCCAGATCAGTAACTTTCTCTTTATAACCCTTGAGTAATTCCTACTTCTATCCTAACACGTAAGTTTTTCAATGGTAGGCGCTTAATCTACTACTACTCATAGGCCTTCTTCTGCCTCTCACTGTTCTCTTTCTTATTTCCCTTTACCATGATCCATACGGTTCCCACTCTTCGATAAATCTCTTAAAGAAAACAACTCAATCCTTACGGGCCAGCATGAAATCTACTCATAGATAGTCATCTGTCACCCAACAAAAACCAAGAGGGAGAGGCCCTCGCAAGAAATACTAAGTAAGCCCCTATTACCCTTCTTTCTTACTCCCCTCGCGTCCTGTCTTATAAAAAAAACAAGTTTGAATGAGCATCACCAACTGCCTCGAGCTATGTATTCATTCGTGAGACAATCACCCATAGAAACCCAAAGTATAGAGATTATCTTTACTAACCCACGGTCACAGTTCTTGACTACCAGAAATAGAAACGGGTTGGATTACTGTATTTTATTGTCTCACCCTAGATTTATCACACTTCTATTTTCCTAACCCTACTCTTAATCCTTCATTTACGGCGTCTAATCGCCACACATTTCTTAGAAACAATGCCTCAAAATTTTCCAATTTCCAAAACAAAAGAAAATGTTTATGTGATTATACTCAACGGGTGGTATCCAACTTATCCTTTGATCCCGTGTTGTTTCCATCTATTTCCTGATGTCCACATCTTCCCTTAGTCCAGACTGAGCAGTCGTGACCCACTCTTCTCTCCACAGCTGGTGTTCGCTGAAGCGGTCTCTCGTACCGGCGGACGTGATGTGCTTGCCCAGCTAACGACTATCTCCATATAGTCGTATCAGTGAAATTCCCATTCAGAATTTCCTCAGATGAAAGTCTGACACACCATCATGCCAGAACGCCTCTACCGCTGTCGCACATCCCAGTCTCGTCTTCTCCCTTCTGCCTTTTCAACTTCTCTCTCTCGTAGTCAGGCACGTACTCCCAACCGTCTTTCAGGTTCCACACCTCTCTCGTCGATTCACCGTCGACGCATGCGCACCTCTCCTTTTCTGTAATTCAAATAAATTCAGGGCAGTATCGATAATCATGAAAACGTTCAATATCGATTAGTTGCGGTCCCCCAACCCTTCCTTTGTTTAGGAATGGTTTCCTATCGTTGATTATGCACGTCGCTATTTGCGTCGTTACATTCTTCCCACACTCACCATAAAAAAAATAATGTTGACACAGGTCACATTTTTTTTTGTCTCTTTTACCCTGGTATAAAGGGTTTCAAGTCTTTAACATGCCACTTCCCCAACTGTTTACCAAAACGGTTCGTCAGTTCATAACTATTCTCGCCGAGCTTTTTCTTTATAATATAGGGGCCGACGAACTTTGCACTTAAGCCTGCTGCATAAGCTTGTGAGGCATCACTTAATTTAAAGTTTCTTCTTAACACAAGATCTCCTGGACAAAATCTCACCTCTCTCCTCCGAAGATTATAATAATGACTTGAATTCTTATAAGCAGTTTCTAAGTTATGTCTGACCATTAGACGTACCGTTTTTAATCTATCAAATCTGTCTATCCAAAACTTTGGAATTTCTTTCTGTATAGGTTGATTCTCTACCCTCTCAATTCTGCTGATAATTTCAGGCTCTTTCCCATAATTTAGCATATAAGGAGTGCATCCAGTGGAACTATGTTTAGCCGTATTTATAGCAAAATTAAATTCTCTCAAATACACATCCCAAACTGTTTGATCCTTTTCAATGTAACTCGCAATCATGGTTTTCAATACTCTATTAACTCTTTCTACCGGATTTCCTTGTGGTGAATATACAGGTAAATAACAAGGGGTTATATTAAAAGCTTTAGCTATCCCACGCATTAGTTTACTAGTATATTGCGGCCCATTGTCCATCAGCAAATATCCCGGAATTCCCCATTTAAGGATAATCAATTCATAAAATGCTTCCGTAACTGCTCTACTGGTTGCTTTCCTTAACGCTTTACATTCTATATATTTGGTGAAGGTGTCCTGAAATACTACAATGTACCTGTTCCCTTTTTTGGAACGTGGGTAAGGTCCCAACAAATCAGTAGCTACAGTCATCCAAGGTTTCTCTTTCTGGTAAAAATGCATTGGCCCTGCTTGAGCCGTTTGTAACACTTTCTGTCTCTGACATATTTCACAAGCAGTAACATACTTAGCAACATCTCTAAACATTCCCGGCCAATAATACTTGTTTGCTATTCTAAAGAAAGTTTTAGCTATCCCCATATGTCCTGCAGTAGGTGCATCATGACATTCTTGTAATACCTTAATCCTATAATCTTGCGGTATAACCAATTTCCACCTATTCACTGTTCCCTCCAAAGTTTGTTCTAACTGATCTAATCTTAAATGGTACAACTTCTCATCTACGACCTTCCAATCTGGCCAAAATTTAGGTTTACTTTGTACTTGTGCTTTCCGCTTAATATACCAAGCATCTTGTATATTTTCCCACTCGACTACTTCAGAGTTATTAGTTAAAAAAAGGCAAAATTCTTCCTCTACCGTTTTCTCTTGAACTTTCCCTTCGTGTATTCTAGATAAAGCATCCGGAACTTTTTGTAATCTACCAGGCCTATGTATTACTTCAAAATCATACTCCTGGAGCAATAAACTCCACCTAGCTAATCGTCCGGTCGGATTCTGTAATGTATTTAACCATTTCAGAGCAAAGTGATCAGTATATACTTTAAAATGATAACCTTCCAAATAAGGACGAAACTTTTGAACTGCCCACAATATAGCTAACAATTCTTTCTCGACTATTGCCCACTTTTGCTCGCCTACCGTTAAAGTTCTACTAGCATAAGCTATTACTTTTTCCTCTCCTTCCTCTCCTGTCTGAATTAATGCTGCTCCTAGTCCTGAAAAACTAGCATCGGTCTGTAGCACTAGGGGTTTAGTATAATCTGGACAAGTTAATATAGGACTACTAGATAATTTCGATTTTAATTCATCAAAAGATTCCTGACATTCCTTAGTCCAACGCCATTTCTGATTCTTTTTCAGAAGTGCAGTGAGGGGCTTTACAACTTCAGAAAAAAATGGAATGAATCGTCGGTACCAAGAAGCCAATCCTAAAAATGCTCGTACTTCCTTGACTTTTGTAGGAGCTGGATACTCAAGGATACACGAGATTTTATCTGAATCTACAGCAATTCCTAATGGAGTAATGATATGACCCAAATATTTTAATTCACTTCTGCAAAATTTTGATTTTTCCCTATTAATTTTCAGGTTAGCTTTTCTTAATTTCTCTAAGACATTTTCTAACAAGGACAAATGTTCTTCAAATGTCTCGCTAATAAGTACTATATCATCCAAATAACAAAAGCATTTCTCTCCTATCTCTTCTCTTAATATAGTATCAACTAATCTTTGAAACGAGGCTGGTGCGTTATGGATTCCAAAAGGCATAACTCGAAACTGATACAATCCTCTACCAGGTACGGTAAATGCTGTTTTTTCTTTACTTGCTTCATCTAATGGAACTTGCCAATACCCATTTTTCAAATCTATTGTACTGATATACCGAGCATGTCGTAATTTACTCAACACATGTTCAATGTATGGCAAAGGATAACTATCTCTTTTAGTACAATTATTTACTGTTCTGAAATCTACGCAAAACCTCCATGTTCTATCTGGTTTCTTTACCATAACTACCGGAGACGACCAAGGTGAATTTGAAGGCTCTATAACTTTTTCCAATAACATTTTATCTATTTCCGCGTGTATAACTTTTTCCAAAATGGGTGATACTGGATAATATCTTTGTTTTATAGGTTTCGCATCGCCTGTATCAATAACATGAGAAATCAGATCGGTAAGTCCAGTACACTGATCAAATTTCTGTAACTGATTTTCCAAAAACATATTCAATCTGTCCCTTTCCTGAGGTGTAGGTAAAGTAAGAATATTATGTAGTTGATCTTCTTCTTTCAAATCTATAGCCTTAACAAATTGAAAAATTTTTGTCGGTTCATCTTTGAAATACCAAGTCCCATCTTGCAAATCTACTACTAACCCAACTTGTTTCAAAACATCCATGTCCAGAATCATATCTACTGCTAAATTTGGCATAATTTTACATTTTATCTGAAAGATCCTGTCCTGCAATTTCATCTCAAAAGTTCTCTCTCCTGTTATAGAACTATAAGTTTTATCTGCTAGTTGCACTACCCTAACTTCAGATTCTTCTACTGATAAATCTAACATTTTACACAAAAAATCACCTTTCTCTCCCACATAAGTTTTATCTGAACCTGAATCTATTAAAGCAATAAATGTAATATCCTCCAACAAAATTTCAACAAAACATCGGTCTCCATTAACTAAATCTGTAGGGTTTATATTCAACATCACACAAGCCTGATTTTTAGTTAATTGTCATAAAGAATTTGTAGGCCTAACTTTTCTTTCTTGGGGCATCCTACAATCAATAGACCTATGTCCAAGCTTATTACAATTATAACATTTAATCGTAGTGCGTGGAGTAACTCTACGAGGTGCCTTACACTCGAACTGCCTATGTCCTGTTTTATCACAATTCCAACATCGCTGGTTATTTGAAAAACGTAAAGTGGTGTTTTTACCATTATCCCTCGACTCATCCTGTCTCTCTTTATTTTCTATTGCTTTAACTATTCTAGAATCATTTACATGACTTGAATTTCGTTCTTTGTCCCACGTCTTTGCAGAAAAACTAACATTGGGTTTCTTTTGTAACTCGGACGATGGAAGTTCCTGTTTTCCCTGAATTCCTAGCGCTGTATGAACTGAAGGTATAACAACTTGTCTCTGAGGTTTATAAGCCGTTTCTTTAATTGTAGCTCTAACCTGCGTTGGAGGAGGAATATATCTCTCAGAATCTAACAATATTTGTTCATACTGTCTACCTACACGTATTAAATCTGTTATAGTTTGAACCTCTGCAGGTCTAATGTAGAATTTTACGTCAGGACGCAAATTTTTAATAACACTCTTCATCATTTGTTGAGGACTCATTGGAGTACTCAGCCTCCTCATTAACGTTTGAATAGCATTGACATAATCAAAAATCGATTCTTTAGGACCTTGCGTTCTCTGTCTAATCTCATCCAAAAGCGAGTCTTCCTCATCAATAGGCAAGTAATATTCTCTGAATTCTTTCAAAAAAGCTTCCCATGTAGGCCAATCTGTTAATCTGTTCCTGTACCAAAGTAAAGCTGAATCTTGTAAAATTTCGGGTAATACTGACAATAACTCTACACCCTGTAACTTAGAAATTTGTTTTAAATCTTCCAATCTCTCCAAAAATAAGTAAATGCTATCCCCAGGTTTGAATTTAATGTTCCATTTACGAACCAGATCCAAAGTATTTGGTTTATGCGGCTCTAACTGAATTGTAAACGATGGTACTACTGGTACAACTTCTTCTGAATCAGCTACCGCCATGGCCTTCCTACGCATTAACTTAACCCATGTATACACTACATCTCCATATGAATCTTGTGGAACCGTTATATTATGTTCAACTAAGTCTTCTTCCAAAACTTCCTGACTCAGAGCAAAAGCCGTAATTAACACTTGAAATGACTGAGGGTTCTTGCGGGCATAATCTAACAAGCGTTGTCTTAACTCATCCCTTGTACCTGTGGTCGGTAACTTTACTCTATCACATTCTGCCTCTAAATCCGCCTTCCTCAACTTCCTAATAGCTTGGGTTAACTCCGCTGCTCTTATTTGTGCATATGGATCAACATAAGTAGCCATATTTATATATTAACAATACCACTGAAAAAAAAAGATTAGAACACAATAGTTCAGTCGTCTGTCTAGTCCTCTATAGAAGTCCTTAATTTGTCAATAGTCATTATTCTTCTCCCAAAAAAAATATGTTTTTATTATTATTTTTTTTTTTGAGAATAAATTTCAGTTATACTAACCTAACTCCCAAAATTCTTTTAACACTATCTCGCCTCACGTTAGGATATCAAACTATCACAGCCTCACGCTATGGGCTATCAAAATATGTGATTTTAACACAACTCGCCCCATGCTATGGGCTATCAAAATATATGACGACTCGTATTTCAAGTTTCCAATTTTAACTGATTAATGTTTATTTTCTTTTCTTATATCAAGCCCCACGGTATGGGCGACCAAAATATGTGAAGACTGGACTTCACGATAATTTGGGCCCGTCATAAATTAACAAACTATCGCCCCACGCTATGGGCGCCAAAATATGTGACGAGCTTTCTTACTGTATGACAAATCGCCAAAATCTGTGATGACCAATATTTGATTATTCTCAATCGTCATACATAAGTTTACTGAACTCCAACAAAACAAGGTCACTTCCTAAGGTGTCGTCCTGACACGACACGCATAACCCCCATTCCAAGGTTCAGTACAGTTACCTCTATCACCGGGTGATTGCAAATTTCCTACTCCCCGTCTACTTTCTCTTTCTTTTAACAATTTACCCAGTTTTGATAATATTGATGAAAATTTATATTAACGGGCGCCATCATCAATACGCTTCCTCTTTTCTTTTTGTTATGTATCAGCCCAGTCACAAATTAAATTGTAGATACACAAGCTATGTACCTACCAGCCTCTCGACTAGCTTTTAATTTTAACAGCGGAGACGGGAATGGGTTCGGATTTATCTTTTTTTTTTTTTTATTCTGCTTCTCTCTATTTCTTCTTTTTCTCCTTTTTCAGTGCTCACTACCAAAGTATATAACTCATACCAAAAATCAGCGACTCTCAAACCATTACCAGGATAAGGGTCAAAAATCTGAACTTCACGTTAATTTACTTTGCATAACAATAACCATAATTTTATTTAATATATTATTTTTTTGTCTTTTTTCAACAATAACAATCTTACATACAATAAATTACATTTACACAACATTAACCTTTCAACATTTTTATTGGTAGGAGGGTATTTAATTATTCAAGGTTAGTATACCCAGTTTAACTGTATAAGTACGTTCTCTGTTCAACAATAACAAATCCCTAATTAATTACTTAATCTCCTTTCGTACTTTATTTCCAGGTATCTACTAGAACGTCTTGTATTATCCTTCTAATTTACTACTAACTTGTGTAGTCGCTTACATTTGCAACTTCAGGATATCTCAATATATATATTATACTTTCTTTCGAATAAATAAAGATTTTCAATTCATAATCCAGTCCTTGACTCTACATATTACACTCAATAATCCCACCTATGTCTCCTATACTAATCCACTAGTCATCTTAGTCCATGAAGAATTGTATTTAAAGATAGATAGGAAAGACAGTGTCATGAAGAAAGAAATGGAAGTTTAGGCCTATACCCACAGAGTGACTGTGGCGATAGACCACCGATACAGGGGCGGCGTCTAGATCTTGAGTTACAAACAATCTGACTCCTCTCCTGCAACCGGGAAAATATTAATGGGCCGCAAACAAAAATACAATTTTGAACAATCGATGTCAGAGGTCCCTGACACTCTCTCCTAGAGGCACGTGGGGCCGTTGTTCGCCTCCAACACCGACGACTTTCACAATTCTCATAAATTTCTTTATATTTATTTTATTTGGGACACTTCTGGCGTTCCCTCACCTCACCCTTCCTTTTTTTTTTCTGGGGTAATCTCTAGTACCTGCTAATGACCTACTTGTCATCAACTCACTACACAAAATTACCAATTCTCCTCTTTCTAATCTAACCAGTTATTATTGATTATCTTTTAACTCCTCTCCCTGTAAGCAGTTTATACCATTGTTCTAATTTTCCCTCTTTCTTGTTACTCTGGTTTCCATACTTTTCAAGTTACTACTCTATTCCATGGGCACCCAATTTCCTTGTTTCTAAATTCCCTAGAATTCTAACTGAAACTAACTCACGCCCCAGATCAGTAACTTTCTCTTTATAACCCTTGAGTAATTCCTACTTCTATCCTAACACGTAAGTTTTTCAATGGTAGGCGCTTAATCTACTACTACTCATAGGCCTTCTCCTGCCTCTCACTGTTCTCTTTCTTATTTCCCTTTACCATGATCCATACGGTTCCCACTCTTCGATAAATCTCTTAAAGAAAACAACTCAATCCTTACGGGCCAGCATGAAATCTACTCATAGATAGTCATCTGTCACCCAACAAAAACCAAGATGGAGAGGCCCTCGCAAGAAATACTAAGTAAGCCCCTATTACCCTTCTTTCTTACTCCCCTCGCGTCCTGTCTTATAAAAAAAAAACAAGTTTGAATGAGCATCACCAACTGCCTCGAGCTATGTATTCATTCGTGAGACAATCACCCATAGAAACCCAAAGTATAGAGATTATCTTTACTAACCCACGGTCACAGTTCTTGACTACCAGAAATAGAAACGGGTTGGATTACTGTATTTTATTGTCTCACCCTAGATTTATCACACTTCTATTTTCCTAACCCTACTCTTAATCCTTCATTTACGGCGTCTAATCGCCACACATTTCTTAGAAACAATGCCTCAAAATTTTCCAATTTCCAAAACAAAAGAAAATGTTTATGTGATTATACTCAACGGGTGGTATCCAACTTATCCTTTGATCCCGTGTTGTTTCCATCTATTTCCTGATGTCCACATCTTCCCTTAGTCCAGACTGAGCAGTCGTGACCCACTCTTCTCTCCACAGCTGGTGTTCGCTGAAGCGGTCTCTCGTACCGGCGGACGTGATGTGCTTGCCCAGCTAACGACTATCTCCATATAGTCGTATCAGTGAAATTCCCATTCAGAATTTCCTCAGATGAAAGTCTGACACACCATCATGCCAGAACGCCTCTACCGCTGTCGCACATCCCAGTCTCGTCTTCTCCCTTCTGCCTTTTCAACTTCTCTCTCTCGTAGTCAGGCACGTACTCCCAACCGTCTTTCAGGTTCCACACCTCTCTCGTCGATTCACCGTCGACGCATGCGCACCTCTCCTTTTCTGTAATTCAAATAAATTCAGGGCAGTATCGATAATCATGAAAACGTTCAATATCGATTAGTTGCGGTCCCCCAACCCTTCCTTTGTTTAGGAATGGTTTCCTATCGTTGATTATGCACGTCGCTATTTGCGTCGTTACAAATTCTCCCTAGTCTTGAGTTTGGAAAACTGAGCTATTGTCCGACGTCTCAAAGCTTCTGTCCGGGAGCACTTAAGGTTCCACCAAACCGGTTTTATCTTTTTAGTCTTCCCATCTACTGGTAGAAGAGGGTGGTACATGTCAAGATAATCATGGATATTAGTGACGATATTATTATAAGAGGCCAAGGGCGTCTGCTGGAGGATTGGGTTTTCTGCTAAATATTTCGCCAAATGTTCAACATTGAAGTCTGTCATTTTGCTTCTTGTCATTGTGATATGGTTGTTGTTGGGACGGTCATGGTGGTATAAAATAATGTGGAGTGGTAGATGATCACTGCCTAAAGTGTCCGTCTGAATGTTGAAGACATAGTCCAACAGAAGTATAGGTGAGATAAAGACCAAGTCGGGAGCTGTGTTGGCCTGATTCATGTATCCTATTCTGGTGTGCCTACTGTCATTTATGCACGTAAATCCTGCTTCCGCTAGGCTGTGATACATGTTTTTAGCTGCGTTGTTACCATGTGTTTTCTCCCAGCTATGTGCGTCCATATTGAAATCTCCCCCAATAATAGTGGATTGCCCAGTTTTAGTAAGCCATTTGTATAAAATATCCATGGAGATGGAAACTCCCTTGGGGTTGTACCGTTATGATGTATGTATTTTCCAGTTTGTTAATAGTGTATTGTAAGTCGGTGTGGGGGTCCAAGCCTCTATCTACCTCGGATAGTTGTATGTTAGATTTATAGTAGATGCAGATGCCTCCTTTACCATCAGGTCTGTCATACCGAAAGTTATTGTATTGTCTTATACGTCCTGTGTGCTTGGCAGACATCCATGTTTCTACCACTGCACAGACATCGTAATTATATATGTGTACATTGTTCTGAAAGGATAAAAAATTGCTCACTAAGCTGCGTGCATTCCAGAATACCAGGTTTAGTGGAGACATGTTTACACAGCACTATCTACCTGGCTGAAGTATTTGCTGCTTGTTTGGATCACGATTTCCTGGCATTCTCTTAATTCCTTTTTAAGGTATAATGGGGGTTTTTGTATAATTCTATGAAAAGTGGTTTCTACAATATGTTTAATTGCGTCTACAGTGTTTTCCTCACTCTCTGCTCCCTTTGGGCCGACCGGAACTGTTTCTGAGGCCTGTCGGGGTATATTAGTCTTGAATCCCTCCTTGACTGTATTATCAGCTGTAATAGATTTACACGGCCATGGGGTGCATTGAGAATATGACGACGCGTCTCTTCGAGAGCGATGTTGTTGCGAACTTGATTTTGGTGTTCGAGCGTGGATTTACTCTTTTTTGTTAAAGGTATCATGTTGTCTGTTTCCTGGTTTTTCCTCCGTATTGGGGCATTTTGTGTGAATGGCTGTGAAGTAATACGGGGAAATTCAATGTCATGAGATTGTATTTTTTTGTGACGTCTGCAAAAGATGCTTTACCCTCTATAATCTCCCTGGCGTCCCAGTACGTAATATTATTGTCTTGCATAATTTTCCTTATGCTCTGTTGGGTCTGTATTGCAGTACACGATGGGCTGTCAGCTTTGTGCGGTAATTTACAATTTGCACATAGTGGTTTATCTGCCTGACATTCCTTTTCCGTATGTTCCCCTGCGCATTTTTTGCATTTTTGTGTATTTCGACAGTGTTTGCCTACATGTCCAAATTTCTGACAGTTCGCGCATTGGAGTAATGGAATATTGTATTGTTCAACATTAATTCTATTGTAATACAGATAGACGTGCTTAGGTAGTTGCTGAGATTGAAATGTGACTTTCACGATCGGAAGGGATTTAAGTTGAATCCGCCCCTCGTCCGTGACTATCCTTTTATGAAAGCGCATTAATGCAACAATTGGACATTTATTGTCAGGTATTATATCACTTTGTAGTTCCGTTAAGCTAATTTCAGTGTTTATGTTTTTCAAGATCCCAATAGTCTGGGTTCGTTGGCGAGGTATATAAGCTGACAAATCATGCTTCTGTGCAAAATTGGAAGAAATGAATTTGTTCGCCTCGCTGCCCGTGTTAAAGAGTATGTCTACTTGTGATTTCGTTTTTCTCTTTATTTCCAAGATATGAAATTCTTTGCTGGTATACAGGAGTTTACCTAGCGCCATAGGGTGTAGTGTCGGGTAACACAGGAACAATTGATAGGTTTTCGGAGGACCAGGTGTTTTACACCAATTAAAATTAAACAAAGGAGAACTAGGACTGTAGGCCAGCTGGAACAGAGATTTAAATCTGATGGGTTTTGCAATAATATATATTCAGGAAGCCTGAACTCTGAATAATAAATAATAATATAAACACTTGACAAAATATGATATATGCGATTCAATACAGTTACTATTTCTAGGAGCCAAACAATGCTCCCGCCCGATAATATATGCAAGCGCTAGCCCCAGTAATGTTCACTGCACGTGGCGGCTAGACTACGAAGACAATGGAATGATTGTAAATTACACTAAAAATACAATGTGATTCCCGGAACTTCACACGCAAAGCTGCCTTCACTACAGGAGCCAAATAGGTGTGGAATTGAAGATAAGCACTAACTATACAGAGCGAAAATTGTCCTGCAATCAGAAGCAATTGTAACCCATGCCTGTATACGACTGGATCTCGATCTCAACTAACTAGCACTGGACTGGCGTGGCGACCGCTACAAGCCAGAACCTGCACAGGAAATGACAAGCATATTAATTAACACAGAGGCAAATTTGAAACAATATAACTTATAGACTCTTGATCTAACATAACTCCCGCCTAAAATCGACAGATTTTACATAACACTTTGCGGATAGATCAAGATATACTAATAGATTTACACTTTACTGAATAGGCAAGGGACACACTTTTACAATTGGTCGCTTGTATTCACCACTGGACGTACGCACTGTCACAACACGCACTAAACCGTCGTCACCAGGATGCACTGATGAGATGATTCCCAGCTTCCATTGGAGCGGTGGAGAATTATCTTCTTTCAGGAGGACAAGAGTACCAATCTGAATGTTTTCGCTGGACGCATGTCAGCTTGGAAAAGCGTAGCATAAAGTCTTCTGCAGCATGTGTGACTAGGCAGACTGTGTCACGCTGCTCACCCATGTCCTGCAGCTCAAGTTGCTGAGGCTGTTTGGGCCATGATTCAATAGGCTGTGAAATCCACACAGGCCCGTTCCACCATAAATCAATGTCTGAGATTTGTTCTGTCACCACACCTCTCGAAATCATGTCAGCGGGGTTGTGTTGGGTGGCCACATGCCGCCACGCTGCCGTCTCTGACATCTCCTGGATTTGAGATACGCGATTAGACACAAATGTTTTCCATTTATGGGGATTAGATTTGATCCATGAGAGCACAATCATGGAGTCAGACCACAGATAATTTTGTGATGTAGGCAATTTCAAGTCATTGACAACTTTATGATACAGTTTCGCAAGTAACAAGGCACCACACAACTCGAGTCTTGGAATTGTTTGCTTCTTCAATGGGGAAACCTTGGACTTGGAGCAAAGTAGTTTAGTTGTAACAAGACCACTGCTCTCAGTAGACCGTACATACACACAGGCACCATAGGCTTTCTCCGAGGCATCACAGAATCCATGTATCTGTATGTCGGTAACCGTAGCTGCTGTTAAAACATGGCGTGGAATGCGAACATTATGAATTGTAGAAAGAATGTCACAGATGTCCATCCACTTTTCCCTTAGGTGAAATGGCAACTCTTCATCCCAACTAAGCTTAGCGAGCCACAGAGATTGCAAGAACATCTTGGCATGGATTACGATAGGACTTATGAGGCCTAGAGGATCAAAGATAGAGGATGTAACAGCAAGGATATTTCTCTTGGTAAACTTGTAGGAAGGAGGTTCTTGGAGAGAGGAATGTGATTGTATCTGTAGCAAATCAGTACTTGGATGCCACAGAAGTCCAAGCGCATGAGCATTTTCACTGTTATCGAGGGACAAAGGAAGTTGCATTTCTCTGTGCTCCACAGGTACTGCTTCCAAGATGGCCTCGTTGTTTGAACACCATTTGCGTAGTGGAAATCCTCCACTGTTTAACATAAGTATGAGTTCACTTTGCAATCGTAGAGCTTCCTGTAGATCGTCATGACCTGACAGGCAATCGTCCACATAGAAAGAGGTTCGTACTGCGTCTGCTGCACGAGGATATTTAGACTCTTCTTCCTGAGCGAGTTGATTCAAAGACCGTATGGCTAAGAAAGATGCTGACTTAGTGCCATAGGTTACGGTAGTCAAGGCATAATCTTGTAGTGGCTCACTTTTATCTGGACGCCATACAATACGCTGGAGATTCTGGTCTTCAGGATGCATTTGTACCCTTCTATACATTTTAGATATATCAGCTGAAAATGCATAGCGGTATGTTCTGAAGCGAAGAATAATTGATGACAAATCATCTTGAATTGTAGGACCACATTCTATGATGTCATTCAAAGAGCATCCTGTGTCCGTCTTTGCAGAAGCATCAAACACTACTCGTGTACGAGTCGTAGATGAAGAAGGTTTTATTACTGCATGATGAGGCAGGTAATAACATACTTCATTATCTTGAGGAGGTGAAACTCTTTTCATGTGACCCATCTGCTCGTACTCTACAAGAAATTTAGTATAGTCTTCCTTTAGAGCAGAGTCGTTCTGAAGTTTTCGCTCCAGGTAACTAAAGCGCTTAACTGCTTGTTGTCTGGATTCACCCAATGAAGTTTTATCCTGTTTCATTGGCAGACGTACTGTGAAACTACCATCATCATTGCGAGTGGTATTTTCTACATAATGCTGTTCACACCGTTTCTCTTCTTGTGTTAATATTTGTTGTGGAAAGTCTTCGAGGTCCCAAAACCGTCGCAGCTGCTTGTCCACATTAACGTAGAGATGAAAAAGTTGTGCTGGGAACCCGCATCCAGATTGCCTTTCACAGAGGATTTAGGAATGGTTCCAGACAATATCCATCCTAGTTCTGTACTAATCAATGCAGGAAAACCAGGATTTGTCAAGGTCTTACCATGGAAAAGTTCGAAGAATAATGCTCCTCCAATCAGCAAATCAATTTCAGAAGGAATATGGAATTTAGGATCGGCTAATGGAATGTCCGAAGGAATATTCCATGAGGATGGGTCAATTCGGACTGCAGGTAGCTTCCCTGTTATGCGAGGAAGGATTAGGCAATCTAGATTCCTCCGATAGTTGTAAACCATGGATCTCACGTTAATGTTCACACTATGACTGGCATTCGATGAAGTACCATTTATACCTTTGACAGGCGTATCAGCTGTCATTGTAGGAAGTTGCAGACGCCTCGCTAGATCCGCAGTCACGAAACTGGCCTGGCCTGAAGTATCAAAATAATGTTTGAATTTAGTTACATCGCTTTCAAACACTGGAATCTGAATCGTTGGAAATTTTATCATATTGCTTGCCTGCGAAGCACTGGAGTTCACTGTTTATCGTGTGTCACTATTGTTTGAATTGACACTAACTGATGTAGGCTCACGAGCATGCATTAACTCACTTAACCTTGCATTTAGATCAATATACAACGTTGATACCTCGTCTGCATACTGTATGTGAGTATCAAGTTCTGTATCAATTTCCACTATAGATTCAATCTGCGTTTGCACAGCTTCAAACTTTTTAATTTCATTCAACAGTTTTTCATAATGCGCTTTGATCACAAATATACTAACATCTTCAGGTACGTCGTTGAGAAAGTTAAACTTCCTTTTACATACACCACGACGTCTGACTAAAATTTTCAAATCTTCTTGTTCCATGTTGAAATGAAATAATTAACTTTGCATTGACAGAAGAGAAGTGATTAGGCAGTTCGCTGCAAACTGTTGGGAGCGGCTGGAGGCGGTTGTCTTCTTCCCGCTAAGTCGGCCATGAAACACGCGGAGAGGCAGCCCAGCTGTCGCGCGCGTTGCGAGCAGTTGAAGGTCGAGCAGCCGAGCCGAGCCGAATACGACACGAAGTACACCACAAAGAACACGAACGTCGACCACGTTGTGAAAATGTTAAATATTCAGAAATTATTGCAAAAATCAAACCCTGCCCGTGAGGACCAAAAATGTCGGGTAACACAGGAACAATTGATAGGTTTTCGGAGGACCAGGTGTTTTACACCAATTAAAATTAAACAAAGGAGAACTAGGACTGTAGGCCAGCTGGAACAGAGATTTAAATCTGATGGGTTTGACAATAATATATATTCAGGAAGCCTGAACTCTGAATAATAAATAATAATATAAACACTTGACAAAATATGATATATGCGATTCAATACAGTTACTATTTCTAGGAGCCAAACAATGCTCCCGCCCGATATGCAAGCGCTAGCCCCAGTAATGTTCACTGCACGTGGCGGCTAGACTACGAAGACAATGGAATGATTGTAAATTACACTAAAAATACAATGTGATTCCCGGAACTTCACACGCAAAGCTGCCTTCACTACAGGAGCCAAATAGGTGTGGAATTGAAGATGAGCACTAACTATACAGAGCGAAAATTGTCCTGCAATCAGAAGCAATTGTAACGCATGCCTGTATACGACTGGATCTCGATCTCAACTAACTAGTACTGGACTGGCGTGGCGACCGCTACAAGCCAGAACCTGCACAGGAAATGACAAGCATAGCGGGAAAGAATGGGAGGCTCGCGCCAATTAACACAGAGGCAAATTTGAAACAATATAACTTATAGACTCTTGATCTAACATGTAGGTTGCCTAGATTTTTGTCTTTATGAGTTAAGGCTACCACGTATGGACCTTGATCATATGTACTATATGTATTAATTTTATAATCCTCGTTGATAACAAATGATGTCACCTTCTGTTGTCTTTGCGGTTGTTCTTCAGGTATGGTTATGGCTGCCATGTCGTATGATGTGTCATTGGTTTCTGTGACTTCCATTGTGTTTTGTGTGGTTTCCTCTACTCCTACCTCGAAACCATTTTGTGACGATATCCCAAAAAGGGACTCCACTGTGAGTAAGTGATAAGTTGTACTTACAGTAGTTAATTCATCGTGTACAAAACTATTCCTACTACCACTAGAATTATCACAAAAATGTAAAAAGTCTTGCACTGCTCGCACTCCGTCTCGTGAGAAGTTGTAAAGCTAACAAAGTCACTGCACTACCGCTCACACTGAAGACTACGATGCAACTGAAACAGTCAATGAAACGTATGGTTGGTACTGAACTGAACACATCACGGAGGAACACATGCACAGAGTCAAATACTCACAGAACACAAATACTCGCAATAAGAATACCGCCCACTCTACTCTATTCCCTTTGTTCAGAATGTCCACTAGCACAGAGGTGCCATCTGTTGAGTAGGAATGGGCAGCAGTCTCAGAAGCTACTTCTCTCTCTGTAGTCATCAGTTTTACAACTGGTTTGATGCAATTCTCCAGTTCTTCCTATCTTGAGCCAGTCTCTTCATGTCCACATATTTTTTACATCCAAAATCGCCAATAATCTGTTTTGCATATTCTAATCGTGGTCTTCCCTTACAATTTTTCCCCTCTATTGTTCCTTCTAATATAGTGTTGACCAAGCCTGGATGCCTCATAATGTGCCCCACTAGTCTGGCCCTTCTTCTAATGAGTGTCGTCCATAGACTTCTTTGCTCCTCTATTCTTTCTAAGACCTCTTCGTTAGATATTCTGTCAGTCCACCTTATTTTCAACATTCGTCTATAGCACCACATTTCAAAAGCTTCTATTTTATGCCTTTCACTTTTTCCTAAAGTCCACGTCTCACTGCCATAGAGTGGTATGCTCCAAACATATAACTTTATAAATTTTTTTCTGACTTTTAGGTCAATATTTGACACCAATAGACTTTTCTTGTTAAAGAAAGCCCTTTTTGCTTGTAATATCCTGCTTTTCACATCATCTTTGCTTCGTCCATCTTTAGTAATTTTGCTCCCCAAGTAGCAGAATTCATTCACCTCCTGTATTTTGTCATTTCCGAGTATAATGTTCTTCATGTTGCTTATGGCATTCTTGCTGCATCTCATCACTTTTTGAAGCTACTTAATGAACCTATATAACTGCAGAAATAAATTCGTTTTTCAAAGTCCTGATGACACATTAACTTATTTTTGTGCTTGATAATGCAGGAATTAGGTCGGGAAATAACATAATTTACACTACAGCTAAACTAACTTAATTAAATGACGATAACGCTAATTTTTTTTAAGTAAAATTTCTTTAGCCGCGGAAGGGGTAAATCGAGAGCTTGTGTAACGCTCAAAATCGTCACTAAATTAGTATTACGCTCAAAATCGTCACGAAATTAGTGAGGTGTGACGGAACGGACTGCACAGAAAACAATCAACTCAATGATTAGGCTTATCCAAAACTGAAAAAGTCCAAAAATTAAAAATTAAAAAATTGAAAATCCAAAATTTAAAAAATTCAAAAAATAAAAAATAAAAGATCCAACATTTAAATAATCCAAAATTTCAAAATTAAGAAATTCAAAGAACCAAAATTAATAAGTCCAAAATTTTAAAAATAAAAAATTAAAAAATCCAAATATCCAAAATTTAAAACATAAATATCCAAAATTATAAAAACTAAAATATAAAAATAAAAAAAATCGAAAATTAAAAAATTCAAAAACTAAAAAAGAATTCAATGATCTAAAATGTAAAAAATTTAAAAATCCAAAATTATATAATTAAAAGATCAGAAATTTAAAAAATCCAAAATTTAAAAAGTCCAAAAACCCAATATTAAAAAGTCCAACAGTTCAAAATTTGAAAAATAATCCAATAATCCAAATTTGAAAAAATAAAAAAAGTTTCACTTCTGTCGCATGGCGTTCCATACACTTTTTTTAAATAAGTTCCTATCAAAACTAATTGTTTCACTTTAATGCATTTTTGTGAAAATCAGCTTTAAATTTTAATTCATAAGATTTGCAAAATACTTTGTACAATATATGCTTTTTTTAAATTTGAAATTTTTACTTGTAAAACAATTCGGATGGTAAGACAATGAACATCTGAATGAATCAGTCTTGTACACACTCTAATTAACGATTTTACTTATTTCACTCTAAAAATAATTATTACAACCATAGACGGCACATATCATGCCACCTACATAACCGGACATTTTCTTTAGGCATATGTTGTATTTATTATTTTACTCAGGGGTGCCCACCCCCAAACTTCATTGCTCACCCCCAACCCAATTGCCTGTCGACAAGGGCGCCTATATAATATTTTCTAGGGGGGGGGGCAATTTTTTTAATTAATTTATTTTTTGTCGCTTTAACTTCTTGGGCCGCTTTGTAATATTATATTAATAATATAATAATATGATAAGTAGCCAGAAAAAAAATTGCGGGGAGGGTCGGAAGTGCCGGGGGGTTTGGAATACCCCCCAAGAAAGGGGTCGGGGGTCCATCCCAGAAAATTTTTAAATATTGAACTAATGAAAATCACATTTTACGCTATTTTAGCACTCAAAAACTAGTTAGGAAATTTGTTTACCATACTCTAAGACATGCCAATGTAAACAACAAAATGTTACTTAAGTCGGATGTCCACCCCGGGAAATTTTTAAATATTGAACTAATGAAAATCACATTTTACGCTATTTTAGCACTGAAAACTAGTTATGAAATTTGTTTACCATACTCTAAGACAAGCCAATGTACATAAGAAATCATTACCTAGGTGGGGGGTCCAGCCCCGGAAAATTTTTAAATATTGAATTAATGAAAATCACATTTTACGCTATTTTAGCACTAAAAAACTAGTTAGGTAATTTGTTTACCATACTCTATGACAAGAAAATGTTACCTAAGTCGGGTGTCCTCCCTCGGGAAATTTTTAAATGTTGAACTAATGTAAATAACATTTTACGCTATTTTGGCACTGAAAAACTAGTTAGCAAATTTGTTTACTATACTCTAAGACAGGTATGGGCAACCTTTGGAAAGATGCGGGCTAAACTTTACGATAGTTATGAAGTCGCGGGCCGTAGATAATAGGTATTTGTGAAAAATAATCATGATACGGATTTTTTATATTTATAAAGTATAATGCTAAAGTTACATGAATGAGAACAATATCGAACTGATTAGGTATTTACTTACAATCAGCAGAAATTAATGAGAAACTTGAGCTTGAAACTGACAAACAAGATAATAAATGTTGGCATCAATCCCACTAATACACAAGCGCAGAGTGTTTTCCAAATTTTCATCTGTAAGTCCCGTTCGATACTTTGAGTTATTAGTTTTCATCATGGGGGAAAAAAACTGTTCACATTTATAAGTACTTCCAAATGCACTCAGCTGTGGGTACTTTTCTTCGGTATAGTATGTTCTGTAGAAATCACTTAGCTCCACGTCTTCAAATTTTGGCTTTAAATGTGTGTCTTGCTGAATCTCGATCAACTCCATTTGCAGGTGTGTCGGAGCCTTCTCGACGTCATTTTTCATCAGAGTAGCAAAAAGGTGAAGGCAGCTATCCAATTTTTTGAAGTCTGAAAATCTATTAAAAAATTGCCCCGACAGTGTTTTCAGTTCTTCAGCATATTGGGTGTAATCAATATTTTCCTGACTGGATAGTGTTGAAAAATAACAGCTTCCAGACCGCATTTGTGTTTCCCACAAGCGAATTCAGTTGTGGAACCTTTTCAAATGGCTGTACAATTCGTTTACTAACTTGTTTTTGAAGCTTCAAATTCAACACAATCAAGTGACCCGTGATGTCAATTAGAAATGCTAAATCACATAACCATAACCTTCAGGCAAAGGTTTTTCTTTGATTTCCATAAAATCAGCAATTTCCTGTCTAAGATCGTAAAATCTTTTCAGCATTTTGCCTTTGCTCAACCATCTTACTTCGCAACAATATGTCATGTCACCATTTTCCGAAGAGAGATCATCCAAAAATGCTTTGAACTGGCGATGGTTAAGCGCGCGGGATCAAATAATATTAATAGTCTTTATTACCACATCCATGGCGTTCTGCAATCGAATGGACTTAGAACAGAAGTTCTGTTGGTGGACAATGCATTGTAGGATTATTAAATCATAATTTTACACGTCTAAAATTTTACACGTCTAAAATTCTTTAAAAATTCCGATGAAAACCTTTTCGTGTACCGATCATATAAGGCGCACCATCAGTAGCCTACATGTTCCGCGGGCCGGATCAAAAGGCAGAACGGGCCACATCCGGCCCGCGGGCCGGAAGTTGCCCATATATGCTCTAAGACATGGCAACTTAAACAAGAAATTGTTACCTAAATTATAATGATTATTACTATTTATAAGAAAAGTTAAATAGCACATGGAACAGTGGACATAATAGGCCTACTCATATGTTATGAAAAGAAAATAACTGCTTTATCATATTTGACACACCAACAAATCTTGTTTAATTAAATAAATATATATTTTTTAAATACAAATATAGAATTTTAGGTTTTGACTCTTGGGGGTCCAAACCCCCTGAACCCCCCTTTCCTAATCCACTGTGGATTCTGCTTCCATGTAGTCGATTTGGTAAAACTTCTGCAATTCAAATAATTGTCTTAAAAGAAAAACACCTGACTATAATAATTAATAATATACATTTTTTCCTTGCGCCCCCCCCGTTTTTATTTTTAACATATAAAACTTTAATTTTGCAACAATTTTCAACCCCCCAGAAAATTCATAAAACGATAATATTCCCCCCCCCTCAGAAATTTCAATGACGCAGTCTGCGTCTTAACCCCCCCCCTGTGGGCACCCCTGTTTTACTAGAATTTATATTATATTTTCGTACACAAAACACAACAGAGAAACGTTAACTATAACAGCCCACTCCTGCTCACTGGCGGCGCTAGTAGTAGTGTTAGATCAAGAGCCTATAAGTTTATATGGTTTAAATTTGCCTCTTTGGTAATTGGCGCAAACCGCCAATTCTTTGCCGCGTGTGTTAGTCATATCTTGTGCAGGCTCTGGCTTATAGCATGCCACGCCAGTTTAGAGATGGGAACCAGTTACTTTTTTTGGAACAGTTACGTTACTGTTCCAGTTACACGAAAGTAACTGTTATTTATAACCGTTACCTGTTACTTTTTTTTATATTACGTAGTTAATGGCCAGATCACTTCCCACTTGTAGGGAAATACCCTTTTATCTCCCCCCCCCGTTAGGGACGTAGCCAAGGCTGGGGCTCAAGGGAGGAACCCCCGAAATCAAATAACCGTTGTAAAATTAACCTTTCAATTAGGAAAGAGAATCGATAGTTAAAATAACGAGGTTAAAATCGGAGATAACCATCGATATGATGATAATATCGACCTTAAATCATCGATGTATTTAGAAAAAAATCGATGTATAATTTAAAAAATGTCATGGTATCAGAAAATTAGGCAAATTTCATAAATAAACAGAAGTATTTCCAGGAAAACAATCGATGTAAAAAATCAATGTTTTGGGAAATTAAGCCCCTGTAAATAAAATTATATTGTAGAACCAAGGTAGCCTATTAATCTTCTTTTTGTTACAAAAACATCGATGTAGGGGAGAAACATCAATGTAGCAAAAACATCAGTTGTTTTCCATCGATGTAAAAACATCGATTATCGACATGAAAATAAACTTTTTGGAATTTTCCTGTAGATTACAACCTAAAAGATATGTGTACCAAATTTCTAGTTTATAGCTCATCTGGGAGTGGGCAAACATTAATATCAGTAAGCGAGCCCTCTTTTCAGGGTTTTCAGTGCTAAAAATAAAAAATAACTACTTTTTGGAATTTTCCCGTGGTTTACAGCCTAAAAGATATGTGTACCAAATTTAAAGTTTCTAGCTCATCTGGAAGTGGGCAAACATTAATGTCAGTTAGCGAGCCATTTTTCGGGGGTTATAGGGCTAAAAATTAAAAAATACTTTTTTTGAATTTTCCTATGGTTTACAGCCTAAAAGTTATATGTGTACCAAATTTCAAGTTTCTAGCTCTTCTGGAAGTGGGCAAACATTAATGTCAGTGTGCGAGCCCATTTTTCGGGAGTACTTAGAGATAAAAATAAAAAAAATACATTTTGGAATTTTCCTGTGGTTTACAGCCTAATAGCTATATGTGTACCAAATTTCAAGTTTCTAGCTCATCTCGAAGTGAAAAAACATTAATGTCAGTGAGCTAGCACTTTTTCGGGGAGTTTTAGGGCTAAAAGTAAAAAAAAATACTTTTTGGAATTTTCCTGTCGTTTACAACCTAAAAGTTATATGTGTACCAAATTTCAAGTTTCTAGCTCATCTCGAAGTAAAAAAACATTAATGTCAGTGAGCGAGCCCTTTTTCGGGGGGTTTTAGGGCTAAAAGTAAAAAAAATACTTTTTTTGGAATTTTCCTGTGGTTTACAGCCTAAAAGCTATATGGGTACCAAATTTCTAGTTTCTAGCTCTTCTGGAAGTGGGCAAACATTGATTTCAGTGAGCGAGCCCTTTTTCGGAGGTTTTAAGGACTAAAAATTTTAAAAATTACTTTTTGGAATTTTCCTGTGGTTTAGAGCCTAAAAGCTATGTGTGTACCAAATTTAAAGTTTCTAGCTCATCTGGAAGTGGGCAAACATTAAAATTACATTTTTAAAATTATTTTTTATTATTTATATTTTTTGTTATTTTTTATTTTTATTATTTTTTGTTATTTTCTATTTTTTTAAATTATTTTTGTTTTTCAAATATTGGAAATAACAGATGTAACGGAACGAGGCGAAAGTCACGGATAAAACACTTGTAACAGAAATATTAGAATTAACTGTAACAGGTGAGAGTAACAGTTACAGGTGGAAGTAACAGTAACAGGTGGAAGTAACAGTAACAGGTGAATGTAACAGTAACAGGTTAGGGTAGCTGGAACAGGAGAGAGTAACAGTAACAGGTCAGGTAGCTGGAGCAGATGAGAGTAACAGTAACAGATCGCGTAACTGGAGCAGTGAGAGTAACAGTAACAGTTCGAGTAACTGGAGCAGTGAGAGTAACAGTAACAGGTCAGAGTTACTGGAGCAGGTGAAAATAATGTAACTGGTGTAATTCTCGATATGTTACTCTGTTCCAGGCCAGTTACATTCGCTCGACACCCACAAATTTCTCAACACAACTAAAAATAATAATAATAATAATAATAATAATAATAATACATAAAAATAATAAAAAATTAAAAAATAAAAAATATATAAAAAATAATTAAAAAATAAAATAACAATAAAAAAATAAAAGTATTAAAAAAACCTGAGAAAAGGAGAGCTGCTGAGAAATTTGGAGGAACCATACAGAATTCCTATAAATATTTATATATCTTTACACGCTAGCGGCCGTAATTTTGAAGATATTTGAACCAAATTTTATTATGTTATTTCTAGGCCCAATAGTTAATGGGCAATTTTGGCCCGAGGGGGGGTCGTGGGAGGGGGTTGAAATTTAAAAAAAATATATATCTCGGCCCCTGTGAAGTATAGAGAAACTTTGTTGGAATAAATTAGAGTGCTCCCTATGGAGTTCTCAGTGACACTAACGATTCGGGGGATTTGGGGGTACGAGTAGGGGTGGGGGATGGAAATTCGAAACCACGTCTTGTGGGGTATCGTTGAAAAGCTCTTGATGAGTACTCTGCAAATCAATAACTAGTTTCTCGATAGCTCTCATATAAGGCGAGATTTGAATGTTTGAAAAAGTGGTCTTTCCTCTTTTTTGCAGTTATTATTGCGGGTTTATCATGCCAAGGCTAAAGAAGAAGAGAACTGCGCAGTGACAATAAATTAAACCAAAAGCACTTCGAAATTACCTCAGCCTGTAGGCCTGCCTAAAGGGATTTTATTTCACTTCACACAAATGCAATTCTCCGCATTTCATGCAGATCTCTAAACTTAAGTAGTTGAATTTTCGCTTGTTATCGTAATGATTATTCGATGGCGTAGTGGGTAAGATGAAGGGCTAATATGCTAGCGGTCCCGTGTTCGAATCTCCTTAGGTCGAACATTTAAAGGATAGGAATAGATAGGTAGGGTAAAGGAGAAAAGGGATTGAATAGTAAAGTAAAGTGATCCCTATACAGGCCATGGAGGCCCAGAGGGTTCCAGGAGGTTGAGGCTCCCAGATTTTGGACACTCGGCACATGAAGGCCGCCTTTACCCCTAGGATTGCTCATTTCTGTTAGAGGCTGAGTCGACCCCAGGGCCATAGTGTCACCAGAATGATTAGGCCAATTGAAAAATCTCAACGACCTCATCGGGAATCGAACCCGCGACCTTCCGGTTTGAAGCGCAGCGCCTCAACCAATACGCTACGGCGTACCCCGGATTGAATAGAAGAAAGGGGGGAAAGAAGTGGAGAAAAGGGGGGGTCAGAATTTTTAAAACTGCTAGTAGTTCCATGGAGAAGCGCCGACTTGAAAATATTTCTGGGGGGGGGCAAGAGCTGGATTTTCAGTAGCTATACATAGGCCTTACATGATAAAATCTTAAGTCTTGGGGGGCAGAAAGTACCTTACCCCCCCTAAGTCGGCGCCTATGTTCACATGTAGATGTCACGAGTGGGAGGAGCTAAAGGGACGACCTGTTTTTCCCTCGTTTTTTAATAAAAATCCCCGGGGAGGACCTCCGACCCCCATTTTTGGGATATTCCATACCCCACACCCCAAATAATAGCAAACTTTCGTCTGTGTCGGTCCCTCCTTTCAGTATTTTCTGGTTCTGCCATTGGTTGAGACGAAAATAAGATATCCTAGGAGGAGCTTTGGTAACCGTTACTTTTGTTTTTTTGTAACAGGTCGTTACCGTTACATACATGTAACAGTTACAAAGTAACAGTTACAAGAAATATTCCCCATCTCTACGCCAGTTCAGTTGAGTTAGTTGAGATCCAGTTGCAGCAGTGTACAGTCATGTGTCACAATTGCTTCTAATTGCGGGACAATTTTCGCTCTGTATACTTAGTGCTCATCTTCAATTCCACACCTATTTGCTCCTTTAGTTGTAGGCAGCTTGCGTGTGAAGTTCCGGGAATCAGATTGTATTTTTAGTGCAAATTACAATTATTCCATTGTATTCATAGCCTAGCAGCCACGTGCAGTGAAACAAAGAACTGGTGCTAGCGCTTATATAATCCTACTTGGCGGGAGTTTTGTATTGCTCCTAGAAATAGTAACTGTATTTAACCACATCTATCATATTCTTGTTAAGTGTTTATACAATTTTCATTATTCAGAGTTCAGGTTTCCTGAAAATATATTATTGCAAAACCCTCAAATCTAAATCTCTGTTCCAGCTGACCTACAGTCCTAGTTCTCCTTTGTGTAGTCTTAAGTGGTTTAAAAATAAACTTGGTCCTCCGAAAACCTATCATTTTGTTCCTAGTTACCATACCTAACAAGTAGCGTGTCCCGGAAACAGACAGGGAGTGGACGGTATTACTTATTGAGAGTATTTGATAGAGTGGTGCTCACTGCTCTACAACTGTTTTAACCATTGAACTGTATACTAACTGGAATGACTGCTATCATTGTAAAGTCTCTGCAAAATGTGTGTCCTGTCTGTGCGACTAGTTGCGTCTGGTCTTGCATGGAGGAAACCAAGCACCTGCACGATAAAGACCATTAAGTTAGTAGGACCTTCTCGATTTCATTGACATTTTAAAACAATGTTAGACATTTTCATCCTTTTCATTACAAAAAATAAATCAATAAATAGCCAAGAAAATTATTTAAATGTTTAATTTCCCCCTTTTCATTTTATATTTATCTACTGGTTGAAAAGAATTACCCAGTGGCGTGCCGTCCATGGAAGCAATGGAAGCAATGCTTCCTCTAGTTAATGCGAAAATAATAATTTATTTTATAAAGTAAATATAAATAATAAGGAATATAATATTTTATGATTTTAACTTTCATTCGCGGGAAGCAAATTTTACTGGCTACAATTTCGTCACAGCGTGGAAGTCTGAAATGTGGGCCGTAGCCCAGCTTGCTCCACCCCTCCTGAGGTTATGAGGGGATGAAGTGATTGCTTCGTGTATTTTCGTAAAATCGCCGAACGAGGGACAGGGCGGTTTGAATTTGCAGTTTCCCGCCGAGCCACGGGTCAAAATATTAACGCATTTAAAAGGCTGTTTTTATAAAAATAATGTTGAAACCATAGTGTTTTATGTATTCTTATGTGCCCTATGTTGTGTTTTAAAACCATAAGGTTACTTTAGCAAGTGTCAAGATACTTGTTTGCCCTCAAAATCGTATTTTCTATGTGTGTTATGTACCTATGTACAAGCAAGTTTTTATAGGGAAGCATAATTGGAAGAATAGGAGAAGTGGTTCCCTGGCTCGACGTCACCAAACGAGCTGTCAAGAGCATCATGCTATCTCCTTCCCTTCCCCTTGTGACTGGGTGGGAGACTGGCAAATATTTCTCTTTTACCACCCTCGCTTCGGCCTTGACCATGCACCCCATACATGATTTAGTTCAGTTCAATATTTCAGTAAGGCTTCGCGGTCCTTCGCGCTGAGTAAAGCGGAATGTTCAAGTTGGTATTTTTGGCCATAGAAAAAAAAAGATTATAGAAGATTTTCCTGCCAAAGATAGGCGAGTTGATTTGCTCTTCAAATAAATCGGGTGAGTTGTCATTTTTTTTTATTTTTATTATAGGCTTATAAAAATCTAGACTATATTGCTTCCCTCACCTAAATTTTCACCGCACGCCACTGCCAATTAACACAGTATCCCCGCAAATATCCAAACATCTACCACTTATAAAAATACACAAATAAATACGTTAATTTATTTTTCATGTAACACGTTATAATCAATTGCATAAACTTCTATCAGCCTACAAAGAATACAATAGGCCTAATTTTGAAAGCAGTAAGCTGCTATGTTGCAACAGGGAATATGTATAGGGGGAAAATTAAACATTTAAATAATTTGCTCGGTTATTTATTGATTTATTTTTTGCAATGAAAATGATGAACAGTTCTAACATTAAAAAAATGTGTGCGTAGAACGCCACGCGACAGAAGTGAAACTTATTTTAATTTTTGGATTTTTTTCAATTTTGAATTATTGGATTTTTTCAATTTTGGATTGTTGGACTTTTTAATATTGGGTTTTTGAACTATTTAAATTTTGGTATTTGGATTCATTTAATTTTTATCTTTTAATTTTTTTAATTTCGGAACTTTGGAATTTTTAATATTGGAGTTCTAAATTTTAGATCTTTAAATTATTTTTTTTTTTTAATTTCGGTTTTTTTAAATTTTTGGATTTTCGATGTTTTAATTTTGGATTTTTAGATTTTTAAATTTTGAATTTTTAAAGTATAGATTTTTTAAATCTTGGATATTTGGATTTTTAAAATTTTGGTTATTAAATTTTTTAATTTTTTAAATTTTAGATCTTTGATTTTTTAAATTTTTGATGTTTGGATTTTAAAATTTTGGATTTACTATTTTTTTAATTTTTAATTTTTTAAATTTTGGATCTTTGATTTTTTAAATTTTGGATGTTTGGATTTTTAAATTTTGGATTTATTATTTTATAAATTTTGGATTTTTATTTTTTAAATTTTGGAATTTTAAATTTTTATCTTTGATTTTTTAAATTTTTTTATGTTTGGATTTTTAAATTTTGGATTTATTATTTTTTCAATTTTGGATCTTTGAATTTTTTATTTTGGAATTTTGGATTTTTTAAATTTTGGATCTGAAAATGGGTAGAGCTTGATATGAATATATCATTCCGCTCATTAAAAAAGTCTTAAATTTAGTTGATAATTTCTTTAACGATTCTGGGCATGAAACCTCACTGAGCGCAAGCCGTGAAGAAAACATTATGCACTTGCCAAGTAGAGACGAAATCGGTGCTGTATATATGCTTCCGCTTCTTGAAGCTATATTTTCCATGCTCGAAGTTATTTGTTTTATAGACAGGAAGATCAGATTGATCAGCAAACCTTTGCAGAGCGTATTCTACATCAGAATCTTTTGATGCCGCTTCAAAATCTCTACCCAATTTTTAAATTTTGGATTTTTAATTTTTTTTAAATTTTGGATTTTCAATGTTTTAATTTTTTATTCTTTAAATTTTGGAAAAGCCTAATCATTGAGTTGATTGTTTTCTGTGCAGTCCGTTCCGTTACACCCGACTAATTTCGTGACGATTTTAGGCGTAACAACCTACTTACGCACACACAATGCAATATCATGCATCCCCTTACTATGATGGCTTCGTAAAGGACCACAGTGAGTGGATATAATAAATTGCGACAGGCAGACCCCGGTATTGCCATACGCAAGCTGACACTGGCTCTGCATGAGACAGCTGACATGCTTTCGGATATCAAAAGCTGGGAAATGGTACCCGCAGTGGCCTCGCACTTCTTGTACAGGCTAATATACTGAGGTCCATACTGCCTGTAAAACACAAAACAGAACACAAACACACACCCACACACACAAACATCTAAAACATGAACATTAAACACAACATGAAAATACTATTCTGGAACGCCCAGAGCATCAGAAACAAAAAACACGAGTTCCTCCAACTACTACAAGATAACAGAATACATGTAGCTCTCATTAACGAAACACATCTAAACACTAATGACAAATTTACACTTCGAAACTACAAAGTACACAGGTCAGACAGAGTTAACAGGAGAGGAGGAGGGACAGCAATAGCGGTACACAAATCCATCCAACACACAGCAATTCCTCTAACTCAACTACAGAGAACGGAAGCCACAGCCGTAAGGATTATCGTCGACAATAAACCGATCACACTAATCGCGGTTTACAACCCCCCAGGCGACATATCAGTAGACGAAATAGAAGCACTATTGCGAACTTCGAACTCCGTAATAATAGCCGGTGACGTAAACGCAAAGCACACATGCTGGAACAGCAGGAGTGTAAATCAGGCGGGTGTTGCATTGTTGGAAATGTTCGAAGAAACAGACACGCCCTTCGGAATTATAGCACCCAACGAGGTCACATACATTCCGCACAACGAAAACCAACAGTCTGATGTGCTTGACATAGCCCTTGTTAGGAATGTAAATATGAACATCCAAATTAGAGCTTTGAACGAGCTAAGCTCAGACCACTCACCAGTATTACTTACACTTTCGGGAAAGCTCAAGGAAATCAACAAAAAAGTGGTCCTAAATTACGCGCACGCGAACTGGGAACAATTCCAAAACGACATAATTGAAAACTTGCCTAATGGACAAATCGAGAACCAAGACGACCTAGAACGCAGCGTCCACATACTGACTGGCGTAATACAGAATGCGATAAATGAAAACATACCACAAAAGAAAATAAAGGAACATTGCCCTAGCATTACAGCCGAAATTAAGTGCCTCATTAGGCAAAGGAATGATGCGAGACGAAAATGGCAACGCCATAGAAACCCACATCATAAAGTACTAATGAACCGGCTAAAGTGGGACATCAGCCAGGCCCTTCAGGATAACATATCCAACACATGGGACAGTGTCCTCTCAGAATTGGATACGCGTAATATGAGTGAAGTCTGGAACCTAACCAAACGAGTAATGCATGTCCACACGCCGCTGCCTCCACTAATCCATAACAATGAAACAGCATACACAGGTGAAGAAAAGGCCGCAGTATTTGCAACACGCCTTACAAACACATTCACACCCAATGAATCCCACCATAATAACAATTTTATAAGAGAAACCGAACAAATCGTAACGAACTTCATGAACACGCCAAACACCACAAACATTCGAAATACCAGTGTCGGCGAAGTCGCCTGGCAAATCAAACATCTGAAAAATCGTAAGGCACCAGGCATCGATGGCATCCAAAACCAAGTATTAAAGTACTTACCACTTGTCGCGATCAGATACCTAGTGAACATCATAAACGCCATGTTCAGACTGAAACACTTTCCCCACATATGGAAAGAAGGAAGAGTACTCCTATTTCCCAAACCAAAAAAGGACTTATCGGATCCAGGCAATTACAGGCCAATAACACTACTCGATACAATGAGTAAAATAGCAGAAAAAATACTAAGTAAGCGCCTCAGTCATAATCTCAAAACTCTCAACGTAATCAGAAACGAACAATGTGGCTTCCGTCCAAAACACAGTGCGACGGCCCAGCTCATGCGACACGTTGAAAACATTTCAAGAGGTTTCAACGAAAATCGTTCCACCGCAGCCCTTTATCTCGACATAAAACAGGCCTTCGACAAGGTCTGGCATGATGGCCTGATCAGAAAGATGATCGAACTGAATCTCGACGACGGTATAATCCGACTCGTGTACCACTATCTTAGCAACAGACGTTTCCACGTAACTTGCGAAAACAAACATTCTGACCTAAAAGATATCAGAAGTGGTGTGCCACAAGGAAGCATCCTGGGTCCCAGCCTGTTCAACATCTTTATAAATGATATTCCTCATCGGTCACAATATAATAATAGCAACATACACATATTTGCTGACGATACACTGATCACTGGACAATCAGTCAAAGCAACACATGCAGCAAACCAAATACGCCGAACAATACCTCTATTAGAGGAGTGGCTAACAAAATGGCGCGTAGAAATAAACACTGACAAATGTCAAGCAGTGCTATTCACTAAGAAATGGTCACAACTCAGAATCCTACCTCCCGAATTAAAAATAACCGGAAAAGCCATCCCATGGAAGACAGAAGCCAAGTACTTGGGAGTAATATTGGATCAAAAGTTACTATTCAGGAAACATATAGACTCCTTGCGAGCTAAGGCGTATGCCCAATTAAGGAATCTATTCCCATTGTTGAACAACACTTCCAAACTAAACATTCGTACATCCTTAACGATCTATAAAGCATTGGTTAGGAGCATCATAACATATGCTAGCCCAGTGTGGGGCCACGCCAGCAAAACTCATATGAGTAAACTGCAAAAACTACAAAACAGAGTATTATACACTATCACTAAACTTCCGCGAGTCACTCCAATCTGGACCCTCCATAAGGAAACTAACATGGACACCATCCAAGAATATATAGCGACTAGCGCGGCGACATTCTACGAAAGTTGCAACGGGCACGAAAATCCCCAAATCGCGGAGCTGGGCCGTTATGACATAACACACGACAAACACAAGAGGCCGAAGTCACTCCTTCCACAGGAGATGATTGAAGCACTAGGACTCTAACAGAACACACAAGACCTTATATAAGGCGGATAACTGGTAATTCGGACTGGCAATACTCTGAACACGAGCCAAATAGCAGGGGAAAAGTTTTAATTTGGTTCCCCGAGTAGAAATTAATAAGCATTTTGTGTGATTTCAGGAAATGGATCTCCAGACTAGAAGTCACCATGCATTAAGCCTACACTAAATAAAATCTGGTCCTATTGCTAAATCACTAAAGTCAAGCTATTCTGCCAAGGTTTTTTGCGGTTTTCCAAGGCCTCGCAACGAATGTTGGAATAGTTCCCTTGCAAAAGACGGGCCGCAACCCGCATAATAACACCTCGCCAAATTTCAAAATTGTTAAATAAAAGGACCCTTTGACCGCGTAAGATAACATGTTAGAGTAAGAAATTGGATATACAAAATTACAATAGACTGTCTTTTCGGCAACAACAATAGAATGGAACATGCTAGCCACCCCTACTTTACTGCTATGACACCACCTCCAAATCATATTCAAATTATGGGGCAAATGGGCTTTGCCTAGGTACCCATTGCCTACTACATAGTAGTGGGCATAAAAGAGGAAGGAGCCACGTATCAAAAGTACGTTGCAGATATTCTCAATTCGATTCCGATTCCGATTCCGATTCGTAACGCAACTTTGGGTTAGCTCTCGATTTACTTTAGGCGTAACACTAATTGCGTGACAATTTTGAGCGTAACGCAAAGCTCTCGATTTACTCCTACCGCGGCTAAAGAAGTTTCACTTAAAAAAAGTCAATGAAATCGAAAAGATCCTACTAACTTAATGGTCTCTCGCATGCAAGTACTTGGTTTCTTCCATGCAAGACCAGACAATGACTAGTCGCACAAGAAGCCTCACTTTCCTCTCATTCAGAAGGAATTCATTTCAATGGTTTTAACCAACGAGCTAGAATCATTGAACTGTATACTAACTGGAATGACTGCTACCATTGTAAAGTCTGCCAAATGTGAGGCCTGTCTGTGCGACTAGTTGCGTCTGGTCCTGCATGGAAGAAACCAAGCACCTGCACGCTAAAGACCATTAAGTTATTAGGACCTTCTCGATTTCATTCACATTTTAAAACAATGTTAGACCACTTCATCCTTTTCAATGCAAAAAATAAATCAATAAATAGCCGAGAAAATGATTTAAATGTTTAATTTCCCCTTTTCATTTCATATTTATCTACTGGTTAAAAAGAATTACCACAGTATCCCCGCAAATATCCAAACATCTACCACTTATAAAAATACACAAATAAATACGTTAATTCATTTTTCACGTATATTGATATGAGAAACACGTTGTAATTAATTGCATAAACTTCTATCAGCCTACAAAGAATACAATAGGCCTAATTTTGAAAGCTGTAAGCAGCTATGTTGCAACAGGGAATATGTATAGGAGAAAATTAAACATTTAAATAATTTGCTCGATTATTTATTGATTTATTTTTTGCAATGAAAAGGATGAACAGTTCTAACATTTAAAAAAGGTGTGCGTGGAACGCCACGCGACAGAAGTGAAACTTATTTAATTTTTTGATTTTTTTCAATTTTGAATTATTATGCTTTTTCAATTTTGGATTGTTAGACTTTTTAATATTGGGTTTTTGGACTTTTTAAATTTTGGTATTTGGATTCTTTTAATTTTTTATCTTTTAATTTTTTAAATTTTTGGAACTTTGGATTTTTTAATATTGGATTTTTAAATTTTAGATCTTTAAATTTATTAAATTCTTGGATTTTTTAATTTTTAATTTCGGATTTTTAAATTTTGGATTTTCGACTTTTTAATTTTGGATTTTTAGATTTTTAAAATTTGAATTTTTAAATTATGGATTTTTAATCTTGGATTTTTAAATTTTTTAAATTTTGGATATTAAAATTTTGTATCTTTGATTTTTGAATGTTTGATGTTTGGATTTTTAAATTTTGGATTTATAATTTTTTTAAATTTTGGATTTTTTATTTTTTAAATTTTGGATTTTTAAATTTTTGATCTTGAATTTTTTAAATTTTCGATGCTTGGATTTTTAAATTTTGATTTATTGTTTTTTAAATTCTGGATTTTTTATTTTTAAAATTTTGGATTTTTAAATTTTGGATCTTTGATTTTTTAAATTTTGGATTTATTACTTTTTAATTTTTGTATTTTTAAAATTTTGGTTTTTTGAATTTTGGATCTTTGAATTTTTAAATTTTGGATTTTTAGATTTTTTAAATTTTGGATTTTCAATGTTTTAATTTTTTCATTCTTTAAATTTTGGATAAGCCAAATCATTGAGTTGATTGTTTTCTTGCAGTCCGTTCCGTTACACCCTACTAATTTTGTGACAATTTTGAGCGTAACACTAATTGCGTGACAATTTTGAGCGTAACGCAAACTCTCGATTTACTTCTACCGCGGCTAAAGAAGTTTCACTTCAAAAAAAGCCAATGAAATCAAGAAGATCCTATTAACTTAATGGTCTCTCGCGTGCAGGTACTTGGTTTCTTCCATGCAGGACCAGACATGACTAGTCGCACAAGAAGCCTCACTTTCCTCTCATTCAGAAGGCATTCCAGTTAGTATTCATTTCAATGGCTAGAATAGAGATTATAAAGTGGCTGTGGCGCCGCCATATTTGAAGCAAATTGCATGTGCATCTGCCATGTTCTCGACTGCCGGGCTGTCACAATAAAGTATTGTTGTATACTAGAACCTGGGACTATACATACTGTGTACTGAAAAATCACCACTGTATACTTCAATATATTAATCACATCACATATTATGTCAAATTAGCAATTAAATTTTCTTTAGGAATAATACGTAAAATAATATAAATCATGTTGGCTCGAAATCCTAGGCGTAAGAGTTGAGAAAACCCATTGGTAGGCTATTGTACTAGAGAAACAAGTCGAAACACAGTGAACTAAAAAAAAAAAAAAAAAACTTCAGAAACTCCAGTTCAGAAAATAATGTAGTAATGCAATAGGCCTACTCAGAATAATTTACAATATAGTAGACGCCATATTAGGCCTAGCGGAAATTGCTAAATTTAAGTGTACCATTCACACTCAGACCAAACCAGTCTTCAAAGAACTGAATATCTTATCACTCGGTGGTGCAGAAGAATAAATAAAAAAAAAAATGACATGAGAGAAATAGGCCTATGTTTGTTGACAAGATACAAAAAAGAAGTGTGCGTGGAACGCCACGCGACAAAACTGAAACTTTTTGATTTTTTCACTTTTGGACTATTTGATTTTTTCAATTTTTGATTGCTGGACTTTTTTTACTTTTTGATTTTTAATTTTTTAATTTTGGAATTGTGGATTTTTTAATTTTGGATTTTTTTAAATTTTAGATCTTTAAATTTTTAATTTTTTTATTTTTGGATTTTTAATTTTTTTAATTTTGGATTTTTGGATTTTTTAATTTTGGATCTTTTAATTTTTTAATTTTGGAATTTTGGTTTTGTAGTTTTTTGTTTTTTAATTTTTGAATCTTTTCATTTTTTATTTTTGGGATTTTTTAAATTTGGATTTTCGATTTATTAATTTTAAATTTTTAGATTTTTAAATTTTGGATTTTTTCATTTTGAATTTTTTGATTTTTTAAAATTTTGGATAAGCCTAATCATTGAGTTGATTGTTTTCTGTGCAGTCCGTTCCGTCACACCTCACTAATTTCGTGACGTTTTTGAGCGTAACAATAATTTCGTGACGATTTTGAGCGTCACACAAGTTCTCGATCTACCCCTACCGCGGCTAAATAAATTTCACTTCAAAAATTTTCAATTTCACACACTCGTAAAATATTTAAACAGTGACGGGGATTCTTGGCGGTAGCATTTATATCTGTACAATCTTATAGATGCCTAGAAATTATTTCAAACTTACTGTCCTTGGAACAATATTAATTTTGTAAACATCTGCCTCAGTTGCTTTCCTCTTTCCTGCTCAGACCTGTTTCTGCAGAAGTCATGTAATCTACAGGTGAAAAACAGTTTCAAAATTAGTTTAAGAAGTGAGGCATAATGAAATTCATCATCTGGTTCCGAAGCGGTAAACAAGCAGGCATATTTTTTACCAAAAATATCCACACAAATGCAATCAAAATACATATAAAGATAGTAGACGATACTAGTAACAGGTAGGAGAAAACATGGCGGCTATGTTTCACGAAGGCACCACCCAGAGCGCTGTAAAGGACACAACAGCCACTCTATAATCTCTATTCTAGCTCGTTGGTTTTAACCCTGGTGTGGTTGTCAACCTTGTACATCTGGGTAAACCAGTAAGCAACTCCCACCAAAATTTAAATGCATTTTCCACTTAACCTAACCAGTTCAGGTAACTTAACCCTCCCCAATGTATAAAACAGTAAAAATGTCAATATAATCAGCGATATTCCAGTGTATTTAAATGGTTACACAAAAGATCTTTAATTGTAATTGGCAAATGCTGTAAAAGTAAGGGTAAGTTTGTGTTAGAATTTTTTGATACACAGTAGGCCTATTACGAACATTGTTCAAAATTTAATCATATGACAGATTCATGTCATACACAGTTACAGTGGTTACATTATTAGATTATTTTTTATCGCCATTCTTTTGTGCAAATTCAGCTAATATGGAGATGCAGAAGCCAAATCCATCTTTACGCAGACTTACTATGCCACTTTTTAAACCATATCTTTTTAACATGCACCTATTGTTGCCATCTCCCCTGAATAAATTGATCTGGGGATGGAACGTAGAATTGCATAGGCAAATAGGAAGTATCATTGAGGTTGAATTACAATACAATAGCATTACAATAAAAACCTGACAGTATTGGACATGAAATAAACTTGAGGCTTAAACTTAAATATAAAAAATTAAACTTTTTTACAACATTCATACTTAATTTTCTATGTTAACAAATTACAATGAGATTTACTACTAGTGTGCATACTCACCTACCTTATTTTTATGTTTGTGGTTTAAAATCATATTTCTGATTTTCATGAACAGCACTAAGCAGTTTAGGTTCAGTTTTCAATATTCTATGAATTCAATACAAGACATTGCTTAGTCTAACTAAACTTGTCTCCATAATATGATTCCTAGCTATTTTCGTTGAAGCACTCATCAAACTGAACATTTTTTCTGGAAAGGCATTACTAACTGGAACTGGAACTGATAGCACAGTATGAACTAGTTTTAGCATGTTTGGAGCTATATTTTCTTCAACAAAAATTTACTTTGTCTTCATGTTAATGAGCGTGTAAAACAAAACCTGACAATAAGAGTCAGGTTTTAACATCTAACTGGACACAGAATAATTTCCCATGGTTCAAAACCTATGTGGACAGGGTGACCAGATATCCTACATATGCTGGACATGTTCTACATTTCAACTCTGTGTCCAGGTGTCCGGGAAAAGTGTGAAATGGTCCTACATTTAAAGTTCATTGTAAACATTCTGTAGTAAGACGGCACAACATTCATATTTTTGTTGTTGGAAAACAGCTAGTCTCGACTTCTTGTATCACATGACAAAATACTGTGTATTTTAAGTATGTTATAGTAATGTCTTTAGTTTGCAACAGTTTTAAAATGACTCATTTTAATATTATGAGGAAATACTAGATAGAAAAGAATAGTTATAACTAGAATATGTTTCTCACGTAAAATGGCTAAGTACTAACTTCTCTTTATTCACAGGTAAGTACTTCAACGCATGAAAACTAAATAATAGGATGCTCAGTAGGATGGGAGGCATGCTGACCACCCAAAGAGGTAGTCAGATCGAAATTTCTATAGTTGCAGGAACGGAGGAGATACGGAGAAAGAATATCATAATGAAACAGAGTTATGAATAATGGTCAAAATCTTGAACATGTGCATACATTATAATTTATAAATATCTCCATCAAAGTACAAATATAATTTTCAATAAAATGACATAAATCCAAAGAGCATTGATCATTAAGAAATATTAAGAAAATTTAAGAAAATTTAAGACTAAGAAAATATGGTAATTATAATATTTTTTAATTGTCGAATAGCAATGACAAGTTATGACGCTATACAGTTTCCATGCAGATATAAAGTGGGAAGGTATCAGAATAATATCCTAACAAGAAGAAATATCCACTTGGACAAAATCTTCAAAAGAATAGCCAGAATAGAAAGTTACAGGAATTCTACTAGCAGAACAATATTTACTTAGAACCGGAGAATAATTTAGGTTTTCAAAACAATTATCTGAATAGTTACAAAGAACAGACTAGTATAGAATTAATTCACTTCAAATCTCAAAATCTCATTGCAAAAGTTAATAAATCTGCAAACAACGGAATATGTGTGTATATATGTATATAGCACGAGAATATAACCTAATGCGGTCCATTGACTTTAAGTACATTCCAGAAAATAATACCGAATAACTTATGATAAATAACTATATGAGGTTACGAATACAATGGAGTAACTTATACATGAGAAGGAAATATTAACTGCAAAATAGCATAAGAATGAAGCACCTTATTGAGCACAATTAGTATTAAATGCAGAGCATAATCGAACATGAAAAGTAAGTGTAAATTTAGAACAAAGAAGTTCCGGAACTGTTTGAATGGCTCCCGAGCTGCGTACAATACATTGACCTGAGTAAATAGTGAACCTTGACACACGTAAAATCCTTTCCAAGTTACAAGTCAAATAAATAGAAATGTAGCAAGGAATGTTTGCTATGAATACAGAATTTCTAGGAATATACTCAGTCATAAATAAAATAAAACAGATGGAAACTGCCTAGCGTAATGTTGTCACAAGATTTTAGTGTCTTTGAACAGTCTTGTTAAGGTGAAATTACTAATGAAGCAATCTGGATGTCAAGTAAATTGACCGCATTAACACATTACCAACTGTGTAACCGTGATTCATGTTCAAAGTCAGACTATAAGTATTTCTACAAATATCAAAAGTGTGAGGCATTGCAAACTAGAATCAAGAAATTACATACTGAAATACGTGATCTAGATTAAATAAGCAAAAGCATAACATTTCAATATTACTAGAAAATCCAGGCATAATTCTAAGCGACCGAAATACTATCTTGATTTTTATACTCAAATCAGAACGAAAATTAAGTAGAATACCATGACTAGAAACACTCACTGAATTCAAGCCCACAGCTGAACTTAGAAGAGACTTTTAGGATGACATTACTGAATCAGAGACACACACTCAATGACTTCAGTGAATGAAAATATCTCTCAGGAAAGCTCGGTATCGAGACCTGCGATTGCGCATGAAAAAACCACGGAATGGTCTAGAAATTACGAAATCAGTTACAAAAGAGGGGGTGGGTAGCAACCACCATTACAATCCTGCCCCTTCTTGCCCGAAGAGTGACACTCTGGTTGCCTCAAAAGATTAGGTAACCATTCAAATATATAGCCAAAAAACATAACCTTTGACTTAATTTGTATAGACATAGATTATGCCTAAGTAACAGCTATCATACAACATACAAGTGTAAATATAAATGTAGGTATATCTTTAAGTGACAAATAAGAGTAAACAGGTGTGAATATAAGTGTCTGTGTAAATAGAAATGTTAAGTGTAAATATTTACATCTACATGCAAAATTCAATATGTGTATATATCATTTAAGTAGAGACAATAAATATATCTCTCTTGTTCTAAATTTACAACAGAAAAAAAACACCTAGATACTTATTATAAAAAACATCTAAAAGAATTATATGGAACTGTCTTAAGTACATATTACTTTAGCTTATGAAATAATACACAGGAAAATGTTAAGTTATTAGAAAATTTTATGCAATCTAGGCAACTCACTAGCTGTATATTTGCCCAAGTTAAATTATCAAGAATAATAGGAAAAATGCAGTATTTAATACAGTCTTTAGGAAACTGAGATCATATATAAATAATACCATGCTCTTATTAAAGAGTCCGAATCACATGTATATATTAGCATGTATTTAACGAACATGAGTCAATGTTTATTTCCCAAAAAAGTGGCGCACTAGTGTCCTTGCTAGGCACGCAATAAAAAAAGAAGTCATAAAACTCAATTTTAGTCATATAGTAGGCCTACATGTTATATTACACCATAAGAAATCTGCATCAAATTAATAGTTCAATAAATAAGAAACTGTGTTATATTATACGTATATTAAACGAGGGTCCAAACCATGATCCCTTATCACAGTGTCCAATCCACGAAAGAAAAATGGCTTCAACATGACTATGTCTAAGTTTCTATCATGCACTCAGCATATACACATATCAATACTTCCATGCTAACTGAGAACACAGATGGTCAGTGACAAGATGTCTTGAGATAGGTGATAGGTGCAGAAGAATGCCTGGAGACCAAAGATCACCAGAGAAGAAGAGTGGTGAAGCACAGGAGTCCGATCCGGCCACACAAGGAAATGTCTGGCAAAACACATCTGGGGGATCCACCCAGTGATGCGGTCCCACAAACACATGCATCGGACATGACGTGCACATGTCCAATACAAAGAACATCAGCCTCCAAACAATACATCATATCACTGCAACATAATGCAGACCAGCACAGTCTCTATTCTTGAAAAATGGGGAGTTTAGTGTGAGGTGCACTTCCCATTATATAAAGGTAAATATTAGTTCCGTATACATAGTTGAGCATATAAATTTATTTCACATAATCCTCACTTGGACATACACACTTCTTTATTGTTTTCAATAGTCTCCTTTTTCTTTATTTTATCTCTGTCCCTTTCTTTTCTGCTTTGTAATCACTAAGTTTCTCAATCTCCTTTCTTATAGTAATATTATTTAAATTTAACCATATAGATGGGTTTTTTTTACCCAACTCATCTTACATACTTAATGCCTTCCTTTTTTTCCAATAATTTTAAATTTAACTAAATACTAGCCCATTAGACAATAGTCACTTTACATATTTAAAGTTCTTTTTATTTTTTCTCAATTATCTTCACTTCACCCTTATCTTTTAAGCAAATGGTAGTACACATCTATCCATTATATTATTCCTTTTCTTTAAAGTTTAGTTTCACAGTCAATCTCCTTTTTTTTTTAATAGGCCTATACATTTGACCCTTTTTTTAACAAACTAGATTACATTTTTCAATTTCCTTTTTTTTTTGTAATAAGCAATCATTCTTTTTATATAACACAAAGGGGTTAGGCAGTTCCAAACAATGAGTGAGTGTGTGTATCCAAGATAAAATATTAATTCTCCAGAATGGAACCAAACAGCTGGGGCTCGGTGAGTGAAACTGGTCATGGTAAAAACAAATATACACATAAAAAAACTTCATCATCATTAAAATAGGACTAACTGAAGAACTTTTACTGACAATATTTTTACATGAAGCGGAAAAACCAGCGGGGCAACTCACACATTTGATAGAAAACAAGCAAGGTTTACAAATAAGTAAAAACACGACAAAATTCAAGACACTAAAATACCTGTAATACCTGAATAACTGGCGATAGACTGCCCCAGAAAGTAAGAATAGCAGAATCTGAAAAGAAGGATTAATAAACAATTTCATATAGAAAGCCTGGCATCGTACCTCGGATTACCTCGGACCTATACTGAATACTCGCGAACGGACTGAAACAAAGAACAAGTTAATGTGCAAGGTGCAGGCACTTCCTTCATCAAAGACGTCAGTCACAGAGACGGGCAGGTGATAATTGGTTGACCCTGAAAGAAATATACCCAAAATAATAAGTGAGCAGACGTTTCCGGTGTCCACCTACATCCCAGGCATCCTAGACGTATCCTACGTCAAAGGTTACAGCACTGTAGACGTATTCCAGTATCTACCTATGTCGCCGACTATGTTGACCTCCTAGGCTTATTCTAAGCCAAAGGAAATTTACAATTTAGAAAAAGGGCCGGGCCATTTTGCAATCTAAGTAATAAATGCAACCCGGCAAACAACCAGGCATCAGTCACCAGTACACCACGGACGGCAGCCTGAAAAGAGAACAGGGCACCCAAACTCACACAAAACTTACTTAACTTGACAAAAATTTATCGACCAAAACTGAACGAATGCTAGGGGCAATTCTGCAATGAACATAGATGTAGAAGATAGATTAAAAATGAACCAGAAATAACTTCTATACGTTTAAGGACGACTCAGCAATCCAATAAACTGGTCTGGTCAAGAAGTTGAACACCAAAAACTTTCTCAAAAAACAAATGCCGGGCCCACAATACACTGGAGGGTAACACACTCCATCAAATGAATTACTACACTGAAATCAGCACAACCCAGGGCGTCCCATACCGCCCAAAAGGAAGCTAAAAGGAGAAACAGTACACAAAGCAAGGACGTGCCATACCGCCCATACCAAATTTTGAAAACAAAAAACCTCTCAACCCACAAGTGTCCCATACCACCAACACGGTTGAGAAGGAAAACTGGAAATTTCAATCAGAAATCAAGAGACAACTAGGACTGCAAATGCGGGCACCTAACTTACATAAGACTTACTAATCTAACAGTGCGATCCCGGGCTATCGCAACTCAATATCACAAAATTACTGCTGCAGGGAAATACTTAAAACCCTAAAAATTGTTCCACCAAAGCCGAAAGAGAACAAATCATTTACTATGACAAGCAGCGCGGTGAATATTACCGCATTGGCTGCGCAAATTGGCTATGAGCGAAAGGAAAATGCTCAAAAGCCCTCCTGGCATATATCATGAAATACCATATAAGACCAGACCATGAGAAGAATGATTATTCTGAGAAACAGCATTACCAAAACACAAGCCAACTAGAGGTGTCCCATACCACCCTCAGAGACTAGAACGAGAACTGAAAAAATACTTTTTTACTGACGGAACTGGAAGATCAAATCAAGAAATATAATCTGAATAAGCAGAAACTCTATTATCACTAAACATCTAAGTGCCTCAAAAATATGACTGAACTTGAAAACGAGACTTATAAAATTATAATTAACAGAATATGTATCAAGGCAATGCGGTCCAACAGCACAATATACAAAGCTTAAGCCAAACATACAGCGAAATTCTAAGTGCTTACTATTGGAGAATATAGAGAAGAACACGCTGACTAATACGGGCACAATGACCTATGATGCGAACAGGTGAGCATCCCTCCTCCATCTTTGCAAAAATAGAAATGGCTTGCTACCATTGTAACAGGTTCTGTTTTAGTAACGTCTTTAGATTGCAACAGTTTTAAAATGACTCATTTTAATATTACGAGGAAATACTAGATAGAAAAGAATAGTTATAACTAGGATACGTTTCTCACGTAAAATGGCTAAGTACTAACTTCTCCTTATTCACAGGTAAGTACTTCAACGCGTGAAAACTAAATAATAGGATGCTCAGTAGGATGGGAGGCATGCTGACCACTCAAAGAGGTAGTCAGATCGAAATTTCTATAGTTGCAGGAACGGAGGAGATACGTACAAAGAATATCATAATCAAACAGAGTTATGAATAATGGTCAAAATCTTTAACATGTGCATATATTATAAATATCTCCATCAATGTACAAATATAATTTTCAATAAAATGACATAAATCCAAAGAGCATTGATCATTAAGAAATACCATAATATATTACATTTAAGACTAAGAAAATATGGTAATTATAATATTTTTTAATTGTCGAATAACAATGACAAGTTATGACGCTATACAGTTTCCATGCAGATATAAAGTTGGAGAAGATCAGAATAATATCCTAACAAGAAGATAAATCAACTTGGACAAAATCTTCAAAAGAATAGCCAGAATAGAGTGTGACAGGGAATCTACTAGCAGAACAATATTTATATAGAACCGGAGAATAATTTAGGTTTTCAAAACAATTATCTGAATAGTTACAAAGAACAGACTAGTATAGAATTAATTCACTTCAAATCTCAAAAGCTCATTGCAAAAGTGAATAAATCCGCAAACAACGGAATATGTGTGTATATATGTATATAGCACGAGAATATAACTTAATGCGGTTCATTGACTTTAAATACATTCCAGAAAATAATACCGAATAACTTATGATAAATAACTATATGAGGTTACGAATACAATGGAGTAACTTATACATGAGAAGGAAATATTAACTGCAAAATAGCATAAGAATGAAGCACCGTATTGAGCACAATTAGTATTAAATGCAGAGCATAATCGAACACGGAAAGTAAGTGTAAATTTAGAATAAAGAAGACCGGGAACTGTTTGAATGACTCCCGAGCTGCGTACAATACATTGACCTGAGTAAATAGTGAACCTTGACACACGTAAAATCCTTTCCAAGTTACAAGTCAAATAAATAGAAATGTAGCAAGGAATGTTTGCTATAAATACAGAATTTCTAGGAATATACTCAGTCATAAATAAAATAAAACAGATGGAAACTGCCTAGCGTAATGTTGTCACAAGATTTTAGTGTCTTTGAACAGTCTTGTTAAGGTGAAATTACTAATGAAGCAATCTGGATGTCAAGTAAATTGACCGCATTAACACATTACCAACTGTGTAACCGTGATTCATGTTCAAAGTCAGACTATAAGTATTTCTACAAATATCAAAAGTGTGAGGCATGGCAAACTAGAATCAAGAAATTACATACTGAAATACGTGATCTAGATTAAATAAGCAAAAGCATAACATTTCAAAATCACTAGAAAAACCTGGCATAATTCTAAGCGACCGAAATACTATCTTGATTTTCATACTCAAATCACAACGAAAATTAAGTAGAATACCATGACTAGAAACACTCACTGAATTCAAGCCCCACAGCTGAACTTAGAAGAGACTTTTAGGATGACATTACTGAATCAAAGACACACACTCACTGACTTCAGTGAATGAAAATATCTCTCAGGAAAGCTCGGTATCGAGTTCTGTGATTGCACATGAAAAAACCACGGAACGGTCTAGAAATTACGAAATCAGTTACAAAAGAGGGGGTGGGTAGCAACCACCATTAGAACTGAAAGGGTTTTCTCCTTAATTTCAGCCAAATGGACAATGAAAGAAATCAGCTAAATATAAAGTTAGTAAAAGTTTTGCTCCTAGTAAAATACAATTTTAAACATCTGTCTTGCTCTGATTTTCATAAAAACATTTTATGCCTGGAAAATATTTTAAAGCAAATTAATTCATTAGAAAAATACCTGTAAGCCATGCCTAAATAGCATTTATTATTTTATTTATATTTTACAGTGATCAATAAATGTTAATGTGCAGTTATTTTTTCTAGTGAACTCCAATTTGAAACAATACCTTCGTCTTCTCTACATTTTCATGAATAGTGTGTTTGTCAAGGCTAACAGCATTGTTATTGAGGACGCATCATGCTATGTTATGTCAAAGTTTTGAATTAAATGTAAAAAATTAATATACAGTAGGCTTACCTGTATTTTTTGTAAGTGTCATGTATTTTTCTTCAATGTCCTACATTTTTATGTCATCTGTCCATCTTCTTGAAAGTGTCATCTGGTCGCCCTGTATATGCACCATTCTTTTTTCATGCTAGATTGTGACCCCTCATGGTTTTCTTTCTGTTGTTTGTCAGATAACCAAAACCAATTTCAATAAAAAGCGTGACAGAACTTAAAATGCATCCTAATGCAAGAATTATAAATGCTGCTATCAAATGAAAAGGTGAAAATACAAAATACATATTACAGACCTTACAATCTGGTTTATAATATTTCAATGTGAGATTAAAATAAAAATCATACCAGTATTTTGTAACAAGACCAGTTTCAAAACAGTTTCTTATGATTGTATTGAACCTTTTCAAAAGATGATTTCCTTTATGAACGTACATGGTCGTAAAAGAAAAAGCTATGATCTCTTCCAAAGGGCATAATTTCTTTTGATTATTCACACCCATTCCAAGGATTGCAGCCAAATATTCAGCATCAATAGTATTGGATGCCACTACAACATCTTTTTCTTTTAATAAACGGGACATACATATTTCATGATTTGCACATGAAAAGACTTCTTTGAACCTATCCTGTTTCTCATAACCCCATTTTACCAAAGCTTCATGCATAGTAATCTCCAAACCATACATTAGACCAGATTCCATTAAATCATCAAAAGTTTCAATTCTTTTTTCTAGTCCAGGTTCCAGAAGGAAAGAAACAAAGAAAGCTTGAAATAAAGTGCTCATAACAAATGAGAAAATTACATGAAGTAGAAAGAAAAGTCTGAAGTTAAAAGTCTTTGGTCCACTTGGTACTGACACAGACATGAAAATAGCCCAAGAATTGCAGAGACATTCTGACACTGTCTTGAAAGTACTTGACTCTTGTAATGAGGTTTTGTTAGCTGAAGTCCAGAACAGTAAGCTTAAGGCAACTATGATGAAAACAGTTACCACCCAAACAGGTACAGAATACACGCCTAGAATTCTATCCATTCTTGAGACAAGCCTTGGACAGGGTACATACCATTTACATGTATCATATAGGAAAGGTACCATAGGATCTAACAACATTTGAACATAATATATACTTAGAGAATGGTGACCAATGGCTATGTCTGACAAGAAAAATCTAACATCATTTAAACCTTGGAGATGCGCATCATTTAAAATTTTCAAATGTGGATAATAATGGTATATGATGGAAAAATTAATTGCTTCACTTAACAATAAGAGATATTCCATTTCGATGCCCTTGAAATTGTAAACCATGGTTCCATTAGTATTAGTATTTTGCTCGGTCATAATTACATATAAATAGAAATCTGCTATTGTTACATGTAATGGGCAACCATTGAGATATTGTGGGGCTTTATTTGGAAATAAAGTTTTATCTTCCGGAAACTTAAACCCATCATCAAGATGATGTTTTCCTAGAAGAACTACACTGTTGGGTATCATTAATGCACAATTTCCATCCTGATAAGGAGTCCAACTGTACATAAAAACATCAATCTCAGATTTTTCTTGTTTTGGAATCAATAGAAGGCAATTAAATATTCTACTAGTTTCCCACACTGTGTTCAAGATATCAAAAGCCAGTTCCTCAGTAGATGTAGAATTATATCCAATTACAACAACAATGAATTTTGCTAATGGGTTCCAAGAATGTCCTTCCATAAGTTCCTCCAATATATATATTAAATCTTCCTTAGCATCCCTTGCTTCATTTGTGGCTTTCCTTTCTTCGTCTGGCCAAGTGAATACAATATAGCTTTGCTGTCTAATAGTCATGGTTTCTATAATGCTAGGGATGTACAGGATGGATGGCCAAAGCATCTGATTGTTCATATGTTCTAGGAAAATGTTTATTACATGAATATATTCAGCATTGTAAGATGGCATAGAGATTAAAAGGGACTGACCAGGAGTGAGACCCTGATGCATAGCAGACATCACATAAGAGACAAACTTATGTTGATCTTTCTCATTTACAAGCTGCAGTTCACTCTTGACAAGAAGCAACAGCTGTGAAGCCATGAGGACTGTGTAATATGATTTCATTATGTAGGCTGTAAATCCTGTAAATAAAGAACTTTTTAAATTCAGATGTATTAGTTTTGTGTATTTTTTCTTTCTTTGAGATACTGTAACTGGTTCATCAAAAAGGGGTGAAGCTAACTAAAGGCTGACTCCTGAATAAATTTAAATTGTTATGAACTCTTCATGTGGGAGCCTAAGAGTAAAGGTATGTACTCATCTGCAGGGCCGTAGCTAGGCGGTGGCTAGGTGGGCGACCGCCAAGGGCACAGGTAAGAAGAGGGCGCAAAATTAACCATGAAAAATCCCGCCTTTTTTAGGCTGGTGCAATTTATCAAGCAATATAAATGCCACATTAGTGGAATAAATCTTTCAGGTTATTAAAAATTAATGCACGTGAACTATCTATACCTATAGTATTATGCCGATTGTCTACAAGCAAAAAGCAGTCATGCAATGTCCTTTAATTAACACGATTCATATTGACAGAGTAAAACATAAATCATGAACAGTATGGAAAGATATAACGACAATGAAAATTAATATGTACGTTATTATTGTGATGAAAGTGGTTCAACTCAATCCCTTTCCAGCTGATTGTCGTCCTCAGTGCTACTACTGTCGGCAGGATTGATTACAAAGCGATCAACAATGGCATCGCTCATACTGTTACATGCTACATGCAAAGATGACTGACCAACTATATTATTACAACAGAAAAAGCCGAATGCGCAGATCTCAATTCCTTTTGTTATTACTAGGGACCAGATTCTTAGTTTTTTACCTATTTTTTCCTTACTTCCAAAACAAAAAGCGCTCATACACTTTTTCGAATCATGTCCATAGGATTCACCCACATTAATTCTGTGGCACCTAAAAATACCTAAATGGGGTAAAAAACTTAAATATACCTAAACGGGATAAAAAACCTAAAATATGTAATTTAGGGTCCTTTTTTGTCTTTTTTGTTTGTCAGTTGAGAAATCGATATTTTGCGGGGAGAGAATAATTTTTTTCGGGTAGAAATTAATACCACCAGCGTTTCATTCAACCCATGTCGTCTAGGATGGACAGTATCAAGAGGAGAAAAGAGTACCGGCGTATTCCTTTTAAAATATTCGTACGAACAACCATTGTTGCCGTATATGAACAAGGATATAGATTTCTGTGTTTTAAAGCGCTTGTTTTTTGTTTGCCTTTAGTACTACTGCCCTCTTATTCATACTGAGTGTTCACACTGTGAGTTTTAAAAAGACGTGTTAATTAAGCCGAAACAAATGAAATCGAGTTTATTACGGCAGTGGATTGGTGACGATCTATATTTCACTACAGATGGCAAAGTAATATTTTGTCAAGCCTGCCAGAAACACGTATATTTACCTTTCTAGAAAAGGGGGAAGCTTTCGTCCCTAGTTGATCTGTTGTGCGGTTAGCATGCGTAACAACCGAAAAAGGAAAATAATCAGTTTCACATTATCCACAACCAACCATCAAGTATTTTACTCACTAAATTAGAAGCAATGGATTCGAATCCTGAGAAGGATAGTGTCTAGATAAATTACAGCATTAACTATTAACTAAGAGATAACAGGAATAACTTCACAGTTGAGAATCTTGAAAGATATTTAGTGATATACTGTAACCAGGAAATGTGAGGCAATCTTATTTTCACTGCTTCTTTTGATTGTTCAATTCTATAATATTGTCTAAGCAAGTTTACACAAATTAAGTCAATTTTGTTAAGTTAAGCTTTACAAGTATTATGTATTTAATTCTATGTAGCACATTCAAATTCATTAAACCAATTATTCTACCCGAAAACGATATTTTGACAAAAAAACCTAAAAAACCCTATTTCACCCAATGGAAAACCTAAAACAGTGTTTTTTAAAAACCTAAAAATTCAGTCCCTAGTTATTACTATTTTATTATAAATTAAGTGTGAACTAAAATTTCTTATTTTAAAAAAGTTTAGTTTTTTCAATCACACAATGCATTATTGTACATTAAAATGAATTTCTGTAACTTTACATTGAATAATATGTGTTGTGATCTGCGGCCGATGCACGCTCTGCCAGCTGACAGTACACATGCTGTTTGTTTTGATCAAGTTCCCTTCTAAGGCCGGCACTGATATTATAGTCGCTGCTATTATTTTTAATTATATTATACTGTATTGTTATTAGGGCCTGGATTCTGATGACCTAAAATTGTTTGAAAAATGACCTTTAAAATGACCCCAAAATTTAAAGAAAATGACTTAATAATTATAAAGAATGACCTAAAAATTGATATTTTATTTATAAAAATTATTATTGTACACACAAAATTATAGAATAATTTGCACATAATTGTTAAAACCTTAAATTCAGAGAGGATGTTGTAGGTCTAAAAAACTTTGATTTTTGCTGTGAATATTCTATCCTTACGGAAATTTTTACTGGCACTGAGGCACTGGCGAGTCAAACTTCGGCATTTCCTTTTGCGGTCTGCCGGATTATATTGTTTATTGAGGGTAAACAGTAGTTTGCACTCTCAAATACAAGCAGGTGGCAGACTCTGGTGCCAAGACAATCTAATAACAGCAGTAATGTAATACAACATTTTGGCGTTCCTTTGATTCTCGTTTCCGACTGAGACATGACAACACTTCAACATAGAGTGTGTCCTTCTTGCATTAAACAAACACTTAAAGACAGCACCGCTGGGGACGAAATAAATGCCCTAAAAATATAAAATTGCACACAATGTCAAAAATGACCTAATAAAAATGCATTTCTATAATCTAGAGGCTATGATTATGATTTATCTACAAATTGGCAATGTCTATGCAGCATCAATAAAAAGATGACATGTCATTAGAATCCGGGCTCTGATTATTATTGTATCTTTTAACTAAGCGATTTTTAAATTAAACAGTGAAACAATATTAATGTTTGTGTTGTTTCGTCTCTTGTTGATGTTGGTGTTGCTTCTGTTGTATAGGTAAGAATGATTTCAGTAAAAAAATGTGCCAACTAAAACTACCATGACCATCATAGCTTAGTCTAAATTATTAGTCTTGATCTATTAGGCAGTGGTTTTTTAAAGAAATGGGATAAAAAAAACCTTCTGCAATCGAATTTAAGAAAATCAGTTTTACAGAAATTTAAAAAAAATGTTCATTTGGAGGGCGCAGATTTGTCAAACTCGCCAAGGGCACAGAAGGACCTTGCTATGGCCCTGCTCATCTGTCATGTGAATCTGAATTAGCAGAGGCCCAATTATGGGGTACCAGATATACAAATGTAGAGAATGCCATGTGTTGTAATTTGTTAGTTTTTTTAGTTTAGCTTAACTTTTAATGATGGATCAGAAGTATGGACAGTTAAATCCCAAGTAATAAAAAGATTAATGGCAACTGAGATGGACTTTTGGAGGCTGTCTGCAGGGATATCTAGACGGGAAAGAGTCAGAAATGAAGTCATCAGGAAGAAAATGGATGTCACAAATTCGATCACTGATTTTGTAGAAGAAAAACAGCTCTTATGGTATGGACATACAAAAAGGATGTCAGAGGAAAGACTACCACAGAGGATTATGGAATGGGAACCACCAGGAAGGAAGAAAAGAGGGAGACCGCCGACCACATGGATACAAGGAATTCAGACATCAATTAGAAGAAGAAATATTGAAGAGAATTTATGGGCAGATAGACAGAAATGGAGAATGAAAATTAAATGCAAGGTGTAATCTTGGGTAACCGGAAAATGTAAATGGAAGTACATTGTAAAACCGGATAATAAATAATAACTTTTAATGATTATATGAAGGGCTTAATGGAAAATAAAGAAGAACTCTAATAAAAAGTTTAATCATCAAACGAGAGGGACAATAATTAGACTCTTTGTTAATATGTGCAAGCAATTTTAACTCCCTAACACCTTCATGCCAGCAGTTGCCATCACTGCACTTAAGGGTTCTATTCTGATATTCAGGAACCTCGGTCATTGACCTCAGTTCCATTCAAACACATATTACCTTCTATACACTTCTACACCTAAATGTATAATGTTTGAATTTATTTATTACTAGCTTAAAAGGCCCGGCGTCACCCGGGTTTTGTATTTTGTAATATGAAATTAACTTATGGAGGACTTTCGATGTTGAAACTCTAGATCCTTATATAATATGTATGTAGATTTAGAAATGAGGAAGAACGACATATGACACTCAGACTATTCCCTCAGAAAATGCTAGATATAGCTTTCTATGGCTCATAGAGGATGTTGAATGTTGCATTCCATTGCTTCTACACACCATGCCTGGGAGGAGTTCAAATAAGAAGAGAAGAAATTCTGGTTACATAAGATCTTGACAGAAAATTGTATTTCTCACTTTCATATTACCATAAAACCGTTTTGGGGCTGAAGTAAAAAAGAAATTCAATATTCTGTTGGTGGTCCTAAATCTTTCCACTTGGGTAAAACCTAATACAAATCAAGAAAAATTACCATATGTAGTAAGTGGATATGCTCTCCTTCTCACAACGTTTCGCCCAGTTCCTCATGGGCTTCGTCAGGTGACAACTGGATAGCATGGCGCTGAGGGGCTGGATTTAAAGGCTTCCCCGGTTCGCAGATGTCGTTGCTGGCGTCACTGCTGCCGATCACGGTTGGTTTGGAAGCTCGTCGTGTTCAGGCGTATGGTCATGGTTGTTAAATAAAAAGGCTGTATACCTCTGGTGTTCATTTATCCATTTCTTTGGGATCTCGTAATCGGATTTATCATTGATGTTTGGGATTGCCGGAAATTTAACGCATGGCCTTACATTTGCCATTCTCCTGGACACAATGTGTTCCAGTTTGATGATACTGTTTACTGCCAGAACGAGGGACTGGCTATGGGGAACCCGGTCTCAGGCATCATAGCCGACATCTTTATGTTTTATTTGGAAAATCTCGTTATTTGTAAGAACGTGGACAGCATAAAACTATATATGAGATATGCTGATGATATCCTAATGGTAACTCAAGGTGACATATCAGAAAGTATGTTACGTGAATTCAATAAAGGCCACGAGAGAATGAAGTTCACTCTTGAGAAATCATTACACAACTGCCTCAACTTCCTGGATCTAAGGATTGTGTTAGAAGGTACACAAGTAAGGCTAGGTGTCTACAGCAAACCCAACAAACGTGATATGTACATACATAAGAAATCAGCCCACCACTCTGGTACTAAAATTAACACTTGGCGTAACTTCATTCAGAGAGCCCTCCGCCTTTGTAACAACCCCACAGATCTTCGCCTAGAAAAAGACCGCATTTGCAGGTTGGCTGTACTCAATGGTTATGGTGATGGCTTGATAAGGAAAATCTGGAAAAAAGTGGAGCATGTGATGATGGAAAAAGTTCGAATAAAGAACGGATTCCGAAGTATGTCAGTGTTAACTTTAACCCAAGAGTGAGCGAGGATGTCTGCAAGGTTTTAAACAAATACGAGTTAACCCCGGCTTACAAAATAAGGAGAACAATTGAAAACATCTTTTCCAAACATAAAAGGATAGGCAAAACAACGGACCAGTTAAGGAATCCGGGGGTGTACTCGGTTTCTTGCAAAAATTGCAATGGACTGTATGTAGGGGAGACTGGAAGGACTATTAGTATAAGAATGAAGGAGCACGAGAGAGACATTAGAAATGGTAAAACAAACACTGGCCTCAGCCAGCATATGTATAACTACAAGCACCAGATCGGTGAGGTCAAAGCCTTAAAAATTGTGCATGACCTTACCGAGAGGAAAATAAGTGAGGCATGCAACATTATACGCAAAAAAGAGGTATGTCTTAACAACTACGACGGAGACATAAGCGACGAATGGCTGGATGTTATTAGGAGAATGGCAAATGTAAGGCCATGCGTTAAATTTCCGGCAATCCCAAACATCAATGATAAATCCGATTACGAGATCCCAAAGAAATGGATAAATGAACACCAGAGGTATACGGCCTTTTTATTTAACAACCATGACCATACGCCTGAACACGACGAGCTTCCGAACCAACCCGTGATCGGCAGCAGAGACACCAGCAACGGCATCTGCGAACCGGGGAAGCCTTTAAATCCAGCCCCTCAGCGCCATGCTATCCAGTTGTCACCTGACGAAGCCCATGAGGAACTGGGCGAAATGTTGTGAGAAGGAGAGCATATCCACTTACTACATATGGTAATTTTTCTTGATTTTTATTAAGAAATTCAATATCACTTTCATACTTTCCCTCCCAAAAACCTGGGACATAATATAGTGCATGCGTAGGACTGAAAACATTCCATCCCATTTTGTCTTCTTTTAGATGTTTAGGGCCTCTGATAAACATCCCTAGGCCTATTTCTCATCTAATACAAAGCCTACAGCTATGAGTGACGTATCAGTGGATAGGATTTGTTACCGATTTCCGATATAGCATACTCACTGGCACACACTTAAGTTGTCCCTGCAATACGACCGCTTATTCTACATCAAAATGTGAAGTGAGAAAATATTTTCCATGTTGAGGGTGGAGAAAGTTATGTGACTGCTTTATTTTCGTGGATTTTATTCTTCAAGAATTATTTTCACAAATGTATTAATTACATCGATAGTATCAGAATTTGTTAAAGCCCAGTATTATAATATAGTTTCCAAAGCCCTATGTGAACACCGTAAATAATACTTTCATTATGTAAACAATTGACAACAGAACTCTCTAACTGTGCCTCATTTTACATTTCCGACTTTTCCCGTGGATTTTCCAAACATTTTCTTTCATACAAACCTTGTCCTGACAATTACGAACACAACAAAACAAAAGTCAGCCAAATCGGTCGAGCCGTTCTCAAGTGATGCTCCGTCATACATTTTGGAAATTCATTTTTATTAAAATAGATGTTAAAGATACTCTTTGTCTGTATGGCAACCTGTTGTTGCAATAGGAAGATGTTGAAATAAAAATTAAGTGAGAAGAAAGTGAGAAGTCTTCTTATGGAGCACGTATTCTATAATATTCAAGATTTATTCTCTGCTAATCTCCAGGAAGCAGCAGAAATGTGGATATGGAGAATGCTAACAAAGACGAGTTGGGTGGATAGGAAAACAAATGAAGAAGTGCTTAATGAAGTGATGGAAGAGAGATCCCTTCTGAATTCAATTAAGAGTAGAAGAGCAAAGTTAGTGGGTCATACATTTCGGCACAATGATCTACTTATTAACATTTTTGAAGGGAAAATACTGGGAAAGAAATCAAGTGGACGTCCAAGAAATTCATTTATTAAAAACATGATAAAGGATATGGACGTGCTGTCATACGAAAATCTAAAGAGAACAGCGATGAAGAGGAAGACATGGCTACTACAACAAGGCATTGCCTTTAGATCCTGATGATGATGAATCTCCAGGACTATTAAATTTTAAGTGACATCCTTCTACTTACTCTGTACTTACAGATTTATTTCTAAATAATCAATATTATATGCAAAATATTATATATATATGCAATGTAGGTGGATGAGCATGTGTGTGTGTGTGTAATTGGGTATGTTTAACAGATTTATAAGATTTTGATATCTAGATGTAAGTTGATAAAGCCATGATTTTATGTAAATCTAACAGTGAATAAGTAAATAAATAAATAAATAATTTCAATAAATCAACACATACCTTAGTTCTGTTTACTACATCTGAATGTAAGTTCAGAATGAACCAGGAGTATTACCAGTGTGTGTTATTCTTTGAAATGCTTAACACAATCACAGAACACAGAGTCCTGCATTTAGATAACATCATAAAAGTGTTTGTATTTGAAGTATACACAAAGGTAAAATTCTTCCTTTGTTAAAACATTTGTAGGCATACATGGTATACATACATTTATATAACACAAAGATTATCATGATAAGGAAGTTCCATTAAAGTATAGGCTAATAATATAACCATTATTTTCTTCCTTCTCCCCTCTCAATAGCAAAGGTTCAATACTGATTCTATAGACACTTGCATGGACATCCACAGAAATTTTGTCAAGACGGCAAATGAACAAATTACTGCCACCACCACCATTACTATTCTACTACTAGGGGGGTTCGGGACAAAGTAAAATAGTTAATTTTCAGTCTTAATATCTCCACCAAAATTGGCTGTAAAATGGATTTTTTGTTATTATAATGTGCAACGGAGTTAGATCTTTTATCTATGAAAGCAAAATATCTGTTCTCTTGTAACATGGATTTATTCATTACTCTTAACAGCATGAAATTTCTGAAGGGACAAAGTGAAATATGCTAAAAGTACAGAAATACTTATGTAATAATTAATTTTAATATTTAACTGAAAATATCTGAAATCTTACAGCTGCATTTACATGGAGTATGATTATTCAGGTATATAAAAGAAACGCCTCCATAGTTATTTTGGAGTGCAAACTTATTTCTTCGTTCCATTCATACTCTTAGTCCTCCTTTTCTGGCCACTTGAAATACTTTTTCTCTGTTCCAGCCAACACACAGATGCATGCACAGCAGTCTTAACTTTGATTTGGCCTGGGAATAATTTACCTTCGTATTCCATGAGAACCCATTGGTATGTTTTCACCTTCTTCAGATGCGCTCCATTCTAAGTTATCACTCTCTTCAGAACTTGAACTGCCATTATTGGTTGGCTCTTGGAACAAATTTCTTTCAGCCCTCTTTTTCTTGACCCCTGAAATCTTCTTATCCTTCTCCCCATCTGCTTCCTTCACCTCTTTCAAGTACGGTGACGTTTGCCTACAAAAGCTTTAGGTTGAGGCATGATATCCTGGAGTGAATACAGTTTGGAACCTACCCAACTTCTTTCTAGAAGTGACTTCTAGCTCTTTGTGTTTTTTTATTTCTCCTGAAGAGAGTAGCAAGAGGCATTGCATGTGATTTTGCTGCAGAATTAACTGACAATCCCTCCTCTCTCACAGCTTTCAGTGCTCCTCCTACCAGCTGTGCTGGATTTTCTTTCATGTTTGCGGACCATCTTTTTGGTTAGAACAAGGATTAACAAGAAATAGTCACTTTGCCCCAATAGGTAATTTCACTTTGCCCCGCAAACAGACAAGATAACTAAACCAAATCTAAACAGAAAAGTGCAAGTAAAAGTAATAATTTTTTAATGTGAGATCATAGACAGTAATGACTCTAGTCAATTTATCAAACTTGAAATTCATAGCAAATATAGGTAAAATACCACAGCTTCCAATATAAACTTATGGAATTACAATTTTCATACAAAAAACATGTTTACTTCTGATACATCTTCACAATTCAACATTCAGCAGCCAATTGAATTTCCAATGTAACCAAATATCCAGAGGCATAATTATATCAATGGAGGTAGAACTAAGTGAAGCCAAATTAAAATAGTTTAAACTAAAAATTTCACTTTGGCCCAAACTCCCCTGCTACTATTACTGCTATTACTATTACTACTGCTATAACCACTTTATTATTATTGTTATTATTTTTATTATTGTATTAATTTTTATTATTATAGTTAGGCCTATTATTTTTAATATTATTATTATCACTCCCTTTGTAGAGTACCAGTAGCCATACTTCCATAAAGTCCCTGGATTAGCTTACCTTAGAAGTGAGTCCTGTCTACTCAGTGGTAGTGTAGTGGGTAGTGAGACCTCTGAAGGGCTGCTCTAAGGTGATTTGTGGAGCTCTGTGATGCCATCTATGTCACTGTCTACTTCTCCCAAAAAATCTGCATTTCTGAGGTCTATATTGGACTGAAGTTCATGTAGCTATTGAGTCATCACTCCCAGTGTCGCTGCTGCTGCTACTGCCCCTGTTAACACTAAACGTTAGCTTCTCAACATCAGGTTTTACTTGTCCTTCTGCTTGAATGTACTGGCTCTATAGTTGCTTACTGACACATTGATTTCCATTCCCTTTCTCCTATTTCTGAGAACCGTTATTCACACAATCGCCACACGTCATCCATCTTGAATGTCACATTGTCACACTGTGACCCACTTTTTCATATTTGAACTAATTTTTTCAATTGCGTTTAAGTCCAGGTGATATGGTGGCACTTGAAGAATTACATGCCCACCTTCCTCCAAAATTGTATCTATGATATAATTACTGTCTTGGCTTATGCAGCTTTACAAGGTCACACAATTCTGCTTTCAGCATTTCATTTCAGAATGGAATTTTGTTTTTCAGAAGCCAATCTTGCATATTCTTTTTTCTGCTTGCAGATGTGGGGCACTTATCTCTAGTCACATTATGACTACAACAGATTTTGCAGGTATATTTGGCTTTAATTTCTTTCATCCACCATATGTGACTTTCTGCATTCATGTCCTTGTGGTAATTACTGTACCACTTTGTGTGTTTGATTTGAAGGTCAACTGAGCATTAGTAGTGAAACCCTTTTCTGTTCCTACATGCACATTTGTCAATTTTTGTTCTTTGCATGCAGGCACCATACAGCCTTGTGAACTATTATTGCCCCATGCTTTCATTTTTGTGTGCGAACTGTGAATGTACGTTTTGCCAGTTAAACAATAGGATGATCCTCCTAGTGGTATTTTGCAATAGCACATAAAAACAACACATGAACACTACTTATATTGTGCATTTTAACAAAAATCCATCTGTCTTGTTACATCTTTCACCATCAAAATATGAGGCGTTTGAATACTTTCAGCAAATTGGATTCTTTTCCTTTAAAGCCAATTTTTCTTGCAGTTTTCACAGCTTTCACAGTAGGATCTCTATTCTCATGAATGTAAAATTCCTTTATGGCCCTATACACAACACACATATCAAAATAATCTAAATATGTACATGGTTTCGGCCACATTTGTTCCGTTTTGGAGTACTGCATGCAGAAACTGTGCCATTCTGTACCTTAATCATCTCCTTTTTTATCTTCTTTATCATAAATTTCGAAACACCTGTTGCAGCTGCAATGTGCTCGTGAACTTTGTTTGCCCTAACATGGCGATGCAAGTTAGCTATTACCAAGGAACTTTCAGTATGACGTCAGTTCCTCCATCCCTCCCCCCCTCATTGCAGTAGTGTAGTGAGCATCAAACCCTAGACAACATTTAGCTGAGCGGGAAAGCTACAATCATACCTGAATGTCTTTCTCCTAAGCAGTCATACCACTCTATAATCATCCTAACTTACAAGCTAAGGGCCCGTACTAAAAAAACTCCATGGCTGTACATCCCAGAATGGACTAGGCCCACCATCCAACTGCTGCATGATCTATCCTAGGCCTAAGGCAAGACTAGGGGCATGTGGTCAAAATGCTGACACTCAAGGCTGTTATTGATGGTTTCTGTGACCAGAGCCATTCCTGAGCCATCAAGTAGCTCCATAGTTTGAATCATGAGGCTGAGGGCACCACGTTGGGGCCTGCACCCCCGAGGTTTATTTTGTGTTATATGATGACTGACTGCATGGATCAGGATGTCTACTGATTTTCGATGGATCTAATTCAGGACTTTCATTACTTTTCCTTTGCCTCTTTAGTTAAGTTCATGACTTCTCGACAGTGTGCATGGCATAATGATAAAGTATTATTTTTAATGAACCCCTATCTGAAAGCCAGTTCAGAAGAAAGCTAAATGTCATTCCTAACTCATGGAAATCGCATGCCAACAGAATAATGTAATCATGTAAGACTTGCACTATGCCATTTACCAAACTCATGTGTTTAAAGAAAAAATATTCAACTCTCATCTAGGACGGGGTTTATCTTTTTACAGGACTTATGGATTCTAAGAAAAAAATATTCAATTACAGTAAAATTATACTAGGAAAACGTGTACCTCCCACCTTAAGTCTCCTCAGTCAAAATGTATAAATTTATCATATTTTTTATCACTGGAGACAATTACAGTGTGGGATAGAAATTCGGTAAAACTATCAAATCAATATCTAGTTCACAGGGGTTTACTTGTTTTCATTTAGGTGCTAGCAAAAAAAATTCTGACCACTCAATTTCATTACTTTTTCATTACTTTCATGATCATCTGTTCTTTTTGATTACTTTCATGACTAGAAGACACCCTTTTATCTAGTGGTTAGTGTTGCTGATTAGTGATCTGTAGGCTTGGGTTTGATCCCCAGTACCTACTCAATTTTCTCTTAGATAGGGAAGTCTGGAATGGGGTACATTAGCCTTGTATGGGTAACTGAGGAGTTACCTGATAAAGAAGTAATGGCTCCAGCCATGAAGACCGCCATATTGAATGTGGGTGTAAGCACGCTGTCCACATGCTTCAGTCCTACCATTGGCCAATTTTAAAGAATGGAGTGGTTGGGTGGTAGGCCTTCGCTGTCCATGCGATGTCATGGGGTTAGTTCAATGGGTTTGTCTCAAATTTTCTTAGCAGGAAGAATATTATTGTTGCTATAAATTATTACAGAAGGCCTATCTACCTGATTATATAACTACTGGCTTACATTCTTAAAGCAGCTTCAAATGCTGGATGAAACCTATAAGTTTATACACTAAAACTTAACATAATAATTAGGCTATATAAGAGTTGAATTTTTACACAAAAACTTCGCTTTTGGTATAGTTGAAGTATAACTGTTGATAATGGTTGTGAAGGCGCCAAAACTAGTACAGGTAAAATATACCAAAAGTGAAGTTTTTGTGTAAAAATTAAACTCTTATATAATTATTATGTTATATAACTTCATTGTGTTAACTTCCAATACAATTTAATACTAAAACTTAAGTTTCAGTTCAGATGTTAGAATAGTTAAAATCAATTGTTTACAGCTCTATTTTTGGTGGTTAATTAGATTTACTCAGGCAATCTATCAATCGTGATGTTGGGCAGGAAACACATAATGGTACGTAAGGATATACAGACACCATTACATTTCTTCTGTGTACAAGCGGTGGGTGAGGTGTTCTTAATAATTATTAGGAAAGTCTCTTTCTTTTAACAACTCTTGTTGTGTTGTGATGAAAGAAGTGACAGGAGATTGCAGAATATTTTTCATTTTGTGAACTGTTTGTGATCTCGGTTCAAATTATTATAAATTCAATATTAGTATCACATCTTTTGATCTTCTATTAGTTGCACATGTTGGAATATTATTAAGCATAAGAAGAGTAAAAATCTGATGTGAAACTCACATAACTTCCTCTGATCAAATAAGTTTACCTTTTAGTATGATGTATTATGTTTAACATTCTCTTCATGTAAATTGGTTATAAAAATGAAGAGAATGTCATTACCACATGGTATCACATCCCTGAAGGATACACAAAAATAAAATCTGATTAATGCACTCGTGTAACTTTCTTTACTCTAAGCATGGCTAATAAGTTACATCTTTTTCACTTCATGCTCTGATACAGAATAAGGGGCCGCATTGTAAAGAGCACATATTCAGTTGTTTCAACCTGAGGCAAAACTTTATTGTTCACCAGGCCAGACTGAGTTTCTACAAATAGTGGGTGGCTTATAACTACTCTTCAGAGAATTTTTTCAAAAAAATGTTTCAACTAGAAGTTTTAGCTCTTAGTATAACCACTCTATGTATAAAATTTAAACAAAATTGTTATAGCAGTTTTCTATAAAATCGCGAGAAACGAAATTTAAGTCCCCTTAAAAATAATATAAAGCTGTTGCCAATCTTTGTGTCACATCCTCAGAAGATACCTAACCCAAATACAAAATTTTGTTTTCATATGATTTTCCGTTCTGGGGTGTTCACAGACACACACACACACACATGGACTTGTTTCCAAAACTAGTTTTTTGGGTTCAGGAGACCTCAAAACTTGTATTTATGTTAAGAACTCAACTTCAAATTTGGGGACAAAAACAATACTTCCTCTACCTATGGTAGGGTCAGAGAAAGTAAAAAAATGCATGTCACTATGAGTTATTAGTCACATTAGTCACATGAGAAATATGGACGCAAAGGTTGACTATGATCAGGGTTGCCATATTATCTGACAAAAGAAATTGGGACAATATTTGGGAAGGATAAGTACAAATATAATGAAACGAGTTTATTTTTAACGCGATTTACCCTATCGGTCTTTTTTTCTGACTTCATTATATATCTCAGTTGGTTCTTATTTTTCAAAGTATGCTCATAAAATTTACTACACCTGAAATTTTTAATGTTTTATCGTAATAACAAGATTGCTTTAACTGATGATACTTTCAATCTAATAGGCTTGTCAGACCACTGAGCATTCATGAGCGAAAATATTCTTTCCACATTAGCATTATGTCTAGGAATGCAAAAATAAAACTGAGCTAATTTCAATAATTGAAGCATTTAGTTTTATAAGGGTCTAAGTCAGTGGCGGCCTCTGATCATGTTGCAGTGTTGCACAACGACCAGTTTTTAATGCAAAGAATATTTAGATTTTTTATTATAGTACTGCATATGCCTACTATTAAACTACTTCGAAATCGTCTTTGTGATAGGTTCTTATCGACTGAAAACATGCTACACCTGATATTTGACCATTTTAAGTCATTTAAACGTGTAAATGCACGGAGGGCGTCGCATTAGAAAAGCCACGACTTGCTGCCTCATCTTGCCGGCTAGTAACGGGTGCGAGAGGCTTGACTTGGTGGTAACCCGCCCGGGGCTTAAAGGTTTTCGTCGTCGCTTTCACTCTGCGAACAACTGCTAGAGCACGTCGCGTCGGCTGCTGTCTGCAAGCAGGTTAGGGCGCGAGCTATGAACTATGAAGTCCCTCACAGAGATGCTAATTGCCAATTAGTCACTTTGTGGCGAAACCTATATTGCTAATTTCATCTATCTATTAGACACTAAACTAAACTCCCTGTCTCTACATCCCTAGAGGGACTAGGCCTACTATCCGACATCCTACTTCTCAATCAAGTATCTCCTCAATTTGTATCAGGAGGCTGAGTACACCCCATTCCAGACCTCCCTACTTCAGAAAAATTCGATTAAGTACCGGGGAACGAACCCAACCTAATGTTTACCCACTTACCCATGAGCTAGAAACATGAAATTTGGCAGCTTTTAGCCTACAACCGATGGAAAATTCCAAAAAGTTCAACATTTTATATTTTACCCTCCAAAAAGAAACTTCGAAAATCTTTACAGGCATTAATGTTGACCCACTTCCACATGAGCTAGAAATATGAAATTTGACAGACTTATAGCTTTTAGCGTGTAACCGACGAGAAAATTCCAGAATGTTCTAAATTTTAAATGTTTACCCCAGAAAAATCTTAAAATCGTTCCACAGTTTTTTTTAAGGTTTAGTATGGTTAAGTAGTTATTATGGGCTACGGCAGTCTAAATGCAATTAATGTATCTCTTCTATAAAGTGTCAGTTTAAAAAAAACAAACAAAAAACTTTTTCTTAGAACCACACAGAGAGGCAGAGCCTCACTGGGAGTTTGAAGGTTTAGCCCCGAACGAGCAAAGCGACTATTTATATATTATCAGGTTAGGTGTTTAATTCCTGTAAAACCACCCCCCCCCATGACTGAGTGGTTACATTGCTCGCCTTCCACCGCTGGGACCCGGGATCGAATCTTGGTGGATCCATGTGGAATTTGTGGTGGACAAAATGGGCGGGGCAGGTTTTTTCGGGGTACTTCTGTTTCCCGTGCCACATATTCCATCAGAGCTCTATTCATCATACTATGGCCATTGGTTGCAATAAAGGAATTATAATTCCCATAAAATAGTGCAACACCCTGTTCCTACACCCACGATCCGCCACTGGTCTAAGTGCCAAAATCATGATTGTGTAGAAAACACGACATATACCCGTAGAAAAACGTGCTGTAGAAAACAAGACATAGACCCATAGAAAAACGTGCCGGAGATAGACCCAACACTACGGAGACTTGAATGATTGAAAAAACTATACACACTTTGCATCAACTTGCTTATTTTTGTAACTTTCAATTTCAATTGTTAAAGTGTCATTTGATTAATTATTGCCTGTTGGAAAGAGAAATGTATGGTTGTTATGAGATAATCTTAATTTAATTGTAGATTTGTAGGGTTAAGAAAAATGGAAACATTTAGTATTGTTCTTGTCTTGGCCATTAGCAGTAAACAATAAAATCAGGATTCTTATGATTTTATAGATTTTTGGTAGATCACTTTTTTGTTTCACAAAATTGAGACAATCCCACTTTTTCAGGACTTCGGCAACCCTAACTATGATAAGATGCATTGAGAGTGATTTAAATCTTGGCACCAGTTATGTCGAGGTGAACATCACATGATCAGTTATCTCTAGTACTATACTTTCCCCTGAAATGTTTCCTATTAAAAAATCATATCCTCCCTTTAAACTTGGAAATTTAAAATGTTCAACTGTTTCAAATTAAATTTATTTACAAGACTTTTACAACAAAAAAGAAATCAATTATACATGATTTGTGTTGGAAATGCAATTTATATCTTGTAATTCAGTGCTGAACGACTATGATGTATAAGGGAGCGCCGAATCTTGAAGGTAGGGCTTGTCCTGGATGATGAAAGACTGCTTCCTTGCTGTAAATAAAAACAGTATGGAGGGATAATGTATTTACTCAAAATAAGCTTATTGCCAGTATCACTACCCATCATTAATAGTAGACCTATATTTCATTCGAGTTGATATCAATAAAACTGTTGGAACAGAGAATAAGAGTGTTTGTACCATGCTGCCAGGATTGATGGTTGATGGCATTGGTTGAGCAGAGTAGCGAGCTATTAGGAGTTATGAGTTAACCCATGTAGAAATTCTTCTTTAAACTACAGAATATCGTTTCTGTTATAAAATATTCTCATTGGAAACCATGATGATCAGATTGCATACCTTGGTTTGACAAAGACAGCAGTGTCTTTTCAGGGAAAGATGGTGAAGAACAAATTCACATACCAATTCACCTACCAGTATTATTTGAGACTCAAATGATTAAAATTTAATTTACAATTTTTTTTATTTTCCTTTTTTTACTATTATATTTAATATCTTGGAGAAATAATTACAGACACAAATAGTAAAGGCAGAAGTTAAGAGTAGACTCAAATCAGGAAATGCTTGTTTTTATGCAGTTCAGAAACCCTTATCCTCTCATCTTCTGTCCAGAATCTAAAAATAAAGATTTATAAGACTATTATCTTGCCGGTCGTATTATATGGATGTAAGGCATGGTCGCTTACTCTTTGGGAAGAACATAATCTGAGAGTGTTCAAAAACAGGGTGCATAGGAAAATATTTGGGCCTAAGAGAGATAAAATGGGAACTGGAGAAAACTGCATAACAATGAGCTTCATGACCTGTACTCTTCACCAGATATAGTAAGTAAGGATGAAATGGGCTGGACATATTGCGCGCATGGGGGAGGAAAGACATATCTCAAAAGGATTGACTGGGAGACCCGAAGGGAAAAGACCACGTGGAAGACCTACATGTAGGTGGGAGGACAATATTATGATGTATTTAAGGGAAGTAGGATTTGCGAGGGATGATTGGATCGAGTTAGCACAGAATATAGAGTGTAGGCTACTGTATACCCCCATCCCCCCCCCCCGTGGGAATTTCCGACTCATATATTTTTTGTTGGTATTGCCATCTAGTTTCAGTTTTTAGTTGTTTTCCCCTTAACAATTACAGCTTTTACCCGGAAACCCCGGAAAACTACGGAAATCCGGAGAAAATGAGTTTGTTTTAATTTTTCTTTATTCTTTGCTCCTAATATGCCCATGGAATTTCTGACTCACATATTTTTTGTTTAGTTTAAGATTTTATTTGTTTGCCTCTTACCAATTACAACATATCCCCGGAAAACCTGGAAAACCACGTAGCCTATATACGAAGAAAATGACAATGTTTTATTTTTTAAATATATATTTGTTCTTTGCTTCTAATATTCAAAGGGAATTTCTGCCTCATATGCTGTTTTGTTGGTATTGCCATCCAGATTAAGGTTTCAGTTGTTTGCCCCTTATCAATTACAGCAAATCCCCAGAAAACTCCGAAAACCACGGAAACCCGGAGAAAATGACTTTGTTTTCATTTTTTAAAATCTTAGTTCTTTGCTCCTAGTATTCAAAGGGGATTGGTGACTCATATGGTTTTGTGTTGGTATTGCCATCTAGATAAGGTTTCAGTTGTTTTCCCCTTATAAATTACAGCATATCCCCATAAAACTCGGAAATCCGGAGAAAATGACTTTGTTTTAATTTTTTTTAATTTTAGTTCTTTGCTCCTAGTATTCAAAGGGGATTGGTGACTCGTATGCTTTTATATTGGTATTACCATCTAGATTAAGGTTTCAGTTGTTTGCCCCTTATCAATTACAGCATATCCCCGGAAAACTCCGAAAACCACGAAATTCCGCAGAAAATGAGTTCGTTTTAATTTTAAAAAAATCTTTGTTGTTTGATCCTAATATTCCCAGGGAATTTCTGACTGTCATATTTTTTTGTTGGCAGTGTCATCTAGATTAAGGTTTCAGTTGTTTGCCCGTTATCAATTACAGCATATCCCCGTAAAACCCGGAAAACCACAGAAATCCACATAATTTCTAAAACTCGGAACTTGTGATCTACAGTCACTGAAATCGTTATTGCTAAATAATTCGTATGCTTCAGGTGTGTCCTTTGCAGGTTCAAAAGGGTGAGTATGTGGACTATGAGATATCTGCCACAATTGTAAAGGTCACATGCCAAGAAAAGGGGAATCATATCTTCTAAACATGCCAAGTGTACGTCAAAGTTGCTTTCTTTATTTGCTCGCTGAAAATAATTAATCTCAAAATCAATGACACTTTGTCCATATTAGCATTCCAAAATTGTGCTGTTTTACCGAATGTCCCTTCTCTAACTTCAGTCAAGAAAGTTTGGTAGTGACTGTGGAAGGTTTGGCAAGATAAATTAGAATATGAAGTGTATTCTGCCAGGTTTTCAATCACTTTCACCCCTTCAGTATAAGGATTTTTTCCTGTATTCTTTGTCATGCTGTGTTTGGTAAGGGGAAAACAACTGACACCTTCAACTATATGGCAATAGCAACAAAAATTATGTGATTCAGAAATTCCCTGGGAATATTTTTTTCAAAGAGCAAAGATTTTAAAGAAATTAAAACAAACTAATTTTCTCCGGATTTTCGTGGTTTTCGGAGTTTTCCGGAGATATGATGTAACTGATAAGGGGAAAACAACTGACCCTTAATCTAGATGGCAATACCAACACTTAAGCATATGAGTCACAAATTCCCTTTGAATATTAGTAGCAAAGAACTAAGATTTTAAAAAATTAAAACAAAATAATTTTCTCCGGATTTCCGTGGTTTTCAGGGTTTACGTGGATATGCTGTAATTGATGACGGGCAAACAACTGAAACGTTAAACTAGATGGCAATACCAACAAAAAAACATATGAGTCAGAAATTCCCTGGGAATATTAAGGAGCAAAGAACAAAGATTTTAAAGGAATTTTTAAAAAATAAATTTCTCCGGATTTCCGTAGTTTTCGGAGTTTTCTGGAAATATGCTATAATTCATAAGGGGCAAACAACTGAAACCTTAATCTAGATGGCAATACCAACAAAAGATACGAATCAGAAATTCCCTTTGAATATTAGGAGCAAAGAACAAAGATTTATAGGAGCAAAGAACAAAGATTTTAAAAAATTAAAACGAAGTCATTTTCTCCGGATTTCCGTGGATTTCGGAGTTTTCCGGGTAATTGATAAGTGGCAAACAACTGAAACTTTAATCTAGATGGAAATGCCAACAAAAAACATATGAGTCAGAAATTCCCTTTGAATATTAGGAGCAAAGAACAAAGATTTAAAAAATAAAACATAGTCATTTTCTCCGTATATACGTGGTATTCCGGGTTTTCCTGGGATATGTTGTAATTTGTAAGGGGCAAACAACTGAAACCTTAAACTAGATGCCAATACCAACAAAAGTGTGTTAGTCAGAAATTCCCTGGGATTATTAGGAGCAAAGAACAATGAAAAATTAAAACAAATTCATTTTCTCCGGATTTCCGTGGTTTTCCGGGCTTTCCGGGTAAATTCTGTAATTGATAAGGGGCAAACAACTAAAAACTTAAACTAGATGGCAATACCAACAAAAAAATATGTGTCGGAAATTCCCACGGGGGGGGGGGGTTCATATTGGTGGCTCATGGTCTAATAGGGTTGAATGGCAGGCTCAGGTAAGCATGGCAATGAACTTTCGGGTTCCATAAAATAGATAATATTCCTTAGCTTGCTGAGAAATTATCTATTGCCAATGAGTAAGTAATAGTATTATTATCGTTAACTACTGTCTTAGATCTTGTAATCGATGTTACTGAAATTCTTGATAAGAAGGACACTGTATAAGGCATTCTTTTTAGATTTGTCCAAAACATTCAACTTGCAGAATCACAATTCACTACCGTATTTGATAGTGAATTGTGATTCAGCAAGTTGAATGTTAATAAAATAGAAAATCTAGGCACTAGAAGTATTCCTGTAAAATGGATAAAATCCTACTTAGAAGACAGTAAGCAGCTAGTAGGCCTACAGATTATGCATCTCACAGGTGGAGAACTTAAAAGCTACCTATTTGAAACACTAGCCATTGAACTGGGTGTCCCTCAAGGGTCCATAGGACCAATCCTCTTCCTCTTGAACCATCAGTAAACTCCACCATTCAGTTTCAGATGATATGAGCATAACATTCAAAGTCACGAGAACTCAAGGAAAGGTAGACATAATCAGACAATTAAACAGGCTACACATTTTCTTTCCCTGAAACAATCTTTCCACCCCAGGGTGTAAAATTCTAACAAAATCTCAGAGCATCTTACACTCAAGTTTTGCTTGCAGATAGATGTGAAGCTGAGATTTTAAAGATTCCATTACATATTAAGTATTAATTTTGTTTGTTTGGGAGCATCAATACAATTATACTCAACATACTCATATCATTGTATTTAGAAAAAAATTACATAATTGGTTAGTTTGTACTTTGTAACCCTTTTTATACCTTGGATGAATACTTCAATTGTAATAGTGTAATTTAGCTTAAAATATGTGTTATTTGTAACTTAGAACTTAGTAATTTAGCTGTAGTTTTATATTAATTCTATTTTTAGATTTGTATTAGACTTTGTCTATTGCTGTAATGGCCTAACGACAATTAAATTTATTTATTTATTTATTATTATTTGTTTATAACGTTTTGTGAAACAATGTGGAAGCCATGAATAAAGTATGAAAAGTAACAGAATTTCTGCATACCTTTTTGGAACCAGATGGGTCCGTAAGATCACGTGCAGCTTTAGATGATGTAGATGCTGATGTGGGAATGATGCTTCGTGGCAAGCATGCTTCCATCATGAAAGACACAGAAAAGAAAGTATGCATTTTACAGCTATTATCAAAGTATAATATAGTCACATGCTTCAGGTTCAATTTATTTACACTCTAAACAAAACACGAAATTAGGAGTAAATATATATCTAGGGAAACCCACACATATATTTATTTTTCCTGTGAGAAACCACTAGAGTGACCAACATTTGATTATGAAAATAAGGCAAATTTTAGTGGAATTTTTGGGACGTATATCCTACAGTAATTGTTCAGATAGTTAAATTTTGAAATATTATCATATTAATTTTAATTATACCACATACTGCCATAATATAATATTAAATATCCATAATTATTTGTTGTATGACAATACTGAATGCAATTACAAATGTCTATTTATTTATTAAACTTACTTTTCCTGACTTCAAATATTCCTTAAGTTACTAAGTATAATACATTATAAATACTTATTAAGCGCCAGAATGGTACTTTTTGAGATTTTGTGGGGGACAGGAAAATGTCTGTCCGTCTATCTGTCTGTTTGGCTGTCCGTGTATCTGTACAAATGATAACTCAAATATGTTTTAGCGGATTTTCATAAAACTTGGTATATGCATGGACGTCCATGCATACGTATACGTCCATGGGAAGAAGCCTATTGATATTGGACCAAATTGTTTGATTGGTAAAGCCCAATATGGTGCCTATTTTATGGTAATATGATAGAAAGAACTTAACAAATGAAAATCATGCTAAATTGGTATACTGGGATTGTGAGTCAGTTGGAGAATTTAATGTTGTACCGGCACGTTGCCATGGTAGCTCAGTTGGTTAGAGCATCGGCACAGAGAGCCGAAGATCCTGGTTCAAATCCCGGCTATGGCATTGAATTTTTCATTCTGACTTCACGTGTCCAAATGAAAATCAGTTCTCATGGCAACATATTGTTTTACATTGTTCTTATACGGCTTGGGAAGTTGCAATACAGGTAGCTTTGACAAATAACACTACCCACATATTCCTTCTAGGGATGGGTCGATACCAGATTTTCTCGATACTCGATACCGTTACATGATTTTTCCCTCGATACTCGATACTTCGATACTCGATACAGTCAACATTTCCAGTTTCATTAAATAGGTACATTCAAAATTAAAAGTTGAGAGAACTGTGTAATACCAACTAAATTAATTAAGTGTGCATACTTAATTAGACAAAATTATTTTTAAACTCAACAATAAAGCTAAAATTAATTTTTGAAACAGTCCACTTACAAGCTTTTGTTAAAAAATACTAGTATTCTCACTTAATAGTAGAATTTCAGAATTACCAAAGTATCGAAAAAGTATCGAGCGAGTTTTCTGAAGTATCGCTCGATGCCGATACCATGCAAGTATCGAGAGTATCGAGGTATCGAAAGTATCGAAGACCCATCCCTAATTCCTTCATATATGCTTATCAAATTAGACCTTTGTTGTTCCATGAGCCCTGCTTAATGAATTGATCTGGAGATTAACAAAACCATTCTGGCGCTTTGTTACATCAGTTTACCTGATTTTATTAAGTGCCAGTATGGTACTTTATGAGATTGTGTGGGGGACGAAAAATGTCTGTCCGTCTGTCTGTCTGTCCGTCCGTGTGTCTGTACGCGCTCTAACACAAATACACTTTTTCGGATTTTCATGAAACTTGGAAAACACATTTATAATGTCAATGGGAAGAACCCTATTGATATTGAACCAAATCGGTTCACCGGTACCGGAGTAATGCCCAATTTAGTGCCTATTTTAATAGATTATGGCGCCTTTCTAATAGAAAGGCGCCATAATTCAAATACGCTGTATCGGATTTCCATTAAACTTGGTATACGCATTTATGACATCCATGAAAAGTACTCTGTTAAATTTGAACCTAATCTGTTGACCGGTACCGGAGTAAAACCCAATTTAGTGTATATTTTAAAGGCGCGATAGCTCAAATACGCCTTATCGGATATTTATGAAACTTCGTATACGCATTTATACTATCCATGGAAAGACGTCTGTTGATGTTCAACCAAATCGGTTAGCCAGTACCGGAATAATACCCAATTTATTGCCTTTTATGTTAATATATGAGAAGTCGCGATAACTCAAATATGCTTTATTGGATTTTCCTGAAACTTTGTATACCCATTTATAATGTACATGGGAAGACGTCTACCGATATTGGACCAAATCGGTTGTCCGGTACCGGAGTAAAACCCAATTTAGTGTCTATTTTAAAAACGCGGTAACTCAAATACGCTTTACCGGATTTTTATGGAATTTGGTATACACATTTATAGTGTTCATGGGAAGAGGTCTGCTGATACTGGATGAAATCGGTTCACCTGTTTCGGAGTAATGCTCAATTTGGTGCCTATTTTATGATAATATACGTATTCGAAAGAATTTATATATAAAAAAAAAGCAAATCATTTATCATGACAACATAGTCAATTGTTTTACTGTGATATTTTACGGCTTTGGAAATTAAAATAGAGATAGCTATGACCAAAAACACTATTGTTTTACATGCGCTTATAACTTACAACTAGACCGTTAAACTGACCCAGGTGACCGAGATGGTAACGTTTTGGCCTCACGTTATGGAGTTCCATGGTTCAAATCCCGAAACCAGCCAATTTCACTTTCTTTTTCGTATTTTTATGTGAGTGTGCGATTGTCAAGATATCAAAAATCTGTACAGTTCAGCTGATGCTGGAAGATTTTAATCTGATTAAAAAGAAAACTAGACCTTTGTTCTTCCCTAAGCCCTGCTTAATGAATAAATCTGGAGCTTAACTTGTAAATCAATTAAAAAAACATATTCTGCATATCATAATTGCAGTCATAACTGATTAAAAAAAACATACTGGCACTTTTTTACATCAGTTTACCTGATTTTATATTTATCTACATATGGCTGCAGCTTTGATTTTCCTGTCTTGCTATACAAACTATTAACAATCATAATCAAAACTGACCACAACTGGTACCATTATTTCTGATTTAATTAACTGTAAGTTAATTTGATTTCTTTTATCTATCCATTTATTTCTCATCACTGAAAAAAATTATCTCAGTGTGGGCACTTTGCCAGATTAGCAAGGACTGCTAACATACCTGGTGTGATTGCAAAACTTCATGGCTGGGACTTGGGAACTGTTAATTTAAAGAAAAGTGCAATAAATAAATTTAAATAAGTAGTATTTATGCATAAACAGATTGTATCAATTTTTAATTAAATATAATAAATAAATTTTGTTTGTCAATGATATATTTCAAAGGGCCATCAATTTTTTAAGAGATGTATTTTTGCCAGAACTATTATATTATTGCAGAATATGGCCTATTATGCAAAATCATTTAGATGTCTAGAAAAGTTTTCTCAGGACACTGCGGCAGTTTACTTAAAACCAGATCTGTCCTGGTAAAAGCAGGACATCTAAACCAGGTAAGGTCATGCCACATGCGATTATTACCAACACTTTTCTGTTAAGATCAGCTGTTTTATTTTCCAGATTTTTTTTTAAGTAAAACTTTTTTATTATTATTATTATTATTATTATTATTATTATTATTATTATTTTTTATTATTATTATTTTTTATTTTAAAATTATTGTTACTACATATATAATTGAACAAATACAGTTTTAAGTTTAACATCAGAAATAAAATATTTCAGATTAAAATCTCTGGTGCCACTAATAGTATCTAGTGTTATTAATATTGTATTTATTATTATATGATTTTTATAATGCTTCACCATACATAAAATTATACATTATTTTCATATCTTCTTTTGCTCATACATAGTTTATACCCAATTCCTATGTTTAATTTGTTATGATCAAAGGAGCTGCAAATATGAAGATGTTTCACTGTTTTCTCCTTGTGATTTTACCAAAAAACAAACAAACAAACAAAAATAAAAAGTGCATGAAGAATGATAAAATTATGAGGCTAGTTACATCCACCTACTTTTCCTGTTCTAAATTTTATATTGATTTATTTGTTTAACTATTTATTTAACTATATTAATATGTATTTTTATTACTAGAAGAAATCATTTTGTATTTATAACATCAGAACATTATTGATAGAACTACTTAAACAACAGGATATCTCAGAATCTTTATATTTTTTTATTTTCATGTAATGGTATTATAAATTTTGTATTTCTGTTGTAAGTTAACATAATAATTCATTAATGTAATGTACTGTATATTTTGTAAAGAAATTTTCACATTGTACATAGGCATACTTTTTATAACTGTAAATTTATATTTTTACTTGTATGTATCCATAACATAACATAACATGTAATATGTTCTGATAGACAGAATAAAATAAAACAAAATCAAAATACTTGTGATTGATATTCCACATATCCTTACGCCGATTTATGTGCTAAATAGTCAAAAATAAAACGTAGCAATAAGATTAACAGTATCTCAGCACTAAGCAAATATAGTAAGTAGCCTACAGTCTAGAAGTAGGTCCCAAGTGACTTGTTGTTAGTGCCTAGTGAAAACAAAAATTCTGCCAAATTTTCAAAGCTCTAAAAAATTAAATAAATTTTGCAAATCTGGTTAATGCAGGTTTTCTTCCCCTTTCTGTTCACACTCACTGTAAAATAACGCTGATGTTTCTAGTGTCATTAAAATTCAGTACTCTTGTATCTACACTATTCACTTTTGTTTCACCTTCAACGCATATCAATTTTATGTGTAGCAAACTGTCAAGAGTGTTATTCTTGCTTAGGAATTTGAAAAACTATATTCCATTCTTGTATGTCAAAGGAGCATATTTCGCCTTTTTTCAAAGTCTATTTAGATATGGTCTAATTTTTTATGGTAATAGCTCACACATAAACAAAATACTGATGATACAAAAGAAAGCAGTAAGAATATTAAGTAATTCCTCAGCAAGAGAACACTGTCGACCTTTATTTATTAAGTTGTCTATACTTACTGATATAAATCTTTTTATATTTGACTTGGTAATTTTTACCCTAAGTAAGAACTCAATGTACAACAACAGAGATCAGATTCATAACCATAACACTCGTTTTAAGCACCTAATAGACATACCACGTTGCAGACTACAAAAAACTATGAAAAGTTACGAATACTTGGGACAAAAGCTTGTTAATAAACTACCTCGTACTGTATTGGAACTGTCACTGAAAGAACTGAAAAAAAGATTTTATACATGGCTAATGAAAAATCCATTTTATAATATTGATGAATTTCTCTCATTTCATAACAGTGATTTCTCAATACAACTTTGAAAGAATATGGCAGTATCAATTGTAATCGAAATTACATTTATATAATAAGATTGACACTGTCTATTACAGTTCTTACTGTTAAATGACAATAAATTATTATTATTATTATTATTATTTTAATGAAGAGTTTAAAATACATTTTAGCTAGTCATATAGGTAATTTAATTCAAAGATTGGAAATAAATCTATGAAATGAATGAAACCTAGCCACATGATTTGAGCCTGCAATCATTTGAATTTTACAAGATCTTGGACTTAACTCCTGGCCACAACTTTTCCACACAGAGTAAGTTCTGACTGTGGTTCACTGAATTTTGTTTCTCTTGACATTCTAGTGTGAATTTGTATTTGGAACGAGCAGCTGATTTTTTGAATGCTTTCTTTCATCTGCGTGACTACCTATGTACCAAATTTTAAGTTATGTTTGACATGATCTGAAATAACAACCATTTTTTATACAAAAATAATAACAAGATGGATTGTGTCACACTAACTTCACTAAAATTGACAATCTGAACTGCAGTTTTCAGGGGCATCTCCGCTCATCCTCAGCTAGATTGCAGTCCAGGTTAGTGTTAATTTTAGTGAAGTTAATGTATCACAGTCCATCTCATTATTATTTTTATATAATAATTACTTCACTGTATAAGCTTCCTAAATATTATGAAACCATTTGTTAGTTTATTTATTTTTTTGTGTACTCACATGTTTTCATGACTTGGGTCACTCCAGGACTCCCGATGGTGGTATTCGGTCTATCTCTGTGAATGAAAATACGAAAAATTTACAATAAGAAATCAAACACTCTGTGATGAATGTTAGTAATAAGATTATCAAATACTTACTTAACACAACGGGCAGTATTATTGGGTTGGGGCTGAGCAGACGCACACAAATGATCCAGGATATTGCGAGGGGTGATCTCTTGATGCAGTCTGCTGGAGTGTATACTGAAAAAAAAATGTTACTTTCTCACATTGATGATTCAATGTATGTTCATTAATGCTAAATATTGTTATGTTATTTTGAATTGTAAACATTGTCCAACAGAGCTCTCAGTCTATGTGAACATCCGTTTTACGGGCTGACTGTAAAGTAAACATACTAACCCATTAAGTGTAAAGAAAAAGGTGCTAGCCCATTATAATAGTTATTGAGAATACCACCAGATGTCACTGTCGTCTTCTTCCCATTCGTACAAATAATATGCACCTCCTTCATTTTATCCACTGCAGATACTAACTAACTCTTCCTACTAACTATTATTGTGCATGCATGTTACTATTAATATTATTCAAAATAACAAAATTGATTTTGATAATCAATGAAGGTTAGCCAATACGACAGTTTTGTTAAAAATAGTACTTATGTACTTTTCTTCCCCCCCCCCCCCACTCATTAAAAGCTTAGAGCTCTTTGTTATAATGATCTTGCTACTTTTCTGGTATCTGTCCATTACTTGCAACTTCAGTTTCCTTCAGAACCTCAAGAGGGAGAGCTCTATCCATTCCTGATGGTGATGCTTTGGATAAATCAAGATTCACCATTTTCAGAGATGTTTCTAATGGTTATCATATGTAGTGTATATCATATAGTGTTTTGTGTTCAATAATTTGTTGCCCACCACAAAGGTAAAAATTCTGCTACTTTCCACTTCAGTATGAAATAATCAAAAGTTTTCAATTACTACTCTAACCACAACCGAAATTAAAATTATTTTTGTTTTAAAATTGATGATAAAAAAAAAAGCATAGATCATACAAAGCTCAACCGTTTTGTTAACCTTTTTACTGCTATTAACATATAAAATGCATCACCTCAAAATATGTATAAAAACGGAGATTAAGAATAATAGCATACCAGTACTGCTTTATTTAAAATATGTGGATGTTTATCCATGTGTTAAGATTGTCATTTATGGAAAACAGTTATTGCACCGACATTTTCTTAATTTATTTCAAACTTAGGCCCCATTGATAATTTTACTTGATGAATGCCTTATTATCAGTGTATAAATTTAAGCTTTGAAAGAGTTAACTTCTGTGCACGCGTGTTACATTCTTATATTTTAAGTAACTATTAACATGTAGTTATGTAATTCATGAAACCACTCATTGTTTCTGTTGAAAATTACATGAGAATATTTTAGGTGAAAAATTATTCAGACACTGATTTGAACCCATTCGATTCATAGCACCAGATGGAATGTTCCTCCTCAATGAAATACATTTAGATTATACAGAATTGTGAGGCTCACTAATTTAGTGATTTTGTGACTGGGTTTCCACTGTTATTGTACCAGTATAGTAACATTTAAGATCTAAATTTTTAATTTATGAAACCGCAGAATATTGTTTCTGTTGTACAATTCATAGTGCTGTGAATCAAACTATGGCTCGCTCAGATGGTAGAGCATCTGCATGGAAAGTCAGTGTCAGAGGAATTTTTATCCTAAAATATTTCAAATTATTAACAAGTATTATTTATATAGGTTTATTAAATCCATGCATTTTTGCTTTGCTATGCAGGAATATGAATAATGTGAAGTTCTGTACTGAGGAATGGATAGTAAGGGATCAAGCTGAGAATGCCCAAGTTCTAGTAGGATGATAGGCAATGAAAATGACTGGAAAGGTGGCAAGGTGTTGAGATATGCAGGATTCTATAGAGCAGAAAGAGACAGTGGAAATATCTTCGTTCGCACACGTGTGTACCCATTGAAGTGGTTCTAGTGATGGAGTTATGAGCTTGTATTACGAACGTTACACATATATTTGACACATGCATTATTAACACATAGTCATTGAATCAAGTTATTGTTCAAATAAAGAAATTTGGCACAAAGAGTGTGTGACCAAGTGTTCTTCTTAATGAAATGGGCAGTAGTGGCTCATGGCTCAAAATGAGGGTGTGCTGCAAATACCATTTCATACAGCAAACTTAAAATATTTAAAAAAAAATTATTAGTAGGGCTATCTAAACTGCTCGTCTCTTAATCAATCTCTGGGGGCTCTCACGTGATTTTCTCTGCCCTAATTATTTCTTTGCTAATTTCTCTCATCATAATATATCTCTCTGAAACTTTCGTGAAATAGTGTATAACATTATTATTCTTGTAGCCTACTGCTTATTAAACCAATCTTTCTTAATTCATTCTTTCTACATGTTCGTTCCCCTCTGACTTTCTTCTTTATAACCAGTCACTAATGCCTCATACTCTACACCCTTGCCTTATGTTACAATTCCTTGCCTAGTTCATTAATATTCTTCCTATGGGTTTTCTTAAACACAAGCATCAATTAAATTCTAAATATAAATTTTCTGCGCTTAATATGATTAAGTTTTTTTTCTTTCTGAACGCAAAAATGTCTCGTGCATTGTCACTACAGTAGATGAACTATTTCACGAGAGTTTTCAGAGAGATAGATTACGATGAGAGAAATTAGCAAAAAAATTATTAGGGCAAAGAAAATTGCGTGAGAGTTCCCAGAGATAGATTAAGGCGGGAGGATTTAGTAATTCCTATGCTTAGTGTTTTTCTGAAACATCAATAGCTTTAAAGGTAATAATTTTTATGTGTCCGAGTTTACCTTCGGTTACCTTTGGTAATTTCTGAACGTGGTACGCGGAGCGAGACCCTGGAGAGCGGATGCTAGTTATGTTAGTTGGGAGTTGACTCGGCCAGCGTGAACATGTAGTTGAAGGAATTGTGACTTTGGTGGGCGTTTCCCAGCAGTACTACGATGGATCATGTATTAATATAATTATAAATTTTTTTGGCATCAGACATCTCACCTGTTTGGAAGTTCTAAATTACCGTAAAGTATATAGTTTGCTTTCTTTTCTAAAATTCATATAATTCTTTTTCTCGGTTGGATATTTGGCTACTAGAAATTTCACCCCCATAATGTAAATCAGTAATCTATCAGGCTTTTCATTTTCTTTTGTCCGTCCGTCCGGTTTGTAATCTCTCCAGTTCTCCTGAAGCTTAAACCATGTTCGTTAGATTTTCAAAATTAATTCTTAAAATTCAAAAAGAGTAAAGAATGCCAGGACCTTATTACTTGAACATAATTTATGCAGATTCAAATTATAAGAGTATAAAACATATTGAAAGATTTGAATTTTAAAGTTGAAGCAATGGGATACGTTATGGATTAAATTCAGCGTGATCTGAATATCAGTTTAAAAAAAAAACCCTAGGAATTAGATTTTGACGTTACAAGGCGCTCTTGATAATCATTCTATTAATAAACATAAAGTTGCACATTAAAAAAAGTATTAATTCAGACCTTAAATACAGGGTGATTACAATTTGAAGAAAATAGCTTTTCACAAATAATTTGGGTAATAAATTTCTGTATGCCATAAATGTAGGCCTACATATACTTGTTGATTTTAGCTTAATAATTTATTGGCTGCAGGCTAATTTTGATAATTGGCAATTTGTACATATTAACTTTTAAACTTATTTATTAATATTTATTTAACCACATTATATTTACTTGATGTTAACAGTGATACAGATATGAATAATTAAAACTACATATACGGTACCCATATTTATTAAATAAATCTGTTACTAAAACTTGAACATTTGCATCTTTATGGTATTTGTAGTCTCCTAGTTGTTTTCTAGAATTTATCCAATATATCTCAGAATTGCATTAAGGGTTGATGGGTTCCAGTATAAAGATTTAGCAGCGCGTTTACTTGATTTAGCTAAAAATGGTCAAAATTAAATCTACCTTCATAATCGTATGTTCTGCTTCCAGCATACGTAAATAGTGTCACCCGAGAGGGGGCACAAGCACTGCAGGAGATTAGGAGAAACCGCCACTGGAAATGGGTGATAGTTTTCTATACTACACAAAGTATGTAGTGTTGTAAATGCTGCTTTGCATACAAGAGACATACTTTCTATATGAAATTTTGGTCAATATGTATGCTAAGATATTTAACAATAAGATCGAAGGGAATAATTTAACTTAACTTGATTTAGAGGAAAGGTCTTTATTTTGTGTAGTTGCTGCTTCTGTCCAGAGGTATATCAACAGTGATGGGGGCCTGGGGCACAAATCAATAAGGGAGCCTACCCAGGATTCACAATTGTTTATACCACTCACACAGTCTACACAAATATACGATAGTAAGCTGCCTAATTCATTATATTTCTGTGGACCCTGGATAAACTATTTAATAGTGGATTACATTTCTTTTTCATTCTCTGTGTGTGTGTGTGTGTGTGTGCATTGTATGTAGAGTGGCTTTGCCCTGAATCTTTGGTTTTGTAATTCCAGTTTTCTGTTGCTGTGCTGAGCCATGCCTGAGCACGAGCTTTTGCTCATTTGGGCATCAGTAAGGAATGTGTATATTATGTTTTACGAAGGTAAAAAAAATAATAAAATAAAAATAAATTCATTTGCGATTCACATGTTTGTTAAAGCAGCTTAATAATTAACTAAACAGTACATAAGATAAAAATCTTCCTTGTGAGCTTTTCCTGCTGCAAATTTTCTTATTGCATCATCAAAATTGATTTGTTTTGCAACAGTTCTCAATTGATATTAGGGCTAAGCTTGACAAACGAGATTGACCTCTCTTCTCTTGCTCATCAGGGCTTATATTATTACAGTGGGCCCATGGTACTTCTGATGTGGTCGTTTCTAATCTATTGTTTATTTAATAATTGTTTAAAAAATGTATAATGTTGTTTAATAGTCAAGTGTTATTCACTCTAACCAAGATTCTTGTCTTGTCTTGTCTCTAAATAAATAATATTTTGGAGCCTATGTTCAATGTGGGGCCTGGGGCAAGACCGCCCCTTCTGCCCCTGCCTTGGTATGCCATTGCTTATTCCCTATTGTGATAGCTTGTGACTTCCTAGGATTCAGTGTTAAGTTTATCTACCTATTTGGAAAATGAGTCTTGCGACGGTATTCATAATCACAACCTTATAAAGTAAGACTTGACAAAGAAAATGTTCAACTTACAAAACAGAAAGGAATCATTTTAAATGCTTGTCCTCCTTATGTACATGAATTAAATGGTACGGCTGAAAGATATAATAGGTCAATTATGGATATGTCGCGATGCTTGTTAGCTGAAGCAAGAGTCGATAGGAGATTTTGGCCAGAAGTTGTTTGTGCAGCTGCGTATTTTAAAAACAGAACTTTAGCCAATACTATTGAAAGAAAAACTCCATATGAGATATTGTTTGGGAAGAAACCTAAATGTTCAACATTTAAGATTGTATGGAAGCAGGGTTTTTGTACCTGTGCCAAAACAATTGAGAAAGTCAAAGTGGGATCGAAAAGCAGATTTAGGAATTTTACTAGGCTACAGTGAAGTTGGATACAGAGTATTGATTAACAATAGAATTGTAGTTGCCAGACATGTTGATATTGTAGAAGATGATGTCAGGTGTATTGGTCTAAAATAATCTGATTCAGAGATTGAACATCCTAGTGATTCTGAGTAAGAAAAATATTGAACATGAAAATGAATCTGATAATGAGTGAAAGGAAGAAAAGAGCATTAAAGGGGGATCAAGCAATCAAAACATGATCAAGTAAGTGAGTTGAGAAAGTCAACTAGAGAACGTAGAATATCTGTTAGATTTAAAGATTTTGTTCATAGTAACTTCATTTATGTAAACTTCTGTAGTGCTGATGTGAAAATTTTCATGAGGCATTCAATAGTGATGAGTCAAAATGTTGGAAACAAGCAATGAATAAGGAAATTGAATGCTTAATTGAAAATAAAACATGGAAACTAGTAACTAAACCAGAAAATGTTATTGCTCTTGTTTTAAAGTGGGTTTATACGAGAAAATCAGATAATAATTTTAAGGCAAGATTAGTTGTACTGGAGAGCATAGGAAATGCCATAACAGGTCCTATGCTTGATGAAGGGAAATTCCTGACGTACACATTCACGTGGTAGAGAGTGGGCAACATTCGTGAGAATGGCTAACGTACGTATCTCCCGGGATAAGGAGATCTACCTTTACCAAGTGCCAATCTAAGTAGGGGGGAAGAGCAGGCAAAGGTTTTGGGCACCCTCTTGCCCATGGTGTAAGAAATTACTCCTAAAGGCGGAAGAACCAACACTGGTCAACGGCATAGGATGCAGAAGGCAACGGGAAACCACTGCATTAAAGACCCTAAGGGTATCCTGAGGATATGCAATTATTCAGTTTGATATGATATTGTAATGATGGCCTTCTCCTGGGTAAAATATCCCATAGATAAAATAGCCCCCATTCGGATCTCCGGTTAAGGTTAAGAAGGTTAATGGAACTGTAAATAATATAAGTATTCATAATAAGGTTAAACTTAAAGGCAGATTTTACGAGTTGTAACATGGAATGTCAGAAGTTTGAATAAAGCTGGAAAATTAGAAAATTTAAAGAGAGAAATGGACAGATTGAAATTAGACGTAGTTGGAATAAGTGAAGTCAAATGGAAAGAAGAACAAGATTTTTTGGTCAGGAAACTATAGAGTCGTCAATTCAGCATCAGTAAATGGAATAATAGGAGTGGGGATTGTAATGAATAAGAAGATAGGAAAAAGAATAAACTACTATGTACAGCACAGTGACAGGATAATCTTTATTAATGTAGATACAAAGTCAGTTCCAACCACAATAGTACAAGTATATATGCCAACTTCCCAAGCAGATGAAGAAGATGTTGAAGAAATATATGAAGAAATACCAGAACTAATTAAATTCACAAAAGAGATGACAACCTTATAATTATGGGTGACTGGAATGCCATAGTAGCAGAATTCATTCACCTCCTGTATTTTGTCATTTCCGAGTTTAATGTTCTTCATGTTGCTTATGGCATTCTTGCTGCATCTCATCACTTTTGTTTTGTTTTTATTAATTTTCAATCCAAAATTATTTTCTAACAGTCCATTCATACCATTCAATAATTCACTTAGGACTTCCTCATCTTCAGTTAGCAGAACAATATCATCTGCAAATCTCAGCATTTTTACTTTTTCTCCTTGAATTTTTATTCCTCATTCAAATATTTCCTTTAATTCTTTCAGTGCTTCCTCAACATATAAATTAAACAGGAGGGGAGACAGACTACATCCCTGTCTCACTCCTTTCTTAATTCTTGCAACCCTTTCTTCACCTTCCACCTTTATTACAGCTGTCTGATAGCACTCTATGGCAGTGAAACGTGGACTTTAGGAAAAAGTGAAAGGCATAAAATAGAAGCTTTTGAGATGTGGTGCTATAGACGAATGTTGAAAATAAGGTGGACTGACAGAATATCTAACGAAGAGGTCTTAGAAAGAATAGAGGAGCAAAGAAGTCTATGGACGACACTCATTAGAAGAAGGGCCAGACTAGTGGGGCACATTATGAGGCATCCAGGCTTGGTCAACAGTATATTAGAAGGAAAAATAGAGGGGAAAAATTGTAAGGGAAGACCACGATTAGAATATGCAAAACAGATTATTGGCGATTTTGGATGTAAAAAATATGTAGACATGAAGAGACTGGCTCAAGATAGGAAGAACTGGAGAATTGCATCAAACCAGTGGTAAAACTGATGACTACAGAGAGAGAGTTGTGAGAGGCTTTCAACAAAAAGAAATCGTGGATGATATTTATTCACCAGTCGCGACGATGCAAACATTGAAACTTGTTGTCATATTGTTGTCAAATGGGTTTAATTGTAGAACAAATGGATGTCCAAACTGCAATTCTTAATGGTCTAGTTTTCTCAGAAATCTATGTGAAGCAACCTCCTGGAAACGAGGATGGCAGAGGTAGATTGTGTAAGTTATTTAAAGCATTATATGGTTTGAGAGAAAGTCCACTAGTGTGGTATGAGTGTTTAGATAAATTCTTGAGAAGTTTAGGTTTTAAAAGAAGCAAGTATGACTACTGCCTATATGTATTGATGAATGGAAGCTACGTGGTTTACATAATTGTATTTGTTGATGAATTGTTAGTTTGTTGTAAAAGTAAACCAAGAATTCAAGAAATCAAGTCTCTATTATCCACCGATTTCAGATGAAAGATTTAGGTGAAGTAGAGAATTACCTTGGAATAAATATTGATTATAATTATGCAGAGAATGTAATGACCCTTAGTCAGGAAGGATATATTGAATCCCTAGCTAAGAAATATCAAATTGAACATTCAAAGTTGTACACAACACCGATGGAAGTCAATCTGAAATTGGAGCCAGTACAAAATGTAAGTCATGATATAAGGTACAGAAATTTGATAGGAACTCTCTTACACATTAGCTCAGGCATGAGGTCAGATATAAGTTACAGTGTAAATTATTTGAGTAGGTTTCAAAATTGATACAATGATACAATCCAAAATTGGAACCAGTACAAAATGTCATGATATAAGGTACAGAAATTTGATAGGTGCTCTCTTATACATTAGCTCAGGCACGAGGCCAGATATAAATTACAGTGTAAATTATTTGAGTAGGTTTCAAAATTGGTACAATGATAGGCCTACTCACTTCAAATGGGCCTTGCGAGTAGGCCTACTGAAATATTTGTATCCAACAAAAGGATTGAAGTTAATGTACAACAGGACTGAAAAGATGAATATCTTAGATTGCTTTGTAGATGCAGACTGGGCAGGAGATTGTTTAGACCTTAAGTCCACATCAGCATACATAATTAGATTATTTGGAAATGCAATATGTTGGAAATCTAAGAAACAAGGAAGTGTTGCAAAATTGTCTACGTTTGCAGAGTATGTGGCATTGTCAGAAGCTGTCACTGAGATTAGATTGGTTCTAGATATTGTGAATATTTTTGATGTAAAGCTTAAAGAGCTTTTTAAAGTAAATGAGGACAACTCGGTGTCAGTTAATATTGCTAAGTATGGTAACATCACTAAGAATTCAAAGTATATTGAAATACAATATAATTTTGTGAATGAATGCTATATGAATGGAATTATAGTCATTTGTAAAGTAGATTCAGAAAACAAAGTAGCTGACATTTTTACCAAATCTTTGGGTAAGGACAAATTTGTAAAATTTAGAGAAATGTTAAATGTAATCAATTAAGCTTCAATATTGTAATTTGATTGAGATATATAAATGTGAGGAGGTGTGTTGAATTATGGTACATTTATATCACAAGTGATCGAGTATCGAAACTGATCGAGTATAGAGAATGTTAGAGTGTCAAGGAGAAATGAGTATGGAGATTGCAAAAGAGTCTTCAAGGTCAAGATGGCAGTTCATAGCATGCATGTGTAAGCACGAGAGAGATGGGTCATTGCTTTGGTCCTGTAAGGATGTGCATTGTGTGGGATTCGATGTATTCATTCTGAGTTTGTATTCAATAAATAAGTATTATTCTTAACAGTTTTGTTTCGACAAAACTACAGTTTTGGAAATATCAATTGGCATTCTTTCATTGCCATTTCTCTCTGCTGGCATTTCATATCTACCGAAAGCTTCCTAAGCTGTTTTGAATCTTTCTAAAACAATAATGAATATTGAAATAAATATATATTAATTCCGAACGATGTCCAAGCTAATATAATATACAAAAAATCTTCTCAACAAACTATTGAACAGCTTAATTACATGCCGCACAATATGTATAGATGAATTGAATTCTTTGTTTATGATTCACATCACCGTCTGTATTTGTACATCACTACAGCAAAATACGTACCCAGATGGCTTTGCATTACACGAAAACTGAACAAATCTGAAATATGATTAACTGATTCAATTGTTATGACATTTTCATATTATCAAATTTGACTTTAATATGAACAAGTATAGCTTTATGAAGTCAAACTTAACAAAGTATGACTTCGGCATATAAGCTGACTTGTCCAATAAGCTTAGTTTTATAAACAGTTTTTACGTTGCCAACTATGAATACCAGCATGAGTCACCTATTAAATTATATAAGAAGAAAGAAATAGTTTCCTGAAGCTATTTAAAACCCTACAAGATTATAATAATGAGTCTTGTACATACCGATTTTCCCAGGCAGGTTTAAGAACTTGGCTTGCCTGATTGGCTGATTTTTCGTTGAAGCAATGTTTGACTCCTTGGGAACCAACAACATGAAGACTTGAATGTGGTTCAGGATGACTGTTCCAAGCTTCTTTAATCGGCCTCCCAGTTAATGTGATCCTTGATTGGTAACTGGACGTGTGGTTTAGAATTTTCTCTGAGGTGATCGGGTGTAGGGCAGATTTCCTGCATGAGCTTCGTGATCTGTGAAGTGGCTTGGCAATAGTGGTATCTTCTTTGGGGATGGCAGTTTTTGGACGTATCACAACCTTAGATCCAGATGCAGGTGAAGTGTTCTGCCTTCCTACAGATTGTGACCTCAAAGTCTTTGCTTTGAAAGTTGTCACGGGAGTTGTTATTGAAGGTGTAGTCCACATCATTCCTCGTATCTCTTTGCTTAAGGCAAACTGACGATGTGAGAGTATGTTGTACATGCCTCCAACAGCTCCAAAGTTGTTCAGACTCAGCTGGATGTCTATTTTATATACATCTATGTGCAGTTGATCCGCAATGCATTTCATTATCTGTAAGAAATTATGCAGCTTATTATAAAATGCAAACAACATTGTTTGTTTGATCTGAGACTTTCCTGGCATAAACTCCGAATCAATTATTCTTGGGTTGTCAACCTAGTAATAAGTTTTCATTTCTCTGACTGCTGCCTTCAGTTTTGAGGAAATTGAAGACTATGTGAATCACAGATATAGAGGAATAGATCGGCAGCGTCGTATCCTTAACTGCAGGTGACAGTGAAGCCGTGTCAGGGGCGAAGAGGGGCAAGGGAAGCAGTACCGACGCCATATTGGTATCACCAACGTGTCCGCTAAGTACCACGTATTCATTACGGAAAATTGTTTTTCTTCCTACATAATTCCGAATTTATAGTAAATGGTGAACCACGGTGTTGTTTGGGAATCCCTGTAATTTCAAATACATACTATACCACTATATTGGAGGTCAAATTAACATTCACATAGGCTATAAATTTGCCAAATTAGTAGGCCTATTGCTTAAACTGGGTCTATTAGGACTATTTTCATTCAATACTGGTTTACGAAATAATTGTCAGGGAAAACTGCAGCGAATGGGAAAGCATCTTAAAAACAAAAACATACTTATTATGACCCATTCATCCTACAGGGAATCATGAAGACCACTCTTTAGAGGTCTACAAATATTAACATTTCCTTCAATAGAGCTTCTAACTCATGTGCACATGAATTTTGACCAATACAACACACAAAATACTCACGAACACAACACAAGAAACAGAGTTGTTAAAATTCTGTTCCCATAGATTAACCCGCCTAGAGCATACACCACAATACATGGGCATAAAAACATACAATAAAATTTCAAATGAAACAAAAGCATTAAATAGCAGGACAATTCAAAATTAAAATTCAAAACTTGTTTTTGCAAAGAACATATTACTCAATCAGAGAATTCCTTGAATATGAGGTTAACATATAATTGTAATAAATTTAAAAAAAGGGTGCGGGGAATTAATTTTTGGATTTTTTCAATTTTGGATTATTCGATTTTTCAATTTTGGATTGTTGGACTTTATTAATATTGGGTTTTTGGACTTTTTAAATTTTAGATTTTTGGAATTTTTAATTTTTTTATCTTTTAATTTTTTCATTTGGAATTTAGGATTTTTTGTTATTTATTTTGTAATTTTAGATCATTTTTATTTTTTGGATTATTAAATTTTGAATTTTTTAATTTTTTAAAATCTTGGATCTTTAATTTGTTTATTTTTTGCTTTTTTAATTTTCGATTTTCGATTATTAATTTTTTTAAATTTTAGATTTTTGATTTGTTTATTTTTTAAATTTTGGCTTATTAGATTTTCAATTTTGGATTGTTGGACGTTTTTAATATTGGGTTTTTGGACTTCTTTAATTTTGGATTTTTTGAATTTTTATATTTTTGATCTTATATTTTCTTAATTTGGAAGTTTGGATTTTTTTGTTTTTGATTTTTTTGTTTTTGATTTTTTAAATTTTAGATTTTTTGTTTTGTTTTTTAATTTTGGATTTTTTATTTTTTAAATTTTGGATTCTTGATTTTTAATTTGTAATTTTTTGACTTTTTAAATTTTGGTTTTTTAGATTTTTTAATTTTTATATTTTTAATCATTGAATTTTTAAATTTAGGAATTTTGGATCTTTGAATTTTTAAATTTTGGACTTTTAGATTTTAAAATTTTGGATTTTTTATTTTTTTAATTTTGGATTTTTAAAATTTTGGATAAGCCTAATCATTGAGTTGATTGTTTTCTGTGCAGTCCGATCCGTCAAAAACCCACTAATTTCGTGACGATTTTGAGCGTAACAATTTCGTGACTATTTTGTCCGTCACGCAACTTTGGGTTAGCTCTCGATTTACTCCTACCGCGGCTAAAGAAGTTTCACTTCAAAAAATAGTAAAAGAAATCATTCCATTTTCAAGCACTCATTAATAGCATTAGAAAAAATAATTACATTAGTGTTAGATTTTCCTTATTTGTAATCGTGATTTACAAGTAATATAGTGTAGGCCTAAGCTAGAATATTCCTAGTGAGTCACCAGTTTACCAGCCAAAGCAGAATAAATGTAAAAGATATATGGCTATAAATTATCATTAACAACATTAACATTTATCCTATAGAAGCATCTTCTGTATACAGACTTAAGTCTATGGTACTACATGCACTTTGGCACTTTTGTTATATCAGTTTACCTGATTTTATTGTAAGTGTGACGTCTAGTGCTGTAATGGCCAAATGACAATAAAACTGTATTTATTAATTTATTTACTGGATTGTGAAATTCCAATTAAAACAGCTTTAAAAAGCATTTCTTGTTTGATTCCCGCGCCGGCTTCCCTTCCTTTCGTCAGATTGTTGGTGATCGCAATATGGCGACGCAGCGAAGACGTTGGCTTCAGTCCCTCCCCTTACGCTGCCGATCTATTCCTCTATATCTGTGATGTGAATTCATTATTTTATATCTTACCAAGTTAAGCAGCAACCAGTGATGTCAAATTCATTCCCCATGGGTGCCAATCTGATCCTTCTTATCTTACAATCTTGGATGCATTTTTTGCAAGCCAGGTAGAAGTTTATCTTCTCTAATATTACTGTATTTCAATCTCTAATGAAATTGCCTTGAAAGGTTGTTGTCTTTGTTAGGACAGTGATATTGCAGAAATCAATAATAATTATGGCCCAGTCTCAACTTCATGGAGCAGTTCACTATTGTAAGTCCAAGTATGAATGTAAAAAACTGCTCATCTGGTTGACAACACGAAAATAATTGATCCAACATAATGTAGCCTATCATAGCCCTACTTTAAAATTAGAACTTATATCAAGTAGGAATAAAAGTATAATAGTGTGTTAGTCAATCTCTGATTAGTTATATGATTTCACTTCACTGTGTGAGTTCCACCAGCAATAATTTGCATTTGTTATAGGAATAAAAATGTTGAAAGATTCAGAGAAGGCATTTTTTTTTCTGAAACACTGTGACTTGAGACTTTTGAAGAACTGGTACAGTACTAGCAAGGAAATAAGAGAAGTCCATATTTACTTCTCTTCTATATTCCATTTATTCACACATTCAACATTGTTCAATGTTTTAACAAAATTGTTTTCATCTCCCAGTTCTTCTATGTAATTTACCATGAAGGTATCGGCGCCTAGTTACTTAGGGACAGTCTTTGAGCTCTACATTAATGTTAAGATCAATAGAAGTGATATGAGCATTAACCTACAACCTATGCATTACAAAGTTAACTCACAGAAACCCTTTCAATAGAGGAGAGTCGTCTGAATTCAAAATCCACTGGTCTGATCTTATGACGTCCAGTTACCCATGGGTGACACTTCAGTTCTTTTAAGGAAATCCTCTTCTGAGTATTAGGTACCAGAAGGCATGCTACTAGGTGCTGAAAATCTTTAGAATAATAAAGAATATATTATGTATGTACCCTTTATAAAATTAATTTCTTACACTAGAGGAATAGAACATTTGAGATAGACTATATTTTACTTTCATGCCCGAAAAATTAATTTTATTACTCGTTGTTAGAGGCACCTTATTTTTGGTGGAAATTTTGTCCGGATTTTGTTAATTTTTTAAAATAATAATTTTGGTCAGTAATTTTACTTCTTTTTATGAATTCTTGTTTTCAGTATATAGCAATCTATTAAGAAATGGATTGAAACATCAACTATTGGTTTAAATTGTCACAGTTCGCCTTCAATGATCCAGTCACAGTTGGAGCCAGCTATGGTTGCCACCTTTAAATTTCTTCCAACGTAATTCACATAGTTTCATAGATCATTTCATGGTTTGGTGAAAGATGAATAATTTCTGCAATTCAAATAGAATTTGTGATTATTCATGAAACAAATTTGGTTTTTGCAAAAAATTAGTAGGCCTACCTCTACCACTCATTGCACATAATAATGTGAATTTAAGAATTCAATACATAACCCAATTTTGATAGTTGTTTCATGGCTTACATTGTAAGCCTTACAAGGACATTTCTTCGCATAATGAAATTCTATTTTGAGAAATGTTGGCCATTGATTAGATGTCTACCCAAACGTAAACTTTATGTTTGTCAATATCTATTTATCCTATTATAAATGTAGTCTATTTCATCCACTTAGAGGTTACCAAAAGAACTATATTACAACTGAATCAAAGGAATTATGAAACAATGAACTGTTGTTGCTCTTATAACTATATATATATATCGTCGCTTAAGAAACAATACCGCGTAACTGACACTTTTGGTGAAAATGACATTTTTATACTGTTGGCATCACTGAAATAGCACGCTTATGATGAAATATCGGTCAAGATGGAATTTTGTGTCATGACCTTGCAAAAGAGGCATACACAATACCGCATATCTGAAGCAACGCAGAAAATTCAGAAATACCGCGTAACTGAACCAGTGTACAGCACCGCGTATCTGATTTCATTGAAAACTTTATATAATACCGCCTATCTGTCGTATACGGCGCACGGTTCAACTTAGTTTACTAATGCAACATAAGGTGACATATAACCCTCGGATTTTTATTTGGGCTCACCCATTTCCGTTTCTGCACCTGTGGATTAAACATTATTAGGCTGTTGTCAGTTTACTTTTACATCAAGATGAGAGAAGATATATTTCATAGTATGAGTTAAGATCAATTCTGACGATAGAAGGTACATTACATGGTAAGTGCTATTTAAAATGTTTTGTATGAATCGATTTTACACATTCTCTTAACATTCTCTCTCACAAAAAAATTAATTTTTTAAATTTTTATCTTGTATTGAAATAGATTGCATGAAATTGTGCCGAACACATAGGTACAGTCCTGTAGATGACGTGGATCTGCTTGAAGAAGTTGTAGATGGATTATTTACTGAAGAAGAAATAATTGCACAATTAGGATTTATATTCAGTAATTTGATAAATTCTACCAGGATAAAACGAAGTAAGTAGCCTATATGAGTACAATATTAGTTTTCGAATAACTGATGTCAGACATTTTTATTCAAAATAGTTTTCTCGAGAATCTTCTGGCTCAAAAAATCATGAATATTAATTAACATTGGTATATTTTTTAAACGCTATATTTCAAAATAAAGTATTTCATTAGTAAAAGAAACTGCCGGGGATATCTTCACTGGTTGGTGCACCAGAAGAAAGCATAAAGAAGACAATTTGTGTAAATGAAGATGAGGAAGGGGAATCGAACATATTGATATCTTTTTTATTTTATTTTAGTACACCCTAATAACATGCCGACAATACTGGGAATTAAAAACAAGGACAGCTACCGGAAATTGTAATATGAGATATAACTTGTGAATCAAATGAAAAAAATATGAAAACCGGTATCTATAGTCCATACTTTTGTATTACAAGGCCTGTTTTAATTTAAAATTAGATCTATTATTATCCACGATTATGCTATTTGCATTTTTTATATATTCGTCGCAGATTAATCTCTATATGTAGGCCTACCAGAGGGAAGCAAGGCAGAGACCCTACCTATGATTCAAGAAAATACTTTTGAAGGACCTTCTGTGAGTGGTTTGACCGATATAAAAGGAAAAATAATAATTTTACAGCAATAATGACAAAAGTCAAGTTAATGTATTTTGAATTAAATTTATTATTATTAATGCGACTTTATTTTGCAGACACATCCACTATTCTTCCCAGTATGACTTAGATGACAGATGACCTAAGTTATGAGCATCATTCTTCAGGGACTTCTTCGGGAAATTATACAGAAAGTGAGGAACAGATGAAGGTGAATTTTTCGGGGTCTAGATAAGACATTTGTTAGGGAATTTCTAGAAAACTTCCCAAAATTGTCATCGCATTACTTTAGGAAAATGTCTACTAACTCTATCTGGAGCCAGGAATAAATTCCATAAGCCAACTGTATCACCTATTAAAGAATTAAACAAGGGGACAATAATAATAATAATTATTATTATTATTATCATTATGTATTTCATATTTTTGCCCTGGCTGAGTGGTAGAGAAGGCCTTATGGCCTTAACTCTGCCAGGTTAAATAAATAAATAAAAATAAATAAAAATAAGGACACACTTTTTATGATATTTTATCAGACATGAATATAGGCCCAAAAAAGACGGTGCGACTTATGTGTTGGATATCCAATTGTCGACAGCTTTGCTGAAATTCACAATGAAAACAAACATTACTGTTTTCCAGAAGTTTTTGGAAAAGGGTCACACCCAAATGAAGTGTGATTCAATGATCAGTGTCACAGAATGCAGGCCAAAATCTAAAGAAATATTCCTCCCTAGTCAATATCCAACTGTGACAAGAGAAGCAAAAAAAAAGTAATTTCCATACAAGGCTACTTATCGTGATCAGTGATCACACATTCTTCATAAACTACAGTGACAATAATCTCTGGATTTAATTTTCCATTCGTCCTGAACGGAAACCAAATGACCCTACGGTATTTTATTTAAGAGTAATAAAATATGAACCTAAGGGTATCATGCATTATAATCTGGACTACGCTGAAGATTTTCATGAGTTGCCTAAGCGGAATAAGACTCTCGAGGAAGAAGAATTCCCAGACTCTACATGGAGAGGCTGAAGATCAAGAAGTCTAAGTGGGATCACTTACAGCAACTAAAGAAATTATTTCCTCATGATTTCCATCTATTCTATGACAACATTCCTCATTTGTAAATCATAGCATGAAGGTTGTTATTGTTTATTTATTTAATCTATGGCTCAGGCTATTCAACAATTGTCATTAGCCTTCTGGCTTTCCAGTATGTTATTATTTTGCCATCAGTAGTATGATAAAATAATTCTTTATCTCCAGATTGTAACTTCAATACAAAAACTGTATCAGGAAGCTGTATTTGTACCATGTATACTTGATTTATTTATATTAGAGCAGGATTATTTCAATATAAAATATATAAAGAAAAATAATTTGATCAACAATTATAGTATTATGTTACACTCAAATAAAGTATATTTTCTTAAAAAATGCTTCTTTTATTCTGAAATTAAAATATTTAATTCCGCGTAACTGACATTTTCGTAAAATAATTGAGAGTTCAATACAGCGTAACTAGCGCCACGGTGCCAAAAAACTAAAATTCGTCTCAATGTTGCCAACATATAATTAGAAATACGTTGTGTTTATTATCCTGAATATGTGAACATTGTACGACGCCTAAAAGAAAAAATTAACAGTTTTTTGCTACTCCTGTAAAATTTGTGTTTTGTTAGTTACGCGGTATTGTTTCTTAAGCGACAAAATGTACATTGGAAGAGACCGGTTAATTAGTTTAAGGTTTCACTTTAAAATAGGTATGTTTGCCGCATAGTGCAGGTTTGGTCATAGACATAGCAATTCAGCTGGTGAGTTTTACATCTATCATAAAATGAATTCAGCATGAAACTGAAAATGTAATGGCACAAATAAGGTAGGCATTTTCCTATATAAAACTTTAAACACCATAAATATTATTTTAACATGAACATGTAAATAGTTGCAATTACTATCAGCACAAGCTAAAATATGAACTTAAATTAGTATGTTAAAATCTCTTTTTAGCAAATCAGTTCATTATTAGATGAATATTCTGTAGGTTAAAAGTAATTTGAACATGTGGCGGTTCAAATAGTATGCATAATATGTTATCAACATTTTAATAATGTTAACAGATCTGTGATTATCAGGTGTATCTCTGGTTGGTTCTTGAAAACTCTGTTTTATTCACAGAATTTTTAAATAAGAAGTTGGATATTGCTTTATAATTTAATTGATGCTAATTAAGATGAATTATTACTCACTCACATCTATGTAACTTACTTTAGGAGAAAATATTTTTTTTAATTTAATTTTTTATACTTTTTTTGTTTCCAATCATTAATAGTCCAGAATTGGTGTGTAGTAAAAAGCTTAAATAATTCTTGTAAACTCTCAGAAAATGATGTGTGAGTGGTATTTATAAAGTTACAAAGAACACACAGGTTGTCAAAAAAATTAGTAAACAAGTTCCATTAAAAAAGCTCTTGAAATAGGGTTCCAGAGTTATTGGGATACTCATGCAATGATAATTATTTCAAAGTGCCTTCTATGGACTAGCACTTTCTCTACTTCCAAAGGTTTCACTGGGTTAAGTAACAGAGCTTGGATAGATGATTGCTGTCTTCATTCCTTACATTCCTTGTTATTTGAAATATACAGAAGGCTCACAGAGGTTTGGATCCCTATAAAAAACTAAACTCCGTGGCGCTACATCCCTGGAGGGACTTGGCCTACCACCCGACCGCTGCATCATCTCCCGTAGGCAGATGGCAGAATTGGGGGGCATGTGGTCAGCATGCCGACACCCACGGCCGTTTATGGTGGTTTTCAGGACCGGAGCCGCTACTTCTCTATCAAGTAGCTCCTCAATTTGGAATCACGAGGCTGAGTGCACCCCTACCAGACCTCCCTACCTCAGAAAAATCCGAGGAGGTACCGGGAATCGAACCCGGGCCGACAGATCTGTAGTCAGCGACGCTAACCACAAGACCACGCCGGCGGCCCCTTGGATCCCTATAGGTAGCTGAAAAAGCAGTGTCAGTAGTTGTCCTCTAGGGGCGGTTAGCCATATCCTAAGAGTAACATGACAACATGACAACATGACAGGAATAAAACCTTCTGCGAGAATGTGGTGAAATGAACATCCCAGATATGTTTATGTAGAATAAGAGGAAGAGATTGAGGAGGGAAGATAATTTCTAATTCCTTTAAGTGAAGGAATTACTATGCCTACATGTTTCATGTACTCATAATAACAGATTTTTTCTTCTGAAATTTGTTACTGAGTGAACAACACAAGCATTTTCAACTGAGTGATTGCAATTAACAGCAAGATGTTATTACTCTTAAAGGGTTGTTCTCAATATAAAATTTAAAACTGTCTTGAATCTGAGTTGGAAGGGAACCGACTGGACAAGTGAATTCGTAAGAAGTTTGATCGTAGTTTAGAATAATTTCTTTCACCATAGAAATTAAGACTATTATGCAAATATTTATAAGCATTTAGAAGGTTTATGGAATAGAATTGTGCACAAGACTAATCTTATACTTGATCTGAAGGCTTAAAATTGAAAGTCATCAATCGCATACGTTGTGTTAAATCTTCTGAGGTTTTCTGCTGAATATATCTTTAAGAATTTAGGATTCCAGAGTCTAAAGCCTTTGGAGCTATTTTTTTAAACCAAAATTTTATAATTCCAAGGCAGAACATGATAGAGATATCTGTAAAAAAGAATTTAGTAATAAATTTCATTCCCCGACTAAATGGCTGAGGAACCTTGATTGTTTGTGAAGCTTTTAAGATCCAAGTAAAAGTGCCCATATGCATGAGTTTCTGCAAGAAAAATATTAACTATCAGTGCAGAATGTCCTGAGGAAAAGACATGTAAAAATACCCCTAGCCATAAAAGAATTCTACTGCAGAATATTCACAAACAAAAATATTCTATACTCTGAAATTTAAAAAAAGTAATATATAATTAATAATTTATGTAATATTTAGTAATATTCAGAGATATCATAATACAATAATATGAAATATAATAAATGAGAGCATACTTCTAATGTATTATTGAAGTAACTCTGGGAGAAATTGGAATGGGGTATACTTGGCAATGAGGAAAAGGTACATTAATAGGTCATGTTCTTGGAGGGAAGCAAGAATAAGAATGGAATATCTGGTCGAGATTTGTAAATAAAAGTTCATTGAGACTCTACATGGTAATTAAACAGAATGGAGAAATATACAGGGTGTTAATGAATAACACTGAAATATTTTACCTGTGTATAGAGGGGACATAGACAAGCAACTTTTATTATGACATTTTTGCTCTATGACGTAAAATGTGTATGCTTACAGGGCATTAAAGTCCTTAAAATTTGGTGCTCATAAGTCAATAATTGAGCGAAATAGGGTTAAAATTTTCATTAAATTGACTTCATGCCTTCTTAATGATCGATAAAAACCTGATTATTAATAATTCATCAACAGCTATACCATAATTTAGAATTTTCATGATCTGCAAAATTTACTGACTAATCACATGATTGCCCGCCACTGCATTATGTATTTATTCCTAATTCCAGACCTATCAAAAATGTTTCATTTGTCTTTTTTTTCCCTCAGTGTTGCAAGATATCGATCGTCATTTTTTCATAGTTGATCATTCTGTGTACAGAATAAGTAAATAGTAAGATTTTACTTGTACTACGTACAAAATCTCGAAGTTAATTTAAAGAAAAGAAAATGGAGAATGGTTACACTTTCGCTGAACTTACTGACATGCATCTTATTTATGGAGAAGCAAGAGGTAATTCTTTAATAGCAGCTGAGCTCTACAGAGAAAGATTTACGAATAAACGACATCCACACCATTCAACTTTTCTGTCTGTTGATTTGCGTTTGCGGGATTCTGGAACCTTTAAAGTAAACAAGGCAGACTGCAGCAGAAGACGAACTCACCGTACACCACAATTTGAAGACCATGTCCTCAATCAAATTGAAGAGGAACCTTCTACTAGCACCCGTGCTATTGCAAGTGCAATGGGTGTGAACCACATCAATGTATGGGAAGTCCTACATGAAGGTCAGCTCCATCCCTTTCACCTTCAAAAGGTACATGGTTTAGGTCCTAATGATTTTGGTCCTCACCTACAATTCTGTAACTGGGCAGTGCAACAACAAGCAGATTTGTTTTCTACTGTGTTGTTCACTGATGAGGATAATTTTAGTAGAGATGGACTGGTTTTAAATTCAAGGAACAGTCATGTCTGGGATTATGAAAATCCTCATGCCACCGTGGAGGCAAGTCATCAAGAGAGATTTTCGTTAATGTATGGGCTGGCATAATATCTAATCACATAATTGGTCCATACCTCCTTCCGCAACGATTGAGTGGCCATGTGTATAAGGTATTCTTACAAGACATGCTGCCTGGCCTCATGGAAGAAGTTCCGCTTCATATTCGGCGAGAAATGTGGTTTCAACACGATGGAGCTCCCCCCCATTTCAGCCTGAACGTGCGAGACCATTTGGACCATGTTTTCCCTCACCGCTGGATTGGAAGAGGAAGTCAGACCACTGAATGGCCAGCACGTTCTCCAGAACTCAATCCTCTAGATTTCTTTTTATGGGGGCATCTGAAGGCTTTGGTGTATGAAACACCTGTCATTTCCAAAATGGAATTAGTCGCCCGCATAATCACAGGGTGTGAATTTATTCGTAATATGCCAGGAATCTTTCATAGGGTGCGAGAATATTTTCTGCAGCGCTGTCGTCTGTGCATCCGTGCTGGAGGGGGCCAGTTCCAGCAATTCCTGCTTTAAAGAAAAGACTGTGTGAAATACATTAAGATAAACTGTTATTTCAACAGATGTGAATACAAAGTTTGAAGTTTTCTGTCCATTCCATTATTACCGGTGAATTAAAACAGAAGCTTCATGAATTATCATTGAGTTATCATTTTCTTTATCATTCTTTGCAGTATGTCAATGTATTCGAACTTAAATTTCTCTTCAAAGCGTAACTACTTGGATACTCTGGTTTATTTAAGAATTCTCATGCATGTGCTGTGCGTAAATAATAAATCGCATTATACTATTGTATCGTATTCATAACATTGACAACAATGAAATTCCATTTGTGTTCTTTTTCTAGTGTTGGAAGATATCTATTGTCACTTTTTACAATTTTCCCGTCCACTACACAATATTCACTGTTCCTTTGTTTCCCATCGTTTCAAGTATTAGAAGTCAGTGGCGTGAATATCCTTGGGAGATTTTATGTTATAACAGGAAGAATTGAATCCATAGAGCAAAAATCTCCTAATAAATGTTGCTTGTCTATGTCCCCTCTATACACAGGTAAAATATTTCGGTGTTATTCATTACACCCTGTATGTAGACTGCTGCGATAAACTTGGAAAGGAGGGATAGGCCTGATTGAGAATATGGTGGGGTAATTTTCCTAAAACGTTTAAAGAAAGATGAGGAAGGTTGTGGGATAACACAATATGACGAGATTAAAAAAATGGAGGGAAGGAATTTGGGAGGTCAATCAGATGTTAAAATACAGGGGAGCAGTCAACACAATGAAAATTGGGGATAATTAGGAAGAGTTAGAGAGAAGTGGATGAGAAAAATGTTAATAAGTAGGATTAAGATTAATTACAATAGTAAATTTGCTAGTAATATATTCAAGGGTCCCCATTCATGCATAGAATCTGGGGGTTTAAAGATTGAGGGAATCCGCAAAGGGTAGTGCTAGACTTGTCTCTAAGTCACGGAAGATTTATTTACATAATATTTTGTATGAAAAAGTTTAATAAATATTCTATTCTATTCTATAATGTACCATGACTGTTGCTAAGTAAATTAAGCCTGTCATACATATTCATAAGATAATGAGTATAAAAATTTTGATATTAAATTTTATGTACTTACTATAAGCCTACGTTCAATTTAAGAAATCCACATAAATCATAAGTTTGTTAAACCATAACAAAAGTTTAATGTAAAATAATTTTGACCACTTTACTTTGCATGTCACAAATCTTATGAATGTTGATAAGTTGGCAAGTTTTCAGTGAAATTGCATTGATTAGTTGGTTAAGCATTGTGGATTTCAGTACATGTGGACATAAGACATACAGATGTTTTGCATTGGACACAATAACCTCCACTGATCAAACTGCTCTGTTCTGAGATTTAAAAAACTATATATTTTAAAATAATATTTCTTTCAGACCTGCAGAAAATCCTATGAGGGGTTTGCGCTGGTAATTCGTTAGTCCTCGATTAATCTGGCTGAGGAGATGTCGCCTCTTCTCTGTAGCTGAGAGCTCACCATCCCTGGGAGTGAGGAATGGCAATCTACCAGATGCCATGCCATACAGCACAACACCTCTGGAAGGAACCAAAGTCATTTCATGTTGCTGAATTAAAGGTGAGTAATATCTAGAACTACATTAGGCCTGTTAATACTTGCAAGCTCCAGAGGTCCACTTCTGGTCCATAAGTTTGTCCTACGATGAAAAGTTCCGGGGCAGCATATTCTGGTGAGCCACAATGGGTCTTCAGTGGATGATCCTGATCCCATGTGTTGCTTAGGCCAAAGTCTGCAATAATTCAAATGGATGTCACACACATATTGAAAATTTTCATTATAGCTAGGCCAACTTTTACACAAAGTCACAATGAGTCATGCACGTGCACACAGCTAATTAAATTTTCTAATAGCAACTTGTGAAACTCAAACCATTTCCCGCTATGAGTAATATCTTCTTGCAAGTTTTCAAACGGTCTGAACCACCAGTGAATTAGTTGTAAAAAATATTTACAATAATTCACATAATTAATTCAGCAAATGCCAAATGGACTAGTTACTGGGTGTCAAAATCTGTGGCCTCATGTTTCCTGCAAGCTGTTTCATCGGCTGGACATTGCCCCTTTCGTAGCCATGACTTCATATATGGTTGTAGGTTGAATATATGCGCTGGAGATCCAACATGGCTTATGAAAATAAGACCACTTGATCTTGTAGTTAACAGTCTATTTCTCTTTTCGATGTGGATCTCATTCATTTTACTGAAAACTGTTTCCCTTTCTGCTGTTGAGAGGGAAACGGTCTGTAGAGTCATCAGGTCTACTGGAATAGGCTATCCTTGGTGTCATTATACTTTCTGAAAGCATTTGCATATCTCCTCTTGTGTAAAGTATAGAAAAAATCACAAAGTCTGCCAACACTCTCATCACTATAGCAAATATCCTAAGTAAAAGTGGAAGCCCAATTATTTTTTAACATAAGCTTTCGAACCATTGGCAACTTTTGTCATTCTGTCATCTTTCTTTTGAATGGAATTGGTACTTAGAGGAGATGCTGTGAACATATTTTCCACAAGCCTGTTATTTAAATTATTATCAAGGCTCCTGAAAAATTACTTTCTGTCAATTTACACCACTTTTTATACAAACATTTAACTTTATGTTTCTAAATTTGTTGTCTTTTGCTGCTGTAAGAGCTGTTCTATGGTACTCTCCAGATGTTGAGCTGCACATAGATTCAATCGCTTTAATAGTGCGCTTGATTGCATTTGCGCCTCTATCAGACTTGTCTCTCTTTTCTGCATCTCTAGTAGCCCATTCCAAGATTTTCCAGAAATTCTACAGATGTCAACATATTTTCTAGACCCTGGAATTTTGCTCTTTTTTAGAGACCCTGTGGCTGTACTTTTGGTCTTAATAAAATGTTTGAATAGTGCACTGTAGTATTCCCAGATGCTTTAACAGTTCTTTCACTTGATGCTTGATGTAATTGTAAATATTTTCCCAGTCTTCTTAATTCTTTCTTCCATTGAAGCAGCAAAAATCTTAAGTTCCTTTCAATTTTTGGGAGACATGCTGTATAATTAATATAATTTCTTAAAATAGAATGGAAATGGGTAACACCTTGTACTTCATTTCCCGTATCGGAAACTGCCAGTTCCAAGTGATGGTTTAAACAGTGCCAGATTACTGTATCTGGGAATAACTTCAAAAACTGTGCTCCAACTTCATTTAATCTAAGATGACCTTTCTTTTTTCTGTACCAAAGCCAATACAGCAATAAAAAGAGTTATTAGTCCTCTAGTGTGTTCTCGTGACATTTTTGCCACTATGCTTAGGTTTTGGGTTTTGTTACCAAATGTAAATCATGTAAAAACGTTAGGGCCTAATATAAAATTCTCACAGGAAAGTATTTTGTTCCGATGCTTTCCTGCCCAACTAAATCACTGTGAACCACCCAAAGAAATCAGAGAAAAATTGCAAACTCTTGGGAATTGTCAACACTGCATATGTAGCCTACATAGTCACAAAAAAGGCTTTTATGTAAACGTACATTTTTTTCATACATATTGGGTCAATGATAAACATATAAAGAATACTGTGCATGTTCTTGTGAAGACAGTACCAAATTGTTTTAAAATTCTCAGCTGAAAAAATGTGTTAGTGACTCAAAAATATAATATGAAATCCAAAACCATTAAACCCAGGTATTGTTAGTTCAAAATAATTTTCATATTTGGCCATCTCTATTCTAATAACAGTAAAACACCAATAGCATTTATTTATAACTTACAATAACAGACAAACATGGAATCAACAGATTTATAAATTATAACTCTGCAGGCCAAATTTAGACCAAAATGGTTAAAAATAGAGAGTGTATGGCATCCTAATGTGCACAGGCCTATTTATTTTGATTACCTATATAGTAGTTTCTGAGCATCTGTCTGTTGCTCTTTCATGCAAAAACTATACAGCTGAGGAAGCTGAAATTTTACAGCGATCTAGTACAACACCAGAAGAAAATCTGGATATACAACTTCCAGGGAAAAGCTGTAGCCCTAAATATTGTATACAAGTACATTCTTTATAGCAAGCTTTTGTTATTCACAGAAATGTCAAAAAACACAACTTAAAAAAAAAATTATAAATGAGAAACCTTTCCAAAGTAATGTTAAGAATCGTGCAAGAAAATAAATCTACCTTTATGAAGGATGGGTATCCAGCTAGTAATATTTCATTTATGAGAAAATCTGAGTGTGAGTAGTTTGCTGAGTATCATGAACTGTTTCCAACTCGCTCCAGAAACAGCTGAGTATCATGAACTGTTTCCAACTCGCTCCAGAAACAAACATATACTAACCTATTCTTCCTTTTGCCAGCATTCATACTGCAAAGGTAGAGCTGAATTAATTTGAGACATATCCGTTCCCTTAAGATAATGATGACATCTGTTTCTAAATATAATGGATAATGACTTTAGTGTAGGAATAATATACTGGCGTACATAATAATAAAATTATATTATTGTTATTATTAATCAGTCTAGGGTGAAACTTTCTTTCCTATTTTCTTTCTCCTAATTTCTTTATGCTTGGACAAAATTTTCCTTCTTTCTAGAAGCCCAATTGGAGGGAACCATTTATGGTTGACTAAAGAATACTGCACAGGTGTGGGGTAGCATGATACCAGGATTTCCCCTATGACATGAAAAACATTTATGTTAACATGAAGAGTTCACTGCTCCTGAGAGAATGTTACAGCAACCAGACTTAAGAAAGACTTCCTGAATGATATTATAAATTACATGATTTGTGCTCGTTGTACCTATAACTCATTGCAGTTCTGGTGTTGTGCCCTACTATTTTAATATCAATAAATTCCATTTTGCATAGCAGTAAATTTCATCCCAAAATCCGAGAGGTGCAGCCTATAATCTCACTTGCAGTTTTGATGTGTAACACAGATACATAGGCCTACTTGCTGATTGTGACGTCTAACTACTAGAAGGTACCGTATAATAAATTATGTGTGCTGTATCTTACCAACAATTTTGACATTCTCTTTTGCACGGTCCAACATTATATTTTCCATCTTCAGGTCCCTGAAAAAAATGCATATCATAACATAAATAATAAGTTCACAAATTCTAAAACTTCAAAAGAGAGCTGTTAGAGTCAAATCTAATGCTGATTTATATGCACTATGCAAACCAATATTTAAAGAGTTAAAGATCATGACAGTTGTTAACCTCTACATTTTTGAGTTACTTATACATATAAAAAATAAATACAATAAGGAAATATCTAGATGTAATATACATTCTCATATGACTCGTAATACACATCAAATAGATCTCCCTCAACATAGATTAAGTAAGACAGCTGCCAATTTAGAATATATGGGCATCAAACTGTTTAACACCTTGCCTGAAAATACCATCAACTTGTCTTTCAAATGTTTTAAATACAAATTAAAAAACTGGCTTACATCTAATCCAATGTATAAAATAGAATATTTTTAAATCTTAACCTAAACTCAATTTAGTATTGGTCGAAAACTTGTATTGACTTAATCAGTGCTATTAATGTAATTCACTTGAATGTACAGGTATGGGAAAAAAAGGGAACCTACTAAAATATCTAAGTTGCCGATATGAGTCACTGTGCATGCCTAGAACCACTAGGCAAGTGCAGTGGCTCATATCGGCAACTTAGATATTTTAGTGGGTCCGCTTTTTTTTTTTTTCCTACCTGTACATTGAACTCATAATGTAGGTATTCAAACTGTTAATTTGTTTGGAATATGTTGTGCTTTTGTTGTCTGACATGTATTATATATATTGAACATACATAGTCCCATATCATTTTAATGATCACGAGGATGTAAGTAAATAAATAAATAAAAATACAGACCCTGTAATTATTATCTTGTAAACAAAAATAATTAAACATATAAACTTACATTGAACATATGCTATGTTTTTACTCATAAACTCCTAGTAATGATCATATTATAGGAGAAAAATTCCTCTGACACTGAGATTTGAACCCAGGACCTTTGGCTATCTGTGCCAACGCTCTACCAACTGAGCTAACCCAGAGTTCACTTCACAGCACCAGATGGAACCTCTCTCCTTTGACTGATTGCCCTTAAAGGTCTAACTCTCCTATAATATTATCATATAATATCCAACAGAGACAATATGTATGTGTGTATGTATGTATGTATGTAAATTAATACGTAAATTACAATTACAATTACAATTACAATTTATTACTCCAAAGTACACGAAAAATATATACAAAAGTTGATACGCCCCCCGAAGAAGCAGAGCTTGTGTTCGGGGGTGGTTCAGTTATATATTAGAAATACTTATACTAAACAATTACTTTAAAAAAATGCATAATTTGGAGAAGTATGACAAAATGTTATGTATGAAAGGTTAGAACATGTTCTATTTACAATACAAAGGTACGAAGCAATACAACAATAATACATAACAATTTATTTGTTCAAATTTTAGTAAAAACAAAGAAATTAAGTTCTATCCAAATTTAAAAGTTTAATATGAAAAATGTTATAACAGTAATAGTCGATAACAGAAGTAATAATTATATAAATTTTCTAATTTTAGACCTAAATTGTTTGTTGTTTAAGCTATTTAGATCAGGATGGTTGGTAATAAATGAATTGAATAGTCTTGGGCCAAAACTTGAACAGTGCTTAGCTCCAGCAGTTGTAACATTTTTTGGTTCAAGTAATAAATTAAATTGATTCCTTCGCGTGTTATATACGTGAGATTCTGACTTGTAATTGTCACGATGTTTATGAAAATAATCCAGTATGACGTACTTGTAAATTTGGTCTATGGTGAAAACGTTAAATTCAGAAAATAATAATTTGGAAGAATAGTCAGGAGGCTTAAATAAACAAATCTTTATTATGCGTTTTTGAAGACAAAGCAAAGGGCTGAGGATCGTTTTTGCAACTCCTCCCCACCCAATTATGCCATATTGAATAATAGAATGAATTAGGGCTAAATAAATCGTACGTAAAACATGAGCTGGTAAACATGAACGGAGAATAACGAATTTATAAATGACTTTACGTAGCCTATTGCATAAATATTCAATGTACTTGTCCCATCTTAAATGTCGATCAATTATGATGCCTAGATATTTCACTTGATTTGATTCACTTAAGGAGGGACAAGTGCAGCTATTAATACAGCAACCAGAATTGTGTATTTTTAAGCTTAAATTTTTACTTACTTTTAATTGTTGCATGCCGGTAGCTGTTAAAGCGAAAGGAACTAGCGTAGTTTTCTTAACATTTAAGGAAAGTAAATTAAAATCCAGCCATGATTTAACAAGATTTATACCTTTGTTGGCATTTTCGTAAGTTTCAATCCATGAAGAACCACTAAATATTACAACGGTGTCATCAGCATATGAGTAAATGGAGCCATTAAATATATTCAAATTAATCTTCAGTAGGTCATTTATGTATATTAAAAACAATATGGGACCCAATACTGTACCCTGCGGTACACCGATATTTATTTTCCGGAAATCACTGAGATCATTATCTATTCTTGTAGCCTGAGTTCTATTACTTAAGTACGACCGAAATAAATTTAAAACATTGCCTCTAATGCCTAGAGCATGTAATTTTGTCAGAAGAATATTATGGTCTACAGTGTCAAATGCTTTTTGTAAATCTAAAAATATACCTAAACATTTGTTTCCAGTATCTAATTCATTTATGATTTTCGTTGTGACCGTAAAAATGGCATCATCTGTTGACAGGTTAGGACGAAAACCGAATTGATTGTTAGATAAAAGTTTATTATTATTTAAATAACTCATCAGCCTATTCTTTATACATTTTTCTAAAATCTTTGAGATACTTGGTAGAAGGGAAATTGGCCTATAGTTATTTAATTGGTTCATATCCCCTGTCTTATGAATTGGTACGATTATAGCATTTTTTAAATCTGTTGGAAATATACCTTGCGAAAAACATAAATTAAAAATATGAGTCAGCGGTTTAGCTATGAAGTCAACAATTTTCTGTAGAATTTTATTCGTAATACTATCTATACCAGGAGAAACACTAAGTTTTAATTTGTTAACAATATTGATTATATCACTTTCGCTTATAGGATATAAAAACATAGATGAGGACACTTTATCTGGTAGAAAATTATTCAAGTTCGATGTCTTTATTTTTTCGGCAATTGCAAGTCCCACCTTTGAAAAATAATTATTAAATTCATTTGCCATTTTTTGCTTACATTTTAATACGACGCCATCATCACTTATAATTTCTTTTATGACTTTATTATTATTTGGTTCCGTGTCAGTAGCTTCATTGATGAGCTGCCAAAATTTTCTGGGATTGTTCATATTTTTATTAAATTGGTCTGCATAGTATCTAGCTTTCGTGTTTTTTATAACCAGAGTTAGCATATTTCTATAAACCTTGTAATTATTCGACAATTCTGTGTTAGATGGGATGCTTTTTAATTTTTTTGCCATTTTATCTCTTGTGCGAATTGATTTAATAATACCTTTTGTAATCCACGGTTTTATTTTTCTGTATTTGGAAGGAGTGTTTCGGAAATTGTTAGAAGTATGTTTACATATATAGTTCTGTAATATGTTATAAAAATTATGAAAGCTTTCATCCGAATTTTGATTGTTAAGTACATTATTCCAAGTTTCTTTTTTAATATCTAAGATAAAGTCATTATAATTCAAAATACCATTTCTACGAGCTGAAATTTCGTTAGATATATTAGGAGTAGGGAAGCTAGCATTAGATAACACAGCAAAAATCAGATGATGATCAGTGATTGAACTACTATAAACTCCAGAAGAAAAATTCCAATGTTTGTTCAAGCTTTTAAAAAATATATGGTCTAAACAAGAATCAGTACCGTAATTTGTGGATGGCCTTGTAGTAGCATTTAAGTATTTCAGAAACCCGAACTCGTGCAAAATATTCATGTATCTATGACCATTATTGTCCATTTTATTTTCTAGGATTTGAATATTAATGTCACCGACAATGACGTGACATTTTCTCTCTTTCGTAGCGGCAAGGTAACTCTCAAAACTGTCTAGGAAATCGCTTTCACAACAATTAGGAGATCTGTAGATTGCGGATAAAACTATATCAATATTATTGTAAGTAAGATTCAAATGCACAGAATTGCATTGAACAATGTCAACGTCTATCAATTTAACATCTATAGAATTTATAACATATACTACAAGGCCATCGCACTTATTGTATTTGTTAATCTTAATATACTTAGAATAGCCATCTATATCATATCCTGATTCAAAGTCAAGCCAAATTTCAGTTAAGACAATAATTTCAAATTTGGAGGAAAAGCACTGCAACAAAGCACACAATTCGGAAAAGTGTTTGTTTATGCTACGTATATTTAAGTGCATTAAACTGAGGCCTGATGAAAGATGAAAAATGTAGTTATTGCATTCTACAATGTCATCGAAAAGGACTGAAAATGTATGTATGATTATTAATCCTTTGATTATTTTACATGATATACGACACGTCAGATTTTTACATGTCTACATTAATTATTAAATAACATAATTACTAAAGTATACAATGCTGGTTTTTAAATTAAAATTGCAATGCTGAAAATATTACCAATAATCTGTGGTTCATGAATGCATATGCATATATTATTATTATTGAACTTCCAGAAAAGAAAATAGAACCCTATTGTGCATTAGCATATTAGGGTTATAGTTTAAGAATTACATTCAATTTACAACCGATTGAACATTATGATTGAAGCTTATTAAAGATGCGGTGTATGAATGTTAGAAAATTAGAATAACAACATTGTTTTTTAAATATATGAAACAGGTTTCGCCAGTTCATCGTCACAAAAATTAAGATGATATTGTAGGGTATATCTTGATCTTCCAAAGTCAGGACAGTCAAAAAGCAAGTGCTGCATTGTTTGAGAGGACCCACAGAAGCATAGGTAACCATCTGGAACATTGATGTTAAATCGCTTGAAATATGATTTAAATTTGCCATGACCAGATAGGAATTGTGTAAGCACAAAGTTCGGCATCATCATTTTGCATTGGAGTCGATGCTGGATCTCAGGAAAGAATATTTCTCTCGTTAGGGGTCCTTTCGAGTTTGTGGTCCAGATGTTATTCCACTGGAGAGTTGTTTATTTTTTTAGCTTCTTTTTCAGGTAACATATTGGAGCTCCAACGTACAAGACTTCCATCGCAGATTTTGCAGCTTCTTTTGCTAGTAGGTCTGCTTTCTCATTTCTGATTGTTCCTGTGTGTCCGCGAACCCAGGAGAGACACACGTGCGGGCAATGCTGGGTTATGGATCTTATATCAGCAGCTATTGGGTTGAAATTTTATTTGTCGTTTATTGCCTTCAGAGCTGCTTGTGAGTCTCTGTGTACCTTTGCATTTTTGTTGTCTTCGCACCACTGCAGTGCTGACTTTATGGCCCAAAGTTCATTCAGCTTGGAAAACAGAACAATTTGAGGAAAGCTTATACTGTGCTGAAAATATTTCAAGCTTGTTTTCATGTACCATGAAGGCCCATCTGACTTGGTCATTTTCATCATTGTCTGGTATGCGTGAACCATCAGTGTATATAATAGATTTATGAGAGCTCGAGGAACTATCACTGACAAGTCTCTTAAAGATACCAGGATGTCCAGATTGAAGATAATTGCACTGTTCCTCTATGGTGATGGTGATATTCTATTTTTCTTGAGTAATGTCAGCTCATCCCTACAGATTGCTGTAAAAAATAATGGCTCAATTCCTGCAATAACAAGTGCAGCATCAGTGGACGTTGTGCGGTAGGCACGGGAAATTCAAAAGCAAATCCTCTTTGAAGTTGCATTAATTTGTTTTGAGCCCATTTCTTTTCTACTGTAGAATGGAATGAAGAGGCAGAGTACAAAACCAATAGTATAAAGGCTGTGTTGTAGATTACTCGGAGAACCTCTGAATTGAGGCCCCATGAAGGCCTGCAGGCAACAGTTGTACCTTGTAGAAATTTGCTGGCTTTGTTTTTGAGCCTATGAAAATGAGTCCTAAAAGTCAGGTGTTTGTCTAGCATAACCCCTAAATACAGGAGATGATCTTCCAGGGATATTCTGTGACCGTTCATCATTATTTTAGATTTTTTCACTTTCTTTCTTCTTGTGATTAATATAGCTTTGGTCTTTGTTGGATTAAACTGAAGTTTGTTGTTATTTCCCCAGTTGTGGAAGATGTCAATGGTTGCATTTGCACGTGCATTAAGTTCTGACAGATTGTCAGCTTCGATTAGAAGAAGGGCATCATCGGCGTAGGCAATGACATCACACCCAGGAGATCATTGTATAAAATGTTCCAAAATCAAGGGCTGCAGATGGATCCCTGTGGACACCCCTTGACTGCATGCTTTGTGTTGGTTGCAGTTCCAATTTTAAGTGTTACTTTTCGATTTTGAAAGGAGGCCTACCCTTGTATTATCTTATATAAATTTCTGGGACATTGTTTTGCCTTTAGTTGAGATAAGAGTTTGGGCCACCAGGTGTTATTGAAAGCACCTGTTGTATCCAGAGAGATTAACACAGTTACCTTTTTCGAAGAAAAAATATGTTGAATCCATCCAACTACATTAAGAACAGCGTCCTCTGTCCACCTCTGGGGCATGAAGCCATATTACTTTTTGCTTGGGTGGTTGTGGCTATGCAGATGGTACATCACTCGATCAATCACTAACTTCTCCAAAATCTTGCCAAGTACTGGTAATAGGCAGATAGGTCTGAAGGATTTAACAGTGCGTCTGCATATGGATATATCAATCCTAGTAATGAGTTTATTATACTGTACAAAATAAGTATGACTGATTATTATTTTTAATTGAAGTCACCTTTTATTTTTTAAATCAAGCGTAGCGGCTGAGATGGTAGCATAGCTGGCTCACATTTAGGAGGTTAAAGAATCGTTGGTTCAAGTAGCGTAAGGAGATCACATTTGAATGATATGATCTCCTCAGCTGTGGATGAAATGTCACAGGACAATCTGACCATCGAGCAAAGTATGGCCTGTGTTCCAGATATTGCTCTTGGAGAAGTTCAGTGCTGTCTGTGATGTTGACAAATCCCAGTTCTTATTAAGTGCCAGTATGGTACTTTATGAGATTGTGTGTGGGGGACGAAAAATGCAAGGTTCTTAAAATACTAAAGGTTAGTCCACTTGCCACCCTGAGCGGTCATTGGCTGCGGGATGTGACGTGGCTAGGATGTCAGGCAGCCCCTTTCTCATAAGAAATGAATGGAGAACAGATGGTTTTTAATCTTTATTATTTAATTACAGGCAGCAACTATCAAGTGTTCTAACATGCCAACCCACAGTATAAGAACTGATCTATTAGGCTGTGTGGTAGAAATTGTAAAAATCGATCGGGTTTGGTTTAAAAATCGTAGTTATTGAAGCTGTTTTTTTACAGGCTAAGATCACATCTGCATGTGATGTTAAGATAATATGAATGTATTGGAGTTTCATGAGACTATAACACAGGACTATTTCTAATGTTCTGATTCGAAATAGACAGGAAATAAGAACCACATTTATAAATTAATTTTAATACTTCATATTAAAATACGTCCACCGCTGTGGCTCAGGAGATGCGTTCAATCCTCTCACGCAGCGGGCCCGGGTTCGATTCCTGGTCGGGACAAGTTACCTAGGCAAGGTTTTTTCCGGGGTTTTCCTTCACCTTTGAGACAAATGTCAGGTAACTTTAGGCCCTTGTGGTCCCCGGATATCGTCTGGCCGTCATTATCATCTTCATCCCCATCCTCGCCTTGTTCTGCGTGAGTGTGTGTGTGAATGGTGTGTACCGTCCTATGTGTTCGTGTTGTCTCGGAGGTGGCCCCGCGTTGGGCTGATCACTCATCGGGGGAGGCCATCCATGTCCTTGTCTGGTCAAGAAAGTTTGTATGTGATTCAAAGATAATCCCTCTCCCGACAGGTCGCGGCCCTGTAAGGCCCGGGCGGCTTGGGTCGCTTAAATCCTAAAAGGGAGAAGTAAAACTACGACAGAGGGAAGAGAGGGAGGGAGGGATTAAAATACGGTAGGCATAAGTTATAACTATTTATAAACTACTTGCAGGAAAAAAATCTATACAGTACTAATTACAATTAGGCCTTTTTAGTTACTAAATTGCCATAAGGTAATGTATCTAGTATGTACTCTTTCACTGAACAAGGGAAGTATTTTTATACCACACACCAACTCGTTTAATTTGAAGGTATTTAATGACAGCCATGTAATCTTCGCCGGTGAGCCGGAATTTTCTCCTTCAGTAGAGGGAGCCTGTAAATCTATAGAGACAAAGGTCTGTTTCATTTATGCATCGACCTGGAACGGGATAGAACCCACGACCATGGGCACATAATTCTCCTCCTAGGCTTACTATGTAGCAATCATTATGATTGTTATATCACTAGGTATCACAGTAATTTATATTGATATATAGGTTATAATAAAACATTTGTTGATGTATGACAAGATTTAACGTGACTTTATTCATAGACTACTTAAGACTTGTCATGTCTAAAAATATTTACCCATCCAAACTACACAACTGAAATTTTTAGCAAGATATTACATGACAACCATTATAAAGTTTGCATTAAATTATATTAATTACATTTAAATACATATTACTGATACATGCACACTACTTCCAATAATATATTATATAAATAAATACAGTAAGTTATTAATTACATTAGTTGTGACATTATCTAGAATAAAGGCTTTTAATCACTAAAACAAATACATTACTAAGTAGCAACACATTACTTCCTGTAAATCATGGAATCTATATTGAAGCCTTCTATATTAATTAGGCCTATATTATTTGTTGAATTGTGAATGGAGGTCAGTAGAATATATAAATTTCTACTTTCTGCAGTAGACCTATTAGAATTAGTCTATAAAACAATGAATAATAACAATAACATCAATTAACAGAAGTTACTAAGATATTTACACATACAACTAATTGAGTTAATGTAAACTTATTTCTATTCAATCTTATTTACAATAATTCCTCATATGAACTAAAAGTTATAGGCTATACATTATTCTCGTGTCTCAGCAAAAGAAAATAACTGTATGGCTCTCCCTCTGACCCTGTCAACCTTGTGAGGTCACAAGACAAAACCGCGGGGTTTGGAGAAAGTTTGAAAACATATTTTATATTTACTGCAAGTAGTTTATAAATAATTATAACTCTCAGTTTTTTAAACCGTGCATAGAATGACTAAGAAATGATGAACACGCTCTACATTAAAGTCAATTGATATTAATTATTTACAGTATTATGATATTAATAACGGTAAAGCTGTAGTTAGTGAAGGATTAAGAAAAAAAATAACATTTCCTCCCTATTTCGAATAACAACGATAGAATAGTCTTGTCTCTTTAAAGTATAATACATTAAGTTAGCTGGACATCATCTGCAGACTCAATCTAAACCTCTAAAAACAGCTTCAAAAGATACAATTTTTAAACCAAACCATAAAGACTTTTACTATTTCTCCCACATGGCCTAATAGAACAGTTATTATACTTCAGGTTGACATCTTACAACACGAGATACTTGCTGCCTATAATTAAATATTAATTTTTTTAAATCAGCTGTTTTCCATTCACTCTTACGGGTGAGGGTTGATCTGTCAACCTAATGACGTCACAAGCCAAAACCGCGCGGTTGGAGAAAGTTTGAATACATGGCCAAGTGGCACCCCCGTGCGAAAAATGTCTGTCCGTCTGTCCGTCCGTCTGTCTGTCTGTCTGTCCGTGTGTCTGTACGCGCCATAACTCAAATACGCTTTATCGGATTTTCATGAAACTTGGTATACACATTTATAATGTCCTCCGGTACCGGCGTCAAACCCAATTTAGTGTTTTTATTTAAAAGCGCCATAACTCAAATACGCTTTATCGGATTTTCATGAAACTTAGTATACGTATTTATAACGTCCATGGAAAGAAGCCTATTAATTTTGGACCTAATCGGTTGACCGGTACCACAGTAACGACTAATTAAAGATCACATGTTTTTTAATTTTTGTCTACCGGTATAATTTTACAGTTAACAATATTCCTTCACTTATGCTTATTAAACGACACCGTTAAAATGACTGAGTTGGGCCTTGGACTCGTATTCTGGAGGTCCCCGGATCAAATCCCGGAGCCGGCCGATTTGACATGGGTTTTTTATTTTTTTATTTTTATTTGAGTGCGCGATTGTCAAGGTATCACAAATCTGTAGTTCTGCTGACGCTGGTCGATTTTAATCTGATTAGAAAAACTTATTTTCTGCATATCATAATTGCAATTATAATTGATTCAACAAAAACATACTGGCACTTTGTTATATCAGTTTACCTGATTTTATTTTATTTTATTTCGTCTTAATGACTGCAAGGTGAACTTGAGACAGGGTTTCTAGATTCTTTTAGTGAAATATAAGACATTAGTGATCTAAATGTAGGAAATACACAACATTTTAGGTCATTATAGAAAAATGTTAAAAATTTAGGAAAATTAACTAAAAATGTATGCATACATTTTAATATTTTCTTTATACCTCTTTGCTAAATCATCAGGAAACATACATTTGCTCTTCAGCATCTTAGCACACGTCTTACAACTGAATGACTAATTATTTTGAAATTATTGTTTCTACACTCCACAACATAATACATGCTATTGTTGCTGTACACTTCGGATGATAGCTAAGAAAAACTATAGTCTTTGACAATAATCAATATTGTTATGGTAAACTGTAACATGTTTATTTAACATTTCTGGAATTGGTAATCCATTTGAAACTAATGAAAATGTAAGAAATTCCAGATTTTTAGAAATTCTCCCAGACATCAGACATAAGGTTGAAATGAAGGTCATGTCCGGGATTTTTCCAGATATCTGTTGATCCTAACTTGGGATCTACGAGGCCAGCCTAAGATGATTTCGTGACAAATTTTTTAATGGAGTTTCAAGGCTGAATATATTCAGCATCAATATTACATTTAATGTGAACTGTGAAACACTCAGACAGGGCACATTTTGCTTAGATTAACCGAGTTTTTATAATGCACAAATGATGCTGTTTTTAGAGCCTCTAAAGACTGACTCTACAAGTCTTTGTTGAAATTAAGTTTCCCGTATTTATACTTTATGACCAGAAGTTAATCACCATGTTTATATTTTTTGTGTAGTATAGTGGGTGAACATTTTACAAGATGGAATTTTTTGGATGAAATTAAAAAAGAAAATAGGACATCAAGATTTAGCTTATTTTCACTTCTTCCAGCTGCAACTAGATTATGAAAGCGTAATCACAATTCCTTTCCCTAATCTGAACAAGTAACAGCCAAACAGGATTTATTATCATTATTGAAGTTGCAGTCATTTAATGTATTTTCCCTTTCTGTTGGCCTATTACCATAGAAATTTAACCATGTGTTTTCTTAACATGCCAAAAATCTTTAATATAGTACTGGACATTATCATCATGAAAATGATATTCATCAGTGAAAGTTATGACAGATTTCAAGTAAGGTATAATAATTGCAGTACTTAATAAAACAAACTCTTGCATATTTTTGTCATAATCCATGCATTGAAGAACTTAGCCCTCTACTCGTAAGACAGGTCAGAGTTATACCAACTGTCTGTGGGACCAGGTCCATTTTAAAACTAACTTTTGTTTTATAAGGATATCAATGGAATTTTCTTTATTGTTAAAATAGTTTAATATATTTTATTTCTGTAATGTAACATATAAACTAGCCTAATTTTAACATGTTTAAGATAATTCTCAATAGCATAAGGCATTTTGTCTTAGAAAAGAGAGCACAAAAATACCTAAATATTCTACTTTCTTGTTATTGGTAGGTGCAGTTTTTACATATTTTATAGGAACATTCCAAACAACAATTGCATATATCATAGAGGTTCATAACATAATATAAATAGCCCCATTCAACCACTGTGTAATCCGAGCCTTGAAGTCGGCATCAATATCTCTAACTGAGTCACGAGTAGTATGTGAAGTACTTACAATTGTTAAGAAACAAATTAAATATAATTTATTTTCTATTATTAAAAATAAAAACACAGCTACATTAACAGCACCAAAAGTATGCCTTAATACAACATACTGGTCCAAGGGACCAACAAAAGCAGCAGACATGAGGATTATTAAAATAACAGCCCATTTATGATGTGCGAATTTCTTATGGTGCATAATTATTTCAAAACAGTGAATGACCATCATCCATGTTATTTTTGTGCATTTGCAGATTACTTATTGTGAGTTTATGTTCAGGGTATTCCTGCACTGAAATAAAGACATGGTGGTGCTTTCCTGTTTCATCACTATGTATTTGTATTCAAGGGACTAAATAAAATTGCATATCCGAAGGATGGCATAATACGATCAGATTAATTATTTTTCTTGGCCGCAATCACATGGGTTTACATAAACTTGCAAATTTCAAAGGAAACAAATTACATTGGGACAATGCTAAAACAATTCAAGAAAATAAGAAGACATCTACATAACAAAAAAAAAAAAAAAAAAAAAAACTTGTTAAACAACTTGCAACGTTAAACATCACGCAAAAGTAAATGAATTATGACAAAAAATTATTTTAAAAATATTTGCGTTTACCTGGCTGTAATATTAGAAGTTTAATCTTGGAAAATTAATAAAATAATAATATTGCGTTATTATTAGGGATGGGTCCTCGATACTTTCGATACCTCGATACTCTCGATACTTGCATGGTATCGGCATCGATCGATACTTCAGAAAACTCGGTCGATACTTTTTCAATACTTTTGTAATTCTGCAATTAAATGAGAATGCTAGTATTTTTTTAACAAAAACTTGTAAGTGAACTGTTTAAAAAACTAATTTTAATTTTAATGTAGAGTTTAAAAATAATTATAGGCTACTGATGATATTAAATTTTGTCTCATTAAATATGCAGACTTAATTAATTTAGTTGGTATTACACAGTTCTCTCAAATGATAATTTTTAATGTACCTATTTATTGAAACTGTAAATGTTGAAGGTATCGAGTATCGAGGAAAAAATCATGTATCGGTATCGAGTATCGAGAAAATCTGGTATCGACCCATCCCTAGTTATTATTTATTATATTTTCAGAAAGTAAAAAATTGGAAAAAATGAACCTTGTGAAGAAAATATGGAGAAATCAAAATTGTTGGAATGGAAAGGAACTGAAACTATTAATAGGCTATGTGCACCTAGAGTCAGTACATCTGACATGCGTGCTCAGCCCACAACCACATGGTCACGTGGTTTGGCATCACAATGAATGATTATTATGATGTCTTACATAATTTTATTCCTACTGAGTAACATAGCCTATCGACAGTTGAAAGGAGAAAAATCTAAGGGTTCGTTGTTATGTTGTATTGAATACTAGCCTCTCAAGTAAGGGAATTAGAATAAAAAAAGTAATCTCAAAGTTAAGAGTTCATAACTGGAATACTGCAATTACCCGAATCTCTACTTTATTACTTTTTAAAGTTATAATTGTCTTACTCAAGAAGCTGAGTTCAAGTACAACATAGTAGCCTAATGAAAACGTACATTTTAATATTCTTTTAATTACCCAATAAGTTTCAGCTCACAGAATCTCCGCTATGTTATGTTGGTCAGGTAATATTACTAGAAAGGATCAAGTTTAGGCTTAAGAAACTTTCCATAACACAGCAACAATAGAAAAATATGATAATAGTTTCATACTAAACTTCCTATACCCCACAGTTCCTAACATATGATATGACCTTGCAGTAGATAAGATATTAATAGGTCTACTATTGGATCACACTAAACAGATCAAAGGGATAAATGATTAATTTTATTTTTTACCGACGTACACCATTTTAAATTTTGATTAGTTATAATTTATGAAACGTGATAATTTGGAAAGCATAATACAATGCTGCTGCTGTATGACTGGAAAACATTTCACAAACATCCACCTTGACTTAAGTATGATGAAATTTCAAGACATTGTTAACTAAATAACGATAAGAGAGAATGAAAAGCTGAAACAATCTTTAAGTTGGCCAGGAAGAATAAAAGAAACAATAAAAGAGCTAGAGAGGATGCTAACGATAAACCAGATGAACAAGAGTATGAAGCTGGAATACACTAAGATGCATTGGTATTTTTTTAATTTGAATTTCCTTAATTTTTTTTCAAGTAAAGGTACACATTTTTCAGAAATTACAGATTTTATGTGCATTATAGCATCTGTAGAATATGTTCTTTTTAAAAATAATTTCTTGTATTTATAATTTAAAAGTTCAAAGTAATAAAAATGAAATAATTTCACTAAAAAATACGAAAATGCACAAAAATATGACGCTATATGTATGCCAAATTCAAATTCAAATTTTGTTCTTTACAATATATACAAGGACATACAAAAGAACATCGCCAATAGGTAGATAGTATAACAGTGAAAATGTTTACATAATTTAAGGTAAAAGTTTCATAGGAGCTTTATACGTTTCTAGTGATGCGTACTCATACCTAATTATGGCCAAATTAACACAGCTTTGGGTTGCATACGAAATAAAGTTTCTAAGTGTACGTATAAATTGCCACTTGGAAAACTACCAAAATGAGAGTGCAATGAAATTTTATTTTGAGATTATGTCTAATTTTATTCCCTGATTTTTTACAGGTTAGATTTTGTGACATTTAACCCATTATCAAAGTGAACAGATTTCAGTCTCGTCAGGATACAACAGAATAGAGGAAATTACAGATATGATTAGCTAATGTGGCCTGCGCTGGTGCAATTTATGAACTTTAAGGCATCAAAGAAGTGTTGATTTAGCATTTTTGGTAACAAAATGAGACTTTTGGATTTTAGTGTCAACAAATCAAGCATATCCTAAAGTATACTTGTGCAAAATTTTATGCCGTTTGAACGCACAAAACAGATGCTGCTGACACCATTTTCAAAGCTCAGTCCGCTTTCAACTGCCAGGACATGCAAACTTTAATCGCTGTTTTCTCAATTTCAATTTGCATGTTATTTTGCCACATTGAAATCTATATTTTTCCACAAAAAAAGGAGATAGGTACAACTGTGAATTTTTTCATAATATAGTAGTAAATATAGTAGTAGATTTTTTCAAACAAAAAGTATAAATAATTTTGAAAAATCCATCAGTAAATTTGTAAAGCAAGTATCTAAGAAACTCACATAACAATTCAGGTTCATATTTTAATATCAGATCAGAGGAGATAAAAATCAATTCAATTAATAATAACTCAAAAAGAAATCGTGATATTAGAATGAAATTTGTAACACTAGTTTAAGTTCACTTTTTAACTAATTGTGCAAAATGTCAAATTTCTCGGAAAAGTAGTTTAAAAACCACTCTCAACACTTCGGTCATCCCTTAAGAATAGATAGATAAGTACTGGATATGTTGCTTGCTTCTCTTCGTATAGCAGCTGCTCAATGGTACAAAGAGAGGCCTGCATGCTAGGGGTTCTCTAATACCAGCCTGCAATTATCTCAAAAAATAAACCCAGTTAATAGAGTGAGTTTACATCCATCGTTACCTATATGTCTTTATTTTTGGCAGTTGGCCACATTTCTAGAAATACCATCCAACTCAATTGGGATGAAATCTTCCAAGCTGTGACTATACAATGGTGGTGGATGAAAGTGATATATCTGACACATTCCACAGTTTGAGTAACACTCGGACTAATCAGAGCGATATTTCAAGAGAGGGATAGAGAGAGACACGTCCCACCTCGGTGCTGGACACGGTCCACAAGGTTATTTCCGATCGTAAATTAGAGCAGAGCAGCAGCAGCATCTCGCGCAATATGTAATTTATCGCGCGCAATTTGTCGCAGTGATGGATTGCCCTTTTATTTATTACTCATCTCATTCCTGCAGCCTGCACAAGACGCCTGCTGCCTGCAGCCAATCCCGAGGAAGATCCTCTGACCCCAGTCAAAAAGGTAGAGACAGACTCGTAATTAAATTCTTTATAACAATCTGACTCCACAGCATACTCAGAGTGAACGATGACTGTAACGATGACGATGACTGTGTAAATACTGCTAAGACCCATTCACAATGAAAACGCAAAAGGTAAACTTATCCGTAGAAGTTTCTTATCATAATAAATAATGAATCAATCACAATCAACAACACAAAGCATAAACGTGAACGTAGAAGTTACTTAACGTAACCAAACATATTTCAAGAACCTTGCCTGTATTTTTTTCTAAACTCTCAGTATGCTTTTTTAGTAATTGGACTCCATATAACTGTCTATATAACACATTATGTCACCGACTGAGAGACCTTCTGTATAAAGATGTTTACGTTCTCATGCAAAGGATAAATAGATTGCATTTCAATAGTCCAACACAATAGTAAGAAAAACAATTTACAAAAAATTGATTCGATGCATGTCCAATTACCGGAATCAGTACTCAAAGGATCAGTTTTAATGTCGAGTATAATTTAAGAGCATGATATGAATGTTAAAATTCAATCATGACACTACAAAATTAAAGACTGAAAAATGCCGGTAAGCTATTAACAGATCAGTCTCTCTCTGTAGTCATCAGTTTTACAACTGGTTTGATGCAATTCTCCAGTTCTTCCTATCTTGAGCCAGTCTCTTCATGTCTACATATTTTTTACATCCAAAATCGCCAATAATCTGTTTTGCATATTCTAATCGTGGTCTTCCCTTACAATTTTTCCCCTCTATTGTTCCTTCTAATATAGTGTTGACCAAGCCTGGATGCCTCATAATGTGCCCCACTAGTCTGGCCCTTCTTCTAATGAGTGTCGTCCATAGACTTCTTTGCTCCTCTATTCTTTCTAAGACCTCTTCGTTAGATATTCTGTCACTCCACCTGATTTTCAACATTCGTCTATAGCACCACATCTCAAAAGCTTTTTCCTAAAGTCCACGTCTCACTGCCATAGAGTGCTATGCTCCAAACATATAACTTTAGAAATGTTTTTCTGACTTTTAGGTCAATATTTGACACCAATAGACTTTGCTTGCAATATCCTGCTTTTCACATCATCTTTGCTTCGTCCATCTTTAGTAAGTTTGCTCCCCAAGTAGCAGAATTCATTCACCTCCTGTATTTTGTCATTTCCGAGTTTAATGTTCTTCATGTTGCTTATAACATTCTTGCTGCATCTCATCCCTTTTGTTTTGTTTTTATTAATTTTCAGTCCAAAATTATTTTCTAACAATCCATTCATACCATTCAATAATTCACTTAGGTCTTCCTCATCTTCAGTTAGCAGAACAATATCATCAGCAAATCTCAGCATTTTTACTTTTTCTCCATGAATTTTTATTCCTGATTCAAACATTTCCTTTAATTCCTTCAGTGCTTCCTCAACATATAAATTAAACAGAAGGGGAGACAGACTATATCCCTGTCTCACTCCTTTCTTAATTCTTGCAACCCTTTCTCCACCTTCCACCTTTATTACAGCTGTCTGATTCTGATATAGGTTGTGAATGACTCTTCTATCCTTATATTTAAGACCTGTCTTTCTCATAATTGTAAACATCTTATTCCAATTCACATTGTCAAAGGCTTTTTCCAAGTCAACAAAAGCCATGTAAGTGTCTTTGCTTTTCTTCATTCTTCCTTCCACAATAAGTCGCAGTGCTATAATTGCCTCTCTTGTACCCTTGGCTTTCCTGAACCCAAACTGCTCTTCATCAAGGATTTCCTCCACTTTTTTCTCTATTCTCCTGTAAATGATTCTAGTTAGTAGTTTTGAAGCATGTGTTGTGAGATCAGTAACAACAATAAAATACGGAAATGCATGAACTTCAAACCCAAATCGATGAAGACCTATTGGAGCAAGGGTTTAGACATCTTTGCGAGGCTTGATGTCGGGAGTGTATACAGAGGAGGTTGTTTCACGACATTAAAGAAAAACAGAGAAAGGTTTGGGTAATTTCTGGAATATCGATGAGCTCAGTGGTAGAGCTCGTGATGGCGTTGCAACTCACGCGCACGGGATCACTATCATCAGCTCGCTTCATTACTCAGAGCAATGTCCTTCCGTTACCAGTGCCCTTGATTCCTTGCACTCGGCTCCTCCCTCATACAAGTTAAGTACTTCCAAATCTCATACTCCCTGGCTAATTGTAAGTTCCCACCCAAATCCCATTCAGTGCTTTGAAGGTAGGAATGTGGCGTGTCCTTCCGTTTGTTGGGATATTGCATTCTGTTTACTTGGTTATCATTTAAATGTTTATAGGATCATTCAATTATTCTGGTTTACAAACAGTTCGACATTTTAATTACTGATAAACTAAACATTTTTTCGTTCTTTCTTGAGATGTTCCTCTTCTAGACGCGTAAATTCCTTTCCTCGAAAGCAAGAAAGGCAACTTTCGAAAGAAGACTAAGTTTTTGAAACATAGAATAATGTATTAATTAATTTCATTTTCAGTAAGGGTGTATTAGACATTAAAATTTGATAAAAGCCACACAACCGTATGCCCTTAACTAAAACTTATCTGAGTTCATTACCACACACACTTCAGCAGTCATTAAAAACACTTCAGCATTATTGAAAAACATTATATATATCTACATTGGATCCCAGGTATGTCGAATATTAACATTCATTTCGGCATGTCCAGAAATAATTGAAGATGCACATCATACGTGCCATAATGCATATTAATATTTGGCACAGAAGAATCGATCTTTTAACATACAGTTTAATAAATAATGTGACTCTTTTAAAGACTGTGACACCATTGTTCTAATTTGTTTATGTATGTGTTATGTTTTATTTTATGAATGCTGAAGTATGTGTGATCTGGACCCAGATAATATTTAGTTAAAGGTGCAAGTTTTTAAAGATTTTAACATCTAATAGAATGATGTGACCGTAAGTGAACTTTTTCAAATACAAGGAAAATGACAAAATGAATGACTTACAAGCTTTTGAAACTGACAGGTTCTAGTGCAGCGTTAAACGGAAATGGATGAAATTGAATGGAAGTAGACACCCCACTAGTGAAAGATGTACGAGCGAAGTAGTAAACTTAAAGCCTTTTAGATCCTTAGTTAACGCCTTCAAGTACAAGAAATGTCCGTCAGTTCCTTTGGAGTGTCCACGACTGACTCTGACATTAAGTCGTTTCACATGTCAGTTCTAAGCCTTTCACTCAATCTAAATTGTTCCACGACGACAAAAATATAGGCTACTGAACAGTTTGACATCCTTAGTCTTAGTCTTATTTGAGAATTTATCCTTTTCGTAGAGATAAACATACTTTGACAATTCAATATCAGCATGTTTTCTCATTTTTATTTTCTGAACTCTAAACGCAAGATAACTCAACATTCCTCTTTGAGAGATTTCAAAGCCGGTAGTTCTAATGAGAAATCAACATAACTTAGGTAAGAACCACGAAAACGGGGGATAATAAAGTTAGAAAATAAACTGCACTTTTACTTGAAATGCTATACAATTATTTTGCAGAAAATGTAATCCTTTAAAGATTCACAAAATCGCCTAGACCAGTTTATTAGTAAACATCCCTTTCAGAGTGCCGATCGTTAAAAGTAATTTAAAGCTGGTTTAGAGGGATTCATCAAAATTTTATCGCCATCTTTACTACTGGTCACAGTAAACCTATCGGTGATTCATTTATGCAAACACTATTAGGCCCAGAGAAAAAGCAAATTGGATGATGTGTTAAATATATTTTTGTTCAATATCAAAACTTTTACTTATAACCTCATCACTCTGTATATAGTTACAAAAAGACTTCACAGCTGATTTCGTTTAATATACAATTTTTATATTCCATTATTAGCAAATAAACTTTAAATTTTTTTCCAAATTAAATTTTGAACATTCGAAGAACCCACTTTATACAGGAAATCAACTCTGTTAAGTATTGAAAGAGAGTTTAGAGACCCTTGAACTTAATGTCATTGGGGCCTATTGAAGACGGCGAGATATAATTTTAGAATCGGGGTCAGTTCCGCCTAGGACACTAAAGAGGGTGTGCAAAGCAAAAAAGTTCAACATTAAAAAATAGGTCAGAAAAGTGGAAAAAAAAGGTAGCAGAGAATTTTGAAAACGCCCATTGGGTCTGGCACCAGGAAGCTCTACGAAAAGGAAAATAAACAAGACCACAAAACTTAAGAATAAATGTAATAACAAAACCAACACCGCCGCTCAGTCGATGGCTAAGTAATGGTCCATCACTGTCTGCAGAGTTCATGGATTTTACTTTACAATACTCTTCTGATAATTTTTTTTATAGGCATATGACATTTGTTCGGGATAGTTATTTGATGAACAATACCTATGTTTTTCTGCAGTTGATGTATGATCGTGTTCTATCACTAAAGCGGAATCGCCGCGTATGAGAATATTCCGAGAAAAAAAATTATTGTTTCAATGATGGGGATCGAACGCATGTTCCTTGAATATACAGCCTGCAGACTCATTGACACAGCTTGCAACACATAATACTTGTCTTGGTTTATTATATTAATTACTTTAAGCAGAAAAAGTGCTATAATTAACTCTGTAGGTTTATATGTCGTACTTAATGAGGTGTAAAATAATAATGAATGGGTTATAGAACGTATTAATGTAATTTTCGAGTAATTAAAGCAAATACATTAATGTAGTTTTATGTGCAAGGAAATCAAACGAGCTAATTAAATATTATTTTAATATGTTTTCTGAATATAGCTAACCTTTTATAAACGATGGGTGTAGTCTTGTTTCATAGAAGCATTAGCTCAGTGGCGTACCAAACAACAGATTACAAGTCTAGGCTGGACCCCTATACTAACACTTTTTGCTAGAACGATTTTTCTGGACTAGCTCGCTTTCAAAACATTGCATAAAGGAGGATACAGACTATGTATGCTACCCATTCCATTTAGGATGATGTACCCGCTAAGGCACTCAATGGCCTATTATCACCTACTCAAATGTTCTTAGCCTTAAAGCACATCATGAACCTAAAGCTGATAGAGAGTCTGGAGTTCAATGGGAATGGACATGTTATTAGAACTCACAGTCAGATTATCCTGTGACATTTCGTCCATAGTATTTATGTCCAGCATAAATATTCTTGTCTAAAGTTTATGGGTGTCTGCTCCCTACTCTATCCTACATCTAGAACACACAATCTGCATCATATGTACATTCTATACCTTTACCTTTCATTTGTATTTTTTAAATTTCAAAACGATCCCTCATTTTCAAAAAAGAGAAAAGTTGCCAAGACTTATGCCTCCTCTCTCGTATAATACGGAGTATACTCTACTTCTAGATTTGAGTAAATAGAAGCTAGTATAGACATAATTAGGGTACGCTCTGGCATCTCTGGAACCCCAATCCTCTGCGCAATCCTATGATTGCAACTATTCTGTATTGAGCAGTTACGTTTGGTTTGTCTGATTTTTTTATGAGAATGAAAGTTCGATTATTCCTGTTAAGAGTTGATCGAAGTCAGACCAAATCACATTCAAAAGCTGTTACAGTGCCTCTACTATGATCATAACCTTTCTTTAGGATATTGAGCATTACTGTTTGTGATCGTTTGCCTATTCAGTGTATTTTTCTCCATACTAACTCCCCTTTTGTGAAAACCAGGACACGCCACTGTTTTAACTATTTTCTTCACTTGAGCGCACTGTTTAAAAACATCGTCAAAATTAAATAAAGCTACAAAAAGTAGATTAATGTTATTAGAATTCTTGCGGCAATAATTAGATTCAGGGGCCATCTGCGTGTTGACTTTAACTGTCCATTAAAGTTAACCATAAAACCTGTAATGCGCCAGGGCAGCTTTTCGAAAACCAATTTGCTACTCATTCCTTTATGGATTAATTTCAGTCTTTACGATCCTCGACCAGAACAAAGCACTTTCTCCAAGTTTCAAAACAAATGGAAGCCTCTCGTGCTGTACAGATGGGAGGAGAATTGGCTTTCATAAAGATAGCCAAAAATATTATTAAAAAAAAAAAAAAAAAACACCATAAAGTCTTATCGAATAAAAACAGTATTCCTTACTGGAGAATGAATTCACATTGCCATGGCTCCTGATATTACCTTACCACCAACTATCTGAAGACATTTAATTTGCATGAAACAGATCCAGCATTGGAATACTTTCTGATATAATATTTGAGCTTGGGTTTCCGTGTAGATCCAACACTACTTATTAACAAGACCGTATTCAATTGTGAAATTAATTGATGGTGGCTTTGTTCTATTGCATAGCAACCGTGAAAAAAAAGAGTGAAATCGATTATTTGCAACATAACACATCGATCTGTCGATCGCTTCCATTTTATTAACCTGCTCTACTTAGGCCTACGACTCGCAGAGATCATATTTTTTTTTTACTTAGGTGAACAGAAGGGGATCACGAATGCACGCCTAAATGGGAAAACATTGAATGATTTGGATAAATTTCACCATGAGGCTTTTTTGGGGGAGGGGGGCTAGGGAACTCGAATCTGAGGTCGTTTTTCCCCGGTCGGCGCACTTCAATCGTGAAATGCACCTCTAAGCCAGGGTTTTAGCGTTTTAATTATCAATCGTTTTAATTGTTTACGCATGATTTGGGTAAGGTTCATGAAACTGTAGTAGGCCTACGATTCAAACGTTACGTTTCGAATCTGTTGCCCATATGGCAGCATTAAATTATAGCTATTTATTAATCTGTATCCATTTTAGGGCAACAGTTGAAGAAGAAAAAAAATTTAAGAATTCAAAATTATAATCACTCCCTAGGAAAACGCAACATTGCATTGTTATTAAGGTATGAAATCTTGTAGAATGCTCAACTGATTAATATGAAATCATATTTATTTTGAAATTGTGTCTCACGGGCACTTTTTAATCAAAACAAGTAAATTCAATAAGAACTCCAATTTTTGAATGTAACAAATTATGTGGTTACATACTAAATTAAATTAGGGATAACTTATTGCAGAAGAAACTTGATGTCAATTCCTAGTTTTGAACTCAGAAATGTTTCCTACTGTGAAGAGAATACTCAAATATTTCTAAAAAAGGCAAAAAAGTAAACATACAAAATGCAAAAATGGCAAGAAAGGAAAAATTTGCAAGGTAAAACTTCACCAGAATGTTTTATTTGTAATAGTTCGCACACATCTGCTACCAGCTTATAAATATACTGTATAACCTACATTCGAACAATATAGATATTTTCCTGAACTTCCGATGCTTGGTAATAGGTTATCCAACTAGTTTAGAGTACAATATTGCCCCACGTTAATAAAGGAGGCTTTTCAGGTTTCTGTTTAAATGGAAACTTTCTTTTCGTTGATTAAATAAAACACAAAAAAGGACAGAGAGTAGCACTAAAATGCGGCGGAGCTTCCGGTCAGATAGAAGAAGCTGGTCACGTTGAGATGACAGAGTATCAAGGCCCTCTCTTTTACATTCCATGCCCAGCCGTGAAATCACCATGCACTGTAGCGTGACAGAGATGGCCTTTTCTTCTTATTAACGTCTCTTCACATACCATCCAAATAAAATTCACACAAAAAGTAATAACGAAATTAAGGATTAGTCATCGCTTCGTCGCAATGATTGTCACTGGCATTCAGTTCCCTTCACCTCACTTACGTAACATTGATTTGTTCCTTTAATTAAGGATTCATGCGCTTTCTGAATCGTTCTAATAATTAATCTAATATATATCATCATAACGATTATCACTGGCATTCAGGTTATCTTGTCGACTGCCTTATTTAATAATGTTGTTCTTTTTATTTTCTGGATTAATCTATTAGAAACCACCATTAACGGCCGTGGGTGTCGGCATGCTGACCACATGCCCCCCAATCCTGCCATCTGCCTACGGGAGATGACGCAGCGGTCGGGTGGTAGGCCAAGTCCCTCCAGGGATGTAGTGCCACGGAGTTTAGTTTAGTTTTAGTTTTAATCTATTAGAATACTAAACGCGTTCATTTTTTGAGTTACGTTGCGGATTCACAAAGTTGTTCAACATTCCTCCTGGACAAAAAATATCGACATTATATAATTGTTTACTATTTACTATTCTTCGTATGCGTTTTAGATTTGCTTAAGAACCACGTTGAAGGGTTCTTTTAGATAATAGGTTCTCTACTTTTTAAGGGATGACCTAAAAGTTGGGAGTGATTTTCTAAACAATTTGTGCTATATGCTTAATATTTTAAACAACTTAATATTTTACACACTTAACTAAAACTGATCAGAAATTGCAGTATAAAATTACAGTTTTCTGAGATATTAATTAAATTGATTTTAAAGTATAACATTTGAAATGTATTTCCTCTGACAAATATTAAAATACGAGCCTGAATTATTTATGTAACATTCTTTGATATCGCTTTACAAAACTGCTGGCGTGTATTTTACGTATACCTTGTTTTAAAAATATTTTACGTAGGAAAAAGAAAAGTTTAAAAAATGACGTATGGTCATACTATTTTTTTAAATAGCTAAGACCTACATAAAAATATGATCAATAATTTTGTTGCACACATTGTGAAGTACACGGTGAAAACATTTATATCAGTATTTCTATCTTTTTGAAAGAAGATAGATTATGAATTTGGCTAAATAAATGATAGGCAAGAAAATATAAATCTCTCTCTCCCTCTCTCGTTGGTTTGTTTTTAATTCAGAGCGAAAAATTGGTGCTCATTCGAAAAGAAAGGCTTAGACTGTTGTTGCAGGATCATCCTATTCACCCTCGTTGAATAACTTTCATTGTAAAACATTGAGAAAAAATGCAAATGTGTTCAAATATAGCTTAAAGTATTTTAGAATAATAACTGGAGTCACAGTGTATGTTTAACTTTTCATTCCAAAGGGTAAATAATAAATTTAGTATACCTAACTTAACTTAGGCCTAGTATGCCTACTTATCAGCGAAGCCTAATTCGATTGAATTTTGTAAAAATAAGAACGTTCCTGAATGGGTATGGAGGAAACAGGGAGTGATGAATCACAGGGGAAAAGGCGCCGCTGATTATCATAAATGGCCCGGAGATGAGAGGAACCCTGGCGCCGCGTATGATGCATTAATATTTCATAATTCAGTGCAATCGATAGCGGCACAGCCCTCTCTGCACTCCAGAGGATTCTGCAAACTCCTAAGACTCGGTTCAGTTCCAGTTATTGCAACACACGCATCCATTCCGAGCAAACATCCCTCCAACAAGAACTCTACTTAATGTACTTTTCCAACTCTACTTAACTCTATCTTAAGAGAGTCCGGTCAGCATGCCGCTATTTCTTTATCAAATTAGTCTTCAGTTATCATGAGGTTGAGTGCACCCCGTTCCACACCTTCCTACCTCGGAAATATCCGATGAGGTATGGGGGATCAAACCCAGACCTGCGGATTAGTAAACTTATATTCCTACGTAAATACTGTACATTAGTGCTTTATAATTTTCATTATTTGTTAGTAATGAACTTGATACTAATAGCCTAATGATGGATATAGGCTAATCGACAATTATTACAATTATTATTTATTCTAAAAGATTTGTCATTAAAATCAATCTTCCTACTCAGTGTGAACTATTTATAGGCGAATTATTATCTCATTCAACATTTCCGAAAAAAAAAAAAAAAAAAAAACAAATATGATTTTTTTTAAAATACATGAATTTAAATGCCACCTTTACTGTATGATCTTGTTCATCTATAGGCTATTCTATCTGAATGTGAGGTGTCTTCACGGATAAAGAAATCAACTCACCTTTCCAGGGGAATTATAAGATAAAGAAAAAGAAAGACAAATCCTCGATTTGGCATTGTTAATGATGAAACAAAATACCTCTTGAATACAAGCCGCAAGTAATAAATTTAGCAGAATTCCTTTGTAAGTGTACATAGTTTTTATTGTGATAATAGAGCTCTCGAGTAGGTAATATGATGTAATGCTCTGTTACACTGAAGCGGTTTCTTGCGGAAGAAAAAATCTGACATAACTTCCACTGCCCAAATAAAAGTTAGCTCTTAGTATAATATATAATGTCATTCTCTTCAAGTAAATTGGTTATAAAAATTAAGAGAATGTCGTTACCACATCACATCGCATTGCATCCCCCAGAAAAGGAATATGGTTTTATCTTAAGAAGAAACATTTCCAGGGCTGTTGGCAGTCATCAGACAAATTCACTTGCTAAAATATGAATATGTATGAAGGGCTTCCCCATAAAGAGAACATATTATATAACTTTTGGGACAGATAATTATGTTCCTTGGAACCCAAATTCCTACTTGAAAATAATCTTAGGTATTAGGTTTTTCTACAAATGTAATGAAAAATACAAATACAATAGAACTCCAATTATCCGAACTCCAACTACCCGGATCGCTTTGAGACCGTATTCTAGTGGTTTTTGCAGCAGCGAGCATTGGAACCCCCCTCTTTCAGGGTCTATTATATGCTAAAAAAGCAAAACTTTTAGACGACAAAATCGACAGTTTGTCAGCAAAACAACTGACTGTCATCGATATGTTCAAGATATGACACTTTATGTAAGTACAGTACTGTGCATTTTTTTTAAAGAAATGACCTTTTCATTATTTATCCAATTATCAGGATATTTAATTGTCCGGATCGGGTCCGGTCCCAATTAATCCGGATAATTGGAATTTTACTGTAGATAATGGAGTGGAGTGACCGTCTGAAGAGTACCGAAATCAGAGCAGAACACTCTGGTCAGGTTCGGACAATGACATTCACATTGATACCAAAAAATTGATCAGTTGTCATATGGGATGAAAGCTGAAGGATAAAACTGCTTCCGGACATGGCAAAGCAAGCTCCGGAGTGATTCCGGACAGGTTGCAGACAGAAGTCACTGCTCCTCCAGGAGCTCAAGGGCAGTGGGTCAGCGGTCCGAGCACGGCTCATTGGGCATCATGTGATCGCTTCCCACACTCTGTGCTGCTGTTGCTTGCACTCGCCGACCTTGAGGAATGACCGAGCTCAGGGACTTAGACCCACGATTTGGGGCCCACAAGGTTACCACATGTACCTACCAGATGATTTGCTATCTCAGTCCGTAATTTGACTCACATTCTTGATCCACCTCTAATATTACATTTTTCCACAATGAATAACTCATCATCGCATTCTCCATAACAATAGAACCATGAGTAACATTACCATCACAACTGACATTGCCGCTTGCCGGTATAACTGCTTACCCTCATTGTCATTTAAATTATTCTGCTTTAACCACAATATAGTCTACCAAAAATGAAATTTGCACCTGTGTACTAAATTATAACACGTTCAATAATGTTTTAACTACACGGCTTTTATCTCCTTACTTAAAAGGGGATATTCTATGGGGTATTTCAAGCCGCTTCAAAGCTGATCACCGGTTAAATCACATTCACTCGGGTAGAACTTGGATGGGTGACCTCTGCTTTCATCCATGTATGTACAGTGTCTGTTGGTGGCTTGATGTGAAGCAACGAAAAGCCAATCTTGGTCTGAGGTTTAAGCTGAGCCGTTCACCATCGACACCACTATTATTTTTACGATAATCAATAAGACAACAGAATCCACCTTACAGGTTTCAATAGCTCAGAAGTAGGTTCTCTATCCACCCAGAAAGGCATTTATGGTCCAATTGACCGCAATTTTGAAATAAGAGAAGATAAACGATAATCGGTACACAAAGTTCAGATTATTCAGAACCTACTCTTCGTTTACATCATTAGGATGGCAGCATGGTTGGATATTTTTAACTAAATCGGCCTATCCTACTGTTTTACCTGTTCATGATTAGTACAAAAAATTAATATCGATCGATGAAAGAAAATTTAACTGAATTTATTTAAACTTAATGAACATCATGCTAACAATAGTGGCTTGAAAAACATATGTGGTCCTTCAGTCAAAGTCCTATCAACGATGATATAATAAGTGGCGAAGAAGTTTAGTGCTGAACACTTATTCCCACAACCCTCTTACAAGACCTCGCCAACCAGGGCGATTGCCCTTATGAGAAAAGATTATTTAATATGATAGTAATAATGATAATAATAGTAATAGTAATAATAGTAATAATAATAAATACTGTTAGAGCAACCATCATCCCTATAAGCCTCGGCAGCAGTCGAAGAAATTATAGAACATCTTTGTTAATGAAAGTATATATATTATGCTCACTACACTTTATTTGTAATGAGTAATGACAGATATCATGAGTTACAATATTATTATGTGTTTATCACGTTCCTTTCCATACAATTATTACCTCATCGATTGTATTATTACTTTAGTACGAGTACATTACACATTAATCACTCTACAAAAACTATTTTTTTTTTTTTTGGCAAACTTAAACAAGAACAAATTAAATCTTTCTGAAGTAGAATAAAAGCTCAAGAATAACAAACAAACATTAAGACGCAAAAGCCGGTTCAATGTAACCGTCCAGACATACTCGTACGGCATTAACAAGAAAAACAAACATTTTATGGACTTGACTGTCGTATATTCAAACGACCTAGCAATCAGTTATTTACAAAAATGTCAAAACACAAGAAAATAAAACTATAAGAACTCAGAATAATGCAATGCTGTCCGTCAATACAAAGTGAAGAGAAACATCGTTCCTTCCTACTCAGTCGCATACGATATTCCGCTCTAAGGGAGTGTCACCGCATAAAGACATTTATGAGACATATATTGCGTGTAAAAAGTCGTTCACCAAACAGATATGTAAGTTTTTATTTGTAATATAATTCCTCCTGTTATCTCAACTACTTTACCTAGGTTACTTAATATATAATTTTGGTCCTGTTTTCATGGGAAAATTTATTTCCAAGATTTTTTTTTTTTTTACTTTACATAGTAGGACTGGGGTACGAAGGTGAACACACAAAGCCAAAATGTATGTGTTTATCAAATAAATAAACAAAAAAAACAAAAAACCGGTTCTGAATATTTCTTTCAGGCTTGTAATTTGAAGAACATTTCATTTCGAAAAGTTTATTCAACGCAAAGGAATTTAGGTGAAAATTGCAATGTGAGGGGAATGACATGTCAATCTTTAGCCTTTTCAATGCTACTGACGTACATATGCATCACTGCGAAAATTGCATAGAGACCAAGAAATAAGCATAATAAATTTATGTTTTATGTTTATGAAGATATGTATCCACATAGGCCTACTAAAATCGCCATCCATGGACTTCAGCTACTCCAATAAAATTTTCCCAATTGATTTTAAACTTATAACCCATTTATTTTAAATTATAAAAAATGTAGGAAGTATAAATACTTTTTAATAAAAATGGTTGTGCCGAAAGTGATGTAGGAGATAGAAAAGTGGAAGTATTCCTTCATTCTTAATATATTTACTTAAAGGAATTATCATCCAATCTTTAATTCATACTATAACCCATTTCCACCTTTAGTGACTTTATTTAATGAGTGCTTGTATCAAAATATAAATTCAGCTCTGTAGGGATTAAATGACAAGTACTCATTTCATCGAGATAAATCTTACCAGTTAAATCTATATTACAATAAATTGCATTAGCAAAGTAAAAGTTAAAATCCGGATTTATAACTTTCTTCGTGAATAAAATGCAAATCAAATAGCCTAATAGGAACACTACGTTTATATATTATATATCTATATAATACGTTACATCGGCCTGGGCGCTGAATCCCGGTTTAGGTCGGTGGCATAGCCTACATGCGTACTGTAATGGGGCAGTCACTTTGCTGTAAAGCAGATCTGGATGGATGCTTTTCTGCTGTCCACTCCGTCGTACGGTGTATACTCGTATGACCTCATATGGGAGGTTCCATTACTGAAGACTAATTTAGTTGGCCATTTAGTTAAGCCTATTTACATAGAGGACAGAGGAACAGGTGGCAAGTCTGTCGCCTCAACGACCAGCTAGACAAAACTAAGGTATTAGTATGAAAAGAAAGAGCCTGGAATCTGGTATAATTAGGCTCTAATTTAGGCTTTAATTTAGGCTTGTTGTTATTTAACATGGCGTAAATCTATTAGCCTACACAGGACCCAAGATTTATAGGATATCTACGTTCTGAAAAGCCATCGATCTCGGTCGGATCTGAATCCGCGACCTTTGGATCCAGACAGTGATTCCCAATTTCTTTTATACTTGAGTACCATGTGATAATTTTGTAGGGTCGTGGCGTAACACATGTTATTAAGTTATTACTTTTTGGAGGGATCAAATAAATTTCACATAGGCCTACATGTGAATAATTTTACAAAACCTACTTAAGTAAATAAAAAATGTACAGAATATAATTCCCGAAACTATATAAAAAATAGTTTATATGTAATTACTAACAACCGGCAAAAGCGATTTCTTAACCCTCTAAAAAATGTGTTCGTCAGGAGGCTTAATGAGAAAATTGCAGTTGCTTATTTTATCCTTATACTTATTTTCTGTAGTGCTTATCATTAATCTGAAATAGTCTTCCACACATTATTAATGAACCCTTCTGCGTATCGGCCCAAATGTTCTCGCTTATCACCAGCTGAGAACCACTGCTCTAGGGATCAGCTAGTCAATAATATAGGCTGGCGCACCATCTACTGTCCGCTTCAGATGTCTTGAGAAATAAAGTAAACAGTGGTTGTAACGGGAGGAAAGTTAACAAAACGCATGTTGAAATTTATAGAAATAAACAACACTAAGGTGCTATTTTTAAAAATTAATTATGGTTATTCTGAACGTAACATGCACACAATACTTTCAAAATTACGTTTGTCTGTCTTTGATCGAAAGACATTCACAATCACAAGAGAACTGTCGACCTGTGAAGCGACAGAATGTGAATTGGGCTTAGGGCTAGGGAATGTGTCTGAACGAGGTTGGCCGCTTCCCAATAGGGTGTGAGCATTCAAACCGAGATCGTATACTTATGTTATCGATCGGCATCTGTTTTTCCCAGGCCATCTGGAACGGACAGTAGTAAATGAACAGGCTCTACTCCTACATGATGAGGAAGCAGAAAAGGGTGTTATACAGCTTCGCGATAGTGATACATTTAGACGAAGGAATAGAATAATAATTGGGAATCAAGATTAATCAAATAGCAATAAAAGGCAATTTTAGGCGGAAAATAATTTTAAAAACATAAATTGTTTCTCAGGAATGCAAAATTAAATATAAGGGAAATATGAGTAGGCATACAAGAAAATGTAAGTTACACTTGTAAACCAGCAATAACATCAAATTAGCTTTAACTTTAGATATAGGTTAAAAGTGAACGATTGATTTATTTTATACATATAAATGAGGTAAACCGTGTTACTTTTACAGGGCGATTGTATGCCCAGAAGGTTGAGGCTCCCACATAAAAAAAAAGTTGGAATGCACCGGTCGCTTTTACCCCGCATCTTCAAACCATGATTCTTGTCTCGTCTCCACGGTTATAGGCCTACTCATTTCTGGTAGAAGCTGAGTCAACCTCAGGGCCTTAATATTGCCACCAGCAGGATTACCTCACCGAAAATAGAACACCTTCCGGTTTTTAGAGCAGTTCTTCAACCAACTGCATCACTTACGTCATTAACTTAAATACTGAATTCGCAAATATTCACAGATTACAAATAAGCAATAACACGTGGTAAACAATCTATGCATGGCCCGACCTCGTTCGTGTTTCTTGCTATAGTTCTGCGATCGAGACATGGTTCATACCCTACTGATTGAACATGGAATGAACTAAAAGAAACTTATTACGTCATATAATATGTAATTTGTCCCATATTGCGTGTGCATTCGTCTGTGTAACAAACAAAAAATGCATTCTATCTATCGGAGAAAGCAATTTGTAAGGAGCTCATAGGAGGAGAATAGATGGAAATTACATTACATGAAGTTTTGTTACGGAGATTATTAACTGAAATAAATAAGTGATCCGAACTAACCAATAGAAGTAACCACCATGTTACAGCTGAGCATAAGTTACAAGCAATATGAACTAAGGTGTAACCCCCTAAGATCTTTAGATGGGTAAGAAAATTGGTGAAACCAAATAAATTGTGGCGCTTCATAATTTCTCTAGTTTTACTATATTTTAATATAACTTTTTTTACTGGTTACGCCATTTTGGCCTCTACACAGTCGTATGTAAACATGGCGCCGATGGGAATAGGCGTCTTTGCTAGTATAACAATATACTGACATGAATTACGTAAGATATTTCATCTCGAACGTGTTATGGTTTCAACGAAGTAAACCGCATAGACTAAGGTATAATATGTGATTACTGTTTAGCCAAGAATAAGGTCTACAGCACTGCTGTTTTAGCTGGATAACCTAATGACGTTTGTTAATTAGTATTTTTTGTTCGATCATACTGTAATACATTTATTGCATGTGACGTTACAGACATGGCATTGATTGATTTGTTGTTGTGTAGTTGTAGTTGTTATTCAAACTATCGATTAATAACGTACAAGGCACAATCTTCAAGCCTTGAAAGCAACAAATGAAACTGCACAGAAAACAACCTGTATTTAAAATAAAGTTAATACTCTTGATGTTAATTTTAATATTGTAACGAGTTCATTTTGTGTGTTTTAATGTGCGTTAATTTGAGGTTAAAACGCCACGAGAAGCCCTGATCATTGCATCCTTTGTAGCCTGCTATCTACCGTAAAAACGAGAACTTAGTAACAGCTGATCGCCGAGATGGAGTCCTTTTTTATCAATTGCAAGATATTCTAAAAAAATCAAAACTTGGACATTTAATTATGGTCGAACAAAAACAGTCGTATGCATCTTTCCTACAATGGTAATTAAGACGTATGTAATGCTCGTTTCACAAACATACTCACTTATTAATGCCATTATAGCTCGTTGCATAATGTACGGTTACATATAAAAATTCAAGTAAAAACCTTTCTTAATGTACATCTTATTGTTAGCACAGAAGTGAGCCTTGTGGGCACCCAGTATCTGCTTTGTGTATTCCGCTGGATAGAAAAATATCCATTTATCCGTCCATCCGGTGATGCCCACACAAAATAAGCACTTTGCAGTATCACAAGAGCAAAACACGTTCTTTCATCCCGAGCAAGCTTGACTGCGTTATTAACGTTCAAATTACTTGCCACAATCTCCTTGGTATTGTTCGGTGGTTTCATCCATGTCAAAATTATCATTATTGTACAATAATATTGTATAATATAACATGAGAGTCGGCAAAGTGGACTGAACCATAATGTGGCTTTCAACCCTACATTCATATCATAACAAACTCATGGATTAAGGAAAAGCACACAAACAAACATGATGATTAAGAAGCCTAGTGGCTAGGAACTCGGAATGAGACGAGTTCAAGCCAGTCAAGTTAAGTCTGTCTTCTCACTTTTTCAACTCGTACCTTGGATTTAGTATGTATTCGACCGTGAAATTCTATGCTAAGTTTCCATCATTACAGTTTATTGCAAAACGTGTGTGATAAGTGCATCGCTGGAGAATCGAGAAGAGCCGAAGGGGAGTATTTTTTTAAATTTCCAACACTCTCCCATGCACTTAATGCATGTATTGAATATTATTTTTTATACGATAGAAATTTAGTGGATAACAAAACTGTTAAGTGAAAATAATTAATCACTTAGAACAGCTGTTACAATTTACAGAAGTACCAACTTTATAAGTAATACTATTTTAATCTTGGTGGCGGTCGATGCATCGAATACTTAACCGCATGTGCACATCATGATGCCACTGATCATACGTGATACCTATATTTCTATTTTTATACACTGTACAGTGTTGCTCTTCGTGTGGTCCTACAGTTCACTGAAACTGGTGACGTGGGTGTAGAATCCGTTCTAGTAAATTTGAAAAGCAAGTGTCAAAGAAACTTACATGGAGGATTCAGCTTCATATTTTCATATCTATCAGAGGAGATAGATTTTAATTTTGATTAAAAAATTAATTAAACCAATAAATAATACCTAAAAAACTAATTGAGATACTAAAACGAAACTTGAAACTTGAATTTACGTTCATTTTTAAATTATCCGTGCATAATTTGAAGTTTCTAGGGCAAACAGTTTAGTAAATCGCTCTCAAAGTTTCGGCCATCTCTTAAGTAGCGATTATGTTACTAATAAAAAAAAGAAAATAATGCTTGCTATAAACACACAGTAGGGGGTCCTAATCTGAATTCTTAATCTAATGGAAAAGGCTAGGTTTGCCCTACAGTATTTATGAAGTTGTTGTTGTGTTTTCTTTTAACTGCATAACTCTATTTCCCAATAGGATAGGTTTAGAGTTCAACTTTAAATAAAGTAATGGTTTCCGAAAACAGTACATCCGCATTTCCCTCAGTTTTAATTATTCATCGAGTCCTACAAAATAACAATTTCTATCAATTCTATTTAAAATGAGTAATAAATGATGACATAAATTACGTCATAGAAATGCATATTGCACAAGCACCAAATTATACGAATTTTATTTCACCCTGTGCAGAGCCAAACATAGGATTAATCAATTCACTTGTCCATTAGGAACATCTGTTACAGAAATTCGCGTGACTGACCTCGTTGTACCCTAAAGTGGACATCATTAAAAAGAATGTGACGTTGACAAGTTCCAGACGAAACAGCCATTCCAACTATGTAACTAGTCTGAATATTTCTCATGAGGCACTAAAGTTTACAAAGCGCTTCATGTTTTTTACACTTACAAATTACTGTTTAGGTTACATTGATCTTACTTATACATAGATAAGTGAAAACAATATGAAAGGCAAAACCCCTTGATTTTAAATTACAGTACAACACAAAAGAAGAAATATTTTGTAGGGAATAACTCCCGGGATCTTATAATTAGCGTGGAGACGCAGTATTATTTAGCCACGCCCAGGAAATATCCAATTACACCATTAACGGAGGAGAGTGCTGATATTTGAGCAATTTGGATCAAAATATTTTTTTTTTATAAATAACAGCTAATAGGCTATTCACGTCTGCGAAATTTAAAGTTAGAACCCTTGTATATGTCACTATTAACGTTTAAATAAATTCTTTAATTATAACTAGACTTCGGACTTTTAGGTCGCTAAAAATGCTGTTTTAGGTACCTAAAATAGGCTCTAAAAATTGGAAAATGGGTTCTAAAAATCATAAAATAGTCTCTTATAAAATCGTTAAGTTGCCAATTTTCTGAAATATCTCAATTGCAATGCCGAACATTATATTTATTGAAGTCACCATTAATCAATAATCATGATAAAACACAGATATAGGCCTATGGTACACAGAATTATATAGACCTATTACTAGGGCCTGTATTACTACCATAACAGTGAATACCTAATCCCTGCGCCCAGAAGCTACGCACGCTAGCATATTCAACCCCTTGTATCCCTCAGTGATTCAGATAAGTTTTTTTGTTTTTTGTTTTTGTTTTATTACTGGATGTGGGAGTCGGGAGGAAAACTACATTTTCTTGGGAATCCCAAGGAATTTTTCTACTGAAGACGAAACATTACTTACTATTTTACCATGTCACAAATGTATCATGTACTGCACATTCCGAGCTAAAAATTTAGTACGAACTGAAAATAAATACTAGAATTTATAACAAAAAATAACTTATTTTGAACTTCGAGGAAAAAACAAGCAAAAAGGCAATATTAGGCTCTAACGTAAAAATAGGCTGTTTTAGGTCCTATAAAAGTATCAGTTTTAGGCATAGTCACTTATGAAACATGCATATACAAGTTTTCGTCCATATATCACTTAAGGATTAAAATAGATTTTTACCTAAAATCCGAAGTCTAATTATAACTTTTATTGTTACATTTGCAAATTGACACAAAATTCATTTTCTTTTGATTTTTGCTGTAGCAGGTATTATTATATTGACATTCTGATTTGACCTTTTCAGAGCTGAATTATTTGTAAACTGAGAATAAGGTATTCTTCAAGGGAAATCATCAGTGGGCTTTAAGTTGAAAATTGATGAGGAAAATTTAATTAAATTGGCTAGTTTCTATGAATGGCAATCGTAATACGGAGATAAAAATCCTTATATTGTAACGAAAATAACTGCGCTTTTAATTTTATAACTCTTCTATTATACAATTTTGGAGGCGACGCATTGATACATCAGTAGCAGTGAAAAGATTAAAGCTATCTTAATGATTTCTCTCCAAGATACAATCTAACTCCAAATTTGAAGTTCACTGACGTGCATCACACAATTTCACAAATAATAAATAGTAATGACGAAAATGGCGTTTCCACACAATTTCATTATCTCTCACACATAAGAAGATTGTAAAAATATTTTTTATTTTTTATCGATTAAAACGATTCATTACCGTATGCTTTTTTGCAAACAATTCTAAAATTTCAGGTAAAAACTCCATTTTTTTTTTAAATTTTTTTTTTTATTTATTTATTTATTTATTACAAGAGATATTACAAGAGGTATTACATTTAGTAATACACCCGAATGAGCAAGACTGCTCGTGCTCGGGTGCCGTTTCAAAAATATCAAAGTGAAGAAAGAGGAGAGACAAAGAAATAGAGTGTATAATGTGCTTAACTAAAAAAGAAAGTAAAACAAAAACATTAAAACATAAAAACATAAATACATAAAATACATAAAATACATAAAAGTTATTTTGTGACTTTTTTTAAATTGGTTTTAGGTGGGGATGTAAGTACAAATGCATGCCACAACCTTAAACGCGTTTATCTGCAAGATTAATTTTCAACACGAAAACAAAATATATCAAGAACCAATTGTCTGATTTAATTAAAATTTTTCAGAGCTGTTTTTAATTTTTATATTTAGAAGCACTACAATGGTTAATATTTGAATTAAGATGTGTACTTTGGAGATAAAAAATCTTAGAATGCAAAATAAAAAAATATATAAAGCAATTGCAAAAATACAATTAATACCTAAGCAGATAATTATCATTTGATTCAATGGTTCCTTTCAACATTCAACATTGGATTCAACCATTGACCTTTAAAATATATTTATGTTTCAGCTATTGGGTTGAGTCCGGTCACGGAGACCAGCATTAAAGGCCGTGGGTGTCGGCATGCTGACCACATGCCCCCAATCCTGCCATGTGCCAATGGCAGATGATGCAGCAGTAGGATGATAGGCCTAGTGCCTTCAGGGATGTAACGCCACAGAGTTTAGTTTTAGTTTTTCAATGGATTCAACCTTTAGAGTACAATCTCAAATTTAGCAATAAATTCCTCACATTAGGCGGTATCATTATTTTAACGTATGGCAAAAATTAAAATTATAAAGACAGTTATTACATGTGATACACACCAAAGTAAAACTATTCTCTTGTAGAATTGGGGGGGATACAATTTTATAACATTTATAAGTTATTCAAGATTTTGTGAAAAAGAGCCCTTTAAAATATTTTTCGTCCCCGTATTCCTTCTGGTGGAAAAGGAATTGAATTGGCCTGCAAATTTAAATGCGAATCGAAGGTTGCAGCAGTGTCAGTTTGCAATAGGTATACCCCATTGACTATGGGAAAAAAGAACAAACGAAATGACAGGGGCATTCTGGTTGAATGGTAATTGGCAAGGGAAACCTGTCTCTGCTCTATGTCCACCACAATTCACAGAGGACCATCTGGAATCGAGCACGGAACGCCGAAAGCATGTACCGAATACGAATGAAGCTCGCCAAAATTAATCACCAGATTAATTCCGTAGTTTCTATCGCTGTATGACTTATGCTAATCCTGTTTAATGCGCATTATTTTTTATATATTACTTCCTGGTATCGGTTAGGCTATTGAAAGGGAAAATCAGAATTAGAAACTTTATAGTTAGCCTAGGTTATTAGTCTCATTACATATAATACAGCGAATAAAATGAACCTTATGCTTCAAATACAAAGTCGTTAGTACAGTTAGTTTATAAGGACCTAGATAGTTGTTTTAATTTACATCCAAGTAACATATTTCACAATATGTTCCGCCTTTCACGATATTCACAGTCACTCTCCCAGATACTCGATGTAATTCAGTAAAACCTGGAAAATTTGTCAGAAATACAATATTTTAAAAGTAACTCAAAAGATTTTTATGTTTTCAGACTTACAAGTAGGAAACCCCACTAAATTAACGTAAACTCTCAATTTGGCGGGTTAAAGAAAGGAAGTATTATGAAAGTATTAAAAATATAAACAATTGTCTGAAAACACCGACAGAGAACACTTGAAAATCAGTTGTTTTACTAAAGAAGACTGTAAGATGTAAAGGACATGAATTTGGTTTGTTATTTAGACCGATGAGCTTCGCCGGTGTGCCGGAATTTTGTCCCGCAGGAGATATTTTTTACGCACACATAAATGACAACCACCTGGGCCGGGATCGAACCCGCTATCTTGAACACAGAAGGCCAGCTCCATACTCATTGCACTACCCAGGCCAACAGGACGTTAATTTATAACATACTCTGAAAAACACGATCCTCGCGCCACAGATTATCTTCGGCAGCGTATAGGTATCTACTCTTATACAATTCAACGGCCCTAAATAGCGTGCTTGCTCGCCCGCTTCGTGAGACATCGGGTATACTCGGCGATGTTCGTCTCTCGCATTCTAAACTTTCATGACGACTACAAAATTAGGAAGGAAAACCGTTTCTTTATTATATAAGACCTAAGTGAAATGAACACAATGAACAAATATTCTAATTTTATTTTTACTTACAACTTTCATAGCTCTGAACCACAAACATTTTTAATAATCTACCAGTGTAATTTTCTTAAAAATCCTGGAGTCAATGAATAATGGCGGGCGAAGCCGGGGGCAACAGCTGTAAAATATTGATGGTTTTATCTCTTGAAATATCGCTGATAATAATAATCCAAACAAACCATTCCTTCCCTTGAAACATTATATAATTTCTGAAAATTACACTGCATTGATAAAATAAAATTCACATCATATTCATGTCAATAAACAGCTGAGAAACAATACGTATTATGTGTTCACAGGTTCTTTGGAACGGCATAATCGATTCTGATATAGTTTTCCCAGGGGGCGCTTTCATGTCGTGGAATGTACTCTAAAGCAGGAATTTTAGCTGTTTCATTAATTATTAATGACTTAGTTTATGAATGATTCGCGTGCAAGTGTTAATAAATATACTGCTTTAATAATTATTATACTCTTAATTTTTAATTTTTAAAAGAATTATCGTGGCGAAGCCACGGGCACCTCCTAGTAGCTATACAACGTGGCAATGTTGCGAGCGTTATGGGGACAATCCACAATTCTTCTTCTCTAGAGGAACTGTTTTACTTTTAAAGTTCTTATTCCTGTTATTCAGGTTAACTGTTTCATAATTATGTAGTACAAACATATCATGAATTATGTATTTGTCTTATGTATAAAGAACATTTATTCTAACTGTTCAATTGGATAAATTTCTAATTCACATTTAAAAATGTGAACAGAATTTGGATTCATTATAAACTATGAAAATACTGCAATTTGCTATCAAAATTAGGCCTACATGTTATATTTAACTTATTTTTTACTTTTAATATGAAGTCATAAGAATCATTAGCAAGCAAAAAAAATAAAAAAAATTATATATCAATTGTGGTTAATCTAATCTCCAGGAGACCAAGCTGTCATAGGATCCTTTCCGGAAATAAGTTATTCAGTTTTAAATACTAACATTTCGCTAATTTTTCATAGACATGATAATTCCTTTATTGCAACCAAACGGTCATATTGTGATGAATGGAGCAACGGTGTAATAATATATGGGAGGGGAAACAGCAGGACCCCGAGAAAACCTGCCCTAACCCCAATTTCTCCACCACAATTTCTACATGGATCCACCGAGACTAGATCCCACGTCTCAGCAGTGGTAGGCTGGCGGTCTAACCACTCAGCCATTGGGATGGTCTCAATTTCAGGCAAAATACATTATTCAACCTATAGTCTATGGTACGCTGGATTAATTGTGAAGGTTGGCAACTCTGCAAGGAGGATGAGAGCTCACGCCTTATTAGCCCCAGGCAAAAGTTCCATATATTAGTTTATGACTGAACGCTTGTTAGAAACCTGAGTTCAAATCCAAGAATCATCGTTAATGGATCATTCTCTAGAGTCATTTTACTAGCTTCATGCCTGCGGTTAAATACAACAGTCTCTCCGAAGAAAATAGAGAGGCACAGTAAGGGCAAAAGATCACTTATCTTAGGTAATAGTGATACTTCATGTAATTAAAGTGCACTAACTTATGTCTTCACGTGAACGCAATGTTTATTTTACCAATAAACTCACGGTATTTACCTTTCTAATGGAAGAATAATCAGATGTTTGAAAAGGTACATTTTTATTGAGACTATACAATTTGTTAGAATATTATAAAATAATGCTGTATGAAGCTTCATAAAATGTTTCAATATGTGCATTTTCCCATCCATTTATTGCTATTATTACTACTATTAATACTGTTATTCTTATTAATATAATATTATAATTAATATTTTTGACACTCGTTTAAACCATATATGGGCTACCTATAATAAAAGTTCCTACACCTTCTAAAGCTTTTTTTCTGCCTATGTCAGTATTCATTCATTCTCTGATTCATTCTAGCCCGTTCTTCTTCTGAAAATACTGTTCTTGTTGTTCTTTGTTTCTCTACAGACAGATCCTTCACCTCAGCAATTTTCTTCCTGAACACGTCTCTATTTCCTAAAGTTTATATAATTTAATGCTATTGTGTAATTTAATTGTATTTGTACCACTTAATTTCTTTCATATAATTTAGTGTGTAATTGATTGTATCTTAATTCATTTAATGTGTTAGATTGTGTCATTTAATTTATTTTGTGTTATTTATTGTGATATATTGTAACAACTAATGTGCTATTAGTACCTGGTGAAGTGGAAGAAAACACTTTACGGTCTTTACTTTCTCCATGTTAAATAAAACCATTATTATTATTATTATTATTATTATTATTATTATTATTATTATTATTATTATTATTATTATTATTATTATCATCATCATCATCATCATCATCATCATCATCACTGTCATCTTCGTTACAAATTTTACATTTTCTTAAATCCTTCTGAACATCTTTTACCCAAGGGAATTTTGTCTTTCTTTTCCCTTGGTAAGGGAAGATTTTATTTGCTGATGTGTCTGATTCTTTTGATGTGTCCATAGAAAGTAATTGTCTCTTATTATTGCATCTGAGCTATCACGTTTTTCGTAAAAATTATTTGTTCTTAGGCGAAATGTAAACTTTCTTGTTGTAACCCATTATTACCATCATTATATTTAGTCTTAATTAATATGGTTCTGTTTGATTTCAATGTCTATTTACTTTTAAATCTATCGGTTATTAGCAAAGAGTTGTTTCTTTCATAAATAGCTCCATTATTAAAGCTTAAAACTTTATTTGAAATATTTTTAATATAAATTGCTGTACGGTGTTTATAATCTAGCTCGGCTACAATATCATATGTCCTGCTTCATAATCAACTCTACATGGATTAAGGAGATATGAAGACTAATGCATTTACTTCTGCTTCTACCATTTACTCCCTTTTGGAATGTAAAGGGGGGGGGGAACAGTACGACTCACGTCTAGGGTAGAGAAAAACCACGTGAATCTCTGACATCAGATTTAAAACTAATTTCTGACTTGAGAAGCTGTCGAAATCATAAATTTATTTTAGAACCCCGGGGTAAAGTTCCTTCAGTATAAATTAAAGAATGGTTCCATTCAATGTGGTTTACCGGTGTAACCACAAAGCATACGTTTCCAAGTATGAATGTGAATGTAGCAGAGTTAAGATGAGGTGGAATTAGAACTCGACATGGGCATACCAGACACATGGTAAGGTCCTGTACAGCTTCAAGGGCACTGGATTCTTTGCCATCACGATCATGGATTCATTACTCCAACTAGCTCGTCGACTTGGCTTCTCAAGGTAAATTCCGATTTAACAATCATACATCTTGTCAGCAGGTTCAAGTCTCCAGCGTCATTCCAGGTGCGAGAACATATCTATTCTTGGACATATACGAATATAACACCTAAGCTGTCTAACCGTCTGTATAGAACCTTAGATTCCATAAACCGGTAGTTCCCACAGATTCAGACACGAATCCAGTAGACGGAGAATTATGAGCTTAATATAACCGCTACCTAAGGTGAAACTGGAAACTGACACTATCGCACTGCTACTAATACTGTCTACAAAACTTAGTGTTTATGGTTAGCTTAATGCAAAGATAGAGTTTTTTTAGCTTCTAAACAAAATATTATAAAATTTTTACTAGTCCTATAGATTGCGGCAGTTTATTAAGTGCCAGTATGGTACTTTATGAGATTGTGTGGGGGACGAAAAATGTCTGTCCGTCCGTCTGTCAGTCCGTCCGTCCGTCCGTCCGTCAGTCCGTCCGTCCGTCCGTCCGTCCGTGTGTCTGTACGCGCTCTAACTCAAATACGCTTTTTCGAATTTTGATGAAACTTGGTATACGCGTTTATAATGTCAATGGGAAGAACCCTATTGAAATTGGACCAAATCGGTTCACCGGTACCGGAGTAAAACCCAATTTAGTGTCTATTTTAAAGGTGCCATAACTCGCAAATGCTTTATCGGATTTTCATAAAACTTGGAATACCTATTTATAATGTCCATGGGAAGACGTCTGTTGATATTGGACCAAATCGGTTGGCCGGTACCGGAATAATACCCAATTTAGTGCCTTTTTATGGTATCACATAAGAAAAGGCGCGGTAACTCAAATACGCTTTATCGGATTTTCATGAAACTTCGTATACTCATTTATAACGATAATAGCAATAAGCCTATTGAATTTGGACCTAATCGGTTGAGCAGTACCGAAATAAAGAGTAATTAACAGTCACATTTAGAATAATATTTTGTTCAATTCGAAGCATTTTGATTGACTCGCGGCCAACCAATCAGCGCGCTCGTATAAAGCCTCTTTCAGTTGCCTTGGACAGTTGACATCTACATGAAAAACAAATGTTCCCATATGTTCGATTATAGATGAAATGCTGTTGTATAATGACTAATTATTTTGCTAAAATTGATTACAATTAAATTAAAGCATTGAATTTTACTTCAGCCTATGCCAGATTAATAATTCCTGACCTCTTAATAAATAAAAACATTAAGCTCTGAGAATATGCATACGTTGGTATTACGTTTGCTTCAGCTAGAGACATATCAGCACTTATCACACGGATATCTAGAATATTATTTTACCTATGAATGAAATAATACAATAATGTAACATAAGGAAACTAGCAGGCTTGAAACATAGCCTAATTTCGAAATACGGTGATTTTTCTTTTCTGTGAGCTACGACGAGGAAGTATTCTCTGGTATTGGACACTGAACATTCCCAGTGTGGTTTGGTCTTGGGGTAAGATGCTTGTCTAGTATCCAAGAGATATCACGTTCGAGTCCACCCTACAGCAAATTTAATTTTTATTTTTTATTATCAATTGTGTTAAATTGAGCCTATTCCATTCTTGTGTTCTATTTTGTCAATGTCCTTAAATAAGTATTACATTTTTCTTTAAAAAAACTGGAAATTCATTGTCTTTCATTGACCTACAACATAATCCTAAAGAATGATAACATAAGCCTATAAATGTTATTTCTGCATACCGCTAGGTGGAACTATCCTCTTCTTATTGGCTTACTGTACTATTTCATTGTCAATGCATTTTGTAAAATGTTTACATATTTTAAGAATTAGTATATCAGTGTATACCAATATGAATTAAGGTTAAGAATCAAACTTTAGACCTTTGTTCTTCCGTAAGCCCTGCTTAATGAATCGATCTGGAGTTTAACTCGGAGATCTATTAGAAAAAATACATATTTTCTGTATATCATAACTGCAATTATAACTGATTAAAAAAGCATACTGGCACTTTGTTATATCAGTTTACCTGATTTTATTATTTTTTTAAATGTATCTCAAAAACGAGAAGGATTACTTAAGGGATAACCGAAACGTTGAGAGTGATTTTCTAAATTACGTGTGTTAGAAACTTAAATTTGGCACAATTAATTAAAACGTAAACCTAAACTTAAGTTTTAAATTTCATTTTATCTCAATTTGTTTTTGAGATATTAAATAATTTAACTAGTTTTTCAAAATGAAAATTGAAATTTATCTTGAATATTTTGTGAGATTCTTTGATTATGGCTGTACAAATTCGCTGATGGATTACTCATTTTGTTTTTACTATTTGTTTAAAAAATATTTTCCCTAGAGAAGTAAAAAGTTAAAAACTGACCTATGATTATGTTAATTATTAAAAAAAAGAACCATGGCGTATATAGAAAATCTGATTAGATATTTACGCACATTGTAAAGTAGCTTGTGAGAAATTAATAATCGTATCTCTATTTTTTGGAAGAACATAGATTTTGAATGTAGCAAAATAACATGAATATCGATACTAAGAAAACTACGATTAAAGTTTGAATGTACCGTCAGTTTAAAATGCACCGAGGTGTTAGAATGGACCAGCAGCGCCTGTTTCATTTGTCTAAGCAATATAAAATTTTTCACTGTTATACTTTAGGATAGGCCTATGCTTGATTTTTGCACTGAAATAAACAATCAAAATTTTTACCAAAATGGCTAAATCAACACTTCCGTCATCCATTAAAACTAGCTATACGATCACTTAAAAAAAAGCTTCACATAATATTATGTTCCATTTTTCCAACTGAGATAGATTTATTAATATTTATTTACTATTATTTATTGTAATATTATTTGTATTATTCTTATCAACATTATTATTAGTTTATACTTGATCACTTAAGAAAATAGTTTTTAGTCTATAATTTATAGCCATTCAATGAATACCAGTAAAATCTTCTGTAGGCCTACGTTACCATTTTTGAAAGCCCAGTACTAAGTTTAAACACCCCGTGCATATTTACGCTAAACTGCATTATGCCTTCAAGCGATTTCTCTTTCATTCTTAATTTTTTGTTGAATATTTCTCTTGCATATCATATTTAAAACATTTGTGCATGGGAATTAGGATATTGCTTGCTTACTTACCGAATGGCAAAAGACAAGCTAAAGGAACAGTATATCTTTTTGGAACCCGGAGTTCATTGCCGCCCTTACCTGAGCCCACCATTCAAACCTATTCTGTGCTAACTCCATCCAACCATCCCTTGCAAATCCTACTTCCGTTAAATCTATCACAATAGTGTCCTCCCACCTACGTCTAGGTCTTCCAAGTGGTCTTTTCCCTTCGGGTCTCCCAGTCAGTACTTTTGAGATATGTCTTTCCTCCCCCATGTGCGCAACAAGTCCGGCCCATTTCATTCTCCGTGATTTAATTACCCTTATTATATCCGGTGAAGAGTACAGGTCACGAAGCTTGTCGTTATGCAGTTTTCTCCAGTCCCCATTTTCATCTCTCTTAGGCCCAAATATTTTCCTAAGCACCCTGTATCGAACACTAATATTAGAATATTGCTATTAATTCTAAACATCTTAGGACTGCTCTTAATGATCTTATATTATTTATCTAACGAAACATTTTTCCTTACAGGATATGATAAGTCCGTCTTTGATAGGATCCTGCTAATACTAAATTCTATTTATAAATGCCAGATAAGGTGTCATAGAAGATTAAATAGATAAAGACAGAAAGAGCTTTTATCTTTTTGCTTGTGCTCTGTAAATCCTATTAGAAGGTAAACAAAGCATGTATGCTGCAATTGCAATTACAGGGTGCGTAATTGCTTTTCAAATAATAATTACCGGTACCCTATGTTTCAAAATCGTAAAGGCTAATGAATACATAGCATAACATAGCACCAAGATTATTTATTGTGTCATGTTTTGAACAGAAGTCTTGAAAGATTGAAACTGTAAACTTCGTAAATAGGCCTACACATTTTAAGGATTTCTGAGTTTTAAAAAACAGAGAAAAGAGTGTCCATGAATTGCCTTCCGTTGCACAAAAGACTAATTTAATAAAGTTCCTAATCTCGGGATATGAAAGGATGCGTTTAATGTATTTTCTTTTACACAAACAAATGACTTCGATTTAAAAAATCTGATATGAAACACACAACTTCCTCTGCCCAAATAAAAGTTTATCCTGTTAGTGTAATATATTATGTATGGCATTCTCTTTATGTAAATTGGCTTTCAAAATGAAGAGAATGTCTTTACCGCATCGCATCGCATCCCCGAAGTATATTCAATCCAAATCAAATCTGATTAATGCACTCACGTAACTTTCTTTACCCTAACCTTGGGCAATGCACCTTTCTTATTTCCTATTTTGATAGCCTATAGAACAACATGCCATATTGCAAAGATTACGTATTGAGGTGTTTCAACCTGATGTAAAGCTTTATTGTTCACCAGACAAGACTGAGATTCTACAAACAATGAGAGGCTTATAACTACCCTTCAGATAAGTTTTGAGAAAAAACGTTTCAAATAACAGTTTTAGCTTTCAGCGCAAAGCATCTCATGTACGAGTATAAAACTGAAAAGAATCGTTATACCTGTTTTCTAGAAAATGGCGAAAAACGAAATTTTCTTCTTATAGCCTCAAGTGGCATTAAAAGTAAGATAAATTCGCCGTCATTTCGTGTCACATCCGCAGATGATACCTAACCCAAATATAAAATGTTTTCATACGATTTTTCGTTCTGGAGCTATGCTCATAAGACATAAGACATACACACACAGACATACATAGTCAAATCTGAAAATATATTTTTGGATTCAGAGGATCTCAAACTATGTATTTATGTTAAATAACTCAACTTCGAATTTCACCGATATTCTTTGAAATGGTTTCCAGGAACTTAGGAACAGTATAAACGTTATTTTTCTTAATATAATAAAAGTAAAAGAGGAAAAAACATTGTTTCTATGTTTTGGTTATGTCTGGAAGCTTGTGCACTGATCACTGGTCGCTATGCCTGCCTACGTTACTGTAAATCTGTTTAATCATGTGACTGAGAGCAGCACAAGAACAATCGAAAAATCGTATGAAAACATTTTATATCCTGGTTAACAATCTTCCAGGGATGCATATATCCACGAGTTTCTCTTATTCTTCCTATTTCACATGAGGGGACTAGAATCAGAACAGAAGTAAACTAGTTTTGGAAAAAATGACAATACTTTCTTTTCCGCAATTTTACTCGATGATTTTATTCCTTGAGCGTGTGAGACTATTAAATTAGGACAAAACCAACTTGAAAGTAGTAATACTAGAAAATACAAATAAATTATGATGAAGATAGCTACGAGGCAAATAATATGTTTGAAAAAGTTGCTGACCTACAGACATGAAACAAGTTTTTTTTCTTGGTTTTATAAAAATATAGCTACTAGGGATTTGTCAAAATTTTGCACACCAAATACCAGTACAATAAGAACTTTTTTTAAAAATATTAAAACGCGTTTTGCATAGAAAGTCTTTGAAGGGTACTTATATGAAAACCACCGTTTGTATAAACTTAGGCTTCGTCAAGGCTTGCGAACTTTTGCGAGAGGCTGAGCAACTGAAAACGCAATCCTGCAATGTAGCCACTTACTCTATGTAGACATGTGGAGCAAGACAATTTTATTGTCTATGCTTAGGGTAGAGAAAGTTATATGAACCTAACAGATGATATTATTTCTTTTCAATTCATTTTTACGGTGCAAGTAATCTAATTTATAGGATTGAAGTAAATAAGCTAATTTGAACACGTTAACATAATAGCCTATAGCTGTTATAACGTCAACAGTCGGTGTGTTGCACTGTTTAATTAAGTAATCAGCCATATTGCTCTGAAGTGATCACATAATATTATTTGATTACAGAATACTAAAATTGAATTAGTCCTAAGTGAGTCATACAATTTTACGACAGGTAATCATCAAATGCGGTTATATAGGTATTACTGGGATAATTTACACCATGCCTGTCGTCTGTCGACTGCTGCTAGTTTATTGAATATGTCAGATATCGAATACATCTGGGTTGATTACTCATGTCGCAAATGTTATTTGTATCCATAATCATTTTACAGGCTTATTTTTAAATCTAAACATTTTAACTGCATTTTGTTAATATCAATAGAGCTCTAATTATAAAATAATATTGTCGTAAGAATATTCACATAGATAAGTTATGAAGTAATATATGTAGGCCTAACATGAAGAATGCACCAAAAGTGAATAGTCTACTTTGTTTTTTTTAAGCTTTTCTTAAATTTTAAATACCGCTATTTTTGCATATAGCCTATGTAAACGGTGTGGCAGGATTTAATAAAAAGAAGTTCTTTTTCTCGCCTGTAAATCTACATCCATGAGAAAGTTACATTTACGCACACATAAAAGGCATCGACCTGGGTGGGGTTACATCCCGCAAACTTGAGAAAAGAAAGCCAATGTCTTGCGGACTTTTCCGTCAAAGCAGATTACACCCCATTGTGTCAAGAGGTTTCAAATCCTATAAATGCAATATTTTTATAATTTACTTTAGTTTATCCTAAAACAATCGAAATATTCATTAAGAAGCGAACATTTGACATGAGTTTTAAAGTTATATAAACATTTGAAAACATCTTTAGATTATGTAATACTATGCGAAATATGTAAAAATATGTAGCGTTAAAACTAATATCATCTTAATAATTTAACTTGTTAATATTTCGAATTTTCAAACAGGTAACTTCTGATAAACAGCAATTTCCTAAAAATCTACCGTGCAATCGAGAGTAGACATATAACAAAATAAGACATAGATGTGCATTCATGAAATTACAGAATATTTTCTCATAAAATATTCTCATAAAACATATAGACAATACCACATTATTATCATAGCCTACTTCAAACGCTGGATTTTCTTAAGTGCATATCAGTTTGGAAGAAAATTTAACCTTCACTTTTAACTTTTTTATTGTTCCATTTGTTTTTCTTTTTTAAATATTAAATGGGTGGAATTTTACCCAGAAGGTTGTCCTTGTTCAACATATTCCTCCAAGCAGTCCTAGGTGTAATGCGCACGAGTAGAACGAATCAGCAGTAGACTGTTTTATCGTGGTAGTAAGATTTTAATATATTCCTATTTTTTTTTTGTAAAAGAGTAACAATAGGCTATTTTAAATAAAATTAATTATACTGTATACCGCTGTGGGATAGGGGATGCGTTCGCTCCTCTCACGCAGTGGGCCCAGGTTCGATTCCTGGTCGGGACAAGTTACCTAGGTGGGGTTTTTCCTCACCTGTGAGACAAATGTTGGGTAACTTTCGGCCCTTGTGGTCCCCAGATATCATCTGGCCGTGATTATCATCTTCATCCCATCCTCGCCTTGTTTGGAGTGAGTGTGTGTGTGTGTGTGTGTGTGTGAATGAATGGTGTGTCTCGTCCTGTGTGTTCATGTTGACTCGGAGGTGGCCCCGGCATTGGGCTGATCACTCATCCGGGGAGGCCCTTCATTTCCTTGTCTGGTCAAAAAAGTATGTATGTGATCCAAAGAAAATCCCTCTCCCGACAGGTCGCGGCCCTGTAAGGCCCGGGCGGCTTGGGTCGCTTAAATCCTGAAAAAAGGGAGAGGTAAAACTAAGATAAAGATAGAAAGAAAGGATGTTGAATAATTAATTACGCAGCATTTACAGTCAATGAATAATTTAATCATGTAGGCTATACAATTTTGCAATATTCTGTCAAACTGAGAAATAATTAATCTTTTTTTTATAAACTGCCGTAAGTCAACAAAATTGTGATAGAAAAACTACTTGAAACAATGTCCGAGATATGTTTCTGGGTTATCTAGCCTTCAGGTTGCACATACCAGAAATATCACATTAAATACTTCCCTATTTTTTTATGTTTTGCAGTAAAAATACCCGATCATTAGACATAGAATAAAAAACACCGAAACGCTGATAAAATCATTTATTACGGATGGAAGCAGAAATCTAATATAGAAGTTCATCTCATGACAGCACTGAGGGTTCTTTGCTGTTATTTTAAATTAGTAGCATTCGCTAGAAGCGTAATATTTTATTTTGTATCTACACGCAGAGAACGCCAGATGGAAAAGCTTGTGCGATTCAAGTGTTCCCGAAATTCTAAAAGCGTAAAGCATTTTGCTGAATCAACTCGTTTAGTATTCAAAACACAAGTCCCTTCCTTACCTCCGTAATTTAATTATTGCATTGCGTGCAGATCTCAACAAGTTGAAGGTCAATGTTCATCCACTCACTCATCGACAGCTCATTCAATTTTACAAGGGAGACCGTTCTATTAATTCCATCAAAGGCAGACTACGCTTTAGTTTCAGAAATCTAATTTGAAAATTTATAGACATTTATGTTTCAAAATTGCATCTCCATAGTCATGGTTCATTGATTCTGTTTAGCACATAAAATAATTTTTGTCCGACCATACTATAACGCTTATTACATGTGATGCATCATTATGATACAGAATTTCATTATATCACTGTTGTGGTATCGATTAATAACGTACACGGAACAATCTTCAAGCCTTGAAAGCAGCAATTCAAACTGCACAACAAACAACCTGGCTACTTAAAATACAGTCAATTCTGTTCGTGTTAAATTTGATATTATAGTAAATTGAGTTCATTTAGTGTGTTTTAATGTTCGTAGCTTTGAAGATAAAACGTCAAGAGAAGTCTTGAACTCCCTGCACGCCTTCACCTGCCATCTACCGCAAAAGATGAGAACTTCGTACAGCTGATTGCCGAGATGAAAAGAGTTGTGAGTTTGATGAATTAAAGTTATTCTAAGAACTCAAAACTTAGACAATATTATTTATGGTCGAACAAAAACAGTCGTATGTAACTTGTCTATAAAGATAATTAAGAAGCTCGTATGATAATTATGAAACTTGCTGCGCTCGTTTCATGAACATATTTGCAGCATAATTAATTCCATTATAGGCTCATTGCATAAAATACTATTTGCAGAGATCGAAGATCTTGTTAAGTATGACATGACAATATGATAAAAACCAATTTTGTTCTATAATATTTTAAATATGTGTTTAAGTGATTCGAAGGCCCCTCGCCAAGCTACTCATGACAAGCATAGCAACAGTCCTCTGGTAAATACAATAGAAAGAGCATTATATAAATACCAGGCATATTCGTCTAACATGGGTTAAGGGCCACGGTGGAATTGTGGGAAATGAGAGAGCCAATCAGATCGCTAAACTTTCTGCCAAATAACCTAGAATTCAGGTATTCGTTATGTCCAAATTCACATTTGAAAAAATTCTTAATAAAGAAACAGTAGAAAAATGGAATGACCTCTGGTTAAGCAGCCTAAATGGGCAACTAAGAAGAAATTTATTTTTTCCCTCAGATTTTGATCGCATCTTTGGAATTATTTCACATCAAATTATATTCTAACACAATTTATTACTGGACACGGAACTGCAACGTTTTCACTTAGTGTCACCAGATGGATTTAATAGCAAATATGAAATGTCAAAGAAACAGTATTCCACCTAGTGTAGGCCTACCAGTACGATCGACAACACACCAGAAGACACATCTACTAGGACATCTCGACCACTATGAAATCAATTATTCGCAGCCATTGACAAAATTATTTACTAAATCATGTTGCACCTCTGCTTTTATATATTTTATTTCTTGTATTTATTCATCCATTCAGTTATTTGTCATAAGTAGGGAATTGATTTTTAGGTTCTTATAGCTTAGAATGCACCAAACTATAACTGTATGTTTACATTTTTTCTTTTTCCTTGGCTAGTGTCCAAGGTTCAATTCTGGAGGAATTCTTTGTACTTCACTTGTCATCGACTACGCAAGGTATGATTTAGCTAGAGGCATAGGGAATCTAACCTGTAAGGACGTAAAAAGCCGTCGCGGGGGCTCATGCTTAGCGCGTGGGCCTGGCATGCTAGCGGTCCCGGGTTCAATCCCCGGGCCTGGCGGGCGTGTCATTCGTGGTGGACGAAGCCGTGACCTTTGGGGGGTTTTCTCTCCATTTCATCTTCAAAACTCCCCCTCATAATCATCCCGTTTCCTTTCCCGGTTTCCGGTTTACCCTCGCCCCCAGCACCTGTTGTGGGCCTCTCCCGTCCTCCCCGTGGCTTGTGGTCCTGAAGTTGCTGGCTGGTGTGCTGCCAACCTGGGGGCTCTATAAGAGGTACCGAGGCAGCGGCACACGTGGCATGGTAGAGGTATCTGTTGGATGTAGGGGAGTTCCGTGGGGGCTCGCGGTGGGGTCTGTTGTCGAGGGACCGTTGGGCTTGCAAATCATTCCATTCCGGAGGTTGGCACAATGAGCCACAAGGCTGAAGTGCTTAGGGTAGTCCCAACCCGCCTTCCCCCTTCAGGGGCCAAATACATACATACAAGGACGTAAAAGTCCGTGCCCTAGTCGTAAGTTAATTTGTTATTTGTTTGTTTGATTTTCTATGTGTATTTATAAAACTAACATGCCATTTGGCGCAATGTGGTTCAAATAGTCGGAAAATAAAAAAAAATAAAATAAGTTAAATTCATTAACGTGTTTCATACAATGCCTTTTATGCCTTTTAAATGCACTACCTGACTTCAACAATTTATTAATGATCCTAGATCACATGAAGCCTAAACAATTTAAGTTATTTTATTATTTTATTTCGTATTATAAATAAATGTTAACTGAAGAATTTTTTTAACTGTCAAAGGTATTTTTTCTCTTAAATAATTATGATCGCTTGGAGTTTAGAATATAAAACAGTTTTATATAGATAAAAGTAATAAAAATTATTTGATAATTAATAATAATTTGATACCAGTGATTACTATCTATGCTTGCTGAGCACGTACTGAAAAGAAGCTTTTGAGAGTGTCTCTTACAGGAGTTCGTTCCCCCACCCTTCTATTTTACTACGTTCCTGTCTCTATTTCTTCATACACATATTTTTATATCTTCATACTTACATTTATTCCTACGTTTTGCCATTAGATGTTATTTGGACCTATTTATCTTATTAAATAATGTAAACTTTGGTTATGGTTAGCTCATTAATTTTCATTCCCTCAGTCTAGAGGCCAGCATAAAGTGACATGACGTTAAGCGAGAAAAGGCAGTGATTATTTTCCTGGGACTCTTTCTTTTCGTGTGCAGGGTCTCTAATGTGCTACAAATATACGGAATACGATATCACAATATGATTAATAGGTTTAATTTATTAGCAGATGAAATCTAACTGTGAATTTTGATTGTAGACGAACCTCAGCAAGATCTGGTTTCCGATCCAGCGGTTATCATCGATCATCTAGGGCGCTTTCCATGATTTTTTACCCTCCCTTTCTTTACCTCCTAAACTAATATTCAAACTATATTTACATCATTGATGAACTTCAATGTGAAGCTTTTAAATTTTCAACTAGTACACGTTGTATAAAATATTTGTAAAGTAAGTTTCCACCAATGTACTATGGGTAGGGACGAATATAGACGGGTAACGACGTTGTGTGCTGAATACGAACAAACTGGAATATAAATTTACAATCTGGTTTTTATTGGAAGATTATGTTATAAAAATAATCATACAATCTATTACAATTAATTGAAATTTTTTGTGTGTGTTAACATTAAATAGTCAACCAGAAAACAACAAAAACAAAAGATCTAATTACATCACGTTTAATTTCACAGACAACAGGATACACAAAATAGTAAAACCCCTTACACAAAAACCTTACAGTTTCTTACAACACTAACAATAATCTCAAAATACAATTGCAAAAACAGAAAAACAACAATGGCAAATTATTAGATCTAAGTGGCGTATATAAGATAACATGCAAAGATTGCAATAAAGTTTACATAGGCCAGACAGGAAGGACGTTAAAAACCAGATTTAATGAACACGTGAAAGATTTCAAATACAACAAAAATAAATCAGCATACGCAAATCATCTAATTACCAACAACCACACTTTAAATGACATCAATGACAGTCTCGATATCCTTCACATACATAACAAGAGCACCAAACTAAATACCCTCGAAAACTTAGAAATTTATTTAAATAAATCCAATACTATAAATGAAAATACAGTAGACAAGAACTCCCTCTATGAACTGTATGCCAAATATAAAACACGAAGAAGTTTACCTCTAGAGTCAGTATCTTACAAGCCACCATAGCAAGTGGTAGCTTCCAGCAGGACACTCATTTATTTAAATAAATCCAATACTATCAATTAAAATACAGTAGACAAGAACTCCCTCTATGAACTGTATGCCAAATATAAAACACGAAGAAGTTTACCTCTAGAGTCAGTATCTTACAAGCCACCATAGCAAGTGGTAGCTTCCAGCAGGACACTCATTCTTAAACGTAGGTACAACTAATTTATTTTAACCATATTTCCTAACTGAATATCGACTCTTTAATAATTTCCTTAACCACCACTTCTAGGTTGACTGAAGAAATTACAAGGAACTCCACGCTAGGTTAGTGATCTAATTACGAGTGCTAACAAGAAGTGTTTCTCAAGAAGTTCCTTCAAGATAGTAACTAACTTATGGTGTCAAGAAAGAAGAAAGAAGCCTTGCATACTCCATATTACTCCATATTAGAGACTTAACAGGAAGATCGAGTAAATTTTAATCTTCTAAATAAACGAGTGACTAGAAAATGAACATCTATTTTCACAATCTGTGTCAATAAGAAAGGGCTCAGCCCTATACATACTCAGTAATTTTTAAAATAAATGTTTTTACAACAAACAGCGTATTCTAGAAGTTAAAACAGAAGGTTTTTAACAAGAATTATACATAGAACAAATTTGGTAATTAATGTAATTTTATCACATGTATTAGGAATGTTATTCTTATTTATATAACTGTGTTTTAATCTCACCAACAGTTAATTGTAATATTAAATTTGTGTACACGATATGTTGTTTTAAGAACCTGACAAGGCCACAGTAAGATGACTGAATATAAATAGACCACATCAACATACACAATTTTTTCCAATTCATAGTAATAGATTGTATGATTATTTTTATAACATAAGCTTCCAATAAAAACCATATTGTAAATTTATTTTCCAGTTTGTTCGTATTCAGCACACAACGTCGTTACCCGTCTATATTCGTCACTACAGTGTTTTGCAGATGTAAAGCGGTTTGTTCTTCTCCTTGCTTAGATACGCGGTCCAATCAGAGACGGCGAGACGGAAGGAAGACCCTTCCTGATAGCGGTTCCTTCTTTAGCTCGTACACGTGATTGGCGGTGAAGGAAAACGCTTCCCATTTGAAAAATAGTTGTAGTACATTGGCGGAAACTTACTTTACAAATCTCCTCTCTATCTCTATATATATAAAAGGCTTTGTCCTGACTGACAGGAATCAACGTAGAGCCTAAACTATAACAGGTAGAGAGACTTGGAATTTTGACAGTACCTTCGTTTCATAATGTTGGTGCTCACTAAGAAGGGATTTTGAAAAATTCTGATTCTAAATGCCAAAAATTAAATGTTTTTGAAAATACTTAATCCCTTTTTGCATAGAATTATCGAAACAAATTCACAGAACATATTGTTGCCAATGGTATAGGCTAGGTGGGTTTGGATTAAATTAAATGGATGTTTGACAAATTAGAGAAGGTATCATTATAATTCATATTATCTATATTAATAAAAGGAACTGTCCTCGATGTCCAGGGAAATCTACTGAACGCAGAGATCTGAAATTTTAAACATAGGTGGGCTGAAGGGTCGGAAAATATACCGCGAAGCCGGAATTTTAATTTTAGTTTTCGTTCGTGAGTTATGAGTGAAAAACGGGCAAAAAACGTGTATTTTTTGCGTTTTCAAAACATAAGTTTTCAGTTATACATTTCAATGTCAAATCAATTACAGTTGGCTTTGTCTATTTTTGTCACACCTTGAAAATAAAACTTTCGCGATCGCTTGAATGTTGTAAGCCCTAAATATGGTCGTCAAACGTTGTTTTATTTGGACGAATCTCACTATACAGAGGTTTTCTGGGCCAAGAAACTCGAATCTGAGGTCGCTTTTACCAGACGATGCTATCTAATCGTGGTATGTAGTCCACGTGATTTAGGTGTTAATAAATATAATGATTTTACTATTATGCTCTTAATTTTTAATTTTTGAAATAATTATCGCGGGCGAAGCCGCGGGCACATGCTAGTATCTTATATTTACATGTATGAGTTAATTCACGTCCTGTTGTCCTTGTTATAAATAGTGTGATATTCTTTTTTTCTTTTTTTGCTTCTTTTTCTCCTCTGCATTTATTTATCTATTTTTATCCTATTTATGTATTTTCTCTGTCTTTATCTCTTTCCTTCTTCTTTATTTTCCTTTCTTTCGTATCCAATTTTTTCGTTAGATTCTCCTTACTTTTGTTACATGCTAGTTTCTTAGAGGGACTATTTTTAAAAGTATTTTCCCAACCTTCTACTTTTTTCATTTTAAAAAATCCGATTCAACGTTGTCCATATTTCTAACTTTGGAAGAAATCTCTTAATCCCTTGTTCACTTATTAATCCGATGCTCCCTGAAGTACTTATGCACTCCGGCATTATTCACTCTATGGCACGAAATGTACATAAATTATTCCAAAAGCCTTACGATGCCTCTTTCTCCATAGTCCATCTTGCTTCTTGAAATATTAAAATGCATCGACGTCCAAGACAGGCCATTGCACTGAATTTTGTTTTCTGAAAAATTGAATACTGTACTTCATTATGCATCACCCGTGTTTTATAATCCTGCTGAAAGCTTCTAACAGCATTGTTACAAATTCTTGCTTTCTCACTTATAACGTATTCAGACCTGAAAGAGTGTCTATTTAGCATGCTGGAAGCTGGGATCTGTCCACGAAAGAAGATTGTTGGGCGATGGCAGGAAAAGGAAACAGAATATTCGCAGAATGAATCTGCATCCTGCGCAATGCACGATGTCTTATATTTTATGGAAGCAAGTCCTACAGAAATGATGTTAACAATGCAATAATGGAAATATTGCTTACGACGCAATCTATAATAATAAGAGGAAGTGTTTGTCTTTCTGTCTGTCTGTGCGCGATGCTCAGCGAAATCTACTGCATGCTGAGATCTGAAATTTTAAACATAGATGGACTGAAAACTATCCGAATGCACCTCGTAGCCGGATTTTTTATTTTAGCTGTCGTTCGCGAGTTATGAGTAAAAACTGTCAGAAAACGTGAATTTTTAGCGCTATTGAAGCATCAGTTTTCAGTAATACGTTTCATTTGTGAAATGAATTGCAGGTGGCTTTGCCGTTTTTTGTCAGAACTTGGAAATAAATGCATCGCGATTTTTTTAAAAATATATCGCATAGAATTATAGATCGCTTCAATTCTATCGGTTTCCTTAGTCGCTATACCTAAGGCGTGCTGCCTTAGATCCGTGGTGAAGGAGGCTGTGGGTACGGGTCCCGCCTCGGAAATGAGTGTTTGTGTGTAATAAGGAAAAATGGAAAACAAGGAAAACAAAATTCTAAACAAGATAATTAATTCAGGAAAATGGAAAACAAGGAAATTCTAAACTAGATAAATAAATCAGGAAAATGGAAAACAAGGAAAACAAAATTCTAAACAAGACAAATAATGGTCGGTTAAATTTTACTGAAAAACAAGTCTATGAGCTCACGCCCCGGTCGATTTGTTTGTTTATAACATATATGGGCAACACCCGGCCCGCGGGCCGGATGTGGCCCTCCCCGACTTTTGATCCGGCCCGCGGAACATTTTAAAATCGCGCTCGAAAAAGTAAATATTTTCAGTTCTCGCCAACAAGAGAGTGAGAGGGGGAAACAAAAGCCTGAACTATGAGGGTGTTCCTTCCGGTTAGCGCTAGAAAAATGCTGTAATAGGCCTAAATCAAAGTATCGAACCAGACTTACAAATGCAAATTTGGAAAACACTCTGCGCTTGTGTATTAGTGGGATTGATTCCAACATTGTTTATCTTGTTCCTCAAATTAAAGCTCAAGCTTCTCATTTATTTCTGCTGATTGTAAGTAAATACCTAATCAGTTCGATATTGTTCTCATCCATGCAACTTTAGCATTATACTTTATAAATATAAAAAACCGAATCATGATTATTTTTTCACAACTACCTATTATCTACGGCCCGCGACTTCATAAATATCGTAAAGTTTAGCCCGTATCATTCCTAAGGTTGCCCATACCTGGTTTATAATGTCAAGGCACGCAGGCATCTGAAATTTTCAACATAGACGGAAAAGTGCTAATGAATGTAGGCTTAAATCGGTCAACATTGATCCATTTGGACGGAACTCACTATGAAGTGGTTCTCAGGGCCAGGAAACTCGAGTCTGAGGAAGTTTTCCCCATCTTATCATGGAATGATCTCCAAAGCCGGGATTTTAGCTGTTTCGTTATAATTATTATTAGTTTTAAATACAATGTTTTAATTAATTTGCTCTTAATTTGTTTAATTAATCATCGTGGGTGAAGCCGCGGGCACCTTCTAGTTAAAGAAATTTTTGAAGGATTAAGCGAACGAAACTTCCTGTAACAATTTGTCTTTGGATGAAAAGCATGAGATCATGAGTTTGATTTTGGTTAGTTTTATTTAATAATATTTCTATTATTCTTCTTTGTATGCCTGCGAAATATTGTCCCTACACTATCTAGAATAATATTGCATTATATGACGCAATTTTCAAATCTCTGCACTTTTCAAATCTCAGTAACAGGGTATGGCACACAACTCTAGCAAGCTTTCAGTTCCTAATATGTTTTCGTGATTTCGCTGGTCAAGATTATTATTAGCAAAAACGTTCTCGTTGCAATCATCATGATTATTATTACACAATGTTTCAACAATTCATAACTATTCTACTCGCACTATGTTCAATATTTAGAAATAAACAATACAACAATGAATAGTTTTGTGTATATACCTTTAAGTTTTTTAAATTTCTTACCGACTGTCATACGAAATGTGTCATTTTCTGCGTTTGAAAGATCAATTAGAAATACTTTTTGGCGAACCCAGTGTACAAAATTAACATCTTTCATAACAATAATTATTTCACACACCATGGCTTTTACTATTTAAATAAACGAAGTTCGTCTTCTGGAAATAATTATTAATCCATTTTTTGTATCAAAAACAAATTTCACAGAAAAAAGGAAATACATTAACTTTCTAGAATAATGTTGTACTACACAAAAAAGCATAGAATTTTGGGAAGCCAAAAATTTCCCAAAATGTTTCTAAAGGCTTGATTTTGAAGTCCTCTAAACCATAGAATTGATCAATGATTGAGATGTTTGCTCTAATGTTGCAAATTCATAATTCGAGTCTGAAACGGTTAAGTTCTAAACTCATGTAAAATTTATCTATCAGTTTAAAATATGTTTTAATAAACTGTACAGCCCTCTATTGCAAAGTCTGACAACTTACCCTGTAGATCGTGTATGACAATGAGGCAAATTATTATCAATATTATTGTTATTACAGTATTATTATTATTCATATTAAAATTCTTGTAGTCGGTTTATTAATGCTGGAACTATAACCACTTAAATCTTCTCTTTCATCGTATCGGAGACGAAGTGAACATTAAGGGAGTTAATTAATTATTTTCATTTTCCGGCGAGCTCCATCCAATGCAATACGTTGACCCGTGACCCAAGAGTAGCCCGCGGGTGCAAGTGGCCTTGACATTATACTCTAAATCTCGAGGTGAGAGTAAGGGACCTTGAAGTTAATTAGTTATTCAGCGTCAGCCTCGCTTACTGGACATAGGAAATTAGATACTGCGGTTCAAAACGATAATATTTTTCATGTCATTAACTTACAAGCACTTCCTGCACCCTCCCATCCTGTCGTTGAAGAACTAGGGAATGGTTCATCAGAATGTAAATCAGATTATGATCCTGGGTAAAAAAGTGGGGAGGATATGATTTAGGCAGCAGATTTTATTTTGTAAAGTTAATTGCAAGTCTAATACCCTATTTTTAAAAATAATTATTATAGTTTTAGTAAAAAAGTATTTTTCTGAAATTGTTTACTCTCCTAGACTCGATAAAAATTTTCATATTATTCTGCTTTTTAGGTACAGTTAGGTAAACTTGCGAGGAATGATTTCGCATTTCAGATTTCATGTAAGTGAGTTATAAACATTCACCGCAGTTGCCACCTTACAGTAGCGTCGAATTAGTGATAATTAGGGCTGGGAAGTAGATGACCTAAAAGCCTTAAAAAAACCTATAAATGACCTAAGTTTAAAAAAAAATAACATGAAAAATTAAAATAAATGACTTAATATTTCTAAATAAGTATTTTAAAATAAATGTTACAAAAATATGTTCCACAAACTTTCTCGCATATACGTGTTAAAGGCTAGCACAGAAAAAGGTGAATTATTGAGACAGTTAAATGTTGTTTATTACATTTTCATAAAATCAACAAGTAATTAGAACGGAAAGCATCAGGGCCGATCTTTATGTTCAATGCTTTTACCGTGATATAATAATAATAATAATAATAATAATAATAATAATAATAATAATAATAATAATAATAATAATAACAACTTGGGATTTACATGGTTTTCTCAATCTGAAAAGCAAAAATGCAAGATACATTGAGATAGAGTATAACATAGGAGCAAATGCTGCGCGAATGAGTTATTAGAAAGAGCCTACTGGTAAATTTGGGTGGCCACGAAATTTGATTTGTACTCAGGACCTCTTCCCTATTACCCTATACCATCTCGCTCTAATTGATTTTGGTGTGTTCATTAGACTTGGCAAACTGACTACATTTCACAACAATAATTAGACAATAGTATTCTTGTTACTATGGGAAACAGAAGAATATCATTCATATTTTAATCAAAACGTGTTCTGAAATTCGCATTTAAGTCATGTTATTTCGTTTTTATCTTGATACCTATTAATTTTATAAAGAAATGTATTTTACAAAAAATATTCAATTTTGTTTTCTCTACAAATTTACTCTGGTAGGTTTTCATGTATACGGATATAGCCATTTTATTAGTCATAGATAACAGTTTCCAATTTTAAATTGTTATTAAAATCGTTAGAGCCAATTAAACAAAAAAATCAAAATTTTTAAAAAAGTTTTAATGAAAAGTCCCCTTAAAATTTCAGTGATAAGTATCAAATTCTGGGCGGTTCGACAAAATTTCGAAAAGTCCTTAGTTAAAAAATAAGTAAATACAATGAACAGTTTGCCCTCTGTGCTTGTCCACGGACAGACGGACAGTCGGACAGACGGCATTCCAAAAATACTTTTTTCGGTTTCTAGCCATCGTGAAACATGTTTTCCCAGTGTTATCTCGCTTTCGATCACAATACTTTCTCTATATTACGTATATGCGAGAAAGTACCTTATTAAACCATGTAAATCCCAAGTTGTTATTATTATTTTTAAGTATTTTATAATAAGTTACTACTTTTATTATTATGTTTTCCTTTGTTAGTGTTATTTTTACTATATTTAATAATGAATGTTGCACTTTTCTGTCTGACGATAAAGATAGTTTAGCATTTGACAGTTTATACTCATTTAACTGTCTGGAGGTATTTAAAAACGTGGACATGCCTAATTTAGCATTGCAGTAAAGATCCCAAGTCATTCGTAGTGTAGGCCTATCTATCTTAAATGATAACCGGTTGTCTTGAAGAACATTTCCGTACATGGAAAAACTTCTTTCAAAATAGGGAAAATGCAAAGAAAAAAGAAAATTTCCTAAAAAATGTCCAGTACCAGAATAAGATGCCAAAAATGCAAAATAAAAGTAGGGTCCTTTTGTTTGTTTTGAGGCAAGACGAATTTATACTACAAAAAAGATGATAATTCATTAACTTCCGAGCCCTAGTGATAATCTAATTCAATTGATTTAATAATATTTAATATAATTCTATTTCATTAAACTTGATAAACGGGAATTGGTCGATAGTATATATATATATATAATGGAAGATGTTGGTCTCGAAGTTGTAATTATGTTTAGATCGAAGAAGCTGTAAAGATATTTCAGTACACAGGCATTACAACTAATTGCAGGAAGTTTCATCATAGTATGGTGCATAGACTATAGACTATGACAAGATGGACACATTTTTTTATAGGCTAATGGTGTGTTCAAACGTTAGAGACATGTGGCATTGGATAGCAATAAAACTAAACAAAGTTCTTCCACCAGGAAACTTAAAATCAATTCGTAAATTGCTGATGCATTGGAAGTTGAGGAGAAATGCGATTGAATAATTCTAGTTAGCCTATGTTCGCGAGTGCATAGCCTATATAGCCTACACTCTGTTATTCAAGAACAGAATTCCAAACTCAACCGTTGAACTAATTAAAGATGTATTAAAATAAATGTATGATTTAACCTATAATGAAGGGCAAGTTCGGAAAAAAAAACTGCAGTGAGTGGGAAATACAACATACACATATACTCATATTGTTACATATAATGTACATACAAAAAAATATATATATAAATAAATAAATAAAGCAAAAAAATCACTTACAAAACAATTGAATGTAGGGGCAGTAAAATAAGGGTTCAAAATAAGGCAATAGGCAGCAGTAAGTGGTTGAAATTTTACACATGCTTACACCGGGTTGGTCACTGATTCATGAACTAAATAGTCATAATTATGATTTTGAGGGAAATATATTTTTTTACAGGCCTAGTTGAGAAATAATTGTAACTAATTTTTTCAACGTGTTACGATGAAAACATTGATACTAAATTATCATGAATCGCTAAAGGTAGGCTAATTCGTTACAACGCACAAAAAAGTCGTATGGTCATCACACCTTCAAGTTTTTATATTTTCTGAATCTGCTTAAGCGTTCTTCCAGAAGGCGCAGGTTATAATAGTTTAATGAAGCATGTGAATCTCGGTTGCTTGGACATGGGAAATATAAAGCCTTAGACCTTGAGTTTTTTACTCTCTTAGTTTTTGAGACTTCATATCCTATTCGGCCTTCAACAGATCACGATGTCGAGAAGCAGATTTAGTCTATTTATCAGAGCCAGCCTGATGCTTTACACGCTTACAGACGATAATAAAACTTAATTTGAAATTAACAACATTCTCAGCACGAAAACGAAAATAGTTATACTGCCAATTTAAAAATCACTTCATTAAACAGCACAAATGCAGAACTAATGCAATTCGGATGTTTATTTTCAAAATGTTCATGGTTTTGTAATGGGGGTTCATTAAAAATAAATATACCGGCAAACTTTTCACCGCTATACTTCCTTACAATCATGAATGCTTATATGGATAGGATAATTATTATGATGATTATGATAACTAAGAACATTGATACAAAATTCTAAAATATATGTTACTAGCTGAATAGGCCCGGCGTCGCCCGGGCTTTGTATTTTTTAATTTGAAATTAACTTATGAAGGATTTTATGTACAGTATGTAGAACTTGAAATGAAGGAAAAGATTTATCACACTCAAACTGTTCCATCAGAAAATGCTAGATATAGCTTTTTATGGCTCATAGAGGATGTCGAAAGCTGCATTCCGTTGCTTCTACACATCATGCTTGGGAGGGGTTGAAATAAGAAGAAACATACATTAAATAAGATTGTATTGACTTGACGGAAAATTTTATTTCTCATTCTCATGTTATCATACAACCGTTTCGGGCTGAAATAAAAGAGAAATGCAGTACCACTTTCATACGTTCCTCCCCTAAAACCCGGGACATAATATACTGCGAGCGTAGGACTCAAAATGTCCCACCCCATGCTTAGGGCCTATGATAAACATCCCTATTTCTCAACTAATACAAAGCCTACAGCTATGGATAAGGTATAAGGGGAAAGGATTATTTACAGACTTCTGATATAGCATACTCACACACTTAAGTTGTCCCTTGCAATACGACCTATTCTTCGACATAAAAATGCGAAGTGAGAAAATATTTCTTAGGTCGAGGGTAGAGAAAGTTATGTGACTGCATCATACTGTGCTTTATTTTCGTGGATTTCATTTTCAGTAATTATTTTCGCCAATATATCGATGAAATCATAATTCGTTAAAGTCCAGCATTATAATTATAGTCGCCAAAGCCCAATGTTATCAAAGTAAACAATACACTGTTGTCATGTGAACTGAACAACATTCATTTTTTTTCAGTAGAATATTCACAGAAATTATATAATTTTCAAGGGAAGGACTGATTTGTTTCAATTTTAATGTTGACAGCTATACTTCCCGGGCTTAACTGGGTATGTGTGCAAAATGTCGTGTAAATTGGTAAAGAAATGTAGATTTGTATAAGGAACAAACATACATACATACATACATACATACATACACACTTTCGATTTTATATATTAGATTTATCGGGTAGATCTAAGCCTCCTGTAAATATTGGAATTTTTATAATAATGGAAACACAGGTCTTAATAGTTAAGATGAAGACAACTTGTCTAAGGGATGGTAACCTAAAATATTACTTTGCTGGTCTGGAAGCAGTAAAAGTGGCAGCCCCATCACCAGAATTACCCATTTTATAGGCTCATAACCTATTATGGGGAAATTTAAATACTGGAAATCTCGAGGAACCAGCCTTGATCAATGTATGAAGACCCAAGCAAGTAGGCTAAACGGATCAAGATGCTAAAGAGGAGAAATAATATGAAGATAGCAGTTTGGAATGTTCCGAGAACTGTAAGATAAAAAAGAAATTCTAGAGAAGGAACTTAAAACAGCAAAAATAGACATTGCCACTACCCCAGAGACTAAGAAAAAACTAAAAGGAATTAAGGAACTAACAAATTATATTTTAATATATAGCGAGGTTGATAGAGATATGAGAGCAGCAGCTGGCGTAGCAGAACTTGTAAAAAGGATTTGAAAAACAAAATACACGTAGATTTACATAACATTATAAATGAGTGGATTATAGAAATTAGAATAAAAAACCTAAGGGGTTTTGTGACTATACTTGCAACTTACGCACAAGAAGAAGGGAAAATTTTTCAATTTGAAAATTTTTACAATGAACTTCAAGCCCAAATTAATAAAGTAAATAGAAACTACTACGTAACTGTATATTCCTATTGAGGGCATCCAAGGAATTCATGGAAAAATAATACAGAACCAAAATGGAAAAAGACTAATAGACTTTGCCACATTTAATAGATTAAGGATAACACACAAATAAATTCATTAATTGGTATGCACGAAAAAGTATTATTGAATATGTGTTGTTAACTAACGAGAAAACCTCTCCCCTTGTTTAAGATACTAGAGGATGCAGATAATTTTATGTTAATTCAGATAACTTTCTCCTAATATCAACAATAAATATATCCTTCAAATGGCAAAAACTGAAATGTGTTAAAAATATCAGAGAAAACATTCGGAGTAAACTTAAATTTCCTGGAAGATCCTTCACGCTAGCAGCCCTTGAGGCACTTGAGACGAGAAAAAAGCGAAGACATAGAAGAGGACTTAATATCTGGAATGATGAATGAGCTAAGCTAATTGAAAAGAAAAAGGAGGCATACTTGAAATTAATATTTCAAACAAAAACGAAACAGATAAAAATATATAAAAAAAAAAAAAAAAAGTAGCAGCTTAAACAAAGTGAAGTAGTAAGGAAACTAAAAAGATAAAGCTGGGAAAAGTTTGTGGGAATACTGAATATGATCTTGATGGAAGACAAGCAAAAGCATACAGAATTATCAAAAGTCTTAATGCAAATGAGAAAGACGTACTAGATCTTAATAAAATTTCGAAAAAAGAATGGTTAGACACTATCAAAATCTGTGGTCAAATAAAATAGAACAGGAAAGACCTAATACCATTGCTGATGGTCTACCATAGCGTAGACCCTGTATCGATGGAGGAATTCAAAGAGTCTAAACCTGTAAAAATAGAAAGTCTTCAGAATCGGATAATATTAATAGCGAATTCATTAAGTATGCTTCATGTAAGCATAAGTATTTTTATGCAGGAAATTGAACATATACCCGAAATTTAAAATACTTAAGTAGTAATACCAATTTATAAGAAAGGAGATCGCAAAAGTGCAGCAACTATAGAGGGATAAATCTACTGAATAGGCCTACTGGTTATAAAGTATTGGCAAAAATAATTTCAAAAAGATTACATGTGATAGCAGAAACAATGCTTCTCGAAGAGCAAAATGGATTTAGATCTAGTAGATCATGCATAGACAGTATCTTTACATTATCACAAATAGTTTAAAAGCATAGAGAATTTAATATTATAATATTAATATTGTAATGTTAATATATTGTAATATTAAAATATAGATATTATAATAATATTTTATAGGATTTATTCGAGGGTTGGAAATTTAATAATGGCAACTAGCAACAAATCTATAAGATCAAGGTGAATTACAGGAAGTTCAAATCGCTTTTGTTGGAAGTTGGTTGGATATCCATCATACTTCAGGAAAAATTAGAGCCTTATATCACTATGAAGACCTTCACAATAACCAGAAGAATTTGAGCTTGCACTATCAACCGGCCTTAAATGAATTTTGGATCTGACAGAAAGCCAATGATAAAAAAAACTTCAATACCTTAAAATTCTTGATCCACAATAACATACAATAACATAATAAAATGTTTCAAGATTGGTTAAAAAATGTTACTCATTATTATGATGAATGACTGAGTGTAACGCATCATTGAATCTCCGTCGGAAGAACAAGTGATAGGCTTTTAGTTTTCCTTTTCGGTTTGGAATTATTGTGGAACAAGAATATTTTTAAGGGATTGAATTATTTTTAATCATTGAATTTCTATCAGATCAAAATTCATTTTAGACCGGTTATTGCGCCTGTTATTAGCAAAAGCCAAGATAATAAATCTATATCAACAATCTACAGGGCACATTCATATCAATAAAGTACGCTTGCCTCTAATGAATAATTCTAAATAATGAAGTATGTTCATTATAATGAATACCATACTATGTACTATATGTAATGAAGAATATTGTGCAGTTGAGATTTTGCGTCTTGAATATTAATTTTTCTCCTATTACTAGCAAGTTGTTCTAACGAATTCCTCACGCATTAGTGAATATAAAGAAAATACCATGGTTACAACTGCTAAGCAATGACTGAAGAAAAGAATATTTCAGAATTACGTTCGAGAAGCTTCGTTAACTTAATTTAAACACAAGTCTTTATAATAAAGAAAATATTTGTAGGCCTACTCACTGCACTTCACTCCTAAAATAAAATAAAAATTTATGCTGTATGCGGCTAAATAAACCGACGAATAAATGTTATCAGCTGACTTATTTAGTCCAATAAAGAATTAGATGTTTATGTAAGGGTGTCGTATTCTGTCAGACCCATCATACCCTAAATTAATGCTGAATTAAAATAAGAAAGTGTACAGAACTTAAGTGGCCGGTTAAGCATCCGAAGATCGTTCAAACGTTTCTTATTTCAGCCAAGAGATAGCGCAGCGAGTTCTATTCTTGTCAACATGAAGAAGAGCTACAAGGAACCGAAATTTGCAGGCTGGTGGAAAGAATGTCAAAATTGTTAATCAAGACTAATGTCTTCCTGGAGATTAATGCGATTTCATTTAATTACATCTTCTCGGCAGTGTGGGAAGTGAGAAAGACGGACACGGAGACGTGTCTATCGGACTTTATAAATGAATGGGAGTTTGCCCTAGATTAGGGATTGACAATTCCTCTCGCACTTGGAGTTCCGCAACTTAACACGAGTTCAATTAAACTAATGTGAGGACAATATTGGTTCGTGTTTCCCCGTCTGCTCGACTGCTTGCTTTCCTTCCTAAGCTAAATTATTAGCTACCTCTAAGAAGCTCCCATCTCACTCAGTCAAATGAAGTTATTTCACTGGTTAAAGTTATGTTCACGCAGAAGCTAACATTTCCAGTATTATCCTTTTTCCATGAACGACAGAGAAATGATGCCGCTAGCTAAATAGCTAGCTTTACTTCTTTAGTCCGTAATAGGATATAACTCATCCCCCACACCATATCATATCATATATCTATCATATATATCTATCATATATAATATCTATAACAAATGCTTAAGGAAAGCCTTGAGAATACCCAAAACCTGCCAATTACATATTTCTTCTACGGGTTACCTAACTTTCAGGGCGGGGATGACATGAAGCATAAGGACTTTCTCTTACTTTTACTACCATTTTATATTAAGAAAGTATCATTTTTACAGGTTTTTTATAAAACTGGTCTAATTACTTTCTTTAAAATATGTAGGCTAGCACAAGTATTAATAGTTAAAATTTTTATCTCAAACACTTTTTCGTTACCATAAGAAAGTTTCATTTTTACAGGTTTCTTATAAAACTGGTCTAATTACTTTGTTTAAAATATGTAGGCTAGCACAAGTTAGCATTTTTATCTCAAACAATTTTTCGTTACCAATCATATTTTTATGTTTTATTTTATTTTATTCCATTTTATTCAACTAACCTGGCAAATTAAAGCCTTCTCTACCATTCAGCCAGTGGAAATACATGAATTAAATGAATTATTATAGGCCTACAACTTAATCATAGGAGAGAATACAATTGATTTTGAATAGAAAGGAAAAATAAAATCAGATAAACTGATATAAAAAAGTGCCGGATTGCTTTTTAATCAGTGAAAATTGCAATTATGATAGCCCCATGCAGAAAGCAAGTTACTTTTGTAATAAATCTCCGAGTTAAACTCCAGATCGATTCATTAAGCAGTGATTACGGAAGAACTGAGGTCTAAAGTTTGATTCTTAACCTTAATTCATACTGGTATACTCTGATATAATAAATTCTTAAAATATGTCAACATTTTACAAAATGTACTGACAATAATATTAATGATGTAATAGGCCGACGATTCGCTGACATGGTTGTTTCAAATTTAAAGCAGCTCTAAGGGTTATGAATGAATTAAAGTCAATCTGAAATCAATCTGCCAGGAATTACATTAGGTATATTGCTCCACAAAAGCGGATAAGAAAAATACTCACATTAAAATATAATTCAGATATCGGTAGCCATACATATCAATAGAAGCACAATATTATATCAATATTCAACGGCTAGTTGTGGTTTAAATTTTTTATTTACACTGACATCATCATGAAGAAATGAATCAATCGAAGCGGGCTAACAATAACAATATCAAAACGATTAGCGATTTCTTACGTTATGTTTATTGTGGGCCACGCAATAATATTGTAGCGTCTAATATCATTACAAAATTAATACTTATGTTAAATTGGAAATGAAAACATGCTCTTTAATAAGTAATTTAGCCTTTTATTTATATTTACATAATTTTTTACATTAGGACATTCGTTAGGGAGCTCAGCCGCTGATTAGTTGGCCGCGATCCAATAGATGTGACTGTTAATTACCCTTTATTTTGGTACCGTTCAACCGATTTGGTCCAAATTCAGTAGGCTTCTTCCCATGGACTTATAAATGCGTATGCCAAGTTTCATGAAAATCCGATAAAGCGTATTTGAGTTATCGCGCGTAAAGACACAAGGACAGCCAGCCAGATGGACAGACATTTCCTCGTCAAGTACCATACTGGCACTTAAAATTACTAAATAATATATAATCATGAAAATGGACTGTGAGTGATGAATTATGCTAAAATATTTACCTTATTAATATCATTATTAACTAGCTAAGTGTTGCTGTATACTTACTATATTCATTAAATTGCGCTTAAACTGTGATATCGTTTGGCAGCCCTGAGATAGCGGCAATGAGTTCCAGCAGAAAATAGCTGATGCTGTTAAGGAATACAAATATTGTGAAGTTCTGCACAGAGGTATGGATAGTAATGGAACAAGGCGAGAGCGCGTGCCCAAGTTATGGTCGGATGATAGGCAATGAAGCGGTTAGAAAGATAGCTAGGTACATTTACATTTATGTAATGACTCATGAGCATCGTGAATGATGCTATAAAGATAGACCAAGTATAACCCAACACTAACACAAACTATAAGTAAATAATAACATCAGGTAAACTGATATAACACAGTTCAGAATGCTTTTGTATAATTAGTGAAAATTGCAATTATGATATGAAGAATATAAGTTACTTTTGTAATCGATTTCAGAGTTAAGCTCCAGATCGATTCATTAAGCAGGACTTGCGGAAGAACAAAGGTATAAAGTTTGATTAGCATAAGTGAAGGAATATGTGGGTAGTGTTATTTGTCAAAGCTAACTGTAAAACCAAAATCCTGTCAAAACCAAAATTCTGAATGATAAAAACACTTTATTCTCCACTTACGTCACTTTTAATAACACAGGACTAGTTTCGAGAGCCTTATTCGCTCCCATCATCGGCTGGTGGTCGACTGTTATTCTGGTTGCCATGTTGGTTGCAATGGCAACCAGAATAACAGTCGACCACCAGCCGATGATGGGAGCGAATAAGGCTCTCGAAACTAGTCCTGTGTTATTAAAAGTGACGTAAGTGGAGAATAAAGTGTTTTTATCATTCAGAATTTTTTTTTTTTTTAAAGCTAACTGTATTGAACTTCCAAAGCGTATATGAACACTGTAAAACAATATGTTATAATGAGAACTGAATTGCATTTGATACATTCAGTCTAATATGCTATCAGAAAATAGCCGCTAAATTGGGAATTATTTCGGTACCGGTCAACCGATTTGGTCCAATATCAATAGGCTTCTTCCCAAATACGTTATAATTGCGTTTACCAAGGTTCATGAAAATCCGATAAAACGTATTTGTGTTATCGCGCGTACAGACACACGGACGGACAGACAGATTAGACAGACGGACAGATATTTTCCCCTCCACCACACAATCTCAGAAAGTACCATTCTGGCAGTTAGTAAACAAACAATATATACAATATAAAACATAAAACATCAGAATGCCATATCTATTACAGGTAGTTCAATAAAGTCGACTTTGAATGAGGCTAGACAACTGAATGTCCACTTCCGCATTTAGGCCTACTCTATGGCGCAATATGAAGAATAGAAAAAGTTATACGAGCGTTTCATATAGGAATTTTTACAATGGTGTATGATTTATGTTTTAAGGATGGAGCAGAATGAGTGGAAAGTGGAGTTGGTTCGCAATAAAAAGAGTTAAAAAAATATGCTTATGTTCAAGTGTATGTGTATACATGTGTGTAGGTGCCTGATCTGTATTTATTTTTTCAATCGAACGGTCCACTCTACAGGGACTTGGGCAGATTTCCTGAAAGCTCCAATGGAAGATGGGTAGAAGGAAGTGGAAGGTAAAGAATCGGTTTAAGATTGCATTGTCTACTGAGAAAATTCCTGCCCCTTTCAATTTCTGTGCTGAAAGTATTGAATGTTTTACAAAAGAAACAGAATTCTAGTGAACTTCAATTTTCACTAATAGTACCGGTCCGCATTTTCGTTCTGTTTCGTGGAGAGTGAATTGATTATGCCCATTGTAAAATAACCCTAATGTGTCAAAATATATCTCATTGACATATATCACAAGTTTGTCTTTCTGTGAATATTTATGTATATATTTATCAACTAACTTAAAACTCTAAGAAGAATACTCATTCCACAACTCTTCGTAATAAACTATTTATGAATTGCAACTTGTTTCTGATTTGAAACTAGCTGCCATACTTACGAAAATTGTCAATCAAGAAGACGTCATTAAGAAAAAATAAATCTTTTACATAAGTAATTATAATTATAATTTCAAATCAACATAATTTTTGGCAATATCTGCACATAGTTCGGGCATCATGGTCTTGGGGACGACTCAGTTTCTGACAGAAATGAGTCCCAGGAGAAATCCTGGGGGTAATGGGTAAAGGCTGATACTTTACGTGCCGAATATTTCCTAAAATTTAGGGGCATCAATCTCCTGGTCCACATTTCTATAATCCCATATTTCTATTTAAAAAATAAAAAACATAAAAGGATTCTAAATAAATCAGAAAATGTTTAGGGAAATGGCTTTTCAGAGTGCATACGAACGACACAATCTGCAACGCTATGAAAGCAATGAATAATAACTGGATCAATGCCACTATTAGTTACACACATGGAATGATTTGTGCTGAGTCGTAATTTATTGACCATTAGATCGATTGATCTGAACCCAAATAAATCTTATGGCTGATTTCACACGGTGTCTAATAATTGGCCTAAGGGAATTGGTGAAATTGTCGTTTCATAATCTGTCAGAGGGTAAGCGCCGCCTAGGAAGAGGTGTACATTCCATCTCTCTCTCTCTCTCTCTCTCTCTCTCTCTCTCTCTCTCTCTCTCTCTCACTCTCTCTCTCTCTCACTCTCTCACTCTCTCACTCTCTCTCTCTCTCTCTCTCTCTCTCTCTCTCTCTCTCTCTCTCATCCTATGCCCCCATGTTGGAGCGAAGGGCCTCCAAGTGGAGGTTTCTGTTTACCGATGTGAATTTTGTTACGCTTATTTTCCTATAGAGGGCAGAGGGACAGGTGATAAGCCCATCGCCCCTTTGTACATTCCATGATCTAATAATATTTAACATTAATAATAATAATAATAACAACAATAGAAATTAATCTATACGCTTTGTGCCACTTATTCTAATACGTGTCTAAATCTAATATAAAATTTTGTTCTAATACGGTATTTTGTTTTTTCATGGGTATACACACTAAGGCCGTTTTTTATAAATTGCACTTTTGTACTCAAAGGACCAAATGCCACATATTTCTCATCAAAATTAGACAAGGATTTCAGAGCCCAATATAAGTGAGAAAGGAAATATAAAAACAAGAAAAATTATTCTATATACAAAGGCCTACCACAGACACCCTGGGTAGAGGCTTATAGTATTAAATCCTAAAATTAAACACGTTTTCGCCATAAATACATGTTTTGAGGTCCTCGATTATAAAATGGTTTCAGTGTTTCGTGTCCGTGAACAACATAGCTCAAAAATAAAAATTCCTTTCAAAAAGAAATTTCATATTTTAGTGAGACACTTGCACGGATGTGACACAAATAATTTATTTTACCTTTATTACAGCTTTTCTTTACTTTTTTTCCTCGAAAATCCATTTAATGATTTTGTTTAGGATAAATTTTGTCAAGTATGAATTGGGACCGTAACTTAAATTTGTAGCCGTTCCTGGAAATTTTCCAAATGGTAGTTGGCAGCTTTTTCCATGTTTTAGGTCCTGCTTCGCAAGCATATCGGCCTTGCATGAAGAGGGACAGCAGAATGTGCACTTCTCCAAGGTTGCTACTTATTCTATGTGAAGCGAAGGAATTGCAAGATCCTTGCTTGGAGAAGAAAATCATGGGAGAGTCTAAAATCACATTTTGCATTGTGACAAACAAGAACCAGGGTAGAAACATTAAGTAGGCACATCAGATATCATAAGCTATCGTGGACAACCCTGAGGCGTCGATAAATGGAGTGGGAGTGGGGCGACATTGACGAACATCCCCTGCTGACTGCAACAAATGGCGTTCCTTAAGGACGTCGTTAGGGTGACCAGCGCGATCCGGGCACCTGGAAACCCCAGCTTGGGGTCAGCGTTTCGTATTGAGTCGGACGTAATCATTACGATTGTATCTCAAGTCCTAACATTCAGAAACACATTGACTCCATATGGGAGTGAGGGACTCGACTTAACTAGCTTAGTTCTATTTACACACATTACTTACATTCTGTCCGATAACTGATTGCATTTTCTGGTCCATGTCAGGGGAGTCCGAATTCCGAATTAGAGGAATGGGCAGAGTTAGACTTGTCGTGTCTTGTGAAACATATTATTTGAGAATGCTTCGTATATATATGGGGTAAGTCTCTGTCACCACGATAGAGGATACGGATAGAGGATAGAATAGAGGATAGAATAGGATAGAATAGGATAGAATAGAGGCTATGGCCTCCAGATATGGAGGGTTGCTGCGAATATGTTGAAATAAGAGGTCTCGGACAGACGACATGAGTTGGTCCTCCAGCTTGGGGGTTTGGCGTGAGGTTAACAACCTCTCCCAGTAAAAAAAATATTGTTAAGTAACGCTGCCTGACTTATGGATCCTATCAGTGTAAAATTTTCCGGAGGTAAAATAGTCCGTCGTTCGGATCTCCGGGTAGGGACTACACTGAGGGAGTCTAAAAATCGTGGGAACTACAGATTGGGAACGTGGAACGTTAGGAGTTTATATATGCCTGGGGCGCTTAAATCGGTAACTAGAGAATGAGATAAAATACAGGTTCGATGTAGTAGCAGTACAGGAAGTTAGATGGGAGGGTGAAGGTTCAATGCAGACAGACGCGTATACTTTTTTCTACGGGAAAGGGAATGATAACCATTAATTAGGGAATTAGGGACCGGGATCTCCATACATAGGAGAATTAATACCGCCATTTAGAAAGTAACGTTTATTACTGTTATTCTAAGAGGACGGTGGTGTGACACCATAGTTATGAATGTCCATGCACCAACAGACGATAAAGAAGATGATGACAAGGACAGTTTTTATGCGAAAATAGAACGGACATTTGATCAGTTTCCGGCATATCACATGAAGATTGTGCTAGGAGATTTCAATGCGAAAGTAGGAAGGGAGGATATTTTCAAGCCACGATTGGGAACGAAATCAGGAAACGCTTCATTTTATGCAGTTCAAAAACCCTTATCTCCTCGTCTTCTGCCCAGAAATCTGTCCAGAAATCTGTCCAGAAATCTAAAAATAAAGATGTATAAGATTATTATCCTGCCGGTTGTATTATATGGGTGTGTTACATGGTCGCTTACTCTTCCGAAAGAACACAATCTGAGTGTGTTCGAAAACAGGTTGCTTAGGGAAATATTTGGGCATAAGAGAGTTGAAAATGGGGACTGGAGAATACTGAATAACGACGAGCTTCATGACCTGTACTCTTCACCAGATATAGTAAGGGTATTGAAATCACGGAGGATGAAATGGGCTGGACATGTTGCGCGCATAGGGGAGGAAAGATATCTAAACACTATTGACTGGAAGACCCGAAGGGAAAATACCTCCTGGAAGACCTAGACGTAGGTGGGAGGACAATATTATGATAGATTTAAGGGAAGTCGGATTTGCGAGGGATGATTGGATAGATTTAGCACAGAATAGGTTTGAATGGCGGGCTTAGGTTAACGGGCTGAGGTAAAATAGTTAATATTCCTTTAGCTTGCTGAGGAATTGTCTATTGCCATTGAGTAAGTAAGTAAGTATACTTCAACCTAGGCAAAGTGTTCCCAGATACGTTTCCTGTACGCACTTTTTAAAGTTAACCGCTGACTGTGCGCTATTGCTAATGTATTCACATAATATTTCTCCAATAACATGAAAAAGCTGAACAAACTGAAGACACAAAATAAAATAAAAATGTCTGGTGCACTACCAACGCGTAATTTCACTCCCTCTTCAACGACTTAAAAAATATCGGTAAGATATAAGCAACTTATATGGACTTAAATCTGTGAAAGAATGTGTATGGGTGCATGTTGAGCTTACAGAACATTCCTGTCTTCCAGTCAGGGACAATGGTTACTGCCGTCCCAAAGGAAAATGATTTTTAAAACAATAAAATATCTAATAAAATAAAGGACAAAAATAGGTATGAAAGAATCAAGTTGAACAATAATAGTTTGTAACTGCCTGTTTTTATACAAATTCCGCTACCCTTAAAACCCTGCAATCTAAGGTCATCTGATACAAAATTCAATGCTTTCTAGTATCACTGTAAGAGAAGTGAATATAAAGCATATTTAACCCGTTCTTGATAACAATAAAAATGTATTATAATGCTTCAGAAATGGTAAATAAATATCTAGGTCAATAGCGAGAGACCGAAATGATTTGTTTTAAGAAAAATTCGGTATTCAGCATAAATAATATAATTTATTTTCTACACACAAAGGACTAGGAGCCAATAAACTATTTTTGTTTGACAAGTACGTTATATATTGTGTGATAGGAATCTGTAACAGTAAGGTTAATTTATTGGGGAACATAAAATTGATTTAATGCGTTTTATTTTTATTTACTAAATTGAGTATCAGTCATCTTAAGGGAATTTATTTTAAGCTATGATTAATTCTGTTTTGTACACGTCAAAATATATATTATATAAATTATATTTATTCCGATTTAACAGCAAGGAAAGTTATGAGTCGAAGTTGGTAAGCCACCATGACTCAACTTTCAACAGATTTACTAATCCAAGTTTTTAGTGAGTTCTCCCCTTTGTTTTGAACAGGATCAAACTAGCCTGAGATATATTACGGGGTACGCATCAAAAGCGAAAAGGTCAATCTTTCCGAAAATGGACGATATTTTAACAACGCACTAGAGTGTACGATTTTGGAAACTTATGTTATCATGAATTTCCTTTCTCTCTGTATTGTGGGTTGTTGTTGTTTCTGATACTCTATGCACTTCTATTAAAGCAGAGTACCTTCATAAACGCTATATCTTAATGATCAGGTGTTATCACAAAACATCAAAATAGCGTAACTTACAATATTCCATATGCCAGAAAAATAGTGCAAAAGAAAGTTGAAGAAAATATAATGTACACGAGGAAGTCAGGAAGAGTATGTCAGACAGAGAAATCAAGAGATCGTAGTTTTTAAATAAATTCACAGAATTTGTCAAAAAAGTAACACTGAGAAATTATAAATAACTAATTTTGACAAGCAGTATTGTAACTGGGATTACAACTTTTTAACAATAGATTTTGCTGATGATCTCTTCATGTGAAGCTAGTATCAGTGGCGTCCTGAGAAAGTATTAAGTATAAGCAGAAAGGAAAATTGTTTGCGCTATTCATATAATCTGAAGTAAGCTTATGACGTATTTATGTACAAAGATCTGTGCGCTTTTAAGTGAAGACAAATATGTAATATGCAATTTTAATGAGCAATGAATTGATGAATGGGAAGATTGCAAAATTTGCACTCCTTATAGGCTGCATCTTATTCGGTCAGATAGCAAAGGAGACGGGCATAACTTAAGGCTCGTGTCCACATGAGAGCTGAGAGTGCGAGACACTCTCGAGAGTACTCTCAGATGGTGTGTCCACTAGAGAGCGCTAGTCGAATCCTGAGAGTAGCTGAGAGCAAAACTCGCGACATTACTCTCAGAACCGTGTCCACTTGAAACAAAATCGCGCGAGTTTTCGTCTCGCATTTACAAACAAGATGGACGCACAACAATGAATTATTCGTTGTTAATATTAATGTAAGCATTTTATGAGGGCTTGCTGAATGCTTTTAAGTGAGTACATTCATTTAATTACTAAGCGTTTAGAAGAATTTGACAATCTAATATTGTCAGAATATCATGAAGTAGCCTATAGATGAATTCGATAGGCCCACAAATTAACTAAAAAGACATTGAAATGTGATATGAGATTCTTGTTAAATATAAACTAATTGTGACTTTGTGCTTTTCCGGAATCAAGCATGTGATTTTTAATTTATAGCATGTCAATTATTCGAGTGGAGTGATCCTATCAAACTGTGAATCTAAACTTCGTGCATCTACATGAACGGATAGGTCTACTATTTATCCTCTGCGTCCACGAAGACCAAGAGCCAAAAAAGTGTACCTTGTTGATTGGTCCTTTAGCACTAGAGCGAAAGCATTTTGTGCGTCGCTGTTACATGTCTACATTTATATGCAATAGACTCATGTACGTCATCTTGGTCCCCTCAAAAGAATACAAAGACAACCACCAAGACTGATTACGCTATAGGCGCCGTGTTTCTAAACTCCGATTTGCAGACTATTTGGAATCGTATGTAGTCTACACTAATATTGTGTTCGTTAATTTTATTACTTAACGATTGCAACTTAGGCCTGTGACGGTCACCGCTGTTCCGGAATTTTGCCCCGCAGGAGATCCCTACATGCCTCTAATCTACAGACATGAGGGTTACTGCACAGGTTACAGCCTTCTTCGCCTCAGAATATTCTGTAGAGGAATCGATGATCGCCGTAGTGAACCATGGAGATTATCAGTGTTTCATTATGTTTCATAAATGAATGTAATGTAAAAATTTTATTATTGTTCAGTAATTCCCTTATGAACTTACTACATTATTTCATGATGAACATATGAACATTAAACGATACCGTATTATAATCTATTATCATTGAGTATTACTGGATTTAGATTTCGTTTTTAGAAAATATAAATAAATATTGAAGGCAAATTAAATAATTTTATCATATGGCTTGTTGGGCATAATAGGCCTATACACATTATCCACTCTCAGAGAACTCTCAGCTATACGAAACAGATTGGTATAGTGCGAGCTGCTCTCGGAGATTGATTGCAAAGGCGTGTCCACCTGCGAGTTGACTCTCTGAATGTCACTCTCAGCTACCTCTCAGACAGTGCTCTCAGACGTGTGTCCACATACCGAAATGGAACTCTCGAGAGTTTCTCGCACTTTTAGCTCTCATGTGGACACGAGCCTTAAGTGCTCACAGCGGTCAGGAAAATGACTATTGACCCTTGAACTGCGCTCACGGTGTATTTGGGAGAGGGGCTACTTTAACTGCGCACGAACAACATCGTCAGATAGAACATCAAATCCCTGCGTGACTTTCCATTCAAATTTCACTAAGATGTTCATTGCTCCACATATATTTTTATTCTTAAAAATTTTCAAGTTCTACGAGTAAATAAAAAAGCAAGAATTCTGTTTGGTCTAAACAAGATTGCGATATGGATTTGAGAGTTAAATATGAACAAGGTTTATTAAGTAGCCTAGATTGTTTAAAAAAAAGTTGCGGATCATTACGCTAAAAATTATTGTACGTTTTGACAGGTATTATCAACAATATTAATATTATTCTTTCTTAAGTTTTATTTTCAGCAACATCAATATTAATTCCTGTGCTTATTTCAAGAGTTACCAGAAATGCAACCGTTGCGCATTTCGAGTGTTTCCAGACACGTTTCCTGTACGCAATTTTTAAAGGTAACCGCTGACCGTATGCGCATTTAATGTGACCGGAAGGGGATAAAAATCGTAAGATCCACCCTTAAGATAAAAAATCATATGAATAAGCCTATATCATATCACATCGTTTATAAGTTTATTGTGCATTCAAAGTTTCAGTAAATACATTCTTTACAACTTTTTAGATAATACTCGTATTTTACGTACTTTCCATATAAGCTTGATAGATGAAATAACATTTTTCACAAAAACTGCAAGTTTTCTTTCAAAATGATGTCTCTAAGATGTAAACTGACTTCCAATGCTAGTGAGTTGAAGCAATGTCTGATACTGACGGTGATTCTTTATAGTAGGCTATGCATGACTCCCTTTTATGTTTTCAGGGAATATTGCCGTATTTTCTGTTGGTTATAAAGAAAAAAGGAGAGAGAAAAATCCAAGCTTGCGAGAAGCAACTTTTTAAAAAAAAGTTTCATTCACATTCAGTTTTAGTCTCGCCTCCCTTCAGCCAGTCTACTCCATCTTCGTATACCGAAAGTTTGAGAAGGGCGGAAGCCATGTAAAATTATGACGAGGTATAAAGTGCCCAGGCGTGGAACAGTTTTTCATTAGAAGGGTTGCCTCCGACCACTCCCTTCGCTACGCCAACCCGAAGTCAATGTAACACTTCTCACGACATTATCGTCTCAACTAAATTAAAAGTTACAGCTTGGTAGCATTTTAAAAATAGGTACATTACCAGTATAAACGTTATTCATTGCAACAGTATTGCCCAAAAAGGGGAAATATGTCTATAATGTGAAGAACCCAGAGAAAATTCTCGAATTTAAACAACAAGTCAGTAATCACAGGCAATACGACGAAGGGTTCGGAATTTATCTTGATAGAATTCGGACCTCGAGTTATATTTAATTGTGACTATTTAGCGAATACTAACATAACTGAGCATGTAACGAATGGTAATTAAAAACAACAAAAATGAATATAACACATCGCTACATGTGAAAAACTTATAAAAACTTCTTCTGGGGATGAGACCGAAGATTGAAAAGACTTTCTCTACCTTTTATGAGATTTTTCAGTTTTCGCATTTTTTTTACGAAAACCGGCCCAAGTGAATTTGTTCAAATGTTGTACACGAAAAGCTTTTACTAAGAACTAAAAATTTAATTTTAAACATTTTTATTGCTAATTCTCTGAAGGGTAGTTATAAGTAGTCGTAGAAACTCAAGCTTTAAATATTGCATGGCAAACAGTACAGGCTTACGCACACCTTTCAATGTGGCCTCTTATTCTACATCAGAATGAGAGGTGAGCAAGTTGTATTGTCCAATCTGAGGGAGAAGGTGGTTGTGTGAGTGCATTACATAAGATTTTATTTGGATTGTGTATCCTTCGGGGATGCGAATCGTGGCAATGATTTTCTAGTCATTTTTACAACCACTTTACATGAAAGAATTTCATTTTTAGTCATGTACTCGAAAACGAATCTAAGAATAAAAGCTTTTAATTGAAACATTTTTCTTAATGAAATAGCGTCTCATTTTATACACAAACTTAGGTTTTAGTCTTGCTTCATGAAAATCTAACTTTGAAATAGGTTGACACAACCGAAAGCGCAGTAGGGCAATACAACCATGTTCTCTATGCCGGAATACTTTAAGGTACGGTGTCCATGTAATTTTTATATAAAAACGGGACATTCTAAATTTTGTTGTAAAAAACATGGGACAGTTAAGGAAAAAAGGGGACAAAAATTTAATTTACAAAATTTAGGGAATCTTTACAATTTTCCTTTGTCTCATGCACACAAATTATCCCAATGACTTCGTAAATTTCTTCTTCAGACTGGTGTAGATAGTTTATTCCACAGAAATAGTTGCCTCATTGTCACTCTACATTTCACTTTTATGTATTCTATCAAGAAGTCTGTTTTTCTTATAATTCATCATAAAAGTCAGCACTCCATTAAAGCATGTTTTGACAATGAGCAAGACCTTTGCTGTTGTAACTTTTATTAATGTACCGTGAAACAGACTGACCAATCACAATCACGAAAAAGCGGGATGCTTGAGTGTCTCCAATGAACTTTCGGGAGAGTAAAAAAGGGACTGTCCCGGGAAAAACGGGACGAATGGACACCCTACATTAAGGGAAGAGGAAATTATGTAGTTCACATAAGATTTTTTACATTTATTTTACAGTTTTACAAATCCACCCACAAGACTGAATAAAAACTTCTAAAGTAGCAACGCTGAAAGTTTCGTCAAACTATTTGAACTTGCAACTAGCAGGCGTAGACACTGTACAATCAATGAAAGTTACTCTTGTATCTCTCTTCTTAATTAAGACAATAATTTAGGATGAACAAAGGCAGTTCTCTTTCAGGTGAACACTTTCTTCATGCGAAACGATGACAAATTGAATGTTTGAAGTTTCCAGATATAACAGAGGAAAAAGGAATTAGAGTGGAATGTCGGTAACAATCGAGGCGTGGAAGAAACACGTAGATTGCATTACGAGTGTGACTGTTTCAACCTGTGGGAGATGAGGTGGCAAAGTGCGAACTTGAACAAACTTGAAACTTGAGCGTGTGAATCACACTGATCCACCCCAGAGAACACACACACAGCCTCTCTAAGCTACTGTTTCTTAAGTTGGAAAAGCTGTTCCTGAATCCCTGGCCCACCAGAAATGCTTCAAAATGACTGAAATCAATGCTCAATCCAGTTGAAAATGCATTGGATACTAGATTTTTATATTTATTTTCCAAATAAAGAACAACCGCCTGGCATCCTGAGTGACTATAAAGCTCCAGAATAATAAATACATGTGCAATATTGATAAATAAATTAATAACATGATAAAATCATTAGACTTGAAATTTTAAAATGTGTTTGCGTATGTATCTTCCCGATTGCGAACAGCACCGCATTAATATTCTCCATTGCGGACAAAAAATATTTGAGAAGAGTTATTAATATTTCAGTATTACATGAAAGACGCTATTTCATACAGATAAATCATCGTGAAATAAAACATCCCCCAATAGGCCAAGTGGTCTCAAGTAGGCCTAAGTGGTCAAGTTTGTTTATGTGGGTAAGGTTAAGTTACGTTAGATTAGAATAAGTAAAGCAAGGTTAGGTTAAGAGAGCTTAGGTTAGGTTAGTTTAGGTTGAGATAGCTGCCGAAAGCTCGAAATCATTCCTCCTACTCAGTCGTCAGAAGCCCGAGAAACCACTACAGGCCTACGTACATTCGTACATTCTCAACATCGGGAAAGCCTCAAGTCACACATAATAAATAACATCTATAAAAGTATGAAATAAAACTAAATATAGATTCGCCTAAAACATTTGTGAACATTTTTGTATGTTGGATGAAATCATAGAGTGGAGGAATTTAAGAGTGGACACAAAAAATGTGGGCAACATTTTCTGGATATTAAATTACTTCTGACGATAATCACAATTGGAGGAAATCTATGGAGGACCAAAAAAATATGACTGTGAACCGTTTTTCAATTTCTTGGCAATGAAATGGAAAGTCTTGTAAGACTCCTAGATATAATAGAAAAGTGTTTCCTTTTACTACTTCGAGATAGTTCATATAAGCGTACGCCTACGACTAACAAAATTTCTTTTACATAATAGACTGAAAATTTCACTTTATTTGCCTTCTATTGTAAGTCCTGAGAGTGAGTAACATTCTCTTAAATGTCATAGTATATGAAAGGAATAGAAATCTTCCCACACCTTCTCAGCAATGTTCTGTTACGAAGATACTCTTGAGGAATTCTGAGAAAGTGCTGCTATTTTTCTTGGGCATATTGCGTGGCATACTGTGAAGATGTAGGGAGTGGACATGGTGATGCGCCATAGCATCTGCGCCTAGCATTTTAATATCTTCTGTTGTGTGGGAACAGCCTATATTTACACATGTGACCTTATATTATATTGAACATGAATGTTTCTGCTGCAAGAAACCCACCAGTACTATTGCATCCAACATCATTCGCTTTTAATTATTATAATTTATTATAATTTGAAGTATTGAAAAATCGTTGATTTCATAAATTGCTGAAGGCAGTTTTGAGACACTATCTATATTACATTCTTTTGTAACAAAAACTATGATCGTCGCAGTTTCCAAGAATATAGAATTAGAACAGAATGTCACTATCTTAACCTTAAAAGGTAATAAATAATAAATTTACCTGTTTATAGATAAACAAATATTCAACGAAATTTACTCTTAGGTTTCTAAGGTCTGAAAACAATTTCGCTTAATAACTGCCTTATTTTTTTTAATAAGCTCTGCTTTTATGTTTCAAGGATTAATCATGCCGCTTTATAGAGCATCATTAATTTGTTGCTAATACGAATAGCTATAGTCTCCTTTCTCCAGCTCCAACTTACTATTGTTTATTTTGTTATATAGTTATTTATCGACAGGGTGTAATGGAACTTAGGCCTATTTAATTGAGTTCTGTCCCGAGGTGTTCCTGTAAATCTACAGGCATGGTTCTGTTGCATTTATGCACGGATAAATAGCGATATCGAACCCACTACCTTGGGTATAGAAAGCAAGCGCCATATTCACTATGCTACCCAGCTCGGCAATTTACTGTTCAATCAGCTGAACTGATTACGTGAAATATCCGTGAGTACAATTATACAACTTTACAGACATTCATTCACTACAAATTCGTTTAAGACACATTTTCCATGATATTGGGTAATTTGGGTTACAGCTCTCGAATGTTATTCTTCTTACCATGACAAATAAAGGAAGAATATGAAAAGAATCAATCATTACAAGCGAAAAAGGTTTTAAACATGCCTGGTTTACTCTCCGTATGTTCCCTCAGGATCCAGTTTTCCTCTCACGAGAACTACTAATAAAGCGCAGTTCAATTATGAAGATATCCGGCACGAAGAGGGGGAGAGTGTGTGGAAGGGAGCTGGCCAGCTCTCTACCTCTGTTTTCGAGTAGACTAAATAAGAACTATAGGGATAATTATGCAACATCAGTGAACAAGGCGTTGCACATGCCTGGATTTACTCTCTTTATGTTCAATCAGAAACAAATATTTCCATGACAAACATTAATCACTCTCCCACTGTGAAAAGCTATGAGGAAAATTATATAGCACCAGCGAGCAAGGCTTTGCACATGCCAGGTTCATTAATGAATTTCATTTCCGTAAGGGTAGTAATATTAAAATGTATTAAATTTACAACCTTATACCCCCTACTGTTGTAAATGAAATACAGTTTACTTTCTAGATTATAAAATGATCATTCAGGATACTGTCTTTCTATGACAATTATTACAAGCTCACAAATGTCTCCATGAAATAACTCAGAGGAAAATTATACAGCACCAGCGAGCAAGGCTTTGGATATGCCATGTTTACTCTCTTTTAGAGCCTAGCCAATGTGTTCACTCAGGATCCAATCTTTCCATGACAATGACTAAAAGCTCACGAATGCCACCCCTGTTTCCGCGATGCCTGGAGAAAGAGACTAATGATGCCAAGAATAAGAAGCCTGAGACTAACCAAAATGCTGCTTGTATTTTTTTCCTCAGTGATGCTACCAAACCAACCTTGACCGTCAGCCCGGGGCTTTAAGAGGGCGAGATTTATCCATAACGTCACATGCACGCCACTTTCAGACGACACACTATTTTTATTCTTTTTGCTCTCCCTCTCTTCTTTATTTTCATTATTCCTCTTTACTTGCACTCAGTTACCCTTCTCTTTTAACATTTCAATCCGTGCGTGCTTGTTTTCGCCAAGCGTATTTCCTTCTATTTATTCTCGTCTATCATTTGTGAGTATTCCATTTCCTTCGTTCTTGTCTCCTGGTTTCAAACTGGAAAACCAGGATCCTCTGAATTAAGTATGCACATTTGTCTAACATGCTCACTTATGCCCATTCATAACTGCACTTTTTCTTTATTTAGACAGCTGAACTGTATTCATCAACAGCCGTTCGCTTCCGTATTTCTATTAGTATTAACCTGAAACTGCTATTTTTAGTTCAAAGAGATTAGGTTAAAACTGTTATAAAGTATTCTCAAATAAATAATACGCGTGTTTGTATTTATTTTCTACAATAGTCTACCTAGAAAAACAATTGTTCCTGTTTATAAGAGCTACTGAACTTTCCCCGCTATATTTATATTTTACAGTTTCCAAGTAATCTATTTCATTATTTTTTTAATTCAGCTGTATTTATAGGCCTACTACATTTAGCTGCGAGGCCATATCAGGAGTTCAGGATGTGTGTCTATACAGTTGGGAACTATTGATTGTCAATTGTTTCTATTATTAGTGTATTTTTATGGAGTGAATTTCACTTGATATTAATTTAAATGGATACGATACAAGATGAAATGGTGAGGATGACTCATGGTATGTAACTATACAATTCGGAATTTGCCTAAAACCAATGTCAAATTGGCCGGCCACGGGGTTTGAACCTGGGACCTCCGGAATGCGAGTCCAAGACCTCGGTCGGTTCCTTAATTTTGTATGAATATGTTTTTATAAATTAATTACTAGAGTCCTAGACTTATATCTGTGAGGAACATATGGTTTTTTCCTCTAACCATATAATAGCTCCATGTCACGAGTCCAAAATTACAATTTTCAGAAAAAAAAATGTTGTTTTTCTGTGTTGCCTGCAAACAGTAAAGATAGAAAAAGAAATCGCATGAAAATGAAAATTTATATTCAAACTACATAGGCTACCTATCAATCTTGTGACACAAAATATTATAGGCCTATATGGAAACACTCTTGACCCTACTTCAGGGGGGGGAAAATAGCTGTTTTCTTGCCAATAGGTCTAACGCTTTAACTTATATTTTTGTATCGTAACTCTTTGAAACTACCCCTGTGGCGTAGGGGATGCGTTCGCTCCTCTCAGGCAGCGGGCCCGGGTTCGATTCCTGGTCGGAACAAGTTACCTAGGTGGGGGTTTTTCCTCACATGCGAGACAAATGTCGGGTAACTTTAGGCCCTTAGGTCCCCAGATATCATCTTCATCCCATCCTCGCCTTGTTTGGAGTGAATGGTGTGTCTCGTCTTATGTGTTCGTGTTGTCTCGGAGGTGGCTCCGGCATTGGGCTAATCATTCATCCGGGGAGGCCCTCCATGTCCTTGTATGGTCAAAAAGTATGTATGTGATCCAAAGATATCCCTCTCCCGACAGGTCGCGGCCCTGTAAGGCCCGGGCGGCTTGGGTCGCTTAAATCCTAATAGGGAGAGGTAAAGCTAAGAAAAAGAAAGAAGAACTCTTTGAAAACTTTTATTTGAAACATTGTATATGCATGTTAGTTATTTTTGTTAAGTGAGAGGGAATTGCAGGATTTCCTATATTTTTTGTGGTGCACAGTAGAAATTGGCAACGGTCCGAGAGTCGGACCCGCCTCATACATTCATGTTTCGGGACATGCAGGGCGTTGACGGCCGAAGCGCCTGAATGATTAGTCAACATCGTATTTGTTCAGGAGTATCACTTTACAGGGCAGGGCTTGAAGGAGATAACAGGGGTAGTATTGGGTATGTGTTGAAGCAGTATATGTAAGACGTAGTACTTACGTTGTATGAAGTAAGCGCATCCACTATTTCAACATAAATCACCGGCCGGACGAATATTTGTAGTGGGCACGACTCCCGATCAACCTTCGAGCGGGCCACTCACGTTGATATTGAATTTTCCTCCGCGAGTGGCGAGCGTGATTAGTTCTTGTTATTGCCACTCTCCAGTGCATAGGTACAAATCAGACATTTCGTGAAATATAGTGCGATTATTTGCTTTATTTATGTTACGCATTTACTTAATAATAGGCCTTCGTATTTTAAATCTTAATAATAGGTATTTTAAACAAAGTCCATTTGCATTTTAAACCATAACTGGAAAAAATAAAAGATATTATCGGAACAGTAATCTGTATAGTTTGCATAGTTTCTATTTATCATAGTTCTGGAAACGTAGAATTACTCAGAGAAACTACGAAAGCACTCATTAAGTGTTCCTGGTCCTTGGAAAGTTCTAGCAGTTCTCGCACAGCTCTTGTACATGTAAAGAAAAGGATTAACAATCTGAAAACCAACATATAAGTCTCTACCAGGCGCAGTTTACCATTAAATTATTTCTCTTTTTTATTTGTTCCTTAAATTCCTTCTATCCATTTCTTTAAGGATACTGCCTCTAGATCCCTCATTTTCCATTCTCTCTCCATTCAGTATTTTCGTCATTCATTAATTCATTCCTTATTTCTTTCTTTGTGAAGCAATTAAAAGTAAAATAAAAATAAATTTTAGTCTTGAAACAGAGTTCGTAACTATCTAAACTCAACGACTTGGATGAAGCTCCGGATCTCTGCGTTTTAAATGCTAATTGGAGGGCTGCGACTCGACGGGAGTACTTACAATGAATCTTGCTCTCCAGCTACAGGGGGTATCACTGAAAACGCAACACTTTGACATATCAACTTATTACAAACATGAAATTAGTCTTTAAGAAAGAGGTAAGAATAGTAGAATACGGTATTCAAAAGGAATTGTATAGAAACATGCAGGTTTATGTTTATATCTGTGTCTATATTTGTATAGTCTAAAATAATACATTTTATAGTTGGATTAAATACCTTCAGGGGACGTGGCATGAATCATGTAAACCACTTTCACATTCTTGCATATACATAGCATAGAGAAAGTATTGTGATAGTGACAAAAAATCAAAATCGAGATAACTCCGGGAATGCATATTTCACGATACCTAGAAGCTGAAAGAAGTGTTTTGGAATGCTGTCTATCTGTCTAATATCTGTCCGTTGTGCGTAAACGGTTTAAGGATAATATTTGCCATGTCTCATAATGGGTGCATGATATCCCTTGAATCGGTGCATCCGGTGTTATCATCTTGTAGAATCCAATCCACGTATATGAGGAAGTTAAAGAAATAATCATAAAATTCTGTTGAAATCTCAATAGAAATAAAAAAATCTATGAAACAGTATCGACACCATTTTATGCAAAACATATCTCGAAATAATACTTATACTATTTATTTATACGTATTGTTAAGACGTATAAACAAGGGTGGTCACATGACTTTAATGTCACGTTGAGATAAAAAAAAAATATGTAACGTGGTTATGGATTTCCATCGATAAAGGAATACTCTTAGTAGTGACATCCTGAAACCAATACGATGCGGTATTTTCATTATTCATATCGCATTCTACTCCCTTTAGGAAGTTATGTATTTTATCTCATAGTCATATATAAAGATATGCACATGGTAACCTCTTGTAGAATGAAACTTGGTGCCAGGATACTAACGTTACTTATTTCGCGAACACATAGATCCGTATCCATTTCCCCCGGGACGTGAATAAATTCCATTCTCCCCTTGTTGGCTTCGGTATTAGAGTTTCAATGTTCCTTGTGCTGAAGAGAATACTATGTAATTATTATTTTATGACTTACCATCCCCATATTCACTTGACTGCAAGCCATTTCCATGCCATCTTCTGAATCTGAAGGAAACTATGTGGGGCAGTTTGTAGGCCTATACATCGGAGGACAGAATCGGAATAATCTACCAATGCCTAACAGTTGTACATATAACTTAAACTCCATGTTTGAAAACATAAGTATTTTACTTTAAAAATAATTTAGTTTTTCGCGATTTTCTCGAAAATCGATCGAAACGATTTTCTTTAAGTTTTGTTCATGAGATGATTAAATACTAAGAGCTAAAACTTCCGTTTGAAACATTTTTTCGAAAAAAAAATTCTGTGAAGGGTAGTTATAAGCCACAAACTCTGAATACGCGCACTTTGCAATACGGCCTCTTGTAACGGAAAATCATATGAAAACAAAATTTTGTATTTGGGTTAGGTGCCTTCTGGGGATGTGACACGAAGATTGACGAGGACTTTCTCTTATTTTTAAGGGAACTTTACATGAAGAACATTTCGTTGGTCGGGATTTTCTCCAAAATAGCTCAAATGATTTTGTTTAAATTTTATACATGGCGTGCTTATACTAAGAGCTAAAACTTTTATTTGAAACATTTTTCGAACAAAAAATTATCTGAAGGATGGTTATAAGCCACCCACTCTGAAAACGCGCTCTATACAATATGTCATCTTGTTCTGTATCTGAATGTATAGTTTGGAAAATGTATTGGCCATGATTAAAATTAAGAAAGTTACGAGAGTGCATTGATTAGATTTTATTTGGGTTGTGTATCCTTCGCGGATGCGATGTGATGTGGTAAAGACAGTGTCTTCATTTTTATAACCAATTTACACGAAGAGAATACATAATCTCTATATATATAAAAGGCTTTGTCCTGACTGACTGACAGGAATCAACGTAGAGCCTAAACTATAATAGGTAGAGACTTGGAATTTTGACAGTACCTTCGTTTCATAATGTAGGTGCTCACTAAGAAAGGATTTTGAAAAATTCTGATTTTAAATGCCAAAAATAAAATGTTTTTGAGAATACTTAATCCCTTCTTACACAGAATTATCGAATCCGAATCACATTTGACATTAAAACATATTGTTGCCAGTGGGTTTCAGATGGGTTTGGAATTAAATTAAATGGAAGTTTGACAATTACAGTTGGCTTTGTCTATTTTTGTCATACCTTGGAAATTAAACTTTCGCGATCGCTTGAATGTTGTAAGCCCTAATATGGTCAAACATTGTTTTATTTGGACGAAACTCATTATACAGGGGTTTTCTGGACCAAGGAACTCGAATCTGAGGTCGCTTTTACCAGGCGATGCTATCTAATCGTGGTATGTAGTCCACGTGATTTAGGTGTTAATAAATATAATGATTTAACTATTATGCTCTTAATTTTTTATTTTTGAAATAATTATCGCGGGCACATGCTAGTATGTTATACTAAGACGCTTACTTTCATTTGGGCAGAGTTATGTTTCACTTAATATTTTTTAAATCATGGTCGGCCTATTTTTTTTTCAATATTCGGAAGTAATATTCCTGAAGATCTCTATGGAGAAATTAGGAACTTATTACCTTATAGGCCTACAGAATAGGCATCGCGATAATCAGAGTAGCGGTTACATAAAAGTTCAATGGATTTATACCTAGAATGACAATGATGATGATTTTATCTTTAGATAGTTAATCAAACGGTAGATATTTTCTGTAATTAACGTCATTCTCATTAACAACTGTTCATTGTTAAGGACTAGGAGGTGCCCGTGGCTTCGCCACGATAATTCTTTTAAAAATTAAAAATTAAAAATTAAGAGTATAATAATTATTAAAGCATTATATTTATTAACACTTGCACGCGAATCATTCATAAACTAAGCCATTAATAATTAATGAAACAGCTAAAATTCCTGCTTTAGAGTACATTCCACGACATGAAAGCGCTCCCTGGGAGAACTATATCAGAATCTATTATGCAGTTCCAAAGAACCTGTGAACACATAATACGTATTATTTTTCAGCTGTTTATTGACATGAATATGATGTGAATTTTATTTTATCAATTCAGTGTAATTTTCAGAAATTATATAATGTTTCAAGGGAAGGAATGGTTTGTTTGGATTATTATTATCAGCGATATTTCAAGAGATAAAACCATCAATATTTTACAGCTGTTGCCCCCGGCTTCGCCCGCCATTATTCATTGACTCCAGGATTTTTAAGAAAATTACACTGGTAGATTATTAAAAATGTTTGTGGTTCAGAGCTATGAAAATTGTAAGTAAAAATAAAATTAGAATATTTGTTCATTGTGTTCATTTCACTTAGGCCTTATATAATAAAGAAACGGTTTTCCTTCCTAATTTTGTAGTCGTCATGAAAGTTTAGACTGCGAGAGACGAACATCGCCGAGTATACCCGATGTCTCACGAAGCGGGCGAGCAAGCACGCTATTTAGGGCCGTTGAATTGTATAAGAGTAGATGTTTAACGATAATAGTGTGCTGCTACTGCATTTGTAACCTTCACCAATTTTATTTCTGGAACTTTATCCCGCAGGAGGTCTTAAACTTGGGTGCAGAGAGGTTGACAATCTGTTGAAAGTTTAGATTGAGATCGAAAACCTAAGGTCTTCTCATATCATTTTTTATGATATACTATAAGTCTTTTCATTCCTTGCCTCAGGATTAAACGCCTAAAGAATTCAAATGATTATTGTATAATTGGTTGCAACTACGGTCAAAGTTTAATGTGGGATCCGTACAAAATATATTCGTATTCAGAAGTAAAGGCCATGGTTCTTTACTTCTGAACCAGACTTTGGAAATACCCTAAGCCTTACTAAACAAGAACTTAAGTTTAGTTATGAGGTAAGAATTGAGATTATAAAGACAAAAACTGAGCGATATTTGTAGGCTAAATATAAACTTACTCTTACATAGCTAGGCCTAAATGTTCGGGCACCGAACGTCTGAAGTTAACAACACTATAAGCTTGTACTATAGAAATGTAGCTTTTGCAGAGGTATATTAAAACATTGCTTAATATTTTTACCTTATAAAGCAGTTACAATACAATCCAATGATAATGTTTTAACAGATAACATGCTCTTATTCCTGATCAACGCCTTCGATGAAGTCAGGAACACAGTCCATAATATAATTATGGTTGCGTCATTCCATAGCGTAACTCTATCCTCCTCAATGCAATGCTCTGGGGAATGCTGGGTTTCTTTATCCTTATCCTCAATAAAACTAGTAAAAAAATATGGAATACGCAAGGAATTCTTATATTAGTGTAATTCATTTAAGTTATAATTAGGCCTAGATAAAAATATGCAATAGTAAAGAATGTAAAATATAAAAGGTTATACAAATTGATGAAACGATGAAGTGTCAGCTAAGTTTAGACTTTGTTTTTGCTGAAATCACACCACACACTAGCCCACTTGGGATTATACAAAATTAGGAAAAACACATGCGTAGATAATAGGTCAGACACAAATAATATAGTACTTTGTCTAATCATATATGTACTAGTATGTTGCATAATTTTGAAAACAAGAAGACTAAACTGAGCTGATATTTCATCATTTACCGACTTGTATACCCTTCTACATTTTATATTATTGAATTTTTTTGCAATTATAAGCTATAAGAATTACGCTAATATAGGAATTCCTGGTGTATTAAATACATTTTACTAGTTTTATTGAGGGTATAAATTGGAAGAAACTCAACAGCATTCACAACATTCAACATTCACTGGAATAATCTGAAATTAAATTTATAAAGAAAAACCTTAAACAAAAATAGCTTTAATGAGTTAGGTATTAATTTATATAATGTATTGAAAAAGCATACTACAAATTTAGGAACCAAACAATTTAAAGTATCAGTGAAACGTTTATTATATAATTTCTTTTTACATGAAATAAATGAAAATTTCGATTCATTTACAGGCTAAGTATTCTTTTTTGCCAGTGTTAATGGTCTCAAATTTTAGGTAACATCCATGAATAGTTTAATTTATTACATTACTATTTGTTAGTACCTATTATCAATGTTTATCCTCACATTACAGCGTTTTATACCTTTATATAGTCTGTACAATCTACATTTCTTTTTTCCTCAATAGAATATTGTGTTTAATTAAGCTTATTTTATTTATTTTTTACCATATTTTATGTTTGCCTTGTATTTGTGTGCTATTTCTTATGTCCCATATAACATGTATGATCAGATGGACTAAATAAATAGATAAATAAATAAATAAATAAATAAATAAACAAATACGGCCCTCTTTGTCATGAAACTCATTAATAACAATGATATGTTTAAAATTCTATCCATATACATAATATGCAAATAAAGAGAAATTATTCCTCGAATATAAGGAATCCTTGGTTTCGAATAATTTTATCTTGTTTTTTTACCTCAGAAAACCCCAGGGAGGTTTCTTTGAAGAAGTTGCCAGACAGTGGAAAATAGAAGTGTGATAGGAGCCTGTCTCATTTCAATTAATCAAGAAGTAATACGGGAGCGAGGCTGTAAGAATTATTGAAATGCCAGCGTCACTTTAGGACAGGAACTTGGCGACGGATGACGTATGAAGAGGAAGCGTAAAGTATCTCAGAGGAAATTGCATTGATTTGTCAGTGTGTCTCGCCCGCTCTCACCGAATCCGATATTTTTCATTTTCTAGAAGGAGTCATTGCCTCCGGCTTGATGAAGTGCAACTTGCAACTATACCTATTTGCATCAGCACTCCACTCAACAGAGTTTCTTTCCTTCAAGACTACAAACTAAATTAAACTTACATTTAAGGTTCTCATTCAGATCAAAGCCTTGAAGCTCTGCGAATTACAAAGTACACCAAGGAAGCGCAAGAACTTTTAACTTTCAAATCTAAGGCTATCAGTATAATCAGAATATGATACAGTGGAGTTCTGATAATCCGAAATGAATCCGAAATGATTGGGACCAGACCCATTTCGGATTAACGAATTTTTCGGATTAAGCGATAATAACGTGTGATAAATGTGTATTATTACATGTGATTACACAGTTTATTTTATAAGGACTGTCTAAACATGACACAACCTCGGGGCAAAATGGGTGATGAGATAATTTTATTATAATTTTCAGAAATATACTTTATATTACTTATATCACTATGGTTTTATTTTAATCTTGTAACCTTCGGTTTCAGACTAAGCGGACTCTCGAATTACCGAAGTTTGGATTATCGGTACTCCATTGTATTACCATTTATTATAAAATATAAACAAAGTGGCTATTAAAACTGATATATGATTTGAGGTTTTCTTGGCGTGCCAAATTTAGAAATTCTTCGCGGGTTTGCAGCCAGGTGATAATTTGGCGTTATCCGACGTTTCAGAGACTGATGCAAGAATCCTGAAACGTTGGATAACACCAAACTTTTCACCTGGCTGCAAACTCGAGGAAAATTTCTATATTATGGGTAGAAACGAGATTCATTCAATGAATTTTAGACATTTGTGCACAGTCTGCTTATAGCTTTCCATGCTATTTAATTAAGTAATTACAATAATAAATAAAAATTAAAAATATTTAAATAATTATTCAAAGTTTATCAACAATTAGTTCGGTAAATGGTGGACAATTCTTTACAGAAGACACTTTCTTCCATGGCGATTCGTCACACTTGGGTTACATATTCGCCTTAGTCTATTAGCTTCCTTGAAGCACTATTTGTTAAAATAATGCCTTTATTTGCTAAGATATGGTTGCTTATTTCTGTTAACGTTAAGCTAATATCCTTAGTTGCTGAAAAAGGAGAAAGATATTGTGGTACTGGCCTCCCACTAAACATCCAGCAATGGCTTGGCAGTCCTCGATAATGTGGTATTCCAGAAGGTCAATTCAACAGAACTCGTAGGGTAAGTAACCCTTCCCATAATGCCAATCACCTAGGAAATATATGAAATCATTAACAGAATAGTTATACCAAATCTGTTTCCCCTATTTCACTTACCACAAGCTGTTCGACATTGTCAAATTTAACCACACACCACATTTTCAGATTTGCCAGAAACCCGAACCATATTCACAACCCACAAATACTAAACAATGTCAATACACCGAACTCTGCAACAATTCATAATTCCGCGATTTCCACCTTTCTAATATTGTAAGTCGCTCCATTTTATGAAACGTGATGTGTTTATCTAATATATTCATTATAGACCATACCTGTACGTTTTAATTAACTATATATAAATATACAGCTATATGCCCCTACTTAATTATAACTAATAATATTATAATTAATTTTACCTACAGTACTGTTTGGTAAAAATTAATTTGAGATTGTGTTGACATTCTTAGAACATTATGGGGGGACCAATGAGGACAGTATAAACGAACAAAATCAAAATGTTGGTTTTAATAAGCAAATAATTATTTAAACAATGCAGATTGAATTAGTAAAAAACCACATCATAATACACTTAACTGCTGATCAGCAGCCATTTTAAAATAGCCTTGACTTGGAAAATTAAGCTACGACTGAATTTGCTTTTTCATTTCTCGTAAAGAACAATTTTTACATTTTTCTGCCTTCGAGTTGAAATAACGTGTAGAGGTAACGTGGCCGCCTCTAAATCCGAGGTTCGCAGGATCAAACCCGTCTGCGGTCGATTAATTTTTAAGGACGTAAAAATCCTAAGAACGGAGTCCTCCGGGAGTGACGTTAAGCTGGGAGGCCCGTGTCGTAGATTTATGGTACGTAAAAGAACTCCAAGCTCAAATTAGAGCATCTGGACAAAATTTCCTAAGTCCGGTCATGTCCGAGTAGCACCTTAGTTTCCTGAGAGGGTGTGATGCGATAAGCTTGCCATCTATCCTTCTGTCCTCTCACAGAAAATAAGGGTAACAAAATTAGTCTAGGTAGCTTACTAAAACTTCCACTTGGAGGCCCTGTACCCCACCGTAGAGGTTACAGGAAAATCTACTAAGGTTATGGGAAGATAAAGCAGAAAAGAAACAATGCTTCACTGAACACGACCTATATAAGTGGACTTCCCTGAGTAAATGATACGAGATGATAGCATGAAAAGGAGAAGAAATGAAGTGACAAACTTTGGAGTCTCTAATGAGGAATTCTATATCGATTTTCATTAATAAACTTCAAAAGAGGATTATTAGTTACGGAGGATAAATATTTTGCAAGAAAGAAATGAGGGGAACTTGCGAGAGTTTAAGTTGAGTCGTGTCATCGGGAGAGACCGATACTAGAGAGACCGTACACGTAATTTGTCCAGGGCTACGAGCGTCAATGTCGGGGCGGAATGGAGGGTGAGGAAGAAGACGGATGCTAAAGCTTTTCCTGGATTATCAGGATTCTTTTCTCCCTGCTTCTATCCACTAAAGCAAAATGGCTGGTTCTTGTAGCACCTTTTCAAAGTTTGGGATCGTCGCCGCCATTGCCATGCCGCGTTCGATTTAACACAATCGATTCTATTGCATTAGACAGACAAATTGGAAAATGACGAAACACTCTTTTCCATTCCGTCAAATATCTTCACTTCACAATGGCCTTTGTGTGCTCTTGCGTCAAACTCACGTTTTCTATTCATAGTCTATTGACTAAAAGAAATAAATTATTTCATTCTATGAGTTGTGTAGGTTATTTCATTTCTAAATGTAATGAAATAAAAGAAATGAAAGGTTGAATCATTTCAACTTTCAAAAACATAAAAACGAACTTCATTCTCTAACATTTTTCTGTCATTCTGTTTGAGGCGAATAGCGTCAAAATTCGACAGTAATTTACGAGAGACATTATGTAACGAAATACTAAATGGAAATGTGTAAGAATTAAAAACTTATAATTTGGGGACGGATGTTTATGGCTTTAAAAAATCAGAAATATGTAAGACAATATAACCTTAAAACTAGATAAATATGACTCCAAAAGAATAATGTGATAAGCAAATATTTAATGAATCACTCAAAGTGGCTACATTACTTAAATATTAATATTGCAGAATTGCAGTACTTTACCAGGCGAATCTTCAAATTCTCAAATAGGAAATTTCTCACGTTGTCAGTCAAAATAGGCTTCCCTCGTGAGAAACACTTTCAACGTCACAAGACATTATGGGGCATATTTGAAAACAGACAATTTGCAGCACTGATAGTGGATCTAATCCAAAACAACTTTATCACCGCCTAAACTGTCATTGATTTTCACGTTGTTTAAAATCCGGAAAACAAGATTTTTTTTTTTAAATCGACAAATTAACTCTTCTGAATACAAAGGAAGGCATGTCCGCAAAGTAATAAGAATATGGAATTAAGTCCCAAAAAACTGTGAAAAATAACCTAAATGTGCAAATATATGACATATAAACTATATTTAAAAGTAATAAGAAACTATCACTTCTTGTTTAAGTCAATGCTATGACTGAACCCATGAAGAGGAAGGGGTAAAATGATAAAAATGCAGTACGTAAATGAAAGTACTGAACACATCCCAAGATATAGTAGATTAAGCACGATCCTCAAACTTCACATCGAAATAAAATTTGAGCTGTCGATCTGGGTAAATCAGTAGGTAAACCACTGACTTTCTGTTCCAAAGCTCGCAGGTCGATGGCAATATCAGTGCGTCTGAATAAATGCGGCAGTACCATATAAGCATATAAAAGAACTCCAGCGGAACAGAATTCCGGCAAACTGGCAATAGTTACAGCTGTTGAAATAGCAATCACTTTAAAATAATAACCATGCCCATAAGAAACAAACTAAGTTTTCCGGCTCTCGTATAAGAAGAAAAATAGGGAAAAAGTGTGTGATTCTGTGTGTGTGTGTGTACATGCGCGAGCGAGCGCCCATGTTTCTGTAAACAGTAGAACATGCAAAATTAAAACCTTATTTCAAACTCAAATTCAAGTTAGATATTCTTGAGTATAGGGTCGAGTCAGCCTCTAACAGAACTGTGTACCAGGAACAATCTTAGAGGTAAAGCCGGCCGATGCTTAAGACTGACCTTACCAACTTCAAACCAAATGTCTAAAAATCTGGGATCCTCAACCTCCTGGAATCCTTAGGGCCCTCACGGTCTATATAGGGAGCACTTGGCTTATAACTGATTCAATGATTCTCGCGAAAACTGTTTTAGGCCTATGGCATATTAATGGGATTTGTTTTAACAATTTTAACGCAGTATAGGCATAAAGGATTTAAAAATGATCTGGAAACCTGTCAGATGTTACGGATCACTCTGTATGTGATATATCCAGTAATAATGATGTTAATGCATACTTTTTGTCTGACTGAAGACCATTTGTAACAACACATCTGCATATTTGACTTAAGTGTGGTTCTTAAAAAGCTTTCTAAGTACTGTAATATCAAAGAATCGAAACCAAAGTTTGAAACTACTGCCATTAATGCAGAAGCAATTTCATAGCTTTTTGTGTATAACTGGCAAAACGAGACGCTAGAAATAAAGCGAACGATTTTGTCGCAGTACCGTATATAGCTTAATTGCTGTGGGGCACGCATAGAATGTAGCCGGGCATGTTAGGTGCTCCTCGCTCGGAATACACAATTACAATCTGTCACATCTCCGCAAATAAATGATACGATAATTAATCTCCTTTATCAGGAACAAGCCATTACAAGTTATTTGAAGAACAGTTCCACCGAGAGAGTGAATTGCATGCTATGCTATTGTTCTTTGCAAAAACACCAAGCATGCTAACCCAATAGACTTTATTATATACAAAAGAGCTGCTTTTAGCAATCCGTTCTACAACTATCTGCTGCTAATGCATTCAGGCAATTTTCTCTGTGTATGTGACTGTACTGTAAATATGGTATTATCAATTTTCTGTTCGTTCAAAACCATTAAGTATCTAGTTGCTTAAATTTGACTATCTAATATTCAAAGCAAAATATTTTTTTTTTGTATGGTGAAATTTGAGATTCTAAACTAATGATGGCAGATCGCATATATATGTATTACAATTTAAGCTATAAGAATCTCAGATGTATTTGGAAGATTTAAATAAATTTTAATTTTTTTGTGGTTTGGAAACAAAACGTACTTCCTTAGAAAGGTAGGCTTAATAGAATACCACATCCTTTCTGGCGAAACCCTTTGGTAATTATTTTTCCGTCAGGCGAGGCGAGGACAAAAGGTTGTTCTGAGACGTCAATACACTCGAGCCTGGTTTCACGCGATAGACTTCTGCGAGTAATTTGTGTAATGTAAGCTCCAGTGAACAGGAGCAAAGAGATAGGCATTGAGTCTAGTCCCTATCTCCCGATCTAGTGCACTATCGTGCGCACAGTGACTTGCGTGCACGTTACGCGTTCACAAACGCCATCAGGAGACGAAACTGTCTTCCACTGCTCTATAGGGTCTTGCAAAAATGTAATCGTCAGCAGTTACCAACGGAATTCATGTTGAACGTTTTCAACGATAGAATTCTTAAAATGTAAACAATGACTAATTTTGTATTTTCTTTCCCCAGGACCCGAGATATCATAACATATTCGTTACAACATTGCTTACATTGTGGAACAATTATCATTGTCTTTTAACCTCTAAATTAATATTGCCTGAACTTAAACCAGTACAAACGTGAAGAAGCAGAGTGAGGTGTGTGATGAGCATGATATCAGGAAAATTTGTTCTTTTACCACTTTATAATTACTTTAACGAAGAGTTTCGAGTTTACTACATTTAACTGTACATTTCATTTTTTGGCGAGGAAGTGGGAGATCAAACTATCACAAGAACAGTTAGTTACATGGATGTGAAACATAGTCATTAATACTATAGGATAAGATAGTATATTTAAATTTTGTATATTCGAGAACGAAGAATTTATTAAACTAATATTTACTTCTAAGCGGGATGGACTCATAAAAAAGTCGTAACTATAAGATTCAACTCACCACATAAAACACTAAGATTAACAGTTCAGGTAGTTCAAATGGGAAATTACCAGATTACCGTATAAAATGTTATAGGACCTAAGAAACCTAAGGGAGATTGTGTTGAGGCTGGTAGTTTTGATAGAAGAAACTAGGAATAGGCAAATATGGAGATACTGCTGCTATTTTGAACTTTTGGGTTGACTGCCATTTAATTACTTAATATTTTGCATTACTTTTATTGATGGAAATGTGGACTAGTAGCAGCTATTATAAAGCATGTCGAAATTTCATTTTTCTGTCTACAGAATATTATAATATTTTAAAGGTACACAAATCGCAATATTTTAAAGTGCCGATGGCTCCCACATCCGCTCATATACTCCACAGCTCCGTACATTTAAAAGCAACTGGAATATCTGAAACTTCCCGAACTTCAGTTTTCTCTTGTCAGCATTGTGTATTTCTGGGATTCGTTTTCATTTCATTTTACTTCGTGAACTGCAAAAATGTTCTGATATTCAATGCAGATTGATAAACCTTTGCTCGGGAAGATGATAGGAGGGGGGAAAAAAAGCGAAGCAAAACTTTGATCTAGGTTTCAATTCACAAACACAAGGATGGGAGAAGACCCATGAAAATGTTTATGTAGAAAACCGAAGCTTGCATTGTCTGCCCTCTTGTCTCTTCCCCTCTGCACATACTCCCACAGCCGCTCACTGTTTACGACCTCCAGTTCTCAAGTTTCATTTCAGTCTGTCCCGGTACGAACGGTCGAGAAATAACCTTCCTACTCATACAGCCAAAATTGTATTTTATTATATAAACACCCCCGTATATCTTCTAGAATTGAAATTGTGTGCCAAGAAACACTGTGGTGCAGGTTAGCAAAATTCAACTTTCACCACTAAAATTCTGTCTCCGTTCATATCAAAGAAGACATAAGAAATGTAAAGTATGTTTATTCATAAGGACTGCATTTCTGAATGAAGTACCCTCAAAGTGGTTTTACAGTATGACTATCCTCCTTCCCTGGTCTGTCACTTATTTAACCTTTTCGCTGCTATTCACGTATATTTACGTTACCTCAAGCATTGAATAAAACCAGCTGTTAAACGGAAGTTCAGGCATTTATTTTGGTTAAAATAGACAGGCGAAAAGGCACTTAAAATACCGAAAATAGGCAGTAATATAATTAAAACATTCATTTATTAGAAGTCATACCAAAGAGTAGTCCCACTCTTCATTAATGAAATTGCTATCTAAGATTCATACAATACTTACTCTCACTTTTCTTTATATCAAGCAACAAGGACCCTGCATTCCTTGTATAGATGGTGCTATTTACAGGGACTAATTGAATCATTTGAGGAGGTAAGTTTTCGATTGCTTCAAACAATAAATGCATTTGTAGAGAACAATATTCTCAATGAATACTTTTGTGACGTGAATGTGTCATTCCATTGTTTGAGTAAGATTTTTTCACTTTGAAACTCTTTATGTGCTTTTTAAAATGTGTAAATAATCACAGAAAAAGCCATAACGATAAAAAACCAGGCAACAAGTATTTAAACCTCACAACAGGCAACAGCAGCCAAAATCGGTAAAACGGCAAAATAAAAACTGGCCCTACCGTCCCTAAAACGTACGGAACCATATATTACTCTATTTAACTCTTTAATATATCCACCGAAATAGAAAAGGCATTTTCCATAACTTCTGAGCCCCAGTTATAACGGCATAATTAAGTATTATGTGAAGATTGTTATCCGCACGTTAGAATTGCCATTCTTATAAGCCGTGTGATCTAACCGATTTCAAATGAAGGGCCAGATGACACTTTCAAAATTAATTCGTAGGCCATAATAATATATTACAATTAAAAATTAAATTATTATAATTATTAGAAAATGGGAAGAAATATGATACATCAAACCATATTGTCTTAAAGGCCTATTTTACAAACTCAAATAATACAAAGATAACAGTCACATAGGCCTACATTTAATGCGAAAACTGGACTACGCGTTGATTTACTACAGGTTCAATATCTACAGTAGGCCTACTTCCATTTGAGTTATAGCAAGCTGCAGTGACGATTTCAGTACATCTTGTGACAATTTGTTCTTCTGCTTAGTTTTTAACAGTTTCATGGTAGAAAATGCACACTCACACAAATAAGTACCACCATACGTGGATTGTATTTACAAAGCACTATTTCGCAAGTTTGGATAGGCCTACTACTCCTTATTAACTAGTCTCCAAAATTCGATGAGCTGGCAATTTTACATTGCTATACGAGAATTATCACTCTGTAGGTCACAGAATTCCATTTTCGTATCTGGATCATCGATCAGAAATGCCTTCATAGGATAGTTAAAATTTAAAAATATCTAGGTTAAGTTATTGAAAATCAGAAAACCTGAAAAGAACGACAGTGAAAAATGTTGAAAAGATTACAAAGAAATGCAAAATGTTAGGGGTTTGGAGGCCGATTTATTAACAAATGAAGGCTGATCTGGCCCGATGGCCGCCAATTGGTAGTGATGAGCGAGACCAGTCTTGGTCTTGCAGTCTTGGTCTTGGTCTTGCAGAAAATGCAAGACCGAGACCGAGACCAAGACCGCATCAGCGTTAGCAAGACCAAGACCAAGACCGACCATGCAAGACCGAGACCAAGACCAAGACCAACCCTGCAAGACTCTGGCAAGAACAAGACCTAACTGCAAGACTCTTGCAGTCTTGCATTTGAAAACGTTTTATAAAGCCCCGTTGTGTATGCAGCGACCGCTACTCAAAGGCGCCGCAGAGTCGCTAGCCGGGGTAGTCCCAAGGCTAGTGGGCCTATAATATAGAGGTTGCTTCATCGTGCGGCAACCAATGAGAGCAGACCCGGTGCGTAACACTGTCCGTATCCAAAAACGAGCGCACCATTCAAATAATACATATGAAATCTGTATACAACCTCTCTCACCACTACGATAAACAAATTACTGCAATGAAAACTAACAATTAATCTGACGGATTTCCCTGAATGGCATTCCAGACAGCTAGTTCCTTCAATTGGTGGGAGTTAAATTCACGATAAACACTCCATATTGATTTTTAAAATGTTTAATTGCAATAGTTCTCTAGTATTATGGTACGAAAGGCAAACAGATGTAACAAAGGCCCTAAGCCATATATGAAATTTCATTTTGCGTACAATATAAATAAATTCTGCCATACAGTTATTCAATAAATAGTTTCTCTAACCTCTCACTGGGTTAAAAGAAAGCTATGACTGAGGATCTATAATAATTCGTTATTACAACCAAATGGTCATACTATGATGAATGGAGCAACGATGGAATGAGATATGCCAGGGGAAACAGGAGCACCCCGAGAAAACCTACCCTGACCCCACTTTGTCCATCACAAATTTCACATTGATCCATCGAGATCCGATCCCGGGTCCCAGCGGTGGAGGGCGAACGGTCTATCCACTCAGCCATGGGGCGGCCTATGACTGAGGGTTTGAAACTTTAATCAGTCCCTGTAACTTAAAACTCCTATTAACATGCTCAGTAGCCTATTTCATTAACGATGATATCCTTTTTTACACCTATCATTAATATTCATAGCCTACTCTCACATATAAATTTGATATGGAATTTATTAGATAGAAGGTGATTTTTTATGGTAATAATGATTAAGTACAGTAGATTAAATGAATTAGTTGAATATTGAATATTTAAGGTAATTGCTTTATTATAAAATGGTGATGGGTATGAATAAGTCTTGGTAAATACGTAGGTATTGTGAAAAAGCACGTTCTTGGAAAACAAAATTTCTTAAAGATGATCTCAAAGCGAGGGTATATTTTCCCAGGTAGACTGAACGTGACTTTAAATAATAGACAGAGGGTTTGGTAGCAGAAGGAACTAATTATGTTACAGGAAAGATGCGCAATCAATGTAAAAGGTATATTATGATCTAAGGAAAAGGAGATGATAATTAGTAACACTTAAACTTTAAGTTTAACAATCAGGCACGTTTCAAGTAAGTTTGGAGAAACGCGTTATAAATAAAATTGCTTCCGATTTACAAGGGTAAAACTGTAAATGTCACATATTTATGAAAAGACATGTTCCGAGTATATGGGAAGACACAATACAGAATTAAATCAGTGTGAAGATTATGTATTGTATGAGGCCTTTGGCTATTCGCACCAATGCTCTACTAACTGAGCTAAGCCGGAGTTCAATTCACAGCGCCAGATGGAATCTTTCTCCTATGATTGCTCTAAGTTTTCTCCTATAATATTCTAATGTAATGTCCAACAGAGACAATAATCTGTGGTTCATTAATACTTATATATCTAGCCGTTATGTATCATACACATCTTGTTAATATTACTTCTTGTCTCCAAAGACGTTCAATTTGAAACTTTACAATATAATATTCATAATTTTACGCTCTCAAATAGTGTTAGCATCTCGTGGATTTTGGGTTTAAAGTTCTGCAATAGGATAACAGAGAATATTTAAACTTACACTCAAAGTTTACTGTTCTAGCTTATATCGCCATGGACATTCCGGCAAACAGTGTGACATCACTTTACTGTTTATATAGTCAAAGCAACTAAAAGCAATTAGCTTTCGTTACTTTCGCAAGCAATAACACACATGTAATCGGTGTAACTTTAAATCATGTAAACGCCATAGATCACAGTAAGATGCATAAAATAAAATTGCAAGACTCTTGCAACAAGACCAAGACCGAATATGCAAGACCGAGACCAAGACCAAGACCACTGATGCAAGACCGAGACCAAGACCAAGACCAGGGTTACCTATGCAAGACCAAGACCAAGACTGAGAGTGCAATACCAAGACCAAGACCAAGACCGCCTTGGTCTTGGTCTTGGTCTTGCATTTGCTCATCACTACCAATTGGACCACACTGATATGCTTACTTACTTACTCAATGGCAATAGACAATTCCTCAGCAAGCTAAAGGAATATTATCTATTTTATGGAACCCGAAGGTTCATTGCCGCGCTTACCTGAGTCCGCCATTCACCCCATTCTGTGCTAACTCAATCCAATCATCCCTAGCAAATCCTACTTTCCTTAAATCCATTCTAAGATTGTCCTCCCACCTACTTCTAGGTCTTCAGCGTGGTCTTTTCCTTTCGGGTCTCCCATTCAATACTTTTGAGATATGTCTTTCCTCCCCATGCGTGCAACATGTCCAGCCCATTTCATCCTTCGCGATTTAATTACCCTTACTATAACCGGTGAAGTAATCTAATTTGCTGAAATTTTCCTTAGGCCTACTCATTTTAAACTTGAAGTTCAATGACGAATTCATCTGATTGCATAGGCCTATATAAATACATAAATTCAGCTCTGAAAGGGTTAAGTCGATTTTTTTTCAATATAGATTCCACGTGGAGTAGGCAAGTGTTGCCAGTTTCTCAGAAACTTCGTTCCAATTTTTTTAAATGCCAGAAAATACAAAATTGCGTGGAAATCTTCCGAATTATTTCCTCCACTAAATTTAAGGAATCTGAAAGACATGCTCAATAGCGGATGATGTTTCTGCCAGGAATTTGTTTGAGAAAAATAGAGAGTATTTGGAAACTGCAGATCCGACTGAATATTGGAGTGCAGTTTGTAAAATAAGAAGAGGGGATGGACCACAAATGTTTCCTAAATGTCAAACTTGATGCCACTTTTGTGCTTATGCTAAAAACCAGCAATCAACCAAGCACTCAAATGATTTCCGGATTTCTGCTTTCGAAAACAGACATTTTTTTAAATCTTCCGACAACTTTCAGTTTAATCTTCCGATTTCTTTTAGTTGTGGCAACATTGATTAGGCTAGGAATGCAGCTATACCGTTTCTTTGAAATGAGGGTTGTGGTCTTTATCATGAAGATGGGACGGTGATAAAGTAGAATTACATCAGACTTGAGGCTTCTCGGCGCTGTTATTAATAATGGTTTCGCGGGCTATAAGTCAAGTAAAGGGATATAAAACATCCAAGCTTTCGGTCGCTGACATCTCTGCGGCCTTCCTCAGGTAAATGAGTGTGGAGTTAAGGGTGAATTAGTCTGCTTTCCCACATTTCATTGCAATGAATATTGAGTCAATTTGCAATGAACGAGAATATGTTTCAGTGAAATATCTGATATTGGGAATATGACTGCTTTAAATTCTTCACTATACCATTTATCCACTATGTACAAACAATGCAATGTAATCCAGCTCTCGATAATTATATTATCTTATTTCAATGGCTTATTTTTATGAATATTTAATATTTTGATATACTTACTAAGTAATGTATATATGTAATTATTTATTTAATTATTTACTTTGTATTTGCTATACAAATGTGTAATAAAATTTATTTAATTTTCCGCCTCTGTACTAGTATATATTCAATACAACACAACGACGTATCATGCCAAATATGAGAAACTTGGAATATAAACAGACTATAACTTTTATTTATGACTTGTACTATGCACTAGCAAAAACATACATACAATAATCGTTATTACAACGTTGTACTAGTGGAATTATTAATTCTGAGTTCAAACAGTATCCTAGTTGAGAAAACAGAAATTTGTTTAAAATACAATAGCATACGTTTCTACAATCTAGCATACCTATAATTTTCGTGTTTATTTCACTTAGCTTTGTTATTGACGTTTTAGAGCCTCGTTCCTTAGCATAGCATATATTTTGTTCTTTGCACACACGTAGGATTAACATTATACTCGTACACGGTGAAAGCTTATAATGGCACATGTAGGCTAGTTGTGCCGGTCGAATCACGAATTAAAATTCCATTATGCCTGCGTGTTGATACTAACTAATCGAAGAAAGTATCTTAAATGATATGATAGTTATTTCAAAGTGCTTAATAAAATGTAAAGTCTACTTTAATTTTTCAGGTTTTCCCCCCACATGCGAAAATTTGTAGGTATATCAACAAACTTTAATTAAAAATATATATTAGATTTCTTGGATACGCAATTAAAATTTAATTAAACCAATAATCAATAAATAATAATAGGTTAATGCAAAGTACGAAATTATGAAATATATCGAAAACAACAAATCGATCATTTTAGAATACATCCTGGCTACCAGCACATTCATGCATTATAATATTTAAGAGGACTGAACTGAGCAACTAATGAGTGACATAGATATAAGTTACAGTTGAGTTATAATATTTGGAGTGTGAACTCTTTGAACACATAATATGGAAAGTTTATAATAAAGGTATGCCTATAAGTAAGAAATGCGTGTTGGATTATGTGCAGATTCTGGTGGCTACTACTCTGTAGCCTGATTGTTTAATAACTTGCAATGCTTCATATAACTTTTTCAATCAAAGGTAGTCAGACACGTTAAGAAGTGTAAGGATCATACTTAAAGAAAGAAAACGGAGACCTTCTAACCACCTATTATAATAAAAATCTGCTAGGAAAAGGTGGCATAGAAAAACCCTCGTATGAAATAAGAACAGAGTAAGGAATATTAACTATTTCCATAGAGTAGGAGACGAAGATTGGATCCGCCTATGTGGCCTACGTTCGCGAGCCCGTCAGGGCTCAGCCCCTGAGCCGACAAGACAAGACAAGACAAGATGACACAAGGCAAGGAGACGAAGAAATGGAGGGAAAATCAAAATAACATGACGTGAAAAAATGTATTTTCATAGATAGGCCTATAAAGAATAACGGCCAGTTTTATTATTAAAACATGAAAATGTTTTTATTAATTTTAAAAAGACTTTAAAGAATTTATTCCTCCTATTGTAGGTCTAGAGGAGAGCGAAGATCCCACTAACGAGTGCTGAAGCTGACATTACTGTACGTGTGACCTAACGCTTTACTTTTAATACTATAGGCCTTTAATAGTCAATACTTCACTTAATAGGAAAAATAATTTCAGGTGCGAAGGCAGCGGTTAGCAATTATTCAACTGTTTGAAGCTAGCGCTGCTCTCAGGGTAAAGAGCTTGGAACTGGCGAAAGCATTCGTTTAGAGGAAGCTGTATGTCCCTATCTCAATACATTTATATCTAAATTCGATTGCATTCAATCATTAAGTACACATAATCTTTTATTTAAAAAAAAAAAAAAAAAAAAACTTGTGTTTTATAAACATGTGAAATTTACCTTCTAGAATAATTTTCTCTGGCTACAGAGCGAATAAGACCGTGTTTCAGGGTGTCCTCCGTGACGTCAACATCTGAATGCTGGCGTCATGAAAATATCGACTTCCCACTTTTCGAGCTTCCTTGACAGCGAGCTTAAGTAGCCTGATGAGGTGGCTGCAAACCGCCCTTGTCCACCACTAATTCCGCATTGATCCAGCCGGGATCTAATCACCTCTTCTGTAGCGAGCAGATCCCCAGAGTTCCCTTACTCTTTCCGATAACTCACATCAAACTCGATACGTCATCAGTCTTCCGCAAATTATAACTGCTTCGCGTTTTCTAAGATGAACTTTCAAGATATGGCTTTGCTACTGTAAGATTACAGCATTGTAACACTTATAATAGGTTACACATAAAATTGCATGAACCACACAATAAATAAAAATAGATTGAAAACTCTAGAGAAATAATGTGCAAACAATGTTGCTTCTGTAAAAATTAACTGTCATAGAATCCCTGGATGAGTAAATTTGTAAGAGCCGGAGCATGTGGATCCAGAGAACGAGGCCTTAATAATCTTACTCTATTCTTGCTAATGAGTGGACAATGCTTGAAAATGTTGTGACATGAATCTGATATTTCGCTGATTGCTGGAATCGTTTCTTGCTCAAAAAGTAAAAGTAATTCATCCTTGGAATAGCTTTCCCAATACGGATTGATTTTGATTTAATGCTAGATTTTGTTTCATTCTTCGTTAATACTGAAAAAAGAAATTTTATCTTTATTTTTAATAAATTGTCTTCTAGATTTATTGGTTAGTTGAACCCTCAGGATTTCCCTGGTAATAATTGACCATTTGACTAAAATAACTCATTTTAAAATTTTTCCCGATGGAAAGTTAAAATATGCCTATTAAACATAATACTTACTAAAATATCGTGTATTTACTTAAAAGAGCATAAATACGAAACCATATGTCCAATAACATTTATTCAGAGAACTAAATAATTCGTAATTTGTGAACAAAATTTATCATCAAATCAATAACATGCTTTGAAAAATATATGCAAATTCATGAACTTCCTAACCCTGATATTCATACAATGAAATCTGCACATGTTGTACTTTACAGAAGATATAAAATATTAGTGGAACCTTCATAGGCATATGCCTTATATATTCTGAGGTCATTTATGTCATAAAGCCCAGGCATCGTTTCTGTGTACCAAAGTAAATTGATTAGGCATAGTCCCACGATCGACGTGTTTCAAAAAGACCCTCGATCTCAGCTGAATAGAAGCTACAGTAAATGCAATATAAACGTTGCATCCGTTTTTTCTTTATTAATTTGTTGCCTTCATCTCTGTAAATTCAAGTTGTGAAAAACACATAATGCCCAATATGGTTCGAATCCCACTTCAACTTTAACTCCCTTCTGTCCGTTACCCTACTGATTTTCATTCCATTATGCATAATGGAATGCACTTTGAGGTTAAGCGCACACAGGTGACATTAAGTAAGTGCTTCATCACTTACACCAAAAGCCTATTGGAGGTGTTGCACACCTATGGACCACGGGTTGATAATCACCTCTTTAGTGAAATGGTTAAACAATAAGAGACTTGTTTTACTGCAAATATCAAACATATTATATTATTTCACAGTTTCAAGCAAAAATCTCCTCACGGGAATATAACATTAACTTTTAAGGGGGGGTAACATGGGTTAGACCAGTTTGTATGGGATTGTAAATAAATATTAATATCTACCAATATTTTGTTCAATTCCAATGAGATTTTAACTGCCAATCAACAAGAATATCTACAATAATGTACTAGGTCGTACTTAGTTTGGCATTGGAATTCATAATATTTTTAAAATGGCAGCCATTTTGATTTTGATTGAAAATCATGCTTATCAGTAAAGAAATTTTTATTTTTCTCAGAACATATAGCAGTGATTGGTATGAAATTATGACAGTTTGAAGTCAAGGCTATAGAAAATGAACTGATGTAAAAATATTTGGAGCATAGTAGTACTAGGCTGCGTTTGGTCAGGTGAAAGTGAGGCAACTTCCCGTTTCCCCTACCCGACGCCCGGCGTCTGCAGTTATGCCCTTTTGCCAACGACGCCTGGATACGCACTCTTACGCAAGGCTTTTTACCAATGTTGTTAAGCCCTTTTGCAAACGACGCCTGGAAACGCACTCTTACGCAAGGCTTTTTAGCAATGTTGTTAAGCCCTTTTGCCAACGACGCCTGGATACGCACTCTTACGCAAGGCTTTTTACCAATGTTGTTAAGCCCTTTTGGCAACGACGCCCAGAAACGCACTCTTACGCAAGCCATTTACCAATGTTGTTACGCCCTTATGCCATGGACGTCTGGATATGCACTCTTATGCAAGGCTTTTACCAATTAGTTACGCCCTTATGCCATGGACGTCTGGACAACCACTCTTACGCAAGGGCTTTAATTGATGTTGTTACGCCCTTATGCCATAGACGTCATGGACGCATTCTTACGCGAGGTTGTATTTTATTTTCGGGACGTTTGCAGTTGGGTCCTTTGGCTATCCCATATGAAGTCCCTACACTTTGAACTTTTTTTATCCCGCAAACGTTATGACCTTTTGACAGTTGTAGTCGCTATCCCAGGACCTCCATATGACGTCATCATTATATTGCGTTCTTATGCATGTTGATTTTATACTTATATTTATTTAATAAAATCTTGTCTCATGGGTGGACTCGAACCAGTCAAGTTGTGATTACTGGGCACCTGTGTTTAACCGCGTGACCACGGTGACATCCTATGAGCCACCTGCTATCATTGTCTCATATAAAATTCAGTGACGTCATGTTATCCATTCTTGTGCTTTCATAATTGTCTACTAGATCGCGCTAGTTAACAGTCATTACTTTCATAATTATCTACTAGATGGCAGTTGTGTACCATGCTATAAGATGGCGGCTAGCGGTAAATTCAAAATTCAAAACATTGTCTCATATTATATTCAGTTTTTTCTCAATGAGTCATGTTATTCAATCTTGTGCTTTCATAAATGTTTACTAGATCGCACTAGTTAACAGTCATTACTTTCAGTTTTGTCTACTAGAATCCATTTGTGTACCATCCTATAAGATGGCGACTACCGCTAAATTCAAAATTCAAAACCTTGTCTCGTATAATATTCAGTTTTTCTCAATGAGTCATGTTATTCAATCTTGTGCTTTCATAAATGTTTACTAGATCGCACTAGTTAACAGTCACCACTTTCAGTTTTGTCTACTAGAAGGCAGGTGTACCATGCTATAAGATGGCGGCTAGCGGTAAATTCAAAATTCAAAACATTGTCTCATAATATTCAGTTTTTCTCAGTGAGTCATGTTATTCAACCTTGTACTTTCATAATTGTCTACTAGATCGCGCTAGTTATCAGTCATTACCTTCAGAAATATCTATTAGATGGCAGTTGTGTACCATGCTATAAGATGGCGACTACCACTAAATTTAAAATTCAAAACATTGTCTCATAATATTCAGTTTTTCTCAGCATAATTGTCTACTAGATCGCGCTAGTTAACAGTCATTACTTTCAGAATTATCTACTAGAATGCATTTATGTACCATCCTATAAGTTGGTGACTACCGCTAAATTCAAAATTCAAAACCTTGTCTCGTATAATATTCAGTTTTTCACGATGAGTCATGTTATTCAATCTTGTGCTTTCTTAAATGTTTACTAGATCGCACCAGTTAACAGTCATTACTTTCAGTTTTGTCTACTAGAAGGCAGTTGAGTACCATGCTATAAGAGGGCGACTCGCACTATGCTATCCATATTCATCCCAACGACTGTAATTAGGCCATTTGGACCAACGAAACGTTATGGTCGTCATGGTAGTCGATTCGAACAATTGAGTTACGCCTTTTAACACTATACTATCCTCGATTCATACCGATGGCTGTAATTAAGACATTTGGACCAAGGAGAGGTTATGGACGTGATGGTAGTCGTTTCGAACAATTGAGTTACGCCCTTTAGCACTATGCTATCCCCGATTCATCCCAACGGCTGCAATTAGGCCATTTGGACCGACGAAACGTTATGAGCGTCATGGTAGTCGTTTCGAACAATTGAGTTACACCCTTTAGCACTATGCTATCCCCGATTCATCCCAACGTCTGCAATTAGGCCATTTGGACCGACGAAACGTTATGAACGTCATGGTAGTCGTTTTCGAACAATTGAGTTACGCCTTTTAACACTATGCTATCCCCGATTCATCCCGATGGCTGTAATTAGGTCCTTTTGATCAAGAAGAGGTTTTGGACGTCATGATAGTCGTTTTCTAACAAAACGTTACACCCTTTCACACTATGTTATTCCCTGATTCATTCATTCAGACGCCGATTATCATTTAGGCCCTATCTTTTCCACTAAAGATGCCATCTGTAAACAAGAAAGAAGTCTAATTAATTAATTAAATAATAATAATAATGGTACCACGCAAGTTTAATGATTATGTCAAAAAAAAATGTTAGATGAAATCTTACCTTACTAGTTTAAATCACAAGATGTCTATAGAAACGTACGGGTGTTTACTCATTTAACAAACCGAATAAATACAGGACTTTTTTATACAAAACTCTCCCCAAAACTCTATTTGTTTTATAACGTAGTACACGTATAATTTTTTTCCATTTTAGAATGTTGTAACATAGAGCTTGACATATCAATAAACAAGTAAGGAGAAAACAAAACAAGTATAAATAGATCCACAGCGTAAAGTAGCCTTCCGGAAATAGGTAAGGTCCAACAATTTAGTTTTCATACCGATTGAAGTGTAGAAAGAATACATTTCCAAAATAACTAGGTGCAAGTTAGAATATTTTCAACATTTAAATAATATTTTACAGTTTTTTTTTAATCCACACGCCATGACTTGTAATGTCTTCCTGTTCACCTCAGTCGCTATGAAAACGAAATTATTTATACAAGTCATGGTTGAAAACTAACACTGTATAAAACACAACTTGTGATTGAAAACCCTTATAATATTTAAATGTAGAAATGATTACTAACATGAACCAAATTAATTTGAAAATATCTTACATGTGCACTTCAATCGCTATGAAAACTAATATTTTATACAGGTCAAGGTTGAAAACTGACAAAGCGTGTCTTTTCATACTGTATAAAACACAATTTGTGATTGAAAATGTACAATTGTATTCAGATGTTGGCAATAATAATGTTATTACAACACAAGTCGTGATTTAAAAACGTATAATACTATTTAAATGTAGAAATGATTACTAACATGAACCAAATTAATTTGAAAATGTCTTACTTGTACACTTCAATCGCTATGAAAACTATAATATTTATACAAGTCAAGGTTGAAAACTGACAAAGCGTGTCTTTTCATACTGTATAAAACACAATTTGTGATTGAAAATGTACAATTGTATTCAGATGTTGGCAATAATAATGTTATTACAACACAACTCGTGATTAAAAAACATATAATACTATTTAACTGTAGAAATGATTACTAACATGAACCAAATTATTTTGAAAATGTCTTACTTGTACACTTCAATCGCTATGAAAACTATAATATTTATGCAATTCATAGTTGAAAACTGACAAAGCGTGTCTTTTCATACTGTATAAAACACAATTTGTGATTGAAAATGTACAATTGTATTAAGATGTTGTCAATAATAATGTTATTACAACACAACTCGTGATTAAAAAACGTATAATACTATTTAAATGTAGAAATGATTACTAACATGAACCAAATTAATTTGAAAATGTCTTACTTGTACACTTCAATCGCTATGAAAACTATAATATTTATACAAGTCAAGGTTGAAAACTGACAAAGCGTGTCTTTTCATACTGTATAAAACACAATTTGTGATTGAAAATGTACAATTGTATTCAGATGTTGGCAATAATAATGTTATTACAACACAACTCGTGATTAAAAAACGTATAATACTATTTAAATGTAGAAATGATTACTAACATGAACCAAATTATTTTGAAAATGTCTTACTTGTACACTTCAATCGCTATGAAAACTATAATATTTATACAAGTCAAGGTTGAAAACTGACAACGCGTGTCTTTTCATACTGTATAAAACACAATTTGTGATTGAAAATGTAAAATTGTATTCAGATGTTGGCAATAATAATGTTATTACAACACAACTCGTGATTAAAAACGTATAATACTATTTAAATGTAGAAATGATTACTAACATGTGCCAAATTAAATTGGAAATGTCGTGCATGTACACTTCACTTTCTATGAAAACTAAAATATTTATACAAGTCATGGTTGAAAACTAACAATGCGTACCTTTTCATACTGTATAAAACACAACTCGTGATTAAAAAACGTATAATACTATTTAAATGTAGAAATGATTACTAACATGTAATAATTAATTTGAAAATGTCGTCCTTGTACAGTTCAACCGCTATGAAAACTAAATTATCTATACAACTCGTGGTTGAAAACTGACAAAGAATGCCTTTCATACTGTATAAAACACAACCTGTGATAAAAAACTGAATAAAGTATTTAAATGTAGAAACTATTACTAACATGTACCGAATTAATTTCTACACATCAGTCGCTATGAAAACTAAATTATTTATAGAAGTCATGGTTGAAAATTGAGAAAATGTTACTTAAATCAAAAATATACTTACAAAAATGCCTTCATGTTCTTAATTAGAAGAAACTTACTACTTCTTCACTCATGCTAATACGAAAACGAACTTATTTTACACAACTTGTCATTAAAAACTGAATAAAGTATTTGAATGTAGAAACTTTTACTAACATGTACCAAATTAATTTGAAAATATCGTCCTTGTACACCTAAGTCGCTATAAAAAAAAAAACTAAATGATTTATACAAGTCATGGTTGAAAACTGACAGAATATTATTTGAATCAAAAATTAAAAAAAAAAGTCTAACTTGTTGTTAATTAGAAGCAAACGTACTACTTCTACACTCACACTAATACGAAAACAAAATTATTTTACACAACTTGTGATTAAAGACTGTATAATATTATTTAAATGTAGAGAATATTACTAACTTGAACCTAATTATTTTGAAAATATCTTCTCTCTACACGTCAGTGGCTATGAAAACTAAATTATTTGTACAAGTCATGGTTGAAAACTAAGGAAATGTTATTTAAATCAAAAATATATTTACAAAAATGCCTACTTTGTTATTTAGAAGAAAAAACTTACTACTTCTTCACTCATGCTAATACGAAAAAGAAATTATTTTATACAACTATTAAAAACTGTTTAATATTAATAATTTACTTAGTGTAGTAGTAACATATAAGAGTGTTTTATATTGCAAATTTAAATAGAATACAGTACCATCTATTAAACTTTTTTCTAAAATCAACTCATTTTATAAGGAAGGGTTCTTAATCATATTGTTTTTTATAAATTACTTTAGCGTTTTAATTAAAATACTTACGTACTTAAATAATAATAATCGCAACTATGTAACGATAACTTGAAATGAACTTAACAAAATCTACATTATAATTTTTACCATATTGAAAGTTGACTTGCAGTTTGTTTCGTGTACAGTTAACACCAAGACGTTTTCAGTCCCAAGATTTGATGAATGTTCTGATTTCAGTTTTAAAATGACCACATAACTTTTCTCTGCTATTAAATTTACATTATAATTTATTCCGTCATGATAGTTTTCGCAACTATGTAACGATAACTTGTAATGAACTTAACAAAATCTACATTATAATTTTTTCCATATTGAAACCTGATTTGCAGATGTTTCGTGTACTGTTAACACCAAACGTTTTCAGTCCCTAGCATAAATGAATGTTCTGATTTCTGTTTAAAATGATCACATAACTTTTCTCTGCTACTAAATTTTCATTCTATTTTATTCCTTCATGAAAGTTAATTTCCATTTACAGTTGTATGTAAAGACCAAAATGTTATAACGTGTGTTTGAACAAAAGAAAATTCTGCTAAACACCTGCATCCTTACGAATATTTTGTGAAAAAAAAACGTCGTATTGCTTGTTTGAAACAGGGGAAGAGAAAAAAGTTTTAATGTGTCATTGAACAAAATAAAATTCTGGTAAACACTTACATCTATGTAAATAATTTTTGGATAGTGTCTTTCTGTTCTTTATAGTTAAAGACAAAGTTGTGGAAACAGTTGTATGCAGAGATAAATATGTTATAATATGTGTGATTGAACAAAAGAACATTCTGCTAAACACATGCATCCTTTTCTGAAAAAACGTCGTACTGTTTGTTTTAATACAGTTGCAGGAGAAGAGAAAAAGTTATAATGTGTGTTTGAACAAAATATAATTCTGGTAAACACCTACATCCAGGGAAATAATTTTTGGATAGTGTCATTCTGTTCTTTTAAGTTTTGTGAATACGTTTTTTTTTTATTTAAATAACATGCTGTCAGTCATCAACCATGACTTGTATAAATAATTTAGTTTTCATAGCGATTGAAGTGTAGAAAGAAGACATTTTCAAAATAACTAGGTTCAAGTTACTAATATTTTCTACATTTAAATAAAGTTATACAGTCTTTAATCACAAGTTGTTTAAAATAATTTAGTTTTCGTATTAGCATGAGTGCAGAAGTAGTAAGTTTTCTTCTAATTAACTACAAGTTAGACATTTTTGTGAGTACTTTTTTTATTTAAATAATATTCTGTCAGTTTTTCAACCATGACTTGTATAAATAATTTAGTTTTTATACCGACTGAATTGTACAAAGAAGACATTTTCAAGTTAATTAGGTACACGTTAGTAATATTTTCTACATTCAAATAATATTATACAGTTTTTAATCACAAGTTGTGAAAAAAAAATCGATTTCGTATTAGCATGAGTGAAGAAGTAGTAAGTTTCTTCTAATTAAGAAGTTAGGCATTTTTGTAAATATATTTTTGATTTAAATAACATTTTCTCAGTTTTCAACTATGAATTGCATAAATAATTTAGTTTTCATAGCGACTGAAGAGTAGAAAGAAGACATTTTCAAAATAATTTGGTTCAAGTTACTAATATTTTCTACAGTTAAATGATATTATACAGTTTTGAATCACAAGTTGTGTAAAATAATTTCGTTTTCGTATTAGCATGAGTGAAGAAGTAGTAAGTTTCTTCTAATTAACAACAAATTAGACATTTTTGTGAATACTTTTTTATTTAAATAATATTCTGTCAGTTTTTTAACCATGACTTGTATAAATAATTTAGTTTTCATAGCGACTGAAGTGTAGAAAGGAGACATTTGCAAAATAATTAGGTTTAAGTTAGTAATATTTTCTACATTTAAATAACATTATACAGTTTTTAATCACAAGTTATGTAAACTAATTTTCTTTTCGTATTAGTGTGAGTGTAGAAGTAGTAAGTTTTCTTCTAATTAACAACAAATTAGACATTTTTGTGAATACTTTTTTTATTTAAATAATATTCTGTCAGTTTTTAACCTTGACTTGTATAAATAATTTAGTTTTTATAACGACTGAAGTATAAAAAGAAGACAGTTTGAAATTAATTAGGTACATGTTAGTAATATATATTCTACATTTAAATAATATTATACAGTTTTTAATCACAAGATGTGTAAAATAATTTCTTTTTCGTATTAGCATGAGTGAAGAAGTAGTAAGTTTTTCTTCTAAATAACAAATTAGGCATTTTTGTAAATATATTTTTGATTTAAATAACATTTCCTTAGTTTTCGACCATGACTTGTACAAATAATTTAGTTTTTATAGTCACTGACGTGTAGAGAGAAGATATTTTCAAAATAATTAGGTTCAAGTTAGTAATATTCTCTACATTTAAATAATATTATACAGTCTTTAATCACAAGTTGTGTAAAATAATTTTGTTTTCGTATTAGTGTGAATGTAGAAGTAGTACGTTTGCTTCTAATTAACAACAAGTAAGACTTTTTTTTTTACTTTTTGATTCAAATAACATACTGTCAGTTTTCAACCATGACTTGTATAAATAATTTAGTTTCTTTTTTTATAGCGACTTAGGTGTACAAGGACGATATTTTCAAATTAATTTGGTACATGTTAGTAATAGTTTCTACATTCAAATACTTTATTCAGTTTTTAATGACAAGTTGTGTAAAATAAGTTCGTTTTCGTATTAGCATGTGTGAAGAAGTAGTAAGTTTCTTCTAATTAAGAACATGAAGGCATTTTTGTAAGTATATTTTTGATTTAAGTAACATTTTCTCAATTTTCAACCATGACTTGTATAAATAATTTAGTTTTCATAGCGACTGATGTGTAGAAATTAATTCGGTACATGTTAGTAATAGTTTCTACATTTAAATACTTTATTCAGTTTTTTATCACAGGTTGTGTTTTATACAGTATGAAAGGCATTCTTTGTCAGTTTTCAACCACGAGTTGTATAGATAATTTAGTTTTCATAGCGGTTGAACTGTACAAGGACGACATTTTCAAATTAATTATTACATGTTAGTAATCATTTCTACATTTAAATAGTATTATACGTTTTTTAATCATGAGTTGTGTTTTATACAGTATGAAAAGGTACGCATTGTTAGTTTTCAACCATGACTTGTATAAATATTTTAGTTTTCATAGAAAGTGAAGTGTACATGTACGACATTTCCAATTTAATTTGGCACATGTTAGTAATCATTTCTACATTTAAATAGTATTATACGTTTTTAATCACGAGTTGTGTTGTAATAACATTATTATTGACAACATCTGAATACAATTTTACATTTACAATCACAAATTGTGTTTTATACAGTATGAAAAGACACGCTTTGTCAGTTTTTAACCTTGACTTGTATAAATATTATAGTTTTCATAGCGATTGAAGTGTACAAGTAAGACATTTTCAAATTAATTTGGTTCATGTTAGTAATCATTTCTACATTTAAATAGTAATATACGTTTTTTAATCACGAGTTGTGTAAAACAATTTCGTTTTCGTATTAGCATGAGTGAAGAAGTAGTAAGTTTCTTCTAATTAACAACAAATTAGACATTTTTGTGAATACTTTTTTATTTAAATAATATTCTGTCAGTTTTTTAACCATGACTTGTATAAATATTATAGTTTTCATAGCGATAGAAGTGTACAAGTAAGACATTTTCAAATTAATTTGGTTCATGTTAGTAATCATTTCTACATTTAAATAGTATTATACGTTTTTTAATCACGAGTTGTGTTGTAATAACATTATTATTGCCACCATCTGAATACAATTGTACATTTTCAATCACAAATTGTGTTTTATACAGTATGAAAAGACACGCTTTGTCAGTTTTTAACCTTGACTTGTATAAATATTATAGTTTTCATAGCGATTGAAGTGTACAAGTAAGATATTTTCAAATTAATTTGGTTCATGTTAGTAATCATTTCTACATTTAAATAGTAATATACGTTTTTTAATCACGAGTTGTGTTGTAATAACATTATTATTGCCAACATCTGAATACAATTGTACATTTTCAATCACAAATTGTGTTTTATACAGTATGAAAAGGTACGCTTTGTCAGTTTTCAACCTTGACTTGTATAAATATTATAGTTTTCATAGCGATTGAAGTGTACAAGTAAGACATTTTCAAATTAATTTGGTTCATGTTAGTAATCATTTCTACATTTAAATAGTATTATACGTTTTTTAATCACGAGTTGTGTTGTAATAACATTATTATTGCCAACATCTGAATACAATTGTACATTTTCAATCACAAATTGTGTTTTATACAGTATGAAAAGACACGCTTTGTCAGTTTTTAACCTTGACTTGTATAAATATTATAGTTTTCATAGCGATTGAAGTGTACAAGTAAGACATTTTCAAATTAATTTGGTTCATGTTAGTAATCATTTCTACATTTAAATAGTAATATTTTTTAATCACGAGTTGTGTTGTAATAACATTATTATTGCCAACATCTGAATACAATTGTACATTTTCAATCACAAATTGTGTTTTATACAGTATGAAAAGACACGCTTTGTCAGTTTTCAACCTTGACTTGTATAAATATTATAGTTTTCATAGCGATTGAAGTGTACAAGTAAGACATTTTCAAATTAATTTGGTTCATGTTAGTAATCATTTCTACATTTAAATAGTATTATACGTTTTTAAATCACGAGTTGTGTTGTAATAACATTATTATTGCCAACATCTGAATACAATTGTACATTTTCAATCACAAATTGTGTTTTATACAGTACGAAAAGACACGCTTTGTCAGTTTTCAACCTTGACTTGTATAAATATTATAGTTTTCATAGCGATTGAAGTGTACAAGTAAGACATTTTCAAATTAATTTGGTTCATGTTAGTAATCATTTCTACATTTAAATAGTAATATACGTTTTTTAATCACGAGTTGTGTTGTAATAACATTATTATTTCCAACATCTGAATACAATTGTACGTTTTCAATCACAAATTGTGTTTTATACAGTATGAAAAGATACGCTTTGTCAGTTTTCAACCTTGACCTGTATAAAATATTAGTTTTCATAGCGATTGAAGTGCACATGTAAGATATTTTCAAATTAATTTGGTTCATGTTAGTAATCATTTCTACATTTAAATATTATAAGGGTTTTCAATCACAAGTTGTGTTTTATACAGTGTTAGTTTTCAACTACGACTTGTATAAATAATTTCGTTTTCTTAGCGACTGAGGTGAACAGGAAGACATTACAAGTCATGGCGTGTTGATTAAAAAAAAACTGTAAAATATTATTTAAATGTTGAAAATATTCTAACTTGCACCTAGTTATTTTGGAAATGTATTCTTTCTACACTTCAATCGGTATGAAAACTAAATTGTTGGACCTTACCTATTTTCGGAAGGCTACTTTACGCTGTGGATCTATTTATACTTGTTTTGTTTTCTCCTTACTTGTTTACTGATATGTCAAGCTCTATGTTACAACATTCTAAAATGGAAAAAAATTATACGTGTACTACGTTATAAAACAAATAGAGTTTTGGGGAGAGTTTTGTATAAAAAAGTCCTGTATTTATTCGGTTTGTTAAATGAGTAAACACCCGTACGGTTCTATAGACATCTTGTGATTTAAACTAGTAAGGTAAGATTTCATCTAACATTTTTTTTTGACATAATCATTAAACTTGCGTGGTACCATTATTATTATTATTTAATTAATTAATTAGACTTCTTTCTTGTTTACAGATGGCATCTTTAGTGGAAAAGATAGGGCCTAAATGATAATCGGCGTCTGAATGAATGAATCAGGGAATAACATAGTGTGAAAGGGTGTAACGTTTTGTTAGAAAACGACTATCATGACGTCCAAAACCTCTTCTTGATCAAAAGGACCTAATTACAGCCATCGGGATGAATCGGGGATAGCATAGTGTTAAAAGGCGTAACTCAATTGTTCGAAAACGACTACCATGACGTTCCTAACGTTTCGTCGGTCCAAATGGCCTAATTGCAGACGTTGGGATGAATCGGGGATAGCATAGTGCTAAAGGGCGTAACTCAATTGTTCGAAACGACTACCATCAAGTCCATAACCTCTCCTTGGTCCAAATGGCTTAATTACAGCCATCGGTATGAATCGAGGATAGTATAGTGTTAAAAGGCGTAACTCAATTGTTCGAATCGACTACCATGACGACCATAACGTTTCGTTGGTCCAAATGGCCTTAATTACAGTCGTTGGGATGAATATGGATAGCATAGTGCGAGTCGCCCTCTTATAGCATGGTACACAACTGCCTTCTAGTAGACAAAACTGAAAGTAATGACTGTTAACTGGTGCGATCTAGTAAACATTTATGAAAGCACAAGATTGAATAACATGACTCATTGAGAAAAACTGAATATTATACGAGACAAGATTTTGAATTTTGAATTTAGCGGTAGTCGCCATCTTATAGGATGGTACACAAATGCATTCTAGTAGACAAAACTGAAAGTAATGACTGTTAACTAGTGCGATCTAGTAAACATTTATGAAAGCACAAGATTGAATAACATGACTCATTGAGAAAAAACTGAATATTATATTAGACAGTGTTTTGAATTTTGAATTTACCGCTAGCCGCCATCTTATAGCATGGTACACAACTGCCATCTAGTAGATAATTCTGAAAGTAATGACTGTTAACTAGCGCGATCTAGTAGACAATTATGAAAGCACAATATTGAATATCATGACAGCACTAAGAAAAACTTAATATTATATGAGACAATGTTTTGAATTTTGAATTTACCGCTAGCCATCATCTTATAGCATGGTACACAACTGCCATCTAGTAGATAATTCTGAAAGTAATGACTGTTAACTAGCGCGATCTAGTAGACAATTATGAAAGCACAAGATTGAATAACATGACTCACTGAGAAAAACAGAATATTATGAGACAATGTTTTGAATTTTAAATTTAGCGGTAGTCGCCATCTTATAGCATGGTACACAACTGCCATCTAATAGATATTTCTGAAAGTAATGACTGATAACTAGCGCGATCTAGTAAACATTTATGAAAGCACAAGATTGAATAACATGACTCATTGAGAAAAAACTGAATATAATATGAGACAATGTTTTGAATTTTGAATTTACCGCTAGCCGCCATCTTATAGCATGGTACACAACTGCCATCTAGTAGATAATTATGAAAGTAATGACTGTTAACTAGCGCGATCTAGTAGACAATTATGAAAGCACAAGAATGGATAACATGACGTCACTGAATTTTATATGAGACAATGATAGCAGGTGGCTCATAGGATGTCACCGTGGTCACGCGGTTAAACACAGGTGCCCAGTAATCACAACTTGACTGGTTCGAGTCCACCCATGAGACAAGATTTTATTAAATAAATATAAGTATAAAATTAACATGCATAAGAACGCAATATAATGATGACGTCATATGGAGGTCCTGGGATAGCGACTACAACTGTCAAAAGGTCATAACGTTTGCGGGATAAAAAAAGTTCAAAGTGTAGGGACTTCATATGGGATAGCCAAAGGACCCAACTGCAAACGTCCCGAAAATAAAATACAACCTCGCGTAAGAATGCGTCCATGACGTCTATGGCATAAGGGCGTAACAACATCAATTAAAGCCCTTGCGTAAGAGTGGTTGTCCAGACGTCCATGGCATAAGGGCGTAACTAATTGGTAAAAGCCTTGCATAAGAGTGCATATCCAGACGTCCATGGCATAAGGGCGTAACAACATTGGTAAATGGCTTGCGTAAGAGTGCGTTTCTGGGCGTCGTTGCCAAAAGGGCTTAACAACATTGGTAAAAAGCCTTGCGTAAGAGTGCGTTTCCAGGCGTCGTTGGCAAAAGGGCTTAACAACATTGGTAAAAAGCCTTGCGTAAGAGTGCGTATCCAGGCGTCGTTGGCAAAAGGGCATAACTGCAGACGGCGGGCGTCGGGTAGGGGAAACGGGAAGTTGCCTCACTTTCACCTGACCAAACGCAGCCTAGTACTACTGAGCATAATCTAGTATTTATCCGTAAGTAAATGAATTTTTGAATTCTTCAAAATTCATAATATTTTGATTCATTTTATTTTTCTATTATAAACCCAATCATGATAGATGAAAAATTTTAATTTCAAATATTAACTATGTTATTCAAAAGTATTCACAATCACTTTCATGTGAATCCATTGTGCAGTTTTTTAGAAAAATAAAATTTTGTACATGAAAATGTAATGTGAGAAACTGTGATTTACTTACAACATATATTTTCTGCTATCATGCTTTTGAATGCTACATAATTTTATAATCAATTACTTTAAACGTCCGTATCTCCGATAATAATCAGCATACTCACATGACAATACTTTTATTGTGAAGGTTACTTATTTTCTTGCTATGCCTTAAAAATGTTTTTTTCAATCCAACATTAAGTTAACCCACCCCTTAAGAGTAGGCCAATATTGATGTAAACATTTCTTTGCCAATGGCATTTCTAACTAATAAAGAAATTGTATATCACATAGCGACTAAACATGGGTCGATACTCGGGGAAAGTATTGAATGGAAATTGAATGTGTTTCATTTCCTTCGCTTCATCTTACTCAACTATGAGCAGGTCTGAATCTGACATGTCGATATAGCTTTACAGTCTCTGTCGATTATCGAATTTAGAGACATCCTCATCCAGTGAGGTATCTACACATCGGTGGCGGATTGTTATTCATGAGTTGAGACTGTTGCTAATATTGTTTTATTAAAATAGGCTATCTGACTTAGTAGATTTGCATTCACGATATTACTCGGCAACGGTGGCTATAACAAGGTGAAATCTGAAAAAAAAACAATGGTTCCAATCGTAGAGAAAAAAGTGTGCGTGGTACGCCACGCGACACAAGTGAAACTTGTAATTTTTTGATTTTTTCAATTTTGGATTATTGGATTTTTTCAATTTTGGATTAAGTTATTGGATTTTTTCAATTTTGGATTGTTGTACTTTTTAATATTGGGTTTTTAGACTTTTTTACTTTTGGATTTTGGATGTTTTAAATTTTGAACTTTTAATTTTTTAATACTTAATTCTTTTAACTTTTGTTTTTTAAATTTTAAATTTTTGAATTTTTATTTTTTGGATTTATTTTTAATTTTCGATTTTTTAATTTTATACTTTTTTATTTTTAAATTTTGGATTTCGGACTTTAAAATTGTTTATTTTTAAAAATTTTGGATTTTGAGTTTTGAATTATTTGATTTGTTAAATTTTGGATATTTGTTTTTTTTTATTTTGGATTTTTTATTTTTTATGGATTTTATAAATTTTAGATCTTTAAATTTTTTATTTTTTGGATTTTCTAATTTTGGATTTTGGATTTTTATTTTTGAATTTTTAGATTTTTAAACTTTGTATTTTAGAATTTTTAATTTTAAATTTTTGGATTTTTTTAAATTTGGATAAGTCTAATCATTGAGTTGATTGTTTTCTGTGCAGTCCGTTCCGTCACACCTCACTAATTTCGTGACGATTTTCAGCGTTACATTAATTTCGTGACGATTTTTGAGCGTTACACAAGCTCTCGATTTACCCCTACCGCGGCTAAAAAAGTTTCACTTAAAAAATCCACCAGTGTTAGCTGCCATCCAGTGAGAATTGCCCATGCCATAGTGTCAGATGAATTTTTCTCCTAAAATATTCTCACTAATGTTAAACAGAGACATTATCCTGTGATTTCATGAATTCATATCTACACGAGTAATTCAGTAATTCACGATCAGTGAATTATAAAGTGATTGTTTTAGTAATTTTATTAGTACAGATGACAATGTTTAATACTGTAAGGCATGTTGAAAAATGTTGGGAGTGGAAAAATGTCTCAACATATTAATACCGCGAAACATAAGAAAATGATTGCCAGAAAATGTCCAACGTCTATTAATTGAGTGTTCCGAGGAATGTCCCAGTCACACAATAATGATAAATTGTAATTCATTACCTTTGATAACATGGAAAATGGAGAAATGTGCAGAGCAATCTAAAGTAACCGTAATTTTATCCCGTGACTACTAACTTTAGAAATAAGAAGCAAATACATGTACAAATGCACATTCTACAAGCTGCTTCCCCGAATCGATAATTTTTATAAATGTATAAATCCAGGCTATGAAATGAAAATTGAAATGTTTGAAAAAATGACGGGAATGTAGTATCCTAGGTTTCCCTATTGTATGTAGCCTTTATCTGAAATCTGTTTGAGCGTTCAGCAGTGACTATGGAATCCCCTCCGGGTTCTTGGAATGCAATATCAAGCCTTCAGGAAGATTGACTCACTTCCACACGGCCTGAACTAGCCAATAACCGTTCAATCAAACGATAATATAGACATGGTAAAGTATGGATTTTCAGTTTCCCATCTCCCTCTCTCTCTCGCTTTGCCTACTGGGACGACACTCACGACGAAGACGATGTTTTAAAATCAAGACGCTTGCTGCCTGACACTCTTTGCATTTCCTTCCAAAATAAATTTTAGGAAATGAAAACATTTTAACGCACTTTCCTCTCTCGTGTTTCCAATACCGGAAATTAATTTTATATCTGATAAAAATATCTCGTGATAAACAAATATGATAATAATCGTATCAATTAATGATTCAAAATTCACAAATAACATACGATATTAGAAAAATAAAAATTACTGTAACACAATCACATGAATTTATCTATCATAAACATTGCATCTTCGTTTTATCCTTTTTCATTCTGATAGAAAAAGTGACTGCGAGATTGTAAGTTATCTCAACCACACACAAAACTGTGTTCGAACTGAAAGAGATGGTAGTTACAACCCCTCATACAAATTTACAAAAAATGTTTCATAACAAATGTTTGCCTCTTCGGGCATATACAGGATTAGTTTAAAATCCCGCACCACCTTAATAACTTTTGAAGCATTTGGTTAAATGACAAGAAATTCGGTATATTGGGATAGCTGTATAATTATGGTAAACTGAAAAACGTTATTACTGAATTTTTTCGGACTTCCGATTTAACTGGAAGTAACTCCAACTCTGTTATTTTAACTGGAACACCCAATATATTTTGGAATGTTCGAACGCTATTCAGAAAGTACCTATACGAGATATTTCTGAACAATTACTGTAACTAAATAAATATTTGACAGAGAATAATACCAGTAAAAAGAATATTTTGTTTACTGCGATTTGACTGTCGGAATAATATTCTGCACTTTTATGCGGGCACATTTAGGAAAATTTTCCTCGCGATCATGGTTACAGCAGAGCTTAAACTCACATGTAAGAAGGTAATAGTGACCTAGTTTTATTTTATTTATTTTTGTTAAGGAAATTTTATCCTGAAATAAAATGCCGATCAAACACTAATGCTGCCATTATTTCGACTGTTGGGCGCCCCATGACCGAGTGGTTAGAACACCGGCCTTCACCGTTGGGTCCCGGGATCAAATCCATGTGGAGTTTGTAGTGGACAAAATGGGGTCGGGCAGGTTTTCTCGGGATGCTTCCGTTTCTCCTGCAATATACCACACCGTCTATCCATTAATCATAATATGACAATTTGTTTGCAAAAAAGAGTTATTATTTCAACTGTTGTGATAGTCTTAAGCAACCAAGTCTTCGATCCAAATCTAGGATCCTCAACCTCCCGGAACCCCAAGGGCTTCCTTTTGCCCATGTGAGGATCACTTTACCTTTTTTACTGTTGATTAAATTTTGCACACTTAGCCTGCGGGGTCTTTCCTTCTTTATCGCCATTCACGGAGCTTCTTCTTTTTCCAGAATTATTGAATTGCCACCGAAAAAAAGGAAAGTATTGGTCATATAAATCCTGCAGCCAAAAGACGGAAGGCTGTATAAGAGCCTAGAATGTGAAAATCGGAAGTACTTCATAAATCTACTTAAAAGCATAAGCAAAATACAAACCCGGGCGATGTCGAGTCTTTTAAGCTAGTTATATCATACCTGTACAATTGACCGAGCAAAGCGAGATCCTGTTTTCTAGACCTCTCGGCATTTTTCTGTTTGTAAATTTGTGTTAGATAGTTACGATCAAAGTGTTGAAAAGGCAGAATAAGAGAGAAAACTGCAATGACACAGCCGAAATTTGTACCAGGATCTTCGGCTCTCCGTGCCGCTGCTCAGCCAACTAAGCTACCATGGCAACGTGTCGATACAACATTATATTCTCCAAATGACTCACATAACCCCAGATTTTCTTCCAATTTTGTATAAACGTTCCTTGATGTCATTAAATATTGGTATGTGTAAAGATTTTAATTTTAGAATAAAATATGATCTCTTATAGTCCCATGAGTACAGACAATTTAGTACGAAGAAGAAATTCTTCACAATTCTTTTCAATTTACCTCATAATTTCTGTATACAGGTAGGAATAAGCTTCGGTTTTAGAAATTAAATTGTGGTAAACTTATGGGACAATTTTGCTGGCATTTAGAATCATGACGCAGAAGAACATCAAAGGATTAAGAACAAGGAGACCAATGTCCGCTGTGGTTTTAGGGGTGACTGCATAACTGTCAAGTGTTGGGGTTGTCTGTTGACACGGCAATTGCGCTTGGACATGATGTTAATTGGATCATGGCAACAAACCTTTGCTGTCAAAATATGTACCTAAAGCCTTGTTTCGTAGGTAACAAAGTAATAAATTCACTGCACAGTAAATTAGTACAAAGTCAAAGAGAGATAGAGCCACTGAAGTGGTTATAAGGAAATGGGTTATTACCTACGTCATGTGATTAAGGTTCAAGAATATGAAGGACTTTGCGCGATCTGCTCAGGCCGTTTTAAACAATGTAAATTGCATAATTATAGTAAATTTCATCATTAGATTTCATCAAGGAAAGTATATTTCTATTACACATTAGCCTACATTACATTCTCAGCAGGGAAATCGCTGGCCAACGATCGCATCGCTGAGGGCCTTTGTAGCAGTCACAAACTTAAAATAAATAAATAGATGAATAAAAAAAACTGATCTGAAACAACTTTCTCTGCCCAAGTGAACTTTATTTACTATGTAAATCATACATTTTTCGCAGTTTGACGCTGCGGGTGTCAGTACCATTGCAGGCAGTATGCTTTGAGTTTGTAAGTACCGAGTTTGGGTTACTCTTTAGTTATACGTTTCCTTCTCAATGGGGTCAGGGTGACTATATTATATCGCACTGCAATATATTTGAAAAGTAAATGGCGTCATCCCCACGCAAAACATAGTATGTTATACGAATATTATACGTTATGCTGTTTCAGAAGGAAATGGCGTCGACATATCGCAAAAAAATGAAAGCTCATGACCCGGAATTCGAAGAATGGATGTCATCGATTGTAAATTATGTTGAGAGTGACATTATACAATACATTGCTAGGGTACTCAAACGCGAGATTTTAAAAGTATTAGGAGCTATAGAAAAAGACAGGAATACTAAAGAATGTTGTATGTCTTGCAGCACACCAATATGTAGTGAATGAGCAATGAGTATTTGTGAGGATTGTTTGTAAACACCTACTGCAGTTTTTTTCCAGTAGTTAGATGTTCTGGAATTTGCCATTTCACACTCTGTAGGCTACCCATAGTAAATCATGTAATTCATTCAAATTTTTTGATTCTTAAAATGATTCAATTTCGATACTTTAAAAATTATATAAATGATAAAATGGCTCTCCTTGCATCTATGCAGAAGTTTACAATGTAGTTGCATTATTAACTTCTAAATAAAACTAAATACAGTATTAAATTAATGTTTAGTTCATTACGGTTTATCACAGGTAATCCCCCGAGGCTATACGAGTTTATCGATGGATGGAATTCGTAAACTCGAGTTAGATTTATTAAGACTAACTTATTTCGTGAATATAAAATAAATATAACGTATTATACAAATAATAATTACTTTCTTACTTTGTTATATAAAAACAAAATTAACAGCTGCGAGATCACGGCATACTGTGAATCAACCATCCATGAATCGATTCTAATTACCATGTGGCAACCAATGCTACCAATGGTGCATATAAAACATAGTTAACATAATTCAGGTAAGCTAACAGCAGAAACTAATAAAAGCACACCAACTGGCTTGCACCGAATTGAAATTGTGTTTTTAATCAATGTGCATTTATATTATTTCAATTTCCAAACAAGTAATGTTGTGTGACTTGAGGCTTTCCCGGTGTTGAGAACATAATACAAGTTATGTGGTATAAAATAATGTGTTTTTATTGTGTTCACTGGCAGCATGTCATGTATTAGTCACTCCACGTTGATCCTTACATTTCCAGTAATGAGATGACGTTTTATCAGATAAAACCGCATCATGGTATTCATAGGAAGCGTTTTATAAGATAAAGGATCGTGATTGGTCTATATCCGAGGAATTGCTAAATGTTATTGACCAATATCATATACGCGGGGATGAATTGAATAGTCATACTCATCCTTCATAATTCTGAAAAAAAATAGAGAATGGGATCCACTTTGACTCTGTGACTTTGTGCTACAAAAATGCACAATACTGGCATGGGGAATATTACACTGTATGGACAGCGGCTGTGAAAGATCACGTTATTCGATATTACAGGAATACCTTACCGTGCATTAAATAAGTAATTTCTCGTTCTGAATTTTAAATCAAAATGGAAATAAGGATTGAAGCACATTTATTTTAGGCTACTGAAAACAGCTGTGTCTTATCGATTAATCTTGAGATGATGATTATAGAGAAGGCGAGTAAGGAAGCGTCTTAAGTAACATTTAGGTGGGATCCTATTAGCATGAGTGGAGATGGGATGAGGGACTGGTCCGTGAGGACATGTTTGTGCTGGGCATTCAGATCACGTAGGCGCGAGCGGCTCTGAAGGGGAGATGCTGCTCTGATTTCATTAGACAGGGGTGCAGAATGCGTTTTCATTATCTTCAATTCCAACCACACTCACTCACTAGAAACCATTGCTCATCGCTCAAGTGCCAATCCCAGATTGTTCAACTCTAGATTCCCACAACGCCATCACTCTGATCCATTTTTAATTATAAAATAAATGGCGAAAGAATTATTTTTTAAAGAGATGTGGAATCAGTGTTGCGTTTCAAGCGTAATATAGAATATTGTGAACACTAAATTTTTGGAATCAACAAGTGTAGCTGTAAACTTGCAATGTATTAACTCCATTTATTATAAAACATTTACAGTGTTTTGCGTCGGAAGATCGATTTACCGAATTTTTAATCATGGATCTCATGTAAGAAAATAATTATTTGTACGGAAATTTAAGAAGATATAGAAGAGTAAAGAATATGGATCTAGAAAAACATTGTAAAAGTAATTTTACCAAACTAATTCATCAGTGTGATTTTATGCATATTCTCTTTAAAAAGCCGATGATTTTCTATGTTTTCATATGAAAATTAAATAATATGACATTTCCTTGAACATGCAAAATAAACTGAATGTGATAGTTGAATGTCTTCTAACATCTTTTCCTATTGAACTGCAATTTATTAAGTCAAGTTTCTTGTCAAATTATTTGGTACGCCGTGTCAGTTGTTATAGCCAAATATTTGAGGTTCCCAATGGAATGATCCGAATTTTAAAATTGGTCTTTGGTAACACTATGATCCTAGCATGAATCAAACTATAACTGAAATTAGCTTAAGGGGTGTTCTTTCAGCAGGCAAAAACAGCTGGTACGATCTACTACAACGTGCCCAGTAGTAGCACAATCCGGAATTGTGAGAGCCTAGCAAGGCATTTTTATGGAATATTGTACTATTAATATGTATGTGATAGGCTACACACTAACACTCATATTAGTCATAACTTTTATTTATCTTAACTAGATTGAATAAAGATCTGAAAATCTCAATAAGAAATTCTGCTTAAGAACTAAGGGAAGAGTTTAAAGTATTTTCAGACCAACAATTAAATAGTTATAACATTTTTATGGGCCCGAGAGATCTCCACTTCTTGGTAACATAAGGGACTGAACAATTCATTTTTATTCTATTACTGTATAATCATATTTACAATCACAGGAGTACATAAAGGTTATCTTATTAACCATACGTAGAGAACGTTTGAAAACCTCTGTTTGCTGTAGTTTTTTTATTTATCGTGTAACATTGTAACATATGGGACTTAATATAAAGAAGAATCTACTGTTTTGCTTAATCAACATTTTTGAATGTTAATACAAGGATTTTTTAAAAGTGTTGTATCCATGTATATCTTTTCGACGATTATAATCATTAATGTTGGTATGACATTCTACTATGATTTCATAAATAACTATTTACAATTGTTCTGCAATTTTTTTAATGATTATAAGAGCTTTATTTTGCAGTATCAGGATACTCATACTCACATAATGGCAATAGGCAATTCCTAGGCAAGCTAAAGGAATATTATCTATTATATGGAACCCGAAGGTTCATTGCCGCGCTTACCTGAGTCAGCCATTCAACCCTATTCTGTGCTAACTCTATCCAATCAACCCTCGCAAATCCTACTTCCCTCAAATCTGTCCTAATATTGTCCTCCCACCTACGTCTAAGTCTTCCAGGTGGTCTTTTCCCTTCGGGTCTCCCAGTCAATACTTTTGAGATATGTCTTTCCTCCCCCAAGTGCGCAACATGTCCAGCCCATTTCATCCTCCGTGAGTTAATTACCCTTACTATACCTGGTGAAGAGTACAGGTCATGAATCTCGTCGTTATGCAGTTTTCTACAGCCCCCATTTTCATCTCTCTTAGGCCCAAATATTTTCCTAAGCACCCTGTTATCAAACACTCTCAGATTATGTTCTTCCCGAAGAGTAAAGCGACCATGTCTCACATCCATATAATACAACCGACAGGATACTATTCTTATAAATCTTTATTTTTAGATTTCTGGACGGAAGACGATAAGATAAGTGTTTCTGAACTGCATAAAAACAAGCGTTTGCTGATTTGAGTCTACACTTAACTTCTGAAGTAATGTTATTTGCGTCTGTAATTACTGCTCCCAGATTTTTCAATTTTTCCCCCTGTTCCAACGTTTTACCGGCTATTCTAATATCTTGTGGAGCATTATTTTGACGTTCCATGACCATATACTTAGTTTTTTTCTGTATTAATTTCCAATCCAACATTCTTGCAGACATTGAAAATACTTTCTGCATTTGTCACGATTGTGTTTATGTCATCGCCCAACAAGCAAACGTCATCTGCGTAAGCTAAAATCGGGTGACTGCCATTTCATTCTAGGGCTACCTTGTTTTCCTGGACTTTCCTAATGACATATTCTAAAGCGAAATTAAAAAGTAAATGTGATAGTGCATCTCCTTGCTTCAAGCCACTTCTAATGGCAAACCTATCTGATATAAATTTCTCTATCCTGACTCTGCCAAAGGTTTCATTTTGAAACATTTTGATCAGCCCATCTAACTTCTTTGGTATCGCAAACTCAATGAAGATATTGTACAATTTGTCTCGCCTAACTGAATCATATGCTTTTTTAAATCTATGTGAACAGACTTACTATATTCCCACTTTTTCTCCAAGATTTGACGAATACAAAATCTATGATCAATGGTTGATCTATTTCGCCTAAATCCACATTGGTAATCTCCAATGATTTCGTCCGCATATGGGACTAATCTTGACAGCAGTATATTAGATTGAATTTTGTATGATGTTGAGATGAGAGAAATTCCTTGATAATTATTACATTCGGCCTCATCTCCCTTTTTATGGATCGGTATAATGATAGATTCTTTCCATTTCTTTGGCAATTCCTCCTTTCTCCAAATCATAAGAATGAGTTTATAGATCTCTGAGTTTAATCTATCCCCTCCTGCCTTAATTAATTCTGCTGGAATTTCGTCAACGCCTGGAGAATGTGTGTTTCTGGTTTACCCATAGCTGTTTCTATTTCGCAGTATCAGAATATCTCCAATTATCTCCTTGAACACTCTCAAAATTATAATTCGTATCTCATGATTGACTGGAAAAATGCAAAATAAACAGAACTCGTACTTGAAGTTCGTAAGCAGTGGCTAAGTTCCTTTAATAAAAACATATTATTCTTTACAGTAAAATATCAAGAATTTTAACGTAATATTCAGCATTTTGATAAATATTATCTGTTATCCATTGGAAGCCTATCGTTCATAGAGATGTTATAGCACTTTGCGATTTTCTGGGTTGTCTTTTCTCATGTTCACTTGTGAAACAAAGTTTTGAATAAATAGATAACGTTTTAACCACTCTAAATGTAGTAATTACAGGAATCGTACCTCTCAGTGGCAGTGTAGTAATTACTAACTAAAAGAGTGCAATGTTTCAAGGTGTACGTATGAACACTAGTGCTGTTGTAGCGCAGGTGTAAGTGCTATCTGCTACATTTTCAGTGAACAACAGATCCATTAACAGTTACAACTTCTTCTGGTATGTGCAATATCTGGAAGCAGGAACTCATTCATGTAGGAAATGACCTTAGCTAGTTTTATAAAGGTCTCGTGAGGTTATCTCAGTATTTAATGTGGCTTAGGTTAACAGAAATGTACTCTTGATAATGGGGATTTCAATAGTAGGCTATATATTGCGAGTTTAACGAAGGATGAAATTATGCATAATTATTTTTTGCAGAATGTGAATGCGTACGAATTACCTTAAAAATGAATTATTGGTGTTACAATTATATGATCTTACTGCTATCAACTAGAGTTACATGAACTTAAAAAGAAGAATTTAATTACATAATGATTAGGGGAAAATTATACACTTCATTAATTAGGGATTCTTTATGAGGAACTAAAACTCCAGTGTAAATATAGCGATTTCATCAACGATTAGAATATGAATGCTGACTTATCGACCAGTAAATAATATGAGAATAATAACAATCAACATAAATTATGGTAATTTAAAGACGATTTATATTAAATCATTTATTACCATCTTTGTAATGGAACTATGACTTTTGAAATTACCTAATGGGGTTAGTTCAAAAGCACGATTTCCATTATGATAAGTATTTCACGTATAAACTATAACTGCATAAAGAATGTAACACTAGGTATAACGCAAAAAATGTTTAAGTAAAGTGCATCATATTACAGAGCTTTCGAGACCCGTAGGATCCGTGAATTTGAGGTGATCATATAGGCCTAGTGGTGGCGCTAAGAACTTGAGGCACCTACGCAAATATTTCCTTGGGACTCTCACAATAATTTTATGGTGTCAGAAAACTGAAATAGCGTATAAATTGTTTTAAAGATGACTGTTACTTCTTTTAAATAAGCAGATGAACCGACCGTAAGCATAGGCCTACTGTTCTTGAATCGGGTTCATTATTTTATCAGTAGGCTTATTTATGTAGACTATTTTTAATATAATGAGTCTACTTTCATTATTTTCGTTATTTTTCAATAACATTTTTTGCGATTTGTGCTCCTTAGGAAGGGAGTGTGGGTAAAAATTATCTCTATTAAGGTTCATGGAATATTTTGTGGTAAAAAAGAAGAAAGTTTTCTTTTTTCGCTATAAACTTGATCCCAGTGTCCCTTGAGGTAACAAATTACATGCAATATGCATTCTAGTACAATATGACATCTAAGTAGTGAGTAATTTGTCGGTACCAGAAATTAGTGGTACAACCAATAAATTATCAAGACTTTTTTTGTTTTTTAACGATCGGGATAGCTCGAAGATTGTAGAATGTGATAAAAATAGTGGGGAGGGAGTTTGGGTTGCTGAGGTCGCCGCAAATCCTGAGAAACTAATTGGACGTGATGCGAGGGGTTCAGGGTTCGTGTCAGAGGAAATTGGATTTGGAAGCGACCCTATGAGTGACACGGGCAGATCTGCTTCCAGGAAATTTGGCTCATCGCCTGATTGCAGAGCAGGGTGGCTCAAACATTTGTGTGTGAGAGTTCTAAATGCGGATTTAGTTCCCGGGGCCCCGCTCAGAGCTCCGAGTGATTAATGAAACGAGATATGTTCCTTCGGATCGATCCATCATGCTTCCTCGGGCTCTGCGAAGGTCTATACCATCCTCTAGTGACAGGTGTTTTATAGAACTCTATCCATAATCTTTGCACAGAGACATCAAGCTTTTGAATGCGCACATTTTTCTTCTTATAGGCATTAGTCGAAGCGTATGATATATGAACTTCACACTCTGAACTTCATTTTCAAATAACGCCCGTCTCTATTTATCGCCCTTCCCGCCTCTTTTCTCTTTTACAGATTAATGCAAATGCCACTTACGCTTCATGAATTGGCACGTGGCATTGCTTAATACCAGTCTCTTTCATCAGTGGTCTGTTGCCTACATTTAAATGAAATTTGAACAGAGTGGAAAAATAGTAACTACTTCATAAAAACCAAAATTATTGAATTTTGAAGGAAACAGTGACTCAAAAAACTAATGAAAAATTTGACGATGGACCGTTAGATCAAATTTTCATACTGTTGTCAATGTTACAGTTCAAAGATTCCCGTTCCCAGTCAAGGGTGAGCTCTCTTGGGTTCTAGATAAAAATAACCTTCATCGCAAACGAAGTTAACTCGTTCATTTTTTTTTTTTTTTAAGCCTAGTAGAGATAAGAAAATCAGGTCTTCCCCTCTACCAGCATTCCAAAAACTATTAGAAAATTGGAATATAAAATTGCAATAAAAATATAATACGTGTTTGAAACAAATTGACCTCGGTGAAGCAGAGGTTTAGACCCGGCGGAAGTTGATTCATTTTTAGGACTTAAAAATCTTGGGAACTAAGTCCTCCGTGAGGGATGATAAATCTGGGTCCTGTATCGTAGTTCAACATTAAGGTTAATCAAAGGTTTCCAAAGGTCTCTAAGTCTAAATTAGAGCCTTCGGACCAAATTTCCCAGCCTTTTGATGGCCAAATAATACCTTGGTTTCCTGTACGCGATCGTTGAGGCAACTGCTTACCACCTGTCAGCATGACCTCTCTAGGAAAATAAGCGTAACTAAATTAACCTTGGGTATATGAAATTTCTCTGGTCATGGAAACCACCATTAACGGCCGTGGGTGTCGGCATGCTGACCACATGTTCCCCAATCCTTCCGTCTGCCTATGGTAGATGACGCAGCGGTCGTGTGGTAAGCCTTGTCCCTACTGGGGTGTTAGCGCCACGGAGTTAGTTAGTTATGCGAAATCTCTTACCAAGATCCTATGCTCCGTGCACAGAATGTTTTGATTCGATTTGATACTTTAAAGAACGTTATACCCTCAAAGAAAGGGGCCCAGGCAATACTGTTAAATGTTTCAAGTTGCTAAGCTTTTTATTCCTCTTTAGTATGAAGTTTTATCCTGTTTATAAGAAATCTTCATAAAGTATAGTCCGATTACCTCACTAACCACACGCATAATGCATTATACTGAAAGTTATAGTGATCGTTATTAAAATACATGTTATATACCGTTGAGCTCGATCAGAAAAATAAAATAGACGTAATACCAGTAACTCAACAATGTTTTACTTTATAATTCGTCAAGGCCTTTCGGCGTATTTCCGCTATCTTCAGGTATCTTCTTTTCCTCAATAATTAAAACTAAAACTGTGCTGTCTTACATCTTGTCACATAAAATGAAATTTGTTAAACCTTTATAAAAACACTGTCACAGAATCGTCTTTCGTGGCCTCTTATTTGTGTGTCCGTGGATCATGGACCTATTCACTGCAAGGTTCAAGGTTCAAGGTTCAAGGTTCAATAGCCATTTTCAGATGTCATGCTTACAGGCCATGATTCTTCGGTCTCCTAATATTGCTTGCTTTTATATTTGACTGCATGTTAACTAAATAATTTTTCATATCAAGATGATTTCATTACGTTTAATTTGGTTGGCTACTCTTTGTCTCTGGCAGCTTGCAGATGTGTTGAGAAGAATCATTAAATAAATAAATAAATAAATAACGGGAGTCAAGTCTTACATTATATTGACCTTAATGTGCACTTTGTTGTAGACTGTACATCATTTTCTCGAACTTGGTCAAAAACTAAACGGATAGCCAAACAATTACTTATTACGCTAAAATGTGTGATCCCATATAAATAATAATAAAATAATAATAATAATATGCTTAAATATAGATTAGAATATTTACCTGAACAATATCTGACGGCAAAAAACAATATGCAGATTCTGGACAACAGGCCTATCCCCATAAATATAATTAAAGTGGGGTTAAGTAATACATTAGGCTATATTGATTTAATTTGCACTGTCCTGTATAGAAAAATTTCTCGACCACGGACTTCTAAACGAATAGCTTTACAATTACTTATCCAATTAAAATTTGCGACGCTGTAAGGCGAATTATTATATAATTAATCGGTAAATTACGAGTAGATTTGGAGGTTGTATAATAATTTTTGACTGATACATTCTTGTTCCTCTGGCAAATTTAAAAACCTTAGTAATACAGATCCGAAAAAGTATACGTTATAGGGGTTGTACAATATATTCTGTCCCATTTGTTTAAAGAACTCTTAACGGTAACATGTCGGCCAAATATCTACACTGATTTTGCATTCAAACTGTATGAGCGGTGTAAAACTGACAAATACATACGTTCATAGCATTCATATTTGATGTAGCTACCGTAAAAACAAGAACAATATGATAGAACACCCTTCAAAAGCTATATGGAATATGGAACCACAGTGTTAGGAATTTCACAGATATTCCCGTTTCTGTTTTGTTTTGGAATCGCATCGTGCATATTTCATTGACGTTGGTTAACCATAGTGAAGAGACTTTTTATTCAGCTTTCAGTTTTTTGTGTTTATTCAGCTGTACATGTACAGATTGGTATTATATGTGTTATCCTCGATCTAATCTACCTACGAAAAAAATATATTTTGTATTTCGATATTAACAGATATTATTCCTCTGGCATATGGACATTATGTGTTATACCAGCAATTCTGTCCTCGACGGCAGTTTTGTCGCAATCGTAATATTGTCACACGCTCTAAAGTTATCTGATGTCATAAAAAAGACTTACCATCAAATTATCCTTTGATAAAAGTGTCACATATTACTTTTCCATGTCAAATTGTCGCTTTCCTTTCGGGAGAATTTTATGTATTGGACTCTGACACGAAATTCTATGAGACTTCTTTGTTATAGATTCCCATTTACATCTCAAATTGAGCTATTTCTTTTTATAACCTTAATAGAGTTGTTTCTTTTTATTACCCTAATCAACTCTTTCTTATAGTGTAAGCTTTCGTGCTAAATACACTGTTTATGTTAAGCTGCGTGTAGCGTGTATACTTAGGTCTACTTTTTTGGTAGGCCATCTCGGATCAATTTCGCCTGCAGAGAAGAAAATCGTCAAAGTTTTAAAGGTAAAATTTGTCTTTGATGTCAGAAGTAAACTGTCCAAATTTAAGTACAAACTATTACTTTAATATGAAATTTTAAAGTTTACTTTAAACTTTACTTTTAAGTCTATGGATGGGATATGTATGTGTAATACACTATTATCGAACTGTTTCATTTCTTAAAATACACTTTCATTTAGACATAAATAGACAGAGAAAATAATGAATGAAACTAAGATTTTCTGTAACTTATAAAAAGAACTGGTCATTCTTTGTTCATAACAATTTATGCAGGTATCCCATAATGGGTAATTATCAGGGCCCGGATTCTAATGACATGTCATCTTTTTATTGATGCTTCATAGACATTGCCAACTTGTAGATAAATCCTAATCATGGCATCTAGATTGTAGAAATGCATTTTTATTAGGTCTTTTTTTTGTCATTTTATGCCATTTTAAATTTTTAGGGCATTTATTTCAATTTTAGGTCATTATTTTGTCATTTTATTATCATTTTCTTACTTATTTAGTCATTTTCATGAATTTACATTGAGTGTATTAATTTTTCTTTTCGTCGCTAACGGTGCTGTATTTGTGGTGTTGTTTGTTTAATGCAAGAAGGGAAAATTCCGTTTTAAAGTGTTGTCATGTCTCAGTCGGAAATGAGAATCAAAGAAACGCCAAAATTTTGTATTGTATTACTATTGTTATTAGATTAACTTGGCACCAGAGTCTGCCACCTGCTTGGATTTGAGAGTGCAAACTACTGTTTACCCTCAATAAACAACAATATAATCCGGGAGACCACAAAAGGAAATGCCGAAATTTGACTCGCCAGTGCCTCAGTGCCAGTATAAATTTCCGTGAGAAAAGAACATTTACAACATTACAGTTAGGCCTATTTACAGTTTTTACAAGTATGTACAAATTAGTCTATAACTTCGTGTGTAGAATAATACATTTTTTATGAAGAAAATGTCAGTTTTTAGGTCATTTTTTATGATTATTAAGTCATTTTATAGGTCATTTTTCAAACAATTTTAGGTCATCAGAATCCGGGCCCTGGTAATTATGTTTCTTTTAGATTTAATAGTAATAACAAACCAAGTGTTTGAATCCCGGAATTCCCTTGAGGATTTTTAGGATATTAAAGTTTATAAGGGTACCTACGATACGTAGGTGTAGGTTCATTATAGTAGCATGAGGATCAAACTTCGAACAAACTCTGCGATGAATAAATTGTCGTTTGCTCTACTGTGATTTTTGTGGCACACGCTTGCTTTTACCAAAAATATACGGTATTGAAGTACATGTATTTTGGTGAATAATTGCTGTTATATTCAAGGAATGTTATCCCTTACTTGAGACTTTCAACGCTCTGTACCTTGGCAAATAAAGGTTTTCAATATGGAGTTTATTATTCAGTATTATTTACTTCAATGTCCTTTATAACCCCTAGAAGTTTGTCGGTATACTTAAGGTTCACCATATGCACCAATCTGTATGGATTTAATCGATTTGCAAGTGCTGGTTCATACTTTGACACGACTATTCCACTCATACGCCGCGGGTTGGATATTGACCAATAACGTTTAGCAATTCCTCGGATATAAACCAATCACGATCGTTCATCTTATAATATTCTTCTTCGGATCGCAAGGATGCAATTTTATCTGATAAAACGTCAGTTTGTTACTGGACACGTAAGGCATCACAACGTCCGGTGATTAATATGTCACTTGCTGCAAATGAGCAGAATGAAAACACATTATTTTATAAACATAGGTCCTAACTTGTTTGGAAATTGAAATAATATAAATGTAAATTGATTAAATGATTAAAAACACAATTTCCATTCGGTGCAAGCCAGCTCGTGTGCTTTTATAGCGTTTTGATGTAAGCAACTACCACGGCGCCCTTCATCTTGTGATGCGCGCTATCGGTAGCATTGGATCGGATCGATTCATTGAATCGATTCTTGGACTGTTCATTCATCTAGTATGCCGTGATCTTACGGCTGACAGAATAATCACAACAAAGTAAGAAAATAATTATTATTTACAAAATCCGTTACATTTTATTCATGGAATAGTCTTAATAAATCCTATCTGAGATTACCTATGATAAATTTTGTTTAGACCGTATTCCAGCTGTGGATTTTATTTGTTTCAATTGAATTATAATTGCATGACCTCGCCATGTCATCGCATCACACACCTGTGCTCAAGGCAATTTACTGCTAAGAGTGTGAGAAATGTCTGCACCATCATTATAACTTTATGTACTGTCACGTACCTCGGGCTAATCTACTCGCGCGCGCTGAAACAAAGATCGCGTTCAAGAGCATTAAGATGTGGTTTCTTGTAAGTAGTTTCAATAAAGCAATAGAAGTTTGGGAATCTAATGAAATAATCTTATCAAGTTATTCTTCCAGTATCTGCCCGTTTTAAAACTAAATTATATGTACACTAAATTCAATTTGTATAAAGTGTACAGGTCTTCACAAATAATAGATTTATCAATAAAGCAAGCTTGCGCTAAGTAAGAAATTTCCCGAATAAATGTGAACTAAATACTTGGATATGATTTGTTGAGTAAACTCTAGACTTTAACAGCTTGTTCATTCGATAAAAAAATTCCAGTACCATTTTTTGTGGTCCCAATATTTTTCTCAGGGGAAAAAAATATCCCTAAATTTTAACCACACTTTACTAGATATGTGTTGACTGTAATGTTTTAAGTTTAATGTTATTTTGAATCGTAAACATCGTTTAATAGAACTATCTCCGTCTACGTAAAGTTCCATTTTACGGGCTGAGCCCGTTAAGGTAAGGAAAAAGGTGCTAGTAGGCCTACGTTATAGAGATTAGAGGCAATCCCCAGATGTCATTGTCGTTCTCTTTTCTTTCGTAATAGTTAGTAATTATTAAGTGCCAGTATGGTACTTTATGAGATTGTGTGGGGGACGAAAAAATGTCTGTCCGTCTGTCTGTCTGTCTGTCTGTCCGTCTGTCCGTGCGTCTGTACGCACCATAACTCAAGTACGCTTTTTCGCATTTTCATGAAACTTGGTATAAACATTCATAATGTCGATGGGAAGAACCCTATTGTTATTGAACCAAATCGGTTCACCGGTACCGGAGTAATGCCCAATTTAGTGCCTATTTTAATAGTATTATATTAGAAAGGCACCATAACTGAAATACGCTGTATCGGATTTCCATGAAACTTGGTATACTCATTTATGACGTTCATGAGAAGTGCCCTATTGAATTTGAACCTAATCTGTTGACCGGTACCGGAGTAAACCCCAATTTAGTGTCTACTTTAAAGGCGCAATAACTCAAATACGCTTTATCGTATATATATGAAACTTCGTATACGCATTTATAATGTCCATGGGAAGACATCTATTTATAATGGATAAAATCGATTGACCTGTTTCGGAGTAATGCTCAATTTAGTGCCTATTTTATGGTAATATACGTATTCGAAAGAATTTATAAAAAAATGAAAATCAGTTATCTCGACAACACTGCCTATTGTTTTACTGTGATCTTATAAGGCCTTGGAAATTAAAATACAGGTAGCTATGACAAAAAAACACTATTGATTTAGGCTACATGCGCTTATCCAACTAGACCGTTAAAATGACCCCGGTGGCCGAGATGGTAACGCTTTGGCCTCACATTCTGGAGTTCAAAACCCGAAACCGGCCAATTTGAATTTTTTTGGGTATTTTTATGTGAGTGTGCGATTGTCATGATATCACAAATCTGTACAGTTCAGTTGATGCTGGAAGATTATAATCTAATTTAAAAAAAAACTAGACCTTTGTTCTTCCGTAATCCCTGCTTAATGAATAAATCTGGAGCTTAACTTGGAAATCAATTTAAAAAAATCATATTCTGCATATCATAATTGCAGTCATAACTGATTAAACAAAAACATACTGGCACTTTGTTACATCAGTTTACCTGATTTTTATTAATTTCCTTCATTTTAACTACTACAGATACTATTATTCCTACTACTACTACTCTTATTGTATATCTACAATCATTTACAAACCAAAATAACATAATTAACTATTTCTGCAATAAAAATTTGCTACAAAATCTAGATACCGGCTAGCGCTCGTTCTGTAACTCCGTTAAGTTCTATATAACAGTCTTACATCGTAAATAAAAAAAATTCACATCAGCAGAGGGAATAATAAAAATAATAAATTTCCCCATTGCGAATTTTCAATAGTTGGTAGTTTTCGTATATATTAAATACAAAGGTTATTAGGTAGACTACAAAATCCGAGTCATAAGGCAATCACGGAGTATATATACGAACCATAGTACCTATATCTGCTTTTATGAGCGTAACAGAGGTCATTGCCTTTGGAAACATCTGTCTTGCATTGCGCTGTTGAAAATCTGCAAACGTTTTAACTTACTTACCTCGTAAACCATAAAGGCAATCACAAAACGCAAAATAATTCTTATATTTACTTTTATTTTTTAAGTTTACAAGTCATATAGGTCAGAGCACTATTTAAAGTTCAATTAATACATGTTGCAGAGCAATTCCTCAAAAATTTAAAATAGGAAATCTGGATTAGACGATCGGTCTAATTTCAAACCCATTACCTAGTTATTTAGGCATAAAAAGCACGACGATTTTTGTAGAAGGCAAAGTTTCAAGGTATTTGTTAATGTAATTTTGTAAGAAAATTCTTATCAAGCCAAATTACCTACTCAGAGAGTCACTTATATTCAATGCAAATCATTATGGAGAAAATTATACTAGAGTATTATCTCTACTCTATCATGTAGGCACAATTATTTGCTTGGTAATTAGTCTAGAGACACAACAGACATCATTCCGAAGTAGTATTACATTTTGTTCTTGGGGAACCACATCTGTATCCCTTACGGGTAGAATTCGGAAACTTCATGAATAAAAACCTTTCAATTTATCTGTATGAATAGTACTGTCCGTGGATATAGACGAGAACACAATGCGCAGTGGAATCGGTCATCACGTGATTGATACTAGCAACACACTCCCCTTACGTCCCGCCCTATCTCTGCGGCGCATGCAAGTGCTCTCGTCTAAATGCACAGGCTGTACCTAAAGTACTGTTTATATGTATACCAATCACCGGTTTTTCATGATTTGTCAACATAAGCACTTTAGATAAATCATCATAATATGGACAATTTTCTTTTAACAATTTGAATAAATTTTATCAGCAATGAAGATATCACAGACAGGAAATATTGTTACTGATTCTAAAATGTTGTTATTGAATATGGATCTTAATGAAAATATTGGACTTGAAACCCAGAGTTCGAAATTACTATCCAAAGGGATCTCAGTGTGTTTGCAGTAATCACAATGCGTGGAGAACGAAATCTATATTAATAAAAATGAATTTACAAAAGGGTTGTTGCCGCATCACTTGAGAACGGCTCGACCGATTTGGCTGATTTCTTTTTTGTTGTGTTCGTAATTGTCAGGACAAGGTTTGTATGAAAGAAATTTTTTGGAAAATCCACGGGAAAAGTCGGAACTGTGAAATGAGGCACAGTTAGAGAGTTCTCCTGTCAATTGTTTACATAAAAAAAAATTAAAAAAATCGAAGTGTGACAAAAGAAGTGTGACATATTCACAGTCACATGTTTTCATAACAAAACAAAACAACAAAAAGTGTGAGTCTTGCAACCAAACCAAATCGAAAGTGTGTATTATCCATTCATTTTGAGAATGCAAGGCCGTGTAAACAAATGCACGTGATTTGAACCGCAGCACATATCATGCTACAAGACAATATAGTGCGGTATTAGATTTGATTTTTATAACAGTAAAAAAGATCGTAAAATGTGACCAAAATTATTAAGATAACAATATCAACTTATTGCAAATGTTTCAATGTATTCCGAAACGTGGCATTCGTGATATAACCCTCCAGTTTGCGAGAGTCATTGTTGTGAATAATGTAAACATACAAATTTCAGTGAACAGCGAAACGTGGCGTTTATAATTTATAACCCAGTCTGCGAGAAGCATTAAACATAATGACTGAAATTCAACCAGGCCCGAGAGGCATAGTTAAAAATAAAAGAGGTAAATCTTTGCGAAGTGGACAGAGGGAAATGATATTGAATGTGTTTAATGGATTTAAAAAAAAAATCCAGCACTTGCAATTGAGGACGTTGTAAAATTGACATCTGAATTCACCGGTATATCTACCAAAAGTATCTGGAAAGTGCGTAGTGAATACAGAGACTCTGGTGTAGTGAAAACTCCTCCAAGAAAGGCTCAAAAGCCGCGTAGTGTTTTAGATAACATTGATGACTTTGTGAAAAGTGCTATTTGAGCAAATGTTCATCAATTCTTTTTTGATAACATACCTCCAACTGTGGATAAACTTCTTTGTGCTGTCAATGAGGATTCCGACCTACCTAATTTTAAAAGAACATCATTTTATAAGTCATTGTTGGACATTGGAATGTAATATATGAAATGAAGTGAGGTTAATGTTATAGTAGATCGTGATGATAATGCACTTTGGAGAAGACGATATCTTAGAGCTGTACGGCAATACCGAGCAGAGGGTCGAAAGTTTTATTTCTTAGACGAGACATGGGTAAATGCAGGACACACCACCCCTAAAATTTGGCATGACACTACTTTTGAATCAAAGGAAAAAGCTTTTAGGGCAGGATTAAGTCAGGTTTAAAAATCCTATGGGTAAGGGGAAACGCCTAATAATTACGCATATGGGTAGTGATACAGGCTTCGTAGATGGGGGTTTGCTCATTTTTGAGTAAAAGAAAACAGGTGAGTACCACGATGACATGACTGGAGAGGTATTCGATAACTGGTTTGCTAATGTTTTGTTGAAACTTGAACCCAACAGTTCAATAGTTATGGACAATGCATCATACCACAGTGTGAAACTCTATCGGCGTCCAGATACTTCTTGGCGTAAACAAGATGTTGTGGAATGGATTTCTGGGCTGTTTTCCACGAATTGAAATCTATCCACTGCTACGTCACTCATAACTGTAGGCTTTGTATAGGGATGTTTATCATAGGCCCTAAACATCTACAAGAAGACAAAATAGAATGGAACATTTTCAGTCATATAGCCTATTATGTCCCAGGTTTTGGGGGAGGAAAGTATGAAAGTGATATTGAATTTTTTTATAATTTCAGCTCCGAAACGGTTGGATGGTAACATGAGAGCGAGAAATAAAATTTCCATAAAAACAATACAGTCTTATGTTATCGAAATTTATGTTCCTTCTATGGTGTGTAATGCAACACTCGACATCCTCTGTGAGCCATAGAAAGCTATATCTAGCGTTTTCTGAGGGAATAGTTTGAGTGTGATAAGTCGTTCTTCCTCATTTCAAGTTCTATGTAGGCCTACATATTATACAAGGCCCTAGAGTTTGAATATCGAAAATCCTTCATAAGTTAATTTCAAATTACAAAATAAAAACCCGGGCGACGCCGGGTCTTTTAAGCTAGTAACATATAAAAATGAAATATTATATTCGAATTTAGCATGTTTGGAGGAAGCGATAAAATGAACTCTACCCACTATCTTTGCAATATTTTATATAAAAATAGTGTTTTTTTTTATTACTTTCTGTAAAGATTGTTATCAAGATGGCGGTGAACATAGATGCAACTGCACTATATGACTCTGCAATTAAAGAGTTAAATAACATCATTGAGACCTTTAACAAGGATAAAAGAACTGATAAACATTGGCGTGATAATGTTTCTAATTCGATTGGTGTAGTGAAGAATACTTTGGAAACATTTAAGACTGAATTCTTGATCATGCAAAATAATGAACAAGTCACCACAGCATCGTATTCTCAAATTGTGCATGGAATCTTTAAAAATGAGGTAAGAGAAACAAAGAATGTTGTGTTAGTGACACCTAAAAATGCAGAAGAGGTTAAGGACTCTGAGCAAACTATAAAACTGATGCAATCTGAAACGAAAGCTAAATCATTAAACATTGGTGTTAACAAAGTGAAAAAAGTGAGAAACAAAGGGGTAATTATAGAATTGAGGAATGAAGAGGAATGCAAAAACTTTGTGAAGCATTTACAATCTAGAAGCCAAACTCTCACTGCCAAAATACCATCAAAAAGGAATCCACAAATAATGATTCATGGCATTGAGGTTACGTTTTTAGAAGAAGACATTGTTGAGGCCATTACAGAACAAAATCCGATGATTAAGCAAAGCCTGCTGGGTTCGTCAGAAAAGATTGAAATACGGACTGTCAGAAGATCACGGCATGGTAGATCGAAGTATGCAATAGTAGAGGTAACTCCCAAAGTTTACCAGGCCATATGCAAATGTGAAAAGTTGTACATTGGATATACTAGGTGCAATTTTAATGACTACATTCCGGTAATACGCTGCTTTAAATGTTCAGGGATAGGACATGTGGCTTCAGATTGTAACAGCGAATTAAGTTGTTCTGTCTGTTCCGAATCCCATGAATTCCAACACTGCCCTCAAACTAAAACAGAATGTATAAATTGTAAAAAGCACAACTTAAAAATGTCAAAAAGAGGAAATTTTTCACCGACAGCAATAGATCATCCAGCAAGTTCCATGAATTGTCCCATATATAAAAGAGTGGTTGAAATAAATAAATCAAAAATAAATTATGGATGAATTAATTATTTTTCATCAAAACTTACATAAATCAATAGTCCCTACTCAGGAACTGCTAATGAATACTGACTTTAATACAGGTTTTGTTGACCAATGCAACAAAATATTATGTGTACAAGAACCCTTTACTAGAGGAAATCGTGTAGCAGGCTTTGGATTGGAAGTTACGATTTACGCCACAGATGATCACACTTTAAGAACTCGAGCAGCTATAATAACGAAATGCAAAGGCGTCTTACAACTTGCCCAACATTGTTCTGCAGACTGTGTTCTTATTTCTGTTAATTTTTATAGTTTAAATATTTATGTCTGTAATGTATATTGTGACCCTCTTTGTGACTTTGAAATGTTTCTTCTTAAACTCGATGAAGTTTGTGTTCAGCTCAAAGGCAGAGCTATACTAATAACAGGCGATATAAATGCAAAGCATAGTGCTTGGAATAGTCCCGTATCGGATAGTCGTGGGAAAAGATTTTTTGATTTCTGTTGTGCTCACAATTTGCATATCTTGAACAATAGTGACTTACCTACTTACACTCGAAGCAATTCTACTAGTTTCATAGATGTAAGTGTGTGTAGTTTGCAATTACTCCCCTTCATTAAGGAATGGTCCGTCAGTGATAAACCTACCTTTTCTGACCACAAACTTATTGTAATAAAGATAGCTCATACTATCATATCAGCTGGAGTGAATGACTTAATGTATCTTACGCGTGTTTACAAAACAAAAAATATTAAATGGTCGCATTTTCGGAGTGCAGCAGTGCGGAACCTAAGACCTATTAGTGAACAAGTTAAATATGTTAATACTCACCAAGAGCTGAATAAATTGGTAGACAATTTGACAAACACTATTAAACAAATGTGTGATAAATATCTTCCTACTCTTTCTCACAGAGTAGCAAAGAATTACTGGTGGAATCAGGAGCTGACTATAATGAGGAAAAGATTGTTGGCCTGTAACAGGAGATTTAAAAGAGCTAAGTGTCTCCTACTCAAGGAACGTTACGAAGAGGTCTATCATAAAGTCAGAGACGAGTATAAGACTAAAATCCATCAAGCAAAGAACAATAGCTGGAAAAACTTTTGTTCTCTACAGTCTGCCCAAAATCCATGGAACGTAATATACAAACTATGTAGAAGACCAGAAAACTTAAACAGAACGTTGTCTACCCTGAAAACAGAGGATGGATTTACAACAACTGCGTTAGAAACTGCAAATGTATTGGTTCGTAGATTTTTTCCTGATGACACAGAAGACACTCCAGAACAGCAATACATCCGTTCTGAATCTCAGACTGAGCTCAACACACCAGATGACTGTGCCTTTACATTTTCTGAGGTGGCACGTGTTATAAGTCTGCAAAACGATTCTAAGGCGCCAGGAATCGATAAAATCTCTGCCAACATTATTAAAGCTATACAAATAAGTCAACCTACATTGTTGTTGGAGATTTTTAATAAGTGTTTAACATTAGGAGCCTTTCCTGACTGCTGGAAAACAGCGATAGTGAAGGTCATACCAAAACCTAATTGTAAACAAAAACATACAGCTGCCTCCTTCAGACCCATTAGTTTATTACCTGTCTTGGGGAAATGCTTGGAAAAACTCATCATTGAGCGGGTTATGTTTGCGTTCCAAACTAATAATATGCTAAGTGACCGACAATTTGGATTCACTCAACAAAAATCAACCGAAGATGCAGTGAGCCAAGTGGTTGATTGGATGAAAGAGACTTTTTTAGAGAAGAAAATTGGCGCTATGGTGTCCTTAGATATATCGGGCGCTTTTGACCACGCTTGGTGGCCGAAGATACTTTTACAACTAAAAGTAAAGAAATGCCCCAAAAATATATTCAACCTAATTAAAAGCTACTTTAATAATCGAAAAATAGAGCTTGCCATAAGTGATCAGAAAGTAACCAAAGGTATTACACGTGGCTGCCCCCAAGGGTCAACCTGCAGTCCAGGATTCTGGATCATATTATATGATGATCTTCTTAAACAAACGCTTCCAGAAGACTGCAGCTTAATAGCGTATGCAGATGATGACTGCTTGCAAAATCAAGCACTTTTGGAGATATACAGCACAAAGTAAATAATGGGCTACAGGTCATTTTTGAATGGGGTCAAACAAATAAACTTCAATTTAATCCTGAGAAAACTTCTGCTATGATGATTACCAAGCGAAGGAAAATAGACGTTGTGAATTTCATAATGAATGGACAAAACATTAAAATGGTTGACAGCTTTTGCTATCTGGGTGTAATACTAGATACAAAGCTAACATTTCGATCACATTTGAATCACATTGCCAACAAAGCCAGTAAACTACTTCTTAACTTATCTAAGGCGTCCAGACCTAGTTGGGGATTTAATTACTCCATACTGAAAATTATTTATCGCGGAGCGATTGAGCCTCTGATTTTATATTGTGTTGCTGCCTATGAAGAAATTTTACATAAAAAATGGGCTCAGAAAAAATTACAGCAAATACAAAGAGGATTTCTTCTACGAATGATAAGAGGTTATCGTACAATTTCTACCGATGCTGCCCAAATTATAGCTGCCATAGAGCCCTTATATTTGAGTGGACTCTTCTTGGCTAGTATAAATAATATTAAGAGAGGTCGAAAGATCCCCGATATTGTCTCCCATTTACAACTACAAACACCGGTACATTGGAGTTTACTCGGCCATCCAGCACATTATAACACCAGTTTCATGCAATTGTGTTCTGAACTTGTAGACCAACATTCTTACTACATTTATACAGATGGGTCACGTTAAATTAATTGTGAAACTCAGGAAGTTATGGTGGGATGTGCTTTTGTGGTTTATGATAATAGTGCTTCTGAAATTTATTCTGCTTTGTATAAACTATCGTCACACTGTTCTGTGTTTCAAGCGGAATTGTTCGCCATAAAAGAAGCTGTTAAATGGTGTATTGATAGTAGCAATAGTGCTTGTATAAACAGTGACTCACAGTCGGCTTTACAAGCTGTAGATGATAAATATAATAAGGATGCACTAGCCACAGACATTAGACATGCACTAAATACAAGCACAATTCATATTTGTTTAACCTGGGTCCGAGGTCACATGGGAAATGTAGGAAATGAGAAAGCAGATGAATTAGCTAAGTTAGGTGCTTCTTCAAATGTTAAAACTTCTTATAGTTTATGCCCTATATCCTTCATTAAGAAAACATTAAGAGAACATATGCACAGCCAATGGGATCGGATTTGGCAAGAAACGAATAACGGCAGCACAACGAAAGATTTGTTTTTCCCTAGAGTGCAAGATAGAATGGCTTGTACACTTTTGATTCCGGATTATATTACGACTCAATTCTTAACAGGGCATGGGAAATTTGGTGAATACTTACATAGATTTAAAATTTCTACCTCTGCAAATTGTAAATGTAAAGAGGAAAGTCAATCTGTTAAGCACCTCTTATTTCATTGTCCATTATTTACGCACGAACGTTATCAGTTAATATTATATTTAAATTTTCTAAATTTTGACTTTACTACACCAATCTCCCGTCTCTTCTTAAATAAGCAAAGTTACAAAGTTGTTTTAAGTTTCATGAATAGTGTTTTTGCAAAATTGTAATATGTATATGTAGTTTACTGTATACTCTGTATATATGTTTAATCTATAACCCTAATATGCCATCTGGTAAAATAGGGTTCTGTATTTTTGGGAATTCAATAATAATAATAATACTTTCTGTAAAGTAACTAACAATTTCATTTAAATTTTGCGAACAGCTCGATAACGCCGAAGCCAGTGAACAGTGAGGTTTGCTCCGTGACTACTGACTGTGCAGTCCCGAGCACAGTGAAAACGAAAGAGGAATGATTAATTATCCCAATAATGAAATTTCCGAACACAGGAAGAGATTCAATATGGAATAATATATCGAAACGCACGCTTATTCAGCACGCTGCTGCTAAACTAATATAACTATTCCTAACCTAACCTGTCACTGGCACTACTTGTCATTTATCTAGGATCTGGATCCACTGCTAACCTTAATGCAGCAGTTTTGTTTCCCTCCCACACCTCTCGTATAACTTCGTTACACTAAGAAGCCCGATGCCTTTGTTTCTAACAGTTTCCTAAGGTAACTCTTCTAACACCGATTTTATTAGTCGTCCTGTATTTACCATCGTATTATCTCATACGAAATAACACAGTGGTGTATCATTTATAATCCATAGACTACTCTGGCAACTGCCGAGTTCAGTCTGTGCGTAATCAAGTTCGTGATGTTGGCGACATTGTAGACTTTATTGATACGAATCAGTGCAGCTCGGCTGGCAGAGCGATCAAGGAACTCTCCGATTTAAGCGAAATTATACACATTAACCTCCGTAAACTTTTGTTTGAAAAAATATATATACAAAAATTATATCAAGAGTAGATTAGGCCAGCCATATAGTCGACAACACCGAAATCCCAAGTCCCGCTAAGCATGGGCGTAATTTCAGCTTTTTAACTGGGGTGGCATGGTCTGCCGGGGGGTCTGGGGAGTATGGAATTTGGAGTTAAAATGATGTAGTTTAAGTATTTTTAAAACTTTTTTACATACCATACCAGCATAAATGTTAAGTTTAATAAAGTTCAATAAAGAATCAAGATTGTACCACGTTTATAAACTGTAATTTTTCACTTGTTTGCAAATAACTGATATTTTTACTGCCGATTTTTGGGGTGGCAACTGCCACTCCTTGCCACCCCGTAATTACGCCACTGCCGTTAAGAAAGCAAACTCAAACTTGCCTGAACGGGGGAAGCGCATTGAAAGGTGCACCCGTTGTTGCCGGTGAAAAACCTCCTATGTGTCGCAGTGGACGAAAATGAGGTTCTTATTCCGCTGGAAAGCTAAGATCGCTCTGTATTCTGCGACGAAAGCCCTTATGTATATCTCTACTACAGAAAATTTCATTTTCGAAAGAATCAAACCTTTTATGTGTCGGTGCAGTTCTGCTGCCGTGAAAAATATCCTATGTGCTCACCTATACACATGAGAGGTTTGGTACGATTACGCTTACAAGCACATAATAGATTTTTTCAATAGTAATTAATTTATATTTCACAAATACTAATCATTATATACAGTAACTGCTAGAGGAATCATAGTAGGAACTATGCTAAAGGTATAGAAAGTGCTGTGAGTTTCTCACGATATATTTTTAGTAGACTCGGATGGTGACATGGATAGGTGTATGCAATACTATCTTCAAGATGTACTGAAATTCCCAAGTAAACTTGCATTATTGACGCGTATAGATGCAATATTGGTAATTTCATGAGATTTCTGAGACAGAACAACCAGGCTTCCGTTGCCACTCGAAACACAAACAATGTGGTTTTCTTGAGCCCTGCAGCGTGCAGTAATGTTATGAAGACTGACACATGAGAAACTCGGATAGTGGGAATGCCTGCAGTAATTTAGAACACACGTACTTCACGGTTTTCTTCTGTCGTTTATTTCAAGCTGAGATCTCAAGACACAACAAATGCAATTCAGTAGGCATTTAAAAAAATCAGTTTCACGAAATAGCTCAATAAAGTTGGATTATCAATTAAGCAGAGTTAATATTTGAAAAACCCGAAGGAAAAATCAACTAACCAACAAAAAATTGAAAAGAAAACGAGTTTTCAGTGTTATTTAACTTTTTAAGTAGGCCTAAGTGCAGTATTACAATAATCTCAATATAAAAATTGTAAAAGAAACTAACATACTAATTCACTGCAGATTAAAATTTTGCATCCAAAGGAAAAAAGTAGCGATACAATTTAATGGCTCTCCTCAAAATGAAGTGTTCATGGGTTAGCTCGTTTTATCTTTAGAATCTATATCTATTCCAATTCCAATTGACAATGGTGGATTTCTTTTATTTCAGAATTAGCCAACTACATGAATACATGATAGGCACTGGAATTCGATATCAGCTTCAGTAGTTCCTTTAAACAGAAATGACTGGGAAACACCAACATACTAAGCACTAAGGTAATGAAGATAGAAACTCCCATACTTTTAAAAATACGAACGAGAAAATTGATGAAACGGAACTTTTGAATAGTACACGACACCGGATTATAAAGATGCCAACTTCCTGGCTTTTATTCGAATCATCAGGCGTGATATATGTGCAGGTTTCAAATGATAAATTCAACCATACTGACACAATGCTTGAAATAGAACAAGCCAAGATGACAGACGTCGAGCGATAAAAAAAAAAAAAAGTGGAATGACGAAAGACGACACTTGACCAAATAATTATGTTTACACCACGTAACAAGAGGATAATGACAAAGAGATAGCCTATGATGGTGACAATGCCGGATCTCAAACGCTGCTAGCTCTATCAACCATTTAAAGGTGAAAGCTTAATAATATATATTATTTCTCAACTAATACAAAGCATAACGCAATAAATACGGTATCAATGGATACACTGAGCAACAAAAAAGAAACTTTGTTTTGTCTCAGAAAGAAAAATATGTGATTCTGATAGCATTTCTTCTCCTGAATGCAAATATGATATCGGTTTTTCTCCATCACGCAAGGTTTCCGAGAGACAGGCATTTATAATTTTAAACGCTTTAATATTTCCTACATTCTTAAATACACAATATCCGAACATTCTGACTCACCTAGAAAGTAAGAAATGACGATTTTCTGCTATATTTCGCCTGTGGAGCATCCCTCTTGATGGTCCAACAATAATCGGCCAGCATATTAGGATTCCTTTTGCCTTGATATCTCTTTTCTATAGCTGAAATCTCCTGATGAAAGCGTTCCCCGTGCTCATCGCTCACTGCGCCAAGATTTTCCGGGAAGAAATCTAGGTGCGAGTGCAGGAAGTGAATTTTTAAGGACATATTACAGCCCAAATTTTTATAAGATGTTATAAGATCATTGACAATATCACGGTAATTTTCCGCCTTTCGATTTCCCAAAAAACTGTGAGTTACTTTTTTGAATGCTTGCCAAGCTGCTTTCTTCAGTGGATTCAATAGTTCCTCAAACTTATCATCATGCATTAGTGATCGTATTTGTGGACCCACGAATATCCCTTCTTTAATTTTTGCTTCACTAATTTTAGGAAACTTCTGTTTTAAGTACATGAAACCAGGAGTATTGCCCATGGCTTTCACGAAATTCTTCATCAATCCTAGTTTTATATGTAAGGGAGGTAGATACACATTTTTAGGATTACACAATGCGTCATGTTCCACATTTTTCTGTCCAGGAATGAATGATTCGCGTTTAGGCCATTCTTTTCTGATGTAATGGTTTTTTCTGTTCCTACTATCCCAAAGACACAAAAAGCAACAGTACTTTGTGTAACCAAGCTGCAGACCAAGAATAAGTGCAATTACCTTCAAATCACCACAAATATTCCATTCATACACTGCATATTGAAGCTTTGCCAATATAAATTGAAAGTTTTCATATGTTTCTTTCATACTAGCAGAGTGAGCCACAGGTATTGATGGGAATTTATTTCCATTATGCAGAAGCACTGCTTTTAAACTTGCTTTGGAGGAATTAATGAAGAAGCGCCATTCTGTTGGGTTATGTTCAATACCAAATGTCTCCATAAGAGAAGAAATGTCATTACAAAACACTAAGCCATTTTCTTCAGAAAAATAGCCTTTAAATTGAGAATGACGACTACGATAAGTACATATCTTTGTATTCTTTTGAAGAAGATTCCAACCTTTTAGCCGGGAACCAAGCATTTCAGACTGGTTTTTGGATAATTTTAAATCTCGTATGAGATCGTTAAGATCTTCTGGAGTCAATAAATGAGGCTCAGATGAACAGCTTTGTTCAAAAGTTGTATCACCAAAATCTGTTTCTTCTTCTTCCTTACTTCCATCGGAATCTGAGCTCTCTTCATCTAATGTCACATGTTCTGGAGGCTTTGGTATGGGCAATTCTTCGCTGTGTGGAACTGGTCTCATTGCAGATTGCAAGTCAGGGTACACCACTGTATGTTTTGATTTTGATGTAATCCTTTTAATGTTTGTTAAGCAGAAATAACAGTCAGAGGAGTGATCTTTGGGTTCCCTCCAAATCATAGGGATAGCAAATGGCATGTGGCGTGTGCCATTCTTCCATGCAGTGAGAAGCCTACTACACGATAAACAACAGATATGTGGGGCCCAGGTCCCTGTTTGGTCCCCCACTTTACACCCAAAATAAAGTTCATAACACTTTTTTACTAATGGAGTAAGGTTTCGCCTTTGGGACTTGAGCGTCACTTCACCACATATAGGCCTATAACAAAAGTTGTTAGGATGATTTAAACAAGCTCTAGGCATTTTGTAACTAACAACAAATTAAAATAAATAAATTTGTAAATATGTAATATACAATACACAATATACAATAATCCAGACACAATGCACTCACAATTACTGCTCTCTCACTACTGACATCGTTGTAATGCATGCATGCATGATCATGTTTGTGCCTGTCTGTACAGTCTGAACTTGTACAACAGTAGCAACGGTACCATTTGAGTTAGCTCATTTGGTTCCATCACATTTACAATGCTCTAGGAGTTTCTATTTTACAATGGACAAATGGCCGTTTATTAAAAAAATATATTTAAATCCATTAATTGAAATTGAAATAAAATAAAAACTGTGGGTGATGGAGAAATTCCGAATACATATTTGAAAACATGATAAAAAACTGCATTAAGTACAACTATTGATACTCATGAGACAAAAATCATGTTGACCAGTGATATTATTTTTTACTGACTTCTGACATAGCATAGACCTACTCATTTTACGATAAAACACATAGTTGATTTAACATTGTACAATACACAGTTGTCTTGGGGATTGCATGATACCAGGATTTGATATAATCGATCAAATAAATTATTATTATAGAGGCTATCATAATTTATTCCTAAAAGTAATTAATACTGTTAGAAATGCACGGCACCTAAATAAAAAAAATCTGATGTGATTCACTCAAATAACTGATTTTATCCTGGGCATGGACAATATTTCCCCTTCATATTTTTATATGGAATAAGAGGCCGTATTGCGGGGAGTGTATACTCATATGCCAATTGCTGTATTTACATATGGACAACTCTATGTACCTTTTCAAGAAACTATGAATGTAACAAAATTTTGGTATCTATTATAAAAAAATTAAGATAATTACGTTCTGACATAGTTTATTGCGTACTGTAAATATTATCACGTTTTTAAACTCTTTGCTATTTTGTACAGGTAGGGGGGGGGAAGCGGACAGGCTCTTTTATCTGATTTCAGTTGATATACAGCCGTTATCTGTGCATTTTTCTGTCTGAAATCACATCGACAAATAAATGGCTTATTTTCTAATGGGTTTCGAAATGGGCTAAGTCAACAGTCGACACTAGAACAAATTTCAATACATTCCCTGCTATCCTGTGAATGCCGCGGATTATTTAGTTCCAAAGAATGAAAGTGCAAAATTTTCGCACGGGATTACTAATTCATTCATACAGGCAAATTAAAAATATTCTTGAAAACAGGTACATATCTCATTTTGTGATATATTGTGTCAACCAATTTTTAAATATTCATGAATGAAGATTACTTTTATTTTAAATTCATATCAGTAAGTTTATCGTTGATGATAAACAGAGAACCACAATAACCAAGCAGCCCGTAGGAAGTTATTTAAGTTATAAAAAACACACACAAACTATTGTTAATTCAGGCCTGGGTGTAGGCTAAGTTATATGAAGATATATTTTATTATAGGTACTCAGACCATGATAATGTACTGAAGATATTTGAAATTTTACTTCAGAATAAAATTAATACGGAAAACAGTGGAATAATCCAATCCTATTTGGAATATTTCACTTAAATTTCTAGTATCTTGTGAATAGGTAAATCCTAGAGGTTAAAAATAAAAATAAAAGAATACATAAGCCGGTATGCAAGGAAGGGTAGGGATGTAGCTAGGCATAATCAATCAGTGGGCCCCTAGCGTTACTCGGGCTCCCTTGGTATTGATTCAGGTTCCCGCTCCCAGAGTATCGACCGTCTCTGGGTTCAAGTCCTGCACCATTAGTTTCCCAAAGCTCTCTCCCTTATTTTCATGATTTGTTGTGATCATTATGGACACATTCCAAACCAACATCATAATCCAATGGAACGAAATGCTATTTATCATTCACTTCCGGATAGGAATAACAGAGTGCGATATTCGGAAAAGCTATAGATTTAGAAATATTGTACAAAAAGGGAACGAATGCATGCATTTTCGCATGATATAAACTTAATTAGAATTTTAAGTTCATGCCTGACTGGCATATTATTTAGATGTGTATTATAGCCTATGTTTGTAAATAACTATAACCTTAGTATACCTTAGGGTAAAATAAAGTTAAATATTTGCATAAATAAAAGATAAAAATAATAACTGGAAGAAATTTTCGATAAATTGTACTATACTTGATCCACGATGTGTACGGAGCAAAAGTAAACAACAGACTTGCCATGACTAACTGTGTCCTGTCGTTTCACTGGTTAATCGTACCCGCGCATACTTCACGATAGTGCGACAAGTAAACAGATGTTTACTTTCATTCCGCACACAAAAAGATAAGTTCTGTTAAGTGAGTTGTTTCCTTTCGTATTTATATCATAGGCTTACATGTTTTACAACATATATCTAGCAAAAAAAATCGTGTGTTTTTATCGTTGCCTTGGCAAATTTGTTGATTCTGAAGAAAAACAAGTAACATAAGTTACTAAATAACTTACAAGGTGTATTTTATAACATCATTAATGAATTCGATGTACTTTCCATTTACATAATGTGTGATGAAGTACACCACATATTGTAAGTAAAAGTAATAGGCATAACCTCTAATAATTTGTTTTATAAATGAAAATTGCGAGCCAGGGCCTTCAGAACTTACGTCAGAAATAAAAAAAAGTGCTAGGAAAAGGTTTGTTCAGCGGTGAGAATAAACAGATTGTAAATATATACAAAAGATTAAAATAAAACTCTGAAGTATCTGTGCAAGATATTGGAGTGAAAGTGGCGTCATCCATGGGAGTAGTTTCAAGTACGGTTTTCAAAGTCCTAAAAGAATGCAGATCTACAGGAGGTGTCAAGTCACCGGACAAAATTAAACCAAACTCAAAGACAAAAAATCTCTTGGCAGAATTGGGACTCGACCCTTGGCGCTTAACATATAAAAAAAGTTCAATTGACTTTACTGTAATGTAATCGACTAAACAGACTCAAAAACGAACTCTTGTGAACTGCGCTTTGTACTTCCACATTCTGTTGTTTACTTTTGCTCCGTACACATCCTGGATCATGTATAGTTTAGCTTGAAGTTGAAGTATAAGTTAAAGAAAACTTCAAGTAAACTGCTATTCGTTTTCTTCCATGAATTTTCGTAGAACTATGCTGTTGGCATAAAATAAGACTAAACAGAAGGGGTTTTTCGCCAGTCCAAAGGTGTCCCAGCATGCACTTCCCAAGTTCATCAATGACTATAATAAATTATTCCATAAATTATTGTAGGCTCTATTGAAGTAACTTTCACAGACAGTAATCCTGAATTAGTTTTCTATTGTAATTTGTATTCTTCGCTTTAACTAACAATAGGCTATGCTTTACGGTGAATTATTATCTTTCCCAATTCATTCTTGAGTTAAAAATGTCTTAGAAGGAATTGTATTTTCACTCTGTAAAGTAATCTTCAATTTGAGATTAAGTACTGTTCGCTTCGACAGCTATTTTAATGGTACATACACTTCCATATTTATACAGAGAGCCACAAATTACGAAACGAAAACAGGATCAAACAATTAATTAACTGAAGAACTAAAGGGGTTGCATAAAAAGAGCAACAGTGCACCGAAGAACCATCTACAGTAATTTTCGAACTGCTGACATGAAGATGACTTAATGCACGTAAAATAGGCCTATATCATATTCAAAGGAAAATAAAATGTTGAGTTTACAACATAACATGATTTGAAGTTGAATACACAGAGTATTTTTAAATTATGAAAATTAGAGATGTAAGTGGTTCTTGGTAGCAATATTAAAGCAGCTTATATTTGAAAAATTTAATAATCCATAACTTTTCGGAAATTTTAACTACATGCTAAAGTTAATGGTTATATCACAACGTGCAAATTTTCTGGACGAATTTATTATTATAAATAACTAGCTTAAATGGCCCGGCGTCGCCCGGGTTTTGTATTTTGTAATATGAAATTAACTTATGGAGGACTTTCGATGTTGAAATTCTAGGTCCTTATATAATATGTATGTGTAATTAGAAATGAGGAAGAACGACATATGACACTCAGACTATTCCCTCAGAAACGCTAGATATAGCTTTTTATGGCTCATAGAGGATGTCGAATGTTGCATTCCATTGCTTCTACACGCAATGCCTGGGAGGAGTGCAAATAAGAAGAAAAAGACATTCCGGTTACATAAGATTGTATTGTCTCGACAGAAAATAGTATTTCTCACTCTCATATTACCATACAACCGTTTCGGGGCTGAAGTAAAAAAGAAATTCAATATCACTTTCATACTTTCCTTCCCAAAAACCTGGGACATAATACTGCGCGCGTAGGACTGAAAATGTTCCATCCCATTTTGTCTTCTTTTAGATGCTTAGGGCCTCTGATAAACATCCCTATTTCTCAACTAATACAAAGCCTACAGCTATGAGTGACGTATCAGTGGATAGGATTTGTTACCGACTTCCGATATAGCATACTCACTGGCACAAACTTAACTTGTCCCTGCCAAAAATCAGCCAAATCGGTAGGGCCGTTCTCAAGTGGTGCGGCAAGAACCATTTGATAATTTATTTTTATTAATATAGATAAAATATATCAAGCCAAAAACTAACTTTTAGGTTTTTTATTTTGGTAACACATAATAATAATAGAAAACTACTCATATAGATATTTTCTCCCCAATATCGAATTTTTAAAAGATTTTAATAAAACAGTTTTGAATTACTCAACATAACCTATTTAAGAAATGTGGCATGCAGATATGTTTATCTACATTTCCTGGAGGAGGTTAAAATATTTATTGAGTGATGTGAAAGATTATACAACATGGTTTTTATAAGTTGGACAACAAGGTTTTATTTTCCAGAAAAAAAAAAGAGTCCTTCATGATAATAATCTGTAATTCTAACCAGCATCTGAGAATACAATTCTCTCATATATATGGATGAAAGCCTCTGCTTACTTTTCTCTCTATGAAACTATTTCAGTATAGGTTTCACATAATTTATTACTAAACCAACATTAATGATTCACTGTGACAGATTTCGTACCACAGCACAGTCCATTACTTGCAGCTTTCCTTCCAATTACCATCGTAGAGTGTTCCCTCCTAATTACAGCAATAAAGAGCAATTTTAATCTCTCAAGCACTGGTGCTGTTTTATTACTATGTGCTTCATTTTCTTATTTTGTAGCATTATATCATAAATCAAGCTGGAGGACGTTGCAATGATCATGTCACATTAAGAAGAATATAATTGTTCATCATCATCTACTTGCAATTCATCCGACCTAGAGAAATTAACTGAGCATTTCCAATTTAACACATTACATTGAAGCTATCTCATTGTGCTTGACATGAAGATGATTTTTAATTATTTTATGAATTCAGGGCCCTAAAAATGTAAAATAGTCCGCCATTTTGTATAAACAAATTTATGTTTATACGTACAGCAGGTCGCTCCCCCCTTCGGAAAGAAAATAATCTGATAGTATTCGAAAACAGGGTGCTTAGGAAAATATTTGGCCTAAGAGAGATGAAAATGGGGACTGCAGAAAACTGCATAATGACGAGCTTCATAACATGTACTCCTCACCAGATAGACTGTAGTAAGGCGCAGTGTTAGGCACTAATCAATTAATTTTTCAATCAACTCGTTAATTGACTAAAAATTTAATTGCAATTAAATTAATTGCAATTAAACATTTAATTGTACATTGCAATTAAATTAATTTCAATTAAACATTTAATTGCACATTGCAATTAAACATTTAATTGCACATTGCAATTAAATTAATTGCAATTAAACATTTAATTGCACATTGCAATTAAATTATTTTGATTAATGTACCGTATGTTAATCGTAACTAGCAATTAAAATAATTGCAATTAAAATAATTGCAATTAACTTGTTTAATTGTTCTATGAAACAATTAAAACTAACAATTAACTTACTTACCTTTACCGAAATCAATTAAAAGTATTACAAGGTTTCGAAAATGTTACCTACATTAATAAAAATCAATACTACTAATTGATAAAAAAAAAAAGATATCATCCTTCATTATATTCATTATTTATATTTTAATGTATGTTTTTCATTCGTGCAATGTTTTGACATCGTACATAACAAAAATGTCCACCGCTGTGGCTCAGGGGATACGTTCAATCCTCTCCCGCAGCGGGCCCGGGTTCGATTCCAAGTTACCTAGGTGAGATTTTTTCCGGGGTTTTCCCTCACCTGTGAAACAAATGTCAGGTAACTTTAGGTCCTTCTGATCCCCGGATATCATCTGGCCATCATCATCTTCCTCCCCATCCTCGCCTTGTTCTGAGTGTGTGTGTGTGTGTGAATGGTGTGTATCGTCCAATGTGTTCGTGTTGTCTCGGAGGTGGCCCAAGCATTGGGCTGATCACTCATCCGGGGAGGTCCTCCATGTCCTTGTCTGGTCAAAAAAGTATGTATGTACGGCCCGGGCGGCTTGGGTTGCTTAAATTCTAAATGTAAGTGATCCGCCCGTCCGTCCATGTGTCTTTACGCGCTATAACTCAAATACGCTTTTTCGGATTTTCATGAAACTTGGAAAACACATTTATAATGTCCATGGGAAGAACCCTATTGATATTGAACCAAATCGGTTCACCGGTACCGGAGTAATGCCCAATTTAGTGCCTATTTTAATAGATTATGGCGCCTTCGAATACGCTGTATCGGATTTCCATGTAACTCGGTATACGCATTTATGTCGTCCATGAGAAGTACCCTATTGAATTTGAACTTAATCTGTTGACCGGTACCGGAGTAAAACCCAATTTAGTGTATATATTAAAGGCGCAATAATTCAAATATGCTTTATCGGATTTTTATGAAACTTCGTATACGCGTTTATAATGTCCATGGGAAGCCGTCTATTGATATTCGACTAAATCGGTTGGCCAGTACCTGAATAATGCCCAATTTAGTGCCTTTTATGTTAATATATAAGAAGTCGCGATAACTCAAATATGCTTTATTGGATTTTCCTGAAACTTTGTACACCCATTTATAATGTGCATGGGAAGACGTCTATTGATTTTGGATAAAATATGTTGAACTGTTTCGGAGTAATGCTCAATTTAGTGCCTATTTTATGGCAATATACGTATTCGAAAGAATTTATATAAAAAAAGCAAATCAGTTATCATGACAACATAGTCAATTGTTTTACTGTGATCTTATAAGGCTTTGGCAATTAAAATACAGTTAGCTATGACAACACTATTGCTTTGCATGCGCTTATCAAACTAGACCGTTAAACTGACCCAGGTGGCTAAGATGGTAACGACTTGGTCTCACATTCTGGAGTTCCATGGTTCAAATCCCGAAACCGGCCAATTTGACTTTTTTTTTTTTGTATTCTGCATATCATAATTGCAATCATAACTGAATAAACAAAAACATACTGGCACTTTGTTACATCAGTTTACCTGATTTTATTTCAACATACAAAGGCTTAGAATGTGCCATAATACCTTTCCAATCGCAACTGTGTCGCGACCCATCTCTGCTTGCAAAGAGATTATGACTCATGCATGGAAATATTTCCACCACGTGCACCGAATTCCGCAATGCCATCTGGTGTCTTATGTTGGAAGGTCAAGAACCCCTTGTGGTTCGCGAACCAGTAAATGCCCATGTATGCCGTACAGACTTAACTTGGTGGCCGATTGCCGTTCAGTGCTCGCTTACCCGTCGCTTGAACTAGTCTTCTAAGTTGCGCGTGCTGAGTAATGCAAATATTTCTTGGAGTTAAGACACAGTTTCGCATACTTCTGTGTGTTTTGTTTTGAACAACGTAGTTAAATGCAGTGTTTTACCTAATTGTGTAAAAGAAAATGTCGTCGACAGAGGACATTGACAATGACAGTAACATTTCAGTGAATGTTTCGGGTATTAATGAGTCATTAGAACCGATTTCGCCTGTATCACTAACCGACGCCGCCGAGTGCTCGTCATCTTCGCAAGTGCGGACTCTCTTACTTGATGGAACATTTTTCAAGTACTTGCCTGAAGAGTCTATTGGTAATAAAATCACAGCGGTGTGTATGAAATGCCCAAGAGAAGTCACGACAAACGTTAAAGGATATGTTAATTGTACATCGAACTTTTTGAGTCATTTGAAGCGAAAACACGGAGACCAGTGCGTTGAAGAGTACAAAACATATGTGAAAAGAAAGAAAACTAACGAAAAGAAAAAAGAGGATTCTACAATCAACATCAAAACTAGTAAAACAAAGAAATCAAATGAGAATAAACTTACCCAAGCACAATTCGATGAATATATTTTGAAATATTTTATACACTCCATGATCCCATTACGAGCAGTCGAAGATATATATTTTTCAAAAATTTTTACAGACTTGGAAATTTATGAAATGGGCTTAACTCTATTGAGTCGACGTACTTTAGGACGTCGTATCGATAAACACTACGAAATGCAAGTGACGAAGATAAAGTCGGAACTAAAAGAAGTTGACTATGTGTGCACAACAGTAGATATTTGGTCCGGCAAAAAGAGAAGTTTTATCGGAGTTACAGCGCACTGGATCACACATGATCTACGCAGAGTTTCACTGGCATTAGCTTGTCAAAGATTCAAAGGCGTCCACAGCTACGATCGTCTATCCGAAATCATTCAAGAAATTAATGCAGATTTTGACCTCAATACGAATAAAGTTGTTGCATCAGTGACGGACAATGGCAGCAATTTTGTAAAAGCTTTCAAAATATTCGATGTCAAATTAACCAATATTAATACTGTTGATGAAGCTATGCTAGACTTTCAACCACCTGAAGTCACATCTGAATCAGATGTTGAAGAAGACGAATCATCAAATATAGAGGATCCTGAGAATATTCATTTACTTCCTGCCCATTTTCGATGCTGTGCACATACGTTAAGCTTATGCGCAACTACGGACGCGAACAAAATTCTGAGCGAGCAAAACACCCCATTGTCCGAAATGCATGCTACAGTCATGAAGAAGTGTAATGTTTTGTGGAAGGCTGCAGGACGACCAAAGAGTGCTGAAATAATACAGGACGTATTACAACCAGAGGTGTACATATTCTGATTTTAGCTTGCCTGCCCCTTTGAAATTCTGCAACCATTCACAGCTTTTAACTTGCTTGACTTGAAAGCAAGCCAGATTACAACGATGATAAGAAATACTGTCGCTATGAGTCATAAGCTCTTCATAACTTGGTGGGTTGCTCAGGACCTAAGGAAACTGCAAGGCCTGGCGGAAAGAATATGAAACTGGGTGCACTGGTAAGTCGTGCAGTTACGTAGTTGAGGAACTTCAGATGTATTTAGAGAATTTTACCCTGAAGGAAGCCGAGGAGAAACTAAAATGCGGACAGTTTTAATTAATTATCAATGAACAAAAGTACTAGTCCGGCATGGGAAAAATTTTCAAACATTTTCGAGAAAACATCATAAAATCATTAATAACAATAACAAAAATCCCTTTAGGCAAGCCTACAAGCTGAGGTAGATTTCGAAGTGCTTTTGTTTTAATTTACTGTCGCTGCGTAGCACTCTTCTTCTTTAGCCGTAGCATGACAAACCCGCAATAATAACTGCAAAAAAGAGGAAAGAGAACTTTTTAAAACATTCAAATCTCGCCTTATATGAGAACTATCAAGAAACTAGTTATTGATTTGTAGAGTACTCATCAAGAGCTTTTCAACGATACCCCACAAGACGTAGTTTCGAAAATTTCGAATTTCCATCCCCATACCCCCACCCCCACTCGTACTCCCAAAACCCCCGAATCGTTGGTGTCACTGTGAACTCCATAAGGAGTACTCTAATTTATTCAATCAAAGTTTCCCTCTATACTTCATAGGGGCCGAGATATAAATGTTTTAAAATTTCAACCCCCTCCCCCGATCACCCCCTTAGGCCAATTTTGCTCATTAACGAACTTGTCTGAACTATTGGGCCTAGAAATAACATAATAAAATTTGATTCAAATATCTTGAAAATTACGGTCGCTAGCGTGTAAAGATATATATGCATATATATAAATATATATATATATATATACATATACATATACTGTATATAAATATAAATATCACAATTTTCTTAACAGGCGGTGGTTTCGTACTTAGGGAGGCATGAAACGTAACGATATGAACGAATTTTTTGAAAGTCATTAGGTAGATTTTTCTTCGAAATCTACCTAATAATAAAAATAATAATTGTGTTAAGACGCTAAAACGATTTTTAATACTTTATCCACCTTTTATTTATCTGCATGGTGAATTTCTTCTACCAGCATGTAGAAAAGCAAGAAAGTATTACCTACACTCAGCAACTACAGTGTTTAGCTGATAGGAATGTCGCAAGCTTATTCTGACTTGCCTAGGCTGGGTTTGACCTGACCCATCGGGCTTAAAGAAACCTGCCTGCTTCCTAGCTATGACGCTGGCAACTTGCTTGCCTGGCGTTCAAGCGGGTTTGGGCAAGCTAAAATCGAGATTTGTACACCTCTGATTACAACACACGTTAAGCCGGCCTGGTGAGACAAGATGGAATAGCTTGTTTGATGCGCTCCAGCAAATTTACAACATTAAAGAAAAAACCTTCCTTTTACATAGATCATTAAACATAAAAAATGCTATCAAAGAGAACGAATTTGATTACATACACGAGTATTTGACCTGCACTGCGCCAGTGGCAGAAGCCCTCGACATAATGCAGAGTGAGACCAACGCCTATTATGGGATAGTCCTGCCGTACCTTCAGGCATTAAGAAAAAAACTACACAAAATTGAAAGGAAAAACAACTTTTCTTGCAACCCTTTGATCAAGACATACAGGGAGAGTGTCGAAAAAAGATTTGAAAAAATGTATGACATCAGCACTCCTGAAGCGGAAAATGCGGCTATTGCGGCATTGTCGTACCCAAGATTTAAAAATAAATGGTTAACCTGTTTAGAGTCCGCGGATCGTACAAAACTTCTAAAAGTTTTCAAGACCTGTATTTCCAAACAAATGAATGACGATGTAGAAACATCAGTAGCAACAAACAAAGGTACCGAAGAAAATAGTTTTTTCAACTTTAACTCTGACTCGGACTCCGATATTTCATCGACAGAAACAAACCAAATCTCCTTCGATGCACCACTGGCTAAAGCCGAACTTTTAATGCTGCACTTTTTTGCAGAAGAAAGCCAGGATTTGCAACTCCTCAACAGATATCCTGAGATAAAAAACGTTTTCATTAAATATAACACACCTTTACCATCGTCAGCTGCAGTTGAACGACTTTTTTCTTTTGCAACAATGACAAATCTGCCGAAGAGTCACAAATTGACAGACAGTATGTTCGGAAAGAGAGTCGTGTTAAAATGCAATCTAAACTATTATAAGAAATTATAGTCTGTCGTTATCTGTGTAATCAGGTTTAATTAAAATCATTCATGTGTATTAATATCAGTGTTTTATTTGTAACTAAGTTAACATGTGTATTTCAGTATCTTACTTACGCATTTTGTTATGATACCAGGCCCGTACAGTAGGCCTAGTCCTTTTTAATTGTTAGTTTTTAATTAAATTCATGAAACAATTAAAAATAATCAATTGTTAATTGTAATTTTCCACAATAATAATTGATCAATTGTTAATTGCTACCACTACAATTAACAATTAATCAATTGTTAATTGTGATTTTCCACAATTACAATTGATCAATTGTTAATTGCAACCACTACAATTAACAATTAATCAATTGTTAATTGCATTTTCCACAATTACAATTGATCAATTGTTAATTGCTACCACTACAATTAACAATTAATCAATTGTTAATCTTTAATTGCCTTTACAATTAAAATTTGCCCAACACTGAGTAAGGGTAATTAAATCACGGAGGATGAAATAGGCTGGACAAGTTGCTCGCATGGGGAGAAAATACATTTCTAAAAAATATTGACTGGGAGACCCGAAGGGAAAGGACCACTTGGAAGACCTAGACGTATTGGTAGGAAAATATTAGGATAGATTTAAGAGAAGTAGGATTTGTGAGGGATGGTTGAATGGCGGCTCAGGTAATCGCGGCTATGAAACTTCGGGTTCCATCGGGTTAGGCCTATCTTTAGCTTACTTAGGAATTGACTATTGCCGTGAAGTGAGTGAGTGAGTGAGTGAGTGAGTGAGTGAGTGAGTAAGTAAGTAAGTAAGGAAGTAAGTAAGTAAGTAAGTAAGTAAGTAAGTAAGTAAGTAAGTAAGTAAGTAAGTAAGTAAGGAAGTAAGTAAGTAAGTACATAAGTAAGTAAGTAAGTAAGTAAGTAAATAAAGTAACCATATTTCTATTCCAAATAGACTTTTACAGGTCTACAACAATACTTGGCGATCCGCTAATAGAAGGAACTAACTGTAGATTTTTCATGAAAAGTCACCATACCTTTATAATAAATTAATCATTGAGTTTATCTAAACTGTATAATTTTCTTCATTCTTATAGATTTCAAATGGTTACTCATAGGCCTATAATGTACATATAACGCACTCAAGGGCTACTTACTGAACACATTAGATTTTCCTTTACTCTGTAGGACATAAAATTGAACAAATTCTATATGTGGAAAAACAGAATTCAGTGTCAACAATACTTAGGATCCAAAGGGAAAGGCATATCCCAACAAAATTTCCTAACTCCTCCTATAAGCTGGCATTAGGCCTATTTTCCCTACACGCCTGTACTAAAAGGCTGTGAGTATATTATTTGTTTAACATATTATTATTATTTGTTATCCAAAAGTTTAACCTTATTTTACCCTAGGGCATATTAAGGTTACAGTTATTTATAAACATAAAGCACGAACGGCTGGATAGAGCCGTACTCTGGATTCGTTATACTGAAAATGTATTTAATATGTAGGCCTATATTAGAATAAAGATGCCCCACACCATATCATACAAACATAGGCTATAATACATCTTTAAATACTAAAGCATAACATGTGAAGTCTATATGAATCAAAAAAATAATAGGCCTACGGGACTCAGTGCAAACATCTAGCAGTATCTTCCACTTCTCTTTAGATATTTGAATACAGTATGAAATTAAATAACTGTTCATTAATTACTACAGACTGTGTATTCATTACTTCTTTTTTCCCTGAGTTTTACAGACTTGTAGGTACATTTACGTCGTTCACGCTGCCCGGGCCGTACAGGACCGCGATCTGCAGGGGAAGGGAGTTTATATGGATCACATACATACTTCTTTGGCCAGACAAGGACATGGAGAGGGATCTCCAGGATGAGTATTCAGATCAATCCCGGGGCCATCTCCCAGACAACACGAACACATAGGACGATACACACCAGACGGCCAGAAGATGCCCCGGGACCAGAAAGGCCTAAAGTTCCCCGACATTCGTGTCATAGATGAGGATAAAACCCAGATAAAACCCACATAGAAAACTTGTCCCAACCTGGAATCAAACACGGGCCCACTACGTGAGGAGAGCGATCGGATTCCCTACGCCACAGCGGTGGATTGCATTCATTAATAAGAACACATTTTCGTATTTTTGACATTTTGTTGACTACAGAATAATATCAGTACTGCGAGGTGGCAGCACTGTCTTTTACTCGCATTCGGGAGGTCCCAGGTTCAAATCCCGTGGCCAGGCAATTTGACACGGGTTTTTTCATGGATTCCCCAGTCGTCAAGGCAAATGCTGAATTGGATATTTACATACCACGAATCATCCTCGCTATTCCATCATATATATCCAGTAATATCCGCTTGAGTTGAAATCTATTCCATAAACTTCACCAACAATAGTTTACTGGCTTACTGTATAAACACAAATCCCGAACTCCTGATATGGCCTCGACGCTAAAAGTACTATAAATACAGCTGAATTAAAAAACATACTGCACTTCAGTTCAGGTTTTCTTTCATACAATTGAAAATAGTTCAGCTGCAACCTATTACTAAAAAAATGTTTAGTATTCTGGATATTCTATTAGCTTGTCGAAACTGGACCGATAAAGGCTTTTTGCACTTATATGCGACACAAAATTCTTAGAAAGCTTTGAATCTAGAAGTGTGGAAGGAGGCGCGGAGTGTGTTGTGTGTCACATAACTCTGTGTAATTGCGGAGATACTTGCCTCCTGCCGGGCTAAGTGACTGCATTTTTATAGGTCACTGGATTTAACAGTCTTGTTGACTATTCCCTACACATGAATACAATTACAATCGGCCTTTTAACTCCCCGAGTTAAAGAGCACATTGATGTATATTGTTTAATACAATGTTCCCGACACGGTTCCATTTCCGCCTCCGCCAATTTCACGGTCAGGGCGAGCATACTTGTCATTTATCCTAGACTACATGTCGCGCTTAGAGCGTGTTCACTTGATGCACAAACTGCGTTTTGCTGCAAGTGTTACGCAGAGCGAAACAACGCGGTCGTCATAAAAGCTATGAAAGGAATCTCTCACTAGGTCAATGTTTATTGTATGTTATTGTTGCCCACATTTAGCGAAATTGAGACCACTGCGTAGATTAAGAACAGACATTATCTTTTTACTGTCATTAATCGAGTTAACGCAAATATTACATATTTCACTCATCCCATGAAGGGACACGCCCTACCATCTGACTACAGCGCCATCAACCTCCATTCTCCGAGTTTATCGGCAGATAACAGAACTGGGAACACGATGATTCCATGACATTATTGATGGTTTAATTGATGGCAAGGCTGGATTTAGACCCTTAGATGCTGTTAGCACTAACTAATTTTGCGCCCTCCTTGCACTTGTAACTCAAAATATTAAAGCAATAATCTATATTAATAAAAATGAATTACAAAATGGTTGTTGCCGCATCACTTGAGAACGGCTCGACCGATTTGGCTGATTTTTGTCTTGTTGTGTTCGTAATTGTCAGGACAAGGTTTGTATGAAAGATTTTTTTTTGAAAATCCAGGGGAAAAGTCGGAAATGTGAAATGAGGCACAGTTAGAGAGTTCTGCTGTCAATTGTTTACATAACGAAAGTATTGTTTACGGTGGTCACATAGGGCTTTGGAAACTATATTATAATACTGGGCTTTAAAAAATTCTGATACTATCGATGTAATAAGTACATTTGCGAAAATAATTCTTGAAGAATAAAATCCACGAAAGTAAAGCAGTCACATAACTTTCTCTACCCTCGACATGGAAAATATCATTTTCTCACTTCACATTTTGATGTAGAATAAGCGGTCGTATTGCAGGGACAACTTAAGTGTGTGCCAGTGAGTATGCCATATCGGAAGTCGGTAACAAATCCTATCCACTGATACGTCACTCATAGCTGTAGGCTTTGTATTAGTTGAGAAATAGGGATGTTTATCAGAGGCCCTAAGCATCTAAAAGAAGACAGAATGGGAGGGAACATTTTCAGTCCTACGCGCGCAGTATATTATGTCCCGGTTTTTGGGAAGGAAAGTATGAAAGTGATATTGAGTTTCCTTTTTACTTCAGCCCCGAAACGGTTGTGTGGTAAATAAGAGTAAGAAATACAATTTTCTGTCAATACAATACAATATTATGTAACCGGAATGTCTTTTTCTTCTTATTTGCACTCCTCCCAGGCATGGTGTGCAGAAGCAATGGAATGCAACATTCGACATCCTCTATGAGCCATAAAAAGCTATATCTAGCGTTTTCTGAGGGAATAGTCTGAGTGCCATATGTCGTTCTTCCTCATTTCGAATCCTACAAACATATTATATAGGTCTAAGGACCTAGAGTTTCAACATCGAAAGTTCTCCATAAGTTAATTTCATATTACAAAATACAAAACCCGGGCGACGCCGGGCCTTTTAAGATAGTAGCTTATAAAAAAAAAGTTATTCATTGAAAAATCTAAACTAAGCAAAACTTATAGTAAGAAGGAAAATATTTATTTCTGTATGCTTCCAATTTATTAATGCCTTCATTATATTCTCCTACTTTTCGCTATGCGAAGTATTTGATCGGATATTCATAATCAACTTTACATAACTCATCTCTTATGGAGACAACTGATAAAGCATCCAGTCTGCCTTCTTGCATATTTGTTTTGAGAGGATTTTTAATATGTTTCAACGAGCTGTGCGGTTTGTTTAGCTCCAATCTGCGAAAGAGTGTGTTTTGCTTTGCAGGATAAACAAGACGACACAAGAGAGAATGTTTCTGAATAATAATTTTATTCATTTTTCTTTATATTTTGAAAATTCCTATATATTTAATTTATTAAACAATTTAAACGATAAATTCAACTACTGAACAGTCATGTGATGCTCCCTTCCCTTGATGCCCTACGTGTTTACTTTGCTTATAGGTTTAATCCAGCATTGCTTGATCGGAGCCGCTATTTCTTTATTGCTTAGCTCCTTAGATAATGTAATCACGAGACTGAATACACCTCACTCCATACAATAAAATCCGAGGAGATACCAAAGATCAAAACCAGGTCTGCGGGTCCCTGATTAGCGAAGTTAACCTCTGAAGGATCATTCGTTACTTAGGGTCAGTATAGAAATGAGAATAGGCATACACAGCGCTGAAGTGAAGTAATAAAAGAGATTTTTCAGAACGTGTAACATGTAATGTAAATAATAGGAAGTCAAACCATATCGTCGAATAGTTTATAATTTTGTCAGAAATTTTGGTTTTTTAAAATAAGTGCTAACCATAGAGCTTTTATGTTGCACAGATACTAAAGATTTTAATAAAAATAATTGATCTCTTTATGGTTTTAAAATACGTTGATGGAATTCCTGTACAAATTGTTTTAAAAATTCACAACTTTCATACTACAGAGAGAAAAGGTGTCATTCCATTTGCTTCTCATACGTTATAATGTAAAGGATATCGATCGCGGGGAAATCTAGATTGGAATAGCACCGGAAAAGCACAAAGTGAGAAATAACTTTTCTCGAGTTACACCGTTGAAATAACAACGGTCATTTTCATTTTGTTACATAAAAGTAAATGAAGTTGACAAGTCATTAAATTACCACGTACAATGTAACAATATTTATAGAGAAAGAGTATAATATGACCCTTGTAATTATTCAATGGGGCGAAAAGAAGAGTTAAATGCTTCGATGATTTTTATCTCTTGGAAATGACAAACAAACAAACAAACAAAAAAACTGATTGGAAGAAAATATTGTAAGACGTGACATTAAAGGCATTGAACAATACGAACGTTAAATCTAACTTTTCCTCGTAATCTTATAAAAGAATAGTCCATTCGATTTTCCAATTAATATCAAGCTTCAATGACAGGAATACGAGACTTTAAACAATGATAAAAGAAACGAAAGGGGCGCACAAATGTTCATTGGTTATATCTTTGCATAGTCACTAATCGATTTTGTTCTTTTAATATACCTTTGCAGATGATATCGTTCGCTTAGCTCTCCACAAAGCACACAAACACATTCTTGTTCGTGAAATTTGTCGTCCATACACACTCTGTTGTGGAAGACGTGCAGAGCCAGTCTCAAGACCTCAAACAATGCATGAGGTGTCCGTCCCGTCATAATCATATGTGGCCTTCATACATTGGACGTGCTTGTAATCCTCCGGTGGTCAAGACTGTAACATCATATTCTTTACCCTCTGACCTGCAAGGAAGTCTGGTGATCCTGCCTTCGAACTGTAAGTTAACAAAGAAAACGATCGACCTAGGCCTATAGGTAAAGATTAATTGTGTTTGACTTTGATTCAGTTAGCGAACGTTCTTCCATTTTGTTGTTTGTTCTTAATTTCTTCCGTTGTGGATGTTGTCCGCTAGGTTTTACCTAAATGAAAAACAATTCCCTGAAAATCTGTCTTAAAATATTAACTTCCTCGATATTTGTCCGTTTTCTTCCTGTGACGTATTATTGTTATAACAAATATATATATTTATTTATTGAATGGTTATATTCTCATCATTAGACGAATCACACGTGAACATAAAATAGTGGGCGAAATCAAACAGAATGAATGTATTAAGTGCACATCGTACTGAAATTGCACATACGTATTACTTATGATATAAAATATGTCTCTATCTGCCCGTTTTGAAATCTTTAACATGCTTTAATTATTTTGGAAAATAATCGTATAATTTTAATATTTACTGTTGAGAACGAGCTGGATCTACTTTATGTACCGTATGTAATTAAATTTATGTCATGCATCATGAATGATGCTATAAACTAAAGTATACCACCACAAACACGAAGTACAAGATCAGTAAAGATAATAATAAAAAGAAATATATACACTATATAAAATAATGCTATATCTATTACAGGTAGTTCAATCAAGGCACTAATGTTATTTAAAAAATGTTTGGAGGGCCAGTTATATAAAACACTTTTAAATCTATTTAGTGAAATATAACGAGAACATACTTACGTACTTGATTGATTGATTGATTGATTGAATCCCCTTAAGGGTGGAAGGCGGGTTGGGACGACCCTAAGCACTTCGGCCTTGCGGCCCATTGTGACAACCTCCGGGAATGGAATGATGTGCCAGCCCAACGGCCCCTCGACAACGGTCCCCACCGCGAGCCAACACGGAACTCCCCTACATCCAACAGATACCTCTACCATGCCACGTGTGCCCAGTGATCTCAATATATAAACAGGATACACAACAGCTGTGCTTTGGAATTGCATAAATCGTGACGTTCACTTGTTGTTAAGTTGGCTACACCTTACGTATTGGTGAAGTGTGCTTCCTATGTTAAACATATATTTATGAATGTGTTTTTATTATTTTTCATGACAAAATGGTCAAATATTGCGTGGTATATGGCTGCACAGAGCTTCAGAGAAATGGAAGTGGACTTAAGTTTCACAAGTAGGTTATTTTTGTTTGGAACATTTGAGGATACTGGCCAAATCTGACTTAGCCTCAAGCGTCTTTTTCTTGCCTGTTTGTACAGGTTTCCATTTTCTTGGCCTGATATTCCAAAGAAGTGGGTTCAAGCAATGTGCAGAGAATATTGGTCACCCACAGCGTACAGTACATTAAGCAGCAGACACTTTACACCTGATTGCTATCAGTCATAAGGACTGGTGCACTTGTAAAATTACTAAAAGATGCTGTACCATCAATCTTCAATTTTCCAGGACATCTTCAAAAAATTATTGTTCCAAAAAGACAACTGGTTCGTAACATAGGCGTAACCAGGCCGACCATATGGGGGGGGGAGGTTACAACATCTGGGGGGTATGGAATACCCCCCAGATGTTGGAACCTCTCCCCCTCTCCCAGGGAGAGGGGGAGAGGGAGTCCTCCCCCGGAAAATTTTAAAAATTAAGATGCACAATAACGAGTTTTAAGCTTCCCACGCTTTATACTCGTATTAAGCAATTTATAAGCAGACTTTAAAAAATTGTACAATTTTCCTTTTTTTAATCAATGGGGGGGGGGGGTTCAAACCCCCAAAAACCCTTTCGTTACGCCTCTGGTTCGTAATGTGGTTAGTAGTAGGCCTACTTTAGGTACCATGTAGGAATATAAATTATGCAAAATGTCAGTCATGTAATCATAGTATTCTTATGCATGTAGGCCTAAATTTTTCATGCTAGTTTTTAATTGCAGAAATAAGAGGAAGCAGATGTTTTTGTATAAGACCTCGCTGAAAATTATACGAAAATGGATAAACAGACAAACAGATGATCTCCCACCATCTCCTATCAAAACAGAATTGAGAAAGAACAAAAGGCTACAGACGATTGTCTGTCGCAAGAACAAGAAGATAAATAGCATGGCTAATTAATTTTCATATTTGAAGAAAAGGAACTTCTAAGTAAGCCTACTGACTTAAAGTATTTTGAAATTTTATTTCAGTGGCTTCCCTTTGCGCTAGTCTACAGGAATTATTAAAAAAAAATAATGTGATTTGTATCCAGTACAGTAACGGTAAAGTTGAAGGTCACGGTTTATACATTTCCAAAGCACTTAGAACAGATTTTGTCTATTCTCTTTATATATCGAAATCAAGCATAATATCGCAAAATGAAGGCCTATTGTGAAGTTATTTTAATATTTAAAATGCGAGTGTTTACAACTGTTTACCAATGTACATTCACGCCTGATTGAGATTAAAGAAATATTTTTACCAAACCATTACGATATGAAATTAGTTTTGTTATGTACTTAAAAAAACATCAAGTAGTTTATATTGAAACGTTTCATTCATAAAAGTGTTTTAAAAACGCCAATACATCTTCATAATTTCATTAATACACATGAGTTTGTTAGAAGGAGATACGGGATAGGAGCTAAATTATACGTTCACTTTCATGGCGGACCGCGAACCCTGCCGTCACGATTTTTCATCATGCAGTGCTACCTCCAGTATGTAATAGAGCTCAATGCGTGTGCCGCTGCCTCGGTACCTCTTACAGAGCCCCCAGGTTGGCAGCACACCAGCCAGCAACTTCATGACCACAAGCCACGGGGAGGACGGGAGAGGCCCACAGCAGGTGCTGGGGCGAGGGTAAACCGGAAACCGGGAAAGGAAACGGGATGATTATGAGGGGTACTTACGTACTTACTCAATGGCAAAAGATGATTCCTCAGCAAGCTAAACGAATATTATCTATTTTATGGTTCATTGCCGCGCTTACCTGAGCCCGCCATTCAACCCTATTCTGTGCTAACTCTATCCAATCATCCGGCGCAAATCCTAATTCCCTTAAATCTATCCTAATATTGTCCTCCCACCTACGTCTAGGTCTTCCACGTAGTCTTTTCGCTTCAGGTCTCCCAGCCAATACCTTTGAGATATATCCTTCCTCCCCCATGCGCGCAACATGTCCAGCCCATTTCATCCTCCGAGATTTAATTACCCTTACTATATCTGGTGAAGATTACAGGTCATGAAGCTCGTCTTTATGTAGTTTTCTCCAGTCCCCATTTTCATCTCTCTTAGGCCCAAATAATTTTTTAAGCACCCTGTTATCGAACACTCTCAGTTTAGGCTATGTTCTTCCTGAAGAGTAAGCGACGTCTCACATCCATAGGCTATAATACAACCGGCAGGATAATAGTCTTATAGATTTTTATGTTTAGATTTCTGGACAGAAGACGAGAAGATAAGAGTTTCTGAACTGCATACAAACAAGCATTTCCTGATTTTAGCCGACACTTAACTTCTGCCTTAATATTATTTGTGCCCGTAATGCTTGCTCCCAGATGTCTGAATTTTTCCACTTGTTCGAACGATTTACCGGCTATTCTAATATTTTGTAGAGCATTATTTTGACGTTCGATGACCATGTTCTTAGTTTTTTCTGTATTATTTTCCAATCCAACATTCCTGCCGGCATCAAAAAGGCTTTCTGCATTCTCTCGATTTTGTTTATGTCATCGCCCAAAGAGCAAACGTCGTCAGCATAAGCTAAAATCGGGTGAAGGGTCATTTAATTGTACACCTAACTTTTTTCCTGAACTTTCCTTATGGCATATTAGAAAGCGAAATTAAAAAGCAAATGCGATAGTGCATCTCCTTGCTCTAAGCCGCTTCTAATGGCAAACCTATCTGATATAAATTTCCTTATCCTGACTTTGCTATAGGTTTCATTGAAACACATTTTGATCAGGCTAACTAACTTCTTTGGTATCGCAAACTCAATGAAGATATTGTACAATTTGTCTCGCCTAACTTAATCATATGCTTTTTTAAATCTAAGTATAGCTGATGAACAGACTTATTATATTCCCACTTTTTCTCCAAGATTTGGCGAATACAAAATATATGATCAATGGTTGATCTATTTCGCCTAAATCCACATTGGTGATCTCCAATGATTTCGTCCGTATATGGTGTTAATATAATGCGAACATATGGTAGTTTATTAAACATTGCATTGGCTACATTTTTCATACAATATTAAAATTTATATTATGCTGATATTTTATTGAAAACTCATCAATGTTTTAGTTAGGCCTAAAACAGATTCATAACCAAATACATTAAGGCGAAATTCAATAAATTTTGTAGAAAATTGTATACTTGGAAAGGTAATTCACTAGCAATGTTACAACATCTATATTTTTCTATGTATTTCATAGGGGGAAATAATTGAATAGACTGGGGTTAAAGTTGTAGCCTACGCCTTTATCGTTGTCAAACACGTCAGCTTAGGTAGTTTCTCATTACGGAGAGTAGCAGGAAGTGACCAGCATTTTCTCCCCTGCCCTGCAAACCCCAGAGACACGAAAAATTGAATGCGTTGTTGCTCGACAACTGATCCCACGCTCTTGCCTCTCAAGACAATTCTAATGACTTAAGAGCTGGAGTCGAATTTTCTCTAGTGTGTGTTTTACTGCTCAGGGAATTACTGTTCGCTGAACTTTATACCAGTTCGAATTCCTTACGGTGAAGCAAGTTGCCTTGTTTTCTCTTCTTTGTGGAACATTCCTCAAATTCAGTTCATTTTGAACAGCACCAAAAGATAAAGTTGCAGCCATCATTCTGTACTTTCTTAGTAATTAGAATCAGTATTATGTGAGCGTTTTAGATTTCATTAATACAAATTGGAAAATATGGGTATTTACAATACAAATTATTCAAAAACTGAATTAAGTTATGCATAAGGATTTCGGTTCTCGTACAAAAATAACTTAATTACAGGCTCTATCCTTCATAGACTAGGTACTGCGATTCATCACGTGCGGGAATAACAATAATTTTATTATGGTAGTAAGAAAAAAAACTCTATATTGGTTTTCTGATAAGATGAATAATGTATTCTACGATTTACTTTGATGGAAAATTTGTAACAACCGTGTTTTCACCGAAACATTACGTTTTTGATATGAAACTGATATTTGTATTAAAGTTTTCATGAGAAATCTCACTTATTATCTAGGCAAACTTATCTCATGTTTAGCGTATAAAAATTAAATACTATGGGAAATCAATTGTAATTCAACTTCAAGTATGGATATTTAAAAGTTTATACTTGTCAGCAAGGTATAGGACTTACTGTTATCGTTTTACACATTTAAACTTAAAAAAAGTTTACCATAATCACTTCTTCCTCTGTCACACATATAAAGAAACATTGTTTTTATCTGACTATTCCACCGCGTGTAACGCTTAGCAATTCCGTGGATATAGACCAATCACGATCGTTTATCTTATAATAATGCTTCCTAGTGTCGGAAGGATGCAATTTTATCTGATAAAATGTCAGTTCTTTACTGGACGCTTAAACATCAACGTGCAGTGACTAATACGTAATATGCTGTCAGTGAACAGAATTAAAACACATTATTTTATACAGCATAACTTGTTTAGAAATTAAAATAATGTAAATGTGAGTTGATTAAAACCACAATATCGATTCGTTGCAAGCTAGTTCGTATGATTTTATTGCGTATTGACGGTAGCAATCTACGACAATGCCCTCTATCTTGTGGTACGCACTATTGGTTGCATTGGTGACTCGAATTAATTCACCGAATTCACAGAAAATTGACAACAAAATAAAATAAAAAATATTATTTACAAAATCCGTTGCACTTTTTCATGGAATAGTCTTAATAAATCCTACACGAGATTACGAGTTTCATCAGGTAAATTTGCTCGAACTTCGCTCTCGCAAATATATCGATAAATTTGTAATCTCTCGTGGGATAACTTATGACAATATAATCGGGTGTCGCCTTAATTCGTGGTTAATATATAGACTAAGATAATATACCACCTTTTTTTATTATAAAACAATACAAATCTTACAAATACATTTTCTTTTGAAGCCGCCAGCTAAGAAAAGGTCGTGTTTAAGGGCTGCAATTATCATATCTTAATAAGAGAGAACAGATAAATTTTAAAAATATTACTTATTCAAAAGAAATAATGTATAAGCTAAAAAAACAGTTAAACAACAATTGTTACAAAAGAAATTTAAAATAGGGAGTTCAAAATTGCAAAAAGAAAAACAATTACAAATATGCTTACCTATATTTAGTCATTTATACATAGAAAGAGGTCGAAGAAATTAAGTTGAAGCAAAAGAAAGGCAAAACTTATAAGATTTGATGATTAATAGTAATAGTTTTAATGTGTTTAGGTAAAATCAGAAATATCAGTAATAAGAATATTCAAACCATTATCAGACCAGGTAATTGCTCATGGTAATTTTGTTTCTGCAAAATGAAACATGGCGTTTCTTCTAAACTATGAACTACAAGATGCAGAAAGGGCATATCTAGCAAAATTTTCGTTAATAATTTTTTTTTCATCAATCGATAGCTGGAATGTAGATGTAAAACTGTACAGAAAGAACACATATATTCCTAAATTTCTTAAAACACTAGCTGACCCATCAATGCTTCGCATTGTTAGATTTACATATACAGTACAGTATAATAGGTTAAGTGAACACAATTTAAAGTCGGTTTGAATGTCTTCTATAAATCACCAGCCGTCCAGCCAATACGGTGGACGTATTTATATTCCACATACTTCTCCACCCGTAGTTTACTCTGATATGTCTTAACAAGTTTAAAATTTTGGCAAACATACAATTTTCGCTCCTCTCACGCAGCGGACTCCGGTTCGAATCCTGGTCGGGACAAGTTACATAGGTATGGTTTTTCCGGGATTTTTCCTCACCTGTGAGACAAATGTCTGGAAAAGTTTGGTCCTAGTGGTCCCCGGATATCATCTGGCCGCCATTGTCATCCTCATCCCATCCTCGCCTTGTACAGGGTGAGTGTGTTAATGGTGTATCTCGTCCTATGTGTTTGTGTTGTCTCGGAAGTGGCCCCGGCATTGGACTGATCACTCATCCGGGGAGGCCCTCCATGTCCGTGTCTGGTCAAAAAAGTATGTATGTGATCCGTAGATAATCCCTCTCCCGACAGGTCATGGCCCTGTAAGGCCCTAGTAACGTGGATCGCTTAAATTACCCCAAAAGGGAGAGGTAAAAACTAAGGTAAAGATAGAGAGATAATATAAATTAATCAGGAAATTATATCTATTGATATTGTGTGAACTATCTTTCGCAAGACAGTCCTAAGCTAACTATAAGAAAAGAGTTCAACTCTTAAGAATAGAACCCAGGACCTTCTAAATTTACTTCGTGTCACAAAATAGTTGATAATCATTTATAGGAATTCTATTGATAGACTTTCTCATAATTTATATCTATTAGGCCTACATGAAATCACAGTGTCATGCAAAGCCACCAGTCTGAAAAAAGAATGTTATCATGGGGATTGTGTACATGCAGTATGAATTTATTCCTTTTTGTAAATTCAGAAATTACATAACTTTACAACTCTATTTTGGCCCTTAGAGACCTTTAGAGGTCCAAGATTTTGAAATCCTTTCTTAGTGAGCATCTACAGCGTATGAGCAATGCCTGTACCAAGTTTCACGTTCCTAGGCTGTATAGTGTTTTAGATACTTTGATCAGTGGGCCAGTGAGTCAGTCAGTCAGATTTAGAGTGAGCATATTTAACACAGCTTTCTGGGTATATTGAAAATTTTCAATTTTATTACGTATGCCCTGAAATTTTTCAAATTTTTATCTTGTATTTTTACAATGCTTGAAGAAAATAATTTTGATAGGTTTTTATAGTAAAAAGATAACAATGCAGTCTTATAAAGCTGTTCGATTTTAATAACCTTGAATTCAATGTATGAAAGTTTTGCAGGGTAATCGATTTGCTTTTCTAAACATTTTTTGTTAGTCTCTTTTGAAGTAAAATTCGTTTTAAACAAATGGTCCTGGATATGAAACGCCAACCAAGAATTCCATATTAATAATTCAAACCTTGTTCAATTATATTTACTGTGTTAAGGTATGTTGCCTGATCCTTGAGCTGTAGCGAAGAAAAAACAGGTGTCCAAATAATATGTTCTATACGGTGTTCGCTTGTCTTACAGTAAAGTCCAGGCTAACGAGAAAAAAGAAAAAATTCTACTAAGCTAAAGAAAGCACACTGATCAGCCTATTTCAAATCCTCGGAGCTAAAAATGCATACAAAAAAAAGACACAGTCGCGAATTTTTCATACTTCAACAAAAAAGTTCCCACAGAAAGAATGCTGTAGTATTTAATTTACGTTCATCAAAGTGGATTCAACTGGTGTTTTCCAAGAGGTACAAGAGTCATTTGAATGAAATGCCTACACGAAGGTCGGCGAGGAGCAGTAAAACTTAAATTGAGGACTCATGTCTTCCCTTTTCCTTTACTTGAAACGTCAATTTAAATTACTGCCGTGTTAAGGTTTATGTTACTGCAATTTAATTATGTCGGTACTGAGTCCATTCCAGAAGAATACTGGGTCGTAAACTTCTTGTAGTGGCTACTAGTGTCACTGTTTCCACCTTCGCCAATAAAACTGTGAAAGTTGTCCTAAATGGTACATGCCATATCATAAACTCTAATGTAAAATGTCATGTCGCTTACGTACAAAGTAGGAATTACTTTACAGTGCATTCATACAATATGTGATCGCAAGGACTTACACATTTATGCAGAAAACGCACTGAAAATTGTGATTTTTTTGCACAAGAAATTCCCAATATGAAACCATAAATTTCTCCAGTAATCAATATTTAAGGTAGCATTGGCTACATATGTTAAAAAATTATTGCGGACAAAAGAAAATGTTCTAATTCGATTTATTTTAGCAAATTTAAACGCATAATTTAACAAAGATCTAGTTACCCAATAGCAAATTCACAGGAAAATATACTTACGATAAAATGCACATTATTTTCCAATCTGAATAAAATAATTTGTCATGCAGAGGTTCCTTAAAATGGTGTGGAAAATTAGATAGCCTACTAAACTGCAATAATTTATATTTAAGTAAAACTTTCAAAATATGATAAACTGGAATATTTGGATAATTCAAAACAAATTAAATAAATAATAACTATCTAAAGAAATGGATTAATAAACAGATAATAAACTCATACCGATATGGTTGTAGCTAAAATTCCATTGCATTTCAAATAATTTCCAAAATATTCCTCAAATTTTAGTCCAATCTTCCGAAATATATATATATATTTTTTTTTCAGATCTGGCGAAACTGATTGGAAGAGACAGCGGACACTTAAGCCTATGTTGCATGTTTAGTCTAAAATTCAAGTCAAATACAGAGCGAATCAGAACTCTACCGACAAACTTTCACAAGTTGTTCAGGGATGTTTCTGAGTGTTCTTCATATAAGGAACCCATGGTCTCCGGTGGCTCAGTACGAGAGTAAATGCATTGCTTTCATTTCTAATCTAACTAACTTTGTACTACCCACTTTACACACTCTTTAAAGTTATTGTTCAAAATGTCGATCCCCATGATCACGACAAACTTCACAGCGACGCCTCATGGACTATCGCACACGCTCTAGCAACCCAGTAGATTGGCGCACGTAGTCAGCGGCTGAGGCGTCGCTGATCATAGGGTCGACATTTTGAACAATTACTTTAAGCAGCGTGTAATTTAGGTTGTACAAAAGTACTTAGGTTAGAAATGAAAGCAATTGAATTACTCGGTACTGAGCCTCCGGAGATCATGGGTTCCTTATGAAAATCACTCAGAAAACATTCCTGAACAACATATGAAAGTTCGTCGGTAGAGTTCTGATTCATCCTGTATAAGTAATAAATATAAGTCGTATTTCTTCAAATTCCGTATTTCTTCAATTCAAAATATGGGCTAATGATTTGATTGATTACCAAGTCTCTACATATCTCCAAAATAATGAATCAATAAAAATTATTTCCGGCTAGAATAATGATCGGTATTATCACCTACCCGAGTTAGTCCCTACGACATTCAATAAAACTCAAATTACTCACTACCATTATAACATGTTATAAACTACAGTCTAAAATGTACTGTACCATCCTTGACAGGATAAATCGCAAATGGACTTATTGTAAACAACATTAGCTGTCCAGGTAAACAACGCCTTTGAGATCTCGAAATAAAATGACGCAAATTTAATCAATTTCATGTGTCCATAAATACAAAAAGACGACGGTTCCGTAACGAGATATTTCTACTGTCTGATATCCTACGTATAACTCGATCGGTAAGACCTGAGCCAAACACGCGCAGATAGCTTATCGTCCGCGGTAGCAATGAAGTAAGTGCAGAAGAGAATGCATATTCTGTACTATTTATTCCAAACTATGCGGTTCATAATAACCCGTAACTATTGAAAACAAAAATAAAGTGAATAAAGTATTTGTTTTTTTAGTTATGAAATATTATTTAAGAAATGGTATGTAACTCACAGAATTTTCCTGTTGGGTCTTCGCTATTGAATGCCGTGAGGCTAACTAAGATGTTTTTACACAGTCTGTACAGTATGAACTAGCACAGAGCATCACGCGCTATGTAGGTCAGGCAGGTCTAGATTACGTCATCGTAGACTACTATGCAGCCGTTTGTTTGGCTCAGGTCTTATCCACCGAGTTATACTTATACTGATTTAGCGTGGAGTCAAACAGTATTTGATTGAATGTACAAGTATTTTTCATATGAAAAGCCTTTTCCTTCACCGCCAATCACGTGTACGGGCTAAAGGACTGCCGCTTGCAGTAAGAGTCTTCCCTCCGTCTCGCCGTCTCTGATTGGACCGCGTATCTAAGCAGGAGAAGGAAGAAAGGGCTTGTCATCTGCAAAACAGGTAGGTGTATCTATTAAGTGTCAGTATGGTACTTTATGAGATTGTGTGGGGGGCGGGAAAAATGTCTGTCCATCTGTCCGTCCGTGTGTCTGTACGTGCGATAACTAAAATACGCTTAATCGGATTTTAATGAAACTTGGTATACGCATTTATAATATTCATGGGAAGAACCCTATTGATATTGGTCCAAATCGGTTGACCGGTACCGGAGTAAAACCCAATTTAGTGTCTATTTTAAAGGCGCGATAACTCTAAAACGCACTATCGGATTTTAATGAAACTCGATACTTAATGAAACTCGGTATACGCATTTATAATGTCCATGGGAAGACGTCTATTGATATTAGACCAAATCGGTTGGCCGGTACCGGAATAATGCCCAATGCGCGATAACTCAAATACGCTTTATCGGATTTTAATGAAACTTGGTATACGCGTTATAATGTCCATGGGAAGATACCTGTTGATATTTGACCAAATCGGTTGACCGGTATCGGAGTAATTCCTAATTTAGTGCCTATTTTATGGTATTATATTAGAAAGAATTTAAAAACTGCAAATCGGTTTTCCTGACAACATATTGTTTACACTTATCATATACGGCTTTGGAATTTGCAATACACTTAGCCATGTCATATTTCTTTGCATCAGACTAGTCAGATGTTTATTTCGTTGATCAAGTTGAATACTGTTTATATACAGAAGGTATATTACTATGAAATAATTAGGCCTAAGTACATTAAGTGGAGTTCTTCGCCATTGATTTTGTGAAATGTTGACATATTTTAAGAATGTCTTATATCAGTGTATATGAGTTCCAGAAGCCCTGCTTAATGAATCGATCTGGAGCTTAACTCGGAGACAGATTACAAAAATAACTTATTTTGTTCATAACATAATTGCAATTAACTTATCACTGATTAAATAAAAGCATCTTGGCACTTTGTTATATCATTTTACCTGATTTTATTACAAATATGTATTAATTATTACTGCATACAGTACTTGTATTAAACGTTCGCACGGACCCGCATGCATGTCTTATGCCGGGTTTCCGAAACGTAAGATATCTACTAGATGGCATTATTCAATCCGTAAGCGTTTCTGAAACGTTCGATAGCGGCTAATCGTTCTATAAAACGCCCTACAAACTATCGCACCACAAATCACTAGATATCTGGCGAAACGGTAGATAAACACGCAACATGGCGGAAATGCGAAACATATATGTTGATGTATGTTTTGTTATTATGTTAGCATTTTATCTTACTTTATGTTACTAGCTTGTTATGGTATTAAAATTAAAAGTAGTAATGAAGCTGGCATTGGTTATTAATTTGTGTGTGAAATAATACTGTACTAGAAAAAATGTATATTATCGGTTAGATGAACTTTGTTATAGCCTAGGCTATTAATGTATCCATCGTTTATGTGTATTAATTTCATTTTCTGTTGTAAGTTAATACTTTTAGGAAAACATCCCGAATATTAATTCACATCATATTTTCTTGCTGGTCATCTTCAATGCCAGATCCTATAAGGCCTACGTCTATACAGAAGAAAATATTCCCTGAAAGAAATACAGCAATCCTTTCAAGAAGTAGCCTACGATGACATTCAGATTCGGAAAAAATGTAGCTTAAGTATATTAATTTTATTTTCTGATGCAACACTTTATGAAGAAAATATTGCGTTTTTACAGCACGAATATTAATACATAATCATCATCTTTCTCGTCATCTTCATCCTGAGGCAATAATTAGGCCTAGAGATGTGTAAAACAAAAAGTATTCCCTGAAAGAATTAGATCTTTGACGATATTGAGTTTCGGAAAGAATCAGGCTGTCAAAGCAATGACCTATGGATAAATAGGTCATCATATTAAATAAGGAACAACTGCAAGCATGCCTTTTTCAGCGTTAAATTGCCCATCATTAGAATTGGGAACAACCATCGAAGCATTCCTTTCTGTGGTAAATTAGCTATAGCTTAATTAATGTGTTACGTTTTACGCATTATGTTGTCAGATTGTGATGGGTGACATTTTCTCTAATGCACAAGTCTAGAAGTCGAAATTGCCGAAGTTTCTCTCATATTTTACATTGCTTTTTCTTGTCAGCTGTTTCTCTGGTAAAACCAGACAGAAAATTCAGCCATTTTGAATACATAGCAAGAAGCGCTCGGATTGGTTGCTACACAATCACGGCCAATATGATATTACAGTAAGCACCGTGTCTCCATCTATTGACAAAGTGCTCAACTCATTTATCTGGCATTAGCTATTTCTTGAGCAAATTCGCTTTCGGAAATGGGAAGGTGTTTATCGAGTCTATAAATGTATAGAATGATTAGCTGTCTAGAAGATATCTGGAGCTTTTATGCAACCGGGCCTTAGTATGTCAATAGATTAATTGTTTAATTAAATTATTTATTTATACAATTAAGTTATTAATTAAGCTAATTAAAGTTATTTATTCAATAACTGATATGAATTTTAAAATTTTATACATCATGTAAACACACAAAGTTTTAGTAGTAGTAGTTTACAATTCCCTATTTTCGCTTACTTCTGAATAGGCCTACTTCCTCTTACATCATATTCTTAATTAGCAGGAACTGAAGATGACCTGAGCACATGTCGGAATGCATTTTCTGTATAACATTAATTCACACTGATCGACCTTCTGGGAGAAAATGTGACTTCTACATAAGATATCACACATGAACTTTGGGACAAGCACACTACTACAGCAACTCATATTTTAAGGAATCTACATAGTGAAGTGATAAACACCAGTATTGGTGCATCTATATTTTATTTAATATTTTATTATGATTTAGGTCTATCCAATGCCAATTCAATTCAGGCCTTCAACGATTTTATGCTTTTAACTATTATTGGAACTAGGCCTATATATGGACATATATTTTAAAGACCCTTCATGAGCTACTAACAAGCTTTTAAGTATCATATAACTGTCAATAATAGGCCTATACATCCAATAAATTAATATTTGTTCCTCAGGAGCCTTCAGTGTGTTTGATTGTTAATTTATGCAGGGGTATAAGGCAATGAATATTCCAGTTGGCCTACACTATTATTATTTTGTTATTATTATTACTTTTACTACTATCATTATTAGAAAAGAAAATACTGTATTATAAATATAAACGAAACTGTTTGCCTATTTGCAAGTTGCCATAGGACATAGCTTATCAGTTTCATCTAACAAGACTAATGTTACGTAATGGTGTACACAAATATAAACAGTTTAACGGTATCATTCCAAACAGAAACTCACAATTAATTATCGGCGTACATATTGTGATTTAAGATGAATATCCAATCTACAATGATGCTTCCACTTAGATGTTTGGTTTTACTTTCTCGCATATACGTAGTATAGAGAAAGTATCGTGATCGTGACAAAAAATCGAAATCGAGATAACACCGGAAATACATGTTTCACGGTGCCTAGAAACCGAAAAATGTGTTTTTGGAATGACGTCTGTCCGTCTGTCAGACCATCCGTGGACAAGCACAACCGGTAAACGGTTCATTGTATTTACTTTATTTTTTGAATTAAGGACTTTTTTCGGAATTTTATCGAACTGTCCACAGTTTAAGTTTTATAAGTGAGATATTATAGGGACTTTTCATGAAAAAAATTTGAAAAATTGGCTCTAACGATTTTAATAAAAGTGTAAAATTTGAAACTCTTGTCTATGGCTATTAAAATGACTATATCCGTTTTTCTGCAAAAATGATTTAGGGGGTACTTTACTCGTATCCATTTTCAATGTTTCTAGATTATCTCCATTACAGTATGCGATACATGAAAACCTACAGCAGTAAAGTTGTAGAAAAAATAAAAATGAACATTTTTTGTTTAAAACATTTCGTTACACACCTAATAGATATCAAGATAAACCGAAATAATACAGCTTAAATGCGAATTTCAGAGCAAACATATCAATTAAAATATGAATGACATTTTGTTGCCCATAGTAACATGAAAACTATAATTGTTAAATGCAGTCAGTTTAGCTCAGTCGTAATGAACACACCAAAACCAATAGAAGAGCGTTTTTTCAAACGCCGATATCTACACGGATTGCTCAGTGCCAGAGGTGACTAAGTGCCATCAAGAAAAGTGCTAATATTTGTGTGTATTGACCAGCAAAGATCGTATTTTATTTACGCCAAACATGACTAGCAGCCATTACTGTGTCTGTAACTGATACAGCAAGGCTGTTTGTCATGTTTGGCTTAGATAGAATACGATCTTTGCTGGTCAATACACACAAATATTAGCACTTTTCTTGATGGCACTTAGTCACCTCTGGCACTGAGCCATCCGTGTAGATATCGGCTTTTGAAAAAACGCTCTTTTATTACAGCGAGGTGGTATAGGCTAATAGGGAAGAGGTCCTGGGTTCAAATCAAACTTCGTGGCCACCAAATTTACCGTAGGCTCTTGTAACAAAGCATTCATGCAGCCTTTGCTTCTATTGTTCGGCTACATCTCAATGTATCCTGCATTTTTGCCTTTGAGATTGAGGAAAGCATGCAAACCCCAAGTTATTATTATTATTGTTAATATTATTGTTATTATTATTATTATTATTATTTCACGATAAAGGCATAAAACATAAGGCTCAACCGTGATGCTTTCCATTCTAGATACTTGTTAGTTTTATGAATAAAATAAATTAATTTACTTTTTCTGTGCTAGCCTTTTAACACGTATATGCGAGAAAGTTTTTGCAACATATTTTTGCACCGTTTATTTGTATTTGTAATTGTACAACTGAGCGATAGATCCTCGGGAGCCAAACAGAAGTTCATTCTGAAAAATGACGGCCACCAAATCTTGCGCAGTGTTTTTCTTTAAGGAATGGTATGCAGCTTTCGTAGATGCTATTTTTTTCTATGTCAACATTTCTGGCTTGTTCATCGCCACTGGATTCATTATTACTATTACTATCATCGAAAGAAATTTATATTCTTTTACACTGTCTTAAAAATATTAATATTGGTGGAAAAACATGGAAAAATATAGCATTTGAATATAGGTTGGTTAATAACCTCCAATTTATATCATTGCAAACTAAACGCAATCCAACATAATTTACGATTCCTAGCCTCAGCGAAAGTATATACATATCTATAAAAAATTATGAAGGCGTTAACGCTTAAGCAAAGATGGATTAGATTTTAAACAATGCACACACTGCTATAAAACGTTAAAATTTTAATCTCAGAAAACTTCCTAAAACATTTTAAATCCCCCAGAATATTTTTCTTACTTTACAGTTTTTAGTCCTCACAAGAACTAGGAATTCGATATGAGATGACACCAACAAATCTCACATGGAGAAGCTACAAGGGGCAGTGTCTCTTATAACTGGAAGTCACTCTCCATTAAGAAAGCAGTAATATCTATTGTTTCTCATAATTTAACAATACGCGTAATTACTTACATTTATATTAAATTAAACCTGTCCCTCTGCCCTCTCTCGGAAAATAAGCGTAACAAAACTCACATAGGTAACAGAAACCTCCACTTGGAGGCCCTTCGCCCCAACATAGGGGATAGAGGAAACCAGATGCAGATGCAGATGCAGATATTGAATTAAATTAGCCAAATATCTCACGTCATTGTTAGTCCCTAAGTGGGGATCTTACTGGTCTGAATGGAGTTTTTTCTTAGATTCCATATGTAAATTATTGCAAACATTTTTTTAAGAGAAAATGGTATATTCATATGAACAGACGAGGCGGATGTTTTCTGAGTTGTTAGTATAGTTGAACAGCATGTTGCGGCTTACATTTTGGTGCAGTGAAGTCACATAAATTGTTTAGATTATTGTTAGCAACTGGTGCTACGCAATTCATGTTGGATAAATACACATCGCCACACACGTAACACCACCAATATTAATAACAGTTTCCAATGCAAATTTCAGTGCCGTGAATGAACTAAAATGCCGTGAATGTACACAGATATTTTAATGTAGACCGTACATCTAACTAGTGTACCAAAAAATATTTTTACAATTAAGATAAGATAAAATATATCACTTCATTTGCTTTCACCTTCAAATTAATTGTATTTCATTATTTCTGTACATTATTGTCGTGCAATCTTAACTAGAATAAAAAAGAGAATCAATATCAATAGAGTTGCCAAAATTATGCTGAAAATTTGGATATTAGAATTGTTTTAACAGATATACATAGAGATTAATTAACATGTACCCAACTTTTTAAAAAATTATTTTATTTATTTATTTATTTACTTGGCAGGAGTAACTTACACATTTTCTAAATATGAAATTATACCTAGACCTCTCCATAATATTTAAATAAATTTAGTGAGTGCTTAAATTAGACTGTCGTAGATGTGATTTATGTCAGTGACATCCAGTGAGTATTCCCTTACTTATAAGGCAAATAGCATCACCAAATTTGGCATGCATATGGCAGTGGGATGTGCCAATATTCTTGATAAACTTTATGATTCTAGCTGTCCCATAATTGTGTCAGAAATGACATATTGTGTGAAGTGTTCAAAATTTACTTCAAATAAAAATTTAACCCTATCTAAGCTTTACCGATAGAGATACGACAGGACCAAACTTTTAGATCTCAAAATCCGTTATTGCTGATGACTTTTTTGTATGACTTGCCGTTTAGCTACTATAAAAATCCAAAAAACGATCTTCACAGATTTTAAAGTTGTGTGCCATTTGAATGTTTCTCGGGGGTGAATTGAACTTTCCGGAATTTTCCTACCGGTTTCAGACTAAAAGCTATAAGTAAGTGAGATTTCAAGTTTCAGGCTTGTATGGGAGTGGATAAACAGTTATGTCAGTGAGTGAGTGAGTGAGTGAGTGAGCAAGCGAATTAGCCATGCGGCTTTAGCCTACAGTGTAGTGTTTTAATGTAAATTTTAATGCCTAATCTCATGCAAGTTTTTTTACTAATTATATCCTACTGCAGTATACACTTGTAAAGGTGTTTATAATAAGATATAAATTCCATGCTTTTTATCGCATAGTTCTTTTGATTGCGACTGATCTTATCGGTTTTTTTCTTTTGGCATGAACTATACTCATCTAGATCAACTAGTTCTGAGAAATGAAGAAATTTGTACAATTCAGAGCAATGTTGTTTTCCACTATGCATTAAAGAGGTTATAATTCACGTTAATTGGACGATTAACCAGTCGAGAGTAAAGGTCTGTTTTAACTAAGTAGTTTGCTTTCTTGTCTCTTGAAAGCAGTTTTCCTTCAGTTTTTATTTTAAATTAAGAAGGGCTTCTGTAGTCTATGTTTAAGTCAATGATCTAAAGAGGCAGGAGAACCCCGAATAGCTATTTCTTAATTAGAAATAGCTCACGTTATAACAAGATTTCAATATACCTGACAAATATACTGAATTTAAGACTATAACTGGTCAAGACTGAATATAAAGCTGGAGTTCTGGTAATAAGCACCTTCTGTGCACGGGGGTCTGGATTTCACATAACAGACAATTCTGGGTCGGGATATTCGGCTAACGAAATCCTATTTCATATGTAAAGCATATTAGGATATATTAAATTATAGGTCCAGCTATTGGCTACAATAGTCGTTATCACAAACAAGCGGCTTTTATCCATCATCTAGAGGACGATTAGATATAACCAACTCCAAGAGTGTTCCTTTAACAGGTTCATGCCCCAGTACGAAAATCTATGAGAGGATTCTATTTCTGCAATATAAGAGGAAGGGCACCAATAAAAACAGAATATACGGACTAGCTTGTATACATGGTTCACGGTTCTGAATTTAAACCAGAAATTAATGCTGACCCCACTTCCAAGAAAAATTTATAACAATGTGTCCTATTCGCAAATAGTTCGCTATATATTATATACGTATATGATATACGTTTTTTAAACAGCTTGAATTGAAAGTAGATCTTTTAACGCAAGAAACACGAAGTAAAAGTTGCACATTATCGCACTAGTGCTATCAAATCTTATGCCGCTGGACATTGGTACCAACTTCAGTATCCGTCACATAGAAAACACTTTTAGTTTAAACTATCTGGATATGATTTTTAAATAGGATCAATCTGATAAAACTTGAAAATGTTAAAATTTATTATGTCTTTTTGAATGTTAAATTTTGCATGATGGTCGCAAAAATTGAGAGAGAATAAGCCTATCTATCAACAATTGCAGTAATTTTACTCCTCACATAACCAAGAATACACAAAGAAAACACTAAATGCTTTGTATAGGCCTATGCTAAACGAGCTGTACACTGCTCAGAAAGTGCTAATAAATTTTCGGATTTCCTTAAGGATGTTACGCTTGTGATAAAGATCGTATGCATAGCATAATTTAATGGTCTGTATGATGTATGATCGTAATTGAAGGATCACATGCAAAAATATGTTTCTTTATTTATGAGTTATATATTATTTTCAAAATAGAGAAACTGTTGTTGAAATTGTCTGTAGAATGCTAAGATTATAATACTACTATTTACATAACCTTATTTAATAAACTTATATATTGTTTTTACTTCAAAATGAATACTTTACGTAACAATGTATCTCGCTTGTACGTTTCCAGTGGGAATAATGTTAACTATTTTGGCAGTCGTTTATTCCTGCTTCCTGTGTGTACGAATCGTGCTATAGGCTACGTTGATGTGGTAGTTTGTGCCGTTTAAGTATGTGTGTAATGATTTCAGGTAGCGAGACGCGGTGGTTTCATTTAGGTTTAGGCCTACAAGAAAAATAATCTGCAAAATTGTGAGTTACCAAAAAAGAGCCCCCCACAAAGTTAAAAAAATACCGTCTTGTGTGGGAGGATGACCCAGAATTTCGTACTAGACAGCAAAGGACCAATTAGACCTATATGATTGAAAAACAAAATTAATTAGGTATATTATAATCTCACTGAAAGTATAACTTCACAGTATGATATGTATGATATTTTTCAGGTAGGTTGTTTGATCTATTTGCGGTGATTTCCTAACAACCCTAGTTAAATCAGCCTTAATCAATCAATCAAGCAACTTACCCATTAAGCAACATTAGTTACAATGGGCATCGCCAATTACATAATAAATAACAATAGCAACAGTATAAACTCACAGATTAAAAATTAAAAAAAAAATAAACTCATACAGGAAACTCTTAAGGGCTAGTTTCGCTCAAAATTAAAGGAGATGAATATCATTGACATATATGTGTCAAGACTGATGCCCTCCGCTTTGAATAGTTCAACGATGTAGTAATTATTGATAGATGTAATTTGTTTATGGGTGTGCGAAATTATGCAGCTTACAAAAGTCCTTCTGCAAATTTATCTTTTGTTTACGAGCTTGTCGCATTTCCAGGTAATGGTTTCTTGTTTCAAAAAACTTCGTTTACACAGAGTTCGTAAGCTTCCATCGCCGGTGTCACATACTGAATAATGCATCCTAATAAGTAATAACATTAACAGAGACGACAGTTACAGGATCAGTGATATCTGGCGGGAAACACTCTCAAAACTTCCAAGAATGCACCCACTGATGTCACGATACTTCGCAAATAGGCACTTCGTTTTAGTTTGATTCACTCTCCGAAGGACACGGCAGGATGTCCGAATTGTTAGATTTTAACAATACGAGCGGCCCAACCCGGATAGCCAATAGCCTACAACCCGTTTATATTAGTTTAAACGCTCTACAATCAGGCCACGAGTTCAGGTACTTTGTACCCTGGGAAAAGCTTTCATTTTTTGTTGTATTTGCCCCTCATCCACCCTACAAAAAACTGCTTTAGTGTTAAGTTTGGGTTATACCCAGTTCCAACTATTAGTTTTCCGGTAGCATTTTATTACTGCGAGTAATCCAATCACTACCTAGGCTACACGACAAAAACTAAAAATATTTCTTTTCTAAAATAAAAGTAATTACGTTTTGGCGAAAAATGCATGAATGCTAATGTAGGTCTAATTTACAAAAAAAAAAAAAAGCCTGAAATTTTTAAAAATAGTTTTATTGTGTAATATAGTCAATATTTGAAATTTTACAAAAATATTTCATATATTTTGTAATTTTAAAACATATTATGCTGAATTAATTTAATTATGATAATAAAAATAGGTATTACAAGTATATTAAAGCCAATATTTTTCGAACAAATACATTTTATTGCCTTATTTCTACTTAATAATGAGAATCTAAAACTCAATCTAACATTTCTCATTGTTTCTAGTTTATTTCTTTTAAATTCAATTGGCATAATGTTTTTAATTTACTAGTTATTTTCTAGATTTTCTCTTTGCAAACTCATCTACAATTTCTGAGAAGTTAGTTTTCAAAGTTATATCTGCTGAGAAAACAGTCATTCAAATCCTGTAAACTGCATGTTATGTCCGTTTGTATTGAAGGGCTGTTTACATTTATATATATATATAAAAACTTCCCTCTAAAATATTTGGCGCCCTTTCTAGGCTTGCCGCCCTGGACAATTTGTATTATATTGAAGCAAGAGGTTTTAACACACTGTATACAACGTAAATATTTAAAAAAAAAATCAGTTTTACGAGTTCTGGTCAAACTATAAGTTGTTACAGTAAACGTTATATGTCTATAAACTTACAGTTTGTGAAAAATGCGAGGTAGAATAAAACCCGTTCTAAAGGCAATGCTGTGAGATGGACTTTTTGTTGGTATAATATCCCGCGAGCAAATTCAGTCTGCACAACCTGACATCGGGTGTGAATTCCCTTATCTACGAGAATTGAGCTTATCTCGACACTTTTAGGGTTATGTTTACATTTTTGTTGCAATTTCCCGCCTCTCTCATGGCAAATATTTTGCGAGTGGGAACCAGCGATAACGCGTTCAAGTAGAGGCAAGTAATTTATGAAGTGGATTTAGCACGATAACCTCCAACGCGAGCCATATCAAGATAAGCAAACTGTTTTAATTATTGCAACTAATTAAAAACCTTCACCGCCTATAATAGCTGTTTTCAAATAAGTTCCGTACGTAATACCTTCCAATGCTTTCCTGTATGGACAAACCATGAATAAAATATTAATAGCTTTAGAGCGTGCTTGAATAAAAAAACTTCACCCCTTTTTACTTTCCTCACTAGGAAAGAATAATTTTCCGTGACCCGAAAAATACGAAAGAACCGTGTTTATATGAACTCTGACGGGATAAGGCTAAACCTAAAGCTTACAAACTCACATCGGCCATTCTCGTGAGGACGTGAAGTCAAGGCCAGGGCAGACCATTGACGTAACCAAGTCCCGACTTTGCACCCTGAAAAAAGTTCTGTATAACCCCCCATTTAAATTTTTTTACTCTCATCCCCATCCACCCGCAACCCCAAAGTTATTGTTTTAGTGCTATGTTTGAGTTTTAGCCAGGTATCAACCAATAATATTCCGACAGTATTTTATTATTGCGAGTAATCCAATCATTACCTAGGCTTAGCCATAACTTTTAAACATTATTATTCTAAAATAAAAGAAACATGTTTTGGCAAAAAAATCTTGATTGCTATTGTAATTACACCTACAAAAACTCTAAAATATTTGTAATATGTGGTACAGTCAATCTTCGACATTTTAGAAAAATATTAAATATATTTGGTAATTTTGAAATATACAGGGGCATGTTAAATTATATTTACGGCAATTGTGTTAAAAAAATATATTACAGGTATATTAAAACTAATGTTTTCAGAACAAAAACCTTTTATTGGCTTATTTGTACTTTACAATGACCACGTGAGATTCAATCTAACATTTTTCATTGTTTCAAGTATAAATCTTAATTCAATTGGCCTAAAGTTTATATTGCAATTTTTCCCTGGATTTTATCTTTGCGCTGGAGGACTGTTTCGGGAACATTGTAAAACCACAGCCTCCTAAAGTCCTGAGACAATATTTTGTTATATAGTACAACATGATTTAATATTACGAAAGGAATTCCCCCTAAGAAATTTGCCGCCCTGGGAAAATGCCCAGTCTGACCATCTAGTATATATCAGGGCCTGACCTTAACTTGACAAATTATACGAAGATGGAATCCATTCAATATTTTTTCAACTCCTCGCATAACAAAATACAATTTTTTTATAACTTGAAGATTCTTATGTTCGTGACAGACTTATTGGCTAGGGATGTAGCCTACCTAAGCTTGAACGCTCTGAATCGAACGAAAACATGCTTATCACGTATATTGATTAACACATAATCAGTGGTGAAAAATATTCTTAAGCAAAGTTGTTCGGTGATCAACAGCCATTATCCGACTGTGGTGTATTGTAACTGCACTACGTACTTATTAATTGTTGCTTGAATGGAATAGCTGCAATAGAAGTTGTGAGTCAGTTCTGAGTTAAACTGTGATCTGAGGGTATATGGGTTCAAGGAGACAAATTACTGAGAAAAGTTGTTATTTGGAAGGCGTGGACTTGCAACCAGATTTTGGAATTTGCGAAGCTAGTGCCTGACCTCTTCAACTAGACAAAGAAGAAATGTATTGTCTATTTTTCACATCCCTTGCATAACACTCGTAAAGTCATAACTTGTGGATCCTCTGCCAGCAAGAGTAACTTATTGAGTATAAACCATATGGCAAACTCGTTTTATAAGAGCAAAAGTGCATATATTACAAAATATGTATGAACGTTGCACAATACACGTCGATAAGAGTATTTCAAATGAAGTACGGCTGGGGTTTGTTGAGGCTAAGAGACAGTTTGAAGTCATGTGCTAGATGACAAATAAATAAGGACAAGACAACCTCAGCTCGAGCGTATTTTTCTTGCTTTCCAGAAAGAGAGAAAACCAAGTGTGACAACCAGCGTCCTGTGTGGGATTTTATTGACATAATCTATCTTGATTTATATCTTCAGACTGTGCAGTGTGCATTTCTTTGAATTCACGGAACATATAAGTTAGATTTTGTTGTTGAAGTAAATGAATAATGACGAATAAAGAACAACGCTGCAGAAAATAATTTCATTTCATAAAATAAGAAATGTAGTACATTAACATTTATGCCTATAGCCAGAGTGCGATAAAGGTAAGGTTAGAAATTAAGATTTCATTATGAAGTATCGTCGAGAGTTATTAAAATTTACCTAGAAATCTGAATTCTGCAGTGCTTAAGTCAGGTCGGAACGGCGCTCCGGTAAAGTAAAAATATACTCTTCATCGCTCCGGCGTAAACGCAGGTAGGAAAAAAGTACATATTAAATCGGCGTATACTGTGGTATCTGGTACCCTATGATCCCCAGGTGGGGCGAAGGGGCCTCCAAGCGGAGGTTTCATTACCTATACTAATTTTGATATGCTTATTTTCCGAGAGAGGGTAGAGGGACAGGTGGTAAGCCCATCGCCTCGCGTATACTGTGGTAACACTTAAAAAAAAATAAAGATCTGCTATTAGGGTCATGATATCCTGTACTTGTCGCGATAGTTGCCTTGTTGCGCGGTTGCCGTAAATGAAATGCGTACATGACGCCGTTGGTTGCATTGCTTCTATTGTAGTGTAATTTCTATGTTATTCATTCAAAAAGGCAATTTGAATATAAAGCTTGATATAATAAAATGAAAAAATTAATACCTGCATATAAATTTATGGGTTCCTACTAGAAACAATGTTTAACTTCCTATACGTAAAATTCAGCATTGGAATTCTGTAGAGCATCTTGAACTTTCTCTTGCATGTATTTACCAATACACTGTATCATTCATATAAGAACTTATTTAATAATTAAAAAATCTGAATATCCATAAAGAAACAATGTCGAAATCTCGATTTTTCTCTAATACGTCTAACTGGATTTCTGGTCCTTTCTTTCATTTCTTTACAATAGTAAGTTATTTGTCAGTTCGATTTTTTTTTTAAATTCAGGGTGTCATTTTATTTTTAAAGTTGTAAAAGTTCACAATTCTTTTCTTCTAAACTACAAAAAGGAAAACTGGAGCAACGCAGAAAATATTACCCTTTTCTTTTTAAATATTATGTAGTTATTTGAATCATGTAATTTATGCGGCTATTGTAGTATTATATGTTATATTATATGTTTGGATTATAAGCTGGGAGTTGCTGCATTAGCTGATTCACGGATTCCTTCGGGTGGCTTATCCGAATGGTTACATTAATTCATCTAAATATAACTACATAAATGAGCAATTATCTTAGCACAATCTCCTTAAAATTTTAATATAACTTAATCAACTGTAGTCGCCATCTGTACGCTTTTATCTTTGATAGGTGTTAGAGAAAACGGTGAGGGAAAATGAAACTGACAGAAATACCGTCTGTATAAAAAATGCTTACTTATCGCACTGTTGCTCATAGTTAAATTTAACTTTCTGTTAGTACGATTTTGAGTTTGATTACGGCTAATGCCGATGTACCGGTATGGAAATGAACTGAAACCATCCTTATATTGTCACGTCGAATAGCCTATATAAAAACTACCTACGACAGATGTCGAATGCCAGGAACCTTGTTAATGAAATTTGGAATTTCAACCAGTGTGTGAACATATTTCGTTGTTTCTCACGTTCAGTGGCGGATTTTCTACAAAATTTTGTTCATGTGGAAATTACTGTTATGTAAAGAATAATCTAGATCAATTTGTCTATCTCAAATTTTAACATAGGCTACTAATCTCATCTGCTCAAGAGTGAGACAGTCAGAATATGTTTGTTGACTTCGGCGTAAGGCATTTAGTATTTCATGATTCCCACGGAAAATGTGGGAGAGATGTATGTGCGGATCTGTGATGGTAAGTCGGCACTGTGGATGCTTCAGCTAACCTGAGTGTTTAACGAAGAACACTCTGAGAAATTCTTTGCTGGGTATATATTTAGAACGTCAGCCGTGAAAGGATAAAGTCACACCATAAAATACTTTTGACTAAGAGAGTGATAAATGACTTACCGGTGAACGACTCCCCTGTTGTGCATGTGTACGAGAGCTGATATGAGCTGGCGTCCAAAACGCCGGGCTGTTCTTTCGTCCAGATGACCATGCTTTTGTTGCTTGATGAAGGTGCATAAGTCCCCACCAGGGGCCAGTTCTGTCACCATGTAGTAGACCGTTCCACTCTAAAATACATAAATTACATATGTTACTTGAAAGAACAGTGGAATCGTAAGTTTTTTTAATGTAAATAAATGTATTTTTAAAATTCACTTTTCTCAGTGATACTCCCTTTTTACAGACTAGCAAGAAGAACAATGTTGAGCCATGTAACTATTCATAGCTCCACTTCATAAGACTTCAATAAATCAAACCTATTTTTGGTACTGTATTTATATGTTGAGGAAATATTCAAAGCTTAAACAAAATATATTTCAAATAAAGTGGTAATAGTAAATAATAAGAAATCTAATAAGATACCTTTACATAATATTCTCTACCTTAACTATGGCAATAAGACTTTCTCACTTCTTATTCTCGTATAGAATAAGAGAATTCACTGCCCGGAGTGGGTATTCTGTTGCCTCAACCTCATTTCGTGTATTGTTCACCGCAGAAGACTGGCCATGTGCCAATTAAGACTAGCTTATAACTAGCTTTCAGACAATTTTTGTGAAAAAATCTTCAAATAAAAATGTAGCTCTTAATATAAGCACCTAATGTACAAACTAAACGAAATCATTAGAGCTGTTTTCGAGAACATAGCGAGAAATTATATTTTCATGTAAAGTGGTGGTAAAAGTAAGAGGATGTCGTCGCGAAACTTCGGGTCACATTCCCAGACGTTATTTAACCCAAATATAAAAATTCTTATTGACAATTTTTTTTTGTTTTCTAGCTATGCTGTTCCCACATACCGTACATCCATTGTAATTGTAATTTAGATTCGAATTTCGGGGCCGCACACAATAATTCCTAAGATAGGGCAGAGAAAGTAAAAGTCAATAAGCATTCTCGGGAGATACAATACTTATAAAAATGCTTGAAATTTTTTCTATATAAAATTTTCTTCGTGAGCTATACTGCTCACAGACACAAAGAAACACATAATAGGTTATACCATTATATCATATCACTGAATTTTTAATTAGAAAATAGAAAACGCGAACTCTTAGTGAAAATAAAGAAATACTTTCTGATCTAAATGTTACTTCCTGTTTGAATAAGGATGTGATTTAACGTTAATATGTCAAAAAGAGTGACAGATAAAGAGCAACAGAAAGATGGAAAAATAAAAAAAATTCAAAAATTTTCTTCTATTGCCATGGTTTGAATAAAAGTGCTTTACATTTTAGAGTGACTGAGAGAACACAGTCATATAGACATGGAAACACAGAATTGAATTGAAATGATTTGTTTGATTTTAAGGATTGTAAACGTAGGAATTAAAAGTTCCTTTTAGGCATACAATCCGCTCACAATGAAAAATTACAAATATAATAATAATAATTAGACACACATTGTTAGTAAAAATACTGAAAATAAAACATTAACCTAAATCTAATGTCATGAAGTAGTAGCCAATATATATGACAAGTGTAAACTTTTGTAGAAGAAAATGGGAAATTAGGATTAATAAGCGGTTAAGAGGTAATTAACGAAGAGATTTTTTGTAGTAGCAAGAGAATAACTTTGATAATGATATAAATGGAGTTTATTGTATAATCGGGAGGCGGTGCATATAAAAGGATTATTAAATTTAGTGGTGCGGTGTCTAAGAAATTGGAGTCTGCTTGAAGTAAATCTATTGGTGCGATCATGTATTCTTTGCATGGGGATGAAAGATTTCAACAGGTAAATGGGACTTTTTACTTTTCATAACTTTAAGAGTTAGCAGTGCAATGAGAAGAATCCGCCGTTCTTTTTATTTTAGCCATATTAGTTGCAGGTAATAAGGTGTGATATGCACATTTTTTCGCGCATTACAAACGAAGCTAATTGCAGCGTTTTGTACATGTTAAAGTGTAGTATTTAATTTGCCTGAAAAATCGTTGTACACAACTGATCCATAGTGAAGAAATGGAAACACTAGTGTTTGAATAAACATTTTCCGCACGTTAGTCGGTAAGTAAGATAGGCTATATTATGCCGAATTTGATGAATGATTGGGACTGCTTTGTTAGTGGTGACTTGGATATGATTATTCCATGATAATGTTTGATCCATTATGACTGCAATATTTTTAACTGTTGTGCTATGATTAAAAATTGTATAAAATAACCGGAGGAATGTTAGTGATGATAGAAGCTTGAAATAGCCGATTAGGATTAATTGTGTTTTGGAAGCGTTCAAAGAGAAATATTCTCTTGAAATAGCCGATTAGGATTAATTGTGTTTTGGAAGCGTTCAAAGAGAAAGAGAGAGACTGAAAATGTGAAAGAGCGTGAAAATTGACTACTTTTTCGTCATTACAATATTTCACTTCTCATTTAGAACTGGAACATACATAACGCTAACCCTGATCTTGATTTGCCAAGAAGAAACCTTCAAAACGTAAATCAGTGCGGTTGGCTTTAGTCCCAGGGCTACTGAACAATAATCACTAAATGATAAATTACACAAAGCACTCCGTTAAAACTGTAAAGAAATATGAGCAATAAGACGTCGTAGTTTTATTGGGATTAGGAATAAGATAAATGTTTAATAAATTGCCTTGTGAAGCTCACACGGTTAATGACAAAACTTTTGAAATAATTTTTAAAATATTATATTTAATTAAGAACCCTTTTTATAATATTAATGATTTTTAATTCATCTTCCTATAAAGTATTGTAATATTTTATATAATGGACATAAAGATAAAAAATAAAATTAAAAAAAAAAAAAACCACGCCAAATCGGCCGGCTCCGAAATTTGATCCAGTGACCTCCAGAATACGAGTCCAAAAGTTACCATTTGGCCAACTCAGACCGTTTGACGGTCTAGTTTGATAAGCATATGTGAAAGAATAGTGTTATTTGTCAAACCTAAAATGTATTGCAACTTGAAAGTCTTAAATAGGCCTATGTCAACATTTCACAAAATTCAGTAAAAAATAGCTCCGCTAATTATTTCACAGTAATGTACCTTCTGTACATAACAGTATTCACGTAGTACTCAATTTAAACTAGATCAACGAAGTAAACAAACATCTGACTGCATTGCATCAAAGCCCTCAATGATAAAAAAATGTGGCATTGTAGTATAGACATGATTTAAAAAAAAATGACCTGTAATTAGGTGTTACTCTGGTACCGGTAACCAATTTGGTCCTAAATAGGTAGGCTTCTTGCGATGGACGTCATAAATGTGTATACGAAGTTTCATGAAAATCCGATAAAGCTAATATAGCTACCACGTTTTTTGTTATATAATACCATAAAAAGGCACTAAATTGGGCATTATTCCGGCATCGGCCCACCGATTTGGTCCAATAGCAACAGACGTCTTCTGATGGCTATGTCTACTCTCCTGTTAGAGTCGTCTAGGGAAACGCAATTGACTTCTTATTTATAAATAACTAATTCTTCAAAATTATTCCATTTTTTTACCTTCCTAATACCAGGTTATCTTTGTCACACTGAGTAACATTGAGGTCGTAATGACCTCAAGTAATCTAAACGGGACATATTGATAGTATTACTATTTTGTTGTTGTTAAGGAAATGGTATAAGAACATACATTTTACCTTGAAAAGACGGCAACTATGTACATAAGCATTTTACACTGCATAATGTTACATTCAAAGAAAGAAGATAATTTTCAACGAGGTGATACAGACCCCAATGGTACTCAGTACAAAAACAGTACAAAAACATATTTTAATATGTTGAAAATATTTTTAAAAAATGAATGAAACAACACTGGATAGTTGAGGGACTCAGAGGGATAAAGTCATAAATTTTGAAAATTACATTAAAAAAAAAAACACTGGAGATTTCCATTTCAAATGTGCTTTGGGGGTCATATTGATCCCAATTGTACTAGGAAGATTAACTAAGAAAACATTTGACGCATCACGTCTCTGTAGTATTATAAAATTCCAACGTAATACAGCATATATTTCGTTAGAATGATTAACTTGGAATTAAGAATAACTCTTACGACCGCTGAGATCCATAGATTTCGGGACTCGACCCCGGAACATTTGGGAATATTGATCTGGAGCGGAGCGGTTGAGCGCAGGTGTCGGGGTGTTGAGGCGTGGAGAGGAACTTCCGGCGGGCGACCACAGCAGGTGCGTCGTGGTATTGTTATCACCCTGACAATGTGCCCTCAATCAATGTTCCATCAAGTTCAAAGTTGACCCTTCAAAGTGATGATTATTAACATCTCATAAGAAACCTCATATCATCCCTGAAACCAAATCCAAGTAAACTCAATTTTCGAAGTTACTAGAAACAGGATAATGGTTCTCTTAATCAACGTCTCTAAATGTTTAAGTTATCCAGCCCTAGTATGTCGAGTTATTTTTTTATTTTCTCACAACAATCCTAAAGTTATTCTCACAACTATCCTAAAGTTATATTTGTTATATATTATTGTTATTTTAGTAATCTCACCTATATCTCAGCAGTCACGGTGACTGTAGATGGGTGTTGTTATAGAATTATCTAGTCAAAAGATAAAAATTAAAAATAAATAAGAAATTATGATAAAAGATCATAAGTGTCATGAATGCCTGAAAAATAAACTATGTGACTGTAACATTGTGAAATTGATTTTTCAAATTTGATACTGAATTTCTGTAATAGGCCTACTGGCGATTGCCACTTCATCATAACATTTATTATTATTTTATTAAAAAATTACAAAATATTTAAATACCATAGATTCATTTTAACAAAATAGGGGAACGAGGTAAATATGGAAATTAAAAATAGACTTAAATCAGTAAACTGTTGAAACTACATCGTATCCAATAATTTTAAAGTTAACCCTTTCACATTTGAATTTATATATTTATATAAGCAATCATGAAGTAAAATCATAAATGGGCTCTAAGTTTAAAATCAATGAGTAAAATTTCAGAATAAAAGGAGGTTTCAATGAACGATAATCCAAATACGAGAATAAAAATCCTTAGCCTACATTTTACAAAGAAACGTTGTATCTGCTCTTATACAATTTTTATTCGTCAGTAGCAGTGAAAAGGTTAATACTTTCGCAAGGAAATAAAATGGATTTAGAACATTCCGAAATAACGTTAACTGAAAAGGTGTTTGAACACAAGCAAAATGGTTCTAATATGTTAATGGAAACGGCAGTTTGCAGATGACATATTGGGTGGTAAAAATGGAAAAATGAAAGAAATTGAAAATGCTTGATTTTTTTATGCTATCCTAAAACCAAACATGCCATTCACGAAAATAAACAATAACTTTCCTACAACAGAACTGATGAGTCAGCTGTTACAGTTGTGTAAAGTGAATGGGAACTTCTATTTTGTTTGAGTTGCTGGAAAATTGAAAGCAGATAAACCAAGAGTTCAGTTTCTTAATAAAATGTAATTCATATTTCACGTTGCAAGTTCCCTTGGTACCTCTCTTCCATAAGCTGAAAATATGTACGAAAATATTTATTATAAAATACGTATATTACAAGAAATCATGTAACAGAAATAGCCTACAATGAAATCGATGTCTCATTTTCTTTGATGGTTAATTTTTTATTGTCTGTGATATTTTCTTCATATCTTCTAATTTCAGTAATTTCAGTAAAACTAATTTCAGTTTATCTTAGAAATTTACCATTAGCAGATATAGTTGCACAATTTAGTCAGCATAATCTCTCATGAATAGGCCAACTTTTTAACAGAAGCCCGATTAAATTATGTTCTCTACAATAAAGCAACTCAGATTCACGTGAAGACAACGGGTTGTACAATTTGGGGTGTGTTGAATAGTCTCTCTCTCTCTCTGGAGTCAGAGTATTATGTTTCGTGATTGAATAGAGAGCTGGAGAACATGTTAATAATGCATGACATGAGTCCTTGTAGCATGGAGAAATGCGATGACTGATCAAAGTGCTGAGTAATATCGGTGAATGAAACAGTTGCATGTAATTCCATACCTCCGCACTCTGAACAGGCTTTCATTTTGAAAGAGAAATGAAACATAATTACATAAACCTACCGTTATATGGGGCTGGAGTAATAATTCCCTTGGTTCAGTTTTCATTTCAATAAATAGAACGAGAATTTGAAATAACAAAAATTCAATGTACCTTTAATATGACGCAAAGTTCCATTTCAATAAATACTAAAATTTTTTATACAATCGAATGTATCCAGATTGGATACTGGATTACACTCCAGCAAAATTACGCACATGCGGATGAAAATAATGACATAAAAAATTTAAACTCTCGCTTCCTTATATTTTGCGAAAATAATACTACCAACAGCAACGAAAATATATACTAGTCTCCATCAATGTACCGTACATGCAAATTTATAATGTACAAGACGAACATTTTGTGAATGTGAATGTTTAAATGATAGGCTATAGTTTCATGAATTTAAGACCTGCCTCGAATAATGAGGTATCCAGCAATTCCAAAACTTTACAGGAGGAAAGAAAACATTTCATTGCGCCATTTAATTGTGTAAAATAATTGCAAACTTTCATCTGTGTAGAGGACATGGTTAGTCGATTAACCATGTAGGTGTCACCATTAGACAGAGCAAAGTTCATAGCCTACATAATTTTTCAATAAAGAAATGATCATGCATCCTTATTCACCTACTCAACCGATGTGAAATGAATCTTTCATCATACAAGACTTAATATAATCCTCATCAACGACGGAAATTAAGACAACTGTGACGGAAGTTTCACAGAAGATATTATTCTAGAGCCTGGGTGAAATTTAAAACTACAATTTTCATCCAATTTGATTAAAATTTAAACTCTATTTTGGATATTAATCAAGAGCAATACTTATCAACATTTCGTGAATATGTTATTAATTAGTTATTTTTTGTTCCACTTACAAGATTTATGGAATGTTTACAATTGAGTAATTTTGTAATGCTCAGAAAGACCATTTCTACGAAATAATATATAATTTAGTATTTGAGTGATTTCTATATTCACACTTAATTTTTTTTAAATTTATTATATTGTACCTTCACCTTAGACATTTGCTTTTTTCGAGCATATTTAGCTTTAAAATCTATAAGTGGCCTCAGAATATTATTCGACCAAAGGTTTGGTCATATTAAAGTTGAACATCGGCAAGAAACAAAATCCGGTTTTTACAGCAAGCTATGAAATTACCATCATCATGAAATGTTGAAACATTTAGAAACGACTGTAGAACTAAGAACTTTCCAGCTATAAAAAACTATGCTTATGAAACATTTCAGCAGTATCAATTGAATAGCTTTTACGGGAAAGAATATCAGACAGACTCATAGAGTTCTTTAGGCCTAAATAGCATACATGTTTTGATGATAATAATAAAATAGAGAAAATGGATATGTGAATTAATGTCAGAATCATATGAATCACTTAAATCTATGACAATAAAAACATTTCGCGCCCTAGAAAGTTAACTATAACTCATTCAGAATCAACACGTAGTTCGTTGAGAAAAAGTGAATACTCAACTTCACACTAATAAATTCGTAAGGTTTCGCCTGTTATTTGACCTTCTTCAAAAATTGCCTAACAATCAATTTTTTAGAGATTAGAACCATTTCTGGGTTCTATAGCCTTAGTATATGTGTCTATGATGGTCTCAAACATTGAATTGACGAAAGTCCAAACTCTGAATTGGTACACTACACAAAAATTCATAGGTTATCTTTTAATTGTGTAGAAATTAATGATGGGGAATTATAAGGGGAATAAGAATTTAAAAAAACTAAGTTACCGGTAGTAGTTAAGTTTTAAATTTTAAATAGGTTTCTTGCAAAGCATCAAGAAAAATATTTTAAGAGATCATGTATGTATTTTGTATACCTAATAATGATTAGAAAGCTTGTTTTGACAACATGTTTTTGTTTAATCTTCCGCTTCAAGGAACTACATTTTCATTAATGAACCACAAATATTTACGTTATGTGCAAATAATGTTTAATAATTAATCTAGTTATACACCTAAGGTCAAAAGGTAAAATGATCCCTGTATGGGCCGTGGAGACCTGTAGGGTTCCGGAAGAATGAGACTCCCAGACTGAGACATTCGACACATGAAGGTGGCAAGGTGGTCAGCCGTACGCACCGATTGCTTTTTTACCTCAAGGAATACCCCTGGTAGGCCTACTCATTTCTGTTAGAGGCTGAGTCAACCCCAGGGCCATAATGCCACCAGAAGAATTAGGCCAATGGAAAAATCCCTTCGATCTTATGCATCTAAGAGATCATTACAAATTAGCTATGGCTATTTGCTCATATGTCATTCTTCCGTTCTGGACCAATCAATTATATAAACTGCGATGTCCGAAGATCCGAAGAATTTATTTTGATTGCTCCAGAGGATAGCCAATCAGCGCCGAGCTGCCACAATCTGGTAAATGAATTTCGCTTTTGAAAGCGAATACTGGGTTATTACGTCCGTATAAAATATCAATCGAAAGTTTTCGCTCCGGCGTCAATAATTTGCATACCGTTGACCTATAATAAGTGTTTGGGCTAAAATATTAAAACTAAATTGTTCTATATTAAAGTCGAACAAAAGTTTCGCTTCGATATCTCGATGCAAAGCCCCATAAGCGATTCAGTCAATAAACACTAAACAATGAATCAAGAGATAAATAATGCTAGCGATTATGGTCAACTTCGAAGATAAAATTACTTTTCACTAAACTCTAATGTGATTAACTTATATTTCATTTTAAACACTCTTACTTATTTATGGGCCAATACGAATGCATTCGCTGACGATCGTTTACAACTTGAAGATTGCTTCGTTGTGCATATGCCATAACCTACAAATTTAGTGAATCAAATTACGAACGTCATTATTTACCAGAACATTCTGTGGGATCAGTAGGCTATATATTTTTAATAATTTGCTATTGTAATTATATACGACTTTATGATGGTGAACCTAATTAGTTAGCTAAATTCTAGTTTATCTAGCACTATTCACTGGAAAATCATTTTTAAATTAATCATACCAACATTGTGAATATAGATAAATTTTTGCTAGCACAAATTACTAATAATATGATGAGAATGAACCTCCAAGATCTGTACGCTTCACTTTAATAGTGAATGTAGAGTTTTAAATTGCGTTCTATAGCATCGGAGGTAGCTAAATAGACTAAAACGCCAGGTTCATCTTGGAGTGAAGTGTCTATACACTGATATGCACTTACAAGATACTGGAGTTAATGCTAGAAGAGACGCCCCTTGCGAGCTATCTGCAGGGGGTATTGTCCTTACATGGATTGACAATGTCAGACGGTTAGATTGACCTTTTGAACGTGTAGTACAAGTCCTTCCTGGAATGGAAAGTGTTGTCACAGACTGGCGAGATTGTAAATTCCCTCTAATGAGTTGCTGTCGTCCACTCGACGGATTAATTCGCTCAAGACGTCGACGACTTTACACCAGTTTCAAGTAATTGCGATTCTACAGAATTACCGCGTCTTCTTTCTCCCCACCATTCGCATTCGTATGGTATTTTCAAACAGGTTTATTAAAAAAATATATAACATTTTCCGTTGGGGGTTGAGTATAATAATTATCTGCAATATAAATTCTATTACCGCCTTAAATTGTATGTACGTGCGTATGTTAAAAACTGTTTTAATTCTTTAAACCATACATTTGTACAAGATAATTTTCTTTGCTTTACACAGATTCTTATATGATACAGCAACATAGCTCGCTCTCTCTCTCTTTGTCTTTCTCCACCCTAAGAATGGATTTTTCAATTCTTCCGCTTCTCATTTTTATTCAGTGGCCACATTGCAAAAACGCGCAATCCGTTGTCTCAGCATCAAAACATGGAGACATGGCTAGATTCCCTTAAAACAATTTCAACGAAAATTTATATACCGGTATACAAATAGTGCAAGCAGTTAGTGTAGAAACTTAATAAGATCATTACAGTGGTTTTCGAGAAAATTGTAAAAATAATAATTATCTTTTTGTAAAACGACAGGAAGAGAAAGTGAAACTCGTTGTCGTGATTGATGGCACACATCTAACTCCATTATGAGAGATGTAAATGTAATTGAGGCAAACATAGATAAAATCACGCTGAATTACTGGAAGTTCAAATCGCTTTGTTAGACGCTGGTTGGATATCAAACATACCTTAGAGCAAATTAGACCCGTTTATCATAGGTACGAGTGACCTGCAAATCGCCTATAAAGTTCCAAGTCTCAGATGCATTTATAATGACTATCTAACGAATAACATGTAATAAATAATTAATAAAATGTATTGAAATATAATTATTTGAATAGCTTTTTAGATTGACATGGTACTAATAAATTACATTCATAACATATAATCATTGTGGCTGTTTTTCAGAACAAATCACGATCAGTTAATAAAAATCCACTTAGTCAAGCCCTTTTTGCTGAAATTTAATATTGAAGATATCTTGCGTAAAACATAATTCTATTATTGTTATAGTTTCTAGCGATGCATACTGGTAACTTCTGTTTCTTGAATTATACTATACACGTTTGAACATATGTAGATGCTCGCTGCCTGGACTGGACGAGTCTATATCGAAAGGGGGGAATGATAGTTTCTACTTTCCTTCACCCGCAGCGTGCATTCATGCAATAATACAATAGTGTTTATAATGTTTGAAGGAGGTGATCACAATTATTAAATGCCAACGTGACCATTTTCCCATCACCATCAACATTTACAATAATTATTCTCCTCCAGTATATATGCGACAAGCAATATGTAAATTTAACAAAGCAGATTGGTCAAGCTTCAAAGAAATATTTCAAATTGCTGTTAAGAATCTTCCGATCCGGAGTTGTTTCCTCACATGGATATTGATGAAATTGTCACAAAGTTCTCTATAACTATAATTAAGATGACAGAACTACTCCCATATCTAAAACTGATTCCTGCCACCGTACAGTTCCACGGTGGAATGAAAAATGTAGTGAAGCAATCAAGTTAAACATAGGTCTTATTACAAATATAGAAGACGCCCAAATATTGTCACCAAACTCGAATTTCAACGTCTTCGTACTACAGCTGGTCGGGTAATTAAAAAGAGCAAAAGTGAATATTGGTTGGCCTTCCTGTCTTCTCTCAATAATTCGACTACCCTGGCGGAGATGTGGACGAAACCTCAAGCTATTCGTGGGATTCTAAGACCAAACGTGATTTCTCATCATCGCAATCCATTTTCAGACACTTGTATTATTGACCCACAGAATATTGCAGACACTCTTGCTTTTTCTTTTTCTTATGTATCTAGTGATTTGAATTGCAATCGTCAACATTTACCAAGTAATTAAACTTCTCCGGATCTGGATGTCTACTCAATATTTGCCGATTCTAACCAAATTTTCAACAATAACAACAGGAAATAACAATTGATGAAGTACAAGCAAAATTACATAATTGCAAGAGCAAAAGCGCTGGACCTGGCAATATACCTTACGAAATGCTCAAACAAATACCTATAAATGGACTTTTTTTACCTACTTCGTATTTTCAATCAAATTTGGACCGCTAAACGCTTTCCCAGTCAATGGCGTATCTCCATTGTAGCCCCAGTACCTAAGCCCAATAAGGATCACTCGCTTCCTGGAAGCTACCGTCATATATCGCTAATCTGTACGATGTGCAAATTACTAGAATAGATCATCAACAGACGATTACGCTGGTTCATGAAGTGCATACACTTCTTTACCAATATTCAAAATGGGTTTCGCCAATATCACTCCACACTTGATAACTTGAAACTACTTGAATCTGAAATTTCCGACACATTTGCCAACCATGAATAATTAATTGTTGCCATCAGCCTTGATATTGAAAAAGCTTATGATACCGTTTGGCGAAAAATATTATCCATTTGCTTATGGAGAATGGAATTAATGGAAATATGATCTCATTATCTATAACGTTTTACAACACAGGTAGATACGTGTAAGAGCTAATAGTTTTCTGTCTCAACATGCCAGTCTACACAATGGTATTCCTCAGGGGTCAGCTCTTAGTGTGACTTTTCTTAGTAGCCATCAATGACGTCGTTTCTTGCCTAAAACCTCCTGTAGGAGCCTGTTTATTTGTGGATGACCTCACTATTTATTGCAAAGGGAAAACTATATAAACTACTCATGAAACAATACAGTCTACTCTTGACAGCTTGCAGAATTGGAGTCTTAAATCCTGTGAAAAGCCAATGTATTGTCTTCAATAGACTTAGGAGACCTCTCCAGGATCCTGTACTACATTTGGACAACCATCTTTTTTCGGTTGTTAATACAGTTCGCATACTAAGCATGCAATTTGACCGTAGGCTGACCTGCTCATTTAATCTAAACTTCTCAAAGCCGAATGCTTACGACGACTTAACTTCTTGAAAATTTTATCTGCCAGAACCTGGCGAGCATACATTTGCTTTCTACTACGCACATATAGATTGATTACACGCCCGAAGTTAGACTATGGTTCTATAATTTACAACTCGGCTAGTCCTACTAGCCTCAAGATGGTCGACGGCGTACAATCTTCGGCATTGAGGATTGCTCTAAGGAGCCTTACACACTAGTCCTACTGAAAGTCTGCAATTTGAAGCTGATGAACCCTATTCCACATAAGCAGAAAGCTTTTAAGCATCTCATATGCAACAAAGATCTCAGTAAACTCTGATGCAGGGTTCATCTCTAATTTAACTTCCTTCGATAATCAACAAAGAAGGACCACTCACATCAAACCCTTTTCCCTAAGAATTTCTAAGTACATGAACGAATTTGATGTTCCTCCTATGATTCCTCGTTACTTCAGTTTAAATGTTGTTCCTTGGAGGCTTAAAATCCCTATCACTTTGACTAAATTCTCCAAGTCAGTCACAGATAGCTCTACTTATCTTAACCTCTTCAATGAATTACGTGGAAAGTATCCTTATTTTAAATCAATATATACAGATGGATCCAGATGTTGTGATGGCAACAACGGTTGCGCAGTGGTTTTGCCAGAACACATCACGCTCTACAGTCTCCCTAATAACTTATCCATTTTCTCTTGCGAAATGTTTGCTATTCAATCACCATGGAATACATTCTGAAGAGTCCAAACCACTATTCATATATACTATTTTCTGATTCATTGAGCGCTCTGCTCACTCTACGTCACTCTCATCCTCCTCACTCTCCGGTTAATGAACTCTAGTTATGTCTGAGAAAATGGTCGTATTCGCCTGGATACCATCTCATAGCGGTATACCTGGGAACAACCTAGCAGATGTAGCCGCTAAGGAAGCTTGCAAACATCCCACAAGCATGCCCAACCTCAAGATTCCTCATAAGGACTTCCTCAAATTCCTCAAAGGCAAAATTCTTCAGAACTGGAAAACACAATGGAGCTCTACTTCTGACAGCAAGTTGCACGGTGTCTGCCCAGTTCCCACTTTTACGCAACCCATTGTAACCCTCAGTCGCATAGACCAGGTACTCCTAACCAGACTGCGAATTGGACACACAGCTCTTACTCATTCATACATCCTTTCGAGGGATCTTCCTCCTTGGTGCGATCTGTGTGCATCTCCCCTCACTGTGGAACATCTATTGACATACTGCCCCAAATATACTGATCAACGAACTCTGTGCAAAGTTCCTGTCAACCTCTGCACGGCTCTGGGCCAACCAAGATACCACGCCAATGTTTCAAATTTCATAAAATACACTGTACTTTGTAATGTTATCTAATTGATTTTGTAATTCCATTATATTTTAGTGTTATAGTCGCGATATGACTTTTTAGTTAAAGCGACTTAAAATGAATACATTTAAAAAATAAATAAATAACAAGAAGAAAATGAGCTGGCCTCATCAGCCCCCTAAAATGACTTTTAGAAATGGTAACACGAGAGCATTATTGTCTTCTAGAGGCTTTTTCTATACAGAAAAAGAGCAAAGTTCAGTCATATGTCAAAAAAAAAAAGCTTTCATCATTCCAAGTAAAAAAATAGTCTTAAATTGTTCATTGTGGTATTGCAGGTTATTATGAGTCAAGGATTAAATTAGGTATTTTGATTTTTTGAATCAACGACTTTTTTCAGTTCCAAAATTTCATATCAGTGTGGTTGTCTGGGGTAGATAATTTTCTTCTTGTGAAGGCATTTTTAGTGATAGAAATATCTTTGAGTATACTGGGGATCTAACCAACATCCGACAAAACCGATTTGATCTTCATGTAATTCACCGTGATTTTATAGATGTGTTGTAAGCCCAGTGGTTGGGGTGTTGAATTCGGAACTAATTAGGGGAAAGCTGGAAATTGTTTTAATCCCTTCAGTTTAGGTCTGTAATGAACATACTAAGTTTTCCCCCTCCTGGTAGGTGAGCTTTACCTGTAGTGTAGTGATCTATAGTCTGAAAACAAGTTTTTTAAACTAACATAACAATATCTCAAAACCAATCAACACTATCAAAACCATTGGCCATACAAATTTTGTAGAGCTTGAAATTCTGAATAAAATGAGTACCCACGCTTAATACCTTCGTTGAAAATTAAGGTCACAACTTTTTTTAAAGGTTTGCTTAAACTGCTAATCATGCTTTTCGAGCCAGAACGTACCAAGTTACCAATCCACCTTGCGCCCAATTATAATATATATATATGTGTGTGTATAGGTATATAACTGTATATAATTACCGGTACTGTTATAAATATATATGTAATTATATATACTTTTATATAACCATATATCATTATATGGCAATTTATTGAGACCTTCACGATGTTTTTGTCATTATTTCAGGCCTTTATTGTGGATATTTTGAGAAAAACGGAGCTGAAATGATATTACATACCCGCCAGAAAAATGTATACACACTTTAAGGAACGAAACTATTTATTAGGTTTGTTTTTTAATTTAAATACTAATCAAACATCTACCGGTAGTACTTTCTTAGTTCAGTGGTTACATTAGATGTTCAAAATGTTGGCCGGAACGATGAGCGGTCGCCGCAGCTACGGCGGTCAATGTTTCAATGGAGATCGCAGCACATGCCGCTGTAATCTCCTGGCGAAGTTCCTCCAACGTACGTGTCTTACGTCGATAGACTTGATCTTTCAAGGTTCCCCATAGTAAAAGTCCATAGGGGTTAATTCTGGCGACCGTGGAGGGAACTCAATAGGCCCTCTTCGTCCAATCAGGATCGTCATCATTAATCACATGCAGTAATCGTGGAATGTAAGGTTTGCACTTAGCACCTTTCAGAATTCGTCATACACTTGTACTGCTAATCCCCACTTCACGCGCACATTGCGTAGCACACTTTTGTGGAGAAGTAACAAACTTTTCCAACGCGAGATCCGACGAAGCAGGACTTGTAGCTGTACGCGGTCTTCCTGATCTTCCTTTATGAATATCACAAATCGTTCCATGTGCCTCAAACTTGTCAATAATTCGTTTAATTGTTAGGCGGGTTGGGCGTTCTGTTTCAAACTCCCGCCTCCACTGACGCTGCACTTCAACGACATTATCAAACCTGATAAACCACTTCAGAATGCATTTTCGCTGCTCGAACGTTAAGCGTGCTCCAGCCATTTTGTTTTGTCACTATCGTGTTGAAAGTAACGACATGTGTTGAGCGTAAGAACATACTACAACACACTGGTAATATACTGGCAATATCCCGATACAATATCCCGATACAGTCTGACAAAGAGTGTATACATTTTTCTGGCGGACTCTGTATATTAAAGGAGTGGTTACATCAATTTCATTTTTTTTTTTGTGTTGAAGGTGTATTATAAACATCAATGTCAGTGCGTTCACTGTCACTTTCGTCCACTTGCACCGGTTCACATTCTTCCTGCAGTAAATCAACTTTCTCAGAAATTACCGCCTGCATAATATCGACTTCATCCGCTTGGTTATATGAGTTTGCAGTGATGTTATCATCCTCCGGAGAGTTGGTACAAGCTTGCCCTTTGCAGTGGTAGCAAATTGTGGAACAGTTGATGCTAGATTTCCTACAGCTGCAGGCCGTTATTGTAGTACAACCCTTTTTACACTTGCACGATATCATCGAGAGCACTGCTGAACGAGCTGGTTCTTTGAGGGCAGTGATTGGGAATAGCCCATGTTTGTTTTTCTTCCAACCCTAATCCATGTTTTTTTTTTTTAAATCCACTCCAAAGTTGAACTTGTAAGTATGTACGGAGAGAATGTTCACGTGCAGCTGCTGTAGTGGGAGGCAGAGTTGCAAAATTGAAATTACTTCTGATTAGTGATTCTTGAAAAAGGTGAAATCTCAAAGAATATAATGCTTATTCACTGCCCTTTCCCCCATACAAGGCTACAAAAAGTTTTTTGTCTGCTTGATCGATGTCATCGGGCACGCATTTTCATCACGGAAAATGTTTACAGCTTCTTGCAGTACAGTACTGTTCAGAGCCTTGACAGATTTCATCTTCCCCTGTTTGAAAAGAGCGGATGTGGTATCACAGCCACTGAACGCATGAAGAAACAAAATGTTCTCCCTTATGTGTTGAGGAATGTTCAGAGTTGCTGCACAATATAAAGCATCTTCTGCCTTACCTCTGCTAGGCTTCAAGAAGAACATATTTTGGAAGTAGTAGATGCTGCCATTATTACCAAGAGGTCAATATCTTCACCAACAACTACAATACATTGTGATCCGTTTCCATTTCCAAAGCAGGTTTGATTATCAGACAGTCTCAGCATCTTCATCAGCTTGCTTCACAACAAAACCTTATTTTTGAAACCTCACAAATAAATTACTTATAAGCTGTTGCTTGTTCTTATCATTTGATAGAAACTTCTCTTGGAGCTGTCATAGACTCGTGAAACATAACATAACCATCTATGTGTTTATCTGCACGTCTGTTACGTTCTGCTGATTTTGTACTTTTTTCTGCAATATCTTCAGGGTACCCATCAAAAACTATTGTGGCCCTTGCCCTAAAGTGCCTTTTGGCGTATTCAACATATTTTTGCAGGATGGAGGAAAATGAATCCCCTTTCTGCCACACTAACCGATACAACAGAAACCCGCCATCAACCACATGACAAGCAGCATTGACATGCGGAACATCAGTTGTAGTAAAAAATAAGTCATACAATACTGACTTGCGGGTCTTATGAAGTCCTCCTTCAACAAAGAGTGACAATGGAAAAGGAGCCAACTCAAATTCGAAATATTTTTGTAACTCTGCATCCGACTTTTCAGTAGGGAAATTCTTCTGAAAATTGTGTCAGAATTTACAGGAATAAATTCATCATGAACTTTCACCTTGGAACTGGAACCTCGGTTTTTCCTTTTAAATTTAACTTCGGCAAAGTTATTACCAACAATTTTGTACAAAGAATCAATTCCAATTTCGTGAGCATTGTGAATATTTATGCTTTCATCTGCCACAATACCACTTGATATTGACATGAGATGTTCAAAACTTGGAAATTGGTCTTGAGATGAGAACCAGTTTACTAGTTTCTGTACAACTGCCTCGTCTCTTGCAATTCTTGAATCCCTAGCATCAACGTGCTGGTCAGTAGAGGCAAATGATAAGTTACAAAAGTCCTCAATTTTCTGAGCAACCTTTACAAGAATTGGCATTGAGAGAATTGTCTTGGCCATTGTACTGTACAATTTCTCTAAGTCAAATAGTTAAAATTTAAGAAAATACCAATAATACACAGAAACTGTTAGTCCATCCAGAAGTTAGTCCATGACGATTTTGATGTTAGTCTGTGACAGCAAATATTTAATTTGTTATTATTAAAGTGCTATATACCTACCTATTTCAAACAAATAAAACACATCTATTGCAAATCAAAGAAATTTTCTGTTTTCTTTCTCCAAATGTAACCTAGGTCCAAAATAAGTTAATCCGTGATAAGGTGCTATAAAGTTAAAAATGTTAGAGAACTGTAAGATTGTTTGTAATTACTTTATTTATTTGTATGCTGATATGTCAATTTATTTTGTGTTTAATACATGTTAGTGTAATGGCTGACAAAAACATCGTGAAGGTCTCAATAAATTAAATATATGATATATAATAATATTTATTTACCTATTAAGACTATATATAATTATATATATAATTACATATATTTATAACAGTACTGGTAATTGTATATCTGTCTGGTCTGTCTGGTACCCTATGATCCCCAGGTGGGGCGAAGGGGCCTCCAATGGAGGTTTCATTACCTATACTAATTTTGATATGCTTATTTTCCGAGAGAGGGCCATCGCCTCACAACCCCCCTCTGGAAACTAAGGATTTCTTGGACGTGAAAGGGCCGAGAAATTTTGTCCAGAGGCTCTAATTTAGGCTTGGAGTTCTTTTACGTGCCGCAAATCTACGACACGGGACCCCCAGCTTAAAGTCCCTCCCGGAGGACTCCGTGCCCAGGATTTTTACGTCCTGAAAAATCCATCGACCGCGGCCGGGTTTGATCCCGCGCCCTGCGGATCTAGAGGCGGGCACGCTACCTCTAGACCACCGCGGCCGACTGGTAATTGTATATAGTTATATATAATTATATATATACACACATATATTATAATTGAGCGCAAGGTGAACTGGTAACTTGGTACGTTCTGGCTCGAAACGCATGATAGCAATTTAAGCAAAACTTTAAAAAAGAGTTGTGACCTTAATTTTCAACGAAGGTATTACGTGTGGATACTCATTTTATTCAGAATTTCAAGATCTACAAAATTTGTATGGCCAATAGTTTTGATAGCGTTGACTGTTTTTGAGATATTGTTATGTTAGTTTAAAAAACTTGTTTTCCGACTATAAATCACTACGCTACAGGTAAATCTCACCTAGCAGGAGGGGCAAAACTTAGTATGTTCATTACAGACCTAAACTGAAGGGATTAAAACAATTTCCAGCTTTCCCCTCATTAATTCCGAATTCGGCTTATTTTTACTCCCCAACCAATGGGCAAAGCTGAAAAATCTAAACAATTTTTTGGTTAACTCAATATTCTTCCTCTATTTGCAGTATATAGTACGGTACTGGCACATAAAGTAAAAGTAACAGTTAATATTACAAACAAACCTGCACACTAAATCTATAATGAAACTTTTAAAAGATCAGCATTACTTTAATAACTACAATACATGCACAAGTAACATTTAGGCACATTTCGCTGTTGGATTAATTCTCCTTTCCAGGATGCAATTCTGTTTATTTTCACAATGAAACTGAAATGGTTGCCCTATCGGAAAAGACATAATAGATAGAAGCTTAATCTCAACAATCTAGATTGCAATAGTAAATCCGATAATAGAAGCAAAACTCCGAACCAATTTAAGTCTGTCTGCAGGAAATGTAATTTTACGATAATAAAGCAAGTACGAAATTAAGTACTGGAGCTGAGTTTAGTACATTCTAGAAGCTGAGAATGGACTTATGACTCATAAATTAACGTTACGACTGCGGGTAAAGCAGCTTTCCAAACTTTAGTTTGTAGTCTGCTTTACCACCTGCATTATGCCGCCTTATTGAGGAGGAATACTTGTGAAAACTACAGCACATTAGTAAATCTCTCATTTTAATTTTTGAAACATATAATAACAACCAATTAAGAAACAATTTGAATAGCACACTTTTAATTCTTAAAATCAGTCACTTTTAATACAAAGATTGAAGGAATTGCATGGTACAGTACGCTTTAAAATGCTTTGAGCACTTCAAAGAATTAATATAACTAGATGGATAGCCTATGTGCGCTTTAAATTTCTTGTGCACTTAAAAAGTAAGAACTATCAAATTCACAAGAAAAGTTAAATATATGAAAATACTTGCTAAGACTAGAAATACACCTTAAAATAAATAACCATCGAAATCTTCCATGCTTCAAGAATAAGGTATATAGAGTATCAAGAATTAGGGTAAACACATCAACGACAAACAAAATAATTTGTAGGGAAGCATAGTTCTGTGAAGTATGGGGTCTAGAGACCTTATACCAAATTACAAACTTCATATTATACCAAATTGTTAACTTCACTTACAAACAAGCAAAGAAAACAGTGAAAATATGAATAAAAGATTGAATATAAAAAATGTAAAGGAAATAAGATAAACAGTGTTATATATTTTAAAACATTCGAGTTGGAACATCCAAATATGCAATACTCGTGCTCAGAGAGACATTCATATGCCTAAAATTATAAACAAAAACCATATTAATAAGTTGGCCCATTACTAGACGATCAAGACCAATGGATTCTCAGTGCATATTGGATTCACGTTCTTTTCCCGAGGATTCATTAGATTTGTTTGGGTCATACTTATACTGGCAGTAATACACTAATAATACACTAGGAGAAAAGATAAAAATTATTAACTTAAATTCATACAAACAAGACGAGACCGAAATGTGTAGAAATTATAAAAAGTGATAGTAAAATAAATTGAATTTGTTTATGCTCTCTTTTTCATATGATTTGTGCCAAGGGAAGGAATCTTTGCGTCTGATGTGTACTACTCAAAGATTTCTCCTAAGACTTCACACATGTTAAAGTTAAGCAAAGAATCAGGGATAGGTCTACCAGTTATCCGGGAATCGAAACCGCCGATCTCCCTAATAAGATTCGAAGTCGATAAAACCTCCTTGTTTTTCCTTCTTAAACCCTATATTTAAGGCTTGTTCGCTTTAAAAAAATGCCGTAGCGGACAATGATTTCTTTGCATGAATGTTCATTGGGACTAGAATGACCCACTGCTTTAACCGCTGATGCTAATAACTTACTGCATCAGTACAGCGACCCACCAAGAACAGAAATAAAGCCACATAGTTAGTGCATTTAACTGAAAACTGTGGGTGTGAGATATATTTAGCACATGAAGATCCTTATTTTTCTCTCTTCCGTGATTCTTTAGCCACTGTAAACAGCTCTCGAGTGTAAAGTGCGTTCTTCTAACTTATATTAGTCCCCGTTGGCTTTAGAAAACATGCTTGTAAGTTATAAACTATCCGGTAAAATTTAGTACGAGTTTATTACTCTAAACATATCCGTTTAGTGGATATTACCTAACTTCATTGTTAAATATGTAGTCATGCTTAGTGCATACTTATAATATAGTTAAAGAAGGGAAATTTTGGTTACTTCGGAAATGCACACCAGGAGTCGCCTGATACACTACGTAGACTCGCCCGCGCAGCAGTTCTGCAGGAGAAGTTGCCTGAACAGTACGGCTGAAGAATATTAGAGGAAGACGTCATCATTGTTCACTTTCACTGACTCGCCCAGTTCAAATCAAACTTTTTAGTGTACATGCTTTTCCATCCTATTGAATCCTGTGAAATAATGAACAGCTTCCGCTTTTAAACATGTGTATTGTTTTAGAATTATTCGTCCCTAGCGAAAATCTATTTTTGATATCACCCTGGCCGGGTAGGAACTTCTAGCTACTGATCGTTTGTTTGTTATTTAGCAACGGCTGTGCACTGCCAGGCCTATACTTATCGGAATGTCCTGCATGTAAATGCTAGGCATATATGTCGAAATCATGCACACATGCCATCAATCTGGGCCGGAATGGAACCCGTGGACTTGTGAACAAAAGGAGAGTGCTTTATTGACTGCAGACTGTTAATTATGAATTCCCGTGTTCGATATATTTTTCGCTTCATTATCTGAAGGTTTTATAAAATAATGGAGAACACAACTGTTCTCAAAATGGACAATGTTATTATTTCCCCCTTGTTCGATCTATATAATTGCGAATAGCAAATGGCGCATTTTACCATTTTAGGTAAAAACAATAAATTGCCACTCGATTGAAAATTAAAAGAAAGTGGGAAGATAGAAAAAATGAGAAGCCGGAGAGGAGAAAAAATAGAAGAATAGGAGTACTGAACTATGACATAAAGAAAGATAAGCTGGAAAATAAAATAAAAACAATAAAATACACGGTGATGAGGAGATAAAAATGGAAGGGCAGAAAACAAGTGTTATAAAAATAAAAATGACAAAGAAGAAAGACTCACGGGAAATACTAGAGAAATAATGAAAGTATAGAAGAAATATATAAACAAAAAAAGAAAGAGAAGGACGACAGAAAGGCTGAAAGATGTAAAATGAGAGAAGGAAAGAAGGAAAGACGAGGGAATGGAAGAAAGAAGATCAGATAAAAAAGAGAGAAAAAGGAATGAATAAGACGGAAAGAAGCTTGAAACGAAAAAGTAAGAAATAGGGGTGGGTAGAAGAAGGAAAGAGGGATCGTAAAAGGTATAATAACACAAGAAGACTGATGGAATAATGTAGGGACGATACACAGAGGTTCTGTTGACTCTACATTAATGTGACATAGAGTGACGGAAAGATTCTCAAGTTCGTACAGACGGCCGAGTGGGTCCTCAGTCTTGCATACATTCGCGGAAAAGGTAGTTGCACAGTGTACTCACGCGAACCGTCCTGTTTCTGGAATGCGTATTAATCACCTCTTCCTTCCGCACTCGTTTCATTGACCTTCATTTCGTCTATGTCGCATTCCCTGCCTACTGGAGGGAGCAAAATAAATTACGATCTTATAGGAAAAGGAAGGAAGAGTGCTGTATAAGCACGACGCCTGGGCGCCACATGTACAGTGCGGGTCACAAATCTCGCAACACATAAGGGTCATAAAATCGGGCTTCTCTATGAATTGGTTCACATGTCTATTTTTCTATTAACAGTAGTTCGGTAGAAATTAATTATCTGAGTTGCTTTGCTTTCATTCTTTCAATCAATTTCATCTGCTACATCATTGCTTTACATATTTTAGATTCAATCAGTGACGATGTAAACAGGTTACATCATAGGCCAAAGTGTTTCATTCTGAAACTTTAAAACAATTCATTAAGGTAGAGTTGTTTAATAGATTTTATAATTTTTCCAATAATTTAATAAAATGAAAACTACCAAAGGAACAGCGCGCAATTGAAGGAAAATGGTTCACTGAATGCCACGCTAGTCCATAGGCCTAACTGCCGATGCCAGAAATGTTTTTCTCCAGATGTTATATACTGCTGAGTTACCATGCAAATTTTCAAACGGATAATAATTGTATTCATAACATTCTAAAGGAGCTAAGCGCTAATTTTCAAATTTCATTTTATTGGGTCTAAAGGTGGTACATGTCCACCGCTGTGGCTCAGGGGATGCGTTCAATCCTCTCACGCAGCGGGCCCGGGTTCGATTCCTGGTCGGGACAAGTTACCTAGGTGGGGTTTTTTCTGGGGTTTTCCCTCACCTTTGAGACAAATGTCGGGTAAATTTAGGCCCTTGTGGTCCCCAGATATCATCTAGCCGTTATTATCATCTTCATCCCATCCTCGCCTTGTTTGGAATGAGTGTGAATGTTGTGTCTCGTCCTATGTGTTCGTGTTGTCTCGGAGGTGGCCCCGGCATTGGGCTGATCACTCATCCGGGGAGGCCCTCCATGTCCTTGTCTGGTCAAAAAAGTATGTATGTGATCCAAAGATAATCCCTCTCCCGACAGGTCGCGGCCCTGTAAGGCCCGGGCGGCTTGGGTCGCTTAAATCCTAAAAGGGAGAGGTGAAACTACGATAAAGAAAGAAAGAAAGAAAGAAAGGTGGTACATCCATTATGTGCATATGATACTAAAAGGGCGTGTCGTGGTCAGCTGCAAGCGGCTGATTCTTATGCCGACAAATGGTGCTTGCAGCATTTGGTAGTGAATTTCACCATTATCTCAAAGTAGTTTTTAGTGGTTACCCCTATGGAATGTTAGTTCTACAATTATGGACCCTAGAGCTAATCTGGTCATCTGTCTTTTAATGATGAACACTGTAGCAGCCAGGCCAACAGGTAATTAGTGAAACAAGGGATCTATTGGATTTGTAAGTTGTCAACTTCGTCGAGGTCTTCTTCTTCTTCTTCTTCTTCTTCTTCTTCTTCTTCTTACTGTTTCTGTATTTATAGATCAACAGCCTGTTAAATTCATAATTTTAACGTTAAGTTCTATGAGCCTTTTCACGACTAATCTTGGGCCGGTTCCCTCGAAGAGAGGGAGAAGACAAAACTATTGTGGGTTAACGACTACTGAAGTTCGTATTAAACTAGCCTGGTCGTATAGATTTACAAGGAATTCGAACCATGACGGATCTGCTGTGTACTTCACTTAATAGGAATTATAGGCCTAATGACGGAAAGAACATTCTTGCGCTTTCGAGGTAGCATTGCTAAATTCACTGATTTCTTGGAAGTGGTATGACTATTGACCGCCGGCGTGGTCTTGTGGTTAGCGTCGCTGACTACGGATCCGTCGGCCCGGGTTCGATCCCCGGTACCTCCTCGGATTTTTTCTGAGGTAGGGAGGTCTGGTAGGGGTGCACTCAGCCTCGTGATTCAAGCCTCGTGATTCAAATTGAGGAGCTCCTTGATAGAGAAGTTACGGCTCCGGTCATGGATCGGCATGCTGACCACATGCCTCCCTAATCCTGCCTAATCCTAGGTAGATGACGCAGCGGTCGGGTGGTAGGCCTTGTCCCTTCGGGGATGTCGCGCCACGGAGTTGAGGTATGACTATTAGTCTCCAAAATAACGTAGAATTGCTGTTGGAATATAATTAGAGATGTTTTAATGCGACTTGTAGCGGGAAAAGATAACTAAATACGATTTTTTTTTTGGTCTTATGTAGATTTTAAAAGAGCATAAAACCCAAAATAATGTTGAGATTATAAATTTTTAAGTTATGAAAGAAACAAATAAAACTACCTACGTCTTGTCAGAATATTCTTCACGCGATTTTTAGCAGGTAATAAACTATCCTCTTATTCAGTACGGACACAAATCCGTCAGGAAGCGCAAGATACAAAAACATAGAAAAGTAGTTTTACATCCGTAAGTCATTTTGTTCCTAGTAACTTGTAAGCAACATTTTGGAATAAATTACGGTCTTAGTCATTATTATGACGGTTGTTCGATGGGTAAGGGTCTCATGAAATAATATTCCATTCTTTGAACTAACCAATACTGCAAACAATAGTATATGTTGCCATTTATGGACAAGTTTACAATTTCTTATGCGTATCGTGGACACCAGGATTAAGTATCACAGGTTTATCTGTTTAGTGACAAGTAAACAATATAGAGTAAATTTAAAGAGTAATGGTAGTTTCTTTGGTCCTATGAACAAATATTTTAAATTTCATCAAGAGCCTCAGAATGAAATTAACCTTTTACAAAATACGTGAGATCTGTGTGACCGCAGTAAAAACAAACTACTACTGCCACGATATCATCTTCACAAGTGAATTATTTACACTACCTTTCCTTCTCGAGACCTTTATAATTATGTATGTGTCACACCTCAGTGTAGTGGAACTGTGCTTGTAAACAGTTTATTTTTGTAGCGGTATATGAGACCTCGCATCCATGGTTACATAATTTTTCTCGGTTTGCTATTTTTTTAAAAATAAGTGAATGGCCGAGACCATAAAAATCTGTTAGGTCAACTATGTGATGTTTTAAGACTATGTGATGATAGTTATGATTAAGGTTTGGATGTTTAATTATTTCATATTTTTATCCTGACCTCTATTCTCGTCGCAAACACAAGTTAAATACGAATTGCACATTTGTTGCATATTTTTTAAAAGCATTTTTAACCATATAAAGTCATATTTTTGTCATTTTCATGGTCTTGGTCATATTTCGGCCAGATCTGTAACTTAACATCATATTTCAGTTATAAATTCGGTAAATGCACTAAATTGTCGACTAAAATTTTTTCCGAAAAAGAGTCACGAATAATTTGGTTTTACTGTAACTGAAATGTGAAGGGAAAATAACAAGTAATAACACAATTACCTCTTCCTCCTTGTTGTTAACAACTTCCAATAGACATTTTTTAAAAAAATATTTTCAGTTCACATTTGCAGTGGTATCTGGAAACAGTAACAGATTAGAAGTTCTTTACAAATAAAACTGTAAATTATTTGTAAAATTGTTAAAAAGTGATTATCTGATTGATTTAGTGTGATGTAATAATTTAGTGCCATTAAACGTTTTAAATTGGAATATTTATTTTTAAGAAATACGTTCCTTTATGAGGTCATAATTCGGATTTTTGGGTTATATTTTGTCATTTTTAAGGTCATATTTGTGGTCATATTTCCCACTTTTTTAGGTCATTAATATCCGAACTCTAGTTAAGATGAATTATCTCCATGACATTTTGAAGTGAATGTTTTAAGAGAATATCTGAATGTTATAAGTTAAACTAATGAAATTTTGAACACAGCTACTTATTATGGTGAACTGTGATTAATATCTGGTCGGGATTGATGTAAATGACGATAATAAATAAGCTTTCGTGTACTTTAGTAGTTCATTTGAAAAATATTAACATATTTTCGAACTCGAAACTGTGAATTTCATTGCATTTGTGGTAGAGTGTCTCAGATGCGTGATCCGAAAACTCAATTGAAATGACGGTGTAATATTAATAATAGTAATAGTAATAATAATAATAAGAATGATAATAATAATAATAACAACATTAACAATAATAATAGCACTTCGTTAATTGGAATCAATTTGCTTGAATAATAAATCATATTCAGTTATTTAGTTGTTTAGAGCCCATTAACTCTGAGCGGTCACTCAAACTTGTGTTAATATATCAGAATAATCACGTCCATGGTTAAGGGATTGTTACGGGTGTGACATGAAATGTTCTATTTATATGGTTTGGCCATTAATATTAAGCAAGTATTTGCAATAGTTTGAAAAAATATATAGGCCTACATAAATTTTTGCTCTTCTCTTGACATTGGTACAGGCTTGATTTTGGTACAGATATCGTGGCAAATACCATAAAGAAGTGAAACAAGAATAAACATCCTGTATTAGAAAGCAAATGAAACTTTTTTTATCTTCATGTTATGTCCACGTTTAATATAACAGCGACTGTATCATTACAATTGAGAAATCATTTCAGTGGAAATGACAGTGATCAGCGCGGAAGGTTTCTCAGAATAGATGACTGTTATGTTCTATAATGATAGTACTTTAACAGCGTTGCTGTTCGTGGAATCAAATCGGTGAGTGGGCATAACGTGCCAAGACCTTGTAGATTCCACAGTTAGCTTATTTATTGTGAAAAAGGTAGACATGAATTATGTTAAAGGGACCAATGCAGACTGAAATTTTTATTTAAGAGCTGCCATAACCTGGACTTCAATTAGATGAAACACTAAAGATGTTGAAGGCAAGCTCCTAATGTTATGGTTATAGTTTTTCGGCATCCATAGATGAAATCGGTTTATGAGAAAAGTTGTGACTTTCAATCTTATATTCTCTTTTCTTATAAACGTAATTGTTTCATAAAATATACTAACTATATTACTTCTATAAATTTGTATTATCGTGAAATTAATTAGTGGAGAATTTAGTAACTTTGCTTTAAAAATAAAGTTATTTATTATTCTCAGTATGGTTTTATTAAATAAGAACTCATTAACTTTAAATGCAGCGATTAATATTGTTCTTACACTAGAGGAAACATTAGATAGAAATTGATTAGGGCCTAGATTATTTTTGGATTTAAAAAAGTCTTTAATACTGTTGACCATATAACTTACATTTATTAAGGAAGGTAGAAACATACGGAATTCATGGATTACCTTAAAATGATTAAAAAGTTAATTAGATCGTAAAATCCAAGGTTTAAATAACAGAGATAGTGACCTTTTACAAATTAAAACAGGTGTACTTGTACCAATACTTTGTTTGTATATAAACTATCAAGTGCCCACGGCTTCGCCCGCGATTAACTCAACTCCTATAGATGTTTTATTTAAATTATTTATTTAACAGAAAGATAACAAAACATTATATTTATTGGAATAATAATTCTTTCACACTGCCGTGTGTAGGCTAAGATGGAAAGGAGGGATATGTGAGTCAGTTGAAGAATTTAATGTTGTACCGGCATGTTGCCATGGTAGCTCAGTTGGTACGAGCAGCGGCACGGAGAGCCATTGATCCTGGTTCAAATCCCGGCTATGGCATTGAATTTTTCAGTCTGACTTCACCTTTCCATTAAATTTATTAACACTGTCATCGTTTTGGGTATAAATTGCAGGAATTACATAATTTTAGTTATATATAGATATATATTATATATATCTATATACATCTGTATATAGGTTTAGTTATATATATAGGATAGTTGATAGTTTATATACAAACAAAGTATTGGTACAAGTACACCTGTTTTAATTTGTAAAAGGTCACTATCTCTATAGGACTAAAATTATGTATATATTTCTTTCTTTATTTAAAATACTCCTTTTGGCTACGAGGCCATATCAGGAGTTCAGAATCTGTGTCTATACAGTAGGGTAGGCCAGGGAGCTGTTGATTGCCAACTATTTTCTATTGTTAGTGTATTTTAGGGAGTAAATTTCAACTGATATTAATTTAAAAGGATACAGGATGATTCATAGTATTCATAGATACAGAATAGAAGGAGTTGGATATAATTTATTAATAATTTTAATGAATTGCCTCTTCAAATTCAACAGCTAACCACTTTTAAATTATATAAAATCAGGTAAACTGATGTAACAAAGTGCCAGTATGTTTTTCTTTAATCAGTTATGACTGCAATTATGATATGCAGAATATGTTTTTTTTTTAAATTGATTTCCAAGTTAAGCTCCAGATTTATTCATTAAGCAGGGCTTACGGAAGAAGAAAGGTCTACCATCTCGGCAACCTGGGTAATTTTAACGGTCTAGTTGGATAAGCGCATGTAAATCAATATGTTTTTTGTCATAGCTACCTGTATTTTAATTTCCAAGGCCTTATAAGATCACAGTAAAACAATAGGCTATGTTGTCAAGATAACTGATTTTCACTTTTTTTATAAATTCTTTCGAATACGTATATTACCATAAAATAGGCACTAAATTGAGCATTACTCCGAAACAGGTCAACCGATTTTATCCATTATGAACAGACGTCTTCCCATGGACATTATAAATTTGTATACCAAGTTTCATAAAAATCCGGTAAAGCGTACTTGAGTTACCGCGTCTTTAAAATATACACTAAATTGGGTTTTACTCCGGTACCGGTCTACCGATTTGGTCCAATATCAGTAGACGTCTTTCCACGTACATTATAAATGGGTATACAAAATTTCAGGAAAATCCAATAAAGCATATTTGAGTTATCGCGACTTCTTATATATTAACATAAAAACACTAAATTGGGCATTATTCCGATACTGGCCAACCGATTTGGTCCAATATCAATAAACGTCTTCCCATGAACATTATAAATACGTATACGAAGTTTCATAAATATCCGATAAAGCGTATTTGAGTTATTGCGCCTTTAAAGTAGACACTAAATTGGGTTTTACTCCGGTACCGGTCAACAGATTAGGTTCAAATTCAATAGGGCACTTCTCATGGACGTCATAAATGGGTATACCAAGTTTCATGGAAATCCGATACAGCGTATTTGAGTGATGGCGCCTTTCTATTAGAAAGGCGCCATAATCTATTAAAATAGGCACTAAATTGGGCATTACTCCGGTACCGGTGAACCGATTTGGTTCAATATCAATAGGGTTCTTCCCATGGACATTATAAATGTGTTTTCCAAGTTTCATGGAAATCCGAAAAAGCGTATTTGAGTTATGGTGCGTACAGACACACGGACAGACGGACAGACAGACGGACAGACATTTTTTCGTCCACCACACAATCTCATAAAGTACCATACTGGCACTTAATAATGTATGTATTTTAATGGTCTCTTTAAAGATGTGTCAATGTATTTATTTGTGAAATGTTAATTAATTAGTTTAAATTGCTTTGTCATCAGTTTGTATTTGTCGGTATGGCCAAACTGTATATATGTGGGCTTCAGTAACGAGCCTTAACTCATAAAGTCCATTTATTAAAAATAACTACAGTATTAGGACGACTAAAAATAATAAAAAATGGAAACGGCTCATAAGGAAGTAAAGTTAAGTACTTAAAGACTTGAAATAAAGATATGAACATATACGAGTATATTGTCAAAAGCTGTTTGATTGCAAAATATAGAGGGAGAGCTTTATATTAGCCTATATTCAGTACAATAGTCATATAAAAAAAGGACTAATTTGTTACGGATCTAAAAGCCCGCCGCCTAAGGGTAGTACAGGGAGGAAGCGGTCTAATTGTGAAATTCAAGGGCTTAAAAATATATATGACACATATTATGCATTTTGTATAACAGATAATTGCACTAATAGCCCCGCAGAATTTAAAGTCTATAATTTTAATTTCGTAATAGGTTTTACCTTATGGAGGTCTAATAAATCCTATAAGCCTATAAGCCAAAGCAAAACCTAATTCAGAATGAAGTAAAATTCTGCGCTGTCTAGGTGATGAAAAGAGCTTAAGAAATGAATAAAGCGTGTGAATGTTTGTCTCATGCAGACTTCCCGTTAAAACCCGGCCAAGTTATCTCTCATAGGAAAACAGCTACTGATAAGTACACGGAATTCGGAATAAATTAACAATTATAAACATTCCAGCCGAATAAATTAGCTTTATCACTAAATCGAGGTCGTGAAACTCGGTGACGCGTGTTCGAACCTAGCTCCAATTCCTGCTATCTCCCCAGTCGCATAAAATTATTATTTCCATGCATACAAGTGTTTCTACACGCTAATGTAGAGTTCGCTTGCGTCAGCAGAGTAAATTTAATACCACCACAGGTGATACGTTTGAATGCAACCTTCATAAACAGTTCTATCCTTTTTCTATTTATTTTACATTTCAAGGTATTTAATGGCTTATGGTAAACAGTGGAGGGAACTAAAATACAGAATGAGTTGACCTGGTTTGTTATTTTATTTTATTGTATTTTATTTTATTTTATAATATGGCATTCCCTGATACCTGCCATAACAAAAAAGGTTAACAGTCATCCTTCTTAGAATTGGTGACTCATTTAAAGTTCCAATAGTTATTCACTATTTTGCACCGAATAAGTTAATTCTCCTGAAATTCAAATCCTATACGACGTTTTAAAACACAATCTTAAAAAAATGCATTCTACATTTGAAATTCATTGAAAATTCTGTTGTAAAAACATAAGTAATTGGAGAAATTGAAAAAGAATAAACAAATTATTTTTTACGAGGAATGGAACAAAGTCAGGGTTACTTTCTTTTTATCACATTAAGGCAATGGTATCATGAGGTGTTTTATGTCACGGGAGAGACATCTCTAATGTATAGACACATCATTTGGTAGCATTGTGATGTACGGTTTTACGAATAGAGATAATGGTAATGGGGAGCCGACGTGCACATTTGATATGACAAGATGTGAACACCATTCGTACGTCAAAATAGTCAATGCCGAGGGAGAAATACCAGAGAATATCACAAGGAGCTGATGTAAGCTTTGGGGAATAATGTCCATCAGCACCGAACTTGAAGAGATTATGGAGTGGATATGTGCTACCGCAATATATTAGAGTGGCACGATGCAGTCGCGTATGTATTGCGGTTATGTTTCCTTCATTATCCTACATCTAATTCCCATAATCTATAATATATATATATATATATATATACATTCCATACACTGTCCTCTCATTTGTGTATTCCAAAAATTTTAAATGGTCCACATTTTCAAAAGAAAAAAAATACTTGCCATGACTTATGCCCCATCCCTGGCATAAAAAAGGTTACGTTTCTTGCAATAGGAAAAAAGCGCTATTGTCCATTTTAGAAATTACTGACTCATTTTAAACCCAGATAATACTTATATTTCAATCAGCATTTTGTACCGATGACCAACTTTCCTACTTTAAACACTTTAAGACTACTGTCACTGAAAGGCTTATAATTTTAAAACATAACCAGTAACCTTCGACAGTAGTGGATGGGAACGCTAAAATACAAACAGGATCTTACGATTCTATTCATCCATGTGAACTATGCATATTTAATATACGCAAACAATGAAAACAAGTTTCCTAACCCTATAAGATCTGAAGCTTTCACATCGCTGAATATTTAGGATGACTTCTCGGTTTATCAGCTGTGTTAATATTAATTCAAGCTTTCGGCCATTATCACTCAGTGGCCTTCCTCAGGGATGTGTGAAAGGTCAGAGAATGACGATGGCCGAAATATGGAAAAAAATAATAGGGCCTATTAACATGGCTGATAAAACGTGGTTCCTATCGCTAGTTTCTTGCACTCAATCTTAATTTACTCTAGTCCAACCTTTGTGTAATACCATCTATCCTTTCCATATATTTCTCACCATGGAATTTAATTAAGTTTTCTAAACAAAAATAGAGGACAGATAAATAGATTAACAAGTCAACGTATATTTTATATTAGTTTATAACACGCAATCACACCCCTCAGGTAAGAGAAAAACCATTTCTAATCATAATTCTCTGTAATGTTACTCAAACGGATTAATAATAATAATAATAATTCACAGGTATAGACACATTTGTTTGAATCAGTATTTATGAAGATGTATATCATTTAAAATAATTTTCATATTGTAGAGTTTATTGCCTTATTTTAAGTTCAGAGAAATGGAATTGAAGCAGGCTAATAAACCAGGACGAGTTTCTTTTATTTTATAGCACCTGAGATAATTCAATAAAAGTTCAACTTCCTAGAAACGATGACTCATTAACGCAGTCTGGTAGTTAAATTAGAACTGTTTTATGGAAATAACGAATTTTATATACCGGAATTCAGTTTAAAATACGAGTTTCCTGTAATTTATATTGTTTACTAACGTTATCGTATATTCTGACATTTAAAGCACTAACTTAAAGAGAAACTGTTAACCAGAGTAATGAACAATGTTATTTTATACTATTTTACAACATGCAATGTTGCTGCCACTAACGATAATAACAAGGAGGTTAATAGTCATAATACTAGGAAAGATTACTAATCACTTATCATATTATAATCATGTAATATGTATTACAGTAGTAATTTCTGAGGAAATAACATAAGATCTGGCTCATATCTATGTATTTATTTTGCTTAAAATTTAATGCACTGATACTCAAGCAAGAGGTAGGCCAATAGAAATCAGTAAAGCATATCGAGTCTACATTAGTTTAAATTATGTAAAAAATAGTTTTAACTACAAAGAAAGGAGGCTGCTTCAGATCAGTGACAACTATTATCAGGCTAGCAGACAGGACCATAGAAATGGTTCCGTGGAAACAGAAATCGCACAAATAAACAACATAAGCTACATTCTGCATTTTAAACTACACCTGCTAACGAACATGTAAAATAAACATTAATGTGCGTAATGTGTGTCAACCCGGTTGACAAAAGCCTACACGACATCCTTTATACAGGCGTATAAGGATAATAATTAGCACCCCCTACATTATCAGGATGCTACTAGTAATGTTTATTTCTCAGATCCGGTAGAGATTTTATTCCTTGGATGTTTTTCCATAGCTTACAATTTATTGTAAATGACATATACCTGTCAGATACGAAACAAATACGGAAGGGATATTATAAAGTAGTTTTTTCCACCTTACCTCATTAGGTTAGTTGTACGGTTATTTCACGACGCGGTTTTACTGCAACTTAGGTCTGTAAACGACCGTCGCCGGTGTGCCGGAAATTTGAACCACATAGTTCTTTTACATGCTTGTAAATGGCAGACATGGGCCTGTCACATTTATGCACACATAAATGCAATAGACCTGGGCCGGGATCGAACCCGAAACCTTGGGCACAGAAAGCCCACCCAGGTCGACTTTATACTATTAGGAATTTATATTATTACTACATTGAGTTTCTTTGAATGGCTGAAGATAGCATAACGTATTCCGAAATACATATCCTATGTAACATTGCTCACTAGTTTTTTCTTTCTTTTTTTGCTTAAAACGGCTTCACAAACCTCGTAAGGGGAGTTTTAAAGACAAAGAAAAGTACAAGACACAAATTCACAAAACATAACAAAAAAGAAGTAACTCTCTCAATTTAACTAAATTGTATACTTTTTCATTACTAAAAAGTTAGCATTGTGCGTGTATATATCATATGCTGTATTTTATTTGTAATCAACAATGTATCACATGTTTTTAAAGAAAGAACAACTTCTATTTTTAATTATGTAAGATATTATACAAGAAACGTGACGGTTTTGAAATTCGATTTGTGCAGAAGCACAGGAAGTGTCGTAAATGAAATTCAGAATAAGACTGCGTCATCTCAAAGCATTTCAGTCAGAAAGGAGCGCTGGTCAGTGCGACGTCGTGAATTCGTTGTACAAACTTTTTTTTTTTTAAACAGTGAATCAATTATTGTCACTCAGTGCACGTTTCGCCGCCATTTCAACATTCATCGAAATGAGAATATTCCATGTAGGAATTCCATACTGTTGTGGGTGGCAAACTTTCGCCATTAAGAACAAACCACCAGGGAAACAGCGCACTTTTCGAACCCCGGTGTATGTTGAACGTGTGTGTCGGGCTGTTATTCAAAGTCCTCGGTGATCAGCAGTGAAATACGCGAGTGCCTTAGTTCTGCAGCGAGTAATGCGAAGTATCCCGTTATGACTCCAAGAGTGAGTTTACTTCCAGGGATACCATCTGAGGAACACAATTTTAAAAAATAATTGATGTAGGTAAAATGCTTTGAGAATTCTAAAATAAAATAATGTACGCAAACCATTCAGTTTTGTCATAATTTCAATTTAGAAACCGTCAGGTTTCTCTGCCGGACCCTGTACAACATCTGTAATGTTACATCAGTAAAGGTTGGGACTGTAAACACATATACAGAAAATTGAAGCAGTTAAGTTTAATTCAGTGTTAAGGATAATATAAGACCAAAATGGTATTTAATAGTTGCACATAAACATGTGCAAATAAAAATGACACGACAGCTAGAGGTAAATAAAGTATAACCAAGTAATTTATGCACACTGCTACACTTTAAGAGTACTTATCTAAAAATAAGTAATCACAACAAAACAATTTTATAAGACCCGGAGGTTCACTGCCGCACTTAAATAAGCCCGCCATTCAACTTATTCTGTGCGAACGCCATCCAACCATCCCTCGCAAATCCTACTTCTCTTATATCTATTACAATATGGTCCTTCCACCTACGTCTACGTCTTCCAAGTGGTCTCTTCCCTTCGGGTCTTCTAGTCAATATTTTTAGATATGTCTTTCCTTCCCCATGCGCGCAATATGTCCAGCCCGTTTCAACCTCCGTGATTTAAATACCGGTACCCTTACTATATTCGGTGAAGAGTAAAAGTTATGAAGCTCGTCATTATGCAGTTTTCAAAAGCTCCCGTTTTCATCTCTATTAAGTCCCAATATTTGCCAAAGCACCTTCTTTTCGAACATACTCAGATTATGTTCTTCCCGAAGAGTAAGGAACCATGCCTCACATCCATATAATACAACCGCCCGGATAATTGGCTTATAAATTGTGCACAGTACGTTAAAATAATAACAGTGTTTCTTTGGACCAGCTAGAGGAAACTAAGCCAATGCTTGGACGTGAAAGGGCCAGAGAATATGGTGAAGAGAGACCGAGTGCTTCCATTCCACTCATTACACTATTACGTACGCGATTACATTAAGCTAATACCAATCTTAAAAGCCCAGCTTAAGGGAAAATAAGCAAGTGCTCTATTAGTAGAAGCAGCAGTAGATTATTAACAGGCCTAAGGAAAATAATAGTAATAATTATTATAATGTAGAGGAAAAATGCGAAGATGAATGGGATAAAAATAATGCAATACTATAGCAGGTTACTTGTTTGTAGTGCATTTTCTTTCATACCTTTATCAATATCACTTTAACTACCATGATTCTAAGGTTCATTTATTCCTTCAAAGGCGTCACTGATAAGAGACAAACTCGATGCCTAGAAAAGAACCGGGAAGGATTCGGTTGACATCAAAACATTCAGTGAATATCGCAAAAACCCTCTTCCTACAAATGTACTTTCATTCCAAAAAGAGATATGCTGCGATTTTTTGAAGCTGCAAAACCGACCTCTTCAACTGGATTTGTATTAGCGAATTCATGTGTAATTAGGCATACTAGCAAGCTAAGCAGTGAGGATACTAGAGACAACACAACAAGAAGATCAGTAATTAACTAAAAGCCAGGAATAGGTTATAATGAATTGTGCATGTTAAAACTACTAAAATATCTTCCAGTAATTAAATACAGAAGTTACTTGCAGTAAATAATACAACATAATAATATAATATTTATTTAGCTGTTATTAAACTTATACAAAGTAATTTTCATTGTCAATATAAAAATTCTAAAACTATTAAAACATCAGGTCATCCTGATTTGACTCATCAAACTCCTGTATACTGTAAAATTCCTTGTCTTTTAGCCATTGATTAGTTACTATTTTGAATGTTTTCGAACTAACATTTCTGGTATTTGGTGGTAGGCTAGTTCTTAAAAAGTTTAATTCCGACATGCTTAAACTATTCTAGCTTTTATTCAATCTTGCAAAATTAGGATCAAATTATTTTTATTTCTTGTTTCGTACTGATGTATATCTGAACTAAGCTTATAATATTAAAATTCTCATAATTCTCTTTTACATATTGTAGCACATGTAATATATAAAGACTACTCAAGGTCTTAGTGTTCAATTCTATAAAATGGGGTTTGCAAGAATCAGTATTTTTCATACCCTTTATTATTAAGGCAGAAGTTAAGTATCGGCTAAAATCACGAAATGCTTGTTTTTATGCACTTCGGAAACTCGTATTTTCTCGTCTTCTGTCCAATAATCTAAAAATAAGACTTTTATCCTGCAGGTTGTATTATATGGATGTGAGACATGGTCGCTTACTCTCAGAAAGAACATAATCTGAGTATGTTCGTAAATAGGGTGCTTAGGAAAATATTTGGGCCTAAGAGAGATGAAAATAGGGACTGGAGAAAACTACATAATGTGAGCTTCATGACCTGTAATCTTCACCAGATATAGTAAGGGTAATTAATAAATGGAGGATGAAATGGACTAAACATGTTGCGCAAATGGGGGAGGAAAGACATACCTCAAACGTATTGACTGGGAGACCCGAATGGAAAAGACCACGTGGAAGACCTAGACGTAGGTGGGAGGACAATATTAGAATAGATTTAAGGGAAGTAGGATTTGCGAGGGGTGATTGGTTAGAGTTAATACAGAATTGGGCTGAATGGCGGGCTCAGGTAAGCGCGGCAATGAACCTTCGGGTTCCATAAAATAGATAATATTCCTTTAGTTTGCTGAGGAATGATCTATTGCCACTGAGTAAAGTAGTAAGTAAGTTACTTGCAGTAGGCAAAAGTCTTGATGATGACGAAGTGATCGGCCCGGAGGCCGGTCCTGCCCTGCGACAGAGCCGTGGGGGGAGGGCAGGCCCACGGCCCAACCGAGGGACACTAGGCCGGATGATACCGCGTAGGGTGGCCAGGTTCTTTCGCAGGATGACAATGAGGACACACAACACCCAGTCCTGTCCCAGGAAGGAAATTTTACATCTCTGTAAAACCCCTGACCCGGCCGGGTATCGAACCCGGGCCGCCCAGGTGGCTGGCAACACACCCACGGCGGTGGACGCGAAAGTCTTAATATATATATATATATTTTTTTACTGACAATACTTCTTATTCTATTTTACTTTTTCAAGTTATAAATTATCTAGTAAAATAATGAACTTAAATATAAACCAGGTTAATTTCCAGGAATATTCTAACGTGCATGAATTACCTGAGGTCCTTTTCATGTCATTAATTGTTCCGCTTCTGTGAAATACCACCGATTGTAGGTCAGATTATTTCACGATGATCTAATTTTATAGGCCTACTGATTTTTTCGGTTTAGGATCCAGTACAACATAGCCTAGTTAATACGTAGGCTAGGTAAAATGTGTGCTTAATATAAATTATTCTGGAATGATTTATTCTAGAGCGAAAAATATCGACTGAAGTTGGTCTCCTTACGGAAAGGACTGCACAGTCCCTACAAAAGACTACAATTTCAACGTAACTTGTCACATCTATGTGTAGTTCTAACACCAATAGGCTAAATGTTTTCGAAATCTGGAGATAATATGTTATTGTGTCTTATAGAAAAACAGCTGACTGTTCCAAGAGACAAAATGTGATAATAACTGGTAAGCTTGCGTCAAGAAGAAAATTTTAAGGGGGATGATGGAAGATACCTAAAATTGGCCGGATATTATCTCTCGGTGACTCGGAATGTAACAATAATTAATAGGTCTCTTCAAAAGAATATATATAATTTAATATCGCTTAATGCGAAATAATCTATAACTTAGGTGGTATTTTCGGCATTAATCATGATAGATGGGCAATTTTAGGAACCCATTTTATTTTAATATTAATGCGGCAGCACAGGCTGGCCTATTGTAAATAGCGTTCAATTTTAAAGTAGTTTTCGCTCCTTTATGGTAACATTATGTATATTAGTATACATTACATAAGTCTAATACATTACTTATGGTAACCATTAGGACCACTACATAGCAATTGAAATGAAGGCTATTAATTTTTACAATTGTCTAATTTTTACAATTTTCTATCTTTTACGTTCATTCCTCTGGTTATTGAGTGCCAGAATAGTACTTTATGAGATTGTATGGGAGACGGGAAAATGTCTGTCCGTCTGTCTGTCCGTCTATCTGTTCGGGTGTCTGTACCCGCGATAACTCACAAACGCTTTATCGGATTTTCATGATACTTGGTATACGCATTTATATCGTCCATGGGAAGAAGCCTATTGATATTGAACCAAATCGTTGACCGGTACCGGAGTAATGCCCAATTTAGTGTTTATTATATTAGATTTTAGTGCCTATTTTATATATTAGAATGGATTTATCAAATGCAAATTAATTCTCATGAAAACATATTGTTTTACAGTGTTCATATACGGCTTTGGAAGTTGCAATACAGTTAGATATGACAAACAACACTATGCACATATTCCTTTACATAATTATGCTTAACAAATAATACAAAACGATTAAAAATAACTTCTTTTCTGCATATCATAATTGCAATTATCACTGTTTAAACAAAAGCATTGTGGCACTTTCTTACCATCAATTTACCTGATTTTATTAATAATGAATTTTTAAAACTGAAATAATATTTTTAATTTTCGCGATGTTCAGAAAACTTATTCTGCAGTGATATAAAACATACTTTTAAATTAATTTTTGCACGACTTAACTAATAAGTGGTACTTACGAATATTGTTGCCGTGGACGTAAGTTGACATTCCCACACGCAATCTTGTTGCTATGTGCGGTAAGAGTTTTCATGCTGTTATGAATATTATGCCACACCTCATAAAACAAGCCTATATGGACAAGGCCCCCCAGCACAAATATTCGGTTCCCATAAACAACAACAAAAGCTAATCATTTTCTGAAATAAACATCTATCTACAAGAATGTATATACATAATATTTTCAGGTAATATCACAATTAATATAATTAAATTGATATAAATAATCATCGTGCAAAAACAGCATGCAATACTCGGCGCGAGCTCCTCGTTTTTTCAAACTATTTCCTCGATCCGTATGCATGCCTTACGACACTTGTATCGCAATATACTATTTCGGTAACATTAATTTTAAGCTTCATGATAGAAAACTGACCAAGACAATGAAGGATATGACATTGTAATCAAAGCCACATGTTAAGTCCTGGGAACGAATAGCTGAGTTTCCGGGAACCGATATAATTAAAGCCTCCATTTAACGTCTGAGGGCATGCAGTTGGGCAGTTGCTTGTAACATTGCGTTACAAACACAGGGTTCAATCTGAGATGATATGTTTGGATTTTTCATTCGGCATATTCCTTTTGGGGGCAATTTTGGTCCTGTGATAGGCTCAAATTCTAACATAAATGCATACCGGGAGGGATCCTGGGGGTAAATGTGACTTCTGGATGAGATAAAGGAGGCTTAGGAGAATTTTTAACAACCGTATCACCTTGAAATTTTGTCTCACTTGGATAAGTGATCTTAGCTGTTTTACACGAGTTTGTGATTTTCCTACTCTTAAGGCCCAGCATAATGAAAACGCCCTGATTATCCCGGAATTTCATTTTAAGTGCAAGAATGGTACTTTCTAAGATTAATTGGTGAACTGGAAAATGCCTGTCCGTCTGATCGTATGTCTGTATGCGCGTAACTCAAATATACGTTATCAGATTTTAATGAAACTTGGTATACACACTTATAAGTCCATAGGAAGAACCCTGTTTATTTTGGACCAAATAACTTGACAACTAACGGAGTAATGGCCAATGAACTGTCACATGCTTATTAAAGAACATTTATTTTAATTGTATCAATCGATATAACTGAATATTCTGTTGGGAACTAAAGACATGTGACTGCGTATTTTTACACCTTCAGATGTTATGGGAAAAATAAAGGGATATTACTGACTTGAGGATTTGTTGTAAATTTGTTGTGTTAATATTCTAGTTATCCCTCTTTTTCCTTCACATATGCTGACCAAAATTAAAAAAATAATAATAAAAAAAATATAAAAAATATAAAAAACTGTGGTAAAAAACTTTATAGTTTCTAGAATGTGGCCTATTACCTCCAACTGGTCCTTTGTTTAATCAGTTTACATGATTTAAGTCTAAGTTTGTTTGAATATTGCCACCAGTAGTTGAATCTACCCTTGTCGAGCATTGGCGCATAAATACGAAAACGAGGGTGCAACTACAGTAAACAACAAAATTTAATGTTCTGTCTTTGGTGAATGAGTTGCGCTAGAGGTTTCCCGAAAAGATATTCATATCATTACTGGTATTTAATTAAATTATTTCATGCATAATGTGTCAGTTTATATTCTATGAGTCACGGTTTATAACCTATTAATGTTTAAGTTGACATTGTTCCCAATAATATTTTAAACATTTTCTTCAGATATGTTTTTTCATATTCTTAAGGCAATAAAAAACTGCATAATAATCAATCCATTTGTTTTAAGTTAATGATCTCAGGGCAATAAAAACTATATTATAATAAATCCAATAGCTTAAAGTTAAAAAAAAAAACAGTTATATTTCGGCTACGTAAATGGCATGATGTATGATATTTCATTTTTGACACTGAACATCAAGAAATTCCATCTTTGGTTTGGAAGATAATTTATCTTCTTAGAATAAACAAAATCGCATATCTGTAACTACTGTTTTATAAAAATTAATGCACACCGACGTGATTATAGCAGATAATCACACCATAACAATAAATTTACTTGAAAGTGGGTATCTGGTTTATAAAGCTAGGAGTTCTTAAAACCCTAGTCAAAGTCGTAAAAGAGAAACAGTAAACTAAAGTTTGAAAATTACGAATAAAATTCCTTCACATTAAGACTGAATTCAGATCGATGGATTCGAAAGTTCAATACAGAAAAATTAGCTTTTGTCTGTATATAGTTAAATTACATTTGTTTCACTTACCCTCATGGTTTCGTAGAGATAAACTATGCTTGGATGCGACAGTTTGGATAATACTGACGCCTCTCTTTCCAAATTCCTTGCTACATATTCCTCCCGTATTTTCGCAGTGTCGATAATCTTGATTGCCACCTGTGGAAAAAAAAAATTAACAAAGTAAGTGCATCACAATCAAATACCCTTTAACATAAGCGGATTTACTGTACGATTTCTCAGTGTAATCAATAATCATGAATGTTATCCACTGCTCCATGAAATCAATATGATATTTCATTTGGGTTAAATTTTTTTTCTAAAAATCAAGAAGCTTCAATGTATAAGAAGCCTAAGGGCCTTCGACGGCACATAACGAAAAGTTTATTTAATGAGGTTGACCTGTACAAATTCCACGTTATGTAGTAATAAATCCATTTGGGAAAGAATTAAGCAAAACAGTTTACAGGTATCTCAAAGAGCAACTTCAAAAGTAATTCACAAAGGTTTGTTTATGATGTAGTTAATTTGTTTTTAATTTCTATCTCGATAATTTTTGATTGTATAAATACAGTTTTAAGACATAAACAATGTTTATTTTAACTGTCTCTACAACGTTATTGTAATTTTTTTATTATCTTCTACCATAGTTAAAATAGCCAAGAAAAATAGAAAATTAACACATGAAACCACATAAGTAATTTTTTTTAATAGAAAAATGAACAATCAAAACAGTGAAAAAGAGGCAAAAAGCTAATGTTTCACGTTATAATCTAGAATAGAACAATATTATACCACTTTCTCAACTTTTTGTTATGAGGTTTAGCTTTTTGTAATTATAAAGCGTAAGCTGGGAAAGTGTGAAAAAAATAAGTACACAGCCTGCTATGATCTACGACAATGTAACATTTCGAAAAGTTGTTCACTTTTATAATAGTAATAATAATAATAATAATAATAATAATAAAGGGAACGAAAGTCTTCACTTTTTTTTTAAATGTATAACATCAATGTTCCATTACAATAGTAATACTACATGTTTTGGTGTAATCCTTATGTTGTTAATTAATACAATATTATATTTCAATATGGCTTAGTTTCTAGTTTTGTTCTACTTTATCTATAATAATTTACAAATTGACAGATAACAGTCTCATACTTATTAGTTATGTACTACATCTACTATATCCCTATCCTAGTCCGTATATTTACTTATCTATTTATTTGAAATCCATTGATCTATTTATTTTAAGTCCATTGCTTTAATAATTGTCTTTTCGGTATTTTATGACTAAATCATTATATCTAGGTGGCCATTGTCCTCTGTTTCGAATTATGCTGGCCTTTAGTTGAGCTCGTTCTCTGTTGTACCTCGAACATTCCAGCAGAAGGTTGCAGGGACAAGTGAAATCTTGCGTTATTTTAAATCTATGAAAATAGGCTTTTATTGGTCCATGTCCGGTGAGCATAGTAGTAAGCCCTATTGTAAGATAAATCTTGGAGGATAGCCTTTGCTCCACACTCGGAAAGTATTTCTTCGTTTCTTGGCCCTTAGTTGTGGCTTGCCATTCAGTGTCCCATATTGCATAACTCTCCTCTCTTAACGTTTTTGATACGGTACTCTTCGGGACTTTATTGTATGATAGTGAGCTAGAGCTTCTTGCAGCATTTTTGGCGAGGCGATCAGCAAGACTTGCAGAGCAACGACAATGGGGTTAGATGAGTTAATTTTGCCACCGCTAAAAATTGAATCGTAAAGAGTACAAAATTCTCAAATCGTCGCCAGATGGAGAGACTCATAATCAAATCGACCATGTGCTAATAGATGCAAGGAGGCAGTCTAGTATAATCGACGTTCGAACTTTTAGGGGTGCTAACTGCGATTCGGATCACTATCTAGTAGTTGCGGCTGTTCGAGAGAGACTTTCATTAAACAAGGGAACTAGGAAAAAAATGGATGTAGAGAGATTCAACCTGAAAAAGCTAGGTGGAGACCCAAGTAGGAATGCTTACCAAGTCGAGATTTCAAATAGATTTACAGTCCTAGAAGACACCGCCAAACAAGAAACTAGGGATGATATGAATATCGACAAAACGTGGGAATGCATTAAAGACACTTTAAGTGGCTACTTTAAGCCACAAAAGAAAAATTAGGTCCGCTTGAACTGAAACGAAATAAACCGTGGTTTGATGATGAGTGCGTGAAATTAGTAAATGCAAGAAAGCAGGCAAAACTACAGTGGTTGCAGAATCCGAATGACACTACGGTCGAAAATCTCAACAATGCTAAACGAGAAACCTCTAGAACCATTAGAAGAAAGAAAAGAAGCTATCTCAAAGACAAAGTAAATGAATTAGAGGGAAATAGTAAAGACAAAAATGTAACAAAATTCTCTACAAGGGAATAAATGAGCTCAAGAAAGGTTTTCAACCTAGAATAAACATAATTAAGAACAATGATGGCACTATACTCGCGGCTCCAAATAATATTTTGAATAAGTGAAAAAATATATTTAATCAGTTATTAAATGTACATGGAGATGTCCGAAGTATAGAAAGTGAAATATTCACAGCAGAGCCGTTGGTTGCTGAACCAACTTTAACAGATGTAGAAACAGCTATAGGTGAACTAAAAAAACACAAACCTCCAGGCACTGACTAAATTTCAGCAGAACTAATTAAGGCAGGTAGGGATAGATTAAACTCAGAGATCCATAAGCTCATTCTTATGACTTGGAGAAAGTAGGAATTGCCGAAGGAATGGAAATAATCTATTATTGTATCGATCCATAAAAAGGGAGATAGGGCCGAATGTAATAACTATCGAGGAATTTCTCTCTTATCAACATCATACAAAATTCTATCTAGTATAATGCTGTCAAGATTAACCCCATATGCGGACGAAATCATTGGAGATCACCAATGTGAATTTAGGCGAAATAGATCAACCATTGATCATATATTTTGCATTCGACAAATCTTGGAAAAAATGTGGGAATATAATAAGTCTGTTCACCAGCTGTACATAGATTTTAAAAAAGCATATGATTCAGTTAGGCGAGAAAAACTGTACAATATCCTCATTGAGTTTGGGATATCAAAGAAGTTAGGCTGATCAAAATGTGTCTAAATGAAACCTATAGCAGAGTCAGGGTAGGGGAATTCATATCGGATAGGTTTGCCATTTTTTTTTTTTTTTTTTTACTTTTTTTTTTTTTTATTGCATGATAAAGTATTTTACATCCTAAATTTTCACAATTGCATGATAAAGAAATTCATGACAAGTTTTCATAACAATTGCATGCCAATATTCCCTTTCACTGATATACATCTCTCCTCGAGAGCAGAAGTTTATGTCAGTAGCTCATGAGAAGAAGGTCATTAAATAAAGTATATTCACCAGTCAGAGATATTGCTGTTTCAAAATCCACATTTTCTTAGCTGTGTTTATTCTGTCATGAAAGATTTCACTGTTCCATAATACGCCATATTCCTTGCCCTAACTCCAAAATGACAGCCGTATGAATATTTGGAGGTCGAAATTTGAATGTAGGCCATTGTATGTATCTAGTACCGAAAGTTGCTTGTTGTATGTCGATCATGTGCAGAATGTTCGCTCGTGTGCTCATCCATAGTTGGCTATTAATACATTGGTCAAAACGATGTGAAATTGTATCAGTCTTGCCGCAGAGTTCACACAGGGCAGTTGGTTTGATCTTCAATCGGTGTAAATGTTCAGCTGTGGGATAGATATCGTGAATGATCTGGAACCAGAGACTTTTGTGTTGAGTCGGTAGTTTCTTATTATGGAGATTTGCCCAGATGCGTCGCCAATTATAAATAGGGTTGCGTATCATAACTGTCGGAAGCGGAAGTTGCTGAATTTTTTCGGTGTATATGGCTCTTGTGGTAAGAAGATGCGGTGTACTTGGTAGGTTACTATAGCTGACACATTGAATTAACTTCTGCAATTGCGGGGCCTGCTTCGGGAGACGCCGAAAATCCGGCGGATTCATGGTGCGATAATCTGGAAGCCATTTAGAAAGGAAGTAATAGCTATAAGGATCACCTTTCTGGGTTAGATGTTGCCAGTTTTGTTTGAAAAAGAGACTATCTGCTTTAAGTTGTGGGTCTATTGCCTGTAAACCGCCCTGCGAATATGGTAACGCTAAGTGATCTCGACGTATCCGAAGCATATGACCTGCCCATATAAACCAGCCTGTCACAGATTTGAGTTTGTAACCATACATTTGCGGCAGGGGTAAGACTTGACTGGTATACCATACCTTTGACAGTGCATAGAGGTTGACATAATGGATGCGCTGTATCAGGTTAAGCGTTCTGTGTCGGTGATCAAAGAGCTGCTGTCGGATGATGTTGATAATCCTATTCCAATTTAACTTCACCATTTGTGTCATGGTAGATGAAAAGTAGATGCCCAAAATTTTTACTTCTGTCGTGAGCGTAAACCAATGTGGCGCATGTATGCAAACTGATCCAATGGTGATCGCTTTCGTTTTCAAGGTGTTAAGTTTCGCACCCGAGGATAGACAGTAAGATGTTATTATGTCGTAAATCCTCTGAAGGTTGGAGGCTGGAGACAGAACCATTGTTACATCATCAGCATAAGCCCGAACAAAACTTTGAGGATGTGGCTGGAGGTAAGTTTGTATCTGACGTAGGAGAGGTTCTAAGGAGAGTACAAAAAGATGCATTGACAGGGGACATCCTTGTCTCACAGAGCGTTGTATTTGTACCGACGGTGTGAAATATCCATTTATTAATATTCTGGATTGGGCAGTACGCATGATCTTTTGGAGGGTTATAATATACTGAACAGGGATGTCAAATCGTCTCATCGTCTGAAACAGGTAATTATGGTCTACTCGATCAAATGCATGGTCAAAGTCTAAGGAGAGCAGTATTTTTGACTGGCGAGGGTGATGTGCGTCACTGATGGCATCACGAATTGCACAAAGAGCATGGAGGATATGTCCGTTTGACCGAACACACTGCTGAGCCATTGATAAAATGTTATCCACTTCCGGGTGTATTCTCTTCTTTAAACTTCGCATGAAGATTTTGTAGTCACAGTTTAACAGAGTAATAGGGCGGTAATCCGCAACCGTCTTAGGGTTCGGAATTTTTGGAATCATCACCATTATACCATTTGTAAACTCACTGGGCACCGAATCACAGTGCAAGATTTCATTATAGAGATCTGTTAGGTCTTCCTTAATTACTTCCCAGAAGTGTTGATAAAATTCTACGGTAAGTCCGTCTTCCCCCGGAGATTTTCTGTGAGGACAAATCGTTAGCGCAGCGTAGACTTCGTCGATTGTGAAAGCCACATGAGGAGGTATGCCTAAAGAGGCATGGTTTTTTGTGTCGACCAGCTTTATGTTGGGCGAACAATAAAGGGCCGAAAAATAATTATGAAAGGCCGTACGTATTTCCAACTGTGTATGAATCACCTTCCCATTCGGTTCTTGGAGTCGATGTATGTATTTCCGTTGCCCTCTTTTTCTTTCGGTTATAATATGCAATGGGGACACTCGTTCATCAGGAATGTGAGGCAGTTTGGCACGTACCTGGTGACCTCTCACATCTTCTAACTGTATTTTAGTCAATTTCGCTTTCACTTGTCTGATGGTGTTGGACTGCTCTGAAGACGTTGTTGGTTTATTATACAGTTCATGTAGAACAGTATACAGAAAATTTCGATATTCTTGCGTAAGTTCTCGTTTCCGCCAAGAATACTGTTGGAATAAACTTTTAATCTTGCTCTTCACGGATAACCACCATTCCAGTTTGGAGTCGTAGTACTGTTTGTGTTGTCTCCATTGCTTCCAGCGAGTTGTAAAAAGTGAATTTAGTTCTTGATCTCTTAAAATGCTGGCGTTCAATTGCCAATATCCTCGGCCATGTGGCGGCGAGTCTAGAGGCATGACCAGAGAAGCAACATAACCGCAATGGTCGGATATTACGGTGGGGCAAATCGCGACCGTACGTAGTTGCAGGTTCTTAGAAATGTATATACGATCTAGTCTGCTACCAGTACCGTTCCTCTGATACGTGTATATGGTTTGGTTGTGGTGCGTTACGTCCCATGTGTCTCGTAATTGTAAGTTGCAGACTAAGTGTTTCAGTGCTGGAGACGGCGCACAATGGCCGGTTTGATCTTTAGACGACAATACCGTATTAAAATCGCCTCCCATTACTAAATGGCTAGTGGTGTTTAACAATAATGCTGTTTCTTCAGCAAAGAAATGCTCTCGTTCTTTGCGTTTATTAGTCCCAGAAGGAGCATACACATTTATAAACGTTACATCATTGACTATCAAACTAATACCTCTGAAGTCAGATGTCATTTTAACTGTATTATACTGGATGTGATTCTTCAGAAGGATAGCCGTGCCACGAGTTTTGTAATCTGTGTTAATTTCTGCGGAATATCCCGTTATGTGAAGAATGTTTGGTGAAGAAACTTCTTGGAGCAAGGCAATGTCAATCGTTAAACGATGGAGGGTTTGACTGAGTAACTGATATTTTTATGGTGACTGAATGTTGTTTATATTTAATGTCAACACGCGTAATACACTATCCACTATGACGGTAGTAAGTAGGAATAACCCACATAGCCAAACTGAGATAGCATTCATAGCGTGGTTTGGAGTTATTTTTCGATGCGGTCAAATTTAAGTTTGGAGCAAGTTTTGTCAGATGGCCCCGGATCGAGCTCTGCTCCCTCATCACAAGGACGCTCTACAATGTCACTTGCTAACTGTGTCACTGGCGGTATCACTGTACTGGTCTTTGCTAATTTCTGAGACCGCGTCCTAGGGTCACGGCGGGTAGTGGCCCTAGGTTGTGTACAGTCCCCTGCGTCGCGAACTGGCAATTCATTGCGATTTGTGGACTCATCTTGTTTTATTTTCACCTTTTTAGGAAAAGGTTCATCGGACTGTTGTGCAGGAGCGGTAAACAGCGAGTCTTGCACTTCCACAATGTTTACATCAAGTGAGGGAGATGGTGTAGACGTTATAGGATCTTGCCGTTCCGACACCGCTTCCTCAGGATGAGAATCAGGGCAGGCGGGTTCATCATCACTTAAAGCTAGTTCCATACTGTCCGGCATAACCGGGTCTTGAGCGACGCGGGGCTTGAGAAGATCACTCATCATAAAGGTAGTACGAGGTTGCACTGTGGTTTTCAACAAGGATGGCTTATATGGACACATGTCCTTTAGATGATTACGTTCACCACATAGATGGCAGGTTTGGATTTGGCCAACATAGGTACAGTAAGCTTCATGCCCTCCAATGGTTAGGTTAGAAGGGATGGGTTTTAGAAGTTCCATTGAAACAACACGGATGCCATTGGGAACACTGTATTTGTATCTGTTGGACCACGTTTCATTGTGAATATTGAAAACGTTACCATAAGGTAATAGGCTTTGGTAAATTTTGTCGTTTGGTAGCTCCGGTGGGAGATTAAGCACACGCACTTGAATACATTCCGTACTTGCGTCAGTTATTGTGACCGTTGTTTTGATGTCATTGTCCATTATATACTCATGTTGTCCTTTATGTAAGTTCAATAAGCGTTCAAAGGTCACTTTATCACTGAGTTTGATGAAAACTGCATTATGCTTACCAACTAATTGTAAAGCTTCAAGTTTATCCGCAGGCACATGTAAGACCTCGTCCATCCAACGGTGAATATCAAGTGCCGATGGCCTTGGCTTATCTTTGTCAAAGGCTGCTTTCAGGGTATTCTGTCGAATAACTTTATTCATCTTAGTACTTTCAAACTGCTGGTAGTATCACACCAGTCACACAATAAACGCAACGTATGAACTGTAGTTCCCGTCCGCGTACAGAGAAGACACAAATAACTTACTCGACTACACGAATACTCCTCGCAACGAACCGTACTCTAGCGCAGCCAGAGACGAACTGCAACCATTAGAAGCGGCTTGAAGAAAGGAGATGCACTATCACCTTTACTTTTTAATTTCGCTTTGGAATATGTCATTAGGGAAGTTCAGGAAACAAGGTAAGCTTAGAATTAAATGGCAGTCACCCGATTTTAGCTTATGCAGATGACGTTTGCTTGTTGGGCGATGACGTAAACACAATCGAGAGAAATGCAGAAAGTCTTTTCGATGTCTGCAGGAATGTTGGATTAGAAATGAATACAGAAAAAAAAAAGTACAGGCCATGGAACGTCAAAATAATGCTCCACAAAATATTAGAATAGTCGGTAAATAGTTCGAACAAGTGGAGGAATTCAAATATCAGGGAACAGTAATTACAGACACAAATAATATTAAGGCAGAAGTTAAGCGTAGACTCAAATCAGGAAATGTCTGTTTTTATGCGGTTCAGAAACTCTTATCGTCTCGTCTTCTGTCCAAAAATCTAAAAATTAAGATTTATAAGACTATTATCCATCCGGTTGTATTATATGGATGTGAGACATGGCCGCTAACTGATCAGGCAGAACATAGTCTGAGAGTGTTTGAAAACAGGGTGCTTAGAAAATATTTGGGTCCAAGAGGGATGAAAATGGTCACTGGAGAAAATTGCATAACGACGAGCTTCATAACCTGTACGCTTCACCGGATATAGTAAGGGTAATTAAATCGCGAAGGATGAAATGGGCTGGACATGTTGCATGCATGGGGGAGGAAAGACATATCTCAGAAGTATGGAGTGGGAGGTCCGAAGGGAAAAGATCACGTGGAAGACCTAGACATAGGTGGGAGGACAATCTTAGAACAGATTTAAGGGAAGTAGGATTTGTGAGGGATGATTGGATGGAGTTAGAACAGAATAGGGTTGAATGGCGGACTCAGGTAAGCGCGGCAATGAACCTTCGGGCTCCATAAAATAGATAATATTCCTTTACCTTGCTTAGGAATTGTCTACTGCCATTGAATAAGTGAGTAATAATAATAATAATAATAATAATAATAATAATAATAGGCCTAATAATAAATGCTGTGAAGCTAGAGTGTAGTTTTCCACCATCAATTCAAAATATTATGTACCAGTGTTTGACATTTAATATAGACCTGCTTATAGTAGACCTTCTATATATTTAAACTTTCATCCAATGGACCATGTTATGCACAAACACAGGTCGATAACATTTATTTGTGGAACTGAGTTATTGAGTTGTCCACATGATTAGAGTTACCTCAGTAGTTTTCCAATACGGGATATGAGTCGCCACCTGTGAATTAACTAAATCATATATAATTTAAACGTAAATAAAACAAATTAACTCGACCGGAGTAATGTGAGTTGTTTGGTGTTACGTCATGATTTCAAATTTTAACCATTCTATTAGCATCCGAATGTAACGAACTCTTTTCCCATATTTCCCATGCTAACATTGTAGAACAAAGAATTAAAATAACATTTTCGAAGGGTTAAAATGAATGACCTTATAAAAACTTTAAATTTTAGAAACCGTTATCGTGATAATCGGATTTTTACTGATCTAACTTTGTATACTGTAGACACTAAAACAATTTGTCTGCGAACAGATTTCCAGCAGCTTAGATTCTAAACAAGGAGTATTTCGATTAAGGATTAAAGTGTCTTCATTAAGAATCAATCCCGAGTTTTTAATTCTTTCGAGACAGTTTCAAGTAAGGACGTTTCTACTAAAAACGGATTAAATCCCTACCAAAACATCACTCAATTGTAGTTTTTGCTAAAAGTTACATATTTAATTTTGGTCGAACAAAAACAGTCGTAAGCAGCTTCAATGGTAACTAAGACACTCGTATGAAAAAATAGTCTTGTCTTAATAAATGCTACTATAGGCTCGTTGCATAATGTACTACGAGTACTATAAACGAATTCCTGAACCTAACACATGGGATTGCCTCAAACTTCACTAAAAATTCCTTAAAGGCACAACATGAGAAACCAAAAATCTTCGCCAGGGATGGACTGCTTCTTAACAAGTCCTGGACCGGAACACCTAAAAATCCCTGGGCCGCACCTAAAATGTAAAGATTGATGGCCTAGATATTTCTGAGCCCTTCATAGAGAATCGTCTAACATGTTGGCCTGGGTGATGTTTCCACGTGTTCGAATCCGACTCAAGGAGATGGCATTTATGTGTACGTAAATGAGATAATTCAATTTCTGTAGATTTACAAGCAAGTAAAAGAATTCCTGCGTGACAAAAGTTCGAAACATCTGCGACGGATAGCCTACAGGCCTAAGTTATAGGCCTAGCGATAATGATGACTAAAAACTAACAACCATCTGGACTGCATTGGACGAAAGCTAAACATTCTTGGGCTGCAAATGGATTTTAACGCACAAATACGACTACCTAAAGATTTTGCATACTACTGAGCCACACATGGACAATCGCTTTAAAAATTGCTGGATTGAAAGCAGTCAATTACGTACCGTAAATATACATTTAGGGAATTTTATGACAATTGTGTCAAATGGTTCTGTTTATTGTTTATTGCAATCAAATATTACTATCACATCAACTGTTAGTATTAATATTTAATAAACAATATCCATGATATTGAATATGATTTTGATTTGATGATAGTTTATAGTTTAGAAGCTATAGTAAAATTCATTACTACAATTTTGTACATTTATGTTTTTATTCAACAATTTTTTTAAATTTATAGTAGTAACTCAATGTGGGGGCTAGTTTACCTTTTATTTTTTTAAATCTGCTACATGAATTTTATAGTTAATATTTAAAATCCTGTTTATGAAATGATTTAATTATACGTGAGCGTATAGTAAATTACTTCCACTTCAAATTCGGGGCCGCATGGACTGTCATCTGACAATTCCATGGTTGTAAATGGACGATTGAATATCAGTCCTAAGACGCATATGGATAACCATCTGAAAATACCTGGGCTGCACCTAACAATTCTTATGCAATTAAATAATATTTATCTTAGTCTTATTGAACTACAAATGGACTGCCTTTACAGTCCCTGTGTATCACGTATGATACATCAGGTTTCGTATTTTTTCCTCACTCTTGAACGAGTCAAAATAATGACGTCCAGTGGTAAACATATTCGATACATTGTGCACAGCATGTTCATATTTTTTTCTGCCTCTGCTATGTATCAATGGTTGAATTAAAAAAAAAAAGAACGTAAAAATTTAAATGTTGACCCGACCCCTAAAACCCCCTAGAACCCCCATCAAAATAAAATCAAAACTTTATCTCTTTACTATCCTTTTGGTCATTTAACCATTAAATCACAGAATAAAATTTATAGCTGTCTAAATCTCATTTCAGACCCCCAAAAGTTCTCAGCAACAGAATTTTTTTTTTCTGATTTGTTATAAGCTTATTTATACTCACCCATAAAAACTCATGATGTAAAAACATATAAATACAACTCTCCTATTTTGATCTCGAGACTACAGAGGATAAAAGAATTCGAGAATGTGACAAATATACAAATTCTGAAGCTTTGTTTCCTCGAATAAACTTAAATAAAGAGGTAATAAAATAAATCTCTGAACAGTTACAGGTGAATATCGATTTGGTTCACACGTGATTAATGAAGAACTTGCTCCACGTTACTAACCATCAAATAGTTTCCTTGCCACCCCCCTTGCAAACTTGAAACCATACATCATCTGCCGTCACCAGCCGGCAAGGGCTCCTTTACACGGAGCGAATTCAGTTTCGACCTCTTCCATCAATGCAGGTGTCCATTATACAAGCAGCGAATACACCAAGAAAGATATAACGGTTGGGTACCGGCATAGCGGCCAGGATTTAAAACTAAATCCTAACTAGTGTTCAGGATTTTGGTTCAAAATTAGTGAATTGTTTCTAATAAGCTGATAAGAAGATATAACCGCTAGGTAATTGTTATTTACGATACAATGGCTGAAAAAGCATTTTATTTTGCTAGTAGATATATGTTTGCTGAACGAGCTCATAAGCGCGAGTACCACATGTATCATACACTATTTTCTACATATTAGTGAAATAATTTTAGTACATATGCTGCAGTCATTTTGGGAGATCTAGAGCTTTCCGTGCACTATCCTGCACTTAAGCAGACAGAGATTATTGATTTCTCGTACATGGATGCCAATGTAAAAATGGAATGGACAACGCTTTTCAGCCAACAAGTATGAGATATTTGCGACAGCCGTGAGAAATTTAGCCTTTAAAAAGGCGTAATGGATTTTAAAATTTTCAATTTTAAATAGACAGAGTCAATTTAATAATCATGCAATTATTCTTTACTAAAATAGTATTTCCATGCAAAGCAATCAAAGTTGGTCACCCTGGAGTGTCATAATGTTATAACTTACAGTGGCGTAAATTTTTCCTATTCTTCTTTATCGTCTACCGTTAAAAGTTCTTCTTTTACCTTTGACTATTATACTACCGGTATAAACACTATTAAAATAAATTATATTACAAGATCAATTCACCTACGCGCTAACAAGTGTTTTAAAACAAGACTCAAAACACAGTATTATATTTAAAATACAGCCTATGGCAAAAAATTTGAAACGAATAACATCCCGTACTTCAGCCTTCATTGAGCCTGCATTGCAGGAAAGAAACAACGTATTTTATACTCAGGGAAAGAACAAATACGAATGATGCGTAATTCAAAGCGTAGCCAAAATTCTTGTTTGCAGTAACAATCTAAACATCAAAATTTCTGGTTAAGATCTGCTCCAGTATCTGTTTTTCAATAGATCTATCCTTCGAATTCCTTCTCATAATTCAACAAGAAAATTATTGTGCTTCCTTCTAGGGACACTTTCTCCAACTTCTTTATTTCGGTTGTTAAGAAACGATAACCATCTAAAGTACAAAATTAATCTTGTAATTCCTGTTTACCCGCCATATCTTTACATTTCTCTACATTTTCTTACATTTTTAATGAAGAAAAACGATAAGGTTCCAAAGAATAGAACGGGGCCACGATTTTAATGCTGTGCTAAAAATGTAAGTTAACCAGAACGGTGATGGACAGGAGCTGGCAAAATGTGCAGAAACTACACGCCAGCTGCCTAGAAATGTTAACCTTAAAGAATGTACCTTACAGATAACCAAATGTACAAAATACAGGGTTACGCCCATCCATCCCATCTGAGAAAGGGTCATCAGCATCCTACATAAAAGCTATATTAATCTGGAATGCGTTTCACCAAGACGTTAAGTTATGTGATAGGGTATGGCATAAACGCCGCACAGCAATTAATATTAAGTGATGATATAACGGTGGGATTTTCGCCCATTCATTGCGATACATTTTGATAATCAATGTAAATCCTAGGTATTTAAATTAATACATAACGTATAAAGGTCTATTTTAAACTAAAATAGGCATCATGTAGACATATTTAAGTTACAAATTTCAATTACAAACTTAATGAAAAATGTACGAATAATTTAGATTAAACATTATATTTATTAACACTTACACGCGAATCGTTCTTAAACTAAATGATTAATAATTCTAATGAAGCAGCTAAAAACCCGGCTTTTGCGTGCATTCCACGATTAGAACGCGTCTTTATTGTATTTGACACTGTAAACAAACGAATCGACCAGGGTGAGCTCACAGAATCGAAACGAACGATAATTCCATGCGATATATTGAAAAAATCGCGATGCTTTTATTTTCAAGTTATGACAAAAAGGAAAAGGCACCTGCAATTGATTTGACAATTGAAATGTATTACAGAAAACTGATGCTTCGATAGCGAAAAAAATTCACGTTTTCTGCCAGGTTTTCACTCATAACTCACGAAGGAAAGCTAAAATTAAAAATCCGGCTTCGAGGTGCATTCGGCCACCCATCCATGTTAAAATTTCAGATCTCTGCACGCAGTAGATTTAGCTGGTAATTGCTCACAGACAGACAAACAAACACTTCGTCTTAGACTACCAGGTGCCTGCAGCTTCGCCCGCGGTAATTAATTCAGAAATTAAAAATTAAGAGCAACATAGTTAAAACATGATGTTCATTAAGACTTACACGTGAATCATTGATAAACTAAACGATTAATAATTATAAAGAAACAGCTAAAATTCCGGCTTTAGAGTGCATACAACGATAAAAAAGCGCCGAGGAAAAACGACCTCAGATTCGAGTTCTCTGGCCCAGAAAACCCTTGCATAGTGAGTTCCGTCCAAACTGATCAATGTTTGTCCATTTAAGTCTATATGCATGATCCCTCTTTCATTATGTTGAAATTTTCAGATGTCTGCGGCCCTTGGCTTTATAAACAAATGAATCGACCAGGGTGGGCTTATAAAATGAAGCGATTCTTTTATTTCCAAATCATGACAACAAACGGCAAAACCACCTGCAATTTATTCCTTATAGACAAACACTTCCTTTAATCCTTATAGATTCACGATAGGCCTACATGTATGGTGTTAAGTATGTAAATGCATATTTACATTTAAACAGGCTATTTATTTTTAAAGTGTCATGTTAAAATAAACGAAAAAGTAAAGATGTAAACGCTCCTTTAGTAATATAACAATTCTGAAACTATTTGAATACGGACCAATGGGAAAATGTTAGGAATAATCGTCTTGTATCACAATTAGAATCAAAACATTAATAACGGGCTTTCTTTGGCTTATTGGTTACACATATTACTAGTTTGTTCTTCATCTTATATATTATTATTTAAAAATATATATTGCTAGTATTTCTTCATGACATACATTTACACTTTGAAAGCTTTTGCTGATAAAGGAATTTTTACGATGTACTGGTATTATCGCGGGTTTATAGTCGTGTTCCATATTCTGAGCACAGGGCATCATGTATCCCGCCCATAATATGGGAGGGGGTGGTGAGGCATCACATAATGCTGGTGTTCATATGATACTGTTGTCTGCTTGGCATAACATTCCCTCAAACAGACATAAGCTGCTTCGCATAGCTTCGCCACAGGCATCCCATAACACAGGATCGTATTATGCTATTGTCTGCATCAGGTAACATTGCCCGCAGTTGCACAGTAGCCGTGCATAATCACACATGCATGTAGCAAGCACATTATACCAGTGTTATGACTCCGTGCCAACAGGCAACTTCAATCACTTTCCACTTTGCGCGTATTATTTATACAGCGAATTCACTTTCTGGCTACATTCGTGCTTTTCAATAATCCACAATCAATTTACAGTTACATTTTACGAGTATCTGAAACAATATTTTTAGAAAGTCGAAGGTTGAAGAAGCACTTTTAACCTTATATGATATTAATTAAAAGGAGAAAATTATGGCACAGAGTGCCATAAAATTATAACATTTCAGGGTAACCAACTTTGATTGCTTCACAACTCATCTACAGTAGTTAAAAATATTTGCATGATTATTAAGTGGACACTGTTTGATAAACATTGAAAAAGTTAAAATTTACAACACCTTTTTAAATGTGAAATTTCTCACGGTGATTGCAGCACTGTACCAGAAAATCAATAACATCTGCCTGCGCGTTCCAATATGGCTGTTTCCTTGGTGCGTAATTCAATAAATCTAACATTTATTATTATTTCAGAAATGTTAACGGTTTGTAACGTTGTACGTACGTTACGTATAAAAAGTGCTATGGACCACGAGGGAACTATTCATAAACAACGGAAACCATAGAAACTATCGATACTGTGTCAGTTTTGTTTGAATTACAGGAAGAGGAAAGTGCGCATGCGCGCGCGCAGGAAATGGAAAAAGAAGACCGTTACGTCTCAACAAGGGAGGAGAGGGTACGCATCAGAGAGTCGGCGAGAGGAGTCAGAATTGGAAGGCTGAAGTAGAAGGTTGTGGAGTTGGCGGACGAGGCCTGGAAGGAGCGGCAGTCGTGACGACGTAGTGGCTGACGTTCCCTGTCAGACTTAAATTGAGAGGCAACCATCAAAACTGGAAATCAACGATCGATGGCTATGTGGAGATAGCTGTGGATGGGAATGAGCCTGAACGTGAGTCGGCTTATGTCGTGGCCGCCGACAGCGATCATCCGCTGGGAGTAGAAGAAATGGGCCGAGTCTAAGTAAGGTTTAGATATGGAATGGAATCCTACAGGAAACGGACATCGGACAGAAGGGTGACAAGAAGAAGGAAGCACTACACTAATCTATTTCTTGTTGAGTATAAAAACTATTAATATCAGACACTTCATTTGGGTTTTTGATCATAAAAGAGTATTGATAACTCTAGTTCTGTAGATTCTAACTTATGTTTGACTAATAGATTTCTATTGTAGAAATGAGAGTAAAATAAGACTAGTGGAAAAGTTAGAAGTTGTAACAGCAATACAGTAATCCAATGTTTCCACTTCCTGTCGGAAAAGCTAGGGTAGAAATATTTGGGAAGAGAGAAGTAAGTAATAAGTAGAAATCCCTATACTTTGGGTCTTTTTAAGTGGTTGAACCACTCACGAATCCGTAAGCTAGGTTCAGCTGGTGATGCTTATAAATGCTTTTATATTTTTTAAGACAGGTCGCGAGAAGAGTTAGGAAGAAATTATAAGTGGCATGAAAGTAATCCTTATTTGGGCTTCTCCCACTTGGTTTTGGTTCAGGTTACAGATGGATATCTACATGTTGGATGACATGCTGGCCTGTAATATTTAGTTGCTTTATGAATAAAGAGATTCACTAAGAGATGGTTTTGAAATAGAGCAGACCAAGTGTAAAGGTAGAGAAGGATAGGAATGAAAGAACAGAAGCTTGGGTGATGGTGACTCGCTTAAGAATGAAAGTAAGGATTAGTTGTGTAGTTAGTTAAGGATAGGTTGTGTAGTTCAAATTCAGAGTTAGGTTAAAAGAGACAACCTAGAGAAAAAAAGAAGATAAGTTACTTAGGTGGGGTTAATTAGTTTCGTATTGGAATTCACAGAGGAATTCAGAAACACAAATGTACACCCAAAACCAAGAATAAGTAATAAGAGAGTATAAAGGTTATAGGGTTAGTGAAATTGAACTAGATAGGAATTTGAATGAATGACGACCAGAAATGAAAGAACTTAAGGGTTGAAGAACTTAAGGGTTGAAGTAAATTTAAGAGAAAGGGCGAGTAGTATTGAAAAATCACTTACGGTGAATGTAAAGAGGAGAGTAAGGTTAAAAGAGAGAACCTGATAATTCTTTTATAGTTGTTATAAATTAAATGGAATAAAAATAACTAAGAATTATAAAGGTAGGGATACTATAAGGTGATGTGAACACTGGAAGTATCAAAAACAGAAAAAAAAGGGAAAATTAAAGTAAAGTCTAGTAGTAGGTTTGGTCCGAACCTAGCAAGTTAGTAATAATTACTAAAGTATTTCTAGAGCTCATCGATGTCCGAGGCGTTTATCAGCCCCAAGAGCAGTTAGGAAACTTGTCAGGGACCTTGGGCATCGATTTATCAAATTAATTTTTTATAGGCCTTTAACATTTCACCGGTTGCAGGGGAGAGGTCAGGTTGACTATAACTCAGAACCTAGATCCCGCCACTGTATCGGAGGTATATCGCCATAGTTCAATCTGTGGATATAGATCTAAATTTCCACTTCATTCTTCGATATATTGTCTTTACTATCTATCTTTAAAAACTTCTTCTTCTTTGACTGGACAGACAAGGACATGCTAGCACAGTGAAAAAGTAAAATAGAATACATCATAATTGAAAATGAACATTTATTAAAAGAAGTATTTTTGTTGTGAAATTCAATTGTTGATACCGTAAATGGTTGTTGCAAGAAATATTGATGTAGAATTCGGGAAACAACCTGTAACATAAATTTAGAAATTACTTGGTGGGAAGGTAGTAAACCAGTATAACGCTGAAATTAATTCAGAATACTAACCTTATTAAGAGTAGGAAGTTTAATATAGTGCTTCATCCTGTAAATGTTAATTTTGGATAATAATGATATATAAATAGTTATAATTGTAAGAAATATATTGCTGATGAGCAGATCTTTGATATAAATATATAAAGAATTAAAACTAGTGCAATTTAAAATTAAATCTGTAAAATTAGTACACACAACCTGAATATTGTTGAATAAAATATTATTGTTATTTGTTGGAAGAGAATTTAGTTAAAGTGGCTTTATTTTTCAAGTGATGAAATAAACATATTAACTCCTTTAAATATTAAGAATCCTACCCTATCTCCACTGTATAAAAGCTAAGCCGAGGTACTTGTATATATAACCTTGTATATACATAAAATATTTTGTGACTGGACTTAGAAAAAAAAGAGAAAAAAATTACAATTAAGAGAGAAATTAATAGTGGTGATAAATTAATTTGGGAATTAGATGATGAATTGATGGATGGCGCCCTATATAAGTATTTCCATCAATGAAAGAGAATTTTTTTTATAACAATGAAATTATAATGAAGAAGTTTGAGAACACCCTGTAGATGTGGTGCATTGATAGTAGCATTGGAAGGCTAGTATGCGTGTGGCGTACCTAGGAATGTTGAAACAGGTGCACTTATGTAACTTGGTAACTAGGTCACTGTTACGATAGTTTATCAGACGTCAGAGCAGATCACGTAAAGATATACTATTGAAATTAATACTAATAAAGTAAAGTAAGTCCGTCACAGGTTGTCTAGGAATTGTGTATGATACGTGTGATAAAATTAGTTTATTTTGCTCGTAGAATTGCTACACACGCCCTCACGGGCTTGTTTCGAAAACATAACCTACTTCCAAAATAAAATGTTTTAAACACTTGGATGATAAATAACTATTTTCTCATGCAGCTATTTCAACCAGACCTGGTACAATATTTCTTCAGGAGGAGAGGTGAGAGAATGGATGAAAGGAAATGAATGAATAAGAAAACAGGGCGAAAAAGAGGAAGAAAGGAAAGGGAGAAACGGGAAGGAAAAGTCAGTGCTGATTGCTCTGCCCTTTGTTTGTACATCTTCCTACTCATTCTTCTCTTCCCCATCTCCTACCTAAGAGGGAGAGAGCGTTAAAGAGGATGAAAGAAAATGAAGGAAGAGAAGGAAGAGAAGGAAGAGAAGGAAAGGCAGGAAGAAAAATAATGAGAGGGTTGGAAAGCAAACGGAATTACTGAGTAAGCACAAACTCGGAATAATTTTGAAAAAAAGTCTATTAACGTTTTAAGAGCTAAACTTATACACTGATATCCTAATAATGCATTCATCGAGTGAAATCGAGAGTGGGCACTAGTTTTGAAATAGATTGAGAAATGTTTTACGCAATAACTGTTACCAATAAATGACAATCCTAACACATGGATAAAAGTATTCACATATTTACATAAAGCATTAGATCTATGCTATGAATCTTAATATCTGCTTTTATACAATGTTTGAGGCGACACATTTATACGTCAGTAGAGTGAAAAGGTTAAAAGAAGAAGAAGAATGGAGTGAAGGTAAGATAAATGCAAGAAAATAATAAGAGTATATGAAATATATAATAGCCCTAGCATATATTTGTACAGTAGGGCTTTTTCTCGTTGGAGACACAATAATATATGAAATATATATAAGATTAACGTAAATAAAATATGAAGGTGGAGCAATCAAATGAAAATATATGAAAACATGATCATAAAGAAAAATTATTTTGTGAAAAAAAGAAAAATGGAAAAATAGTAGACGTAAAGTGAATGAAGCCTAGACGAAAACACAGATGTTTAGAAGTTAAGTAATGCCTGTAGACTAAGATAATGAAGAGAAGATTATATAAATTTAAGACAAAAACTAAGATAAGGCATGATAGTGAGGCAGTAGAGTCAAGAGAATATTAAAATCAAGAGAACGTTAAAATAAAGGATAATGAAGAGAAACATATGACAGTGAAGTTTAATGAAATTAAAAAGTAGATGGAAATAAACTGAATTAAACTACCTGGCATAATACCCCATAGACAGCAGCGTCATTTTTCCTCCTTATTTCAACATCGGTCATTCATTACAGGAAAGGAGATACATGGTCAGCATGCTGACTCCCTCGACCGTTATTGACCATAATTTCTATTAATCATAGCTGCAACGTTTTATGAAGCAACTTGTCTTACTGCCTCTCGAGGCCGAGTGCATCCAGTTATAGACCACCCAACCTCAGAAAAGTCCAAGGAGGTACCGCGGAGATGGAAAAAGATTAGCTAAAATGTAATAGGCCTACAGTAAATAAAATATGATGCATATCATAGAAAGAGATTATGACGATGACAATAAACAGATGATTACATGAAAAGGCAATGAATAATAGATCAAGAAGATATGAAAATGAAAAGTGGCAATGAAAATAAAGAGGTAAATGGTTTGATAGGATAGGTAGAAAGAAGAATAAAGGTGAAAACCAAAAGATAGATGAACATTAAAATACATTTACGAAACAAATTAATAGGCTATGCCTTTGGTTAATTTGGCGTGAACTCCATGAGGGGTAGGAGAAATTGCAGCACTACTTTCAAACATCTATGACCAATAGGCTTATCACCATCACCACCATTATCGTTGCTTAAAAGAAGGGAAAGGTAAAATTTGAAAATTCCAAACTTGTGACACAAATTGTGTACATTATTATTATTATTATTATTATTATTATTATTAACATTATTATTAACATTATTATTATTAGTAGTAGTAGTGGTAATAGTAGAAGGAGAAAGTAGCAACAGCAGAATTAGTAATAGTATTAGTAATACTAGGAATAGAAATGTCAAGCTAAGCGCATGGCGCTTTAAAAGTGGCGACGATAACAGATGTTACAGGGGTACAGATGATAAACCAAACCCTACAGAAAATCTATAGAATATTAATGTGTAAAAAAAAAAATTAAGGTAAAAATTTTGACCAGACCAAAATGAGCATTTTTCACCTTTCCTCCCCTTAATACTACCAATAACAATACGAATGACAACTAGTAATAATATCGGTAACCAAAGCAGTTAAGGCTGAATAAGGAATCTGCTGGGACGGTTACAAACTTCGAAACGCTTCATGAAGCGTACATCTCATGAATTTGCGAGTTTTAAATTGGAACGTCTCTGGTTGATGCCAGTGTACCGGAAATTCACAACCTCTGTAAAAAGAAATCAAATCTGAACACGCTCTGGGAGGCCGAGTATTTGATTAGCGGGATCGTAGTCATCTAATTAGTGCAAGTAGATGACAATTAATATTACATTGGGAAAAGTTTCTGCAAAAAACAGGCAGCCCGGGCTGGCTGGTTACTTAATATTCTACAGCACTCAATTTATCAATTATTAAACCGGAGAGATGAGGAAGGAGGAGGGGAGAGAAGAGATCTGTAATTACATTAATACTGAAGAGAAGGGAAAAGAAAGAACGGAAATAAAAGTGATTGTATTCAAGAAGTGGAGACGTTGCCGTATTTGTATTCTGATTTCGTAACTGCGACCTCAAATCACGTTCTCAGTCCAATGTTCCTTTAGATACCGTACCGTTATTATATTTCTCAGAGTAGATTACTGTACGTCTTAGAAAATAGAATCACATGAAATGAGAGATTCATAGTACATAAGAAAATAGATTTCATTATAATTTGAAGTAAACTTAAGATTAACTTACACAAGTAAACAATACGAATTTTTCCTACTAATCTATAGGCCTATACACAAAACGCAGGTAAGCATGTATGTGTATGTGTATAGTAAACTTTTGTCTACCTGAACCTGCTTAAAAAGATTGTAAGTAGTCTAGACGGATCCACTACCGAAATATTGTCAATTAATGGGGCGATGTTTCATTCGTACACCAGTCTTCAAGTGAGTCGCATCGCGTTATCTAAGGTATACGGCTATGGCTGTCATGACACGCGTTTCACCAGTGTGAGGAAGAAACAAATTACTATATGTATGTAATGTATATATGAATATGCGAATGTATGAATTTACCTATGAATCTATGTTTGAACGTTTATATAAATGTATGTATGTATGTATGTATGTATGTATGTATGTATGTATGTATGTATGGGCATTATGTCTGAACGGATGGAGCAATTTTTCTGAAACTTGGTACACCTACACTCTTCAACCAGAAAGTAGACACTAAAAAGCCTTCCCTTATTTTCAACCTGTCAGTGTTATTTCACTATAGAAATCTACATGCAATGACCAATGATCACCAGTTTTTACATATGGACACTGAATTATCGGGAGAAAATTTTAGTTAATAATAATAGTAATATTTGTTTTACCGTACGCAATGGTTTGGAAATGTTGATGAGTGTGGTCTGAATCAACATCTATGAAACAATAGATTTGGTAAATAAAGTTATTTGGTTTGTGTTTTCCATGGTAAAGTATCTAGTATTACTATTTGTTTTCAATATTTTAACAGTTTCGACATTCAGGTTTGCTATTATAGATTGTGACTATACTTTTACGATGCATTTTACTGAATCAGCAAACATAACATACGTTTTTAGATTAGTAAAACAGTAATTTTATTTTAGTTCCCTTTATTTGTATCCAAGCGCTAATGTGCCAACTAATATTTATTTCAAATGTACATTAAGGAACTTACGAAAAAAGGTGAGCTAGGAATTATAGAACCTATATCTTTCTAGACCTTCTAGATAACTGACATTTTTGGCCATTTTGAAACGGATCTTAATTAAATTAACTATCTTTATTTTTTTACGGGATCCGAAAATAAGTGTTAAGTTGACCGTGCCAATTTAACGCAATATAAGTACGATGCATTAAGACCATTCCCTGAATGAAATAAATAAAACAGATAATACAAACAATAATAATTACTCTTCGACTTGTGCTTTATAAAATCGAATCACCATTTTCAGTTGCCAGATCACGACATACTAAATGAATGAACAAATTTAATGTGTTATGGAATACTGTATTAATACGTAAATGCTACCCACAGTAATAAGAAAATAGTTGCCTTCAAAATTAAGATAAGCTAAAATAGGAAGAAAATAAAATCAGGTAAACTGATGTAACAAAGTGCCAGAATGCTATTGTTTAATCAGTGGTAATTGCAATTATGATATGCAGAAAATAAGTTCCTTTTGTAATCTATCTCCAAGTTAAGCTCCAGAGCGATTCATTAAGCAGGGCTTACGGAAGAACAAAGGTCTAAAGTTTGACACTTAACCTCAATTCAAACTCGTATACACTGATATAAGAAATCCATAAAATATGTCAACATTTCACAAAATGCACTGGCAAAGAACGTAGGCCTAATTATTTTGCAGTAGGCCTAATATACCTTCTGTATATAACAGTATATAAAAGCACTCATTTCAACTTGAACAACGAAATAAACAAACATCTGACTGTATTGGAGTCAAGGCCCTCAATGATTAGCAAAGCGGCAATGTAGTATAGTCATGACTTCCCATTTAAAAAGCATGTGACCTTCAATTAGTCGTTCCTCCGGTACCGTTCAACCGATTTGGTACAAAATAAATAGATTTCTTGCTAGTAATGGGAACCATTCGAATGAATTCATTCGAAATATTCGATTGTTAAAATCATTCGAAATTTTCGAGATACAAAAAAATCATCCGAATAGTTTTGCGCTGTTCAAGGCTAAAGGCTAGTATTATGTGCTTACTGAACTACTGAGCTTAAGCGAATGAATTCATTCGAATGCTTCAACCTCTCGGAGTCTGTCCTCTCGGCTCGGGCTCTCGTTCATTCGATTGTTTTCGTGTTCCATCGTGTCCTAGTAGCAAAGCGTTCGGTAACTTCCGTCTCTCCCATTACAAACTGGGGACAACGGCATGACGTAGAGCTAGAAGATTTCATGAGTTTCCTACCCCTTATTTAGGTTACAACATAATATATTTTGACAATAAATAGCCGTTCGCTCCAAAATTGAAAAGATCAATTTTTCACAGATTGCATTATTGTTCCTATTTTACATCCGTTTATCAGCTTCTACATGAAACATACGCATTTTTCTAATGGAGTATTTATTTGATTAATTAGCGTATATTATGATATTAATTACAGCCTGTCAATCAAAGTTAAATGGTAACCATATTGATGCACTTTTCGATAGCAATATTTAAAGTTTTAACTCTATATACTTTCATGTCCTTGGCTGAATGTGGAATTGGAAGGAATATTTTGTTTGACATAGCCTATAGTTCATAGAAAGTTTCTTGTATAACGTACATGTTTTGCGGGATTCACTAGTACATTAATTATTAATTTGAGATCCCATTACTTAAGAGGGTGACAACATTGCAACATGATGTTTAGAACCCATTTAGATAATATCGATCATAATTAATAATTACAGACTACATTAAATTGTTGAACTTGGTAGCTGAGACATGTTCCATTTACAAGATAAAAGCATTGACTGATATTTTATTTAAAATTGTAAGGACAAAGAGAAAACCAGTACGAACAGATTTCTTGTTAGTTATTGATTAAAAATTCTTGAAATTACATAATTTTTACGTTTCGTAAACTGAAAAGTTTTATTATTTTATATATTATTGTATTATGCTTGTTATTAATTATTATTACAGATATGCAAATACAAATAATAATTATACAAGGTTCTCAAGTTATTCCTGCTTAAGGAATTTATATTTCCAGGACATCTTACATTTCATGTCAAGCCTATGTAATATACTGTATTTATTACAGTAATTTCTTTGTTCAAGACTGCATGAGTAAAATAATAAACATCTGATTGCCGTGTTCGTTGCAAGCTGGTCGCTTTGTTTTAATGCGTCCGAAATGTGCGCATTACATTTAAATCTACCCGCTTTCGATTGCCAGTGAAGTGAAGTGAGTGAAAACGGAAGATTTCATTCGAAAATATTAAAGCTAGCGAATGAACATCTCGTAGGTACAGGTATACATATTCTGATTTTAGCTTGCTTGCTCCTTTGAAATTCTGCAACCAGCCACAGCTTTTAACTTGCTTGACAAGTGAGCAAGCCAGATTACTACGATGATAAGCAATACTGTCGCTATGAGGCACAAGCTCTTCTAAACCTGGTGGGTTTCACGGGGCCTAAGGAAACTGCAAGGCCTGGCGGAAAGAATATGAAACTGGGTATATCAGTGCACTGGTAAGTCGTGCAGTTACTTAGTTGAGGAACTTCAGATGTGTTTAGAGAATTTTACCCTGAAGGAAGCCGAGGAGAAACTAAAATGTGGAGAGTTTGAATTATCAATGAACAAAGGTACTAGTCCGGCATAGGAAACATTTTCAAACATTTTCGAGAAAACATCATAAAATCAATAATAATAACAAAAATCCCTTTAGGCAAGCCTACAGGCAGAGGTAGATTTCGAAGTGCTTTTGGTTTAATTTACTGTCGCTGCGTAGTACTCTTCTTCTTTAGCCTTGGCATGACAAACCCGCAATAATAACTGCAACAAAGAGGAAAGAGAACTTTTTCAAACATTCAAATCTCGCCTTATATGAGAACTATCAAGAAACTAGTTATTGATTTGTAGAGTACTCATCAAGAGCTTTTCAACGATACCCCACAAGACGTAGTTTTAAAAAAATTCGAATTTCCATCCTCCCACCCCACCACAACTCGTACCCTCAAACCCCCCCGAATCGTTGGTGTCACTGTGAACTCCATAAGGAGTACTCTAATTTATTCAAACAAAGTTTCCCTCTATACTTCATAGGGGCCGAGATATAAATGTTTTAAAATTTCAACCCCCTCCCCCGACCACCCCCTTAGGCCAATTTTTCTCATTAACGAACTTGTCCGAACTATTGGGCCTAGAAATAACATAATATAATTTGGGTCAAATATCTTCAAAATTACAGCCACTAGCGTATATATATACCTATGTATATATGGGTGATTCTTGAAATACGGAAAAATTTGTGTTCCGGAGTGATATTTCCCTTCAAATTAAACTTAAAAAAAAAATTAAAATTAAAGTTTGTTTCTACTACTTCCATACTACAACTATCACTTTGAAATGTCACTAACTTTAAATTCTGATATTCCAAAATCAAATTTAATTCAATGAAATGTCATCCACATACCCCGTCCCAAACCTCAGTTTTGTATATTCTAATGCATTTTCCCACAAAACAAAGTGTTATTTCCTTTTCAACTTTTTTCCTGTCAATGAGTATGAGTGTGTGAAGAATATTAACCCCTAAAAAATAAAATGGAATATGAACATAAAGAATCTCCCAAGGGTTTTTGGTCATCCACATGGCTGAAAAGAATGGAATTTTTTCTGCAGAAATGAGAAATTTGTATAACTGGCAACAGTGTTAGAAAGCCAACAGGGCAGCTTGTAAGGTTGAATTTTGCTGGCTTACAAACAGTTTGGGATTAACAAAGGACTTTGCATCATTTTCAAGGAAAGCGTTTCCCGTCATTAACATGGCTTCTAAAATGTAGGCAGAAAGTGAATATTAATTAATTTTGACTATGCACTATGATAAACCTTCCAATTCAAAGTACTTGACTGAAGTTGAGCTTACAGAGGTTTAGGAATGGCTTGCTGAGACCACTTAAACTCCTTTTTTGTCATCCACATGCCTGATTTTTGTGTCATCCACATTCTCATGAAGGGGTATGTGGATGACTCTCAAGTCATGTAGATGATAAATGTAGGATACTACTGTGTTTGCGGTGTCTGTGACCTATACTTAAGATCTTAAAACTGATTAAATGAATTTCTGCTTGATTCCCCCCTCCCCCAAAACCATAAAAACAGTGTCTCGTTAAAATTACATTAATTCCTGAGTAAGCACACAAATTTGAAGATTTGGTGCAAAATCAACTGAAGTATGCTGAGAAAAATATGAAATCACATAAAGAAAAGCAGATTGTTGCCAAAGTTAGTCATTAATGTGGCCTTCTGCCATCCACATGTACACGGATGTCATTCACATGAATTTAAAAAAATAAAGAAATAAAAATAAGTAAAAATATAAACATTTAAGCTCTGATGGTGTCATATTATAATCAAGTAACCCCTGAAGTATTTTAGTAATTTTTTTTAGATTTTTTAAACAAATTAAAAAATTTGGATTTTACACACTCCAAATTTTCCCGTATTTGAAGAATCACCCATATATATATATAAGTATATATATCAATTTTTTTTGAACAGGCGGTGGTTTCGTACTGAAAACGTAAAGATATGAGAGAATTTTTCGAAAGTCATGACATGGTATCGATTGCAATAGGTAGATTTTTCTTCGAAATCTACCTAATAATAAAAATAATAAATGTGTTAAGACGCTAAAACGATTTTTAATACTTCATCCACCTTTTATTTATCTGCATGATGAATTTCTTCTACCAGCATGTAGAAAAGCAAGAAAGTATTACCTGCACTTAGCAACTACAGTTGTTTAGCTGATAGGAATGTCGCAAGCTTATTCTGGCTTGCTTAGGTTAGGTTTGACCTGACCCACGCAAGCTTAAAGAAACCTGCCTGCTTGCTAGCTATGACGCTGGCAACTTGCTTGCCTGGCGTTCAAGCGGGTATGGGCAAGCTAAAATCGAGATTTATATACCTCCACTCGTAGGTTGCATGCGACTAATCTCTACATGAATATTATATTTCGAATGATTTCATTCGACATATTCTTTCGAAATGTTTAGTTCAGTTTTCGAATGGTCATTCGATTTTTCCCATCACTACTTCTTGCCATAGACATTATAAATGCCTATACTAAGTGTCATAGAAATCAGATAAAGCGTATTTGAGTTATCGCGCTTACAGACACACAGACGGACGGACAGACATTTTCCCGTCCCGCACACAATCTTATAAAGTACCATACTGGGACTTAAATACACTTTTTTTTTTCAAGAACATTGTATAAATCACAATTTTCAATTTTGAAAGTTTAAGAAATAGAGATGGATGACACAGCCTATTAGTCACTGCAGCCGATAAAATCGCATCTTTGTAAGCATAGGCTATTATAAGATAAATTATTCTGACTGATCGATATCCGAGGCATTGCTAAAGTTTATTGGTCAGTATGAAATACGAGTCGTGTGAATGGATTAGTCACTGTAGAAGGTTACATCCAGGCAATTGACACTATATAATATGATTGTATTTAAGTCACGGATATGAGGCTGAAAAAAAAGAAGATAACACTTATTCTTACTGGTTATGAATATGCAAAACCTCCATTCAATTAAGAATATTGTTGTAGCTAGGCCCTCATTAGGTTTTCAGGTAAGAATTTAAATAACAAGAACGTAGCTATGTCTTAATTAGTGTTCTTATGTGTACGACAACAAGGTTTTCGAACAAATTGAGTATCATCATCCTCAGATGTAACTTGCAATCCTGTGGAGACTGAAGTGTGTATGAGAACACTGCATTTACATTGCTTAATGACTCACTCAGCCAGACCATACTAACAATACGAACGCAACAAATGCTTAGAACTCTTCTTTTAAATTAGGTTTTATTTATACACGTTTCAACATCCAGTCATATCACGTGTTAGGTTCTTTGGGTATATGAGTAGGCCGTGTACTGATGAACAAGGATAAAACGCCAACAATAGCTCAACTATTGTTCAGTTTATGGAAAAGTTTTAATTTTCTTAATGTTAAAAGTCTTAATCACTTCATAACAGTTTTTACACAATAATATGAATCACAAAAGTAAAATGCAAAGAAAACAAAAATTAAAAAAGGTAATGCAAACAGCTGTAAAGTAATAAAGGGTGACGACATGTTTCGAATCCGATGGTTTATCCACGGAATTAAATATAGGCCTAAGATTCTATATTTGTGGACAGAATTGATTTATAGATCTGGCATTGAAATATATTGCTTTACATACTCTCGCGAAGATTCAGTAAAACCACAGATAAAGTTATTACTTTGGAAACAAATCCACTTTTGATATTGGTTGGGAAATACTCGTTTTACATTTCTGTGGAATCGATACAAACCTAGTTAAACCAAATTATATTTGGAAAGAGGTTTAACTTCGCATGGAAATCCCGTGCATATCCCTTGGGATTTAGCGAGCATAGTTTTAGAAGCCATTGATTTCAAGCAAGTGAAAGGAGTGATTACTTTAGCTTTCCCTTTCATGGTGGGAGCACGTGAAGTTCGGGACGAAGTCGAACCCCTTGCCTCTTAGTCTACACTCCCTTTCAGCGAATCATTAGGGAAGCGATCGCAGCGCCTCTACACATGTTGTTGAGTCATCTAAGTTACTCAGTAACTAAATTCCAAGTTGGACCTGCCTGCTCACTCAATTTGCATTCGATTAAATTCTGCTAACTCACTCTTCATCTCTCTCGCTCTCGCCCTCTTTCTCTCTTCTCGTTTTCCCTTCTTCCTCTCTCTCGCTCTTCATTTTCTGTACATTCTTTCACGTGTTCTAAGCTAACAGAAAGTAGCAATAATTACTTACTACGAGTGATAAATTTAATTGGTAAATAATCTATTTAATTGGCTAATCAAGTGATTAATTGCAAAATCACTTAAACCGGTTCTACTATGACTCTTAAATTGTTATTGACTTCCATCACGGTATTGAAAATTACAGTCAGTTGTTAATACGATGAGATGTCATAATGAAGCGTTGATTATGCATGAGGTCACGGATGTTTAAAAGATTGGGCTTTAAAAACAGTAAAAGTCGTATTTCAATGCCGTGTTTAAAAAAAGAATGTGTATTATCCCACGCATCTCTCACGCGCGCGCGCACACACACACACGCCTTCACGCATGTATATAAGCCAAATTACACACAATAGTAGGCCTATGCACTGTCAAATTTTATGGACTGCTAAATTATCTTTAGTACAATTAAATAAGTTAATCAACCACATAAGTCACACTTTCAAAGTTTGTCTGATAGGCCTCTCCCTTGGTCCAAGATAATGTGTAGACCTATATTCTAGGTAGGCCTACTATAGTATTGCTTAATAATTCCTAGTCCACAATATTGAACACCCCAAACGTTTTTCACCCCTTGTCTGGAGTAGGCTATGTGTCATGTCGTTGGACATGATAGAGGATTTCTCCACGTTTTTCTCTACAAGTGTAGATTGGCTCTTCCTCTACCGGCAATTACTTGTAAAACCTAAGAAACAAGAGGTTAGCTTTATGAATCTCTTTCCATAAGTGTAGATTTAATCCTTCCTCTACTGGCATTTACGCGTAAAACCCACGAAACAAGCGGTTAGTTTTATGAATCCCAAACTTCGAAGAGTTTTGGAAAGTTGTACTCAGGCTTGTATTATAACGAACTAGACTAAATGCGGTGGGACAATATTCCTTTCTGGAACGCAGTCCACCGTCCGACCATTTCGACATATGAAACTAAATTATAATTCTCAGGTTATCAGATCCTACTCAACTAGAAATGCTCATCTGCTGGATCTATCCATACCGAGACTGTCGAAGACGGCTACAAGTTTCAATTATGAGGGTATTAGACTCATCAATGCACTTACTTTAGAATTGTAAATGCCTCTTTTAATTATTTTAGGACAAAATTGAAAAATTTGCTTATTTGCAATCCTCTGTATAATCTTGAAGAGTTTTTATTTTATTTTAGACTTTAGCACTATTTGAGTTTTATGCATTGTTAACTAATTATTTAATTTATGACCTGGCCAATTGTACTGTACTTAAAGGCTCAATAAATATGATTACGATTATGATTATACCTCCATCTCTCGACTTCACTGGCAAAATACAGGACTTGAAGATTTTTGTGATCTGCTTGCTACCTCCAAGACTTACAAAAATGAGAGGAATAGAAAAGATCAGGTTTTACGGCTAATAATAGAGAAAGAAAAGGAGGAAAATAACGGTGGTTATGAAGAGGAAGAAGAACGAGGAGATTGTACACGGTACTTTTTGTAACTTTAAGTTGAAATTCTATATAACTTCTTCCAGACCTTAGATCCTTATCTTAATTGATGAGAGAAACTCATAAATGAATACAGGAGGAGTTACAGCATAATTTCAGTTCCTCCTGCCTGGATAGTGAATTCAAGATGGCGGAAGAAGAGCAGGGCAGTCATCTACATCAAAAGACCAGCAGCAGCAGCACTCAATCTCTGCTGACTTGCTTCACAAAAAGCCTGCCGAGGCTCATCTGTCAATGTCATGGACCAGGCCTTCAAAAGGACGAGCTTGCACATCTTCACCCTTCCAGCTCATCAGTACGAGTGCACTCTTCTACAGGGGAATATCGTGCACAAAGTGAAATCTCCACACTCGTACATATCAGAAATATCCGCAAGATTGGTCGCCTTAATAAGACGCGAAATCTCATTTTTATGACGTGGAATCATTAGTCTGAACAAATATGGTATGATGTTATATTTAAATAAATAGTCCAAAATATGTTGCACAAACTTTCTCGCATATACGTGTTAAAGGCTAGCACAGAAAAAAGTAAATTATAGACACAATTAAATTTTATTTATTACATTTTCATAAAACTAACAAGTATCTAGAACGGTAAGCACCAATGTCGATCTTTATGTTCAATGCTCATACCGTGAAATAATAATAATAATAATAACAATAACAACAACAACAACTTGGGGTTGCATGGTTTTATCAATCACAAAGGCAAAAAAGCAGGACATTGAGATATAGCCGAACAATAGAAGCAAATGCTGCACGAATGAGGTATTACAAGAGCCTACTGGTAAATTTGGGTGGCCACGAAATTTGATTTGAACCCAGGACCTATTCCCAATTACCCTAAACCACCTCGTTCTCATTGATTTTAGTGTGTTCATTAGACTGTGGTAAACTGATTACATTTCACAACAATAATTAGACTATAGTAATCTTGTTACTATGGGCAACAGAAGAATATTTATATTTTAATCAAAATGCTTGTTCTGAAATTCGCATTTAAGTCATGTTATTTCGTTTTTATCTTGATACCTATTAACTTTATAAAGAAATGTATTTAACAAAAATGTTCTTTTTTATTTTCTCTACAACTTGACTATTCTGAACATAAACTGATTGGACTAATTTGAGTATAATTTTCTAAGTTTCCATGTATCGCCCAGCGTAAAGTTGAAAATGGATACGAATAAAGTAGCCTACCCTATAAGTCATTTTTGCAAAGAAACGGATATAGCCATTTTATTAGTCATAGGTAAGAGTTTCCAATTTTAAATTTTTAATAAAATCGTTAGAGCCAATTTTTAAAAAATAAAAATGTAAAAAAAAATAATGCAAAGTCCCATTAATATTTGAGTTATAAATATAAAATTCTGGCCGGTTCGATAAAATCTTGAAAAAGTCCTTAATTCAGAAAATGAAGTAAATACAATGAACTGTTGACCCGCTATGCTTGTCCACGGACAGACGGACAGACGGACATACGGAAAGACGGACAGTCGTAATCCAAAAACACTTTTTCGGTTTCTAGGCATCGTGAAACATCTTTTCCTGGTGTTATCTCGATTTCGATTTTTTGTCACGATCACAATACTTCCTCTATACTACGTATATGCGAGAAAGTAAAAAGGATTTCATTTTCTATTCTAGGCTATTTTTGAGCTTGTAGTTTATGATTAAATCTTAGAATTTTAGGCAAATGCCTACTTAGTTCCTTTAGGAAAATGTGCAAAATAATTGCAGATGTTTGCAATTTATGCAAAATTATACTCATTGAAAGGAGTGCATAAAATGACCTAAAATGGGGATCAGTGCCTATTTCTTTCTTTTTGTGCCTAAACAAGTTTTTTTAAGGTTTTCTAAAAGAGTTTCAAGAACTTTTAAGATTTAATCGTCAACTCGTTTCTGGCTAGTGTTTTATAACGAACTTATTTATGAAGAGAAATAATCTTTTGTCGTTTATGTAACAAACGGGTAAGAATTAGACATTTTATTTGTTAGGGTAGGCAAGCTGGCAATTAGATATTAGTTTTCAAGTGATTTAAGGCTAACACTCTGTCAGAAATTAGCCTAACTCTATTTGGAAGAAATGTAAAATTGCACGTCTTTTCTTCTTGTGAGTTTAACAACTGTTATTAGACTTGCTGAAAAAACTGAAAAGGCATATTCACGCACAAAAAATAGAATCAGTTACCTAACTCCAATTAACAAAGATGACAAGGGGAAAAATATGTCACTTTTAATTACACTGACAAAAAAGTAAACCGAATCACAAAAATATTTACACAGAATGATATTAAAATAGCATATAAAACAAAAAATTAAATTAAAAACAAACTATACAATTCTACCTACAACAATATAGATAAATTCAATGAGAATGGGGTGTATAAAGTAAAATGCACTAATTGTGACAGGGCAGACAGGGCAAAAATTGAGGAAAAGGTACCATGAACATGCAATTGACTATAAACTTAAAAAACAGATTTAATGAACTTCATCTTGTAAAAAACTGAATCCGGCATACGCCAAACACCTTTTAGGAGAGAAACATCCACTCCATACAATAGAAAATACATTAGAAGTTATACATCGACAGGATAAGGGACCCAAAGTAAGTACATTTTGTCCCTGGAAATGTATAGAAACAAACATAAAGTTGAATACTATTGAATATAACCCCCTATTCCAATTGGTTTTAGAACACACCCAACTGTCATAAATACAGACATCCAAAGGTCTATTTTCAGTAAACAACAGTTACTCGACAGTTATGCAGTTTTCTTCACAAGCATTAAGGTTAGTAGATAGTATTTTTTCCTATGCTATTTCATATTCGAAACCTATCATAATAATTATTTTGTGGTTTTCCTTCACCTGTGAGACAAATGTCAGGTAACTTGTGGTCCCCGGATATCATCTGGCCGTCATTATCATCTTCATCCCCATCCTCGCCTTGTTCTGAGTGAGTGAGTGTGTGTGTGTGTGTGTGAATGGTGTATCTCCTCCTATGTGTTCGTGTTGTCTCGGAGGTGGCCCCGGCATTGGGCTGATCACTCATCCTGGGAGGCCCTCAATGTCCTTGTCTGGTCAAAAAAGTATGTATGTGATCCAAAGATAATCCCTCTCCCGACAGGTCGCGGCCCTGTAAGGCCCGGGCGGATTGGGTCGATTAAATCCTAAAAAGGGAGAGGTTAAACTACGATAAAGAAAGAAAGAAGAATAATTATTTTCCTCTTAATGTTAATATCTATTTTCTATAGGAACTGAAGATGTCAAAAATTATTTTCCGAAATGCATCTTCCTCCAACTAATATATAACTGCAAACAACGTCATTGGGATTGCTGCGAAAACACTCCAAGTCTACACATCTTTTATATACTGACTGGTAATTACTCCTGATCATCACACAAATGTTGTAGCAGGAATAGAATGCAACAGACTATAGATATAACTGTACTGGATATAAATAGCTCAAAGACTACCGACGCCTAACGACAAAATAGGAACGCTTTCAATGATGAGATAATCTGTGCACAAACTCAAGGCCATTTAATACAGTCTGTTATAAGATAATTTTATATATTATAAATTATAAGATGTTTTTTATTGATGACTGATACATATTATATGGCTAATAAACATATTAATGATAGATTTAATCGATGCGTACAATTTTAACAAGTATTCTGGTTTTTGTAAATATTTTTTTTTCTTTTAATGTAATCTGTCAACAATATAGCCATGCACAGGATATATAAATAAATTTTTGTACAAAATCTGATAAAACTATGCATTTTCAAAGCCATCCCAAAAAACTTATGATAGTTTTGAAGGATATGTATCTTTATTTTTGAGGGTATAAGGTGGAAAAAAGCTTTAAAATCTCATATCATTGATATTTACCCTCAAAAGGAAAAATGAGATTGATCAATTATTATTATTATTATTAAATAATTAACGAATAAGACGTGATAATTAAAGTCATAGGCTACAAATGTAAAAATACTTTTATCCATTACTAATCTTTTTGGCCCATTTTAGATAGGCTAGCAAAAATAGAAAACTCTCCTTGCCTAAAATTAAAGAATAGAATAGTGCCTCATTACATCATTTTATAAATTATTTTAGGTGCCTAAATGTCAAGTTTTCATGCCTAAAATTCCGAGGTTTAGATTAAATTTAAATTTAATTTTAAATTTTGTATAGGCTTTGCTACTGCTCTCAGATCGTGATCGACAATTTTTCTATTCGATGTTACTTTGATGTTATGCTTGTTGTCTTTTCTTCCCTAGGTTCATTTCTTGTTCTTTGGCAGACACTATTGAGAGAGAAAATTCAAAAAGAATAGCTGCTCCATTACCAGGGAAAACCTGAGGGTTCAGCCTATTTAATCTATACAATTTATTTAAAAAATATATTTCTTTCAGTAGAAGAAAACAAAATCTAATGTCGGTCAAAATCAATGAGTATTGGAAAAACTGTCCCAAAGATGAATTTATTTAATTAATTTTTTTCCTTGAATTTGTACAGATGGTTACGTACAATACGCACGGAGTCCTTTAAAATATCCAAGGACATGCCTTGTAGAAGTGCACTAGGCAGTTTAAGTCGTTTAAAGGTGTTTATTGTGAAGGATGTAATAGAAACGCGTGTATACCAAACAACAAACATATCTTGCTGAAGATATTCTCGACGGTATGGTGAGCAGATTTGCAAAACGAAAAATGAGAATTTTATTTATTTTCTTAAGTTAAATAACAGACAAACTTGTGACACGCCTAAGATGTAATGCGGAACAATAAGTGCTCTAGCATTCAATTAATCTATTAATATTTCACACAGCTAGATCATCCCCTTTATTCTCATTACAATATTTGTCTGAAGAAATTACTGCTTCAAAGGATTTTATCCTTTTAATGTTGCACTTAAGAAATCGAAGAGGTATTTTCCCAAAATGTATCTAGAGCACTTTTATTGGTAACGCAATTGCGATTACTACCTCTTTTTTTTCAATTTGTCGGAAAAGAATTAACCAGTGCCTTTTCACACTTGTATTTGTATGGTAGTTAACAAATCACCGTAAAACTTTTTTTCTTCTTTTGTTCCATGAACTTATTTTTCTTTAAACACTTGAAAAACAGTTCTCATGTAGCGAATCAACACATTTCTTATTTAAAAGTGTCTGAGTTGATACGAAATCACGTTAGGAATATAAAATGGAGGAATGGGACTACAAAATAAAAATTAAAAAAATTGAATCCCTTCCTTTTTGGGGAAAACGGGATCAGGGTCTTGAAGAGGAGAGAGTTTCTTGAAATCAGAACGTACGGTCATTCCAAGCCAAAGAAATAAGCTCAACTGAAACCAGAGATGTGGACTGAAGTCTTGGAAACATGTCGCCGATTAGTCAAGACTCACAAATTTCAGGAACGGATGACAGATAATGCATAATGAGCAGCAGTAAGGTAGCCAATTTCTCCCGAGAAATCTGCCCTGATGCTCCTTTGTCCACCACAACTCCCACATGGATCGACCGAGTATTGAACCCTGGCCGATGTCCAAATATTTGAGCTGACGGTATGTCATAAAAGAGCTACATTACAATATGATATAAAATTAACATATTCACATTATACTTATGAACCTTAATAGCTAATTATGCATCAAGTACCCAAAATAACGCTTTAGCAGACGTGGTGCATACAATAGTTTTTAGTAAAAGCTCTCTAAATTATATGAAATGAAACAAAAATACCGTGTAAATAATTATAATAGTCGGCCGCGGTGGTCTAGAGGTAGCGAGCCCGCCTCTAGATCCGCAGGGCGCGGGATCAAACCCGGCCGCGGTCGATGGATTTTTCAGGACATAAAAATCCTGGGCACGGAGTCCTCCGGGAGGGACTTTAAGCTGGGGGTCCCGTGTCGTAGATTTACGGCACGTAAAAGAACTCCAAGCCTAAATTAGAGCCTCTGGACAAAATTTATCGGCCCCTTCACGTCCAAGAAATACTTAGTTTCCAGAGGGGGTTGCGAGGCGATAGGCTTACCACTTGTCCCTCTACCCTCTCGCGGAAAATAATTAGTATAGGTAATGAAACCTCCATTGGAGGCCCCTTCGCCCCACCTGGGGATCATAGGGTACCAGATACAGATACAGAGAAATAATTATAATGGAAGATAATCAGCCATATTCTCACGGCCATCTGAATCATAAAACAACGAAGACCGTACGTACCAATACCAAATGGGGTATAGATGCATAATATATAAGTTCCTTGTTTGTAAACAATATTGGATACCAGCTACTATTCATGAAAAGCTTGTGAAAATATAAATGATAATGAAGAGGAAATTTCAATCCAAGCCAGAAACATTCAATTGAAGCTGGTGCCAGCAACATCACGGCAGCAAAAGATTATGAGAAGGAATATATTTCATTTAAATGTTGGTGCATCCGCCATGGTAAGCAGCGATTTTCTTGTGAACGAAGATGTGAAAAAGTTGTGGGCTTATATTTGATGTTGTATGATGAAATAGGCTACCCTGTTTTGCGAGAAAAAAAAAACCCTGGTAAAGTTTCTGATTATCATAAAGAAACGTGTTGGCTTAAATTTGTTTTTATGACCAATTATATGCTTAAATCCATGTTAAAGTTGGTGTGACTGGTCAATGCCATCTGGATTTTGTTTATAGACTGCCATGACGATTTTAAAGTACAAGGCCGATAAAACTGCATTTTGAATGCAGTCTGAATGCACTTTCGTACAATTTTAGCGGTCTTGGATGCTAAAATGCAATTTTTCGGAATGTTACCAGTCCGATAAGCAGCTGTTTTAGAGAGCGTGTACTAAAAAGTAATTTCTTTTACAGAATTAATTCTCAGGCATAGTTTTAAAATACAAAAAAAAACTTAGTTTTCGTTTATTTTCTCTGGAACTACGCACTTGACTACGAATTAAAACCTAACGTAGGCCTACTGCGTATTAGTATCTTTATAATAGAATGAAGGAAAGGACGTAACCAAATAAACACACAAAATAAGCACAGGTATAAATAAATAATAGAGCAGACAAATGAAAGCATTTCTCATAAATAATCGAAATGCATCTGTCTGACTACGAGGAATAAAGATATGGCTATTTCTCATAGGCTGCTGCCGAGCCAGGCTCTTGCAGTCTATACACTCCACGCCACTTCGCAGATATTTTGGTTCCCATATTGTTTTCTTATTAGAAAGCATTGTAGGAACAAAATATGTGGAGGGAAGTGGCATGGATGGTCTGAAAGAGCCCTTGTCCTCACTAGACATGTTCTATACCGGCATTTAACTCACGATGAAGCTTGCATAACAGTTATTAATCCGGCATAGGCCTACAAAACTAATACGCGTGGCACTGCATCCCTGAAGGGATTAGGCTATCATCCGACCGCTGCGACATCTACCATAGGCAGATGGCAGGGTTGGGAGATGCGGTTGGCATATCAACACCCACGGTCGTTGGCTTCCGAGACCGGAGCAGCTACTTCTTAATTAATACACCTGAAAACGTATTTTTCAGTACATTCCCAAAGTGTGGGGACAAGGTTCCCCCAGTACACTTACACAAAATACCAATGATTTTTTAACCAATGGATTAATGATTGTTCCAAATTTTAAATCTCAAGTCGAAAAATATTGTACTTCCAACTTATGATATAGAATAAATTAAATTTTACTCGTGTTCTGCAATAAAGTAACTTCCAATGCCCTCAGTTCGGAAAATCATCTCAGGTATTCGTGTTTAGAAATGAAATAAGGAAACTCCTACGAACAGCAGTGCGAATCAGTTCCCGAATTCCAGACGACCTGCAGACGTCCAAGGTCGAAGTCACAGTTTCTCTTTTGCATCAGTCATAAAATCGCAAACTCGCCGACTTGGCACCCCAGCGAATCCAAAGCACATTTGCTTACTTTTCCACTTCAGTTAAAGAAGGTAAGTTATATCCTTTGCTGTTCCCTTATCTACTTTTTATAACTTTCTCGCTTTTTAACTGCGAGGTTATTTTTTGCCATTCAAAATGGTGTTTTATAAAGTTTAAATGAAATTCGACTTTTATGTTTAGGTGTTTGTATAAAAATCCATGTTTCATAGTAATACTTTGATGTGAAGTCATAAAGTGCAGCATTTGGCAGGTGCATAAATCATGCACGCCATAAAGGCATGGGAGACAGCTTTTTAACGACTTTTCATCAACCACAAACCCCTGAAAGTATCATTCTGCATATGTTTAACAATTTTATAAACCTCGTTCTCCTTCTAAGTATACTTGCACAAAAGAAATAACATCTTTTAAACTTAAGGATATTAAGATCTTCGTTACAGTTGTAATTTTTTTAAAAAAAGATTGTTCTTCCTCACTGTTGATTTCGGCTGACGCATGATGCCTATCTACTAATTTGTGTTTTGAGGAGTAGGCCTATAATATTTTCATTTATATCTTACTGATCAGATTCTTCATTATAATTTTAGAGCGATAATTTTTGAATCACTGGCCGAAATTTTAATTTTCCCTTCTACGTGTAGGTGTTCCAAACGTTAAAATTTGTTAGAATGTTTGCAATAATTTATTATACACTAAGCCTGTTGTAGAAATGTATTATTATTATTATTATTGTTATTATTATTATTATTACTACTCATACGAATTTAATTGCCTAGTTGACTGATTTCTTTCCTCTGGATAAATTGCTCGTGGGTTTAAACGAGAGATACATTTTCAGGGCAAAATCTTATTGGAAAAGTTCCCTCCGGAGGGTTTTGAAATCCTAGGTTTAGCTTCTGGACAATATTTGTCGGTGTTTCTTACCAATAAGATTAATTTCTTAGTCCGTCATAAAGTTTGGCGTCATAAAATTGAATAAGGGTAAGTAAATTTCTTACGGCTGAGTAGGATACAAAGATCTTGTGGTACTTCGGTTGTACAATATTGTACAATTTATACCGGTTGTACAATACCGAAGAAGTTAGTCAAAAGTGTCGGTACAGACACACATTATTCCTTTCTTAGTTACTACATTCTTATTAAGGTACACAATCTCTTTCGAACAGTAAATGTTTGAATTTCAAATCTCAACAGTTCTTTGCACTCTACTTCAAAAACCGCAAGTCGTTCGTTTAAACATGAGATTACTGTTTGCGTTTAGTAAGAGGTTTCATTATAAACACTCATTAACAGCAAATATTCTTGTAACATATTATGAATCAGGATTAAGGGTGGCGTGCACCAAACTCATGCAATTTACTCTTTTAGTAAGCCTTACTTCTTTAGTTCTAACTACTTTAGTAAGCTACTCTTTTAGTAACCGTACTCTTTTAGTAAGGACGGCGTGCACCAACCAGGAGTAAACTAAACTCGGCGGCTTTCAACATAGAGGAATGTACTAAAGAAGTAAAAATTTTATTTACTCCCAGAGTAAATGAACTTACTCCACAAGTGGTGGAGAGCACCAACACGGAGTACGTTACTAACGTAGTAGGTTGTGGAGTAAATAAGGCCAATATTTACTCCTACTCAGGGGGTGGAGTAAAGTTGTGGAGTAAGTGTGTTCTGTGGCATTTGCGTGAGTTATGAGTTACATATCACATTAAATGGATTACATCGTTCAAACTGAGGATAAGTTATTGAGATGAAGAAGGTTGTATACCAAAAATGAGAGTTGTGGCAGGTGATTTAATAAATATTAAGCAAACCATACCTAGTAGGGCATTTAATAACGTAAATAATTAAGCTCATAAATCCTTACATGAAATTTTTGCGTTTGGAAGAAACGATGTCAGATTCTCACTACATCCATGTGATTTCAGCCAGTCAAATGTGGAAATATCATTGCGGAGAGCGATCCAATTAGGAAGACGTCCACCAAAGGTGAGGGGAAGAGTGAGTGGAAGGGACGTTTGCATTGCACGGTACAAGGAGCTCATGTGCTCTTAAATATCTTCCTAGCTGGATCGGCCTTTAGATGTTGCAGTTCTCCCTAACTTTGGGTCAGAAAACGACGATGTATTTCAAGCTAATCATATGGATACAGATATCGGCGAGGTATAGTACATTCCAATACATGAAAGCCTCCGTTCTTGGAGCTACCCAGAAAACACTTCCCCCTGCTACTTAACCATAGAATTACTGAACAATAGGTGATTCTCATTGTTAAACGATTTAATGTAATTATTGTAAATTAATTTTATTACATTACACTTCTATAGCTTAACTTAAAGCACAACATTGCGAATGCCAGATTATAATAATAATTATAAGAGCTAAAAGTTCAATAGTTGCACCCGCAGTGTTAATGAATAATATGTCCTTTTTTCTAACCCAGGTGTAAAAATGTCCAAACAGGCCACATCGGAAGAAAATTTGACTGACTCTGGGATTAGCGTACATTGAGAAGGGGACACACTGTAAAACCATTCCTTAAAGACTCCCCAAGTCTCGAATGGAGGAGTGAGACGAGACTTTCATGTTTGGGAATAAACTATAGCAGATGCTGCAGGTCTATAGTATGCTGCTAACTATTTTAATTAACCCTGTGGACAAGAAAGTGAGAAGCATTATAAACTATATAGAAAAAAATGCCAACATGAGTGCCGAAAGAAAATTTTAAGGAGGGGCCCGGAGGTTGAAGCTGCACAGGATCTAGAGAAGTAGTCACTGAAATTATTTTTAAACACACAACCATCTACATAATTATTATTGGAGTTCATAGCTTCCGAAATATTGTACCGCCATTTTTTGTTTAAATATTACATTTCTCAGTTGTAATATTATTATTTTTATAAGGTAATATTTTTTAAGTAAATGTTCTGTGCATTTGAAAAAGGACAGAAACATAATGCCCCTTATTAGTTTTGTTATCCTTTTTATCCCCCCTTTTTCATGATTTTGTGTAATACTTCTTATTAATATTGTTAAACAGTCAATAAGTATTAATAATTCATTATAGTGAGATTTATGATAAACAACTATAGAATAATTGATTTATCGTTTTTGGGGAAGAATATGTAACTTTAGGAAGTATAAATATTTTAATATATTTTAGAACCTTATTATTATTATGAGAGAAATAATTATAATATTGACAGTGAATCAATTATGAAAATCAACTGGAAATTCCAATTGTTTGCATTATAATACAGAAATAGTTTGCACAAAAATTGTAATCACAGTACCCATACGTAGGCTACTAAACTGAAAATACTCAATTGAAGGAATTAAAATTAGTAATGAATAAAACATTACTATTAGACCTATTTTAAAACATGAAGATTGTCATTAGTAATATTTGGAACAACCCAAATTCATATTCATTGTTTCAGCGAACCTTTCCTTTTCATTATCTGGCACTTGAATAATACTGGCAATTGAAATGCACGTGTTCTGCTGCGCTGCACTAACGTTTCTGCTCTGTTCTGCGCAGAATTCGACTACTTCTTTAGTAAAAATCGCTTACTACTTTAGTAACAACTAAAGAAGTAACTATCAATTGAGCTCTCCAACACCAACTAAAAGAGTAAGTTACTAAAAGAGTAGCACTAAAGTAGTAAATTTAGGAAGGGAACCTTACGTAACAAAAACCGGTTTGTCTGTCTCACTCTAGCACATACATTAGTATGACTTAAGAGTGAGACAGATGTACTGGTTCTTGTATACTCCAGGTCTCCGTCTTAAATTTACTACTTTAGTAAGATTTACTCCTGGATGGTGCACGCCACCCTAAGTGTTCCGTCTCTGTACATACTTTTTGAAAACATTAGCTTCTATTAGACATTATTACTAAGAGTTTTCTCTGATTAGACTTCTACTCGTATTAAACATTTAGTCAACCAAAAACACAATTTTCAGAAATATGTATGTAGTGTTTATGTGTCTGAGTGGCGTCTGTGGACAGCACAGCTCGTGAATGAAAAATCGTATAAAAATGAAGTAGAAATAGTTATCTTAATTAAGGTAAGCTGAAATCAGAACAGAATAAAATCACACGAACTGATCTACTCCTAATCGAAATTTTGTTTTTAATCAATGATATTTAAATTGTTTCAATTTCTAAATAAGTTATGTTGTATTGGATGTGTTTTTTCCGTTCACTGGCAGAAATATATATATATAAGACATATTAATCAATACATATTGATACCTTTACGTATCCAGTTAAGAGCTGACGTTTTATCAGATAACATCGCATCCTTGTAATCCTTTTCAGCAAATTATAAGATTAACGACCGCTTTTATCGATATCTGAGGCATTGCTAAATATTACTGGTCAATATAAAATACGCGTGGTATGTGGAATAGTTGACATAATCAATTTTTTTTTAAATAATGGGCCCAGATGTCTACGCTACTGTCATAGTTCTTATTCGGAAAATATTTTTGTTTTGTTTTGCTATGGTTATTAAGCCCGGTTGGATACTATTAAGTTGTTCTGTAGTAATCCTTGCGATATTTCGAAATATTATCCCGCAGGACTCCTTTTACATGCCAGTAAATCTACAGATATAGAAATGGGACTATCTTATTTACGTATATTTCAGTATCATAATCCTGGACAGGAATAGAATAAATGGAACATAAATCCTTTTGTGAAATATTTTAATTAAAACTACACATTAAATAAAATGAATATTTTTCCGAGTGACATAATCCCATTATGTACATTAGAACAACACATGTTTACACAAACCAAGTTAAATGTAGCCTTTGTACAGATGTTAATAAAAACAGAGATCCTCAAAACCCCTTGGGTCAGCGAATATCTCAATTAAGTTGCCTAGAGGATTGACGTTACGAAAAGGTAATAGAAAAGCGTTTATTTTGGACTAAACCGGACATAGTGTGTGTAATATATTAGTCAGATGAGGATCTAGAAGAAGTTTATTTTCTGCGGAAGAAGTGGCGTTTTTATTGGGATGCTGTATCAGAAATAGCCGAAATTTGTTTCTCACAGTGAAGTGGAGGTCGGCACGTGTATGGAGCTTCGCAGTGGGTCCATACATGTCATCTGCAGCAATCTGTAAGGGGCACGTGTCTGTCATACTCCATTCTGCATACTACATTCGTTTTATTTACCACATGCAGTACGGTCATAATGGATCCATTTTCATATTATTTTTTATGAAGTAGGATAGAAAAAGTTATTCTGTATTTATGAGGTGACATTTTGACAAGATTTTCCAAATTTTAAGGCATTGAATTCATTCAATACGTAGCGCCTATATCTGAAACACTTCAATTTCAAGCTGCTACAAATATGATTGAGTGGAAGAATTGCCTTGGTGCCACTATCTAGCACAGGCACCGCGAGCTGAACTTGTAGGAGGAACAAGACTTCAGCCTCTTTCCACTTCTTGTCCATGTAAACAACGTGAGGTCAATGCTCTGCCGTACTAGACACATACAATAGGTTTCAATTCCGCATCAGTGGCTTGCAGTGGCATCTGCGAGCATAAGGTGCCCACTTTGGAAAGTTATACACTATAAGCCATAACGACCAAACGTTTTAAAACTTCGTGAATGAATTAAAAAAAAATAAAAAAATAAAAACTTCACATGATCTCATAAAATGAATGTCACTACCAAGGGTTCTAGCAGGGCCTATAAGTGGTAGTAGTCTACTTAGGCCTACTAAGTTAAACGGTTCCTAACGTTCTCCCCCATTGTGAATGGTTTCATTTTTTCGCAATATATTTAGAAATGCGGTAGCTGACACTAACCAATTGTTTTGCTGTGATCTTGTTATCTTGTTTGAATTTGTCTGTTTTGCCTTTTTAAACTTTCTAACAACTATTTCCTGTCGTCTTCTACAATTGATAATATCCATTTTTGTCATAAGAAATTCTAATGTTAATACAAAGTCACATTAAGCTGATCGTTACATTTATTAGTAAGCAATTATTTGTCACAGCTAAACATTAATGACAAGTTAATTACGTAATTTATTACAGTTTATAAGTAACCAATACCTTCATACTAGTTGGCATGCTTCGTATTGAAGTTTCGTCTGATGTTGAAATGTAGTCTACAATAAAGCGAATTGGTACACAAAATATAAATAAAATGAGATTTCATTTCGTTTAATTTCATTTTTGTTTTGTTGTATCTACTAATCCCCAGTCCTGCCGGAAAGAATAGTTTTTCTTTTGCTGCGCCATACCCCTTAGCAGTTAGCAAAAGATAATGTACACCACTGACTGCTTCCACGCTCCATATGTTAAGCAAGAGGTGCGCTGTATCATGAAGGAAGGGGGAATGCTTTAGGTACTCCATGAGCACCAGCTCGCAGACCCTATTCTAGCACGAATACGAAGTACAATGATTATTCTCCATGTATGAGGCGCGTCCATAAAGTAAGTTTCTCTAGGGCCGTTTACATAAATGAAACAAAATTTCATGGAAATATTTATTGCAACTGATATAGCAAGTGTTCAGCTATTTTTCAACAATTTCGCAATATAAATTCAGACATTTGTCATACCGTGGGACCTACTTTTGAACACTTGTGTCGTAAAAAGACTTCTACGACCAACTTTTGAACACTTGTGTCATAGAAGTCTTTTTACGACACAAGTGTTCAAAAGTAGGTCCCACGGTATGACAAATGCCTCAATTCCTGTGGCGAATATGTTGAAAAATAGCTGAACACTTGCTATATCTGTTGCAATAAATATTCCCTTGAAATTTTGTTTTGATCGTGCAAACGGCCTAGGGAAACTTACTTTATGTACACGCCTAATATGATTTTATGTAGTACTTAGAAGGCCTAACATTTAATATGTATGCATGTAGTGTTTACTTTCAATTGAATTATATCATTGCCGAATATATCGGCACATCTGTTTGTTGAATTTAAAATTGTTAAGCACCTAAACGTAATTTGTCATAATCTACTTACATCTAAATATATGAACCAAGTACTATAAAACAACGTCAAACGGTAAAGCTACTCACAGCGAGTAGTTTCAACGTTTCATGGGGATAATGTAAGAACGAAATTCACTCAAAACTATGAGGTGCATAATTTCAAAGACACTCTTATCCGTGTAACGTAACTTGAATAAATTGAAGAAATAGTTATTTTATGATATTTTGGAATTACAGGTAAAATCATTCGGCACATGAAGCTGGTAAGGCTGTGAGCCTTACGCACCGACCGTCTTTACCCCCAGGATTGCTCCTGGTACTCATTTCTGTTATACACTCGGTTGACTCCAGGGCCATAGTGCCACCCCGATTGAAAAACTCCAACGACCTCATCGGAGATCGAACCCACGACCTTCCAGCTTCTAGCGCAGCGCCTTAAACACTACGCTAAAGGTAGGCCTACCTCATATATATTTAACTGTGCTCTGTAATATTTATCAATTTTCTAACAGTTATCCTGAAATGTAGGAATATTAATTTTACAAACTATTTTAAATTAGGAGATAAAATTATCACAGATTACGTCATTAATTTTAAATTCAACAATTACATGTTGGCCTACTAGTATCGTGTATTCAGCAATAACGTAATTAAATTGAAGTAAAACTTTACTTGCATACATATTTCTATATTATGCCTACTTAATACTAAATAAAATCAAAACATTGAGAATAATCACTGTATTTCTCATCCTTCATTCCTGATTGCAAGATAGTGGCACCAAGAGGTTCTTCCTACCGAAAGGACTTTCTAAAGATTTATTGTAGGAAAGTTCACCATCTAGGCCCATTTTTCTTTGAGACATAAAAACATTCAAATTCAATCAAGAGAAAATAAGGGCATAAATTATTGTTATACATACTGGGACAACAGATATGAGTAGAGTATGTAAATTTATTGCGTACAAAAATATAACTTATTCTTATGCAACCACTATTATTCACAGACATCAAGGTTTTTTTTTTTCTAAACATAAAACAAGTTGTGAAAGATATTTTCTTCGTGCGGCGTGAACACTTTAATATACTAAATCCTATTTCAGCATGAATGTAGTAGATTTGTGTTTCAATAAGCAAGCTTTCAGCAGAATTAGATAGAGATACAAGTTTTGGTCACTATCTGCATGGCAGTCGCACATTTCCCCTTTAATATTCGTTATTACTTGGAATACAGACACGAAAGTCGCAAGTGAAAACGAAGTTTGCTGCAATTTCCTCGGATCGAAGCGCTGCTTCAATTTCCTGTCAGTGTACGTGTTGGTTCAACACGCACACCTACATCAGATCTACAGGTTCTCTACCCAAGCACCCGTCAAATATTCAAGTTAGTAAAAGTAAGGGTAGGGTTCTCTCTTTAACCTACACTATTTAGTTCACCGCCGCAATAACTCAACCCGTTTCGAACTTATACACCCCTAAAACACAAAAGTTTACTAATGTTAGTAAAAGACAAATTTTACTAAGGCACATCGGATCTGGGGTCTCCACTTCATCACCAGTTAGATATTGTCGTGAATTTTCGTGAAAATTGACTGTTTCTACCAAAAAAAACTTCATTTTTACGATAAAAATGAAAAACGGTCTTTAAAAATATATTAGTTTTGAGGATATTAGCTCTAAAGGAATGAGAATTCATTTGTAGAGGTACATTAACCCGCAAGTATATACTATGCATTATTCTATTTTATGACCTGCAGGACCATTCATGACAGCTGACAGGGGTTTTCTAAGCTTTTGCAACATTCCGTTAGAAATACTTTTGTTTTTAAGTTCTTAAAATATTAGCAGCGATAATAAAATAAGTGAGAGACAAATTATTTTGTATAGGCTAGAATTTTGTTTTACACCCAATTTTTTCTAATGCATAAATTAAATAAACGTTATTTTATAAGAATACCGGTAGTATCAAAAGTGTTTGATTACGATAGGCCTATTAAAAATTACCACGAAATTTCTACCATATTTTAAATTATAAATAAAACATTTTATATAATTTTCACGATTTTAAAAAATAAACACAAAAAAACCTGGCTCTGAAAGTGAATATTAAAAACAATGACAGAATTTTTCTGCGAACATTATAGTACATATGAAACCTTTCTCATGTCTAGGGTCCTGCCCTCAAGGGGGAAATATTTCGAATAAAGTGGTACGTCACTGACAAAAACATTCTTCTCGTGTTCTTCAATTCATTTTTGTAGAAATGTACCATGAAGTTCATGGTCGATCGAATGGTGACAGTAATAAAAAAATCGATATTACCATGATCAATAGAAAGCAGTAAGTTGCACAAGTAATAGGCCAACAATACGATATAATGTCCCAGTTTCAATCATGTTCAATTGATTGTAAGTAAATTAACGTAGTAAGTTTACAAAGGTTGTTGAGCTGATGGTTTTAATTATACATTTTATTTTATTCCACAGCATCTTTATTAAATATTTATTAAATTTATACTAAACACGGAGTTTACTGAAAGTAAGAAAACTTCTAAAAATAATATTTCCTACGAATTTCACTATACCCACAAAAGCTACATAATTACTTGTTTATAAATATTTTAATGATTCGGAGACCATTATTAAAACCATGCTATTGGTTTTTAGTTCCATACAACTGATATGGAATGTTTAACTAAATTTCTTCTGTAATAACCTCAAAATTATAATGGTCAAGATAATGGTCAAACGCTTGGTTAGTATGCAAATAGTTTTAAACACGTCTGAACCAAGAATCGATCGATTTTCACTCTGGTTTCTTTAGTTTATACACTTTTGAATTTTAATAAATATTTTGGCTAAGAAAATAAGTAAATTAATTATAAAATGACTCTTTTCTCATACAATTTTTAAAACTGATGTTGAGATAACCAATTTGGATCTTCACTTAGGATTTCGATATATTTTTCATAGGCTAACTATATGATGTATTAATGTTAGTAGCCTGATATTAAATGCTAGATAGTCGATACAATGTCTTTTGTTAATATCAATCCCTGCAACTGATCTGAACTCTTATAGACCGTCTTAAAATTAGAACACGAGGAACATAAATCCTAATTTCAATGCGAATGCGCAGGCGCTGAGCTATTGTTTCGATAGTGACATCACACACGTGAGCAGAATCAAATTCGCAGGACTCTCGAACAGTCCCTACACACTGCCTCATGGTATCATTCCAGGTTCACTCTTTACTGTGTTCCATTAAATGCAAGTATCCTTCATTGTAATCTACAGTATATATAATATAACTAGCTGGTTTCCCGTCCTTCGTACTGGTTGAAGTGTTTTACACCGTTTTCAGCCTTACCCGAGAAACACCAAGAGGAAGTAACCACTTCTTTTTTTAATGAACCTGACGTTCTTTCGTAGTATGAATCAGCCTGTTTGTTTATTTTTGAAATATTGTTTCAATATTTGACCTATGTGTTTATGCTATTATCAAATATTTTCATGAAAAGCCAAAGCAATGTCGTCCGTGATAGAAAATAGGCTTAATTAAGCCTCACAACTGGGATTAGACGTAGATACCCAACGTTCAAGTGAGTCTGAATAAAGCAGTGGGAATTCATGTTTTGAGTATACAGTAGCTCCAGTAAAGTGTAGGCCTATATTTCTTTAAATGCAATATTGAAATTGAATTGATAGAGAACATCCCAAGTTATTCAGGGCTACAAGAAGACAGATGGAAGAAACTTAAGAATTAATGTAGTGTCACAGGATATCTTAGTTTGATGGAAGAAACATGAACATAATTAAAAGTTCCACCTAACTTTAAATAGATAAGTTCAACCAATCATTTATTGCCACAGTCATTTCTAGAGGGCAACATTTACTGGAATATAATGCTCTAACACTAAATCAGCAGTTGCAACTGCTTTATGTAAGTTAGCCACTGAGGCTAACAAGCACAAAGCATAGCTAACATACAAGGGAATTTAAAAGCAAATATAATGTCGAGTAACAAAGAACATGCACTTATATTTGACCAAAAAGTATCCCTTAGGTAACCGTAAACTTCATTATAAAAGTACTATAGCTATTGCTACAATATAATCACGAATTTATCCCATGTTTCCTTCTTCAAATTTATCATAGGTAATCCCACGAGAGAGTACGAGTTTATTGATAAATTTGCAAGAACGAAGTTTCAGCAAATTTATCTGATGAAACTTGTAATCTCGAGTAGGATTTATTAAGACTATTCCATGAAAAAATGCAACGGATTTTGTAAATAACTAGGAGGTGCCCGCGGCTTCGTCCACGATAATTAATTGAAAAATTAAAAATTAATAGTATAATCATTATTAAAGCATTATATTTATTAACACTTGCACGCGAATCATTCTTAAACTAAACCATTAATAATTAATGAAACAGCTAAAATTCCGGCTTTAGAGTAGGCCTACATTCCACGATTAGAAATCGCCGCCTGGGAAAACGATCTCCGATTCAATTATACAGTTCCAAGGCTACTTGTGAACACTGATAATACGTATTGTTTCTCAACTCTTTGTTGACAGATGTATATGTGAATTTTATTTGATAAATTCATTGTAATTTTCAGAAATTATATAATTTTCAGAGGTATGAAAATTGTAAGTAAAAATAAAATTAGAATATTTGTTCATTGTGTTCATTTCACTTAGGCCTTATATAATAAAGAAACGGTTTTACTAATTTTGTAGTCGTCATGAATGTTTACACTGCGAGAGACGAACATCGCCGAGTATACCCGATGTCTCACGAAGCGGGCGAGCGAGCAAGCACGCTATTTAGGGCCGTTGAATTGTATAAGAGTAGATAGATAATTATTTTCTTACTTTGTTGTCAATAATCTGTCATCCGTAAGACCACGACATACTAGATGAATGAACAGTCCACGAATCGATTCGATGAATCGAACCGAGTTCCCAATGCTACCAATAGTGCGCATCACAAGATTGAGGGCATCGTGGTAGTGCTTACACCAAACTACTAACTGCTGACTCCTAATAAATAACAACTAAAATATCGTTTTTATGAAATGAGAGAAAACATAAATACAGGACTTTTGTTTTGTTTACCAGTACTAGTAGACCATGAATATAGATTTTCATCTATTTCTATTTTTATGCTGTTATGGTAACATTCATCTAAAACAATAATGAATTTTAATTAAATTTTACTATGGGGTGAAATATAGAGAATACGTTAACGACTATAGTCCTGTATCCATTCCGGGTATACAAACTATGTCCACGCAAAATTTCAGCTCTATCAGGTTAGTTGTTTTTGCGAAAAATTGGTTCAGACAGAGATGAGCCATTAGATTTTTATATAGCCTACGTATATGAAAAGGTTTCCGACTTCCGAATTGAATCTAAAAATTTAAAACTTAAACATGTAATTAAAATAAATCATTAAAAAACATAAAAATACATAAAGCCTACTGCTGAAACAAAAATTCTGCATTAAACCAAGTCAGAACATAGCAGTTCATACAGCAAAGAAAAAAATGTGTTTTGCAAGAACCTGAACATGGAAAGGCAAACTAGCTTATGCTGACATGAGTATAGCTGAATAAAGAAATTACCCTTGATAAAACATTGCATAAGGAGGATAGAGATGTATAGGCCTACAGCGTGTTTTATTTTACCTGGCAGCGTTAAGGCTGTGAGGCCTTACATTAATAATTATATACATTAATAATTATATACAGGAAATAGACATCTTAGTAATAATTCTTACAATCTAATTACAAGGAAATAAGGATATACAAAGTGACATAATTATTTTAAGGTTCATAAAATAATTAAATAATAATAATGAATAAATAAAGCAAAGCATTTTCATGATAATGCAAATAATTTAGCAATTTAGATTTGAACGACGATACAGATTCTGATGTCATGTGGGAGGCCGTTCCATTGTCGTGAGGTGTTGATGGTGAAGGATAACGACTGCAGGGTTGTTCTGTGTTGAGGGATTAGGAGAAGTGTACTAAGTTGTGAACGAGTGTCGAATGTGTGATGCTATGATAATTTATGATAGCAGGAAGCGAGTTAGGCTATGCTGGAGATGATGACTAATATTTGGAACAGGGGACAGAGGGAATGCAATTTTTACAATCATTAAGCCGAATCCAAGATAATTTTGAGAAAGAGGGGGAGATATGATCAGCTTTTTTAATGTCACTGATATGGAATACACATATTATGAACACGTTGTTGTTTTTGAGAAGGTTAATAATAACTTAATATCACAGAAATCAAAATGGGGTATCAAGAGAGTTTGTAGGATTTTCTTCAGTCGAAATGCAAGAAAATGTTTAATGCGCTTTAATGAATGAATGATCGAAACAATATATTTTTCTACATATGTGAGTTGGCCTATGGATCAAGGAATCTGTTCGATCATTTAGGTATAATTTTGATTCAATATTATAGGTGCAGGCAATCTGCGTCAAGAGTCTATGCAGAATAACAAATGTTCACCCTAAAAATAGCAATGTAAGTGAAAGAGTATGCATGTATGTGACGTATTATGACGCGATGACGGATGACACCGTACAAGCATGCAGTGTTGCTGATATTTTACAGTCATGGCTCGTTTCATTATCCCTTCAGAGGTTGTGAGAGCACTCTCGCAACCTCTGAACAACTCTTGTTAACTATTTAGAAACCTCAATTACACCGGTTCCTTCACACATGCTGCTGTGCAGTAGCACATAATACAGTGAGTCCATTTTATGAGGAAACCTCGCATCACTGCCGCATTGCCGAGCTAGCATCGCATTCCATCGCAGTTGTACAAAGTATACAAGCGGTTAGTTGCTTCGGTGTGTTGTAGTGAGACGCTTTTCTATTGTTGTCGTGTGTTACATAGGACAATAATCGAAAATGTATACGGTTGAACAGCGAATTTATTTGGTAGAAAGTTACTTATTGAGAAATAACCATAGAAGGTGCGTTCGGAGATTTTCTCGTAAATGTAATTTTCAACAGTATCTCAAATAAAAATGAGTAATAAGCCTCTGCATATAGGCCTATTTTGATAATAAATTGGTTGAGTTATTCTATTTTGTATTGTTTCTAAAGTGATTTGCCGGTAGTAACGGAACACGGTCCCCGCCGGTGCAAGCACAACAGCGGGGAAAGTGTGAGCAGGGGCAACGCTGTTAAAAGGTTTCCGCATAAAATGGCCCCCGTGTATAACTGTAAGGGGACCAATTGCATGAGAGTCGCTTAACCTAGCAGAAAATGGATTTCATATTTCGAACTATATAAATAAATTATTGACGCCTGATTTTCTGATACATTAGCGAAATATTTTATTTATTTTCTTATATCCCATATATAGGCCTATTACTAACTTACTATAGTTGTGATAAACATCATTATCATTATCCTTTTCTTCATCCTCATCACCATCGAAACATATAATCATAAATGTATTAAGGAAATAAATGGTGCAAAAATATGTTGTACAAACTTTCTCGCATATACGTGTTAAAGGCTAGCACAGAAAAAAGTAAATTATAGGGACAATTAAATTTTATTTATTACATTTTCATAAAACTAAGAAGTATCTAGAACGGAAACCATCAGAGTCGATCTTCATGTTTAATGCTTTTACCGTGAAATAATAATAATAATGAATGACAGTAAAACTGCATATTATTAGTACTACTAGTACTACTACGGGAAAATTCAAATACGCGTATAAGTCGCACCTTGGGATAAATCGGCCCCACCCAACCCACCCAACCCACCCACCAATGCAGTTTCTTTTATACCACGATCTAGCGAATTCTTCTCTCGTATTATGAAGAAACTCGTGATTGGACGTTGGAGGTGTGACGTCATACCACTAGACGAGAGGTGACAGGCTGACAAACTTCGCGGGAGATATAATATGCCACATTTTCGAAACCTAGAAACAGTGTATCGTACATTATTCGAAAATGCAAGGGCGCTTCGCTACGGCTGCCGCCTCCGCTTCGTGCACTTAACTATGTGGTTAGTGTTATGCATTATTTAGCTATATGTATAGGTGAATACAAGGCACTTGCGACAATATATAAGGATAGTGGGTGCAAGGCACTTGCAGCAATAAATAAGGACAGTTGGTCACTCTGCTTCGCTCAGAAATAAAATACATCACACAGTCCGTGAAAATGTGAATATCGAATGGGCGGAACTTAAGGGGCGACTTATAATTGAATTTCGCCACAACTACTACTACTACTTAGGTTATATTGCACGCAACTGCATGTAGGTTATATCACGTGTTTAGTATGGTTGCGTGAACCATTAGTCTATAGTAGCAACTCATTCGTGTCATCTGATTCTATTGTTTAGTGATGTCTTCTTTTGTGATATTCAGTTTAAACTATTATAATATCCAGTGACGTATCGGCGATGAGTTATGGAAAGTAAGCATGTCCTACAAACCCGGCGTTTGCCTTTGCGAATGAGGAAACTATGAAAAACCCAAGTCAATTTGGGCGGCCACAAGGTTTGATTTGAACTCAGGACCTCTTCCCTGTTAGCCCATATCACCTCGCTGTAATTGGTTTTGGTGTGTTCATTGCGACTTAGCTAAACTGGTTGCATTTCACAACAATAAGTGTACATTAGGCCTATAGTTTTCTTGTTACTAGGGGCAACAAAATGTCATTCATATTTTAATTGACATGTATGTTCTGAAATTCGCATTTAAGCCGTACTTATTTCGTTTTTATCTTGATATTTATTAAACGTATAAAGAAATGTGTTAAACAAAAAATGTTCATTTTAATTTTCTCTACAACTTTACTGTGGTAGGTTTTCGTGTATCGCCTACTGTAATGGATATAATCTAGAAAAATTGAAAATGTATACGAGTAAAGTACCCCCTAAGTCATTTTTGCATAAATACAGATATAGCCATTTTATTAGTCATAGATAAGAGTTTCCAATTTTAAATTTTTATTAAAATCGTTAGAGCCATTTTTTCAAAAATCAAAATTTTTAAAAAAATTTTCATGAAAAGTCCCCTTAATATTTCAGTTGTAAAACTAAATTTCTGGGCGGCTCGACAAAATTTCTAAAAAGTCCTTAATTCAAAAAATGAAGTAAATACAATGAACCGTTTACCCGCTGTGCTTGTCCACAGACAGACGGACAGACAGGCAGACAGACAGACAGACAGACGGACAGACAGACGGACAGACGTCAAACCAAAAACACGTTTTTCGGTTTCTAGGCATCGTGAAACATGCTTTCCCGGTGTTAACTCGATTTCGATTTTTTGTCACGATCACAATACTTTCTCTATACTACGTATAAGCGAGAAAGTAAAATGTAACCATTATAGGCTATATATCGACAAACCTTTTTTGTTCGACCATTCTATAATACGCTTATTACATGTGACGTAGCATCATCATAATGATATTTATGAAAGTACAGGATATCAATATAACACTATCGAACAACGAACAATCTTGAAGCCTTAAGCGCAGCGAATCAAACTGAATAATAAACAACCTCACATATTTAAAATGAAATCAATTCTGTTCATGTTCATTTTAATATTGTATAAAATGAGTTCATTTCGCGTTTTAAAGTCCATGATTTGAGGTTGAAACACCAAGAGAAGTTTTGAATTCCCCGCCCGCCATCAGCTGCCATCTATCGCAAAAGATGAGATCAACGAGAACTTACCAACAGTGGATCGCCGATGTCAGCAGTCTCGTTGAATCTACAAATTAAAAACTTAAACATGTAATTAACGCTCGCTGCGCTCGTTTTATTAACAACATAGGCCCTACTCGTGTATTAATAAATGTCATTATAGGCGCTTTTCATAAGCAACCCAATATGTGATCGTAAGGGCACTTTCATTGTAAGAATCGATTGCAAAGACATTGCTGAAACTGGATCATTGCCTCTTGAAGATCCCTAGGGAAGATGAGTCATGTTTTAATAATTAATTAGTGATTGAATAATTGTATAATACTGTTACTCATTGAACCACAAATGTAACTTACACACAAAATCAATTATTTGCTTCCCTTATGATATAGACGAGGTAATGAGTAGTTTTGTGAACATCGGGGAGGGGGACTTAGTTTGAAATCACGTTCACATGGAAATTTTCTATGAAGACTTTCGAGGGTTGATCAAGATATTGGTATAAAAAGCAATAATTTTCAGTATGTCAGAAAAGCGGCTATTATTATAAGTTTGCCTTCAGAACCTCATATGGCATGAATGTATTTCTCTGCTGGTTTCACGTTTTGATTCCGGTGTAGGGCTTTCAAAGAAAAATGCCCTTTTATTACCGCAGGAAATCCACCACTGAAGTGGCTTCTGCGGAATTCGTGCAATTTCCAGAGGGGAGGAAGATGGCAAAAGTTGGTAATTACTTAGGTTGGGGGAAGGTGCATCAAGAAACCACCCAACTACAGAATAATTACCCTAATTCAAACTTGTGATTTGTTGAGTTCGTTCACCGCAGATTTTAGTTCGATGTCTCATGTCATAGGAATAAAATGCATTTTATACTGGCTAAGAGACATTGGAGCAATTTAAATTCATATTACGTTTTAGACTATCAAGTAGCTAACAAAAAAGAATGTGAACCATGCTGGCTTACAAAAGTACTGAAAAACGCTCGTTAAATCGTTTGCTACAGGGCACGTAAATAAAACTGTAATCTTTTACGGGGAAATAACTTTCAAAAAGGACCTAAACACAATGAGTAATTACTTGAAACGACACTGGATTGCAGCCTATCAACACTTTTTTCAATATTAAATCTTGAAAATTAACCTTTTTACTACTACTGACGTATAAAAGCGTCGCCTTCAGAATTATGTAAAACCAAATATATAGCCTAAGACTAAGAAAAGGAATGGTTATGGATTTTTATCCACATATTATGGTTGGTCACTGATGGAAACCAGCTATTCTAATTAAATTTTCCTAATCGATTTTAAAACTAGAGAACACTAATGATTTCAATTGATGTCTACCTTATTATTTGTGTATAAATTCAGCTCTGAAGGGATTACTCAGTATGCAAATCTGTATGTGTAAATTGCGTTTCTTACGGAACATTATGAGAAAACTACGGCACCAATCATGGTTGCCAGATGCTTTTAGAGAAAAACTAGTAATTATATTAATAAAAAATAGCCACTTCAGCCACTTTTAATGTATATAATTTCAATCAAATGATCGACTGAGCTAATATTGCAATGACATGTTGCACTTACACGGAATTAAATGTTAATGGTTTGGAGTGGTACATTCCCCCCCATTTTTTAGGAAATAATTACACTATAGATGTAGTAGTCTTCATGAACTTTCAGTTTTTAATATATTGTTTGATAGTCTTTTCACGTATCACTAAATTATGTTTCTTGAAAATAAAAATACAACAATTACCAAGTTTACAAAATATTGCAATGTCTTTTAATGTGAGTTATATATGATTGGATTCCCACGTTGGATTTTATTTTCTGCTCATGATGGGTAAGTACGTAACAAACAATTAAAAAACACAATAAACATTAACTGACTCATGCACAGTTGCCATGATTAGTGTTCACGCAAGCTAAGGGTTTTACTAGCATTTTTCTACGTGTCTAGTTAGTCTGTATATTCAAACGCTCCGCTAAATCTATTCCCGCTTAGTCAGCTATTGTAGCGCAGTGATATGTGTTATTGCCGCCTGTTCTCGGCACTATTTCCGGCAGGTGCGTACTTGTAAGGCGCCTCGTGATACTAAACAGCGTCATAGCCAAGCCAGTTAGAAGCCTGCATCCACATGAGAAAGTCCATGTTGGATTGCTCTGCAGATTCGCGCCATTGCAAGACAATAGCATAATTGGTTATTATTCTTAAACGCGAATAAATACATAATACTTACAGATACAAGTATTATCGTGTGCGAGTATTTAATCTACACTATTTACAGTAGATTCATCATTATCGGCTTATTAGATTCTTCTAAAAGCTCGTGTATTAATTCGAGTGTATTGTGCAACACCAAGCATTCCTTAAATCAGCTATACCGTGTACCATTCTACAGATATCAGTGTTAATCCATCTTAAAAGGAACACATCAATCCTCACGAGCATTTTGATATATAATTCATTACTGGCATAATTACAGAACAATTATCGCCACGTGTCTAGCTTTCCCGCCTAAGTTCAGTACTTTGTATATTGCAAGTTACGAAATCCTATTTCAATTATTTGTGATTTAATTAGTCATTCAGTTAATTCAGTGCATCTATTTTAGCCTATATTGAGTAAAATAAAGAGTTCCATCGTATTGTTACATGTTAAAGGTTTGTTCCAATATTACATTCGTGGACCTCTGTATCCAGCAACCTCGATCTAAGTTCACTTAGCTCTACTACTCCTTTCATTACTGCTTTAAAGCAATAATTGGTCCTCCGCTATCAGAGATTCTGCCTAACATCCCTACCCATCATTTCCCTCTACGACAGGGTCATATGCCGTTCTTGTTCCCAACATTTTGCTCCTATCGCTACGGAAGCATCCATACACCCAACATATGGTCCTCCGGGCCGGAGCAGCAGTAGGAACTACAAGACGTCAGTCTACAATCACAGCAAGGCTGCAGTGTGCAGTGCTTTAAGCTATCATCCAGCAGCGGTGACTAGCGGTGTTCAGATCACCAAAACTCTTCAACAGCGAAGATAAAACAACAGCAAGGTTCTTCAGAGCGAAGACATCAACATTCAGCTTCTATAAGTATTTCATTTCACATCCAATATGTAAAAGGAAATTCGAGCTTTAATTAAACGCAGAGCTATCATCCAACGCGAGCTTACTTTTCTACAGAAGTCGTGTGATACTGCAAACGAAGAAACAGATGTGTTCTTATTAAAGGTGAAGTTCGACAAATTGAATGAAGTATGGAACAAGTATGACATTGTTCAAACGCAGATAGAATCTCTTGTGGAAGCAGAAGAAGATTTGGATGAACATGCAGAACACAAGGAAGCTATGATGAATGGTTACTTCGAGTTAAAGGCTAAACTCAGTGCTATCATATGTCATCATGAGCAAGTGCATAGTTCAAGTTCTCATCACAGTGAACAATCACATAGCAGTGATACATCACATCACACTTCGCATTCTTGCAATGCACAGAGCAGAGTTATACCACTACCTAGCTTAGAATTACCCACCTTCAATGGAGATGTTACCAAATTCCAACATTTTCATGATACGTTTACTAGCCTCATTATAAATAATGAATCTCTAGATCCAATTCAGAAATTTCATTATCTTATAGCGGCGCTTAAAGAGCAAGCGCAAGTGCTAATTGAAAATCTTCCTGTTACCAGTGACAATTTCCCAGTAGCATGGAAATTGATTTGTGATCGCTACAATAATACAAGATTAATAGCCACATCACATGTGCAACAGCTGTTATCATTGCCAGAAATGAAAACAGACAGTGTAACAGAACTCAGGAACCTTCTGAACAGATTTCAGAGCAACCTAAACGCAGTAGAAGCTCTATCTCTAGAAGTTCCGCTACATGAAGTTCTCCTAACGCAGCTTCTGTTAAATAACCTAACAGACAGCTCTCGCAAAGAATTTGAGAGTGAAATCGACTCGCAGCATTTTACGTCTCTTCAAGAGCTCATAACTTTCCTAGAATCTAAAGCACTCATATTAGAGATTCTAGCGACTTCTAGCAACATGTCCAGCCCATCACCTACAAGAAAGGTTGAGCTGCGATCACAACAACACACTGTCCATGAAACGCGACAGTCGTATGGAGGTGCAAACAGCCTGTCTTGTGCCTATTGTCAAGAAAAACACAAGCTTTACCATTGTGATGAATTTCGACAGATTCCAATCAACGAGCGATGGAATTTCGTCAAGTCTCAGCACCTGTGTGTAAACTGCTTCTCATCGAACCATCAAGTACACCATTGCAAATTAGAATCCTTTTGCGATTGTGGAGAATCAGTTCATAGTCGACTCTTGCATAATGACATGAATAGGGTTTCTTCCCCAAATGATTCTCACTCTACGACAGAAGACGAAGAGCCACAAATGCATTCTTTTGTGGTAACTAGCAAATCTTCACAGCAGCAAGTTTGTCTACTGTGTAAACTGAAACACGCTTTACACAAATGTAACAAATTTTGCAAATTAACAGTGCATCAGCGGTGGAGCTATGTACGATCCAAGAAGCTATGCTTTAATTGTTTTTCTTCTGAACACAAAGTACAAATGTGTTATCTGCCTTCTTATTGCAAGTGTAACTCAACTCACAGCAAGCTATTACACTTCACAAATAAGCAAGCTCAGTCTAAAGCATATGCTTTTACATGCTTTGATGTCAGTCGAAGTAAACAGAATATTTCATCTCATAGCAATTCTAAAGCAGTTAGAAATCGCAGCAAATCAAGCAAGGCATCTCGTCACATGCAGAGCCAACGCTTCGAGAGAAACAGACCCAGTGCAGCGGTCAAACATTTTCGCAACAATTACACTTCCTGCAAGAGTAGGAACGAACATTTGCATACATCCCTTCACAATGGATCTTTCAACAGTCAAGAAAGTTTTAGAACAAGTGACAGTGGAAATTCAAAGTGTAAAGTAGATCCATTCTACAGAGCTCTACATTCTCGCAACAACACCTATTCGTGTGTGTCTTCTTCAAAGTAAGAGAACGACCATGTTATCAAGACATCTTACAAAGCCAACACATTACAGTGTGATGTATGTAAAAAGAAAAGCAGCAAGAATTGTTTGTGTACAAAGTACAGTCAATGTTTAAAATGGTCTTTCTCCAGGATTTCCATTCATTGTTATTAACCTAATATCATCAGCTTTGCCCTGAATGATAGACAGAAATCATCATGCATTTCTCTAATAAGTTCTACAACTTAGCATCTCTTCAAATTGTGTTTCAACAAGCATCCTGATTATCTTCACTACATATGTTAACTGCTCCAGCTGTTATGCACAAGTCGAAGTCTTCACTTATGGATACAACATCAGCTGTTTGGAGTCCAGTCATCATTCACCTAGACCTTCACAGCCTTACGTGTGTTGCCAGTCTAGTAGTGTAGAGTCAGTGCTTTTCAGTGTTATATACCAAAGTGTATTTTTCTCATTATAGCTTGCATTCCAGTTATGTTCTTTATTTGAAGTGATACTTCAAGGCGCGGAGTTATCTTCACGCAAGCTATAGGTTTTACTAGCATTTTTCTACGTGTCTAGTTAGTCTGTATATTCAAACGCTCCGCTAAATCTATTCCCGCTTAGTCAGCTATTGTAGCGCAGTGATATGTGTTATTGCCGCCTGTTCTCGGCAATATTTCCGGCAGGTGCGTACTTGTAAGACGCCTCGTGATACTAAACAGCGTCATAGCCAAGCCAGTTAGAAGCCTGCATCCACATGAGAAAGTCCATGTTGGATTGCTCTGCAAATTCGCGCCATTGCAAGACAATAGCATAATTGGTTATTATTCTTAAACGCGAATAAATACATAATACTTACAGATACAAGTATTATCGTGTGCGAGTATTTAATCTACACTATTTACAGTAGATTCATCATTATCGGCTTATTAGATTCTTTTAAAAGCTCGTGTATTAATTCGAGTGTATTGTGCAACACCAATCCTTACGAGCATTTTGATATATAATTCATTACTGGCATAATTACAGAACAATTATCGCCACGTGTCTAGCTTTCCCGCCAAAGCTCAGTAATTTGTATATTGCAAGTTACGAAATCCTATTTCAGCTTATTTGTGATTTAATTAATCATTCAGTTAATTCAGTGCATCTATTTTAGCCTATATTGTGTGAAATAAAGTGTTCCATCGTATTGTTACATGTTAAAGGTTTGTTCCAATATTACATTAGCTTTATCTTCTATGATATGTTTTGTACTCACTTATATACATAATGTTAAATTCCCTAAGTTAGTAAATTAGCCGTAATTATAAAAAAAAGGGGGTTAATTTTCCGAAAATATTTTTAGCCTCATTAAATGGATGCAAAATCATAACAATTCATAATTTTGGTTTTATGGTTCAAAATTAAGAACAATGTTTATAAAAAAATAGCATCGCTTGCTTGATGTACGATTACGGTCATGGCGTCAAGCCGACGACCGTCTGTTAGCAGAACTGATTGCAGCCGTGTTGCGTATTCTTTATCGGGACTATCGAGCCTAGAACACCAGAGTTTTCACTGTGCGGTACTCAGTATAGCCTATCCGGTGTTTTATCAGAAATGTTGAATGTAATGAACTAATTAGTAAACTATATCGGCATTAATTGCGTGTGTTTCAGTGCCATTGCTATGAGTGGAAGGTCACCAAATCAAAATGAATTTTTTTTAACAGAGAAAGAAGAACGAGAAATGTTAATAGATGAAGTAACATTTTCGAAATGAATACAGTAGATTCTAAAATTAAGTATCTTATAATTAGGGCTCCGAAGTTCATGAAAAATTACACTTTCAATAATGCCCTCTAATACATCCTAGTGTTGATAGTTACATATTGCAATATTGTTAGTTTTGAGATAATGAATCATAATTACTTCACATTAAAATATATGTGCATATTTTATTAATTTGTCACATTTTAAGGCATATTTTTGATAGTTTTTAAATATTGTGCATATCTCTCTTAATTCCAACATTTTCAGCATAGGCTATTTGGCTAAGTGGATGTTTTGAGAACGACTGTACTGTAATTGGTATTATATAGGATAATGTTTTCGGAACTTATTGAATAATATTAAAGCCATGATTCACTTCATTAGTTCTCAATTTACTGAAATTGGTTGCATTGACCTTATTTTTGAAAATAGTTTTGTAATGTAACTTATACAACTGCAACTACATTTTGCAATTTATAATGTACTTTAGCTCACAAAAGAATGGCAAGTATTTAAATTACCATACATTTTATAAACGTTAGAGCATATTTCCATGCATATTTCCTCTTCTGATTCAGCATTAACTTCCGGGCCTTACTTATAATAACTTTAAAGTTCTTTTGCACCGAGAAGTCTGAATATCTGGCCATACATTGAAAATGTGGAATAGTATTGTCTTTCATTTATTGAATATTGTGCTGCATCTGGATCGCTAAACAACCTTCAACACCCAGACCGCAGTAAATGCTTTCGTATGAACCCCAGACCATAACATGACAGACTAAACATTCAGCCAATGCAACAAACAGACTAATTTCTCCCTCTTGCACTGAGGGGCAGGCGGTCATACAGACGGAATAGGATAATAGAGATGGAAGGATATGGGGATGTAAAAACAAAGGCACATAGAGATTTTAGAACTAGCTTGCTAGAGAGATATTGAGCTGAGCGCCTCGGGGAACATGGTTGGCAACCCGCTAATTGAAATTACAAATACGGTAGTCGTAAACAGGGAGTATATCATTGCACAGACGTTAGCACAAGTGCTAATCAATTAGCAACTTTACAGCATCATTTAAACATATAATTATGCCATATTAGGATTCATAACAACAGTGTAACTACCGTGCTTTTTTCTGTAGCATACAGCCAACTTCATTCTCAATAGCAAGTGAACCTTTCATGGATTTAGAGAAAATAATAAATCGCAGCAATACATGTCACCACTAATAACAATAACCATAATAATAACAATAATGATTATAAATAATAAAAACAATAATAAAATAATAATAATAATAATAATAATAATAATAATAATAATAATAATAATAATACGAGGTGGAATTCGAAAATGTTTCCCCTGGCGACTGTGTACAGAGGTGTGGATGAAAGACGAAAAATATAATGAGACATTAAAGATAAGAGCACCTTTATTTTTCCACATAATTACCACGTATATTGAGACATTGTAATACCGCTTTAGAAGCTTCAAAGAGCCCTCCAGGAAAAACTCAGGGCTCTGCATACGGAAGAAGAGTCGAAATTGAAGGAGGCGATTCGGAAAAAGCGGCCTGGCCTTCTCCAATCTGACGTTCTCTTGTTGGATAACAATTTGAGACCACACTCTGCGATGGCAACGCTAAACCATATTGCAACTCTTGGTTGGGAGCGCCTAGCCCATCCGCCATACAGTCCTGATCTCGCACCCAGTGACTTCCATTTGTTTCCGGCTTTGAAGAAGACTCTCGGCGGAAGACGCTTTGGGAGCACTGCTGACGTCACACATGCCGTTCGACGCTTCTTCCGTATGCAGAGCCCTGATTTTTTCATGGAGGGTTTTTTGAAGCTTCTAAAGCGGTATGACATGTTTCAATGTACGTGGTGATTATGTGGAAAAATAAAGGTACGTCTTATCTTGAATGTCTCAGTATATTTTTTTGTCTTTCATCCACACCTCTGTAAACAGTCACCAGGGGAAGCTTATTTTCGGACTCCCTTTCGTAGTCGTAGTAGTAATAATAATAGTAGTAGTAGTAGTAGTAGTAATAATAATAATAATAATAATAATAATAATAATAATAATAATAATGTAATTCAGAAGCGGAATTAATAGTAAGGTTGGCCTCTCAACACTTGACGCGGCGCTACCCGGATAGCATAGACTGTAAGGTTAAATACTATTGTAGTTGTCCTTTCCATTTGAACTAAAGGGTGAAAGATCAAGCCCGGTGGAGAAAGATACGTAAGGGAGGGGGGGTAAGATAAGCTCAGAATATCTACTAATAAGCCGTAATTCTGAGAAAGAAATTTTAAGCTCATTAAATAAACAAATGAGAGGCGGTCTCTCTCTGTCTTTCTCTTAGTTTAACCTTTCCCGTTATAGGGACGTATATGTGACTTATCGGGAGAGATATTATCTTTTGGTCACACACATACTGTTTTGACCAATGAAAGACATGGAGGCCCTCCCGGTTCAGCGATCAGTCCAATGCAAGGGCCACCTCCGAGACAACACGAACACATAGGACGAGACACTCTGGACAAGGCGCGGATGAAATGAAGATGATAATGACGGCCAAATGATATCCGGGGACCACAAGGGTATAAATTTGCCCAAAATTCTTTTTACAGATAAGGAAAACTTCCGAAAAGCTTCACCTAAGTAACTTACCCAGACCAGGAATGATATCGGGTCCGGTGCGTGAGCTGCAGCGAACGCATTTTCTGCGCAATAGAGGTGGACCAAATGAGAGGCTTCTGAAAAATGTATGGGAACTTTATTGCCGTGTAATAAGTGGCCTACATTGCGATAGGCCCTGTCAAATTTTTATTACGACTATAAAATGAAGGCTAATCATTATGGTTTAATATAATGGTCAGATCATGTCGAAGAAATTGATTCAGCCTTGAAATGATGAAATTTGAGTTTATAATGGAAATGCAAGCTGTCTTATCTCAATTACAGTCCTAGACCTAAGGTGAATAACATAATTTCAGGGTTTGAATTGTGTATTGAACAAGGAATTAAATCTTCTCAGGTACACATTAAATGAAGTGAACATTGTTCTACAGAATGATTTACTTCTAGGTCATCGATTTGGGCAATATCCAATTGGCTCTTGCATTAACACCAGTACAGTGGTGCTCAACCCCTCCCCCTGAACTTGCTTCTGGAAGATCTATTATGCGAAATTTTGTCCCAACTGCCTTGCTGATCATTATCGTCCATAATCATAAACCATTATATTTTAAAAAGGTTAAACAATTCAGCATTTGTACCTTAAAGTTAATATTCAGGCTGCAGAAGAGAGAGATATTGCCCAAATATGTCATTTGACCCTACTGTCATGCAATGAGGCACAGCAAATCCCTCTAGCGGACGGTGAAGTTGAGTTACTGCCCAGTCTCAAACTTACGTACCAGTTGCTGCCCGTTGAATTGCGGCCCAGCATGTTGAGAGGACGTCTTGAATTGCGGCCCAGCATGTTGAGAGGACGTCTGAATTGCGGCCAGGTAATTAGGTATTGATGCCTATTAACGTTACCCAGGAGATACCACGTGAAAGTTGACTAAATAATCCCCAAAAATCTGTGCTTGTAGTTCATTAAAAAATTATAACACTAATACAAGTCCTTTCCTCTTAAAATAATGTTTTATTGCATGACAAAATCCAAAATTCATTGAAATGATATTTTTCTCTTCTGTCAAGACAGTGCAATAGTGGTCTAACCAAGGAAACAGTACTGCAAGATCTCAATAATAATAATAATAATAATAATAATAATAATAATAATAATAATAATAATAACAATAATAATAATAGCAATAATAATAATAGCAATATCTGAACAATTTGAATAGTAGACTATGTATCATTGTAGTTAAGTTGACCATGCACCACAGAACATCCCACAACAAACAAAACTGTATTTTTCAAATTGTATGAAAAGGTACAAGTGTAGAGCTTGAAACTTTAAAAAAAAGCTTAAATAGACCACTGCTGCGCTGATCCCCTCATATTTGCATGGCTATTTCTGCTTTTCATAGAGCATTAACTTCCAAGCCTTAATTGTAAAATTTTATCAATAGAGTACATGACTGCTAGAAATGCAGGTACAATTCGATAAATCGTAATATACTTTATTAAATTCACATTTTTTCTCTGACCATTATTTATTACTTTGTAAGAGAGGAATTTATCCGCTCAGACTACTAAGTCAGATAGGCATGAATGAATGAATGAAAATGAATGGGCTGGGCCCTTTCGGTCCCGTGCACGTAGGCCACATAATTGGGCCCATTGTGCCCCTCTTACTGGAGAATTCATTCAAGTCCCGTTGCCTTCAAGAAGGACAGGATAGATCTTGGGTTAGTTCTCCTTATGTCATCTGGTCTCAGTTTATCTGAGCCCAGGAGAAAGTGTCTGATTGTAGCAAGTGCTTCGCACTCGCACAATATGTGTAGAGAGGATTCATCTTCTCTACCACACTTCCTACTTGTGGGATCCGCACTAAGCTTCATCACATGTAGGTGTCTCTTTAGGGTGTTGTGTCCTGTTAACAGGCCAACTACACCTCTAAGTTGTACCCGGTTAAGGGTTAACAGAATCTTGCTGTTCTTCTTGCTAGGTCCCTCGATCATAGCTCGAGCCTGCCTAGCAGTAGTGAGATTACTCCAGAAAGTGCCATGCTGATGAGACATCCAGTCTAAGACCTCACGTCTGGCTCTTCTTGGAGTGATACCAAGGACAGGTTCCGGTTCAATAAAGACATTGGCCGAGCCCTCCCTTGCTAGCTTATCCGCTAGTTCATTTCCTCTGATTCCAGCATGCCCAGGAACCCAGCAAAGCTGTACTGGTCGGCGGGGGCAGAGAATATCCAGGGTTTTTTGGCACTCTCGTACCAACCTAGACCTTGTTGTACTGGCACATAGTGCCTTCAGGGCAGCCTGGCTGTCAGAACAGATACTAATCCGACCTTGCAGCCAAGGCATCCCTAAGATATGATAAGCACAGGCCAAAATAGCAAATATTTCAGCCTGGAATTCTGTAGTATAACCTCCCAAAGAGTACGACAGCCTCGTCTTAGGCCCATGGATGCCAGCCCCGGTCCCCTTGTCCGTCTTGGAGCCATCCGTATACCAGACAAGCCCCTTGACAGACTCCGGAGCCCGTGGGCCACGAGTCCATTCCTCTCTGGGCGGAATACTGACCCTATATATAGAGTCAAAGTTATAACTTGGCTTCATATTGTCACAGCCCATCGCAAGGATAGGCTGCGACTTCTGAAGCCTGCTAAGTATTTCTCTGTGTCCTTTAACTGGATTTTTAAAAGACCAACAACCCAAACTTCAGAGACGATGACCAGTCACTCCGGCCTCTCCCTGAATAACAAGATCCAAAGGAGGTAAGCCAAGCAGCGCCTCCAGGGCACTGAGCGGAGTGGTGCGCAAGGCTCCAGTAATCCCCAAACACGCTAAGCGTGATGGAAGGCCTAATGATGGAGACATAAGAGCCAATAAACCACACGTGGTTTAAGTCCCCACCTCATACCAAAGGCCCTCCGACAGGCCCACAAAGTATTGCAGGCCTTAGTCACCTTGTTTTCAACGTGCTCTTTCCAAGTCAGCTTAGAATCCAGAATGACTCCCAGATATTTGACCGACGTAGATCGAAGCAGCTTCTTCCCGAAGAAGGTACGTTCATGTAGACCATCAAGCCGTCGCTTCATCGTGAACACAATGAGGTTAGTTTTATCAGGGTTAGCCGACAATTCTACCTCACGACACCATCTTTCAACAGTTTCATGGGCACCTTGTATAAGGCCCGAAACTGTTTCAGCGAATTTGCCCCTGACCACAATGCAGATATCATCTGCGTAGCCTTGGGCATATACTCCACTTTCATTGAGCCTGACAAGTAATTCATCTACCACCAGGCACCAAATAAGTGGGGATAGAACCCCTCCCTGGGGGCAGCCTCTGGGCATAGTGCACACCAGCTCGCACTGATTAAGAGACGCTATTGCCCGGCGGCCCTCCAGGGATGCCATAATCCATCGAGTTACACACAAGTTAACTCCATGTCTAATCAACCCTCTATAGATAGAGCCATATGAAGTAAAATTAAAGGCCCCCTCTATGTCCAAAGACACTGCCATGGCTAGCTCTCCCTGGCCAAGCACTTATTCAGCCCTAGAAATCAGCTGGTGAAGCGCCGTCTCCACGGATTTGCCAGCCTGATAGGCATGTTGTTCAGCACTTAGAGGCCTTTCAATTAAGATAGGTCCTCTGATGTATCTATCTATTAGCCTTTCCAAAGACTTTAAAAGAAAGGAAGTCAGACTAATAGGTCTAAAATCCTTAGGCCCATGGTACGAGCTCCTACCGGGCTTAGGAATAAAAACTAGTCTTGCCTGCCTCCACGACGAGTGTACATAACCCATCGCCAGGCAAGATCTGAAAATTCTTACCAGGTTTGGAATGAGTAAATCCTGTCCCTGCTGAAGCAGGGCCGGCAAAATCCCATCCATCCCTGGGCTTTTAAAGGGGGCAAATGATTGAATTGCCCACTTTAATCGCTTATAGGTGACAATATCTTTGGCAGACCGCCAGTCCTGCATAGCCTGCCGGCAAGCCTGACTAGATACAGCCTCCTCATTAACTACCTGTGATTCAGGGAAGTGCATCCCAAGCAAGAGTCGTAAAGTATCCTCCTCCGAGCCAGTATATGTCCCAGAGAGGGTCCTAAATGAGCCCAATTTGGCTCTAGAGTCTCGCATTAGGATTTTATACAATCTAGCCGTACTTAGTAGATTGTTGATACACTGACAGAAGTCTCTCCAGGCTTCCCTGGAGGACTTCTTCAGTTCTTGCTTATACTTGCGCTGTGAATCCCTATGCAGGTTCCAGCTCCCAGTATCTTGATTACCTTTAGCTCTGTTAAAAAGCCGTCTCGTGGAGTTCCGAAGGTTGCTCAAAGTTGAGTTCCAGCGGAACCTCCCATTTACTGTCCTAACTGCTCTAAGTGGACAGTTATCCTCAAAGGAATATCTGAGGACCGTACTGATCCAATCAATGCAGTCCCCCAAGTTTTCCTTGTTATAAGAATTTATAGGCATTCCCCCAGCGATCCTGCCCCTCAGGTCCTCCCTATAAGAGTCCCAATTGGTCCTCTTGGGGTCCCTGAAGGTCCTAGGATCAAGGGAGTGTGCCAAACGAAATTCTATGTGTCTGTGGTCGGAAAGGGACGGTTCACTACTGACCCTCCAACCACTAACCTTGTCCATGATTCCTATGGATCCTAGTGTTATGTCTATAGCTTCCTCCCTTCTGTTATTACAGTATGTAGGTTATTCAAGATTTCCAAATCCGTTGTACTTATGTAGTTCGCAAGAGCCTCGCCCCTGGCGTTAACGTTGGTGCTACCTCAAATCCCATGATGGGAATTAGAGTCGCAGCCAACCACCAGGTCAAGTCCCTCCCGTCCACAATAAGTAACAAGGTCCTCAAACTCCCTTGAGGGAGGAGGATCCTCAGAATCATATGGGAAATATGCAGAGCAGACAACTAATTGCCGCTCTGCATTTCCCTCCTTATATCTCACAAGAACAGCTACCACGTCCTGAGAACAGAACTGCGGTAGTGCCCATGCATCCATACCTTTAATTAGGATGCATACTCTAGGCCTATCTGTAGTGCGAGCACTAAAAGTAGAGAAGCCTGCTGCAGCCAACCCCATGATACGGCCCTCACGAGTCCATGGTTCCTGTATCAGGGCGATATGTATCCCTCCAGTCTGTAGCCGTCGGGTGAGAACCCTAGAGGCCACAAAACTGTGTTGAAGGTTAGAGTGCAGACAGTAAATAACCCTAATGGTACTAACCATATGCCTTAAAAATAGAGTTTCCTTCTAGCTTCAGGTTCCTCCTGTTGTGAGGTCCTGAGGCTATGTCGGGTCCGATCCCTTTATCTTTGGAGTCCCCTGTTAAGGAGCTCTCTGATCTCTTGAGTTCCCCGGCACAGTAACCCATAGAAACATAGTCCCCTATAGAGGAGCGCTCTAGTTCCCCGGGTTCCACAGCCAGATTTCTCTCAAACTTTACCCTTTCCGAGTCCCCAATTAAGGAGAGCTCTAGATTGTCATTGGAGTCCCCCTTTAAGGAGCCTTCCGATTTTATAAGTTCCCTGGAAATTTTCCCCATGGGAACTGAGTCCCCCGTGGAGCGTTCTAGTCCCCCGGGTTCCATTGTCAGGGTTCTATCAAGGTTTATGCTATCTGAGTCCCCTGCTAAGGAGCACTCTGGATGATATAGCTTGCTAGACTCAATAATGGTCCCACGAGCTGGGGGAAAAATCTGTCACTAATCCTGGAGCCCCCACAGAAGTAGAAGGTCTGAATACCATGGGGTTCGACCTGGTTCCCCAAGGGGATCGTTCGCAACACCATCTAACCCTGGTGCCATTCAGCTCTCAGCACGATGCCTCCCACCTTAGCTTGGGTAGGGAAAAGGGAAGGAAACAGGACAGGATATGGAAGATAGGCCGTTGCAGGACGCCTTCGTCAGGCTTCTCCGCGTGAGACCTTCCCGACATGGGTGACCCTTCTGGTAGCTATCTACCGTCGGTATAGCTCTCCGCCTCATTGAAGCACGCAAACCTCCCCGCCTGCACGGACAGTGCTTCGATAAGGCGACGTCCCCTGGGGAGGTCAGATAGGCATAGAGTACTTGTTGTTTGAGAAGAGCGTGTTTGATTCTATCAATAACTCCGCTTGTTTACTTTTTAGGTAACTCAAGTTAAACACCGCAAGTGCCCGAGTTCAAATAACCTTAAACCCTTTGCTAATTTTGTACATATACTATTCACAAAGTTTTATTTGTGGATTAATTGTAAATGGAGTTTTGATTTTAAAAGTATTTAATAATTTGTTTCCAATTTTTGTATTTCTACAATATTGTTTGTTGTTATTTCTTTACTACTGATAATGATGTTCAGATTTATATAAAACTTGTAATGAAAATTGTATATGAGTAAAATACACCATGGTATCTAAATTTTCAACTCAATAGTTAAATTTTCAGATATTTTTGCACGACTTAACTAATTAGTGGTACTTACGAATATTGTTGCCGTGGATCGTAAGTTTACATTTCCGCACGCAATCTTGTTGCTATGTGCGGTAAGAATTTACTTACGGCACATCATAATACAAGCCTTTATGGACAAGGCCCCCAGAACAAATATTCGGTTCCCATAACAACAAACACATGCGAATCACTTTCTGAAATAAACATCTATCTTCAATAATGTATATACATAATATTTTCAGGTAATATCTCAATTAATATAATTAAATTGATATAAATAATCATCGTGCAAAAAATAGCATGCAATACTCGTGCCGTAAGCGCATAACGGATCTCGGAAAATTGAAAAACTCTTTCCTCGATCCGTATGCATCGCTTACGGCACTTGTATCGCAATATACTATTTGAATGAACATGACTGAAAATCCATAATTTGGGGATAACATAATCGAAACGGCTTATTAACAGGAACTTCCTTCTTGGGGTGTACAACTGAAAGTCTGTTTTCAGATTGACGAGAAGTAAAATTGAAATTATAGAAGCATTTTTACCTTCAATTATGTATCTCCTCCCTATAAATGAGTTATTAATAAAAAAAAAAGAGAAGAAAGAGAAAATCATTTCTACATGATTACAGGACTGTGGTTTCAAATTCTTCCTCTTAGCTTTGAAAACTAATAAATAACTTAAGATAGCGAGGATAGTATACCTCATAAAATAGTAATACTTTTCGTACAGCACGCAGTGAACTCCTTACGTAATACATCACTGCGTATTCTGCAAAGCAAGTCTTCCTCTTTCAGACTAGGGAAGCTTGTAAACAGGCCGTATACACAGCCAGGGAAAAAGCTTGAATGAGAAATGAGGTATGAATATTATACTAAGTGAGGTCATTTTTAACGGAATATTTGATAAACTTCTGCCCTTAAACGAGAGTACGTGCTTCGTAGCTTGTTTTGGAATATGACTGCGACGGCAATGAATATAAATACAGGGATAAACAAGCCGAACTTTAAATCTGGATGTACCGGTTCGAGTCTTGGTGAAGCGCTGTTCAGGACGTGCTTAGTATAAAGAATTAGAAAATAACTCCGAATGCATCACTGTGTTCTGTGCTCTGTATATACACAAATGAATTATAGTACAGACTTCCACTTCAATATTCTATAGTCTGGCGTGTTAAGTCCACAGTGCACGCAGGTAAAGTATGCTTGAAAATGTTGTATACCACATGCAATAAAGAATTATAAACCCTGAATGAAAATATGTGGTCTAAGGACCTACATTCACAAACATACAAATATTACATATAAACAATATGTATAATATTACTGTCGTGTTTTTATTGAAGATCGCTGGCGTGGTCTTGTGATTAGCGTCGCTGACTACAGATCCGTCGGCCCGGGTTCGATCCCCGGTACCTCCTCGGAGTTTTTCTGAGGTAGGGAGGTCTGGCAGGGGTGAACTCAGCCTCGTGATTCAAATTGAGGAGCTACTTGATAGAAAAGTAGCGGCTCCGGTCATGAAAACCACCATTAACGGCTGTGGGTGTCGGCATGATGACTACTACTACCTCTGGTAGATGACGCAGCGGTCGGGTGGTAGGTCAAGTCCTTCCAGGGATGTAGCGAAATGGAGTTTAGTTTAGTTTAGTTTTTATTGAAAGTTTAGAATGTAGTCAAATGTAATGGAAGATATGAAAGTCAAATAAATAAAGTATTTTTTTCTATTAATTAAGTAATGTCTATGTGACATAAATGTCTATATTTACAGTATTACAATAAAATTAATCATTGTTCCAGGATAACATGAAGTAGCGTCATAAATAAAAAATAGTAAAAATATAGGCTACAACCTACATTTAATTAACCAATAAAAAAATAATTTTAAGAATGTGTTGTAATATGCGATGGCAAGGGTTGATTGCACAGTAACAATAAAATTAGATCCCTAGCTGGAATAATCATGGATATATTATGGTATAACGTATATGGTATATATGCACTGATAGAGCCTATATAAATGGTACTTATTTATAGATAATGTTCCAGACAGTATTTATAGCAGTGTAAATTTTAGATTTCGATTAGTATAATAGCTGTGTAGCAATACGCCTACTTAAAATCATTCTAACGTTTTAACCGAGCAACAACGCCATACATGAAGACAGAATTTCCGCTGGTAGGTCTACAGTTATATACCTTGCTGAAAGGTATACCGGTACTACGCTACTTACGCTAGCTGTAACTAATCCTTAAGTTCGGTGATCGAATACTGATAAAAAAGGTAAGGAGATCCCTGTAGGTCTATGGACCGTGGAGACCCATAGGTTTTCAGGAGGTTGAGGCTCTCAGATTGAAACATTCGGCACTTGAAGGTGGTAAGGTTTCCACGGGTCATTGTGCCAATAGAAGAATTAGGTCAATGGAAAAATCCCACCCAAAATCATCGAAAATCGAACCCATGACCTTCCGGTTTGTAGCACAGTGCCTCAACCACTACGACAAGGCGTACAATTACAAATAATGGGGTTACTTATAAAAATTACTTTACAGACTACAAAATTTTGGTCTGCCAGAGCAACTGGTATTCTATTTATATTTGAAACGTACAATAGAAACGGAGAAACGCTATTTGTTTCATCGGATGCTTTGCATATTCCGAATATATTGCAATGGCATCGGCAGGTTGCCGCGGCATAAATATTTCATCGTGAAGATGGAAGTTGTTCTGCCCAACAGTCCGGAAACCGTTGCTAAAGTTTGGGTGGAGTAAAGGGAGGGGGTTGGAGTAGCGAAAGTTTGAGTAAATACTTCATCCTGACTAATGAAACCAATTCCATTTCGTTCGTTCACACTATCAAATAAATCCACATCCGCGCAAACACACTGCTCCCAGGTAATAACTCTCCGCCAAGTTCAGATTAAACAATTTCATTGTATCGAAAGGCTTCGGGCATCCTACTAAGTTGCTACAACAGAAAGAAAGGGTGAAATACTGAAGATAGTAAATACTAAGAGATAATCAGACAGACTCAGATAGCTGAATGTAGATGACAGGTAGGTATATGGATACACAGGGTTTCAGAGAAAGATATATTAAGTTATATGAAGCAATGCAAGTAACAATGTAATAGAAAACACATAGAAGTCCAGAAAATACTATCATTCTCAATGGCCGGCGGGTGTGTCATTCGTGGTGGACGAAGCCGTGCCTTGGGGGGTTTTTCTCGGGGGTTCTCCCGTTTCCCCCTCTCATTCCACCAACACTCTCCACTTCATCTCACCTTTCCCCCTTATCATCCTCATCCCGTTTCCACTTCTGCTATCGGGTCTGCTTTGGCAGTCAGCGCCCTTTGGGGGTCCTCTCCTGTTCTCCCCGCTGCTTTTGATGAAGAGGTTGTTGGTGGTGTGTGTCGCGGACCTGTCGGGGCTCCGGTTGGAGGGACTGAATGGGGTGGCACACACGTGGCATGGTAATAGGGCTTGTTGGATGTAGGGAAGCTCCGTGGGGGCCTGCAGGGAAATCTGCGGTCCGGGGCGGCCTGTGGGCACGCAACTCATCCCATCTCGGAGGTAGTTACAATATCCCTGCGGCTTCGGTGCTTAGGGGTCGTTCCCACCCCGCCTCCCGCCTTAAGGGCGCCTATTCAATTCAATCATTCTCAATACAGGTGAAACATAAGAGAACTTTTTTATGATTAGTAACAGTATGTTTGGCTCCTTCCAGATTATTCGTAAAACCTAATTAAATATTATTCTCTATATAAATAATTATGAGAGGCGTCCCATATTGATTTACACTTTGATTTCTTTTTTTACCCCCACTAAGAACCTCCGTGCTTCTGAAAATAGCATATATCCACTTTTTCAACATGGTTTCCATTAACTTAGCTCCATCGAAGTGGACCTTCTGTAGACTCTCCTAGAACCACTTTTTTGGAGTCTGTTGCACCCACCCCAGGACAGTTTCTGAATTCGGAGAAATGACATCCGCGCAGAGGTAAGGAGAATACGGTTGGTTGACAGCAAGGCGTATAGAATTAGGAGGTGGGTCGGACTGCGGTTCTCCCCCACCACTCACCCGCTGTGATGACGCGGCTGCATACCCACGGAGCTGCAGTCCAAACCACGCGCCAGTGATGCTATGCCGCTTTGCCGATGTGTTTGTAAAGCATGTAGACGATGAGATTGTAAATTTGTTTGCCAGAAGAAGGATCATAATGAGAGTTAAATATTTGAATAAACAAAGATTAAATTTAAAAAATAGTCAGAAGTATAAAAAACTACATAAGATCTCAAGTTAAAATAAAAGCAAATATATTTAGCAGACATACAACATATTTTTTGTAAATTCTGAAACCCATTTAACCTTTATTTTCATTTAATTTGTCTTTAATTTTACTGTATTTCCTTTTTCATTTGCCATTTAACAAAGCATTGCAACCTAATTCTATACGTCTTGGGTTTACAGCACCTGGAAATCCATCTTAGTCGAGCTGTTAATGTTGGTCCGTCGTTCAAGCAAACCTGCTGGTCAATGAGGATGATTCCATCAATAAATTGTCCAACTGACTCACATATCCCAGTATACCACCAGGTGACTTATAAACTCGTAAGTGCTTTAAGGGTATATGTACGTAAACAACCACAAAAAGATTTTTTTAAAAATGCAGGTTCTAAAATATTAAAATTTTACAAGAAAATGAACTCAGAAGTGGTCAAAAATTACACGATCCTATAACAAGGCTTACTAGAACATACCTATCGGATAAAGGTATAAAAAACGACCAAGTTAATTTTAAATTACACGTTTTATAGGAGCATGAAAAAAATTAATTCAGATGCACTTATCACTTCCTATAGGAATAACATTTTTCTGGTTTCTCTGACACCTTTTATTTTTTAATGCATATAATGAACATATTTTTCTACAAAGTAGACTACCTTTATACAGCTAAAGTTATTATTTTTAAAGCAATTAATTTTTATATATCGCATATAAAATATCTTGAAATTTGATCAATATTTCACGACAAATTTTCTTTAATTTTATACCTATGGGCATCATTGTAGTCTACTTTATGCATATATGCATGTAAAATTAGTGTAAACAATTTCAGCCTTCTATCTCTAATGGTTGTGGAGCTACCTAACAATATGTGTGTAAAATAAGAGTTACCGGGAAATTCAATTATTTCTCATCTGACCTTTCTAAAGGTGTGGCTCAGAGCGTGTAAACATATTTAAATGTCCATTTAAATGGCACAAATAATTTCTAAACCTATATAAACTATATATCAATGTATGCAGAAAATTCAGCACTTTTTTTAGTGCTATAAACAAAAAAACATAAATTTCAAAATAATTCACGTACCCTTAAGGCCCGGAATTCATAGGAAACCACTAGTAGGTCACAGTGGAATGATAATTCTTCCACACTGGCCGTATGTAGGCTAAAGTGGAAAGGTCAAGCCAGACTGAAAAATTCAATACCATAGCCGGAATTTGAACCAGGATCTTCGGCTCTCCGTGCCACTGCTCTTACCAATTGAGCAACCGTGGCAACATGTCAGTACAACATTAAATTCTCCAACTGACTCATATGGCATTGAATTTTTCAGTCTGACTTCACCTTTCCACCTTAGCCTACACGCGGGCAGTGTGAAAGAATTATTTATCATTCCAGGATAATTCCATCCTCGTTCCAAGACTGTGGCCATGCGTTTGTCTACTGAGGGTGCTGTACGGAACTTCTTCGGTTGGAGGCTGCCTTTATGCTTCCACTGCATTGATTGGGCTTTGGTTCTGATAACGACCTATTCGGGGCTATGAAAAAACCTCTACATAGACATCATTTAGACTACTTCCAGGAACTGCAAGCAGCTGTCCTGAGGTGGTATGACAGACTCCAATAAAGTGGTTCGAGGAGAGTCTAGAAAAGTTGCCACGTCGGTGGCGCAAGTGTGTAAAGCTTAATGGAGACAATATTGAGAAAGTGGATATAGCTGCCGAAGCATACAGTGACTGTAAAAAAAAAAAAGTCTAAATCAATATAGAATTCCCCTCTTATATGGATCGAAGGAAAGACGTAGACGGGCAGCTGAAGATAGGAAGGCAGACAGACCGAAGACAGACAAACCGACAGACGTTAAGTAGGAAAGTATAGAAAGCTGGGAAACATTTCATAACTTATGTAAGTGAACCAGTGTGAGAACATAATATAGGTCAGTCATCAGAAGTCAAAATAAATTGCTTCAAAAGAAAATTAATTTGCCAGCTGTCAATTACCCGGGATACGAAATAAGCATAAGGTAGGGGGCCCAAATATCGCCCATGTTCCTAATATCGCCTACTGTACCCTAGCTTCGGATAGTGCTGCTGACACGCGGCCAGTTTGCGCACTGTGTACCTCTTCACCACGGCAGTTGACTGTGCACGTTTCATGAGGTTGTGTCGGTTGTTGTTATTTTTGTGAATTTTTCAAGATATTTCGGCCTGGTGAGTTATCAGACTACTCATACTCTTGCTAAGATAATATATAAGTCTCGTGATGGATCACGATAGTTATAATGTGGTTGGTAATGTAAGAAATAAGCATTCTTTTGATACCAAAGTTTTCGAGTTTGTCTAGTCGGTTCTGTCTGTAGCGTCCACCATATTGTAAGGTTAGGAGGTTCCTAATATCGCCCACTAAAGTGTTCCTATTATCGCCTACTATGCGATATTTGGAACAGTGTTTTGAAATAGTTTTTTATTTTACAGATGTCAACGCGTAAACAATGGGACAAAGTAAAAATGAAAAAAGCAGTGATAGCTGTAAAAAACAAAGAGATGGGCCTTTTGAAGGCATCCAAAACATATGGTGTACCTAGGTCGACATTAAAAGATTATGTAAAAAACCTTTGGAAGACATTAAAAAACTCCTGGACGTACCCTTAGGACCAAGCCAATTTTGCCCGTCGAGTTGGAGGACGAGTTAGTGGAGTATTGTATGAATATGGGCCAACATATTGGCAAAGCTTACGTAAGGTCAGCCAACATGAACATGGCAATACAAGGTTTCAAAGTAACAAGGCATTTTGCCCTACAACCCTCACATATTTACTGATGCTGACTTTTTGCAACACCAACAACTTTCGATCGCAGAAGAAATGGAAGCATTGCCTCAACAACCTTCCTCGTCGACGAGCCAGCAACCATCATCATCCTCAATGTGTTGTCAGCAACCATCATCATCGAAAAGTCAAACTTCTCCAATAATAGATCAGCAACCATCGACATCGACAAGCTCAGTAGCTTTGCCTACTCCAGTATTATCACCAAAAGACATCATGCCAGTACCAAAACTTCTCCCTAAACGATCAAGCGGAAGGTGTGGATCGGCCGCACTGGTTAGTGGATCTTCCTTCAAAGATGCTCTTGTGGAGTCATTAAACAAAAAGAAAGTAACTGTCTTTAGTCTCGAAACACCAAGCAAACAAAGGCCCACAAAATCTAAGGAAATATCAAAAAATAAAGAAACGAAGAAGAACTCAAAGAAGAGATGACGAGATATTTCTTCAGAAAGTTCAGAATCTGAAGTAGAAGAGGAAGAGCCAACTTACGTCTCAACCGATGATAACGACAGTAGCTGTTCTGATAGCGACGATGACAAATGTCCAATCTGTAATAGATTCTATTCTAATGATAAACATGGAGAGCAGTGGATAAAATGTGCCAAGTGTTTCAAGTGGTCACACGAAGCTTGTGATCCCAGAAAGAATAAAGTAATGAAAAAATGTTATGTGTGCGTTTTTTGCAGCTAAACTGGACTTCTCTGATTGCATTTTAACATGTAAAAACCAGGTTTATCACTAAACAAAGTTACTTACTCGTAATCATTCTAGATTAAAGTAATTAAAAACCATAAAAATCTTACTCTGAGTTTTACTATTGATGTTTCATTTTTTTCTTTTGATGTAGAACAAATTTTTAGTCTTACAAATGTAAAACCTTGTTTATTTTACAATGTTTCTCTCACTTCTCGTATTTGTAATGATTTATGGCAAGAAAAAATAAAATAAAAATATTTTTGGGGAAATTTCTTGGATCTTCTTTTGACTAGGAGCATCATATGATGAGGTGGGCGATATTTGGAACAACTTTTTCAATTTTTAAAAAGTGCACGTTTTCCCTTTATATATTTTTAAATGATTAAACCCCTCAATAATTTGGTGATTGCAGTGCGATGTGGTAGCTGAATGAATAATAGAAAATTGGTGCCAATTTGAGGATAGTGCGATGAGCATTAAGTACATTTTTGTAAAAAAATCCTTAAATGGGCGATATTTGGGCCCCCTACCTTATAATTTATAATGATTAATATTCCTGAAAACTGGAATTTTAATTGGAAATAGACGAATGTAGGGTTTCTTCGAGCCATATTTACCCACATATATAGTGTTAAAATATTAATAATTTCACCTACAATATACAGTAATTTGCCTCTCTCAAAGACTTTTAAGTATTTAAAGCGTACAGTTCTATTTAGGCCTACTGTTTAATATGATCTCGGTCATGAAAAGGAATAATGATTAGGTCTATACATTTTTCCAGGACATACACATCACAGACTGAGGATCATCCCTTCAGAGGATGATCATTGAGGATCATGACCTAGAGGAGAATACAAGCTATGCTGCACATTGGCTATAAATTGAAATGCATGATGTGATATTTTTGTATTCTCATGATCCTGACAACATTTAAAACGTTGATAAGGATGAAATCATTAATACTGGTCACCGAATTTTGATTCTGCTGTATCTGTACTTGCTTTTTTCATTAATTACATCGAGAAGTGTTTCTGTTTTCTGAAAGATGTAGTGATCTCTATTAATCTACAAAGTGACCAGGATTAGTTAACCACAGACGTTCGATATTAGGACATAATTGGTGGTATAAATAAAACCAAGCAGTGGCTCAAAACTCACTAATTCCTAGCAGCTGCTTGGTTTGGTATAAATAAAACGCGGCTTCCTCAGCCACCTTCCTAGCCGTTGCTCAACGACCTTGACAGCTTAGCCACTGCTTGGGATTTGGTATAAATGAAACTAAGCCGCGGCTCTCTGTTGGTAGCAGCGGCTTGCTTTTTCTGAGGCACCTCATTTGCGGACTCAGCTTGCTCAAGTGAAGTTTTTAATCGTATTGGCGGGGTTCATGGGGGTGATTTTTTAACGAATATGAGTAATTTATAAGGAACGTATGGATTATGATGTGCACAGATGTAAAGAACCGGATGTACAATAAAATTGTAAAACATGTGTAACTTAACTTTGTTATTTTTCTTTTTAATAATAATCACAAAATTAATACATAATTACAGGTCTAACACATTCTCATATTTTACTGGTATCAATATGAACTAAAATATTTCAAACGTGATTAATCCTTTCTTTGAACGACGTAACTAATTAGCGGTGCTTACGAATGTTGTTGCCGTGGATAAAAACTTGACATTCCCGCACGCAATCTTGTTTTTTTGAAAACAAAAGAAATCTCCGTGCGGTAAAAAATTACAAAAAGCACAAGTGCCGTAAGTAAAATCATCATAATACAAGCCTTTATGGAAGACCGGAACCAAGGCGACTTTAATAGGACAAATATTCGGTGCCCATAACAACCAACATATGCGAATCACTTTCTAAAATATAACATCCATCTTCAATAGTGTATATACATAATATTTTCAGCTAATATCTCAATTAATATAAATAAATTGATATTAATATTCATCGTGCAAAAAACAGTATGCAAGCGCCTCGTTTTTTCAAAGTCTTTCCTCGATCCGTATGCACCGCTTACGGCAATTGTATCGCAATGTACTAAAACGCTATTTCAAATTGTAATACTGTAAACTAAATAGGTTAACTTCAAATCTATTATATAGCAAGCAGATTCTAAAAGAACTACATATATTAATGTGGGACACTGTTAAGTATGAAATATGTGTTTATTAGTATAAAATGTTAACTTTTGTTTATTAGAAATAAGTATAATTGTATGTGTCTACTGTTCTAGTTAAATGCTTAATATATTAATTTACAGGCATAAACATAATTTTTAGTTCCCTAAAATCAAGGTTTACTAATAAAACATGAATACTAGAGAATATTGTAGGAGAAAAATTCCTCTGACACTGGGACTTGAACCCAGGACCTTTGGATATCCAGGACTTTTGTATACTAGGCCTCACTCTCTTGTCTCTTTTCTTTCTCCCAAAATAGTTTTTCTTTCTTTAAATTCAGTACTTATATTTCTAATTTTTCCTTTTCTTCTCGGGTTCTCTCCCAATTTTTTTAAGACTATCGGCTTATTCGCAGTGAGTCTCAGGTCGAATTTTACTTTATCCTCTTCTTCAAATTACTAATACTTCTTAAAATCTGGTTTTCAGTTAACACTACGTTACATTCTCGTTCTAGCTGACTTTTGAAAACAGTTACTGCTAGAGATTTTTTCTTTTTGCACTCTGGCAGTTGAGCTTTATTCAGTACTCGTTTGTGCATTTTCAGAATTTGCACGATCTGCTTTTGAAATACACTCTTTTCTTCAACCATTCTGATACATTATACTAAACTTTAAATTTTAAATCGCTGCACAGGCAGTCAAATGGCATGTTTGTTTACTCAGCTGCTATGTGTCGTGCGATATGGGATGCAGGTGTCCAAGCACTTGCTACCAGTAGCCTGAGCCGCGGCTTGGCAGGGAGGGGAAGTTTTTATTTATACGAAACAGACAGCCGGTGCTAGATTCTCAACCTTCTCATAAGCAACGGCTTGGTAGCAGTGGCTTCGTTTTATTTATACGATTCATGGAGTCGTATAAATAAAACGAAGCCACTGCTACCAAGCCGTTGCTTATGAGAAGGTTGAGAATCTAGCACCCGCTGTCTGTTTCGTATAAATAAAAACTTCCCCTCCCTGCCAAGCCGCGGCTCAGGCTACTGGTAGCAAGTGCTTGGACACCTGCATCCCATATCGCACGACACATAGCAGCTGAGTAAACAAACATGCCATTTGACTCCCTGTGCAGCGATTTAAAATTTAAAGTTTAGTATAATGTATCAGAATGGTTGAAGAAAAGAGTGTATTTCAAAAGCAGATCGTGCAAATTCTGAAAATGCACAAACGAGTACTGAATAAAGCTCAACTGCCAGAGTGCAAAAAGAAAAAATCTCTAGCAGTAACTGTTTTCAAAAGTCAGCTAGAACGAGAATGTAACGTAGTGTTAACTGAAAACCAGATTTTAAGAAGTATTAGTAATTTGAAGAAGAGGATAAAGTAAAATTCGACCTGAGAATCACTGCGAATAAGCCGCTAGTCTTAAAAAATTGGGAGAGAACCCGAGAAGAAAAGGAAAAATTAGAAATATAAGTACTGAATTTAAAGAAAGAAAAACTATTTTGGGAGAAAGAAAAGAGACAAGAGAGTGAGGCCTAGTATACAAAAGTCCTGGATATCCAAAGGTACTGGGTTCAAGTCCCAGTGTCAGAGGAATTTTTCTCCTACAATATTCTCTAGTATTTATGTTTTATTAGTAAACCTTGATTTTAGGGAACTAAAAATTATATTTATGCCTGTAAATTAATATATTAAGCATTTAACTAGAACAGTAGACACATACAATTATACTTATTTCTAATAAACAAAAGTTAACATTTTATATATGTAGTTCTTTTATTAATATTTCATTAGTTCCCATAATTAATTAATTTATAAAATACGTTCGTTTTGAATCTGCTTGCTATATAATAGATTTGAAGTTAACCTATTTAGTTTACAGTATTACAATTTGAAATAGCGTTTTAGTACATTGCGATACAATTGCCGTAAGCGGTGCATACGGATCGAGGAAAGAGTTTGAAAAAACGAGTGGCTTGCATACTGTTTTTTGCACGATGAATATTTATATCAATTTATTTACGTTAATTGAGATATTAGCTGAAAATATTATGTATATACACTATTGAAGATGGATGTTATATTTTAGAAAGTGATTCGCATATGTTGGTTGTTATGGGGATCGAATATTTGTCCTGTTAAAGTCGCCTTGGTTCCGGTCTTCCTTAAAGACTTGTATTATGTTGATTTTACTTACGGCACTTGTGCTTTTTGTAATTTTTTACCGCACAGAGATTTCTTTTGTTTTCATAGCAACTAGATTGCGTGCGGGAATGTCAAGTTACGATCCACGGCAACAATATTCGTAAGTACCGCTAATTAGTTACGTCGTTCAAAAAAAGGATTAATCACGTTTGAAATATTTTAGTTCATATTGATACCAGTAAAATATGAGAATGTGTTAAACATATAATTATGTAATAATTTTTTGATTATTATTATTATTAAAAAGAAAAATAACAAAGTTAAGTTACAAATGTTTTACAATTTTATTGTACAACCGGTTCTTTACATCTGTGCACATCATAATCCATACGTTCCTTATAAATTACTCATATTGGTTAAAAAATCACCCCCATGAACCCCGCCAATACGATTAAAAACTTCACTTGAGCAAGCTGAGTCCGCAAATGAGGTACCTCAGAAAAAAGCAAGCCGCTGCTACCAACAGAGAGCCGCGGCTTAGTTTTATTTATACCAAATCCTAAGCAGCGGCTGTGCTGTCAATGTCGTTGAGCAACGGCTAGGCAGGTGGCTGAGGAAGCCGCGTTTTATTTATACCAAACCAAGCAGCTGCTAGGAATTAGTGAGTTTTGAGCCACTGCTTGGTTTTATTTATACCACCAATTGTCTACTCTCTATTTCCAACAAGATTGCAGTAATGTAGGCTATCACTGCGCTTATCTCACAATAATTGACTGTGTATAAACCCACATACCATGAAACTAATTGTTTAGTTTATCTTCTCTTACCACAGGTATTACAGATAGAGGAAGTATTGTGCTCGAACCTGAAATTCCTGACAGTAGCGAAAAGATAGAGTAAGGGGAAAGAGAAAAATGGAAAGGCAAAGAAGTTACGGAGAAAAAGAATGGATTAATAAAGAAAGAATGAGAGTGAAGTGAGGGAGAAATAACATTATAGAAGGGCAAAAATGATTTTAAAAAAGGCAGAAGGTGAGCTAGAAAGAAATGGACACACGAATAGTAAAGGGCTGTGCAGAGGTGGCAAAGAAATTTACTTATAGCTTAAAATATCTTATCATTTAACTCGTTTTAAAGCTTTTATCCACCCATGTGAGCGTTATCTAGAAGAAAGCTGTCATCGGAGGTTTGTTTCAGTTTCAGGAACTGAAAATCAAGCAGACTAACTTACTGGAAATTACAAGGGCATATGTTGCAAGAACACACAATGTATCATGTCAAGTCTTTCAAATGCTATTTGCTTACGTTTAGGAGCTTGAGATCGCGGGTGTTTGTGCGACTTCAAAGCCAGATGCAGAGCAAACACCGGCATGAGTGGGTAATCAATCACGCCTTTCTGTGTAAAAACAACACATCTTCACTAATTGAGGCGTGTGCCGAGTGTTCACCAGCAAACTTTCTCGAGGAGTTGGGGGTAATCCACTGCGAACTTCATTTCTGCTTCTGAAAGGTTATTTAAGTATCTTTTACGTTCTGTAATCTATATGGCGAATCAAATTTCCTTTGTTAACTTGAAAGCTTCAACTGAGATGTTTTACCAATCAAAATTGATAAAAAGTATCTTGACCATGTAAATTATATTCACGAAAATGTTTTAATTTACACAATACATAATCCGAATAATCTGCCTCAACCCCTCTCACTTGTTGAATTGAAATAGTGAAAACATAAAATTGTTTGTTTTAACATTTCATGTGAATTTGTTATCACTTCTACGTATGGAAAAACTTAAATGTTAATTATTAATTGTTAGGAAAATGTTAGGTACTGTACTGTACTGTTAGGTACTGTACTGTACTGTTAGGTGCTGTACTAACAATATGAAGTTTAGGATTTGCTACATGCTTTTAAATCGCTTACAGTCCTGAAATAGGCAGTAGCTGTTAGTAAATTTGACAAAATGTCTCCTTACTTTAATAATAATCATTAAAAGCTTTTAAACAAAACCAAATTATGAAGCTACTGGGATTCCAACCAATAACTCGCACTCCAATATGCTCTGAAATATAAAATTAGTTGATTTAAATTAGGTTTATAATTATATATATATAAATATATAAGTTCCATGAATATTTCCTATCCACGAATCTATGTTTTTTGCTCACGTGTCTTATTGCAAATTGGGCGATAAATATCTCCGATTTGATTATCCGTAAGTAGCTGATCATCTACGATATTTTTAGAAAATTGATGAAGCATAATGAAACATAAGCTGAATATGAATGTACTAACTGAAGTAAACACGACACGACAAAAATTGATGAACTGAAAATCTCCTAAAGAATATTTAAGTCCCGTCATTTATCCTTATGCAAATTAATTATAGCCTAAAACCTTCCCATAATCATATAAATTAGTTTACAAGACTAACTCTGAGATTTTATTTATACAGTCACATCGCTTATTGTGATCACCTCGGGACGCAGATAATCTGATAATATTAACCGATTGATAACAATAGCCGAAGGAATTATTATTATCTTATTAAGATAATAGGCTATACTAATCAACAGAATTAAAAGTATTTATTCTTAAATAATACGTAACTGTGAATCATTGAACCACTCATAGACTGCAAGCAACTATACTTTCAACCAATAACAAAGTTTTAAATTGTTTTTAATTTCATTGAGGAGTCCATTAACCAGTACTCCATACTCAGTTACGAGTTACGAGTGTTTTTGGAAGTCTAAACTGATGTGGTGAACTCCGCGTAGCAAAACATCTAACAAGTCTCTTCATTTTACACTAGCCATCACTGCATGTAAACACTATTATTTTCATAAATCAAAAGCTGCAGCTTAACTGTGGGGTGAAACATGTTTTATTGCTTAAAAGAGAAAATGGGTAATTCCACCCCCTCGAACTGGTCATCCTGTGAGCTGGGAACAGTATTGATGCCTCTGGTACAACACAATACAATTGAGTTAGAAACGAAACCCTTAAAAATGAGATTTTGAATGATGTTCAGAACTTAGAAATAAAGCCACAAAAAGGAAAACCGAATATTGGATCACAATAAACAGGAATTTTTCAATGTATTAGTATTAATCTGGACGGGACTTCATAAAAGTGATAACTAGAGACAGGCAAAATATGAAGTTTCATATTCTAAAATATGGCTACTAGCGCTCTGAAAACTCGGATCTTTACGAATCACGAAGTTTAGATGGCAATGCAAGCAAGAAAAAACTTCATATTTCATAATATTTTGGTAAAATCTTCATATTTCGTGAAAATCTTCATAAAGCTTCATATTTTGTATGATTTGCAAATTTTTCCTTCATTAATACTTATTTGACAAATGAATCGAGTTTTCCACATTATTAAAATGTTTTGAAAAATTTCGCATCTCAAATCCCTAAACCGCTAACTCCAGAAAGCTAAGACATTTGGCAACACTTCTAACTGTTAAGAGGTACCGTACACCATTCCGCTCTAATAATAGCCTACTTCCATTATGATCGGGAATGGAATTTCTACATATTGAGTGGAGGTAGTCAATTTTTTTTTGCATTCCGAAAGCTAACTTGACAGCAAGGGCGGGGGTAGGGGATGTTTACAGTTAGAGGAACCAGCTCACTAGCAGGGAGGAGGGAATATTCATTTATGTGTTGTTTGCGATTCGTGGTGATTTGGATCGTGTGCCTAAATCTGGAATGCGCAATTGGTGACAGAGTTAAACTGTTTTAAAACAGATGGAACGATTGTTATGTGCACATTTTGTAACAAAAGTGTTAAGTATGGAATATAGTCCTTTTTATTACCTGTGTAATATTAGCTAAAGACAAATTTGTACTAACATTCAAATTATGTTTACGCTACATTTGATATCTTGGGAAAGAACAAATATAAGATGCATCTTCGCATGAGACATATCCCGGCCATTTTATGCCGTGATCTGGCGAATTCTTTGAGGATGAATAGGCTGACAAACCGTTGGGTACAAGGCACATATTCTCGCATTTAATATTTGGTACAAGGGGCGCTCTGGAATTTTTAATATTTGGTACAAGGGGTGCTCTAGAATTTTTAATATTCGGTACAAGGGGCACTCTAGCAGTTTTAATATTTGGTACAAGGGGCACTCTCGCATTTTTAATATTTGGTACTGTCGGGAGTGTCGGCGACAATATACAAGGATAGTTTGTCACCTGCTTCCCTGAGAAACAAAATGTGAATATTGAGTGATCGAGTGGGCGGAGCTTAAAGTGCACTTAATATTTGGCTTTCGCCGTTATCTTTATTCTGAACAAATGGGTGACTGAATTACATAATCATTTTGTTATTAATTTATTTTTTAATACTGGTATCTGCAAACACAAAGTTTCAGCTGAAACAACACACAAATAGCATTATACATAAAAAAAATGAAAATTAAAAAGACACACACACAGTTCAGACGTTTCTTACCGACAGAAGATGTACTTTTTGCCAGAAAACATTGAAAAGCTGCTTTTAACTTATTGTAATAAATATTAGTTGATGTGATGATGTGATGTGAAAAATATAGGTGAATAAAATATTGTGAATATTTAACGTATTAATTACCAGTTAACTAGTGTTTTTATTTTACCCTCACATTGTGAATATGGTAGATATTCCTTTGTGTGTTGTCTTAAATCAAATAACAAATATTCAGATGATAAAATTGGTGATTTATTGCATTTCATAATATTTTTAATTTTTTTCTTCATAATTTCATATTTAGCATAAATAAATTTCATATTTTGGCAAAATTTTCTTCATATTGTGCCTGTCTCTAGTGATAACATTACCCGATTGATAACATTATCCGTGACTACATTAAGCGGCGTTGACTGTATATTGCATGTTTAAGTTTCTGAGGTTTCCTTAAGATACGGCATTTTTAAACGTACAACAATATACAAGAGACTACTAGGCCTAATTATTCCAGATGTTTTAATCAAGCTAGTTTTGAAATAAATACCAAATCTTAAATTCTGTAATAGAATTATTGAAAATGTTTTCCGTAAGACTACGTATTTGTTCAAAATCACCACTGAATCCCCAATACCATCTGGTGATAACTCATAGAATCTGAAACACCTCACCAATGTAATAGTCTGGCCTGCAGTTACATAACTCTCTGGAATGCTACTCAACTATTTAAGATTAATCCAGTAAACGAAAACTAGTACAGAATAATCCTTAATTTTGTATTTTCTGTTGAGTGAAATCTGAAGGAAAAAAATAAGGGAGGGGTTTATGCTTGTGAGGCAAGTATTTTTATTTGATTCTGCCGGCTCTCATTATTTTCAGACCTCATTGTCTTGTCTCTGCCCACACATAACAGATATTTCCACTGACATGACTACCTGGTACGCATACGTAAGTTGACTCGCATTTCAGTCCCTCTATTCCTTTCTAATTGCATTAATAAAATCCATTAATTTTACACAGATGAAGTTCCTTGCTTGAGTAAATACTAAAATTGTCTTCATATTCTCAAATCATTACTGAAAAATAATCATAAGATTATCAGCAGACAAATTTATAATTATAATTTATTAAAACTAGCTTTGGGGGTAGGAAATTTATTTTCTTTGCATTAACTGCCGACTTTTTCTAAATACAGTAAGTTAAGCAAGAAGGCTTAAAATAAAAGTAATTATTTTCATTCATTCAATAATTAAGCTAGCTTGTTTGACATTTTGCTGTACATTGTATTCAATCATTGCTCAATCATTGGTTCTAGTTAAACTATGGCTATTAATGTATTATACATAGCTTGCTACAACTATAACAAAGTTATACGCTATTATACATAAAATGGACTCACTGTACAATAATATTATTGGTACCTAACTTAAATTCCCAAGTCAAAACTTATCTTAGGTTAAACGAGAGACAGGAATTTATTTTGAGAAAATTCGGATACTGAATTATAGATTACCACCACTCGGTATTATATTATTATTATTATTATTATTATTATTATTATTATTATTATTATTATTATTATTATTATTATTATTATTATTCAGTTGATAGACATTAACTCTGTCTATTAAAATCGTCATTTTGAGAATACTGGTTTATATAGTATATGAATAAAAGTAAATAACAAAACTATGATAAGAATAACAACTGTGGTTATATAAATTATATTTTTAGAGTGCGTACAGACTTTATACACACAAAAAATAATTTCCTCTGCAGTGGAGCAAACAGAATAGAGTATAATAGCTCTGCCATCTGTGAAAAGCATTAATCATTTCACAAGCTTACAATACAAAAAACCTCACGTCACTGTTTAGAACTAATTTTTATGAATGTGTTTTAACATTATTTACTCCATTCCCCACATGGAAAAACTCATTTGAATTACAGTTGGATGTGAGCATGCGCGCATGGGGACATGATAAACACGCTGCCATATGTTACAAAAATAAACACAACTTTCAAATAAACCGAAGCATGCGTGGGTTTGAACTGCCGCCAAGACCCCAAGCAGTCTCGTTAGTGGAACAACGGTCTCATGCACTCCAACACTCAGCTGATGCAGCGGTTCAAGTTATGAGTGTTGTCTAATATTAATCTGCTCATAAATATTAATCCCTCATATTCCTTGCAAAACGAAGTTATATGCACGTAGAATTTGTATAATTTACAGTATAAAATAAAAGGCTAGTGCCTTGGCCACTACGGGTGAGCCTTCGTAGTAGCCGATCCGAGTGAGGTTTTCCCGGGATTTCCCTCACTATATCAGGTGAATACGGGTTCGGAGAAAAGACCGAAAGACAAATGACTGAACATAAAGAAAGAATATATATAAATATAAGTTCTATCTGTTCTGAAGCAAACAGCTAGCACAACACACATTTCCCCTTTGATTTAGGACATACAAAACGGAAAATGAAGCAATAGAACAAATGGCCGAAAAGTTGTTGAGACCGGAGTATGACCTATGGTCGAGGGATACGGGGATGGTGGAGAGCCAAAAAATAATGCTATAAAATTCACTAAATCGGAATACTCGATGATGTGGACGGCTTTTCAGTGCACAATAAAACATTAAAATAAACATAAACCTATTTGGTGTATCGCGATAAAGCCCATGGTTTAAGAGATAATTATTAGTCCTGCTTAATTGCAATTTCCACATCATCGAAGCGAATTAATAATCTTGTCTGTCACTCGTAAAAAAGAAAGAAAGAAAAAAAAACCTCACTGGCGGGAGAGACTTGTCGACCTGTTCCAAACTGCATAAGATTTGTTTTTCACGTTTCCATATAATAATTTTTGTATAATTTGTATAAAAACTAGGAAAAGGAAATTTTATTCCTTATTCTTTTCACTGCTGAAGAAAGAAGAAAAAATATGGATCATTCTTACCTTATGAGTACAGCGAGGTTAAAGTTTTGGAACAATTTTATTTTATGAAAAAGTACCGCTACTCATTTGGGACAAATAGGGTATTTGAAACTTTCCAATCGTGTATATTTGGAGAGCATCATTTTAAGATAAAATTATTTAATGTTTCTACAGATGCTTCTTACTGTATATTAGAACAGAAATATCTCCTGGCACCGAGACTTGAATACAGTAGAGTAGGATTACTTCCACAAAGTCTCTGGCCTTGAAGACTAACCCAGCCAGCGAGCTTCTCGTTACGTCTCGTTACCAGCTTGCGCGGATTCGCTGCGCGTAAGATCAGTGAGCTACTGTTGAGCACAGAGTGAAGATCATGCAGCACGTTGCCAGTCGTAGAAAATACTACAATAGTTGAGTGGAGGGATAATGCCGCAGCGAGAGAGACAGACAACACGTGGAGTGGGACAGAAGAGCTGAGCCAATCAGGGTGCAGCTACCTCCCTTAGGCAGGAACTCTAGGAACGGTGAGACTCGCTCCTACGGTATATACGTAAAAACCCAGATACTTTGTGGAAGTAATCCTACTCTACCTTCAGCTTATTTTGCTAACGCTCTAAACAGAGCAACAAAAGGTTCATAACGGGGTGAAAATTTAACTATACTGGTTTTCAAATCGAGAAGGCCCAATGCGCTCTTATGGCAATGTTATTCATATGGGAGAATCAAGCGCGCACGGGCGCTATGCTGCCGGATTGTCTGTTTTCAGAATACGAGCAGAGTGAAATAGGAACATGCATTTCTGTATGAAATTTTGTGAAGAATATGATGGTAGACACGAAAATCTCATATTTTCGTTGATTTTTGTTTAAATAATAAAAATTGGATTTTTTCTTTAAACGAAAATTTTAACATATTTTTCTTTCTGAACATTAAAACGTACAAAAAATTGAAACAATTGCGACGAAAAAAATCTCAGTTATTCGTGTGTCCTTGTAATCAATGGTGATTAAAAAAATCACAAATTAAAAAAAAAAAGTTGTATAATACAAAATAATTTGTTAGATAAGGTGAGAGTATTTTTAGTTTTTGCACTGGAAAATGTCGTCGCTGGCTAAATTTCGTTCTATTAGTCAACATAAAAACTTCCAGCGACTTCATTTAAAGTGTACGAGGACCACGCTTAATTATTAAAAACTGTATGGACTTAATTTAATTAAAATATTTTAATACGTCTTTTAAAATGTTATGTCACTAAGATATTTATTACCAACAGGCAGATCGCTGTAGCCTAAATCTTCAAATCATAAGCCAAGATGGACTGATTGTTTAAATTATGCTGAAAAATGCTAATCTTATTTCGATTTGTCTTACATAAACCTGTAAGCACATATTATATATTATACTGTTAAATAATACTGACTTGTGTATGGAATACTCGTATTAGAGAACTTACAACTTACAGCTGTAGAACTTCTGTGTAAGACTTTCCTCCCGCCTATGAAGAGAGGGTTACCTGGGAACTCACCTAGAACATAGAAGAAATTTCATTTTTAAGAATGGGAGGAAAGTGAAAAGAGGAGGAAGATAAAAAGGAATGGATTTAAAATAGTAAGGGAAGGAAGAGGAAGAAGTAATGGATGTGGTGTCTGAGAAAGATGTCCTGGAATGTACTTTGCATTTTTAAAAAGATTTCTTAAGTATCTTTTCTTTTCCACCAAGAGTTTTCTAGTAGTAGGCCTATATGAGTTATCGAAGTTGACAGCATCAATTGCCACATTATTTTTACCAGGAACCAAACCCTCTAAGCAGGGCATAGGCCTACCTTAAAATACATTTGTTCTTTATGTTAGGCAATTAATGCATCGATCTCATCTTTATTATAATTCAGGCCTAAATACTGAGTAAATATATAAGTCTATATCGGCTACAATTCGTTGTTCATAGGGTGTATATTATATTATGTAATAAATATAATGTATTTGTAAGTCAACACGCTGAAATCCTAAAATTTGTGTTATCGGTATTTCTCTTGCATTACCAGAACGTACATTTCTGCATCCTTAAATAGGTCTACGTACAAACTTTTTTAAATACTTTATAAGTTCCATTCCACTACTAGTGCTTTCAATGAGTAACGCGTATGCAAGCACTTTATATTCATTTATTATAACACATGAGATTTCCTTAAATACATTCTCTTATGCTTTATCTTAATTCCTATCACATATTTCTCTAAATGACTGATATATAAATATAAACTTATATGTGGTTTTGAACGCCCTGTTTTAATTTTCTGTTCAAAGAAGTGTTTAACTAATTTTAATTATATATTAATTTGTTGTATATATTCGTAAATTTCTCTGTTCTCTCTTATGACGGTAGTAGATAATTAAGCCCGTTACACGGGCTGGGAAAATAATTTATTTTATCATTAAGTGAATCTGACCATTAAGATTTATTGAGAAATACTTTAAATAAATTCACTAAATAAATAAATTCACTACGTGGAAATAATGACACAGCACTGAGGTTCCAAAATAGGAATGATCGATGCACCCACAGCGCTACAACTTAACAACACCACCGCTATTCTCTATCCCATTTAAGAACGATCCTGATCAAAACAAAGAGGCGTGGCTGTCATAGCCCGCACATGAGAACGCACGTGTTCAACGTGTTTATGTTAGTTTATTTATTCTCAGTACAACTGACCCGCAGGGTCGTCGTGAACAATGAATCCTTTGTTTTGTTTGCTAATTGATATACTATAATGATGACGATGCCAGTGAGAGTTTGTTATTTCACGTGTAAATGATGATATTATTGTTGCATGAACTTACGAGCACTCGTTAGCCACACGAGCGCATGCTAATCACATTAACCAATCACGTTTTGTCACATGATGCGAATTTTCCGCGAACTCTCTGTGAGTTCTCCTCCCCTTTGTTTTGACTAGGATCAAACTAGAATGGGATCAATTATAGAGAATGTTATATGCAATCTATACCGTCACCACCAGAGTAGGCTGTATGTAAAAACACAGATGACAAGCGGTTTGTTCTTCTCCTGCTTAGATACGCGGTCCAATCAGAGACGGCGAGACGGAAGGAAGACCCTTCCTGCTAGCGGTACTTCGTGAGCTCGTACACGTGATTGGCGGTGAAGGAAAACGTTTCTCATTTGAAAAATACTTGTAGTGCACACCATGACTGTACAGGATTGCATGAAGCACAACAATTAACCTTAACCCAAATTAGAATTAAATTTTGACCTAACCGACTGTGCTATCAGGATGAAATTTGATATGGACGTCATGCTGAAAATTTCAGACATCTAGGTCAAAAGGTCTCGGAGGGGTTTGAAAGCACAAACACATCTAATATAGTATGGTATATATATGGCAATATTGCAGCCCCTCTTTCAAAGAAAGTACATATGTAAGATTTTGTAACGTGTGATAATGAAAAAATATGTAAACAAACAGATGAATAAAATATAATCCTGTAAGTAAACAAACCTCTTCTCTCTCAAATTACTTCCTATTTGTCTTCAGCAGGAATTCTGCTAAACCAATCAAGTTCTCTTTTCAGAGCCGGGAATGTATATAATAGAGTATGCTAGCGTTCAGTACGACAAATGCTTTTTGACCTTCCATGTTTTTTCTCTTGCGTAGGTGAAGGCTACATTACGAACAGTGAATCACCAGAGCTCCGAAAGGAATATTAATGAATTAAAGAAGAGAAGGTGGAATGAGAATGGAGGCGGTCAATGGAAGGAATTTAGTAAAGTAAACACAGAGCTATTTTCATGATACGCCCAATTACTGTAAATGCAGGCAGTGAAGCTGAGATGAATAGTGTTCCCACAAGCTGAATGAGAGACAGGTTGTCAAATCCGTAAAGAAAACACACTGCTCATTGCGATGCGAGGTGCCAAGCCGGTCGTCCACGTGCGTGGCTCTACCATGTCTGCACAAGCTCGCTTGGATTGTACCCTAAAATCTCAAAGTTATTGGGCAAAGTAGGCCCAGGTCTATGGACCCATTGCACTAACCAAGTGATGACAGAAATATTGATTTAGCCATTTTGGAGAATTTTTTTTTTTTTTAGATTTTAGCGTCAATAAATCAAGCATACCCTAAAATATAACTACCGTATGCAAAATTTTATAAGTATAAACAATATAAAAAAGTCGACCAGTAAATTTGTCAAGCAACGAAGAATCGCAAATAAAAAAAATCAGATTCATATATTAGCCTAATATCAGCTGTCGGAGATATATTTCAGTTTTGAATAATAAAAGCTATTAAATCAATATCTAAAAAACAAATTGAGATTTTAGAATGAAATTTTAAACTATACTTACATTTTAACTTTTAAAATTTACATTTCAATCTTGTAAAATTTCAAGTTTCTGGGACAAGTATTTTAGAAAACCACTCTCAACATTTCGGTCCCCTAAAAAGGAATAGAAAGGTTCTATTTTTAACAAATAATACAATCAGGTTTTTAAAGTTGAGATGAATTCTTTTCTTAGTCTACATCGTTTGTCTTCATAAACTCAGATATGCATATTTACATTTTTACAATTAACGTTTCATCTTTACTCATGATTTTAGACGTATTAATAACTATACTGCACAGCCAAGGATCTCATTTTAACATGTTAAGGTTTTAGCCTAACCTAAGAATTTATTAACTTATTTAATTATTATGATAAAAAGTGTAGAAAAACTCCAGTTTTTTATTACTGTAAGCTTGCAAATATCAGACATGATTTTAATATCTTACAATATTGTGTAAATTGGTTCATTGGATAGGCTAATTATAATAAATTATTGTAAACTATTATGCAATACACCTGGTTTTATTTAATTTAATTATTTAAGGGTATAAGGTGGAGAACTATATAATATCAGCGTATTAGATATTAGATATCCTTAAAACCCGATGTGGCTAGCTCGAACCAGACTGCGGCAAATATGCGCCGAGTAGAGAAAGTGCGTCTGCGCAGATTATTTATACTATGGAATATGAGGCATAATTCAGTTGTCAGCCTCACGCAGAAGTATATTCCCATGCAAGATAAGTCTGAGTCAGTGCAAACGATGACTGCCTTAAATTTGGAGCCTTTTTGCCAAACACGTTTCACATAACAGTTTAAGCTCTTAGTATGAAATACTGTTCAGTAAAGCGGTAGTAAGTCCACCGCTGTGGCGTAGGAGTCGCGTTCGCTCTCCTCACACAGTGAACCCAGGTCCCTGGGTGGGTTTTTTCGGAGGCTTTTCCTCATCTGTAAGTCGAATGTCGGGAAAGTTTAAGCCTCATGGTCCCTGAATATCATATAATCTAGCCGTCATATAACCTTCGACCCATTGACGCTTTGATCGACCACACCGATCATTATGTGAAAATTCTTTTCATAAATATTGCCTGAAATATAAGTTAAGTTTGTTGTTTTTATCCAGTTTCTCAATTTTATTCTTGGGGAAGTAAAGTCATTTGAGTGTCATACCTTTTTTCTCCTCGTTGGAATCACATATTTTTAAACAAACTAGCTAATATCTTGGCTACTAAAGAATAATTCAATAATCCCTTCAGCGGTGGATTTATATGAATATAAGCATCCATCAAGTTATATCAGCTGGTTTGTAAGTTTGAAATCAATCAAGAAAATTTTAAAGTAATAGCTTGTTTTCATGAATGGCAATTCTAACGCGTGAACAAAATTCATAATACTGTAACATAAGTCATTACTCTAGTGTTTTTAGATCTCTGCTTTTATGCTACATTTTCGGTGACGCATATACCGGGTGTTCGGAAATTCATATTACAAACTTCTAGGGCTAGTAGAAAGGACTTAGTAGACAATATTTCGAACAGGAACCCATTACAGCCATTACAATATGTCGGATTTTCTGGTGTTGTTTTGCAACCGGATAGGTAGTACATGACGTCATAGGATCATCTGATGGCACGTGACGTTTACCCTGCTGTGGTATCATGCCTAGAGCCCTTTGACGTGCCTGTGCGTATCCGACAAAATTTGACTGTCGTCTGTAATGAGTCAAACGTCATTTACTTCTGTACCTTACGTCACACCTCATTTCACATGGTGCTCTTCTGACGTCATGTACTGCCTCTCCGGTTGCAAAACAACACCGGCAAATCCGACACATTGTAATGGATGTACCACGGAAACGGTAAGTTTCCGGACATCGGTTCCTATTCGAAATATTGTCTAATAAGTCCCCTCTACTAGCCATAGAAGTTTGTAATATGAATTTCCGAACACCCTGTATACAAAATTACCAGAGAAAAAGTTAAGTTGATATTTAATGGTTTCGGTAATTAGGCCTACGTAGGTATTATCTTTTGCGAAATAAAAAAAAACATATATAGCTCTCTGGAAGTACTAGTCTATACCTCTTTCCTTTCTAAGAAAAACTATAACCATTATCTCTATTCATTTATGAGTTTAGACATTACGCAGTCTACAGGCACTTCACTTTTCTTGCATTAATATAGCGAGAATACTCAAAGATAACGCGTAGAAATTAATCACCTAAATAAAGACAACAACACAGATGGAAATGTACCTTTATATTTTGAAAATTCTAAGGAACCAATAAGATCTTAATGGTAGTAACGGTTTTAATATACTATAGGGCAATTCTCTGGAAAGTGAAACCATGGGACCAAATTTTGAAATTGCAACAAATGTATTTCTTTTTGTGCCCCTTGCGGTGGTCACTTCTTACGTATGCCGGAAGCGGAACATACGGTTATGAAGGTAGATTTGGTTTCGACCATTTTTAGCTAAATCAGTAAACACCCTGCTTAATCTTTAGAACTGGAACCCATAAACCACTTGTAAAAGCCTGAATAATTTGGAATAATTCGTAGGAAACAACTAGGTGACTACAAAGTGCTAATAATATGAAAATGTCCAAATTTTAGTAACAGATTTATTTTGGAGAAAAGATCTAAATTTAATTTCTGAATTTTATATATATTACGCTGGCAACATCAGATATATCCATATATATACAATAAATAAATATTAATAAATTAGTTTTAAAATACATTATACACAGAATCAGTAATAAGCAAAGTTATCACCCATCAAATAATTTACTATGCTAAAAACCACCAAAAGTGTATATATACCATGTAGAGTTTTTTTCTTTAGACGAATTATTTTGTGAGGAAAACTATTAACCTTTAAATTTAAATCACTCTGTATTTTGAAGAAATGATTAATCCCCTTGCTTTCTTTATATGAATCTTTATATTTGAAATAGAATGATTAAGAAAAGTACGTCATCGCCAAAATGTCTGATTCCTACTCATATTTACAGAAACAGCAACTAAAATCACTCTATATATGGCATACCCAATTAATTCACTTCTGATTCTTCAATGCTTTCTGTATGCTTTATCCTCTTTTCTTTAATGTCTACAATTCATCGTTAAACTGTAAGGTCCTGGTATCATTTTCGGATTTTAATTCTGATTACTAATTTTGAAAACATCATGAACATGGGCTTGAACTCAGGAGAACTCAGGAGAACTGGAGAGAGATAAATAGACGGAAACGGCGACTAAACAGACGGACTGACTTAAGAAAATTATATCATAATATGAATTACTGTGTTACATAATGTGGGCGAAAATTTCAAGTAGCCAAACCAACGAACCCGTGAAAATGAAGAATCTGAACTTTAAATGAAACCAATATGTAATACGGCAATTTAGATATCCAAACAGGTGAGATTTATAATAGTCAGAAAGATTAATTAAGTTATACGAAATACATGGAATGGAACAATCTCACCAGAAAAGCAGCCAAGTTTCCATTGTAACACTGCCGGCAACGCCCAAAAGATTCATCATTGCTTGAACTACATCCTCGCGTTGTAAGTACCAGCTCCCAACTGCCGTTCCCAACACACCGCTCTCCAGCCCTTCGCAGCGCGGACCACGTTCGGAAAAACCACGCGTAACCAGGGGTTAAGCTCGGCTGCTTTAAATAATTTAACTTTAAACAATTTAGTGCTTCAGAATAACACCAGGGAAGCAACATATAATTACTTGAGCCGTATTCACGGCTCATTTTGTTATGAATGGGAAGAACACACATTTAATTATTGTAAAAATAAAAACATACTCAATATTTTACTATTATACAGTAGTAATAAATTTCTAAAGTTTTAATTAACAAGAGGAGGGAAAAGTGTCAATTTATACTCAATATTTAAAGATGTGTAACAAAATAACTATTCACAGTAGGTTTTTAGCAATTACATGTGATGAAACCACAAGGAAACTAAATATTATCATAAACTCAAACATGTCAACAACCACACACTAAACATTTTAATACTCCCTTTCCTGCATCTTAACACTAGAGTCTCGTGCATCACGGAAAACATGAATTTTTTAATATTCTGAAAAACAAAAGCAGGTATTGGCTTGAAAACTCTATTTGACTTATATTATTAGGTACCACTAATTTTCAGTTCAATCAAATGTAGATCTGTTTCCTCTGAACAATACAAAAATTGTTTGTTTGTTTGTCCCGTGCGTCACACGTAAAAAAATAACATTTTGAAATTTGTACTGTCCCCTTGAATTTATTAGAGTATTGGGTTTTATTACTTTCATAATCTGATTAGATGAATATAGGAATCTGTCAGTTTTAACAGGCTACTTCCAAACGTTAATTTCCCCATCCGGCACCATTACAGTGGCCTAAAATTCCGAGGGTGGATGGAAAAGTAACGCACAATAATTTGTTTTACAAAAAGTTTAATAGGTACAATTACAAACAAATGCACACATGAAGGGACATCTTTTGTCTATTTTTCTATTTAGTCGACAAGTTTCTCAACACATTTCTCCCATCGTGATACCAGTTTCAAAATACCCTATTCATAGAAGTCCGTTCAGTTGGAGTATAGCCATCTGCGGACTGCTGTTTTCACTTCTGCACCTGACGCAAAACGTGTATGTGCATTTGTTTGTAATTGTACCTATTAAACTTTTTGTAAAAAAAAAAATATGCGTTACTTTTCGATTACCCTCGTAATATTGTAAACTCTTCTTAAAATTTCTCCTGGATACTTCTTGGCATCATACATCACCATAACCAAGTTAACGGGTTGTAGTTCCCTGTATTATCCTTCAGGTTGATTTGTTGGTTGGTATATGGTTATCTAACGATGGGAATGCACTGTAACTTAGGCCTGTGACCGTCGTAAGTGTGCCGGAATTTTGTCCCACAGGAGTTCATGCTGTTCATGTCCCACAGGAGTTATGTCACATTTATATGCACATAAATGTCATGTAATGGCACCTTTCGTGGAAATTTACCAGTTACAGCTACGTATTTTAAAACAAATTTAACACATTTTTTAATCAATATTAAAAAATACTTCCCCAAGTTTAAATGTAAGCTTATTGCAGGAAACGTTTGTAGAAATCACTATATCCACTAAACCAAACAGACAATAAGGGAGAGAATATATTTTGTCATTAAAATACGTGCTGGAAAATTGAAGCAAAAGAATGTCCCGTGCATCACAACACAAAAATTAATTAAAAATTCAACATAATGAGGTGAACATAGACAATTACTGAAATAAGAAGAACATTTACTATAAGAAGTGAATCCATGAAAATAATTTCCCTGACCCTTCTCAATTCACAGAATATGTGGATCAAAACAAGCAATGTGACTGAGAGTAGTTTTTCTGAGTACCGTGCATCACAGAGAGTTTTTATCTTTTTTTCTGTATGTTATTATAAAGTTAGATTTTTCTTTCTCGTACACATTACACAGCAACTGGTCAGTAAGGTATCAAAGCTGACTGGCAGCAGTTACCTTATATACTAAATGAAGAAGAAATCATATTTTGTTATAAAAATGAAGCTGCTTGAATACACAAGTTGCCCTAAGACACAACGTACCAATCAAGCCATGAAGGCCAATGGATAACAATTTTTGTTTTTGTTTTGTGTTAAATTGACAAGTAGAGATTCAGTGTATGTTCCCATAAATATGATGATGTATTATTCCAACAGAGTCGGATATGATAGTTTCTGAGATAGTTATCAGGTGGCGCTTATCAATTCCAAGTTTTTGTAGGAAGTCAGCTACAAACTGATAGACGGTACCCCGTGCTCCAAATAGAAGTCCTTGCACGATGTAATTGCGGTTTCCATATCTAGATGTATATTTTTGCTGAAAGAATGGTATGCAGCTGTTGTAAATTTCTTTCTTCTCCTGATCAACTCTTTTAGCAGGGTCTATATCATTATTTTCGTACCGCACAGTGGGGTCCATGATGTAGGCCTTTATATCGTGTTTTTTGAATGCCACTATATCTGCAAATCGACTGGATCCCGCTTCATCAATAGCATGAACTTCTTCGAAACAGTCAAAGGTCTTATCATGCAACAAATCAGTGAGGATATGTTTGATCTTATGATGTCTACGGGTAATAAGTAGAGAGTTGAATGGACAGGACCCGAGTACATGACTCGGTGTTTCAGTCTCCTTAACGCATCTTCTGCAAAGGGTTGTACCATCCAATCCTCCATTATTTCCTGGGACGCCTCTCAGATTTGCATAATTTACATTCAATTTCAACAAAGATGTCCACTCAGAAGAAGTTAAACTTAATCTAGTAGTCATGAAGTTATTCGCTAGTAGAAATTCAGAAAAGTGAACTACTCCAACTCCTTGCCATGGCATAGAAGACCATTCTTCAAAGGACATTTGCCTAAGATGTTTACGAAGCATTTTTTGTTTTCGAAATGCTTCAAAATTATTTGTTATTTTCAGGCGAGTAAGGCTTGTTTGAAGTTCTTCATCAAAATTGAAACACCTTGTAAAACGTGGATCGTCACAGTATGACAGTTTATTAGCTATAGAAATATGTTGTAAAGGGGCTTCCCATTGACATTTAATCAAGCCATTTGAATGCCTGCAAATGTCCGTGCGTCACTCAGAGAATTGCCCTATACAGTAATGAATAACATAAAAACTTCTGAATTTGCTCGTTATTTGGAACGTGGTTTATCATACACTGTAGGAGAGAAATGAATGAGAATTTTTAGGTTTAAAACATTGCGCTCGTAGGAATAAGTAAAAAATACTGCATCCCTTATTACAAAGATCCCTGGTTTTCAGCCTACTGTATGAAGGCACAAGCAATTCATTCATGCTAACATATAAAAAGAAGCAAGTGAGATTTTAAAATATACGTAAGTTATGTATTCATGAGTGGTGTAAGAGGACAATATAAAATAGTGTGTAACTTTACATAGACTGAAGTTAATAGAAATGTCGTGCTGTTTCCACCCTACTGCAGAAAGCGAAGGAATCCAAGCTTTCTGGTGAAGGGGGATGCGAGAGGAGGGGAAAAGGGGAGGATGCTAACTCTCACGTCGGTCTCAAATTGTGGACAAAATTAATGAAGCTGCTAGCAACAAGCACAGCAATTTGAAAACGCTAGTGAGTCTCAGATCTGACAAGCCTTTACATAATACACAACTCCCTTCTCGCTGTGCCTTCTTTATGCTCCTCCACGCATTCACTGGGTGTGTTCTAGACAGCTTCACTAGTTCTAATAGTGATAAATATAACTTTTCTCAGTTCAGTCTTGTACGGGTTAGAAAGTAGTACTAGTAATATGCTTTTAATGCATTGTATGGAATCTTCACAAAGTGATAATCTGTTTGCGCTACGACTTTTTTTTCCCACATATTTCAGTTAAATGAATAAAAAACCTGCATACAAGATTTCAGTTAAAAGAATAAAAAACCTGCATACAATATTCGATTTCCTGTTAATAACTTCAGTCAAAACCTATGAGTTCAGTTAATATAAAATTATGCTGTATGCTGTGTTCCTTATTTTAGTCATCTAATGCTAATGAAAATTACTAATAAACTATGAGAAATGCTCCTATTAGGGCTACTAATCTCGTAAAACTCCTCAGCTACATTAAGTTCTTGATAAGGACTATGCAACGTTTATGGATGAAGGAAACAAACTGAAAACATACGCTAGCACTACAAGCAATCATGATAAGTTATACTTGGTAACAGTAGCACATGAAGTTAGAACTTTATTAGATAATAGTGAAAATCGCATATTATGCTTATAATGGGTTGCAGATCACATTGACATTCAAGCCAAAGAACGTGCCGATGAACTGGCAAAACTGGCTGCTGTTTCAACTGTCCCACTGACATAATTATAATTATATTTTTAAAATGCATTTTTAAAAGAGGATACCCATAACAAATGGAATCGTCAATGGTTTGCATGTAACAAGGCTTCTGTAACATAAACTTTGTTCTTCCCCACCGTCTAGGAAATATTAATTTGTAAGGACATGACCCCAAATTTTGTACTCATACATTTTTTGACAGGTCATGGTAACTTTTCACATATTTTACATAGATTTCAAATTCAGAATTATGATGCATTTGAATGTGGAGAGGGCAGCCAAACAGTGCAAAATTAATTGTTTAAGTATTCATTCTTTTGGCAGGAAAGATACCAGTTTGTGTTATTACTGAGCAGAACAAGAAAACGACCATTCAATCTCACTTACAATGATACTCTCAAAGAAAATATCTTTCCAGTATTTCAATTCATTTATAAAAAGCATTTATAAAGAAATATACTTTAAAATTTTAAAATATTGATATGCACCTTAAAATTTCTGAACCCTTAATAATAAGTAGTCGTTGCTACAGTATTCTTGGTACATACGAGTAATTAGTTGTATTTTTATATTGTTATCCTTAGCTGTTATTGAATTAGTTCTGTTTAATGTTACATAATTTGTGTTATCTTTTCCAAATCAGATAGGGTTTCTCAGTTTTCTTCCACAACTACACGTGCAAGAGCTGCATAAAGATATATTATAATTATATACATTTATATCTCTCATAGAGCCAGACATCTTTGTATATACATACAAAGATCTATGGCTCTATGAGATATAAATGGCAAAATGCAACCCTAATATAACCAAGGATAAAATAGGGTTTATAGTCCTTGGATATAGAATAAATAAACAAATAAATAAATAAATAATAAGAAGTAGCATGCCTAATATCACATTCATGTATTTCACCATCGTGTGTATAGATGGTGTCAATATCTTAAGTTTTGTAAATTTTGGACAGGGGCTGTTGTTGTAAGAAACCCTTCAATTTATTTGATTCCATAAAAAAGTTATAAATAACGTTGCCACTACTTATTTCAATGCAGTTGCTTTGCTTCCTCCCATACCTTTCGCAGATCTTCATTAGACTATGAAGTTCAATGCCTTTGTTTTAATCATTTCTTTTGGTACCGGTAACTGCTACTAAGACTGATTTCATCCCCAGTGGCGGACGCAGGGGGGGTAGGGGTTACATCCCCCCCCCCCGAAATTTGAAAAAAGGCTATATAATGTACTCTAAGTGGCCAGTTTTATAAACTAATTTTATATGTAAGTTGATTAATTTTTTTCAGTATTCTTTCTACCTATTCAAATCCCCCCGAAAAAAATTTCTGCGTCCGCCACTGTTCATCCCTATACTGAATCCAAAAATACGTTATAATTACCATCGTATTATCCCATTTTAAGCAACACAACGAAAATTTGTCTTTAATCCCTAGACTACTCTAGCATCTGCCGATTAAGTCTGCACGTAGTCATGTTTGTGATGTAGCGACAATGTGCACTTGGTACTGCCCAGCTGATACGAGGTCAAAAATTCTCGAGTTTAGCCCTTAATTCTTAGGTTGAACTCACGTATAAAAAATGTTGGGATTAACTGGCAGTCAGTACACCGGAGCATAAGTTCTGAAAAGCACGAGTTTCTTCACCGAATTTGGATAGCCCTGTTCAAGTGAATTCGACTGCTCTCTGAACTCTCACGCTGAACTCGCGACAAGTCTCCCCAAGCTGTGGCGAATTGAGGCAAAAATATTGCCCGGCCACACGTGCTATGCAATTGCACGTCTTTAAATAGACTTCCATGCATAATCATGTCGTTTCGAGACAGCCGCAGCAAATTCGCAATACCTAGCTGTCTTCCTTGATGGTTCCTGTCATGAAGTTCCAGTCGTACTGCCTTATTCAGTAAAATGCTCAAGGAGGCCAGATTGATTTCATATTCCATGGGAGGGATCAATGGCTCATTATATTATGAAATTCATAGTCAAATAACTGCAATATTTTGGTGTCAAATCTTCTATGGTTGTTAATAATATACAGTAGTTATAGCCTATATATATAATAATAATAATTATACGATAGGGGCATAATAGCTAGTATATGGCGACCCCCCCCCCCCCATGGTGTTTTCACAGAAAAAAGTAAAACAAAAAGGCTCAGTTTTAGGTTGAAATATTTTTTAGAACCTATAAAATTGAGACATAAAGTCAGTTTGTTCCTAGAAATACGCAAAATATAACGAAAAAGAACACTTATGTTTCCAAAAATGCAGCAAAATATATTATACACTATAACTTAATGTTTACTCAAGAGATATTGATGCTAGAAACAAAACAGTACAATCTAATGAAGTTAGCTAACCAGCTATTGTATGAAATAAAATCAATTCACTTACTGAAGATGTGTGAATAAATTTATATAGGCCTAACCCATAGCATATTCTTCGTCCAATATGTACGGTATATAAATAGTAATGAAGAATATCGATGCACCATTAGCATGTAATGTTCGTAGAAGTCTTCAGACACAAATTACTCGCAACACGATTATAGGAATATCTCCTGTTTCTGCTTATACCGTGTGTCCGTAAAGTCATGGTGCAAAGTCTTCTACATTATGACTTTACGGTCACACGGTATAGTGTGGGTTGTACAAGGTTGACCGGACGGTCTGGGGGTACACCACAAACTTTAAAAAAAAATTAAGCCTTCAAACTTAATTTTTTAACACATACCACGCTTATCATTGTTCTAAAATAACAACTTTATTAAAAAAAGCCATTAAAATGAAATTTGAAGGCTTAATTTTGAAATTCTTAAAGAACACCGTTAATCTAATATAACATGCCATAAGGGTAATAAAATACTTTATTTATAAATGACAAATACATTGTAATTTAGTGAAATGAAAAGGGGTTACACAATTATGCATTATTATACATTTAGCTTAAGAAATACTTTTGATTTCATTTCAAATGCAGGCTATTTATTAAGCAGTTTCAGCTGCTACCCTCAACGTCTCAAGATCGTTCCGTGTTCGATAATAATCGATACCACACCGATGTCATAATGAAGATCAGTTTGGAAAACAGTATCATCATGATACCGTTACGTCACACTTAATAACTGTATTACAGTGTGGTCGAACAGAAAATAAATTGGGTAATGGGCTTATCCAATGATACATTTTAACGCCAAAAGTTTTAATAATATGATCCTTAATGTTAAAAACTATAAAATGTAAAAAGACAAAAGAACCTTTGTGTATGAAAACTCAACTGTACTCAACACTGAACTGTACAAATTTTAAATTTAGCAATTCTATTTTAAAACTTAAAAGATTTACCTATTCAATCGTTGCATTTTTTAATTTTTCTTTATCATTTGAGGAAGCCGAGCCCCTCGGGCTCTTCCCTGGCTACGTTCCTGCACACCGCCTATAAAATGCCAAGGAAAGAAAAGACAAAAGAACCAAACTCAGTGGTGCTAGATTCTGGGAGATAAAGTGACCATCATCTACCTCAATCCTATGACTTCATCGGTACATATCAGAGTTGTGAGCATATGGTAAGCATGCCGTATGTTAGGACTTTATTTTAACGGGAAGACTACTTCATTATTACGTACACTAGCTCTCCAGAAGCTGAAGGAAGCCTGTCGTAGATATCCCACCCTTAGAACAATCATAGAACCTAAAGAGACCGTACCCTGGTCTCCGGATCAGTAATTAGCAGTACTAACCGCTGGTTCACCTAGAATGATCTTTCAGTGTAAGGATTCTTCAATGTGACGTAAATTTATAATGTGGAACGAGCTCTTTGCTCTCCGAAGACATTCTGACACCCGAAACAACCATCCACTTAGCAAAGTATTGGTTTGCGAAATTTGGGACTGGAGGCAAGCTTGATAACCATCACAATTCAGAGGGGTGTAAGGAAATTATGTTCGGCATGCAAACAACGACAATCATATCGGTCACCTTGTGTTCGTCTTACGGAATTATTCCATGAATGGCGCTTTCATTTTTTGAACTACCCAGCTCAGTACATAAGGGAGATTCGAACTGCAGTTAATGGTTAATGTAAGAGTTCTCCTTAGTCTAACCTTCCAAGTTAAAGTGATCAAACAAAATTGGGCCATTCAATATGTGCTGTTTCATTTATTTTTACTAGGGTGAATACAACCTGTGATCCTAGTGCCCTTTTAGTTCACCAGAATCAATGGCAAAGAACCTTTCTAAGAAGTTTTCTGTAATTCGACATAAGATAGGATTTTCCTAAATGAAGCGATATTTAGATAAATATATTTTTAAAGCAATTTTTAGAACTTGGTCAACCCTGAGATACGGGAAGAGGGGAGAAATTCTCACCATCAAATTGCGTGGAAAATCTTAGCCTCAAGTGCGTTCGTTCCGCGTGGAATTTATTGCGACCCTCTCGGCCCGGTCGCGACTCTTAAGATGGCGTCGATATATGTACTTCTTTTCTTTCGCTTATCACTCATCAGAATCGCCACACCAAAGTCATGAAGTATAATACCGTAGACACGTACGTCTGTTTCTAAAACATGTTTCAAGTTATAATTTCGTTTAGAATTCCGAAGCCAGGAAAAGAAATCGTACTAGACAGAGCAAATTACTCAAGTCAGTTTATGATTTGGCCATTATGATATGCCATTCATTAGGTGAAGATTCTGTTATGGACCTTGGTACCACTGAATCTAAATACTTCTTTTGCATTTCAATTTGATCACGAAAATATACTAACCTACATTTACTACATTTCTTGGGTTATTATTATTGTATTAACTTACTATTTAGGCTATTTATGCATGCTTTAACCGGAAACCGGCTATTTAGGATATTACTAGTACACCTTTGTAAAAATGTATTAATGTGATCTGTTTCTAGATATTGTTGTGAATAGATGTGTTATATTCGTCTTGACAGATATTTTGCTTGAATTAATATTCCAATACGAAATTACGGAATGGGGGATAACACGGACTTCACTACTGCCATTGATAATAAAAATAAGATTAGGGGAAGGTCGTGTATTTTGGAGCAGTGTGTAAAATGGACCGCTGTGAATTATGATATGTGCAAGTTTGGTCACCCCCTGTTTTTGACCAGATTTGCAAGACAGCCAAGGACAGCTTTACCCTCGGAAGTTGTATTGCTCTAACACCCTCGGTCGAGAAGGGAAGAAGAAAATAAGGTTATTGCCCACATTCCTATTGCCCACATCTTGTTTCATTGTGAAACAGAGTGTTGAGAAGCGGATATTCGTTTCTGAAGAGAAATTCGCATACAAGTGTTGCAACGAATACCAAGATAAGTTCAGCTAAAATATAATTATTTCATGTATAGTAGTTTTCATGATATTAATTTTTTAAGTAATCTTGGCACGGTGTGTAATTTGGACTACTTCTGAGTGTGTATTTTGGACCGTTGTAACCGATAACGTATATAAACTGATAATAAAAATAAATATTTAGTAAAATGAACTTAATTATTTTAACATTATCATCAACTTCATTTACATTATTATTATTATTATTATTACTATTATTATCTGGCCTATTATTATTAATATTATTATTATCATTATTGCCATTAAACATATTATTATTATTAATATTATTGTTATGATCATGGTCCCTACCACTATCAATGTATGTGAACATGACGATTAATATTCGTATTATTGTAACAATGTTAATAATAATCCTTTCTTTTCCTTAGTTTAACTTCTCCCGTTGTAGGGACGTTCATGTGGCACTCTGCGCCGAAAACAGCGATGTCTGTTTTGTATTATTGTACAAAATGTGAAAAGTGACCTAAATAACGTAGTATTTCACTATATCGTTAGGAATACCATTAATGAATAGCGTAACAGCTATTTATGTATCAAGTACGCAAAATAACGCTTTAGCGGACGAATCTAGTATAGCGGCCAAGGCGAAAGCCAAGGCTGAAATACTGGTTGAGTCCGCTAAAGTTTTTGCGTACGTGGTGCATACAATATTTTTTAGTAAAAGCTCTATACAATTATATGAAATAAGGCAAAAATACCATATAATTAATTAAAATGAAAGGCAGTCAGCCATTTGTTAAAGTTATATTCTCATGGCCGTCTGAATCATAAAACAACAATGACCGTACGTACCAATATCAAATGTGGTAGTATAGATGCATAATATATGAGTCCCTTGTTTGTAAACAATATTGCATACAACTAGTATTTATGAAAAGCTTGTGAAAATATAAATAATAATACCGAGGAAATTTCAATCAAAGCCAGAAGCATTGAATTGGAGCTTCTGCCAGCAACTTCACGGCAGAAGTAGACTATGAGAAGGGTATATTACGGCATTTAAATGCTCTTGCATCAATGGTAAGGAATGTTTTTCATGTGAACCAAGATGTGAAAAGTTGTTGGCTTATATTTGTTGTTATATGATGAAGTGGGCTACCGTGATTTGCGAATAATCCACTGGTAAAGTTTCTGATTGTCATAAAGAAACGTGTTGGCTTAAATTTGTTGTTTTATGACCAATTATATGTGTAAATCCATGTTAAAGTTGGTGTGACTGGTCAATGCCATCTGGGTCTTGTTTATAGTTGCCCTGACGACTTTAAAGGACAAGGCCGATAAAACTGCAAATTGAGTGCAGTTTGAATGCACTTCTATGCAATTTTAGCGGCCTTGGTTGCTAAAATTCAATTTTTCTTCTTGTTACCAGTCCAATAAGCAGCTGTTTTAGAGAGCGTGTACTAAAAAGTATATTTTAAGTGTTTGTGTGTACCAGACCAAATTACACACCTTCCACGCCCAAATTACACATCAGTCCAAATTACACGGACACACATTTTGCTATAAACATTATTTTAAAACAATTTCTGTTAATATTTTTATAATTTATTTTTGCTAAACTAGTCTATATAGTATACCAATATACATATAAATTTTTTTGAGAATTTTGAGTACAGTGAATGATTTTATGTCGTCTGAAGTTAAGCAGTTCAAATTACACGGAGTTCCCCTACTCGTTACTTCTTCAAATAAATTAATAACAAACTATATAATTAATTCAATTTATAAACCATCCCCTTTATATTTATCTTATGCCTATGCAGATATTAGCTATATGTGTATCAAGTACGCAAAATAACGCTTTAGCGGACGAATCTAGTAGTTCTATAGCGGCCAAGGCGAAAGCCGAGGCTGAAATACTGGATGAGTCCGCTAAAGTTTTTGCGTACGTGGTGCATACAATATTTTTTAGTGAAAGCTATATAAATTATATGAAATAAAACAAAATACCGTATAATTAATTATAATGAAAGCCAGTCAGCTAAAGTTATATTCTCATGGCCGTCTGCATCATAAAACAACAATGACCGTACGTACCAATACCAAATGTAGTAGTATTGCATAATGATTATATGAGTCCCTTGTTTGTAAACAATATTGCATACCATCTAGTATTTATGAAAAGCTTGTGAAAATATAAATGATAATACGAGGAAATTTCAATCCAAGCCAGAAACATTGAACTGGAGCTGCTGCCAGCAACTTCACGGCAGAAGTAGACTATGAGAAGGGATATATTACGGCATTTAAATGCTGTTGCGTCCATGGTAAGGAATGTTTTTCATGTGAACCAAAATTTGAAAAGTTGTTGGCTTATATTTGTTGTCATGTGATGAAGTGGGCTACCGTGTTTTGCGAAAAATCCTGGTAAAGTTTCTGATTATCATAAAGAAACGTGTTGGCTTAAATTTGTTGAATGATAATTCTTTCACACTGGCCGTGTGTAGGCTAAGATGGAAAGGTGAAGTCAGAATGAAAAATTCAATGCCATAGCCGGGATTTGAACCAGGATCTTCGACTCTCCGTGCCGATGCTCTAACCAACTGAGCTACCATGGCACCGTGCCGGTACAACATTAAATTCTCCAACTGACTCACAATCCCAGTATACCACCAGGCCTTCTCAATATGAGATACGAACCCAGTGGCGACTTACAAGTTGTAAGTACTTTAAGACCTGGGCTTCATAGTAAACCACTAGTAGGCCACAGTGGAATGATAATTCTTTCACACTGGCCGTGTGTAGGCTAAGATGGAAATTTGAAGTGAATTTAAGATGGAAATTTGTTGTTTTATGACCAATTATATGCGTAAATCCATGTTAAAGTTGGTGTGACTGGTAAATGCCATCTGGGTTTTGTTTATAGATTGCCATGATGACTTTAAAGGACAAGGCCGATAAAAGTGCATTTTGAATGCACTTTTATGCAATTTTAGCGGCCTTGGTTGCTAAAATGCAATTTTTCGGCGTGTTACCAGTCCGATAAGCAGCTGTTTTAGAGACCGTGTACTAAAAAATTAATTTAGAGTACTGAAAATAAAAACGTTAAAAACTGAAGTGAAATTCACATAACTTCCTCTTCTGGAATAAAAGTTAGCCTCTTAGTGTAATAATTATTATGTATGATATTCTCTTCCTGTAAATTGGTTGTGAAAATAAAACGAATTTTCGAGAAAATCGTGACAAACAAAATTTTCTTCATATAAAGTCCCCTTAAAAATAAGAAAAAGTCGTCACTAATCTTCGTGTCACATGCGCAGAAGATACCTAAACTGTTATGGAGCTAGGCTGTTCACAGACACACAATCACACACACTCAACCACACACACACACTGACACACACAGTCATATTTCCGAAAATAGTAATTTTGGATTCAGGAAAACGTGTATTTATGTTAAAAACTCAACTTCGAATTTGGGGGTCGAAAATAATGCTTCCTCTACTTATAGTACGGGCAGAGAAAGTAATAAAAACTATAATCATGGCTTTGCTATTATCCTTTCTTCCTTTATCTTAGTTTTACCTCTTCCCTTTAGGAACATTTAAGCGACCCATGCGACCTGTCGGGAGAGGGATTAGCTTTGCTACATGAGGATCCTTAATTTTTTGCCCACTCTTTGAACCTAAATATAATACAGAAACAAGTAGAAGGCATAGCTCTATTTCTGGCCCATGATTTCATAACAAAATACAATATTAAAAAAAAAAAAAAAAGCATAAGGTACTCCATTAACTTGGCAAACATAAATTAAACTAAAATAATTCTGTATATGAATTAATAAATTACATACATTCATTCAACAAATATTTTTATTTTGTTAAATACACTTGTGGCCACAAACAAAATATTATTCGGGAGTGGCTCGTCCGAAAATAAAGATAGTAATGTAAATATAATATGTTTGAATTTGATTAATTTTGTTCAATAAAGTAAAATCATTATGGTAAAAGAGGACATAAAGGCAATGAATCATGGAAAATGAATATAAATCCTGCCCTTGTCTTGCGAAATCATGACCACAAGGTTGGAATACAGTACCATCTGCCTCTGACTTATTGTCTCACGGCAATTAATTTTTGTTAGGTCTTCCGATATTGTGTATTGAAGACATATTTATTCCAGATCAATAACTGTTAATTTTATACTGAAATTTTTTGAAAATAAAAATAGCTCATTTTATTTTGTCACTACACGCTTTTCAATTCAAACTGTTTTAATGTATTTTCTACTGCAGTTAAGATAGCGTAAAAGATTAGAAGTCTGTACTCTGGTCACCGTAGTTCCTGGCGGGACGGCCTATGCATGAATGATAAACTGGATGTACATGAATTTAGCGCGAACTGATTAAAAATGCATCAATTGAGCGCGGGGTCAGTTTTGGGTGTACATGAATTAAGCGCGGTGGTTAGTTTTGGAATGCATCAATTGAGCGCGATTATAAAGTAATTCTTCTATGTACTGTTTCCTCTTTTTAAATGTAGGATTGGCTCTTCAATTTCTTCCTCCAAATGAAGCTGGTGATGCATATGTTGAAGAATTAATTAGCAACCAACCTGTTCATGAAAAGTATCACAGCCTTTGCTGATTATTTGGTATCAAATTTCATAGAACCAAATTCGTCATTTTCCCCTGAAATATGGGCTTCTGATACAGTTACATCTGACAGAACCAACAATGAATGTGAGGCTTTCTCTCTAAATTTTAATAGTGCACATCAATATATATATGTATGTATTATGTATGTATGTATGTATGTATGTATGTATGTATGTATATATGTATGTATGTATGTATGTATGTATGTATGTATGTATGTTTGTTCAAGTCATTATTGAGACACAAACTACCACATATATTAAAATGAATGACAATGGGAATATTGTTAGAGCCAATCTCACATATAAAGCAGGAAGCAGTATATAGAAGAATTACTTGATAAATATCGACGTGGAAAAGTTACTAGAATTTGTTTCCTAAAGAAAATGTCCTACTACAGGGTGCGGCATTTAAAGTTTCCCATTTACAAAACCGTGTAACACATTTATTTAACAAAGAAATAAGCTATATTGAACGTTTTTAAATGGCTTACAGTCTTGGATTTACAATTCTAGTCTTACTTTTTGAATATGATTTCCTTTAGATGCCCTCCATTAACTTCAATGCAATCTCCCTCGTACACTGGCCTTTACGTGGTGTGTGATGTCTTAGGCAGGGTTCACACTCAGGCGATAAGCGATAAGCGATATATCGCGAGCGATATACGATACGCGACACGCACGGACAGATACTTGAAATCTAAAGGGAGGCGTTAAAAAAGGTTCACGCTCACGCGATAGCGCAACATATCGCAAGTGCTATATCGCTCGAAGTGCAGCATGCTGGTCGCCTGAGCGATTTGTTGCTTACGATATTGTAACTTTTGTAGTGAAGATTGTGTTCCCACCACATTTTAGGTAGATTTCGAAGAAAAATCTACCTATTGCAATCGATACCATGTCATGACTTTCGAAAAATTCTTTCATATCTTTACGTTTCATGCCTCCAAGTACGAAACCACCGCCCGTTCAAAAAAAAAAAAAGTGATATATATATATATATATCTTTACACGCTAGCAGCCATAATTTTGAAGATATTTGAACCAAATTGTATTATGTTATTTCTAGGCCCAATAGTTCGGACAAGTTCGGTAATGACCAAATTTGGCCCCAGGGGAGGGTCGGGGAGGGGTAGAAATTTTGAAATATGTATATCTCGGCTCCTATGAAGTATAGAGGGAAACTTTGTTTGAATAAATTAGAGAACTCCCTATGGAGTTCACAGTGACACCAACGATTCGGGAGTTTTGGTGGTACGAGTTGGGGTGGTTGGTTGGGGGATGGAAGTTCGAAATTTTTGAAACCACGTCTTATGGGGTATCGTTGAAAAGCGCTTGATGAGTACTCTACAAATCAGTATCTGGTTTCTCGATAGCTCTCGTATAAGGCGATATTTAGCACATCGAAATCTACCTCAGCCTGTAGGCCTGCCTAAAGGGAATTTTTATCGCCCAGGTCGCGCCGATTTATCGCTCGCTGTGTGAACCTTCCTAGCAATATATCGCCGCAACAAATTCCTTCCGATAAATCGCTTATCGCTTATCGACTCAGTGTGAACGCTGCCTTACGTAACATTTGCACTTTCCTGCTGAATTGCATTGTTAAGACTGTTAATGTCAGAGAGGGCATGAGTGAAAACTTTAGACTTCAGATAGTCCCACAGAAAAAAAAAATCTGCTGCAGTAAGGTCGGGAGATTTGGAGGGAAAGAATTTGGAATGAATTCGGCCAGGGAAACCAGCATGAAGGGTGTCCATTGAAAGATGTGCAGTATGTGCTACAACACCATCCTGTTGAAACCACAATCTCTTAATATCCAAGTTACGATGTGTCGATTCTGGTAGGAAGAAAGTTTGCAGCAAGTTCAGAGTTGACAGAAACCGAAGCACCATTATCGCTCTCAAAGAAATAAGAGCCAATAATACCCTGTGCTGCAATGGCGCACCACACCACGGCCTTAGGACTGTGAAGTGGCTTATGTGGATTAGGCGTGGATTTGCAGGAAATTGCACATGTTACACAAGACACCACACAATGCGTAATGGCCAGTGTACGAGGGAGATTGCAGCAATGTGTTGAAGTTAATGGAGGGCATCTCAAGGACATCATATTCAAAAAGTAAGACCAGAATTGCAAATCCAAGACTGTAAGCCATTTAAAAATGTTCAATGTAGCTTATTTAAGTTTTAAATAAATGTTTACACGGTTTTGAAAATGGGAAACTTTAAATGCCGCACCCTGTATTATCCAAGAAAGTGACCTAGATAGATTATTACAAGTACCAGCTTAACGGTACGCAAGTATCCGAAATGGATACGATACAGCATTTTTAACCATAACTGTCAATGTACAGAGAGTCCTAAGTCTCTACAAAATGGGAAAGGCAATTGCTGCGGCTGGTGCAAAAGTGAGCGTTGCGCTCAAATGATGCATTTCAAAATTGACAGACGCGCTCAATTGATGCATTCAGTTCTGGTAAAATTTTCTCTTGCGCTCAATTGATGAACTCCGTGATAAACTGCCCAATGGTGTGTTTACGAAAAGGGTAATAATTTTGTCTCCAATTCCAATTTGTAATAGAAACTAGGTCAAGTAGAATAAACATCTAAGGAATGTCTAGGTAGAATATAAATACACATCTGATTAATTACTTTATTTTAGTAATGGAGATGTAAATAATACAGTAGTCTATTAATAACCACATAACTGAAGTATTTATGATTATGAACAAAGTTTAAAGCCATAGAAAATTTATATTGACGAATTCTTGGAGGGAGTAATAATAGTGTGGTATAAGAGGATCTTACGCCTTAAATTATTGTATTTTAGTGACTGAAAACGGTATAATATCTTATATCAAAATGCATCTCCAGAAAAAGAATTATTGATAAACAGAGGACTCAAGGACACGATCCCAACAACGCGAAGTATTGGATGATAGTTAGAGTAAAAATTTTTCATCCAAGCACCAAGAGAATATCAACGTGTGATATGCTTGTTATTTTAACAACTACTGTAATTTATTTTATTGCAACAAACTTATAATTATATGAGCAATTTGCTGAATTATGACTATTGATGTTAAACACATTAGGCTATACTATATAGATTTTTGGTTCTGTTTTCCTATACAAATATTGTATAGGCTAATGTTTTAACACAATAATTTTGTAAATATGTAACAACTGTATTTTACCACAGTAATTTTATAAATTTGTATTTTAGCACAGTCATTTTGTAAATATGTTTTAATTAAAGGTACCAACCTTTTATTATGTAATTAGACCTGTTAATACTAAAGCAATTATGAAAAACCCAATGAAATAGGCCCAACCTGTTATACTGCATTACAGAAAATTTATTTTAAAATAAGTTAAACTTCATGTAATTAAGTAAACTGCTATAGGTGTTACGAGGTTATAAAACCACGAGAAGGAAAATGGTACTCTCTAATTTATGTCTATAACAGATATATTTTACCTTCATTCAAACACTTTAAAACGGTATTTTATAGTTTAAATCGTTAAGGGCAGTTGACCTAGGTCGTAGATTACAGCTCTATATCTTTTGGTCTGAGTGGGATTCGAACCCTGTCGGAATAGTAGGGCGTAGCTGCGTTTCCACCCACCCAAGATACACATTGCAATAAATCACTGATGTGGCTCAGATTAGCTGCTTGATCCAATGTGATCAATACACACGCCTAATTGACCATCCTGGTTCCGGACATGTATAGATAAGATTTCTCAACTTCTGACGGTTTATAGACTTAAAATTCCCACGCGATTTCCTATGATAATAATGTTATAGTGATTACTAGAGCAACCCCTTTCGTACGTTTCCCCTTTTTTTGACAAATGCCAGAAGAACCGGAATTTAGCCAAATAATTAAGTTCTCCATTAAAAATATATGCTCATTTCACAGAATGAACTAGCAATTAATTATGTTTGTATATGATTCCCTGAACATGTAGGTTTTACTGCATCTTTAATACTGCAGTTCAGATTATAATAATATAACACAGCGAAACCACTTTCAAGCTGTAAACCATCCGTGATGGAACACGTTAATACTGGCACATAAAGTAAGGAATGATTAAAATAAAATTAAACATACTTTAATGTAGATTTAACAGCAATTTTAGAATCACTAGGCATTTATCTTTATTTCATTGTTATGAACTGTGCATTGAATAAATCGCCTATGGGGCTTTGAATATCGAAACGAAACGATCTGTTCGACTTGAAAATATGCCATTTTAATTTTAATGGTTTAGCCAAAAGCTGTATTGATACCTTACACTTCGTAATGACCCAGTGTACGCTTTAAAAAGTGTGATTCAATTACTGGTTTATGGCAGATGACTGATTGACTGTTTTCGAGAACCGATCAAAATGCTTCGGGGCACCGAACATCGGAATGTATAATATAGATTCCACTTACATGTCCGATAAGTAATGTACAATAACTACCACCGAGTGGGATGGGTCAGGCTAGGGTCTGGGGCTCGCACTCGAGAGGTTCAAGTTCAGTTGCCGGTCAATTTGACTTGGTTTCCCCAGTCATAAAGGCAAATGTTTTATTGGATATTTATTTATGACTCATTGTCGCTACTTCACCTATATAATAATTTATTTTATTTATTATTTTTTATTTATTTAATACTTTAATACTTACTGGCCTCTACATGCACTTGACAATTTTCAACTTACTGATTTATCATGAAATAACATAGGTTATCTAAATAGTTTATAACTTAATCTACAGAATATATAGAAGGAAAGAGAGAGATAAAAAATTAAAATTAACAAATTAATAGGAAAACAAAACACTGTTAACTTAATAATATACTAACTACAATAACTACAGTAAGTGTCGAGTCCGGGGTTTTTGTAGAATTGTGATGATGAGTGGGAGGTCGCGCCTAAGCATACCACGCCTTCACAGATTCAGTACAATCCCGCGTCCTCACCACCATCTCATCATCAACCAGGTGAGTACCAGTCGTCACTGGAATCCTTAGTCTGGAAGCCAGACTTCAGGCATCGGCGTCGACCAGTAGGTCATGCTGGCACCACGAAGTCATATCCGGGTATTTTTTGTCTTTTATTTATAATTTGTCTTTCGTCGTCATGTGTCCTTGTGTCTTATATCATACGTCTTATTGCCTTTGTCCGTGTCTGCTATTTATATAATCACCAAAGTTGAAAATCGGTTAAAATACTCGTACAACAGAAGCAATAACACCAATAAACAATAGAAAGCAAATATTACCAGTAGTTTTATGGCCAACTGATATACACACGAAACCTAACATGTAATATGACCTCGATATATAAATAAAGTTGAATTTATAGTAATTTATGATATAAGGAAGTGAAGTAATATCTTAATAGGAAGTGGAAAGTTGATTGCAATGGAAAAGCGTCCTTAAGATCGAGCATGAGATAAGCTATGGCTGTAGTAAGTTGAAAAATATTTACAAACGTCGCGTTTATTCTTTCCATTATTTCAGAAAGTTATAACAAGTAATTAAATACCAATTTGAGATTAAATAAAAGATAGTTTAAAACCCTGGTAAAATACCTTGTTTTTATTTGTAAATTTCATTGTGTAATTTTAATATCTATATCAGGCCTGTCCAACCCGCGGCCCGCTCTCACAGTTTTTTTGGCCCGCGGATACTTCTAATACGACAACCAATCCCGGTTTGAAATTTCGCGCTTTGACGCAGGGCGTTGCATATTACCGACTGGTGGAATATTTGTTCAAGTTTATGATCACGAGAAACATCCAATCGGCCGTGTTCATAGCGCCAGTATCAAAGAAATTAGAAGATATGGTTGGAAAATGCAGCTACTTTTCACTATGCTTGGATGACAGTGTCGACCAGACTGACACCAGTCAACTCTTGATTTTCATACGACAATGATTTTTCAACACAAGAAGAAATTCTTCAATTAGGTTCTTTACATGGATAACCAAGGGTGAAGATATATTTAAAGCAGTAAATGAAACGGTGGAAATGACTGGTAGGATTAATTAGGAAAGCTGGGCTAAGTTTCCTCATGTTCCATTGCATAACTCACCAAGAGGCATTGTGTGGGAAGTCAGTGAAACAAAGCGATGTCATGAATATAGTGGTTACAGTTTCCAACAAGATACGTGGTGGCAATAAGGTCACTGCAGATTCCGGGAATTTTTGGATGAGCTACAAGCCCAATATAGAGATCTATTACTCCACGCAAATGTACGCTGGCTGAGTGCAGGTAGTGAAAATCTTGTTCGACGGGTTGAAGATCCAGACTTTCTAAGGCAGCTTGCTTTCTTGACTGACCTGACACAATACTTGAATGAGTTGAACGAGAGACTTCAGTGCAAAAATCAAAGTGTTTGAGGGTTAGAGGTCATGTTAATGGTTTTAAAATTTCTTAAATCAACCTTATCAAGAAATGATTTAACACACTTTCCATGTTGTCAAGAGCTGTCAGAAGAAATTGAAGATGATAATTTTTCTGAGTTTTGTGAAAATATTGAAGTTATTATTCAAGAATTCAATCCAAGATTTTCTGGCTTTGAATATATTAAAGGTAAACTGCTGCTTTTTAATGACCCTTTGAATATGGATATTGAGAATCAGCCATCCATGTATCAACTGGAGCTCTGCGATCTTCAGGCTGATCCTTTTCTTCAAACCAGGTCTGAGAGAGGGCTCAACTTTTTCAAGCTACTTCCTCAGGGCAGGTTTCCTCAGCTTAGAGATTGTGAGAGTGCTTTCTCCAACACGAAATTCATAAAAAAAAATATATAGGAACTGTCTCACTGATGATTCCTTGTTACACCTATTAAGACTGGCAGTTACTAACATAGAAGTGGACATCCATAATTTAGTGAAGCAGCCTGAAAATCCTCAGTGCTCACATTAAGTTCTAATTTCGGCCTACTGGTAATGAATCCTATTTCAACAATTTGGTCTGCTGTACTTTACTGTTATAGTTATGTGAGTGAAACTTTTAGTGTTTGGCCCTCACCATCAATTGTCGAACTATTTTGGCCCCCAGTACTTATGAAGTTGGACAGGCCTGATCTATATTAATAAAAGGAAGTGTCTGTCTGTCTGCCTGTCCGCGATGCCCAGCGAAATATACTGAACGCAGAGATCTGAAATTTTAAACATAGGTGGACTGAAGGGTCGGAAAATGCACGTCGAAGCAGGAATTTTAATTTTCGCTTTCGTTCGTGAGTTATGAGTTAAAAACGGGCAAAAAAGTGCATTTTTTGCGTTTTCGAAGCATCAGTTTTCAGTTATACATTTCAATGTCAAATCAATTACAGTTGGCTTTGGCTATTTTTGTCATACCTTGGAAATAAAACTTTCGCGATCGCTTGAATGTTGTAAGCCCTAAATACAAGGTGGGGCAGAGCAACTTGCTTATTTGAATTTGGCGCCCTGAAGCGATTGTTGCTCCGAGAAGGGTGGGGGTAGGTATGTTCGAGAGGATGCGTCTTCCAGTTTTATCTAAGCTTGGTTTAGTTAGCGTCATGGAGTGGACGAAGCTGGAGCGTGCGTTCGCTGTCGAAGCATACTTTTCAAATGGACGCTCAATCATCGCCACGCAACGTGCATTCCGTAAGCATTTCAATATTGCGTCCCGTGGTCGTGTTCCTGGCCGGCAGTCGATTGTTTCATGGGTAAACAACTTCAGGGAAACTGGTGATGTGAAGAAAAAAAAAAACCTGGACTTCCACGAACAGCAAGATCATCCCAAAACATCGAGGTGATAAGGCTTTCTGTTTGCGATCCCCTCAGCGCACTGCCCGTAAACATGCAGCTGCTGTTGGGTTGTCTGCTCGTTCTGTGAGGCGAATCCTTCATGAAGAGCTGAAATTTCATCCCTACAGTGGAACATTCTTTTGATAACTACAGTCAGCCTAAGGAAAACATTTCTTATGCGGGTATTACTAGCAAAAACGTTTCATCGGCGAATGATCCAACTAATAATTTGATTACAAAACTGCTGGACAGAATTGATTCTCTCATGTCTCTTCTCTTTCCACTCATCAATTCCCTGCAGCAAGTGCTTCCAACTCTCATAAACAAAAAATGAATCACAATAAGTCTTTTCAAGTTTGCACATGGAATTGCAAGAGTATTAATAACAAGTATCATGAATTGAAATTGTTTCTTGATTCACACAGTGTCAACATTTTACTTCTTACTGAAACAAAATTGGCCTCTAACATACATTTTGCAATGCCTGGATATGTTATATATAGAGCAGATCATCCTAGTGATGAGAGGAAAGGTGGCTCAGCTGTTCTTGTTAAAAACCATATAAATCATGATGGACTTCCACCAATAATAGAAGAGGAATTTCAGATTTCTAGAGTGTTGGTTACTTTAAATGGTGTAAAGTATCAAATAGGCTCATTTTATTCAGCACCTGCTAATAAGATGTCTGTAGTAAATTTTTGGGACATTGCTCACATTATGGGTCATCATTTTCTTCTTGGAGGAGATTTTAATGCAAAACACCCCCGATGGGGTTCAAATATAATTAATCCAAGAGGCCAAGTACTTATTTATGCAGCCACTCAACTATTTCTGGAATTCTCCTACCCCGTAGTACCTACATTCTACCCGCCTGCAGGTCAGACACCTGATGTACTGGACTTTTTTATTCGTAAACATATCAATGATATTTGCTCAGTCCCATACGTATATACTCATGAACTCAGTTCAGACCATTATCCAGTATCTATCTCTATATCTTCTGATACTGTCTACCAAAACAAATGCAATTCATTAATTAAATATCCTTTTGATTGGGATTACTATAACAATACTCTTGATGAAATTACTGATTTAAAAGTTCCCTTAAAATCTCCTCAAGATATTGACAAAGTCGTCAGTATGCTAAGCAGATATATCCATCATGCAGCAAATCTGGCTAGTGCTAAAGTATATCGCCCAAGAAACATGAAATTCATTGCATCACCAAGAATCAGACAACTCCTACAAGAAAAGATAAGCTGTCGATACTAGATACCCTCCTTACAAGACAAACTATAATCGGGCATCAAGAAATTTAAGTCAAGCAATTAAGGAAGAAAGGGATAATGCTACGATGAATCAACTACGTAGCCTTAACGTTCAAAATGGTTCGCTATGGAAGAAAACTAAATTTATCACCGAAACGTATGAGCGAATTCCACCACTAAAAGTGGGTAATGAGTGGCACAGTACATCGCAAGATAAAGCTGACTTGTTTTCACAAATACTGGAAAGTCAATTTAAAACAAATCCCACTTTAGATCCAGTTTTCGACAGCATGATTAAAAATGAAGTAGATATCCCCCTGCAGTTGTCACCATTATCGATCCACATCACTCCTGGTCAAGTTCTGAATGCAATTAAAAGAACCTCCCCTAAGAAGACTCCTGGAAACGACTTGATTACGCTACCACTTCTTACAGCTTTCCCCAGAAAAACTCTCGTGTATTTAACACAGATATTTAATGCAATTCTTAGACTAACTTATTTTCCTAAAAAATGGAAATACGCCATTGTTGTTATGATTCCTAAGCCTGACAAACAGAAGAGTGATCCTCACAGCTATCGGCCTATCAGTCTACTTCCTCTATTTTCCAAACTATTTGAACGCCTTCTTTTACCTCATCTTCTGAACTCTCTGGATTCAGTTATTCCGAATACGCAGTTTGGATTCAGGTCTGCACATTCTTGTAGTCAGCAATTACACCGGGTAGTGGACACATTATTAGACACTTATGAAGAGAAGTCTGTGTGTCTTGGATTATTCTTAGACACAGAGAAGGCGTTTGATAAAGTATGGCATGATGGTCTGCTGTACAAGGTTAAATCTCGACTGTCAGACACATTATTTAGAATACTGCAATCGTATCTATCTTGTAGAACATTTTCTGTGAAACTCGAAAATTCTCATTCTTCCGTCAAAACCATAACTGCGGGTGTGCCACAAGGGAGCGTTCTTGGCCCGCTGTTATATCTTATTTATGTATCTGACTTCACAACAGACAATAGCCTAACAATAGCCCAGTTCGCAGATGATGTTGCTGTCTTAAGTAAAGGGTCCTGTGAGACAAGTGCTAATCAAATTCAGGAATTTGTAAATCGGATTGATGATTGGTGTGTTAAACGGAAAGTTAAAATGAACCCAAGAAAATCCAAAACTGTTCTCTTCACTTATAAACGGAATGTACATCATCACCCAATTTACTTACAAAATGAAGAAATACCCCAGGCTGATAAAGTAAGATACCTTGGTTTAATTTTAGACAAAAATCTTACATGGAATTCCCACATTACTCAACTAATGCAGAAACTCAGATACAGAATTCATCGGGTTAAACATCTCATCAAAGGATCTTCTTCATTGCAACTTCAATTCAAAAGACTTATTTATATATCTTTAATCCGTCCTGTATGGTCCTTTGGGTGTGCTCTATGGGGATCTGCCTCGAAAACACAAATCAACAGAATTCAGACTCTACAGAACCGGGTTTTACGACTCGTCGCGGATGCACCTTGGTATGTCCGCAATGCTAACCTCCATGCCGATCTTCATTTATCCACAGTGGAAGCTACAGTCCAGTCCTGCTACAAAAGACTTTATAAAATATTCACTAATCATCCAAATGAACTAATTAATGAGATCCCTCATCATCTACCACCTGACCGCCACTTACGTCGACTTAAGAGGAAACGTCACAGCGATTGTTTATGTTAATTCCAGCCTATACCTACTTTACTTGAGGACAATCATTGGATTGCGACCTCTCCTCATGTTCCACTAATGTTATGTTAATTCCAGCCTATACCTACTTTACTTGAGGACAATCATTGGATTGCGACCTCTCCTCATGTTCCACTAATGATAACAAATCATTATATTTATGAGCACAATGGAAATATGCATTTGTATAATAACATTTTCTTGTATTAAAAAAAAACAAAAAAACAAGTTGGCTGTGGTGCAGGAACTTAATCCACACGATTTTGTTGCTCGAGAAATTGCATGTGAGGCGCTTCTTGGCATGCCTCATGACGCACTTGTTTTCTTCAGTGATGAGGCTCACTTCCATCTTTCGGGATCTGTAAATAAGCAGAACATGCGCTAGTGGAGCCTTGATAACCCCAGACAACGTCATGAGCGTCCCCTACATTCACATTCACGTGTAACTGTTTGGTGTGCACTATCGCACACATTGTTTTCTTCAGTGATGAGGCTCACTTCCATCTTTCGGGATCTGTAAATAAGCAGAACATGCGCTAGTGGAGCCTTGATAACCCCAGACAACGTCATGAGCGTCCCCTACATTCACATTCACGTGTAACTGTTTGGTGTGCACTATCGCGAGTTGGATTAATTGGTCCATGGTTTTTTGAAGAAAACGAACGGGCCATTTCGGTGACTTCTGACCGATAATATGTCCACATGATTCAGGAGTTTTTCCTGCCAACACTCAACGAGATGGATGTGGGAGATGTATGGTTCGAGTTGAACGGTGCCACGGCACACACAGCGCTTGTGTCAATGACCGTTTTGCGGCATCACTTCCCAGGACGCCTCATATCCTTGAGGGGCGATCTGCACTGGCCAACACGGTCCCCTGATTTAGCCCCCTGCGACTATTTTTTTATGGGGCTATCTAGAATCACTTGTTTACAACGATCGTCCTAGGACCCTGGCTCACCTGAAGAACAACATTCGTCAAGATATTGCCAACATACCCGTCGATATGCTGGAAAGAGTTGAACGAAACTTCCGAGTTCGACTAACTTCTAATTTTTGAAATAATTATCGCGGGCGAAGCCGCGGGCACATGCTAGTATTTTATACATGGAACACGTCGAAACTGTTACAAGTACAGTATATCAAGTTTTTTATTATGAATTTGTAAACTCCTGGAAATATTTATGCTATAGCAAAAATAATGGATTAAGGACTAAAAAAAAGTAACATGAATATAGCCTAATATCTCGCTTAATAATATCGATTTTACCAAGATATTATACACGACGTTATTTGCTTGGAATAATATTTTCAGCAAGATTAATTTTTAGCAAATTTTAATATGATTAATATTTGTGATAGATATATTTTGCTAGTCTAATACTAGTTATATGTATATTTTGCTAGTATAATATCAGCGGGGCTAGGATTTATAAGTAAAAACTTAGTTTGACGATTTACCACTGAAATGTAATATAATATGAATCAGATTTACAACGTATTTTATTGTCCATATGTTTCAATATATTTCTATCTCCAACACATAATAAGGAAAATGTAATTATAATTATATATATTTCAAGATATATATGTCAACATATTGTATATATCTTATTATGCTTCAATTATTTAAAAGAAATAAATGATATGATTCCATGAGTATATTTTAAATTATCAACACTTTGTGCTGTTATAAATATTAAGCAGCATCTATCTCTGCTTCATAATGTATTTCATGCTAATTAATTTGTTAAAATTGCGGAGTTATGTAGAGCGGCAGTTTTGCAAAAGAAAACACACTGTGGCTTGTCATCTGGCCGCTGTTTCGGAAGTGAGGTCTGAAATAGCCAATAAGCACAGCTGACTGGTGATATGTCACAACGAAGCAATAAAACAACTGAAGGAATACAATTTTGTCGAACTGTAACAAGGTTTGATAGAAGTTCTATATTGTGTGGCTTATCATTTCTAAACATTAATGCAATTAAAATTTGGATAGAACTTAATTTCTTTGTTTTTTACTAAAATTTGAACAAATAAATTGTTATGTATTAATATTGTATTACCTTGTACCTTTGTATTGTAAAAAGAACATGTTCTAACCTTTTATACATAATATTCTGTCATACTTCTCCAAATTTTGTATTGTTTTAAGTAATTATTTAGTATAAGTTTTTCTCATATATAGAACTGAACCACCCCCGAACACAAGCTCTGCTTCTTCGGGTGGTGTATCAACTTTTTATGTATATTTTTCGTGTAATTTGAAACAATAAATTGTAATTGTAATTGTAAATGTAATTGAAGAGTAAATTATTGTTTAATTTGTTGAAATCACGTACCAATAAAAAAAAATCATTATGACATTAACAGCCATTTTCAATGATATTATATCTCATGGCCGGCCAATTTGACATGGGTTTTTTCATGGTTTCCCCAGTCGTAAGAGCTAATGCCGAATTGGATATTTACAAACCATATATCATCCTCACCATTTCATCATGTATCATATCCATTTAAAATAATATCAATTCAAATTTACTCCATAAAATACACCAACTATAGAAGATTGTTACAATCAATGGTCCCATGGCATCTGTATAGACACAGATGCCGAACTCCTGATATGGCCTATTAGCTAAAAGGAGTGTAAAAGGAGAAGGAGCTGAAATAAAAAATATGTATATTAGTCCAAATATTGCCATATGTAGGCCTATATAGCATGATCATCACTCTTGTTGTCATAGCATGCAGGTGTGTTTGTAACCTACGTGGTTTACCTTGTAAATTCTAATTTAATTATTGTAAAACTTCATTATGACGTAAATGATGAACGTTTGAAAACTCCTGTATAATAATATAAACATATTCTTTAACAAAATAACTCATGGAACCATCAAATGTCATTTTCATAACTGAAACAAATCGGTACAAAATCCTTGTGTAGGCTATAATTTCGTTAGAACCCACACTGAGAACAGACTCTTGCTGGCCATAAAACAAGTAGAAAACGTACTTAGTATAGTTACGTAGCCTACACCCTAAGTTCTACTTCACTCAAGCTCCTGTTTCCCAATGGAGGGTCCTCTTTATTGTCTTGAATTATGCACAGAATTACAGCGAAGCATTACGACACAGTAATTATGCTACAAATCCAGATTACATTTCCAGGAACAGCTCGCCGTGTTCGGGACCGCAACCCTTATTCCCATGTCGCGCTTCTCCTGACAGTCCTGAGTGTCTTACGTCGTAACAACTTCGGCATCTTGGGTCCTCGACAGCACTCTAGTAAATAGATTATGTCTATCTAATGCCGAATAAGCTCAAATTTTATAAGTTTTACGTTATACAAGAGCTGTTAAGATCAAAATATATTTTCTGTATCATCCTCTATTAGTCGTTTTTAAAAATCTTCTCTTTGCAAATTTCCATCCTTTCACCGAAGTTTATCACAACCTAAGCATGTAAAAATCCCTTTAGGCAAGCCTACAGGCTGAGGTAGATTTCGAAGTGCTTTTGGTTTAATTTATTGTCGCTGCGTAGCACTCTTCTTCTTTAGCCTTGGCATGACAAACCCGCAATAATAACTGCAAAAAAGAGGAAAGGGCAGTTTTTCAAACATTCAAATCTCGCCTTATATGAGAACTATCACTAAACTAGTTATTGATTTGTAGAGTACTCATCAAGAGCTTTTCAACGATACCCCACAAGACGTAGTTTTAAAAACATTCGAATTTCTATCCCCCACCCCCACTCGTACCCCCAAAACCACCGAATCGTTGGTGTCAGTGTGAACTCCGTACAAACAAAGTTTCCCCCAAATACTTCATAGGGGCCGACCCCCTCCCCCGACCACCCCTTGGGCCAATTTTGCTCATTAACGAACTTGTCCGAACAATTGGGCCTATAAATAACATAATAAAATTTGGTTCAAATATCTTCAAAATAACGGCCGCTATCGTGTAAAGGTATAAATATATAAATATCACAATTTTTTTTTTGAACAGGCGGTGGTTTCGTACTTAGGGAGGCATGAAACGTAAAGATATGAAAGAATTTTTCGAAAGTCATGACATGGTATCGATTGCAATAGGTAGATTTTTCTTCGAAATCTACCTAAAAAAGTTGGAAGTTTTAGTAGTGATTAATTGTTGTGTCTCTGGTTCTTGGAGAGTAAAATGTTCAAATAATACTGTTTTCTTGCTCCTTTGATTTCAGCCCCTAAACGGCTGTACGGGAACATGGGACAGAAATTCAGTCTCCCCTGAATGTTTTTATGAGGAATTTTTATTTCTTTTTATCTAATTTTCCTTCCAGGCATGGTCTGTAGAAGCAATAAGGTGCAAAATATCCAAGTCCTCAAAGCGCTACCTAGCGTTTTCTGAGAGAATGATCTGAATGTGATAAGTCGTTCTTCTTCATTTAAACCGCTAATTGAATATTTAAGGACCTAGCGTTTGAAAATCTGACGGCTTATATTAGTTTACTGGAAAGTATAAATATTTTCATAACAAAAACCCGGAATAGTTGGGTCATGTAGGCCTAAGCTAGTTTAATTTCCTAATAGACCTTAATTTTGTGATTAAGAGATTAGCATTGAGATAAATTAATATGAAAAAATTCCAGTATTTCTTTGCAAAAAAATCTGATTCTTTAAATAAAGATCAATTTTAAATATTCAATAATTATTTAAGGCAAAAATATATTTAAATATGGATTCAACTAAAGCAAGGGGAAAATCTATCGGTATACAATTTATAAGGGATCAAGAAGACATAATATACAATGTTACGAAATTTACTTGATCATAATATTTCTCTGTGTAAAACTTGTAGGCTCGCAGTATTATGTTCAAACTGCTGGTTCCTCCACATCCCATGACAGCATAAAGAAGTATGCCTGGAGCCTGTCTAATATCCACGCCACAACGCACACATGTAATTCAATTAAAAGCTTATTAAGTAGATCGGAGTTAGGCCGTTAAACTGTACAGATTCGCAAGCTAGGTGATATATTGGACGTGGAAAAACTGTACAAATTGTCGGAAAACCGACTACAGCTGCGAAATTCCGAGAAACTCTTAGTCTCATTTTAATCCCACTCTTGCAAGTCTTTTAAAGTTGTATCATCTCAAAGGGAACTTTTACTCTTAATCCTGATGCAAAAAAGAAAAAAAAAATCAGTGGCGAAGTGTGAGTCGAAAGCAGAGGCAAGGACAATGGGGTAGGCATACCGAACTACAGTATAATAATTTCTATGATGGTGATGATGATTGAAACCGTCACGGCACGCCGGACTCCTTAAGCTACGCAACACACACAACATCTAAGACCATTTATGACTAATTACACGCTAACTACAACTATTACGGACAAACCAATTACGCCATCAGCACCTACTGGATGACATATCGCATGGGACTATCAATCATTTATTTCATATTAAAATTCAACTATAATTAATTTAAAGGATTAATTATTATCGGACAGACGGAAAATTCATATCAAAGCATTCGTAGAAAAACACTCTATACGACTACGGACATGAAATTCATATCATACTCATGACTTAGGACTTATTGAACAATAAGTAAAGACCGGATGCTTAATGACTCCAAACACGACTCAATGACGCCGGCTATATATGTCACCGATGACATATGTATTTTAGGGGGAGTGCGAGATTTTAACGGAAAATTTTGCTAGGGACAAGCCTACACAACTATTCAAGCGAGCGAATAACACTTTACGAAACAAGAAGTCAAAAGAAATTGACCAATGAGATGGCATTAAGGGCAGAAGTTAATGAAACCAAGCGAAGGAATATGAACAGAGAGACGCACTCTGTCGAATATTGGAAGCAGTGCTAACCAGACGTATACCGCGAATATCTCCGCGCCGTATAAATAAATAGAGCAGAATGTTTTCGATACAAGTATTAAGGATTATAGGAGCGCGTTATTATTAAATATCCAAGTCTGCGTATATATATCTATATCTATTGACAAGTTGGAAGAACAATTCACGTTGTAAGAATAAAAATAGGCCCGCACGGAATATATAAAGTGCGTATAAAGATAACATTTTGCGAGTCTGATAAGGGACATTAACAATTTACTCATCTGTGCAACTAAACCATTGTGTCGATTACAGCCTAAAGAAAAGTATTCAGAGACAAGTTCTAATAAATCACAAATATTTAGTGACTTGGTGTTATACAATTTTCCCCCAGTGTCATATCTTGTAATTCGAGTTTTCCACAGAGAGATAGAGAGGATCACTACTGCTGAGCTACTGTTAGCTAGGGCTGTCCTTTACTGCTTTCGTAAGAGGAACTGATCGGGTAAATTTATCTGCATTAGTGCAGGTTGGCGCCCCCCGATCGGTGAAGTTGCTTAGGCACCCTACTTACGAAAGTGGGCTCGGTTGAGTAGGTCACGACCGAAAGGCCGAACGGGCATATGATTATTATTAATTATTCATCATTGATATATTAGTAATTTTAAATATTATCAGGCCCTTACAATATTTATCAAACAATTAATTTGATTTATAATAAATTAAATATTGTGAACACGAAACATTATGTCTTTTTAATCAAGAGAAGTAAAATTAAGTTTGGTCTACTGTAATACATCTTTTAGAAATTTAACATTTTAAATAAATGATTGTTTAAGTGTATTACAGTCCTGGATGCTATCATTTATTTGTTAATGTTCAATTAATTCTGTTAATAGATTATTTGACACAAGCATCCAACATTATTTATCATTTCCACAAATTACAAGAAGAAAAGTAATAATAAAGAAGAGGATTGGTTTATCCAAAAAGTATAGTTACTTAATTGCTTTAGAGATTTACAACAAATAAATTAAGTAACTGGAATAAAGACGATAATATTAAGGTGAGCCAAATAATAAAAACATTTTCATAAAGACAGAACAGGTTTCAGTATGATATGTGATTGGTAATTTATTGATAAAATTGCATGAACAGAAAGGAGGAAGTAATAACAAAAAAATATTAGCTGACACAAGATGAACAAAAAAGAAAAGACGTAGAAGGAAAATACCCCAATGTTCTGATAAACGATCTAACCGAAGAAGAATAAGAAATGCAAATAAAATGTACTACGCCTTGGGGGAAAAAGAAAATATTGGAAGGCGAATTTCATTTCAAGACCTCCATTCTTCGCCGTTGGGGTGGAGACGGACGATGGAATGACAAGGAGGATGGGATCAATCAAGTTCCGAACTGAAAGAGGAACGCCATGTTCAACTGACATCCCAATTACACACGTTTATCTCAGAGATTATTCTGCTTATTTAATGGCGTGGAAGTAACGCACAGACTGGATTTGGGCGTGATGCTAATACTATATAACGCATAACTCTCTATTAGATATCTGGCGAACAGGAAGTCTGCATCTGCAGGTGAACTAAATGGTCAACTCAGGAAAAGCAACTTGACACGAATAGGTTCCTCCATTAACAGTGAATATCGTTTTATAAATGAAGTGACAAATTTAGAGATATTAATTTGTAAACTCACTTTTGAGATCTACGACAAATAAGATAGTCCAAAAATCGAACTAGTGCGTTAACCTTACGACTTCATTGGCCGATGGCAGGGTATGAGGGTAGCAGGTGATCATAAAATGGATTCCTAAATCCGCTGATTAGGATTTTCTTTAAGGGAACGTAGAAGTTTGATGGTAAATAAATAATTTTCAATTTGTTATTTATTGCGAAGATTGGACGTCTCTGTTCATGTGAGTGGTTGAATTATTACAACTTTGGAGTTATGGCCATAAATGTAGCCTACCAGCGTTCACTCACAATTCTCTTTAAACTTGTTTCAGATTTCCTTTAACTTCAGATTTCTAATGAAAATGTTGATAATTCATATTAAATTTGTCATACCTACACTGCCATACAGGAAACGGAATCCAAGAAAACCAATAAGAAAAGTCCAGTAACAGGAGAATAAGTAATTCCCTCCTACATATTAGATTTGTTCATTTAACCACTTGTACTTTTAAAAACTCATTTTCCTCATAATTCAATACGCGTAAAGTCTTTACTGAGATGTAATTTTTTATACTTGAGAAGAAGATGAACTATGCCAATCGTTTAAGAAGTGATGTATATACAATTTAAAGTTGAATGACGCATTTAGCACTAAGACAGGCACGTTGAAACATACTCCTTCACTCATTTCTCGTTTTCCCCTTAACCGGATCCCTATTTTGAAAACCCTAAATGAGAATGAATCAACTGAATGGGCACTCCAGTAAAGCTGCCAGGCTGCCACTTTCTCTAGGCTTGAGCTGAATGAGACGAAAGAATATCGCAAGGGAGTAAGTATGTTATATTGCGTTTTAAAAAAATGCATTTACAGTCTGTAGGCAAAACAGTTTCTCGTTTGGCTTACTTCCTTCATGTTTTCATTCCCTCTGTTTCTATTATCCTCTTTATCGATAAATTTTTGTCTATTTTCAACTATTTAAGTTTATTAGCGGCAAAAATTCATTTTGATCTTTCATTACTTTTCCTATTGGAAACTTATTAATTATTCTTTATGTCAATGTTCAGAGGATATATTCCGCAAATGTCTTACCTTAAACCATGGAGGATCCCTAAGCTAAACTTCGTGTTGATAGTCAGCTTCAGTATTTTTACAGTAAGAATAATTCTGCGCATTTTATACTAGAAGTCCTTCATAGATTTCTTTTTATCCCAGTTCCCTTCCCTCATGATATCCTCGTCGTTTCCCTTGATGATAAACTCAACTTAAAAGCTGTCTCAGAAAGACCTACACATCCCAGCAGGAAAACAGGATATCGTATGAAGCATACTTATTAATCTCCTTGAAATAATGTAATATTTATCTGACCAGCTTCGTTGTCCTTTCTTACATGGAACTAGTTTCAAAGAAATAGGAAATGAGAAACACTGCAAAGAATGTTTCTCCAAAGATATCGCTGTACCACCTGTGGGCATTCACGAGCTCAACGCTTAGAACTACTAAGGTACACAATAACATGAAATGGAAGTTCTACTATAAGTTGACAATTCACCCCGAAGTTCAACATGCGAATAGTTTCTAACATGCATCATAAAGTACGAATTGTTTTATATCGTGGTAGATATTAAGCATGAAAGTGCAGCAGATGTATCATTTGTGATTGAAATTACAAGGTGACCCAACATACCGTTCTACTATTGCGTTTAGGGAGTTCGCCAAAAAATTACAATACGTAAATATTTCTCCAATTTCAGTACATTGTATAATTATACCATAATTGTACGCGTTGGTCGAATGAGGACAGACAGCAATTGTGTGCTTAATTGTTTTGGGGACATAAATTGCGCGTTCCCTTTCCCCCGTATTTCACTTCCCCCTTTATAGAGACTTTCGACTCTCTGCGTACCAGAATCCTGCTGCCAAATATAATTAAAAATTATTATTAACTTGTTATTAGTCAAGAAATTTTATTTGTACCTTAGATTGTTACACAACAAGGAATTAAACTTCCTTGTACCATTAAACGAATATACAAGGAATTACAAGTACAGATACTGTTAACTTGGAACTTGTGTAGGAATTAAAAATATTGGTAAGTCTACGAAAACTGGATAGTCATTTTTCTTGTTATGGTAGCTACCAATAACTGGAGAGTAATTTTTATTGTAATTAAAACACATTCTTCAGATTCTACTAAGACCAAGTGACGATTTTAGTCTAGTTTTCAGGAGAAGAAAAAAACTCATTCCAATAAGATTTTATGAAATATACATACTGATATTATAATGGATCTTTTAAAACGTTATAGGTTAAAATAAAATATTTTCGTTAGTAGACATATATTGTTTTTGCGAAAGCTGTGCATCTGAAAGGTAAGCTGAAAGGTAATTACTATTTACAGATTAAATTCCAAACATTCGCACGTGCGCACATGGACCGTACGTGCTTACTCAATACAAAAGAAAAGAGAACAAAAAATAGAATAAAAATAAACACTAACACATTAAACCTATCTCTTACAAAGCATAACTAATATATTATTGATATATCCGTCTATCAATTGCTGATATCCGATGCGCATTCTCACTCAGCCACTCCCACTCCCAAATTTACTGTATTTTCGAACCTCAGTCTGTCGCTTTCATTAGAAATTTCCCAATCCTCTCCTCAACTTTAAAAAGTGTTAGAGAAATTCTAGTCATGAGATTTAAGTGAATCTTGCTGGCAGAAATACAAACATTTATTTAATAAGGAAAAAATATATGATAACGGTTCCAAATTTAACTAACAAGTACGAGATATTAAAGTTCGGAGCAGCAAACAGTTATCTATTAATAGAGTGAAGGGTGTAAGCTTAACATTATGTTGTTTCTTCGCTTAGGCTACCCATTTTATTATCGAAGTCTTCAGCGACTTTTTTATGTCTAGGACTCATTCTTTTAATGTGCATACATGCTTTTAGACTGAATGACTGCTTTGAAAATTTATAACTGAAGATGTGCTAGGTAAAAATTAAACAACAATAAGAAATTAAAAAATAATCTTATTAACTTTTGAGTTGCACTTGTGGTTCTATTAGACAATTAAAAAATTGGAAATGTTCCGCGTGCAGTTGATGTGTTTATATTTCAAATGTTCGCTCGCAACTTATTATTTTCTGATCTCTTCTAAATTTTTAAGACTTGCTGACTTTATAAATATTAGGCTAAATTACATGATTTATTCATATAGGTCTATACAGAATGTAAACATAACGAACACACCCACCACATTCTTCTAAACAGATTACTAATTTCTCGGAGTTGATGTTATTACAGTATTGCTAAACTTCAATTACTCCATTTACTTCATTTATTTATCATTAAAGGTAGATAACATAAGCATAGCTTCTATTTCCGTACGTTTCTTCTTTATTTCTTTCAATTACAGTTCAGGACCCCCAAGTGCTCTACAAGCAAATTGCATTCTACTGTTTAATGACTTAGCGTGACAACTGTGAACTTCAACTGCACAAGACTTAATTTGAAAGAAGGAAACATTTTAATTTCTTCCTGATGTACAGTAGTAAATTCCTTCTTCAACAAGTTTTCACTGGGTAATTAACGTTTCTATTCAATCTCTTGGCAGCTCTTGAGGAGGTCTCATGTGATCTAATTTTACTCCTCGTTTTTAATAGGCCTAGGAAGTGCATGGAAGAGTTTGGTTTACATAAAAGAGAGTATAAAATCCATCGACATTACATAGCACTTCTTTTTAAAACTACATTCCCAAAATATATAAATCATCGTACGATAACACAGGCCTACAAAACAAAAATATTCTTTTTGTGCCGAGGAATTTGGAACTGATTTTAGCTATAATCTAAATATGAAATCAGTTTTTCTCTATCAGCCCTACCTTTTAGATCAGTGGTTTTTTTATCGTGCAGTTATCTACACGATATGTGCAGTTCTTACTCCATGTTTGCCATTCTAAATCACATATACAAGGATTAGTTCCTGTATATTTGCCCTATTGTGAGTCTGCGCATCTTTCCTCCACTGCATATCAAGCTCGACCTTATGAAGCAATTCGTAAAGGCTCTTGATAAGAGCGGATCATGCTTTGCATATATAGGGAGGAAAATGCCTCAGTTGAGTACGGAAAAAATTAAAGCAGGAATATTTGACGGCCCACAAAGAAGGCAACTCATTAAGGACTCTGGCTTTGTAAATTCGATGAATGAGGCCGAGCGAAAAGCCTAACTTCATTTGTTGCAGTTGTCGGACATTTTCTGGGCAAACACAAAACTGAAAACTATTCTTAATAGTTTCAAATCTCTTGGGTGTAACATGAGTATTAAGGCGCACTAATTACACAGCCACTCAGACCGTTTTCCTGAAAATTTAGGAGACATCAGTGAGGAACAAGGTAAAAGATTTCACCAGGATATTAATGCCAGTTGTCGACCAGTTGCTAAGTTAGCTTAGCTCTTGGTCGACAACCGGCATAAAACTATGGAGGACCGCTACAAAGGAAGATGGGATACGCAATGATGGCAGATTACTGCTGGAGTTTTAAAAGGGATTGTTCGAAAATACCTTCAAGAATATCACGGAAAAGAAGCTTCCTTAGTGTTCAGTGAGTTGGTTTCATCGATGACTTTTTCTCTATCTTTGTATGTAATATAATGTTTCTTTTATATGTATAATATTATAAGTAATTGTTATAATATTTGTATAATATAATAAACATTTCGTGTTTAGTTTTTTTATTTGATCCAGGGATTTAACTTAGTATAGTGTAATGTATATTTCACTAAAATGTTTATATCTTAGAAATAAGAGCTGCTAGGCAAACAGTAATGTCATATTTGAATTCAGGGCAACAAATTCATATGAAATCAGCTCCAAATACCCCGGCACCAAAACATCTGTTGGCCTGTGTAATTATCTACATAAAAACAATATGAATATCTGATCATTTATGTGAATCAAATCCATAAAAGTGTTTAAAATGTATATACAAATTGCCATTGAGCTACAAACCGGGGGTTAAATCATTTAAATTTTTCAATTCGACTGATCTTTCTGATGGCACAATGGCCCTGGCGTCCTGTCAGACCTTAAAAGAAATGAGTACCAAGAGCAATCCTGGAAGTAAAGGCTGCTGGTGCTTATGGCTGACAACTTTACTATTTTCTTACGTAAACTGCCTAATTGTCTTGGAGCTTCAACTTGCTGGAGCCCTAAGATCCTCCACATACTGTACGTGCATCTCTATAGCCTATCCAAACTGAACAACTAGGCCTATACTAAACCGTATAAAGAGCGTCAGGAAAGAGGCATATTCAATTAATATCCTGTCATGTGCCACACACTATCAGAGACATTTATGTGGTTGGATATGTGACCCTGATAGAGAAACCCAACCATAAGTTGGAAAAAAAATTATGATTCTAATGAATTCAACTTCAGCACAACATTCTGAGTATTAAAAAAAAATTTCTAGCTCAAAAATTGAAGTTTCATTTGTCAAAAAATGGCAATGGCAATGGCAATTGATCTCCAATGATAAGGAACTTTTCCATGCTCTAAACTTCAGTTTCATAATGCTATGATATCACGCTCAAAGTTTGTTACAATAACATATGTCCAACTACAACATAGAATATGTTTCTGTTTCCCGTATTTAACGTTACTGTCATGAAAATTAACAAAGAAAACTTTAAGGAGCATGCTAAATTTTCATTGCGCATTACGATGGGTTTCTGAAAATGTAGACCTATTTTCAAACTGAGAATACTACGAGAATATGGTTCATGAATACCAACCGCGCGCGATTTCTTGAGCACTCGGCTCCCTAGTCCTCATTCGGTAGGTTTCGTTCAACTTCGTAGGTAAAGCTGACAACATTGAAACACGAAGTACGCTATACACCCTGACATCTAGTGGCGTCAATACTAAGCTTTCATTCTGTCTCAGGATCCTTATTTACTTATTGACATTATCTTTTCTGACGCATGGAGTTATGTGGAAAAATACAATTTTTCGAATTGCTTATTTCACAAACACGTCATTGTACATCCAACACTTTCAACACCTCTTTAAGAATTCCGTATGTGCTAATTTATGATACTCCCGTGAACTCTGATGTCAATTTCATGGACTGAAAGTTGAGCGAACTTTTCACAAAACGTATTAAATACGTTTAAAATTAGGCCTATAGTTTTCTCCAATTTTAGATGCCTTACCTCTCTTATGTTTTACAACACGAAATGGTGAAGCATGTTCTGCTAAGACTCTTCTTTACGCTTAAAACTAGTCATCCAGTGTAAAAATATTGAGCCTATTTATATAACATTCTCTTCCCAGAGGAAAATGATTTATTTGATAACTAAAGCCTTATGACGTGTTATTAATTGTTACGCAATACTGTCACCACGTTATATTATTGGACTGCATTAAAATCGTTGTCTATTAAATGTCACTACATAAAATAGCGAGGATGATTCATCGGAAATAATTATCCAATTCGGCATCCACACTTACGCTGTTGACGTGCGCTTACCATACGCGCGATTCTGCTGAAATGTTATTTCTTTGGTCGACAACACTGCAGAAAGACTGGCGGAGTAGCTATTTTTTGTTCCCCCCAACCCTCACTTCCCCGTAAATCCAGCCACCAAGATATGGCGCGCGGGTAGTATATATCCATCTTGAGAATACTGCGGTTAATAATGCTGTCTTTATGTTAGTTGTGGCCATAGAAATCTGTTCAAGAATAAAACTAATAAATAGCATCAAAATCTAAAAAGCTACGTTTTTCACCCTGAATGCTACTTTCTACTGCTAAACGATTTTTTTTACCGGCTTATAGTTGAGTTTCCTGGCTACGGTCTCATGTACTGAAATAATACACTAATTAAATATGGCATGTCGGGTGAAAACGGGAGTGCCCATGTAAAGGAAGACAAGGAAACTCCTATGCTGATAATGCTAATAATTTTTGCCATGGCAGCAAGATATTGAGGCCAACCAAGAAAATATTAGTGAACTATGAATGTGATAAGTATTTCACTTTCTTTCTGTTTCTTCGCTAATTTATAACCTCAATTTTCTATTTATGTATAGGAGATAGCCTATCTAATAACCTATGGTTGGGACATAGGAAAAAGCAGTGAAAATAATCGCCTTGTGTGCGATCAGCCCATCACATGCAATCCTAATCAATCACGAATGCACAAGAGACACCAACCAGATTAGGTGTGGTGACGAAGGAAAAATGAATGAATCCGCCAGTCAGCATGTATGAACGTGCCATTCCCCAAACGTTCTGGCATTTTGTGACAGTTTTGTAATATTAGCCTATATAGAAGGAAACAACACTATTCTCCCGACATACGGACATTCATAGAATGCCCTGTCGGTACTACAGCTGAGAGGAATCTTTTTAAAAATCCAGCTTTATCTATACTCCTTTAAGCATCGAGGCCATATCAGGAGTTCACGTTGTTTGTATACCAGTAGGACATGCAATTATTGATATGCAACTGTTTCTATTGTTGATGTATTTATTGCGTCTGTAAATTTAACAGAGGGGCTATTTACTCTAATGATTACGGAATATGATGAAATAACGAGGATGATTCATGGTAAGTAAATATCCAGTTCGGCATTTGCCTTTATGAAAAAACTCGTCAAATTTTCCGGCCATGGGATTTGAGCCCGGGACCTTACGAATGCGAGTCCAAGATGTGAGAAACTTCACGTTAAGCTAAATGACAGTTTTACTCCCACCATCTTCATATTTCAACTAATAAAATTTTTCAAAAAATATTAGTGTGATACCTCAATTTTAATCAGATCAGGGGAAAAAAGCAGAACAATAAAGCTCACGAAAAGGACAAAATCACAAAATAAGATTTTGATAAAATAATAATAATAATAATAATAATAATAATAATAATAATAATAATAATAATAATAATAATAAGCATAGTATTTGAATTTCTCCCTAAATAAAGATGAATTACATCCTGAAGATAAAATATGTTTTGAAGATTTTAACAGTAAACGACGTAACTCTTACGAACTCCTGTTTGAAATACATCTAACCATAACATAAAATTTGGTACGTTTTGATAAGAATGTAATTGGTTTAAGATGTATGATGCTCAGAGGCAGTCACACAAATAGGCAGACAAACGACAAACATTTTCTGAGACCAGTATTTTTTTAACTCACGAGACTTTAAAAACTTGCATTAATAATGAAAACTCGATATCGAAATTCAGGTTAGAAGACAGTACTTCCTCTACTTTTCTACTAATGGTACTCGTAGATAAAGTAAAAAGTGATTACTATGAATAGCTGAAGTCGAAATTGATTCAGGGTTAATAACATTTGCTTAGTTTTAGAATGTTATGACACATCCTGTCGGAACGGTTCCGGGGTGAGGACAGGTAGCGTCCGGAGTCCGGAAATCAATACTCCGGAGGTTAGGGGTTCGGAGAAGAGGAAATAAAGAAGAGAGACACGACGGGAAATTAAAACGAGAAATCTTTTGTTTAGATATCCCGTTTGTGCCCATCTTGTGTATTTCTATATAAATACAGGCCTACATGTATTTCCCCTCCGGCCCCAGGAGATATCCTCACCATCTGTCGAGTTAAAACCCTGAATTCGAATGCAGAATTTGAAAGCTGTCCCAATTCGTCTTAAATAATCATATTCTCTAACAGACGTCAATTCAAAGCACAATTATGTTATATTCAACGTGTCAACATTACACTCTATCATAATGTTGAGCAGAAAATTCAATTTGCTATATGAATACTACAGATTCATCTTCCGAATACTTGTGCTTCAACGTGTCTGTTCCTTTCGCTTGCTTGTTTCCTCTGGTTACCTAACAACGGCTGTGTTCTGCAACTGATGCATGTAACCGTTGTCGGTGTGCCAGAATACTGTCCGCAGGATTTATCTTACATGCTTGTAAATTTACATACGTGGGACTGTCGAATTTATGCACAGATAGATAAATACCATCGACCTAGGCAATAATCGAACCCATGAACTTCAGAATAGAAAGCATCTGCCTGATTGATTCACCCAAGTGGAGATGTCTCTTTTGACAGAAGACAAGACTTTGTTAAATAAACTCCAAAATATTCTTAACGCTAAACGCAACAATAACAATCTGAAGTACATCGTAGCCTACCTATATACCTTCCTTCTTTCTGATTGAATAAGTCCATAAACATATAGGCTAATTATTACAATTAATTGTAATTGAGAATAAATTTGAAATTGATATTTTGGTAATTTATTCATATTTACATATTACATCTTAATTGAATCTGGCCGGCCTGGTTGGAATTCATGTACAGTAGTGGCATGTCCAAAGTTCACGGGTTTGATCCCTTTAAAGTCGGTGAAATTTATGTGTGCTTAAATGCGACCGTCCCATGTTTGTAGATTTTCATAACAAAATTCAGACACACCGGCACGGTTATAATCCTAAAAGCAACCATCGATAGGCCTACAATATTAACCATGAAAAATAATCTGAATCGTTGTGCAGTGCATTTTTGGTTATATTTACGTGTGTGTGCCAAAATTTGATTTTCTTATAATTTTCTTATTGTTGGTTGAGCCACTGCACTACAAATTAGAAGCTCGAGTGTTCGATCGTCGATGAGTTCATCGAGATATTTCAATCAGCCTAATCTTTTCGGACATGGTTGACTCAGCCTCTAACACAAATGAGTTCCAGTAACAAATCTGAAGATAAATGCATCCGATGCATTTGGGTGACAACCTTATAATTTTCAAGGTTCAATTGCAAACAAATCCGGGCACATAAATCTCAAGAAACTTTTACGGCTTTCACGGCTACCTTAAGAGAGTAAGCTCACTTAACAATCTATTAATTTTTATAGTACCGGTACGGCAATCATTCTGTTAGGCTGAGTCATAAGACAACCCTGAATAAACGACAACTACCGACCTTAACTTTTTTGTCAATCTACTCAGAACAAAACTATTGGTTAGTGGGTTAAAGAGCTAAAAGTATTTTATATCTTGTTTTCCGGCAGTTTGAAAATGTATTTAAAAAAATGCCGTTTTTTGTTTGTAATTATTAGTAGCTTATTTGTACTTCTGCAGCATAAAATTTTTCGTAAGATAACATGCAAAAATACTTTAGGGCTAATATTCCATAGAAGAAGTATTTTCAAGATAGTTCAATTACGATTTACGATTATCTCTTAAGCATATATTAGTAAACTTAAACTTTAAACTCTTATTTATAGAACCAATGTATGTTTACATTGTCGCATTTATGTGGGGAAGTATGAGCCATTTCATGAATAGTTGTTGGAGTGGTAGTTAGCGGGACCCCTACAGGATAGAAAAGATTCCACCATTGAGGGTTAACAATTTCTGAAGTTATTACAATGCTTGAGACCTAGAGCTCAACGTGGACTCCGAACCACGGTTAGCTCCCCGTATCCTTCACTCAATTTTTAGAAGTGACGGTAACTGTCATCCACCCACATATGGTCAATAATCCACAGGAGACATTTCATAGTATTATATTAGGAAATATATAAATCACATACCGGCATTTCATTATGTTTTTCCTTCCCTTTTCGTCTGTCTTGTGCATAGATCCTGTATTTTTTTTAAAGCTTTACTGATAGACGAATGAGGCAGGTGACTCCAATAAAGAGTTCATCTATATAACCAACTCTTAAATCAACAGACATCTATATCTGTATACAGGCTTTTTAAGATAACTGAGTTCATTGTTTTCCCGAACTTGTTTTTAATGATTAAGATTAAGAGACATTAAATAGACCCTGTTTTGATTTAAACCATTATATGAAAAGGGGTTGAGCCCACATTATTATACATGAGATGGTCTGGGCGCGGCTTTTATTCCTTATAAAGAATCAGTCTCCCTCTGCACCCCCTTCCCAAGCTCCGTTTTTTGATATAGGGTTGGTGAGGGAACACATACAAATAAAAAAATGAACGACCTCCAGCCGTCTGGGTGGAACCTAGCCTACATTACAGTTCACATAAACATTGGATAAAATTTACAGTACCCGTCAGGTTTGGTTACAAAATGTTTGATATGGTATTCTACTATCCATGTTGAAACATTCTACTTTTCTGAATTACGTGTGGTAAAAGCAGACTATACTGCTCTAACTCGACCATTTCGAATGGATCATTGGGAAGTAAGTGAATACAGTATGCACTGGGGATCCACAGGCCTTGGTCGACTGTGTCTAGCCTATAGTAAAGTTCATCTATTCCGAAATTTGTACGGCGTAACTTACACATTTCATTGCTTATCGTACCGACCGATCTAGACCAGAGCTTCCAAAACTAATTAAAACGCGATATCCATTTCAATATGTTAGAACCCTGGGATGTTTAAAAAGAAGTAATTACAAATCAAAAAGAGTTTATTGAAAATTTAAAAATAAGATTAATAATGACTAACCAAATATTACATATTCAATGCGATTCTCGAAATTTCATAATCCCAATTTTTTCAGAATCTGGTTAAATAAGAACATATTCCGAAATTTGTACGGAGTAACTTGCATATTTCATTGCTCATCGCACCGATTGATCTAGAACAGAGCTTCCCAAGCTAATAAAAAGTGAAACCCATTTCAATATGTTGGAACCCTGTAACACTAAAAAAGAAGAAATTAAAAATCAAGAAAAGTTTATTGAAATTATAAAAATAAGATTAATTACAATTAACCAAAGAATTTGGTTAGTTAAATGAGAAATTGAATTTTCACCCTCCTTAACTTTAGACACTACGATAATGATTGATTGGTATGGACACTAGGTGATGCACTCTCTGGGGGTACATCAAAGAAAAATTGCCAAATCAACGCTATAACACAACGTCACGTGACCTCTGAATATCTACGCAAAATATCTGCTTGGACATTGTGCAGAATCCGGTTGTGTTATGAAAATTGTGGTCTCTAACCTAACTATCAGTTAGATGTCCCTATCAACCAATCAGCCATAACCATCGAAAATGATTGCTACGCCCACTGCGTGCCCTCATTGTAGACTGAAAATAAGTTTCTCATAGGTATTATGTGGCACTAAAGGGCAACAAGCAACGAATTACGAAGCAGAGTGGAATTGTTCTAATATCCACAAAACAATCGATATTTAAAATATAGATTCCCCCTCCCAGATTGTTTTGGTTTCTATTGAAAAGTGAATATAATAAAGATATCAAATTTTTATCTAGCGTTCACTCATATCATTAAAATCTTGTTAACTAGAAGGAACCACTTATCTAAACCGTTTGGGCCTATATTGGGCAGTGTACTGAATGTTACAGCAGCTTGTATTCGGGAGGTTCAGATTCTGTCCCGGGGGTTTATAATTTAATCCAGGTGATTAGTGACATTTCTTCATCTATTATTACGTGCATCTTCATATTGAAGAATTATCCTTATTATTAAAAAAAATTTAAAGTCTTTAATTTATTATAATATTTTGGAATAGAAAATGATTACAACAGGGAATCTGGTAACAAGTTAAATATGGTAAAATAATGCCCGTCTCTATGCTATTGCTACTTCTGACACTAAGCTTAGTGTATGTAAATCGATTTTTATACTTGAATCGGTTATTTATGAAAGGGCTCTTGTCACGAAAAGTAAAATGTTGGGGAATTAAAAAAAACTGTTTATTTTCCAACTATTAATAAATAAGAAAGATTTTTTATTCTAGTTATTTTGATTCTACTAACCGCTAATAATAACGAAGATTAAAAACAATTATGTTGTTTATGTTGCATGATAGGGCATATCAAAGTTGTCTGACAAGAGTCCTTTCATAAACAAAGGGCTGACAAGCGCCCATTCATAGAGACAAAAGTAAAAACAAACAATGCATTGAATGAGACTTTATGAAGGCTATTTATTTTACATTAAAGATTGTATAAACAAATTAGATTGGCTATAACAGATACATGAGAATGAGTTTTTAACAAACACACAATTTACAGTAAAGTCTCATATCATTACATTTCACAGTTCTTTTTCAACTGTAGGCCACTGAATCACCTCGTCATAAAGGAAACCATGTTCCTCAGGGACGAACTGAACAAGCTTCTTTATATCATCCATTTTCGTTTTAGGAATAGGTATTTTTTCTGCGTATGCTTTGTGTATGGGTAGAGAAATGATTGTGTCGGGATAGCTAGTTTGAATGTGTTGTAGAGGAGTCCACTAATAAAAGCTGATACTGCTACTTTTCCTTTACTTGATTGCTGGAACGAGAATTCATGGTAGTTAGAAATAGTAAAATATTCTCTTTTTCTCTTCTTTTCAGATTTGGTTTCGGTAACAGTATATTTTTTATAGAACTGAGGCCACCATTTTTTAAAATCCAAAATATTTCCTGTTTTTATTAAATCAACTGTAAATTTTCCCTGTACTGAAGACATTAATATAATTTCACATACGTCTTTTATAGTGTAATATCGTTCACATTTCCTTGATTTTCTTTTGACAAGGCCAAAGACTCTGTCACAGGGCAGATAAGAGTGGCCCCTTATTGGCAGTCTGTAAACAATCTTTTTTAATCGTCCACTGTCTGTAAGAGAAAGTAGGAACCTAATCATTGTGTGATTTTTTTTTTACCTATACAGTTATCACTGTACAGGTACAATTCATCAACATTGTCTGGTATATTATCATTGATATACTTCATTATAAGAGAGCAAACTTCATTGCTGCCATTTCCTGCAACCCCTTGGTGGTACAAGTAAAAGGATGCCGTGTCAGTACAGCTGTTGTGGATACAAAATGGATAATGCTGCCAACCATGCTTTATTTAAGAAAGGGCTCTTGTCATTGACATGAGCCGTTTCATAACTAAACACAGATTTGCAATGGCTGTATCTTGCAAAGTATTGGTGCGACAAGAGATCTTTCATAAGTAAACGATGCGTGGATGTTGGCACAATCCATTTTCATGATAAACTCGTTTTTCAAAAAAACATGACATGAGCCCTTTCATAAATAACCGATTCACTTATTAGTAAATATCTAACGGTGTATGTGAAACTATCTGCTATTCTTTCACAAAAAACTACTCAAGTGATAAGTCAGAAATTTTGCATGAATCTCTGAAAATAATATAGGACTACAGCAATTTCGAAATGTTTAACCTACTCAAGATTATGGTTTGTGGTAATAAACATATTATATTCCTTGCCGAATCAACATTACTATGGCCAATCTATAGACAAATCGCAGTCGAAGACCACTCGCAGTATTTAAAGTAATTTTGTACTAGGCCTATTCGACATCTCTTAATGTTATCGAGAACTGATCATTTTATTGGCTTCCGGTGAACAATATGATTTTTTCCTTACTGATATTTTTATCAACAAATAAACCAAATATCCAAGTATATGGCATGGAAATCTTTCTATAAGGCATACAAAAGCGAGAGGAATGTCGTCTGTGCGAGTACTTGAATATCAATATGCTGCCCAGCGATCAGCTACTGGTACGCATTGAGTCAAATGCACACAGGCATGCCCCTCAGCGTCTCTCCTAAACTATGGAAAAACACCAGGAGCACTGAGGAACATTGTACGGTCACTTCCTTGTGTTTTTCGGATATCACTAAGAACCGTGCAAAAGACTAAGCAGTGTATTTTATATCAATAGATAGGCCTATAGGCTACTCTTCTTAGCTTTATTTCACTGTGCTTTAGTTTCCTCTGCAAGCTACTCTTCGTGCAGTATAACGAACCTTTAGTAAGGAGCAATACTTGAAGGTTAATATGTTTTTGTCAAACCACGTTCAACACCTCTGCACCACGTTTGACACCTCTAAAGAGAAGGAAATCACTAGAATAGAGTCTTTAACGGGCCTATAATAGTATAATGACGTACTTTTAGACAAATGTTCCTTCTTGGTCTGTCAATAAGCGATGGGCAAATTCCTTAGCACTACAGGAATTGATGGAAAGAAATAATTAGAACACCCTAAGAAGAGGCAGAGAATGGCGTGAATTACAACCCAACCAGCAAGTCCCTGAGTTCATACACACGAAAGAGCGCTTCTTTCGCGAATACGATTTGGATTTACTGATCTGATTTTCCTTAGCTACCGTAGGTGGTAAAAATAATTTTTAATTATCAATAACGTTAATAATAACTATTGGAATTTCCCTCTAGAGGCCTAAACGTTTTGACATTAGACTTCTTAAAGAAAGAAAAAAGAGTAGAACTTCATGTCTCTTGTTGTGGGAAGATATATTCTGTAAGGATGGCAGAAGTATGGTATGCTTCCCTTATTATATTTACAGTCCTTGCTAATACCACATGATTTTGCAGATTCATATGGATAAAGAACCCTTTAATGTTGTTTTTTTGGGGATGTCTTTCTTTCCTGCAGAACGAAAACAACTAAAGTAGGGGAGAGTTTCATATGGGGAAACAGGATATGTTAGTCTCGTCTGCATTTATCTAACTTGGGACAGAAAATCGGTATTATCTCTGACAGTAAAAATAGGAATAAGTTTTCATCACTGAAGACAAAAAGAGACACATCTCTCTTGGTGTTTTATACGAATTAGATCAAACTATACCATTAAAAAACATCTGGTCAAAATTTGAATAGCGCTGAACACCATCAAAATTTTTAGGTTGTGTTAACAACAGTGATAGCGAAACCCTAAATTACACGACTTTGGATAACCCTTAGGCTACGTAGAAATTGTGATCTATACACAAACATCAATTAAATTTTTCAAAGTCGAACTGGGAGACAAACATACCATCCGGAAAAGAAAGACGTACATATGTAAATTAAAATGTAATAATAATACCACATTATAATGACAGTCTGCCACAGTGATATAGAGGTAGCCTCTAGATCCGAGGGTAGCGGGTTCAAACCCGGCCGAGGTCGATGGATTTTGAAGGACTTAAAATTCCTGGGCAGGGAGTTCTCCGGGAGAGATTTTAAGCTGGGGACCTGCGTCATAGATTTACGGTACGCTTAAGAATTCTAAGCCTAAATTAGAGCCTCTGGGCAAAATTACTAGGTCCTTTCACGTCCATAGTTTCCTGCAGGGGTAATGAGGCGATGGACTTACCATCTGTCCCTCTGATCTCTCTCGGAATATAAGCGTAACCGGTACCACAATAGTCTAGGCACCGAAACCTCCACTCGGAAGCCCAATGCGCCCAATCTGAGGGCTACAAGAATATACGAATACGATTATAATATCAGTATCAATTAAAATAAAAGGGGGAAGGTCTACCTTACTTGGTCTTAGTTCCCTTTCTATCTTGTGAACGGTCCGTTTTATGTTATGTTGTTCCTGAAAATGACCTTTGAAATAGGTCTGCCATTTCGTAAAGAAGTCGCCTGATGATGGCCAAAGGGTGTCTTATGTCGAGAGCTTGGATGAAACATCTCGGATCAATTCCACATTTCATAGAGAAGTCGCCTAAGTAGGGTGTTTATTTAGGACCCGATGATGCCATGGAGAATCGAATGTATAACGACTTTATAAACAAAACGAATCCACTGGATATGTTTGGGAAGAACTTTATGGTTGTTGATAATACGAGATCACAATACGAGTATATTACTGTAACAAAGTAATCCTCCGCGGGATATGTACTGTAAATTTTACATCATTGGGCATAGTATATTAAGCTAATAGGCTATATCCAGTACTTTGTGTTACAAATGGCAAATGCTTAATAATCACATGGTTGAAAGAAGTTAATATTTCGAAAAAGTGTCTCGTATCGTATAAGTCTGTTTTAATGTTACAGTGCTTGTTTATAAAATTCATAGCAAAAAGCAAGGAAATACTCATAAGTAGGGTTCGGATGTTCATGACATATCATATTTTTATCCTGACGTCTAATCTTGCCGCAAACTGAAATTAAACACGAATTGCACTTTTGTTATCCTAATTGGACCGTTTTTATTTTGCATATAAAGTCATATTTTGGACATTTTTATAGTTTAGGTCATATTTCGGTCATTTTTTAATTTAATGTCATATTTAAGTCATAAACTCGGTAAAAGAGCACAATTGCACACGTCATATTTTGGACATTTTTATAGTTTTGGTCATATTTCGGTCATTTTTTAATTTAACGTCATATTTCAGTAATAAATTCGGTAAAAGACCACAATTGCACAGTATACTGTAGGCACTAAATCGTAGAGTTAAAATTTTTTCGAGAAAGAGTTACTAATATTTTGGTTTGACTGTAACTGGAATGTGAAGGGACAGTAAGTAACAAGTGCAGGTAGTTGGAGCACAATGCACGGGGTTTTACCGCCTTCCTCCTTGTTGTTAACAACTTTCAATAGTGACAGTTTTAAAAGATTTTCAGTTCACACTTGCAGTGGTATCGGGTAACATCAAAATGCCGAAAAATAAGTGTTCTGAAAGTGTAAAACTAAAACGTTTTGTTAAGGAGTTTGGAGAAAACCACTTCTGCACCGACGGGAAAATTTTGTATTCCAAAGTGTGTGAAATTAAAGTGACGGCTGCAAAACGATTTAATGACGTTACCTGTGACATCCTGTAACGTCGAAAGGAGCTTCTCGCGGTTTAAGACGATATTAAGTGACAACAGGAGAAGATTTCTATTCGATAATCTTAAAATGCGCGTGGTTGTATAGTGTAATGCAGACAAAAATGGAGACTGAAAACTGGTACGTATTAGCCTACTTTGAAATTTATTTCATTAATTTAATGTTTATGCCCAATTAATAGAAATTTAATTTTTAAATTAATGCAATTTTTACGTTTTATAGGGACACGCATGGACTACAAAATATTGTATTGAAGTGGTGAAGCAATCACACAGAAGCAAATGCTTTAAAATTAGATGTCCATTACAAGCAAAACTGTGAATAATATGTAAAATTCTTAAAAACACGAACCTGATTGCATTCATGCGATGTAGTAATTTAGTTTCATTAAACGTTTAAAAGTGGAACATTTATTATAAGAAAATACTTTCTTTTATTAGGTCATATTTACGATTTTTTGGGTCATATTTAGTCATTTTTAAGGGCATATTTAAGGTCATATTTTCCAGTTTTTTAGGTCATAAACATCCGAACCCTACTCATAAGTTTAGAACATTTATCACAAGAATCTCCTACTCGCACATTCCATTATACATTCGTTAGCAGTAAAGAGGGAGGAAAAGGACTCTCTAGTTATATGAGCCATAAGATTAGTGTTGTGAAGTTCTTAGCCAAGTTGTCAAACATAAAGTTCGCTCGCGGGGAAATAAACGAATAAACGAACAGACTTGATTTGCAGAAAGAATAATTAAAACTCCAAATTTAGTAAGAAACTCGTTAAAAGTTGTGAAAGAACACCCACAACGCAGTAATGAGGGAGGTGCCCGTTTGATGTGAGAATGCATCCTGCTGTTTTACAACGCTCAAGACGAAGTTTTCCACTAACAAGGGGAGTTTGCGATTTATCCCTCCTAGATTGGAAGCAGATTTAAAATTTCAAAGTTAAAGATCAGAATCTCGTTTTTCACCTTTCAGAATTATGTATCTCAAAAACTGAAACTTAGAGAACCTTATCTTCCTCAGCGCTTTTAATGGTACTCATCTCATTCCACTGTAGACCTATCTTTGTAAATTCTTAAGATTTCACATCCTTACACTTTTAGGTCTCTGTATTGTCGTGTGCCAGGGTTTGGGGTAACCGGCACACGATACTCTGGAAGAGCGAGTTACTCTGTAATGTGTAAGTACAAGGTTTCGCAACCATAAGGTCCAAAAGCAGTCAATGGACTGTATTTCAATTGTTGCAAACTACAACGTTGTATATCAACGTTGAATGTCCACATTACAGAATTGTCTCTATTGACCAGGAACTCTCTATGCTTAAGGTTCGATAAACCTTTCACAGTACTTTGATCTCATGTACGAGACAACTGCTAAAGATCTTAAAAACGTTAATTAAAACAGGGGTAGTAAATTTTGCTCCCAAGTTGTGGGTGTGTGGTAGCTGTTTGCGCTCCCTTTCTGTCTGCTGTGCCTTATAATTTAAGCAAAAGTGGAGCAGGTACAAAAAGATATATAACCACTCTTCACACTATTAATACTATCTGCTAGTGTCCTTATTTTGGAGTTTCAACCCTTTACATAGGTCTATACAGCGTGAAAACTGTATTGAAGCCTATCGTATACAGTATAACGTTCTAATTCTTTATTTGGATTAAAATATTAGATAGATGATAAACTTTTCATTTGTTTCACATTTTTACAACTGTACACAAATGAAGTCATAAGGTGCACTCACAACCTCATTAATGATCCTTGAAAATAACTCTGTGGAATATATCCGAACGCGTTACTTTATTGTAAAAATTAACAATGAGCAAATATGAATTCATACATTAATAATCTACAAGCCTAGGTGTCTTATATTCAACAACAAAAAATGCTATATTACTTCATTACGACAGGAGCGGTCAGCCTGACCATTGTCGCAGTAACTATGCTGAAGCGCAGGTTACTGGAGGCGAGAAATGTTAACAGCCATATTATACTTCCGGCTGTTATGAATATGACTGTTACATAATAATAATATATTATAACTTTCCCTTGTTTTAAATATATAATGGGACCTTCATTTTATGAAAAAGATAAAGTGTCGCGACATTTATTTATGAAAGAAGGGTTAAAAGAAGGATTTTATTTTGCGAGTCGTTATGTTTGCGGAACGAACCCGTTAGGACGAGTGAAACAATCCTACGAGCAAAATAAAATCATTTTACACTATTTTTTAGATAATTGTCAATATTTATAGACAAGTTATAGATTATGAATTAGATTCTTATTACGTATTTCGTAACTGTGATGGTCAGTGTGGCTGTGATGATCATTTGTTTCTTCTTACAGTCAGCGATTTCTTATATTGTTTGGATTTAAACAGATGATTGTGTAGGAAGAATTTGTGAAGCAATTTTCTTCTTGTTTTCTACATAATTTTCTATAGGCTATAGCCCTCAGTAACCATAGCCTAACCAGAAATGTTTATTCTACAATTATTAGGGTCTATTACAAGTTGAAATGGTAACGCCTTGGGTGGAGGAAGTTAGAATAGGATGGATTACATGGTTTGTTATATTGTTCGGATTCATAACAGTTGATTGTGTTGGGAGAATTTTTGAAGTAGGAAATCCATGTTGGTCACCCTGGAGTGTTATAATCTTAGACCACACTGTGACATAATTTGACTGCCTAAAAAATAATTAATTCAAGGCATAAAGCATAATTGACCCCGCAATTTACTTTCACCTCAGGCTCCGCAAATCCCGGCTCTGTATGTATGCATTTAGAATAATGCTCTAAACTTGGCTACTCGATTAAAAATTGCATATTCGCCGTTATTTATTATGGACATATGATAACAATAATGAAAGACAAGATGCAAACATGCCAAAAATATCACTCTAATAAAAAAGTATCATTACTGAAAATTGAATATAAATATGTACTTTCCTATTTTCTGATAAGGAAATGTGAAGTTACGAAGAGTCGAATGTAGAATTTATTTAAACTTGTACATTTTTTAAGTTGATTTTCTCTTTCCATAGAAAGGAATTAACTGCCGGGCACGCGTTCACTAATTAATGGGGAGTCTGGAGCCAATAAATGGAAATAAAGCATTGTTTTTTTGCAGTCAGTCGCCAGCACTCAACATATTATTTAAAGAAATAAATTTCATGGAGTAAACAGCCTGCATGTGCACTGCAGGCCTGCCCTACCCCAACACAGCTGCATAGCAGGCCCCAGCTGAGCTTTACAAAAACGTTACACAGTTTTTTTCTTTCTGTCTTGTATATTGTACAAACCAGCACATGTCTGGCATAATCTATATCTAAAAACCGACTTATGTTGTACGAGATGCAGCTGACGATGAGGTGTATCTTTAATCAGCTGGTGAATCAAATAATAATCATTAAACCATATAATTTTTACAGCCTGCCTACTATCATGCTAGGTTCATTATTACCATCCACAGACCACATGATCAATAACTTCGAGACTTCCTAACTGGCACCTAGAGATATTCCGCGGACGGACTGACGGATAGACCACTGAGCGAGAGGATTTTTTATTACAATATCTATGTAACTCTTAAAAAGTACATGACTATACTATTAGCATATTTCTCAAATGTTATTACAGCCCTTAGAAACATATATTAAACATGTGTAACTACCGGTAGTCTTAAAGCGTTGTTTTCACACTGGTTAATTGGGGATTCTGTGTGTTTGAAATATCAGTTTAAATATTTTAATACATAAAAAATAGAATAATATGGAAGAAAGCTGAAGTGAAATTTTAGTAACCAACACAGGTCTACGGGCTTACACAGGGAGGTGAAGTTAAGAAAGTGGGGAGTGAAAAGAAAGTGTAGCACATACTGCAACTCAGAAGTACATAAGATGGGATGATGGTTTAATGGGCTCTCTCTCTCGTAGCCTAAAAGCAGGCTTGCAAAATCGTGGGGAGAAGAAAATGAAACCAAGGAGAAGATTAGACATATACTAGAATAAGAACTGCGTTAAACTACTCTTCTTGGGCCTTCATTTCTTGTATCACACAGAATAATGGAGTTTAAAATCATAGTCATGTAAAATATTCACAAGTGCAACTTCCGAGTTCTATCTTTGAATTTTAACCATAAGTGCACTATAATAAGCTACCCAGATTTTTTCTAAAATTATTGCGATTTCTTGCGTTACCATTTATTTATGATTTCCTTAATTTTATCTATCTCTTTAAGGGTAGATGGTGGCAGAAATCATCAAAGCATCACATTTTATTTCTTTATTTTTAAGTATATAATATCATTGGAGCGAATACCATGGCCAGATAAAGTTAATAATAGAGATGTGATAGGCAGAACGGGAGAACTAAGAGTTTTATTGGAAATCATTAGGTAGAGGAAAATAAATTGGATGGGTCATTGGCTAAGAAGAAATTGTTTGCTAAAGGATGTCATAGAAGGGATGATAAATGGGAAGAGATTTTGAGGAGAAGAAGATACCAGATGATAGACAGGGGTGCCCACCCCCCAAACTTCAAAACTCACCCCCGAACGTCATTGCTCACCCCCAAACCTGATTGGCTGTCGACAAGGGCGCCCATATGATATTTTCAAGGGGGATAATTTTTTTAATTAATTTATTTTTTGTCGCTTTAACTTCTTGGGCCACTTTGTAACATTATATTAATAATATAACCATTGCAACAATGACGTAGCCAGAAAATAATTACGGGGAGGGTCGAAAGTGCCGGGGGGTTTGAAATATCCCCTCAAAAAAGGAGTGGGGGTCCATCCCCAGAAAATTTTTAAATATTGAACTAATGAAAATAAAATTTTCGCTATTTTAGCACAGAAAAACTAGTTAGGAAATTTGTTTACCAGACTCTAAGACATGCCAATGTAAATAAGAAATCTTTACCTAAGTGGGGCTCCACCCCCGGAAAATTTTTTAATATTGAACTAATGAGAATCACAATTTACTTTATTTTAGCACTGAAAAACTAGTTAGGAAATTTGTTTACCATACTCTAAGACATGCCAATGTAAATAAGAAACCATTACCTAAGTGGGGATCCACCTCCGGAAAAATTTAAAAAAAAATCACTAATGAAAATCATATTTTACGCTATTTTAGCACTCAAAAACTAGCTAGAAAATTTGTTTACCATACTCTAAGACATGTCAATGTAAACAAGAAAAAGTTACCTAAATCGGGTGTCCCCGGAAAATTTTTAAATATTGAACTAATGAAAATCACATTTTACCCTATTTTAACACTGAAAAACTAATTAGCAAATTTGTTTATTAAACTCTAAGACATGGCAACTTAAAGAAGAAATTGTTACCTAAGTTATAATACTTATTACTATTTATAAGAAAAGTTTAATAACACATGGAACAGTGGATATAACTTAATAGGCCCACTCATTATGTTATGAAAAGAAAATAACTGCTATATCATATTTGACACACCAACAAATCTTGTTTAATTAAATAATTTTTTTTAAAATACAAACATAGAATGTTTAGGTTTTGACTTTTGGGGTCCAATCCCCCTGGACTCCCCTTTCCTAATCCACTGTGGATTCTGCTTCCATGTTGTCGACTTGGTAAAACTTCTGCAAATTTTTTATGTCTCAACTGACTTTCAAATAATTGTCTTAAAAGAAAAACACCTTACTATAATAATTATTAATATACATTTTTTCCTTGCGCCCCCCCTACCCCGCGTATGGGCGCCCAAGGCTGTCGAAATTCGTCATCTTTATCTTGAAGATTCTGCTTGGGATTTGCATCAATATACGGTTTCCATTTATCTTCGTCACTGCTTTTACTTTCAGTAATCTTGTATTTTATATCTAAATTATGTTTCAGTATATAGGGATGTTTCTTTCTGCAGTGATCTTGCCATTTGTCATGCCTAATAATGGCATTGCACAACAATTCTAAACACGTATATTTAAATTGCTGTTGTTTTTTCGGCATTTTCGAGATGCCGAAATGGACTGAAACCGGTTGCCGTAACCTCAAGTTTCAAATTAAGAATGCAGCATTGGTTATAGACAGATTTTTCCACACCTTCCCTCCCGTTCTTTATAAGGTGGCACGTGCAGTAAAATCACTTCCGAGAATAATATTATTCTTGCAGGCGGTATTGTACAAATACTGTAATAACCCAGTAAGAACTAATACTCCAATAATTCCTACCAACAATGATTCAGTTCTCAGTCGCCGCTATCGGCACAGAGTGACCGATTTCGTTGGCGCTGCAGTTGTTTATATACACAAGCAAATGCGTTTCGCTAATTTATTGACTATTCACTTCTAAAGAATTAGAAGAGACCTTTTGAAGTTAAAGCTTGACCGTTTTTATTTTTAACATATAAAACGCTAATTTTGCAACAATTTTCAACCCCCCCCCCCCCAGAAAATTCATAAAACGATAATATTTTGCCCCCCCCCAGAAATGTCAATGACGCAGTATGCGTCTTAACCCCCCCCCCTGTGGGCACCCCGTGATAGACAACATTAAAATAAATTGACTTTATGCAACACAAAAAGGAAGGGAACAGTAGAGAATGCTGAGTTCGCAGTGAAAGACCTGCCTCTGGGCTGAACACTTTGAATGAATGAATGAATGACCAATGGGAAGATTATCCCACAGTTTCATTTTAAAATTCAAACTACAAATTGTATAAAAACGGTCCTTTTCTTTTAGTTCCAGCTTAATCTGAGTAGATGGCACAACATGCTACATACCAGTTTACAGCTGAAATTGTTCTCTATCCAACGGTATGTTTAACATGTTTTTCACGGACATTGGTTTCATATCTACTGACTGAAATACGAAAAAAAGTTATCTATCACAAAAAACAATAATTTTCCAAATCTATATTTACAAAAATTATAAATTTCCGGGGTTCGAGAGGCACTGGACGCCTGTGGAACTGAGGTGGGAGGGCCCAGGTAAAATAATCAGTGGTTGGTAGCCTACGTCTGGAAGATGACGGGGCATGAAGGAGCTTCTCGAATAATAAGGTATTTTGCTCTTACTATACTTAAAAAAATGTATTCATTAAATTTTTGCATTTTGGATTTTTCTGATAGGCCTACTTAACATTTTCATGATTTAGGAATATGTTTCTCAGGAACTACTGGATGGATTTTGATGAAATTTTGCACACCTGTTTCTAGAAATAGCTTGCACGTTTAAGTGAACAGAATTTCAGTGTAAAGTATATAAAGAATATTATGATTGAAAAATCATGGATAATTCTGTAAACAAAAAAATGTTAAATTAAAAAAAATCACAAAGAATAATTGAATCAATGTGACAGAAAGTCATTGCACTTAAACGTGTCCCTATTAGAGTAGATCATTTTTCTGTGGAGAGAATAGAACATTTTTATTTGGATGTAGGAAAAATGTGTATGAAAAGATAGAAATGCGAAAAAAAATTCAAAATTTCACTACACCATTAATAAATCACTAAACAATTTGTAAAAATTATAAAAAGCAAAGAAAATCTTCCTAAATATATTCAGTATTTCAGTATGATATGTCCCAAATTTAGGAGATATGTCAGTGTAAATCTCACACCGTCTCCCCTTAAGACCCTTTCATTTGTGAACTATTATTAAACATTGAAATATATTGACTCCAAAATGAAAGGAAATCCCATAATAAAGGTAAAAGAAAACATTGCTCTTGACAGAACGTTTGTCTACATGCTTGTTATTATATCCAAGGTAATTGCGTTGACATTTCTGGCGTTAAAACGACGGAGTCATTGTTTGAGAAGGGAATAAAGCTGTTAGTGCCGTGTCTTAGACATATGAAACGTTAATTAAATCTATACTCTAACAGAGATGATCCCTGTCAACCTTTCCAATCATTTCATCCGTACCTATTTTCTCATAATTCCGGCTGGATAGGTTCGAAAAGATTAAAAAAAAAAAAAAAAAAAAACCTCTTTACTGCAAAATCAGATTTCTTTGCCTCTTACTTATAACGCACTAGCTTAAAAGACCCGGCGTCGCCCGGGTTTTGTATTTTGTAATTGGAAATTAGCTTATGAAGGATTTTCAATTTTAAATTCTAGGTCCTTATATAATAAATAAATAAATAAATAAATAAGCCCGTCACAATCCCTTATAGGGCAACGGCCTCGTACCATGGTAGGGCTGGCTCTGTTTTACTCTCCCAAGGTGAGCTATTTCCTTGGAGGGTTGGGTTTTTGCCTCGTGGTGGGTTAAGACCTATATATTAACAACACTTTCCTAGGACACTGTTTTCCTAATGAATTAAATGCTCTATCATTTGTTTTCAGTTCACTTTTCCTGTGACCTATCCTGAACATCTCGTTTCTGCCTCCTCCCTGAACTCTTCTTCCTTTCCTAGATCACTGTTTTCCTAATGATTTAAATGTTTTATCACTTGTTTCCAGTACACTCTTCCTTTGGCCTGTCTTGTCCATCTCATTCCTAACTCCTCCCTGAATTCGTCCTCCCATCTGCGTCGAGGTGTGCCTCTGCTTCTTTTACCCTTCCTCTGGTCCCAAACAGTTGTTGCATACGCCCATCTTTCTTGATTCATGGTCCTTATATAGGCATTTATAATTTGAAATAGGAAGAACGACTTATTACATTCAAACTATTCCCTCAGAAAACGCTTGATATAATTTTTTATGGCTCATAGAGGATCTAGAATTTTGCATCCCATCGCTTGTACAGTGCACAGCACGCCTGGTAGAGGTTTAAATAAGAAGAAACAGAAATTCCTGTAACATAAAATTGTAATATCGAGGCGGGAAATTTCCCACTCTTATGTTACCATAAAGCCGTTTTGGAGATGAAATTAAACAGAAAGCATTATCACTTTCATACTTTTCTCTCCAAAAACCTGCGATATAATATAATAATATACACATTACCATACCTCGTTTTGTTTTCTCTATGTCCAGGGTAGAGAAAGTTATGTGATTCCATTATTTTAGTGGATTTCATTCTGTAATATTTATTTATAACATGAATTATTTTGATAACTTCTCTTATTTGTCAAAAGTGCATTTCATTTGTTTTTTCCAAGCCCACCAGATACCATTTGGCAACAATATATTCTGTGATTTGGAATGGATAATTCTATGTAAAAAGGGATTAAATATTTTCAAAAACATTTAATTTTGGGCATTTAGAATCAGAATTTTTCAAAATCCTTTCTTAGTGAGCACCTACATTATGAAACGAAGGTACGGTCAAAATTCCAAGTCTCTACCTGTTATAGTTTAGGCTGTACGTTGATTCCTGTCATTCAGTCAATCAGTCAGTCAGTCATTCATTCAGTCAGTCAGGACAAAGCCTTTTATATATATAGAGAAGAGATAATGTGGAATCTGTGTGTTTCCTTTACACGAAAATGAGTAATATTTTCATAATTCAATGCTTAGGCCTAATTATACATCTTCTAGAAAATGGACTTCTTAAAAACAATAATTACGAATGGGGTGGTAGAATACGTTGTTGAGGACTGTTCAACTTACGGTGGTCATTATTATCTATCGTTATTAGCCTACGCTTTTAAAGTAGGAGTCGTCAATCAATACTGACAAGGATGATGCATTTAGTAATTAAAGGGAAATTAAAATATAAGAGTGCATTGCTATGTTGCACCTGAACTTAACCAGTCAATCAAAGAATTAAGAAAAAAACAAAGGGAAATCAAAACTTCCATCAATTTACCTACGATACCAAGCCAAGTAACGCGAAAGTGAAGTGTTCGAAAGACAATCGAATTGATACATTTATAATATTTGAAATGCTGATGTCAGTGTGCTACAGTGCTACACTGTCATCAAGAAGTCGCTCCGCAGCGCTTGTGCAGGCGAGAATCCGCTAAATAACGGAATTTAGTTGGCAGCGCTGGCGTAAGGTTAGAATGTTCTGCTACAATAATTTATGAAGTAAGAAACAAAATTAACATAAAGCTCGCCTATTTAATGATGCTGAAAATGTTTACCGTTTTCTTGAAGAGAAAAATTCAAGTGCTTCAATATATTTTTGAAAACTTTAATTATATGATGTAATTACTTTTTCCAGTTTTCGACTCAGCAATAGATAACAATAGTTAACATGGCCTACTCTGGTTTAACTACTACGAGCCTCAAACGAAAAGAAGGTAGGGAGAAATACAAACCATCGTATGGGTGGCGAACATAACCAGAGCTGCGGAAAGACTTATTGATGGCATGTAGTTTAAAACAATGAGCTTATTTTACACGCAATATTTTATTTGCGGTATTTTGAATATTTCGTTGCTATGAATATTGGAGATTAAATAGCATTTCAAATTCTGGGACAAGATTATATTATCATGATTGGGTTCGCCAAATATATGTCACTCACTAAAGAGCACCGCCGTCTCGAGAATTACACTGCCTGTCCTATGCTTTATTTTAACATGGAGTTCAGAGTATTGTTAAATTGCCTAATTTATCCAGTAGAGGCGACACAGTTCACACCCAGATTGCAGCAATCACTAATCAAAATAAGCATTAAACAGACACAGATACTTGTGTTATTTGTTTAGAACGTAATATTATTCCAGTATATGACACTTACCTTGAAATGGAATTTTGGAGCAATAATTAAAATAAATGTAAATTAATTAGACGCAATGATAGACTATATTATGAGCACCGCCGTCGAGAGGAGTAATACAGTTTAGAAGGCAGTGATTATGAGAATGCAGGATTGAAATTTACTTTTTACCTAAAAAAGGAAAGTGTTCCCTATTACAGGCCATGACGGCCCAGAGGATTCCAGGAGTTTAAGGCTCCCAGGTTTTAGACAATCGGAATTAAGGTGGTAAGGTTGCCTTCCTTACCCACCGGCCGCCTTTACCCCCAGGATTGTTTTTGGTACTCATTTCTGTTAGAGGCTGAGTCGACCCCAGGGTCATAGTACCACCAGAAGGATTATGAGAATTGAAAACTCCAATGACCTCATCGGGGATCGAACCCGCGACCTACCGGTTTGTAGCGCAGCTCCTCAACCACTATGCTACGGCATACTCCGTTACTTTTTCCCTACTTTATCTTTATTGTCATAGTAAGCTCTTACAAAAATTATCTTGGAATATGTAAGAATATAAACACAATGAAACGGGACGATGAAAATAATCTCAAGAAATAATGTCGGCAAAAGTAGCTACAATGAAATTAAACTACTGAGTTCCTAGAAAATGAAGATATATGTATACAGGAAGTTCTGAGAGAGAAGAGAATAAGAGCACAGAAGTTCCAAGAGAATGAAAACGGAATTCCTGGGAACGCCGAATAGTCTACCCCTCCATTTTTTGGAAACAAAAACATTCACTTAGCTCGTAAATTTGTAAGGCTTGACAGTAAGGATGATTAGTAGGAGGTTCGGATTGTCCCATAAAGCATTTTTCATCATTACTGTTCTCTTCATCTAATATTTCCACAGCGCATTTATCTCCTTCATAACACACAAACAGCAGCGAGCAGCGAGATCTGGTGGCAGGAGATGCTATTAACTGGCGCTGCCATATTAATGACTATTCAAAACAAGAGAAATATCCATCACATCTAATTATACGCTCCACATCAATCAGCTCTGCAATGTTCATGCCTGAATGAAATCCATGAATTAATTAAGTTCCAAATATATTTACAAATAAATATAAATTATGAAATTACGGTACATGTCTCGTGTTTCATACGCAATATCACCCCCAGGCTCTCTTCTAAAAGTGATATACACTGCATACACCGTTTCAAGCCTGTAATATCAGACCGTATTTTTTCCACAACAAAATAAAGCAAGTGATGGCGGTAAGAGTGTTAGAATCTTCCATGACTATCTGTCTGCCTCTGTTTATCTGTATGGGATGCCTAGCCAAATCTAATCCACGCAGAGATCTGAATTTTTTAAAATAGATGGACTGAGGGGTGTCCGATTGAGCCTCGAAGCCGGATTTTTAGTTTTTGTTTTCGTTCGCGAGTAATAAGCGAAAGAAAAAAATGCAGAAAACGTGACTTTTGGCGCTATCGTAGTAACAGTTTTGGCTTTTCATTTTCTTCGTGAACTTAATTGCAGATGGCCTTGCTCTGATATCATAACAACCGGAAAATAAAGTGCATTGCTGAAGTCGATATTTTTGCAACATAACACATCAACTAATTTGTTGATCGTTTCTATTTTGTTAGTCGTCTCTGTTTGATTAATATTTGTATAACATTACGACACGTAGGAATCTGATTTTGTTTCTACATAGGTGGACAGAAGGGGAATTTTGCTGGTTTTTTGGGGGCTTCTTCGTTTTAACTATTTATATTTACTACGTCAAAAATATAATTAAACATATAATTGTATTGTATAATTCACGAAATTTATGTAAAAACATGTCAGTGTTAATAAAATTATTTTTCTATTAGATAAATGATTTAAATAAAATATCTAGCAGTTGAGAAAATAATCGCGGGCACCTGCTTAGTGATGAGCAAATGCAAGACCAAGACCAAGACCACGGCGGTCTTGGTCTTGGTCTTGGTATTGCTCTCTCAGTCTTGGTCTTGGTCTTGCATAGGTAACCCTGGTCTTGTTCTTGGTCTCGGTCTTGCATCAGTGGTCTTGGTCTTGGTCTCGGTCTTGCATACTCGGTCTTGGTCTTGTTGCACGAGTCTTGCAGTATTCGTTTACGCATCTTACTGTGATCGATGGCGTTTAGATGATTTAAAGTTACACCGATTACATTTGTTATTGCTTGCGAAAGTAACGAAAGCTAATTGCTTTTAGTTCCTTTGACCATGTAAACAGTAATGTGACGTCACACTGTTTGCCGAAACGTCCATGGTGATATAAGCTAGAACAGTAAACTTTGAGTGTAAATTTAAATATTCTCTGTTATCCTATTGCCGAACTTTAAACCCAAAATCAACGAGATGCTACACACTATTTGAGAGTGTAAAATTATGAATATTATATTGTAAAGTTTCAAATTGATCGGCTGTGGAGACAAGAAGTAATATTAACAGGATGTGTATGAAATGTTTAAAAGATTTCCGCATAGGAGAGAGGTTCTATCTGACCTGTTTAAAACTGTATAATATAGTAACAAAACATAACGGCATTGAAGCAGATGCTTTAGAAATTGTGCAATCTATAGAAATCACACAATGTCCATTCGAAATCCAAACCCATAGGTTACAATAAATAATATTTCTCTTTCCATATACCCTAGTTAAAATATATAACACATTGTGAACAGATCATTTCTGGACTTTAAAGATTTCCGCTACCCCCCCCCCATAAATTACTTTCTCCTTGCTTTCAAGTTTCGGGCCTTCAACTAATTGGGTCATAAATAATCATAAATATTCTTCATGCAAGCAAATATTTCTAGACCAGGCATTTTCTACTTTAGTATCTTTTCCCATTCGATATGCATCCTTAATATGAATCAGCAGCAAGAACTTAAACACCGCCGACGTTATGTGTCAATAACAAAATTGTAGTAGTAAAAAAAGGTTGTCAGTGGATGTCCTACCTATCATCAGCAAAATGTAGGCCTGTATAGCTACAGTTCAATCAGATACGTAAATGTAAAGTAATAACTAGCAAATACCCATCAAATAAGTTCCTGTTTTAATTATTCTACGGTTTAATTGTGTTTTATTGAATAATTGTGAAGAATACCGGGCGTATAACTTGATTTTTTCAGACTTCACTTTATTTTGAAATGTTCTGCAAGGAGAATGGAATGAGCTGAATAGCTATGTTATATTTGGTCAAGTAGACAGAAAGATTCTATATGTGAGAGTAGGCTATGAATATTAATGATAGGTGTAAAAAAGGATATCATCGTTAATGAAATAGGCTACTGAGCATGTTAATGGGCGTTTTAAGTTACGCGGGCTACTGTTTAAAGTTTCAAATCCTCAGTCATAGGCCGCCCCCTGGCTGAGTGGTTAGACCGCTCGCCCTCCACCGCTAGGACCCGGGATCGTATCTCGATGGATCCACGTGGAATTTGTGGTGGACAAAGTGAGGTCGGGGCAGGCTTTCTCGGGGTGCTCCGGTTTCCCCTGCCATATATCATTCCATCGTTGCTCTATTCATCATAGTATGACCATTTGGTTGTAATAAAGAATTATTATAAATCCTCAGTCATAGCTTTCTTTTAACCCAGTGAGTGGTTAGAAAAACTAGTTATTAAATAACTGTATGACAGAATTTTTAAGTTTTATTGATAAATTATGTGGTCAGTATTTATATTGTACGCAAAATGAAATTTCATATATATGGCTTAGGGCCTTTGTTACATCTGTTTGTCTTTCGTACCATAATACTAGAGAACTATTGCAATTAAACATTTTAAAAATGAATATGGAATGTTTATCTTGAATTTAATTACCACCAATTGAAGGAACTAGCTGTATGGAATACCATTCAGGGAAATCCGTCAGATTAATTGTAAGTTTTCATTGGAGTAATTTGTTTTAACGTAGTGGTGAGAGAGGTTTTATACGGATTTCACCATGTATTATTTGAATGGTGCACTCGTTTTTGGATACGGACAGCGCCACGCACCGGATCTGCTCTCATTGCTTACCGCACGATGAGGCAACCTCTACAATATAGGCCTTCCAGCCTTGGGACTACCCCGGCTAGCGACTCTGCGGCGCCTTTGAGTAGCGGTCGCTGGCTCGCTGCATACACAACGGGGCTATATACAACTTTTTCAAGCAGCAAGACTGCAAGAGTCTTGCAGTTAGGTCTTGTTCTTGCTAGAGTCTTGCAGGGTTGGTCTTGGTCTTGGTCTCGATCTTGCATGGCCGGTCTTGATCTTGGTCTTGCTAACGCTGATGCGGTCTTGGTCTTGGTCTCGGTCTTGCATTTTCTGCAAGACCAAGACCAAGACTGCAAGACCAAGACTGGTCTCGCTCATCACTACACCTGCTAGTTGTATAATATGAACATATAATGTTAGGATGAAGCTGCACCCATACCCCTACAAACAAGTCTCCTTTGACCATCAGTGAGTTAACCAGTTGCATCACCCCATAACCCCATTCAAGTCTACATTAACAATCGCAGCGCCTACTGAAAGTCCTGGTAGACGAAGGAACTAAAGCTAAAACAACCGATAATTTTTACTAATATTTCCCTTTCAAGGGTATGAAGTAATGTAACTAGACATCTCAATTTGCATAACCTATCTGCCTACATAATACATTTCTGCCGATTTCCTTTTAATATTCAATTAGGCCTACAAAGTTTAACATTTATAACTATGCCTACGTAGTTCATGGTGGAAATACTAAAGACAAATAATGAAATAGAGAGAAAAATATAAATGAAGGAATGAATTCATAACCTCGCAATAATAATGCAGTCTCTTCCATGTGGGCTATACTCTAAATACCCATAAGGAAGGTACTCCTCTGGGTCGCGAGCGACCCCTGGGGATCCCGTAAGGGGATATTCACAGCGGATTTGTTACCGGGGTGCGCCAGTCCCCTACCTACTTAAACCTAAGGACACATACACACACCCAGTCCTGAACCCGGGAAAGAAATTTTTCACTACTGAAAAATCCCCAACCCGGCCGGGAATCGAACCCGGGCCGCCGGAGTGGAAGGCAGGAGCGCTACCGACTCACCCACGGCGGCGGACCTAAATACCCATAGATACTACAAATAAAATCCAACTTACATTATAAGATGCACTGGAAAGGTGTACAGTTTAGATGGCCTTACCTGTAAAAAAGAAAATTTACACTATTAGAAACAATTGTTATGAACGATCTATTTTACATTTGTATTAGGGTTGTTCACGATCTTACAGGAATATTGTACAATGTGTTTATAAAGTCACTTATCATTTTCCACTTAAACTCGTTTTTACAAACTATAAACAACATGAACATACATTTAGACATTTTGAACACAAATTCAATACATTTCAACGCCATGACCCTGCAAATCCTCTGTAGCCCGAAACACCCTTGCTAACATATCTGGCGTTATCTGTTCCGCAGCGGCATAAATGAGTGTTTTCAATTATTCAAGACCAGTGATTTTCACCTGATACACCTTGGACTTGATAAAGCCCCAGGCGAAAAAGTCAATTGGGATCAAATTGGGCGAACGGGGAGCCCAATCACAAAACCAAAAGTGTATGGACCCTACAATGTTTGCTGAGCGAACAGTAACTGGTACCACCTACCTTGACTTACTGACTTTGGAGCCAAAGTTGATACAAGATGGCATTTTGGAATCTGTAGTCTACCAACAAGACGGAGCACCTCCCCATTTTGCTAGAACTGTCCGGGACTACCTGAATGACACTTTTCCTGGGAGATGGATTGGCCGTGCATCGCCCGATTTGACCCCACTTTTTCACCTGGGGCTTTATCAAGTCCAAGGTGTATCAAGTGAAAATCACTGGTCTTAAAGAATTTAAAAACCGCATTTATGCTGCTGCGGAACAGATAACTCCAGATATGGTAGGAAGGGTGTTTCGGGCTACAGAGGAACGATGGGATTTGTGCTTAGATTTGGAGGGTCATCACGTTGAAATGTATTGAATTTGTGTTCAAAATGTCTAAATGTATGTTCATGTTGTTTACATTCTATAAAAACGTGATTTAGTGGGATATGGTAAGTGACTTTATAAACACCCTGTATAAGGGAAAATTCACGTCCAAATACCAGTAATTAACAAAGGCATGAGCTTCTTTTTGAAGACGAAGAAGAAGAAGGAAAACAGATAATATATAAACAGAATTAAGCATAAAACAAAAATAACAAACTTAGGCCGAAATCTGGTCACCAAATGCACCGTGTACGGGAAAAATATATTTATACATCTGAGAAACTAATATATTTATTGTTTTATTCTAAATTCAAGCTTAATATGAGCGTCATTTGTGGCGAGAGAATCTCTGGAGTCACAAGTCCTTCAATGGATAATGAATAAGCGTCGTAATTTTGCCAAGTCTGCCACAGTTACATGATGAAACACTCGATTCTTGGCAAGTCTCCGCAACAACAAAAAAAGTTTACTAGTGGCATAAAGTACGGCGATATTGGTGGCCATGGTGTAGGTCTGCCTGGGCCGATCCAGGAGTCAAGAATCTTCTCATCAAGAGAGGTAAGCACGATGTTGGAGTAGTGAGAAGGGGCTCCAGTGAGACTTATTTTTTCCTTCGGCGAGCCTACAATTAATGCTACCACCTATCTGATGTGCTGGAGAAGTATGCCTTTCCGCAGATACCACCAGAAACTATTTTCCATCAGGGTGTAGCTCCTCCAACATCGTATGCATCTCACTTGATTAGAAGTTCCTTGACTCCTGGCTTGCCCAAAGCGGACCTGCGCCATGACCACAAAGATCGCCGAACTTGAACTCAATATAATTCTTTTCGTGGAAATTTGTCAAGGATCGAGTGTATCATCATGCATCTGTGGCAGAATTTGGAAAATTTACGACGCCGAATCACTGAAGCGATAAGACTTGTGACTCCAGAGATGTACTCATGCGTTTGGCAGGAGGTTGATACAACCCATGCCACAAATGGCGCTCATATTCAGTTTGAATAGAGAGTAAACAAAACCTTTGAGTTTCTTTTTATGAGTGTGAAAGTCCCAAATAAAAAAAATTGTTAGTTTCTGAGATATAATTAAATATTTTTCACTAGGTTTTCCCCGGAGACAGTGGACATTTTTTATGAGTAACTTAAGCCTTGGATATGAACTCAAGTTATGTGAATTATTGCAGTTCACAGATTGCAAGAAGGAAAAAGGGAGCGATAATAACATTGGCTTTTCTTGTAAAACTGTAGGTCAAAACCCCTGTTGCTCTTTTTTTCATTTTAATGTATTTTTATTCTAATATTACCAACAAAATGTTAGAGCCTTAGATTGTAATGATATGGAGTTCGAAATATTTGGATATTTGCTGTAACATCTTTTTGCATTTGTTTTCATGGTTTTACTATAGTAGTTCAAATTATGTTTACGAAGAAATAAATGCAAAAAAAAAAAAAAAAAAAGAATATTTATTTCTTAATTCTTCAATAGAAAGATTTTATGAAGAAATATTTACAATGAGAAAATATATTTAAATATATTTAAATAATGATAATAAAACGGATTTTTAAATGATTATTTACGTTCCTTGTATAAAAAGGCATGCTAAAGGATTATTATTACACTTGAACTCGAATCGCATAAAAAATCGCATAATATAGTTATAATAGTAATAATAGTAATAATATAATTCAATAATGCCTACTGAATGTCAGTTAGATTCCCCTAGATGAGAACAATTATTCTTTCAAGATTTAAAGTCAAAGATCAAATGTTTAAGTACCGTATGCAAACAACCAAATAAATACCCGTACATTTCAATTATACGAGATGCTCAGGTTCAAATGAGCTCGGCTGTTGTAAGTTAATCGAGGTTCTACTGTGTATTGATTGCGCAAGATGAATTAAAACTTCAAAATAGTCAACCATTCTTAGAAAGCTTTTTTGAAAACACACTAGCAATTCTTCTCAATGTAAAAAGTTATAAAACAGGTCTAAGTAAAACTATTATGTGGATTTTCCCACCAAAAATTGAATATTTTAGTTAATGTCTCACTAATCACTCATCCGGGGAGGCCCTCCATGTCCTTGTCTGGTCAAAAAAGTATGTATGTGATCCAAAGATAATCCCTCTCCCGACAGGTCGCGGCCCTGTAAGGCCCGGGCGGCTTGGGTCGCTTAAATCCTAAAAGGGAGAGGTGAAACTACGAGAAAGAAAGAAAGAAAGAATGTCTCACTAATTATAGAACGATTACATATGCTCAAATGAGCTTGTCATTTTAATTAATTATAATTATATTAGATTAAAAAAGCATAAACATTAGCACGTGGATTTTAAAGGAGTATACTTTTTGATGGGAGAACTGATTTCAAAGGGGGCACGCAAAACATTTAGCCAGACGGCATATCTATAATGAAATAAAAGTTCGAGCACGTTTGATCGAAAGTTTATATGGATAATCAAATATTTACTTCATAGCCAACTGATCGTCAGTAACATCTTTAGAGGAAACAAAATTCCAAACTTTCTCTACTGTAGAGAAATGAAGTGCCTATTTTTAGTATTGGTTACTTCTAGTGTCATCACAGCCACAGTTTCCCGTGAAATCTTTGAATTTAAGAAATATCACTACTACGCAATTGAAAGTGTGAAAAACAGTTGTCTGGATAAATCCTGCTATATATTAATTAATTTCGTATAAGGAATAACATACTCATTATAAGAACACAGGGTTACATAATTTCAATAAAGGATTCTAAAGCATAGTTCAGCTACAATTTCATATAAGCCCAGGCATATATTTTATTGATTCCAGCAGCGGAGGAGCATATGGTAATGTGGATGTTAAAAGAGCACTCTGGATAAATCTTTACAGCTCTACAGACAAAAGACTGCCGAATCCAATAATCGCTGCCACACATGCACGACGACCGTTTCACAACGCTTATCATAGGCAAGTCCGAGAGTTTTAATGTAATTAAACTCCGGTGGGGGGGGGTCCTCACTCTCTCTGATGCTCACCAACCCTTTCCCTGATTTGGGGTCAGGGGAGTTTTCATATACAAATAGATTGAATAGATTAGCCGCAGTGTGCTTTCGCTTCTGGCAACTGTGAGAAAGGAAACAGCATGCGGCTCCCTCTCTAGTCGTTCAAAATTATGTAAATCCCCTCACATTTACATGCATCGTTCATTTCTTCACTCGGTCCTGCGATAAACATTTTTATTGAGTGGACGCCATGTGTGATGGAAGTACTCAAGCCATTTAGAAACAGCGATATCAAGCACAACCTGCAGTGGCCTAGTGGCAATGGATCTTTGCTCTTGTTCTTCGGGAAGCATGACTGAACATCTTAAAATGATCTCAACTCTTTGTGAAAAACATACAGTCTATTTCATGGAAACTTCTATCGAGTCGTTGGTTGCTTATTAAATGCTTGCTGAATAATTTATATTCCCAAATTATCGCGAAAAGAACGTCAAGAATGTAAACATTTGAGGGTAAGTTTTATCAGAAATTTACAGTATTTTTCATCCACGTTCGTAGATTTCGTCTATTGCTTGTTTCAAAATGGTTGCTGTGTCCAGGTAGGTGCACTGAGAATGTTGTAAAGTAATTTGTCCACGGTTTTATTGCTTGAAATATTTCTGTAGAATTCATGTACCGGTAATACAACAAGACGACTTCAGATGTTGTGCTGATCTTCTTCAGATTAATTCAGAATTGTTTGCGGATACACTTTCTGTTTGGATTTATTTTCAGGTTTGGCACAGTATCACTTCTTTCCCAGTAGAGGCTGTAGAGTAGAATTACTTCCACAAAGTCTCTGGGTTTTTACGTATATACCTTAGGAGCGAGTCTCACCGTTCCTAGAGCTCCTGCCTAGGGGAGGTAGCTGCACCCTGATTGGCTCAGCTCTCCTATCCCACTCCACGTGTTGTCTGTCTCTCTCGCTGCGGCATTATCCCTCCACTCAACTATTACAGTATTTTCTACGACTGGCGACATGCTGCATGATATTCACTCTATGCTCAACAGCAGCTCACTGATCTTACGCGCAGCGAATCCGCGCAAGACGTAACGAGAAGCTCGCTGGCTGGGTTAGTCTTCAAGGCCACAGACTTTGTGGGAGTAATTCTACTCTAACTTATATACAGTATGATTTCATACACAATCTACAGTATTATTTTGTAAACAATCATATTAATGTATGTATTATGCTACGTAAGAACTGTGATTGTTTTGGCAATTTATGTGATTATTTTTCACAGCTTCCAGAACCTATTAGTACTTTCTCAGCTTCTCAAATGTCTCTAGCACTTACTCCGCACTAGTATCTTGTTCAGTCTACAGGGTTTGTTCAGTTTCAGAAAATGTGTTCTCAACTGTATTGATTTTCACATTAGCATCATACTGCAATGTTGAAAAGAGCCGGTCTCCTTAGCCATGGTAAATAAGGCATGCTGCTTTGGAGCCGCGGTGAAGGAGACTGTGGGTTCGTGTCCCACCTCGGACATGGGTGTTTGTGTGTTACAGAAAACAAGGCAAACAAACAGTAAAACAAGATAAAAACGTTCAGGAAAATTGGGCTATGGAAAGCTAAATTAAAAAAAACGAGTGATATTTGACCCTGCAACTGCTGAAAGCCTTCTCTCAATTCTAGCAGCGTTCCTATCTTCTGCATTGCGTTATGGATTGGGTACAAATTTCATAACCAAAACTATGCATTAGTTATTTGAACGTTTGGAAAAATCTTTCGCCCTTATAACTGGCCAGCATTTGTTTTATACGTAAGGCAAGAAAATATACAGTTAGAAATTGGATCAAACCACAGCACGGCTACAAGATAAGCATGCTGTCCTTGCGCTTACAACGTACCACAGCTGAGCATTTTTTGTTTGTTTGCTACCCACAGCCGTTTTAAACATATAGACCCTATAATCACGTTCCTCCTTTATTAATAACCCACACACTGAGCCCGAAGTGCAGAAGAAAATTTGAAAAGTAAACTCTGCAGAAGAGGAAAAAATGTGATGTTTACAAGCTATAACTGGATTATGCAGGCCGGACTTCCACAGAAACATCAAATTACATTAAGACCCTCCTTTCGATTAATCTCTTGCTTCGTTTTTTCCTCCTCTCCCTTCAGCTCGGCCCAGCACAGCGGGGGGAGGAATCCATACAACTGGTGTTTCTAAAGCTTTGGAAACCCGTGTGCTTTAGATGAGATTAGTTATTGGGTATTCAATAAATCCGCACCAGTTCCTCGCTCCATCTTCATGTAACACTCGCACACAGAGATACCGTTCATGTGGCCTGCACTTGTTGCTGACAACCGGCTTCCTCTTATCCTTGTAATGTAGGGATTAAACAGTCTTACAGTAATTCAAAGCATTCACACTTAAAAGTGCTGTTAATAATGTTAATTCTGTACAAAAGGATGAAGTTAGATAAGCTTAGGTAGGAAAATACCAAAGTAGTTAGCTTACATGATCGCCAAATAATGCTGTTAAATCATACCCATGGTAACAGCTGAAGTAGTGTGAAGCGTTGCCAAATGTCATCGTTAATGCCACGAGTAACTTGGAAATCGCGGATAAATTCAAGAGCGGCAAAATCGTGTATGAATTCCAATACACGAGTTACATTTACAATGACTATTTAACGAATAATATAATTAATATAGTATATTGGAATTTAATTATTTGAACAGCATTTAAGAATGACACAGTATTTTTAAAAGGCATTCATAATATATAATCAATCAGTGTGGATACTTTTTCTGAACAAAACACGATCAAACCAATATTTAACCAAACCAATAAACCAAACCGATAGTTAATATCAATAGTTAATAAACCAATAGTGGAAACCAATAGTTAATAAACATCCATTTTCAAGTATTATATGCTGAAATATTGAAGATATCTTGCTTAAAACAATTATATTACTGTTATTGTTCCTAGCGATGCATACTGATTAAGTACTGTTTCTTGAAAGACACTAGGAACGGATGTATTTAATTCATTCTGTCGAGTTTTTGTCTTTATAATGTGATCACAAATGCCAACGTTGCTAAACAATGAAATACATTCATCGTAAAATACTATAATGCTGATTTCTGCAATTTACTTTCTTTCCCAAATAAATCTTAATGTACCGCGACAATGGTAACGTATGGATAAGTCACTGCCTAGAGATTCTCCAACGCGATTAGAAATATACAAAAGAGGTGTCTATCACTTTTGTAAGTGATAAAGGAAATTTCGATAAAGACTGAGTACATGATTGACTGATTTCAGGCTCAACTAATGTTACAATACAGATATGTAAGCTTTCATGAACCACAGATTATGGTCTCTGTTGGACATTACATGAGAATTTTATAGGAGAAAAATTCCTCCGACACTGGGACTTGAACCCAGGACCTTTGGCTGCTCGCGCCAATGCTCTACCAACTGAGCTAAGCCGGAGTTCAATTCACAGCGCCAGATGGAACTTCTCTCCCAGTGTCGGAGGAATTTTTCTCCTATAAAATTCTCATGTAATGTCCAACAGAGACAATAATCTGTGGTTCATGAAAGCTTACATATCTGTCTTGTATGTTAACTGTACAATAACAGTGGGAGCCCGGTCACAAAAATCACTAATTAGTGTGCCTCACAGTACTGCATATGACATAACCTGTCTGTCTGTGAGGTAGACCATTAGGGCAATTAGTCATAGGAGAGAAGTTCCATCTGGCGCTGTGAATTGAACTCCGGCTTAGCTCAGTTGGTAGAGCATTGGCGCGAACAGCCAAAGGTCCTGGGTTCAAGTCCCAGTGTCGGAGGAATTTTTCTCCTATAAAATTCTCATTTTCTAATGTTACAATGTTATAATGTTACAATGCCTATGATGTTATTGGCCCAAACTGAAAGAAAGGCATAGGCCCTATGAGCTAAATACGGTAGTCAAAACAATAAGTTACTGCAGTACAACTTTATTTCATAACTAAAGTAATTCGCCTAAAACACTTTAGAGGTTAATATCTCTTCCTTCAAACTTCGTGTAATATTTCTTCGATTGACTCGACTATTTATTACAGCAGGACTCTTTAGGGGGAACCACACTTTAGTAGTATTAAAATCTTTAGAGAAAGATTTATTCTGGATGGGAATCGAACCTGGGTTTTCAGATTATCCACGTATGCTGACAGCGAGATCACTAAGATCTCGATGACCGTATGCATGTTCATTTCAAATATTCCTATAGGCTCCTGACTAGATTCTTGCTGCACCGACCACTGGCTCACTACTGTGATAATAATATACAGTATATTATTTTGATATAAAGGACAGTCAATATTAGTGAATTATGCAAGAAGCCTATAATAGCATTTATTAAGATACGTTGCTCGTTTCATAATTTTCATATGAGCATCTTAGTTACCATTATAGGCCAGTTGCATAGACTTTTTGTTCGACCATCATTAATCTAAATTTAGAATTTTGAGATTTTAGATTCACTTAAACAAACGGCAACAAGCCTACCATGCCCTTCGCGTCAGCTGATTATCGTAGTTCTTGTCTTCTACGAGAGATGGCGGCTGTGGCAGGTCATTGCGTCGGTCAATTCGAAGCTACCTTAAGGTTGGTTTCTTGAAACCAACGGATTTTGACAACACGAACTGACTGGAGAGATTGACGATCCGGGGACCTTAAACCCTCCACCCTCATGAGCATTAGTGAAAATGCTCATAATCCGGAACAATTTAACATGTTTTTTTATTCTTCTTTAATACTTCAGAATTATTCATGCGTAAATGATCATGACACATTTACACGGCTATTATTGTGCATTTTTATGATAATAATATTGCATATACTGGCTAAGAATGAGTTTCTCTATAGTTAATCAATTTTGATGAAGGAATGTAAGATAAGTAGTAATCTTTTCATAACAAAGCAGGATGTAAACATACTAAATTGATCTGAGTATAGGAAATAATAAACACTTAAATTATATGGAACGTGCATTAGTCAATAGCATCTTTGTGTTCGACGACATGCTAATCATTTATTACCATTATGTCATTATCTTTATTGTTTTTCTTAAAAGATGCTATACAACTTAGATATTCGCTTATAATTAAAGTTTCAAACAGAGTCAGAAAGCGCTGCGCTACAAACCGGAAGGTCGCGGGTTTGATTCCCGATGAGGTCGTTGAGATTTTTCAATTGGCCTAATCCTTCAGGTGGCACTATGGCCCTGGGGTCAACTCAGCCCCTAACAGAAATGAGTACCAGGAGCAATCCTGGGGGTAAAGGCGGCCGGTGCGTAAGGCTGACAACCTTACCACCTTCATGTGCCGAATGTTCAAAATCTGGGAGCTTCAACCTCCTGGAACCCTCTGGGCCTCCATGGCCTGAATAGGGATAACTTTTTACAGAGTCAGAAACAGAAAAGAAAGTTTATAAGGATTTTTGAAGTGAAAATTGTAGCTGTATTAGTTTTGAAATCTTATGTCTCAGTAATGCTAATTCCATAAAGCTTATTATGGAGAATCATTGAACATTTTGAGGTTTCGAAACAGTGTATATTTACCCAGAAAACTTACAAGCTTAGAATGAAACGATCAGAATCAATATAATGTAATAACTTCAAATCATTAAAAGAAGTAGGCTAATTAATTTTTCGAAATTTATGTAACCTATAAAAATAATTATGTTCTAAAGGTTCCAGGAGAATGAAGCACCCGGATTTTTATACATTCTGTACATAAAGGATTTCCCATGGTACTCATTTCTGTTGAAGGCTGAGTCTACCCCACGGCCATAGTGCCGCCAGAAGGATTAGGTCTATTGAACAATCACATCTCATCGGGATCGAACCTGCGACTTTTCGGTTTAGAGCGGGTGCCTCAACCAAGTGCGACACGGCGTAATCCCCCTCCCCCGTTTTCAATCAGAGTAACAAAAATGCGTTGGTGTGTTAGCAAGAAGTAGGATAAATGCAGAGCCGGCTCTAGGTATTTCGGCGTCCTAGGCGAGAAATAATTTTGACGCTCTCCTGCTATGTCAATTATTCCATTTATTATCATCTGATTAAACATAGAAGTTCACGTTGTCTATGGTAAGTGGTTAAATAACAATGATGTGAATTGTCCTAATTTGAGAAAGGCTTGCATTTATGAAGACGTTATCTTATAACATATGAAGATAGTATATGGATTAAAAATCTCATTTAAATGATTATACCTTTTATGTTTACATTAAAGAAACAAGAAACTACACCATAGATGAGGTCTTTTTTCCAGGAGGCAGAAATAAAAAAAAAATGCTTAAAATCCGAATGGTACTTTTCTTGCTTTAATTTTGGTAAACTCGTTGACACAATGTACTGATTTATTTTTATAATTTGTTATCCGTATAATTTGCACTCTAATTTTCTTTTAAATTTTAATGTCGAGTTGGAAGTTCCAGCTTTTTTAAATCTAAATGTTGCCACCCCTAAATGTTTATAACAATTTCCCGCCCTAGGCGGCTGCCTAGTTCGCCTATATGGACGAGCCGGTGATGGATAAATGCATGTCGAGTTTAAGAGGGAAGAGGAGCAAGTAAAATTGAACACATGCACCAGAAAGGAAATTTACATGTAAGAAAAGTTAATGGAAGTGCAATTACTACAGAAAGGGAAACGCAGAAGAGAACTTGGAATTACAAATGACATTAGAATCACTAGCAGGTTGGAATCCAATCTAGAGAGAACTGATTATTATCTAAACTGATGAAGTTCGCAGTCGCAGGCCAGATAGGCGCGGGGAAGTAACGGTTATTATTCAATCGGCGCGCCGAGGCATTCACGCAGCGTTTTGAACTGAAAAACTCTTAAAAATGATGTTACTGCAAACAGTTTCCGATTCGGTGAGCAAGCCTTCCTCCTGCTCGGAAACTTCATAACTCTTGGACTGACACAAAAGTTGCAAACCAGCATATCAAGTTTCTTTTTTGGAATTCTCCCATGTGCTTCCCCATTACGCAGGAGCCAGGATTTTTCCATTCCCTGCCAGCGTAACACATGCAGACTTTCCTTCTACGAGAAGCACAACTCAAAACTTGAAAATTTCTCAACGTATTCCGCTTGCTTTCTCCTCAAGGTGCCAAAACAAGCAACTCGATTCATTATTCAAGAAGACAAAAGACCTGTACGAGGTTTATTACAAAAAGAGAGAATAATTATTTTACCTTCAACTTAACCTCTGAATGTTTTGACATTCATGGAGGAATAACAAGTGTAGGGACCCATTCACATTGAAAATTAACCGTAAACGCAACATAAAGTTCAAAGTTAGTAGTCGTGTTTCTTAATGGAACCATTCATAATGCATACTTAAACTTTTAAACATAACTTAAGGGGAGAAAGTACCTAAAATGAGTCAAAATACCATTATTTATTTTATTGCTTAATGTCATAGTTTGAAGTGTGCTTCATGGAAATATGTTGAACATGTTGAACCACAAGCCTATTTGAAGATCTTAATGACTGCTTATTGATAGACTACAGGTATCTAGGTCTACCATCTACCTACACGTCTATTATAGGCATATTTTGTCCTATTCTATGTTAAATGTAGGCCTAAATGTGTATTCCTCTTTATGTAGCTCTTGACAATTAAATATAAAATTGAATTGAATTGAATTTACGTTAGATAATTCAAGCCCTGTGGTGAATGGTGAATCAATAACTATAACGTATGACATTTTAAAGTAGTTTTCCCGTAATTTATATTTTTAAAGCCTTGTGTATATTTTCTCTGAAACACTTCATCCCAGAACTTTGAAACTTTTATAGTCTTTTTATATGTTGCATTAGCAGGAATTGACATTTCAAGACTTAAGACTATTGATAAGATTTTTTATTTCTAAAATTTACCAAAGTAAGGGTAATTATTAAAAAATTCTAGACACTACATGTTAATTCTTAAAGAATGCCACTTTATTGCTAAGGAGTGGAACAAATTTCATTTGTCGACAATTTACAGTTATTGAGAAAAGGCACACTTAAATTTAAGATGAGGCAGATAGATGGTAGGGTAAGGTGGTACATTTTCGAACATGGTACAATTCTGAACGGACTAAGATTTTTATCCACTTTTGGGTCTCAAATTTCAGCCAACCTGTTTTTAATTATATAGCGTCCATACTGATTGTCTTGTTGACCTGTATCCGTGAGAATGATGTTTTGAGTTGTCTCATTCGGCCATAAAAAATTATTTTCCAATCGAAGGTACGAACTCCATGCTTGAAAAATGGCACGTTATAAAATTGCTTATAATTCCACGTTGTGTTACTGGAATATATTTTTGAGGACCAATTTTTAACTCATACCAACAAATAGCGTAGTCTTTAATACGTAAGTCATTGGCACAACAATGGTCATTCGTGAGCGGAATTTCAACAATGTAGTCATTTACAAAAACTAGCTCGAGGTACAAATACGAACAAATTTTAGGTACAATTTCGAACAGTACTTTAACCCGCTATCGCTCGCGTAAGTCTTGCATGGAAAAGCTGTTTTGCCATCATAGCATTCTGCATGTTTATTATTATTAACTGTGCTAGTCAAATATAAAATGATGACATTCATACATCTTTCAACAGTGGTATTATTTTAACAAAGATTTATTAACTACACTTCCTCTGGATTGTTATTACATCTCAGAAATTTATGCAGTATAGAATAGCATACAGAAATCGTTCTGGAGTTGTTAAGTATTTTTATTATTGCTCTTGATATTATGACAGACCCGCCTGCATGGTCTAGTGGTTGCTGACTACGGACCCGCAAGTCTGGGTTCGAACCCAGTACCTCCTCGGATTTTTTTGAGGTAGGGCGCATTCAGCCTCCTGACACCAACCGAAGAGCTAATTCATAAAGAAGTAGCGGCACAAGTTCAGTAAGCTATCAATAACTGTCGTAGGAATCGGCATGCTGACCACATGCCCCAATCCTGTCATCTACCTATTCAAAACGTGACACTTCATTATTACGCTCATATTATTGATAAATAATAATAATAAAGTATAATATATGGAAGAAAGCAGTTCGTTCGTTGAAAATGCCACTGTCCGAAATAGTACCCACTGGTGTTTAGAATTGTACCTACTGCGGTACATTTTCGAACGATATTATGGAAATGAAAGATTGATTGCCATGACCAATTTTACAGCTGTTTGACTTTCATATTTTTGTGAAGGGTCAACTACATTGCCAACTTTGTGATTACAATACAGTTGAACTTGTCTTACGTTTATTGTGTTCATAAAATAATAATATTTGTTAAGTGTTCGAAAATGCACCATCTTACCCTATCGTTTTCCAAACTTATTAGAAACCTTACAACCTCCAAGCATATGTGTTTATGCGAAACGAAATAACCAATCAGAACTATGGAGCAGCCATTCTGCTAAATTCGTCTTCTTGACCCGCTCGTTCCTTATTTCCCTTTTTTAATCACTGGAACCCATTTTTATCAGCTCTTCAAGTTCTCATTTTGTTAAATTGCTTTTTAATTATTACCAACCGTTTGTTAGGAATGCTTCAATGTTGTGTTAAGTTTTATGTTCTAATGTTACATTCATTTGCATTGTGAATGGATGTTGAGGCACTGCGATACAACCTTGAAGGTCATGTGTTCGATCTCCAATGAAGTTTCTGTGACCCTAAAAGCTCGACCCAATCCTATCGGAAATAATTACTACGAACAATCCTAGTGGTAGGCTAAAGGCAGACTTACAATATAACCCTCTTTTAAAAATCCTTTGAGTCTCATAGCCCAAAAGCCTGAATAATATAGAGTATTATAATAATGAAATATTGCCTTGTCTACAAGAGATACATATTACTATTATTATCATCATCATCACTATTACTACTACTATTATTGCTACTAGGCTACTATTATAATTATTATTATTATTAGTGAACTCTTAACACATTTATCTGGAAGAAATAAAGAGAGGTTAAGGGAAAACAAAGACCAATGAAATGTAAGAATTGTAGGTCCTTTTTTCGATGTTAAAAATGGACTTAAAGTGCCATATGAGAAATTCAATTTTAAGCAGAAATAACAATTGGAAGTGGTTAAGTCATCTTATTATACAGAAACGAAAGTCATGCTGATCGTGCATTTAAACCGAGGCAGACTAATGATAGTGTAACTAACTTGGTCGCATTATAAAGGAGATTAAGTCGAAATTGATTTTCTTTTGTTAACCCCGGGAACAACACGAAGAGAAAAGAGATTTGATAAGAAAGATAAAGAGAGGGAGGGAGAACGAGAGAGAAAATATTAAATTTGTGTATATCTTGCGAATGTTAACTACACGTTATCATTTTCTAACCAGATTTAAGAGTTCAAAGGAATAGCTTATGAATCGTGCAAACATACAGATAAATTTTACGTAATTTATTATTGTATGTAACTGTCATATAACTTTCTCTACCACTTATAATGCGACTTGGAGTAAACGGCCGCACTGTGGGACTGCGCATCAGTAGTATAAACCTGATTCAGAACCGTATTATTAGCTAGGCAAGACTTTATAAGCTATACATCTAGTCAATAATTTAGTATTTTAAAAATATCCATTTCGTCAACAAACTCAGGTTTTTAGATGATTTGTATGAAAAAAGGTGAAACAAAATTTAATTCTTAATATATTATTCCGTTCGCGTAAATTTTTAAAGGAAAGTTGTAATAGTAAAAGTATCACCTCCCCAAAAATGCACCAGCACAAATATAAACTCTCGTTTTTAAGAGATTTTTTCATTTCCGAACTATACCAGGCGTGGTCAGAAGGTTGTTCTGTGACGTCATTGCACTAGACTCTTACTTCATGAAGTATACTTCTGCGAGGAATTTGTGAAATGTAGGTCCCAGTGAACAGGGGAGAAGAGAAGGACATTATTATTGCCGGCAGCAAAGCTTAGGATTGTGGGGATTTTCTCCTATAAAAGGCTTATGTTTCAGATTCAAAACACATACGTTTAACGACCTCTCGAATTTTTGGGTCGAATGGTACCACAGGTAAGAGTAAAGAATGAAACTCTTTAAAAATGATGGTTTAAGCTTTTTATAAAAAAGCTAACCATTATGGTACACCCAATTAAAAAGTAATAAACACTTTGTATCGCTTAGAACTTGGAAGGATTGTTGTGGGTGCTAGCCAAGACATCCAGAATCACCAGCGTGGAACTGCTGCTAAATGGCGTGTCTTGTAATAATTGCTGCACGAGTTGAACTGTAAGTGACATTTATCGCGGTTGTCCTTCTGCCCAGTTTATTTCAGAGGAATTAAGTGATAATTATTGCAGTCAGAAAGGCTGGAGGACATTACCGTCATTCACATAAGAGTTATTGCACAGTGTCATTATAAGTGACCTTTCCGTCTCCAGGCTGTCAATATCATGCAAAATAATAACTGATTGCAGATAATTTACAGACAGCCAACAGTCTCCATCAATAACTACTCGTATTTCTCGGCGTGCACTTTTACGATGCTGGATCAAAAGAATTTTCCCTGGGCAAAATAGACTCATGTAATGGTAAGTATAGGCCTAAGGATAGCGTCCATCTCATTGAAGGTTTTATGCATTGAACTATTTGCTAAACAGAATAGCGGTGATCATGGAATCTTTGAATATTGTGCCCCTATCCTATCTACGGTAATTAATGGGACTCCCGATGGAAAAAGGATTTGTCATCTTCAGTCCTTGTTTCTGTCCTTTTGTTGTAATAAACATATTCCTTCATTTTAGCTGTTAAGAAAATAAGTTATTATTTTTGGCCAAACGTAAACGGACAGAGCCAAGGACTGAATATGGTAAATCCTTTTTTCCAAAACGAATATCCGCATATGTAACAGCAAAAAAGGCCAATATCGTCCGTTTATTACACATTGAATGCTCATAAGTATAACTTTAACATTTTCTCAACATTGTTGATAATTATTATTTACTACATTAAATTTTACCTTTAACGCTATGCTACATTATGACAAAAAATCAATGCAAACTATCTTTTAACTTTGTGCAGTGTACACAGTAATATATATAAATAGACTAGATGCTATAAGATGAAAAATACAGAACGTAGTGTTAACATAACCCTCTAGTAGTAATAGTAGTAGTCAATTATTTATTTTTCCCGGCAGAATGAAGACCATAAATACCGGTACCTTTTCTTTCACTCAGGTTATATAATACGTATACAATGTTAATGGAAGCAAAAATGGATAAAAACAATTTTTAGAATACAATTACTTTCGTAATTTACAGTGACAATTCTTACTTTTATTCCAACTGCATTGTTGCCTAATCATAGGTAGGCCACATTATTTCGTTTTTTTAACAAATATTGCTGCATATGTTAAAAATAGTGTGTTCACAAAATGTTGACTACAGAAGTTCACACTCACATGGAAAATTACTTTTGTTATTGTAATTATGATATTATTATTACTAAATTATAATTATTATAATCTAAATCTTATTTACACTAAATGAGCTAGAAATACGGTATTGAATATTATTCAAAGTAATTGCAGTATACTTCCATATGGGACTAAATTTTGTGTAATACTGTTTGTTAAACAAGCTTTATTAGAAATTGGAAGTTTGCTGATACAAGTTCGGTTTATCCACTACAACTCTATTTGTCATTCAGCTGGTAGTAATGCATTCTTCGTTACCAATTTTAAAGGAAAGTTCTCCTTTAAGCTGAATTCTGGCGTAGCATAGCTAACGATAGCGCAGGGAAGGGGCGGACCCTCGCTGTCGTGAAAATGTATCTCCACCCCTCTGATTGATTCTAACTATTCTAATTCACCAAGGAATTGTAAAATTACATGACGGCTTAATCTAAATTTCTTTCATAATGTATTACTCTCAAGGAAGAAGAATTCGTTCAAGAATGCTGAGGATAGTGTAATAAGCACAGCTAAGAGATGGAATGTTTAAAAACTGTAATAAAATAGCTGTATCGCACAGTTATAAAGCGTTACACGCATTTTCTTAGCCTTACTAATAATTAGACAGGATTTCCATGCACTAACAAATCTTAAAATATGCATGCATTTATGCACAATTAGTTTACAAAGTAGGCACAGTGAAGGGAAAAACACTACAAATACGCATTATCAAAATATAAACTTACATTTTATTTTCGAACGGCACAGTGTACTACTAACAATCTTTCGGTAGCCATGCGTTTATCTAACAAAATATTTTCGTACGCTGGAAATGACTCATGTCACAAGGAGTGACAAGTGCAAACTTAAACGACGATATTTGAGAAACTGTGAGGCCAAATTCTTTATCTTCAAAGATTTCACCGCAAATTACTTACTGTATTGAACATATAATCCGGATTTCCACTGATAACTTTGTCCAGTTAATCTTTAACTATCGTAACCACATCCTACTATGCAGATTTATTTATTTATTTATTTATATTTATAGAAAATATTTATACAAAACAAAACAAGACCACCCGAATGAGCATGCGCTCGTGCTCGGGCACAGTTCAGCCATTTACATTACAAAATACAAATTACAAATACATAAAGAAAATATAATATTAAATCAATACCTAAAAAATAATAATAAAAAAGAAAGAACAGAATAGTAAAAAGAAAGAAGGAAAAGTAGTTTGAACAAAAATTGAAACCCTGAGTTATTACAAATAAAATCGTTCCGTAATTGTCTACTAAGTACAGAGTGAAGTAACTTTTGAACTATCAAATAAGATTTTTGATAAACTTATTGAATTTTTTGTTGTTCATATGTACTATTTCTGGATGTGACCTAATTATAGAGTTATAGAGTCTTGGACCATAATAAATGCTATGTTTAGAGCCAGAAGAGGTGAAGTATTTTGGTTCTATTAAAGGCAATGCTTTATTTCTTCTAGTATTGTAGTTATGAGGATCCGATACATGTACGTTGCGGTATTTTTGAAAGTATTTTAAAAGTGTGAGCTTATAAATTTGTTCTACAGTCATCACATTAAATTCAGGAAATACCAATTCTGTTGGATATTCTATAGGCTTTTTTAAACAAATTTTTATAATTCTCTTCTGTATTAGGATCAAAGGAGTCAATACAGATGTGCCACTTCCCCCCCAGCCAATGATCCTAAAGACTTTTGAAACGTCTTCAATGATATCTAGGGAATAGACCAATCATAGGCCCATAGCCTCCAACTTAGTTATTGCAGTAGTTAGAGGTTTGTCTTGTTGTAAATTAAGTTGTGATGTACATTCTTATTCCTAAATGCCACTTACAAACCGTTAAGTGTTTTCTGTGGTATACTCAGACATTATAAGAACATAAAAACCAAAGACTTTTTATTTTTTATTTTAATTTTTTTAGTTTATTTATTGTATGAAACACATCAGATGATTTTCCGAATAATCAAGTGTTTGTGTTTGGGTTCAGTTCGGTTATTTATATTACACAAGACACAATTAAATACAAATACATGAAATAAAATGTAACTGTCAACTTAAAAATCCAATATCTAAATTGAAAGTAATAAAAATAAGAAAAAATTCCAAGTGGGAAGGATAAATTTGAAATCATGTAGTATAACTAATAAAATGGTTTTTAAATATTTACTAATTACAGGGGGAAATAAATTATAGCCTAAGAAGCAACATTTATAAAATTCTGCATTATGCCATTTAATACAAAATATACACTGAAACTAGACAAATGGACTCAATATGCTAGATAAACTTTAAAGTATGTTGTATTAAACGCGAACCAGTAAAAACATGCATTGTGCATGAAATTGTCCATATAATGCCCAAAACATGTAAATATTATCGGAAAAGTAAATTTATTTGGAATCAGTAAACCATGAAATGGATTTTAGTAAGTTTGGAAACTGAACAAACTTAACATTAATAACATGTGTTTGCATGGAAATCCAGTCTTTAATAAAATCAGGTAAACTGATGTAACGAAGTGCCAGTATGTTTTTGTTTAATCAGTTATGATTGCAATTATGATATGCAGAATTCAAAAAAAAAAGTCAAATTGAGAGGTTTCAGGTTTTGAACCATGGAACTCCAGAATGTGAGGCCAAGACGTAACCATCTCAGCTACCTGGGTCAGTTCAACAATCTAGTTGGATAAGCGCATGTAAAGCAATAGTGTTATTTGTCATAGCTAACTGTATTTTAATTGCCAAAGCCTTATAAGATCACAGTAAAACAATTGACTATGTTGTCATGATAACTGATTTGCATTTCATAAATTCTTTCGAATACATATATTACCATAAAATAGGCACTAAATTGAGCATTACTCCGAAAGAGGTCAACTGATTTTATCCAATATCAATAGACGTCTTCCTATGGACATTATAAATGTGTATACCAAGTTTCATAAGAATCCAGTAAAGCGTATTTGAGTTACCGCGTTTTTCCATGTAGGCTACATTATACATGGGTATACAAAGTTTCAGGAAAATCCAATAAAACATATTTGAGTTATCGCGACTTCTTATATATTAACATAAAAGGCACTAAATTGGGCATTATTCCGGTACTGGCCAACCGATTTGGTCGAATAGCAATAGACGTCTTCCCAAGGACATTATAAATGCGTATACGAAGTTTCATAAAAATCCGATAAAATGTATTTGAGTTATTGCGCCTTTAAAATAGACGCTAAATTGGATTTTACTCCGGTAACGGTCAGCAGATTAAGTTCAAATTCAATAGGGTACTTCTCATGGACGTCATAAATGCATATACCAAGTTTCATGGCAATCCGATACAGCTTATTTGAGTTCTAATAGAAAGGCGCCATAATCTATTAAAATAGGCACTAAATTGGGCATTACTCCGGTACCGGTTCAATATCAATAGGGTTTTTCCCATGGACATTATAAATGTGTTTTCCAAGTTTCATGAAAATCCGAAAAAGCGTATTTGAGTTATGGTGCGTACAGACGCACGGACGGACAGACAGACAGACGGACAGTCATTTTTCCGTCCCCCACACAATCTCATAAAGTACCATCTGAATCTGTATCTGGTACCCTCTGATCCCCAGGTGGGGCGAAGGGGCCTCCAATGGAGGTTTCATTACCTATACTAATTTTGATATGCTTATTTTCCGAGAGAGGGTAGAGGGACAGGTGGTAAGCCCATCGCCTCGCAACCCTCCTCTGGAAACTTAGTATTTCTTGGACGTGAAAGGGCCGAGAAATTTTGTCCAGAGGCTCTAATTTAGGCTTGGAGTTCTTTTACGTGCCGTAAATCTACGACACGGGACCCCCAGCTTAAAGTCCCTCCCGGAGGACTCCGTGATTTTTACGTCCTGAAAAATCCATCGACCGCGGCCGGGTTTGATCCCGCGCCCTGCGGATCTAGAGGCGGGCACGCTACCTCTAGACCACCGCGGCCGACATAAAGTACCATACTGGCACTTAATAACTAAAGTAGCTTACAGGGTTGTTGGAACAGTGTTTCATTGATCACTGCATAGCTCTAGAGATTTATAAGACTTGTCATTTTGTTACCAATAATGTCTCTGGACCGGGTATATGGTTCTTGCGCAGACATAACTTTAACAAAAGGAATAATGAATGCAAGTGTCATTGTCGTGATGGAAATTCGATATTGCCTAGCGTCAGTGCAATTTATTTTCCGCAAGCTCATCAAATTTCGACTACATCTAGTATTTTGCTCTGAATTCATGATGATTTAAAGGTAATTTGTTATGGAGTCACATACATCTTGAAGAATGATTTTGTTCATTATGTTATTGATACTTTTAGCTTTTTTCTGTGAAAGAAAACTTAACGCTATTATACCATGTTAAGCAACAACATTTCTTTTAGGAATTGAATCACAACTTCACGATTCTATAAGTTTATTGTTGTAGGATTTTTTCAAAACTTTTAGAATCATTATCGCGAAATTTTAAAGATAATTCCATTAAGCGCTGCATGACCCTTCTTTTCCGTGTGATCAACGAGCTGAAGCTCCAATATCATCTTTATTGTTTAAATATGAGGAAAGCATTTTCAAATTTCAAATACCTAACAACAAAAATGTTTAATTTTTCTTGCAGGGCAGAAATTTCAACAGCTTTGCTACAGCTATTTAATCAGAATATTACCTTTAAATAATTATTATTATTAAAGAAGGAATTATCATTCCAATAATTATTAAACTTTATAATATTGTGATTAATCTTTTATATCGTTGGTGGCCTAGAACTCACACTATAATTTTTTTAAATTAAAAATCTAAAAAAAATACTTATAACGTATGACTGACTGGTACCCTATGATCCCCAAGTGGGGCGAAGGGGCCTCCAAGTGGAGGTTTCATTACCTATACTAATTTTGATATGCTTATTTTCCGAGAGAGGGTAGAGGGACAGGTGGTAAGCCCATCGCCTCGCAACCCCCCTCTGGAAACTAAGTATTTCTTGGACGTGAAAGGGCCGAGAAATTTTTGTCCAGAGGCTCTAATTTAGGCTTGGAGTTCTTTTACGTGCCGTAAATCTACGACACGGGACCCCCAGCTTAGAGTCCCTCCCGGAGGACTCCGTGCCCAGGATTTTTACGTCCTGAAAAAATCCATCGACCGCGGCCGGGTTTGATCCCGCGCCCTGCGGATCTAGAGGCGGGCACGCTACCTCTAGACCACCGCGGCCGACTATAACGTATGAGAACATTCTTAATTCCAGCAGGTTTTAATTTTATACATATCAAACTTTATCTGGCTTAGAGAAGTGGAGGAATACAATTTATAAACATTTTATATTTTTAATTGTGCAAGACCCCTGAAGAAGCAAATAAATTTATAAAGGCCTGTATGAATGTAATGTATGTTTTACCGGTTAAATACGGTCAAAAAGGCTGTGAGTGTATATACGTGTATATAATTTACTAGCTGAAAAGGCCCGGCGTCGCCCGGGCTTTGTATTTTTTAATTTGAAATTAACTTATGAAGGACTTTATGTATGTAGAACTTGAAATGAAGAAAAAGATTTATCACACTCAAACTATTCCATCAGAAAACGCTGGATATAAATTTTTATGGCTCATAGAGGATGTGGAATGCTGCATTCCGTTGCTTCTACACATCATGCTTGGGAGGGGTTGAAATAAGAAGAAACACAAATTACATAAGATTGTACTGACTTGACGGAAAATTTTATTTCTCATTCTCATGTTAAACCGTTTCGGGCCTGAAATAAAATAGAAATGCAGTATCACTTTCATACTTTCCTCCCCTAAAACCCGGGACATAATATACTGCGAGCATAGGACTCAAAATGTTCCATCCCATGCTTAGGGCCTATGATAAACATCTCTATTTCTCAACTAATACAAAGCCTACAGGTATGGATAACTTATCAGCGGAAAGGATTATTTTCAGACTTTTGATATAGCATACTCACACACTTAAGTTGTCCCTCTTATTCTACATCAAAATGTGAAGTGAGTAAATATTTCTTATGTCGAGGGTAGAGAAAGTTACGTGACTACATCACACTGTGCTTTATTTTCGTGGATTTCATTTTCAGTAATTATTTTCGCCAATATATTACATCGATGGAATCATAATTCGTTAATGTCCAGCATTAGGCTATATACTTGCCAAGGCCCTATGTAATCATAGTAAGCAATTCACTGTTGCCATGTGAACTAAACAGCAATTCATTTTTTCAGTATAAAATTCTCAGAAATTATATAATTTTCAAGGGAAGGAGTATTTTGTTTGAATTTTAATGTTGACCGCTATACTTTCCGGGCTTAACTGGGTATGTGTGCAAAATTTCGTGTAAATTGGTAAAGAAATGTAGATTTGTATAAGGAACAAACATACCCACAAACACACATTCGACTTTATATATTAGATTTACAAACAAATGTAACATTGTAACCTATTGTAACTATATCCACATTCACACACGTCATATACAAATTTATTTTAATTATTACAGGATTTAATGAATCAATAATAGTTATAATTAATTGTTAGCTATTATTTATTATTGGGGTACGCCGTAGCGTACAAACCGGAAGATCGCGGGTTCGATCCCCGATGAATTCGTTGGAGTTTTTAAATTGGCTTAATCCTTCTGGTGGCACTATGGCCCTGGGGTCGACTCAGCCTCTAACATAAATGAGTACCAGGAGCAATTCTGGGAGTAAAGGCGGCCGGTGCGTAAGACTGACAACCTTACCACCTTCAACGTTCCTATTGCCTAAAATCTGGGAGTCTCAATCTCCTGGAACCCTCTGGGAGCCCCATGGCCTGTATAGGGAACACTTTACTCACTATTATTTATTATTATTTACTTATAGGACAAAAGTTTTCATTATTATTTTAATATTTTAATATTTATAGATGAATGTTTTTTTTTAATTGATATAGTTATTATTACATTAGACTTGCAGTTACACAGTAAAACAAAGAGAAGTGAATATATATATATATATATATATATATATATATATATATATATATACATTCAAAATGTATATCATATTAAGGTACTAGATGGCATCATGAACAAAAAAATAAGGTATGGAGAGTTATAAGTAGACTTCGGATTTTAGGTAAAAACCTATTTTAATCCTTAAGTAATATATGGACGAAAACTTGTATATATATGTTTCATAAGTGACTATGCCTAAAACTGATACTTTTATAGGACCTAAAACAGCCTATTTTTACGTTAGAGCCTAATATTGCCTTTTTCTTTGTTTTTCCTCTAAAGTTCAAAATAAATTATTTTTTGTTGTAAATTCTAGCATTTATTTTCAGTTCGTACTAAATTTTTAGCTCGAAATGTGCAGTACATGACACATTTGTGAGTGGCTAAATAGTAAGGAATGTTTCTTTCTTCTGTAGAAAAATTCCTTGGAATTCCCAAGAAAATGTAGTGTTTTTCTCCCGAATCCCACATCCAGTTAAAAAAACTTAGTTCTCTCAATCACTTAGGGATACAAGGGATTGAATATGCTAGCGTGCGTAGCTTCTGGGCGCAGGGATTAGGTTTTCACTGTTATGGTAGTAATACAGGCTCTAACAGGCCTAATAGGTCTATATAATTCTATGTACCATAGGCCTATATCTGTATTTTATCATGATAATTTATTAATGATGAGTTCAATAAATATAATATTCAGCATTGCAATTGAGGTATTTCAGAAAACTGGCAACTTAACGATTTTATAAGAGACTATTATACGATTTTTGGAACCTATTTTCCAATTTTTAGAGCATATTTTAGGTACCTAAAACAGCATTTTTAGCGACCTAAAAGTCCGAAGTCTAGTTATAAGATACAGTAGAAGAATCTGAGAATGGAATTTCGCTATAGGGGCATAGACCTGCCGTAAGGCAGAAATACGAATAAATAAGAAGTGTAGAATTGTTTTTTCATTATTCATTTACTATAGCAAGAGCTGTGACAAATTAATTATAAGGAAATATTTGTTAGATTAAAATAGCAGTTATACAGCCAAAGTTACAGCATATACTCCCAAGCAACAAGTTTAACGCCTTTCCTGACTTTCATCTCTATCCACAAAGTTCAAGTAGTCCACTTTCTGTGGACGGCATATGGAATAAGGAATGTGATATCTGCATTCTGATGGACAACACATGGACTCTATGTTCTCACGAGGTGCACGAATTGCCTGTCATTAGGAGCGAGGACACACGAATTTAAAACAAATTGTTACCTTCAAGGACCAGTCAAATTATTTCAAATATAAGAAACATAAATAATTCCACTGACACGAAACATGACGGCTGGCTGGAGCTATCACTAGCTACAGAGTAAATGGCTATTTCGATGTCCCAAGCCTAAATTGCCCACAAATGTACAGATAAAAAAATATAGCCTATGATGATCTAAAGATGGATAAATGTTAGAAATATGTTATTAAAAAATGCAAAATTAAATTTTTAACCCTTTCAGAGCTCAATTTATTTTGTAATTCATCAAGTAAAATCATTTTTGGGTTATAAGAATGAAATCAACTAAAAAAATTCATTGAAGCAGCTGGTTTCTATAAATGACAATCTAATATGCGGATAAATGTCTTCATATTTTAGGATAAAGTAATAATCTGATAACATTAGGCCTGATCTTTTATGCAGTTTTTGTGGCGACGCATATATACGTCAAAAGCAGTATTAATGTTGAAACTTGTGACCAAACAAACTGCATATGTGTAATAGTATATTATTATCTTGATATTCAAAAAATCGTGCTGCGGGATAGCCCCGCAGCAACCGATCTGAGTGAGGTTTTCGAGGGCTTTCCCTCACTCTATAAGGTGAATACCTGTTCGGGGACACATCTCCCGCGACAATAGACAGATGAACAAGAGTTAAGTTAACTGAATAAAATTCCAAATATTGTTCTGTGTTCTATGATCAAGAGAAGGTGACACGACGATCTTAGAACTAATGCGAAATCGGTTGTTGGACCGGATACATAGCTTATGGCTCAGGTAATCCGGGGGAGGAAGGCGGGACCAACAAATAATCGTTTTAATTACTACCTACTACTGTGTACATGACGTAAAAGAACTATTAGTTATATGCGAAGTGGCAAAAGTAGCAATAAAAGGTGGGTAGATGGAAAAAATAAATAACTCAATATTGGTGAAAATAATACGCTAGGGAAATAGCAAAGGTATTAAATTCAAGATTATAAAATGATCTATCATAAAAATATTTTACATACTAAGTTAATTTCATGCTTAGACCTACTTCAAAGCTAATTTAGTTTTATAATTTCTTCTCATTCAATGTTATTATTTTCACTAAGAACTTATTTGTCAGTAGCTATTAAACTTACTACCATACATTATCCGGCGGATATTAACATAACAAATAATGAACCAAATGTTCGTTCATAAGGTAAATAATAACTAGAATCTTCTTTAACAATATTGATTACAACTACTTTTACTGTTAAAATGCAGACGGTAATGTTATAATTCCGGTAGCAGTTTGTAATTGTTGGGGATTGTGGATATTTGTATATAAGTTATGTATAGGCTACATGTATGTGTGAATATATACATATAAACCTATTTAGCCTAAAAGATGAATATTATATACATACAGACCTAGATAAATGTAAAATTCTTATTAATTCATACATAAATAACATAATACATGCTTTACAATATAGAACCATTTATATTGCAACATTAATAAATTGATTTTTGGTATATGTATTTGTTGCATTATTAACTGACAGTTTGATATGAAATTTACAGTCAATTTTATAGGTGAATATGAATTTCGGAAAATATTACATCGACGCAGGAACTTATTTTCGAGACTGCATTACAACATGTTTTACAACATGTTTTACAACATGTTCTACAACATCAGATTCCATTGCCTTTTTCTCGAGGGCATTTCAGCTGATCCATTCTCCAAGATATCTGAATTCTTTGACAATTTCTATGTTTTGATGTCCTACTTTGACATGTTTCGGTGAGTTATTCAAGTTTGTAATTATTTTGGTCTTTTCGAAAGAAATGTTGAGACCTATTTTTATTGCTTGTTTTTGTAGTTCGAAGACTTGTTCTTTGGCTTCTTCCCAGGTCTCGGCTAGTAGGGCCAAAGTCAAATATTATTATAACCAAATTATTTTTTTTTTATCTTCAATGCTGATGAATTTATTCAAGTGCTGTAAAAATATACTCATGTCAGAATATTTCCATAAGCACTTTTCTTGCTATTTTTATCAATTCAGAAATTCAATTTATACGAGACCTGTCTGATATAATTTTATACCCAAGATTGAATATCATACTATTGAAAGAATGGAAATTAAAAACATAAGCAATTTTTAAATAGTAGTTCCATCCTAGTAGTAGTTAAATAGTATTAGTTTTTCCATGGATGAAACGTCAAAGTAATGCTTTACAAAATGTCAGAATAGCCAGTAAATTGTTCGAACAAGTGGAGAAATTCAAATCTCTGGGAGCAATAATTACAGAAACAAATAATATTAAGGTAGAAGTTATGTGTCGACTAAAATCAGGAAATGCTTGTTTGTATGTAGTTCAGAAAATCTTATCTTCCCGTCTTCTGTCAAGAAATCTAAAAATAAATATTTATAAGACTATTATCCTGTCGGTTGTACTATATGGATGTGAGAAAAGATCGCTTACTCTTCGGGAAGAACATAATCTGAAGAACCTTCGAAAACAAGGTGCTTAGGAAAATATTGGGCTTAAAAGAGATGAAAATGGGGACTGGAGAAAACTGCATGACGACGACCCTGTACTCTTCAGGGTAATTAAATCACGGAGGATGAAATGGGCTGGACATGTTGGACGCATGGGGGAGAAAAGAATTGAATGGGAGACCCGAATGGAAAAGAACACTTGGAAGACCTAGACGTAGGTGTGAGGACAATATTAGGATAGATTTAAGGGAAGTAGGATTTTCGAGGGATGGTTGGATGGAGTTAGCGCAGAATAGGGTTGAATGGCGAACCTTCGGGTTCCATAAAAGAGATAATATTCCTTTAGCTTGCTGAGAATTGTCTATTGCCATTGAATAGCCTAAGCGAGTTAGTTCCATCCTAGGATGCCAGTAGCCTATATAACTTCTTTTTCATAAGTAAGCTAAGACCACTGCCACGACAATAAAAATTTCTAGATCAGTAATGCGCTACGGAATGTAGCAGATTAAGATTAAGCGAAAATTAGGACCAAGTCATAATAAGATTAATAGGGCTGTTATTTTCAGTGTAATTTCTAGATCACGAATGGGCTACCGAATTTAACAGATTAAGATTAAACTAAAACTAGGACCAAGTCTTAATAAGATTAATAGGGCTGTTATTTTCTGAGTAAGATTTATAAAATATTATACCAGAATGAATATTTTATATGTACGGTACAGTAATCTCTTGGGTTTTTGCGCCCGCGCTACGCCTTTGCACTGTTCGTATTAGTACACCCGAATTTGTCAATAGAGGGATTCAGCGAGAAGGGGTAAAGCTAACAATATACTCTAAACCCAGTCCAATTCCAGGCTTGAGACGCAATAGCGCGTCATTGTTAGCAGCTCCACAAAAAAAGGAGTTTCACAACACTTTCCAGAGTGTTATTGAAATGGAAGAGAAGTTCTGAGAAATGCTGTCAGCCCTAATCGTTATGATGGCAAATTTCCATTCTCGAAAAGCTGAAGATGGATCTCTGGGGCTTCATAAACAAGTCATGGCTATGATCGAATATATACAGGCCTATGCCTGACGGCAGAGATAAAAATTAATATATTATTTTCTGCTATGGCAGGAGAGTTGTCTCTGAAATTCAATGAAATGGGGATAATATTCTCTTACTAAAAATTAACTATCGGAACGCTTATAACATTGTAAATTCATGAATCAACATTAAACCTCATTTAGTGAAATTGAAAATGCAACGAACTGGGTTAGCCGAGGCAGAAACTTAACGTACATTCAGATCCCGATCAAACTGATAGAGAATGGCAGAATTTGAATTTACTTGAAATATACTCCTGACTCCTATTTCTTGTGTCCTACGAGGAGGACTGCGTTGTGTTGTTCACACACCAATCCATCTGCGTCATATATTTACACGCGTGTATATGTGTGCGCGATTTGCCACCACTTCTTCGGTTATTGACTTGGAAGTACGGAGCGAAAGAGAAGAGAGGTAATGCGGAAAGAGAATTCAATGCAATATTATTAAAATAATTTAGAATTAATGACATAACATAATAGGCTCTACAGCCAAATAGCATACTGAACTGTATGTTATTTACTGCATTACATTTTACTCGTTGCTGATCTTTATGCTCTTGTATGTGATTTTTAAAGTCTGTAACACTTTTAAAAGGAATTATAGTATGCTGTGACTTTTCTAAACCATTATTGAAGGTAAGCTACCCTATTGTTAATTAAAACTATGTAATCTATGCGGTCTCTTCTATCTATTCAACTCGAAGGTTAGCAATTAAGAATATCTTCTGTTACACTTTACTATACAGTGTGTGCGTGCTTTATCGGATTTCGGGTTCGAACAAAATGCATCCTCTAGGTATATTATATGGTGCGGGCAGAGAAAGTATAAATGTTATTTTCGATAGTAGAAAGTCCCCGCACAAATTGTAATCTGTCCACTGGTTATCTGTTCTATCATTTATTAGTAGGCCCTATCCTTCGGTCTGCTATGGGCCTACCACTTTAACATTTCAGAACCTGAAATAATGAAAGAACCGATAAATCATTCTAGCCAAAACGAAAAAGGTATCTTCAGAAGCCTTCCAGGGAACAGGGCTTAGCTGGTAAATCTACAGCTCCCGGTTAAATAACTGTACAAACCACGAAAGCTAAGAATTTAAAAAAAAATAATAACAGCCTCACTAATAAAAGCTGCTTATATTTGCGTTGAACGGTTCTCCGCGCAATTTCTACATAAGCTGTATTACCAATAAACGCAATATAACTGCCAAGGGTTACACCGGGTTTGAACGTGAAACGTCATCAAACACGTCACGCTGGTCATGACGTTACTAGCCCCTGGCTATGAAGGACTGCGGAACACTATTCGTCGGAGCAGTGAACAAACAGCAATGCGTCGTCGGCCGAGAGAAAATCTAGTTGCATTATTTCATTATATTGTTTTCAGAAAGCTGTAATCATGGGTACAAGTATGGAAATATGTCCCGCAAACAAGGAATAATGTTTATAATTCCGCAAAAGCAGCTCAGAATATGCATAGCCTCAAAATTCAATCTTAGACATCTACGAAACGACCGGCTGTTACGGATATCGGCCATCTTGATTACTTACGTCAAGCTTATACAAGGGGGTTAGGATGTGTACACACATTCAGCCTTATGCAAGGATTATTAGTACATTTTTCTCCTCAGCTGTGTATATTCCTGGTATAAATGTTACAACTGGATTATTAGTAAGAACGTAAATGTATTATTATAATGTGACAAATCTAGGTCTTTTGAGGTTATGTCATTAAATTATGAATTACAGTATAACATAGTAGTGTAGATTGTTAAAATTAGTTTTAAACAATCCTTTAGATTATAATAAAATATAGCTCAAAATCCTATAGTCCCTTCAAGGTTGATAAAATACCGTGTGCTTCACGCACGAGTTGGCCAATCATGCGGGTTTCTGCGTCGCGGCGGCCACAGCTCTAACTCCCGAGCGATCGGGTGAAATATCTACGCAAATCTGAATCATTAAACCGTTAGCGACTTTATTTGCTTAGATATTTCACCCGATCGCTCGGGAGTTAGAGCTGTGGCTGCCGCAACGAAGAAATCCATATGGTTGACCAACTCGTACGTGAAACACACTGTATAATGTCGATGTTAATGTATATGTTGGTGGCGTATTCCGGCTTTAATATCCCATCATCAGGTCTCTTGTTCAAGAGGAGAGTTTGTAGGCCTATAAGTCTGATTTTGACTGTTGAATTTCCATTTTATTTGTGAGACATTATAGATGTAATTCTTAGCCTACTTTCAAAACTTCACAGATGAATGATATCGCTCGATGATTTATCGGTAATTAATATACAGTATATAGATAATCAATTGAAACACACCCGTACAACTTCGTTCTGAAAAAATAAAAAGTCACTGGCACTTGTCTGTATAACGCATTCTGATGCTAGTTGCATCTTAAATTTGAAAGTAATTCTAGATAAATCATCAAAAGAACTCGGATTTCTAAGTACATTTATTTCCAGACTCCGAAATATAAGCAGAAATATTACATTTCATAAGGCACTCCTTGGCAGGCAATTCTAACTTTATTTGTTAGTTCTTAATTCAATTATTTTCAGAGAAAAACGATTTTTCTTGCATATTTTATGATCTTAGAATAAAAATAACACATTTTACTCAAAACTGTTCAGAGCTTATTTCACTCCTATCGGTAATTATAATAAATAATAATAATGTTTTATTTTGCCTGGCAGAGTTAAGGCCATAGGGCTTTATCTTCCACTCAACCAGGATAAAGGCAAAATACATTAAAAGGAATTTATAGAAGACAAATACAATAGATATCATACATAATACAAAATGCTAAAAATAAAATAATAATACAATATTGAAGTACCTTAAAACATATATTATATTAAAACCTAAGACAAAAATGCGTCCAATAATATGCCGAGAAAACAAAATGAATTAAAGAATTATATTATAATTGGATGTGTGTATAATTATAATATTATACTATAATATACATTAAAATTGAAACTTAAAACTAAGAAATTAACAAATAAAAGCAATATAGGCTAAGTGCCATGAAAATCGTGTACAATATCAATTTACCTAGGCTAGATAACGAGACATTCATTCTAGTTATCAGCGAGATACTTGATTGACTTTGACCTAAAAATCTGTAAGCTCCGACTACCCCTGATGTCCGGCGGAAGGGAGTTCCAGATACGGGTGATGGCTATTGTGAATGAGGCAGAGTACAGAGATGTTTGATGGCGTGGAATTGACAGTAGACTGTTATTCTGAGATCGTGTGTTGCGGTTATGTTGGGAAGATAACAGTGAGAAACGGGAGACTAAATAATTGGGTGCAGTATTATTTAGTCTCCCGTTTCTCACTGTTATCTTCTCTGGATAACAGATTATCCTTCCCTGGATTATCGTTGGATTCCTGTATTTTGTCGGCTAATAGAATTACTGAAAAATCCGGATTATAAAATGCTGTCATTTTTATGAAAAGCTTTCCGGGTGAAAAAAAAAAACAGACATCCATGGAAGAAAACTGTGTTGCCTTTCACATGTGTCTGTAACGTTCTACGACGTTGAAATTTTTTTTTTTCATTTACAAATCGTTATTCGCTGTCAGATGCAGGAGCTTCGCACAAGAAATTCTGTGGATGACCATCCTGTAACAGCCGTGAATAAGATAAGGTTTCAACAAAACTAATCATTTATTTTATTTTCGTGTAGTTTGTTTTTGCATATTTTGTTGCTCATTTCTTACATTTTTCCTGCTTATTTGCTTGCTTATTTTACTGTTTTATTTTGCTTATAAAAAGGGCTCTATGATATTTTTAAAGTAGTTCTGTAAAACTCTTACTTAGATAGGCTTACCCATCATCATATTACAGGAGTTAGCATTTGCAACAAACTACGGGGTTTTATCTCCGCAGTTACTTAAAAATCTCACGTCTGCTTTAAACTGCCCATTCATGCAGAACGACCCTTGATTAGTTGCAAGGGTCAATACTGTACGTGGAGGGGTGACATAGCAATAACCTTTGCTTCAGTTCAAGGAGGGTAAGTCGGAATTACTAGAATGCATAACTGGGCGATGATATCGGACCTCACAACTACTAGGGAAGTTGGACACTTGCACAATTAGCACAGAAGAACCAATTGTCTCTCGGTGCTTGAAGATAAGACAGCAATTCAAACCAGTCTCTGTTATCTGGTGATTTTCAGGTGTGCTCTTCCCTAGCAATTACGCTCCCTTACAGATGAGAGTCCCAGCTCACAGATGAGAGTCTACCAGCTTCTTTCTCAATACATTCTTAGTCAGCTTCAGATAGACTTAAGCGTTTCAAGAATAAAAATTTATTAATATTCCAAGAAAAAACTTCTACGTAAATCTTCACAGTATGATAATTTCACTGTAACAACAATTATTTGTTAAAATATTATTGTGGGACATTATTTTGCTCAACTAAATAACAATGATGAGATTGCATCACTATTTACAATGTAATCATGGCCGGGATATTATTCAACTTTGCTAACAAAATACTAAAGCTTTAAATAATACAGATCACACAATTAAATTATTTAGGCCTATAGTTCATGCTCTACTTTAAAAGCGATTGTTCAATACGAATGCATTAAGTAAAAAAATAAAAATCCGTGACTTTTGGAGCTATGACCTCAAGCCTATTTCTTGGAGAAAGATATAGGTTATTGTAAGGCCTGTCTAGTGAGACTGGGAAATGAATACTGATTTATTTATCTATTAAAGATTGATTTATTTGTTTTCATTAAATGAATTATGACCATCAATATAACCTTAGGAGTAGAACTTTTCTTCTCAGAATGGTAAAAACTTTCACAAATTTGATTCATAGCATAAAGTTTAATGTTATTCGTTCAGGTAACTGAATGAATAAGGAAATTATTTTGGTACTTTTTTGAAGAAATAGGACTACGTGGCCGACACCTCTTATTTTCTAGAGGTCAAGGAATAAACTTCCCGAAATTTTTGTGGAGAGACGAAGTGTTGTTAGACAAAACTTAGGCTATACCTATTTCTATCTGTGGTAAATATTTTGAATTTAAAAGGAGTTCCTATAAGATTTGTGTTCTTCTTCTTACTACGGCATTTCTGATTCTTTCTGTCCACGTTATTCCTAGGATTTTTCTTTCCATCTTTCTTTGGTATGTTTGAATTGATTTTCCGTCTTTTTTAGTTGTGTTCCAAGTTTGTGAGCCATATATCAGTGCGGGTAATATGCAGGTGTTCATAATGTGTCTTTTGAAGGATTTTTCTAGTAATATGAAATTAAGCGCCAAGAATTTTGACCATGCTATCGATATTCTCCTTGTAATTTCCTTGGCCATGCTTTTCTGGAAGGAGATTTTTTGCCCCAAATATATGATCTCTTGTACGTATTCTAATGGCTCCTGCTGAGTTATGGTAATGTCTTTCTCTTCGTCGTTTGTCATTAATTTTGTTTTTTCTGCATTAATTTGGAGTCCTACCTTGTTACTTAGCACATTCACTTCTGTCATGAAGTATTGTAGTTTTTCTGCTGTATTTGTCATGAGAACTATATCGTCCGCGAAGCGTAAGTTAGATATCTTCGTACCATCGATACTGATTCCGTAGTTCCCTTTGATGTTTCTAAAAATCTCTTCCAGTATACTGATGAAAAGCTTAGGAGAGATTGTATCCCTTTGTCTTACTCCTCTCTGTAGTTGAAACTCCCTTCTTATTCTGCCCATATGAATTCTGGCGGTGGTTTGTTGATACATCTTGGCAAGGATTCTTATGTATTCTATTCCCCGCTTCCTCAGGGCTGTTAATAATGGTACGTGTTCTGCTGTGTCGAATGCCTTTTTTGACGTCTATCAAGGCTAAGTACATCTTCTGGCCGTATTCCTCTGCTTTTTCTATGAGTTGGGCTATTGTCTGTAAGTGGTCAGTTGTTGAACATCCTGGCCTTAACCCTGCCTGTTCTACTGGCAGGTTCTCTTCAATCGCTTTGTTCATCCTTTTGGTGAGTACGTTCGAGAATCTTTGTATATGTTTGACATCAGTGCGATTGGACGATTTTTGACGCAGGAAATGAGCAGTAACCAAAAGTGGAGATTGGTCCGGACACATCATGATACAAAACCCAAATCGATGGACCCACAGAGTAACGACATGGGATCCAAGGACGGGAAGGCGTAAAGTAGGACGACAGAAGACACGATGGGTAGATGAACTAAGGGAAACTTTCGGCTACAACTGGACCACTACAGCTAAGGACAGAGGAAAATGACAACTCCTAATGAAGACGGCAATCCAGAGAAACAACACAAGATGACGACAACACAAGTACGACGGAAAAAGGACCCAGTGCACGATTGAAAATGAAAGATTAAAGTCGCAGTGAAAAGTGTTTAGAAGCACAAACAGGTCATAAGAGATAGACTAAATACTGAACCAGAAGCAACATTAGGAAGATCCCTCCCGGAATGGCTAACCGGGAAGGCTAAAATCAAGCCACCTCTCTCAGGAGAGAGGCCCGTGCCCCACGGGGACTTTGTGGGCTAATACTAATACTAATACCTATAAGAATTTCGAGAGTATGGGGAATATGAAAGCAGTGCAAGAGAAGATGCAGTAATTTATCTCCTTCAAAAGAAGGCAAACTTCTGAATCAAATAAGGTTTTCTTGACATAGGCCTTCAGATAGAATCAATTTTCATTTTTACAGTTTTTCTTAACCGTGAGGCTAAAGAAATTATTCGAGCGAACACTGATAACGATTTTCTGAACTTTGAAATTCTTCCTCATTCTCAGATTACAACATTAATAAGCTTGACTCACTGATGCCAACAACCGAGAAATAATGATAGTTTGAGGCTTTTAATGTCATGATTCCATTTTTATAAATACTAGAAGATGATGTATTAATGCAACTATTTACCTCATATTTACCTATTTACCTCATACTATTTACCACATATTCTAGTATAAGAATATGTGGAATTTCAACCAATCGCAAATGTCTATCGAAATGATTTTGTCGTTTTAGTTTTATCACCTCCATTTCATCGCACCTACGTGCAATGGTTTTTTGCAAGGATTGAACACTGAAACATCTTCATCTCTGCAGCTGCTTTGATAAAACACAATAATTGTTAATTAATTATTAATTGACCACAGCATTGCGTAGGCCTACATATAAGCTGAAGGCAAAAGGAGAAAACGTATAATTATTTATTTATGTGGTGAAGCATTTTAAGTGTCGTATAATAATAAATAATATTAATAACTAGATATTAGTAGTGGCACCACTGGCACCAGAAAGTTTAATCGAAACATATAACTGAGAATCTTCGTTGCCCATGAATTTATCAGTAAAATTTGGACCTTTTGTTATAGTACCTATGTTAAAAAAAACTGCAGAACAAATCTTGAGTAAAAGTCATAAAGGAAAACTAAAGGCAACTCTATTACTGCTCCCTAATTGTGATGAAGATGGAGATAGTGCTAATTAATCATGGTTTACGTAAGTTATAATTCCGTCTCAGTCATAATAACGCGGGTTATTACCAGTTTATGCCTCGTTAAGTGCGTCATTTCAAGCCTTGTGTCCAGGCATGTCTGTGTACGTAGAACCAACACTTGAGTTATTTATTATCCGATGGAATGCAAGTAAGGTGAATTGCTTGGCAAAGACATTGGTCGTCTGCTAACTCTGTACGATGAAGGGCACCGCCTGTTCTCTTACTGCATTTTGCGTTTGTTTCTGACTCTCTGTGTATGTTTCAGTCACGTGTTAGTGTAAAGTGTTATAGTTGGCCATCCGTCATAAGAGAGTGAACTATTTTTGTTTCATTGGCATCAGTGGCGTCCTGTAAATGTATTTCTTTCAGGCAGTGGTGAAACCCGTGTGAGGGGAAGGGATTCAGAGGTGGGAGTTGAATACAGAGAGAGACAAGCCATCTTCCCCTCCCGCCAGTCATGACAGCCGTAGCCGTATACCTTACTCAGCGCGATGTTACTCATTGAAGACCGCCGTACGGATGAAAAATAACCCCTTCAAATGAAAATATTTCGAAATAGACTCGTCCATGTAACTATGCATTTCTTTGAGCAAGACCAGGTAGAAAAAAAGTTCACTGTGGCTAGGTGGAGTTTTGGGTGATGAGATGTCCTTCGGCCGAAATATACAGTATTGTACCTAGACCGGAAGAAAAATTTCGCCAAAATAATATGCGATATACGATATTATAACTTTCTACCCTAAGCATCGATAGTATATTATGCATTATTTGGCTTCACATTCAGAGTGAAAGTTCACATTTCGTGTAAATGGGCAATTGTCCCAAGTGCCCGAGCCGCAAAGGGCGAACCTTCGTAGTAGCCGATCCGAGTGAGGTTTTCTCGGGGTTTCCATCATTCTATCATGTGAATACCGGATCGGAGACCGAACTCCGCGAAACAGATGACTAAACACAAAGAAAATAATTATATAGTTATATTAGTGCTGAAGAAAACTGCTAGCTCAAGACACATTTCCCTATTGATTTAGGACATACAAGAACGGAAAATGGAGCAATAAAAGAAATGCGCCGAAAAGTTGTTGGGACAAAAGTCGAAGGGCCAAAAAAGTCACATTTCGTATGTGTCCATTCACTTGTCGCAGTCTCACGGAAAAAGCTTTGTTCGTGAGGCAAATCTTGAAGCATGTTCTGGTAAAAAGATTTAGGCTTAACTATCTTTTAAGAAAATTTCTACGCTTCACGTTTCAAATATCAGTTTTTGAACTTGATAAAAGCACAAAACTTTAAAACAAAATCGTAAACGCCGTTTTTTAAATTCGCGAAAAACATAACATTCTCTTTATGTAAAACGATAGTAATAGCAAGAGGAATATGTCGCCATGCTTCGTGTCACAACTACAAAAGACAATTAACACCAATATAATATGTGCGGATCCTCTTGGTTAAAAGCAATACTTTGCCACTTCCTTGGTTTCGTAATAGCAAGTTACCTTTCACAAAACGGCACTGCATTGCGACCTATAAAATCCGCAACAACAGATCATTTGCCAACTGTGCATGCGCTCGTACACATGTAATAATTGCAGCACATAGGAAGTAAAAGTGAGGAAACGGAAAGCCGGCTGACTCCAATATGCATATCTACAAAATAAATCAGTGGACCAAAATAATCATAGCAAACAAGTAATAGAGAGCAATATGGGTGTGGCTACAGCAGCTCTAACATAATTTGTTGTCCACTTACTCAGGGCTATACAAATATCAGCAACCGCACAATAATAACTCCATACAAAATACAAATTAACTCCATGAGCATCATGCAATGAGCGACTGAGTAAATTACATTGGTAGACGGTAGGACTGGAGAGCAAGTAATCAGAGTTTCTTATCCCATGGCTTTTAATTTTACTTTCGTGATTGGAGAAGTTCCTTTTTTATTCAAACAACTCTTAATTTATAGCCAGGATGCTAAATGCACACTGTTTGATAGTTTTCTACCTTAAAAAAAATTCAGTGGCCTCCAGTTCCAAATACGTTAATGATGACTATAAGTTAGCTTTACTAGTAGCCCAGTAGTAAAATAAGACGATCATAATAGAATATGCACTCCACCAACACAAAGGAGGTGAGGATGACGGGATTATCAGTAGGTTGAAAGATTATTCAGAATTTTCCTCGCATTTAAACTAAAATGCAGAACCATGATTTACTTATTAGGCCTATCTTTCCTTTGTTTCGTTAAATTATTATAATATCTTAGGGGAAGGTCCTGAATTGAGCTGGTCACACACTGGTAGCCTCTTACTTCCTTGTATAGTACTCATATATGTACGACATGAAATGTCCTTCTGCAGGCAATGAAACCTTGCTATGTCACTAATCAAACAAAAAGACTCTCGTCTGAAATATACCGAGGAGGATTGGCATATACGGAAGAAGAGTATGTAAGACAATACAATCTTCCAACGTGAAGTTCAATTAATGGGTATTGGAAAAGAAAAGAAAATCAAATACGTTTAAATAATAAACTAACTCCGTGGCTCTAACATCCCAGAAGGGACAAGGCCTACCATCCGACCGCTGCGCCATCTACCATAGGCCGGATTGGGGCTTCTCATGCTGGCATTTTCAGATTTTTATCACCTGTCCCACATTACTTTTTGGGACCGAAAAAAGTACGATTTAATTTTTTTTTTTTAAGTTTAAGCAAATTTTTCAGTGTAAAGGACCACCAGTAACAGCTCACTTTTTCCTACACATACTCATACATAAGTGTAACAGGACAAAAAATTGGCTTGTTACTCCAAGTCCTTCATTGTTATTTAATGCTTAAAATTACGCAAAACAACTGTTCCTAAACGAAGATTAGAGCCCCAAAATTCTCTGTTTAGACTTAACTTAAATCTAATTTAGTATGCACAAATGAAAGTCCATTCTTTAAGCCCTCTAATGAGCCCTATGTGACCGTCCTACTTATTCAAATAGAAATTCTACAGCTTTCAGAAAATAAGTGTGAAATTACATTTTTTGCTTGTTCGTGTACTAAACAAATGGCTATATTTCAGGAGTAAAATTTTTTAGAGATATGAAAAGATTTGTTTTGGGGCTCAGAAGATTGGTACAAATCACCTACCAAATTTCATCAAAATAAAAAATGGTGAGGCAAAGCCCATTTGTTGATTTAATATGGATTGACCCATCTATGTTTAACGGTTGAAAATGTGGACCTATACATATTTAAACGCGAACATACTTACTCATCAACACAGAATTACTTTTTTAAATTTGTTCTGGGACATGTGATTGGTTCTAATCTGTTGCGATTTTTGGCACAGAATACGAGATTTTTTACCAAACAAGGGAGGAAGGAAAGCTATGATTCTTAAGAAAGACATATCATTTTTGTATGGGAATTTTCCATTAGGTAGAATTTTTCTTTGCCAGCTTTATGTGAGCAACCTAAGAGGATTTTTATTTGATGGAAGATGCGCATTTCCATATTTGTACGAATTTCCTATATATTACGTCTCTCACACACACACATAGACTAATGTGAAGGTTTGTGTTGGGATACTTGTCAATTCCAGAATTTATTGAAAACACAGGCTTAAAACCTCAGTCAAGATTTATACACTTGGGCTCCCCTGGACCAATTCATCATGACAAAACCACGGAGTATTGATTATCACGAGTCATGTCTCTTATGTCATACGAACGGTTTCACAACAAATTTACGATGTATATCTATTCAAGGCACAGATTTACGCCAAATTAATCAGGGCCTTGCGTACAATACCACGAGCGTGGGCAAGGACAGAGGTGTGGTCACCATGATGAATATCATGAAGAATCGAAATTACAAGGTGTATTATGCAGATACCATCTCCTTCCCATCTTGCCACTAGCACAGGGGAAACAATGCGGGCGGTGACGACTATCCGATGAAAATCGATTACTACCATCGATAAGAGTTAAACGAGGTTTACCGTGCGTCAGATATTGACTCGGAAAATCTTTACAAGACAGTTAACTTCAGTTTGGAACAGGAATGGCATACTGTACATGTTGGTAAGAATCAGAGGTGTATGAAACCCGGATAGGTCTATATTATCATTAGCAATACCAAGGACACGTAAAAATCCTGGGCGCGGAGTCCTCCGGGAAGGACTTTAAGCTGTGGGCCCGTGTAGTAGATTTACGGCACGTAAAAGAACTCCAAGCCTAAATCAGAGCCTATGGACAACATTTCTCGGCCCTTTCCCGTCCAAGTAATGCCTTAGTTTCCGGTGGGGGGTTGAGAGGCGATGGGCCTACCACTTGTTCCTCTGCCCTCTCTCGGAAAGTAAGCGTAACAAAATTCCCATAGGTAACAGAAACCTCCACCTGGAGGCCCTACGCCCCAAAATTAGGGGATATAGGAAAGCAGAGAATATCACGGGGGGGGGGGGGAGCTCGATATCCGTAACTTTTAATTTTTGGTTAGTTTGCAAATACATGAATAGTTTGAACCTCGATTTCTCTTTTTAGCCTCTACCATTTTCATGATTACCGCTAAATAAAGAAAAAAAATCACACAATAAATGCGTTCATAAAAACAATTTTTCAGTCACTGCCTTCTAGATTGCTGCAGACTGTTCTTATTTCCTGCAAGTGTTCAAATGGTATTAGTTTTCCCTCTGCAGACAAAGCATGGTTAATCACGTGAGCCGCAAAGAGGAGTTAAAATCTTAGCCCGAAGTTATTAAACCCGAGATTAGTGTATTTTTAACCCGTCTATGAAACCTGGCCTTAAAGTAGCGAAATTCGACTAATTTATTTGCTTACAAGTGTGGAAAGGAAAATGAGATAAATTGTCACTACAAACACTTCCACTTGATGAAGAGCAAGCAATATTTATAGAAGTTAATTTCCGTTCAAGTTATTGTAACTATTTAGAAAATGCTTACATAATTAAGCATGTAAAGAATAATTAAGAACACAAAATGAATAAAACATATAGCTATTTGAGTCACTGTAAGCAGTATAGCTTATGACAGGTCAATCGATATATGGCGATGTTCGCGATTTGTTTATATCAGATTTTCCGTTTATATCAGCTGTTTAAGTTTTTAGATTAAACTCTCTGGTGGAACTCCTTATCCTTGAGATATATATGAAAATATGGAAATCTAAAATAATCCTATAAATTATTACAGCGTGTGTAATACAGCAAGTTGAATGAATTCATAAAAGTAATCCAAACTAACGTTGTAGTGGACACTGTAAACCTATAGGCTAGATTTAATTTTTCTTACCTTTGGGAAATTATTAAAAATGTTCATTCCTAAAATCCTCTCATTATATTTATTCTTTCATTTTCATTTCAGTCAAAACATTTTTTCATACAATTTCTCTTTCTTCCCTACATCAACTGCTTGTTACAATGTCTTCTTTGATCCTTATTCTATCTCCATCCCAGTTTTGCTCGTCGTCTTACTCCGAGAGAACGCAATCGAAGACTGCTTTTCATTTAAAGTAGTGTAATTCGAAATAAAAGGTTTATATACCTGTAAAAACAGAGAGGACAATACTAGAAGGGAGTCAGGACTAACACTTCCCCTTGAAGTAGCGCAAGTAAGCTCGCAACACCATCTGGACTAGCGCTGCTCCAGAGACGCAGTTTTCTATGAATAACAAATCCACTTCCATTACTCTCTCTTTCTGCGCTTCTAGGCAGGGGTATTATTCCCCTGAGGCCCCACCCTCTCCCTCTATCCCTCTCTTCATGACGTCTATTAAACGATGGGAAATGCATGAAGCCATCCCCCTCCTCACAACCACTTCTTCAAAAACATTCAATGTTCCCCATCTCGCATATATATTTTTTGTTGATATTATTTTGGTTGGCTGCTGCCGACTTACAAGATGAAATCCATTTTCCTGTCTGTCGTCCTGCACCACTCTTATGAATGCACTGAAACTCGCTAGAAAGAGCTGCCACAATTATAGTTTCATTCGCAATTCAGGGATGAACAAAGTAATCTGTCTTAATCCATTTCTTTCGCCTACCTTGTGTTTTTTTGTCATTGCCTAGACTAAGCTATATAGAAAAATGCACCCGTCTGTCTTCTTAGCTACAGTATACAGTACAGTATATGGAGCGGGAACGTGGACAGTAAATAACAAACAAAAAGCAAAATTACAAGGCACATATATGAATTACTGGAGAAGATCAGCAAGAAAATCAAAGAGGGAAAAAGTAAGGAATATTGTAGGCTTAATAAAGGATTAATGAATGTGGATAAAGTTGTCGTAGAAATTTAAAGAAAAAGATTAAGATAGTATGGTCATGTGAAAAGAATGAACGACGGAAGATTGCCCAAAGAGGCGATGAACAGGAGACCTGATGGAAGAGTAAGAAATGGGACGCCGACTGATAATACCTGGATGGATGGTGTTAAGGGGAAGCATGGTTGCAAGAGGACTACGAGATGCATATACGATGGACAGACAACAGTGCAAGAGCAAAACTAGTTAAAATTAAAATGTATAATTATTATGTATTGTTTGCTTGAGGGAAACCATAACATTGTGGAAAAACCGTAAGGAAAAATGGGTTCTGTGTTTTGTGGAAAACTCTAATATAATTGGCACAAAAATGTGTAGTCTTTATCTGATTTTCTATCTTAAATACCATGAACAAATAAAAAACCCAACTATTGAAACTATTAGCACATCTTTATATAACAGGTTGAATAAATATTATGCTATCTAGGAAATTTCAAGTAAAAGTATACAGTATAAATGTTCGCGTTCAATTTATTTTTAAAGAAATAATTTTCATTAATGAAAATTGCATGCCATTGTGGTGTAGGCCTATAGGAGAAACAATAACATGGATATTAATAAAGAAAATAATTCCTTTATTGCAACCAAATGGTCACATTATGAAAATTATTTGCGGAATAGGGAAAAGGCAGCACCTCAAGAAAATATGCCTTACCCCATTTTGTCCACCACAAAATTTAAAAAGACCAACCGAGTGAAAGAATGTGAATATGTAGGATCCCTAACTGTAGCCTGTATAAGAAGATGTCGATTTTGCCTTTGGGGTTATAATATTATTTCTGTTTAATCACGTCCCTTTTCTGAAATACAAATATAATAACTAAATGAAACAATATTGTATCTCATACTGCATCTCTAGTTAAATACTTTTGATATTTTTATAAAGGAGGAACGATTTAATTGATTTCATTAGTCTAAAATCATTGGACATACCTCTGTATGTGTTTTCAGAATTGCTATTGCATTAAAAAAAGTCTTAATTCGAGTTCAATATGAAAATAAAATGAAAAACTTACGTCGTAATCGAAGAACGCATTGGTGAAAAGAAGGTACATTTGCAAGCCATATGTTACTTATGAATATCTATAGACGTACACTAATACGACAAATTTACATCTACTGCACGACCTCACTCAGTAGTAATATTTATGACAGTATCGCAAAGTTAAAGTTCACTGAAGCTGCATCCTTCAGATCTCTGCCTGACTTGCCTTCGCGGAACATAAAGTTTAGTCGCCGCGTGCAGTTCTGCTAATTAAAAACATAGGAGCAGACAATAAAAAAATAATAATTGTAGGTTCCAAAATGTGGTGCTGGCAGTAAAGTCGGGAGACAAGTGATTTCGCAGGACCAGGCCGTAATTCACCCATACTGCTTGCTAGCTCGCCTGCTTGCGGTTTTTATGTTCGCGGCTGGGATTAGTAACTTCGAAAACTGGAGTCACCCCTTCCCTCTACCATATACCCAACACGTTCATCGTGCATCATATCTAATACTGTGTTTTTACTCTTGACTCTACGAAAGTGCTCTTTAACTGCAAGGGCCATATTGAAATTAGTGCATTCTGAAATAAATCAACAAACTTGGGATTTCAATGATATTTTAACATACAATGAGCTGAAAACTGTTCAATTGATAGGATATTATCTTGGAATTTTGATAGTTCTATTGGATAAATCCTCAGATACTTAACGTAGATCATTTTACTTTTATAGCGCTATAGTTGCTTAGTACCATTTTATAAATAGATAAAAGAAGTGGTAGAAACAACTCAGGGATTGTGACTCAGTGTGTGCCATATTATGGTACTAGAGTCAAAATTTGGACACGAGTTCCGATAAATTCTGCTGCTTCAATAAATTGGCGATATAGCAGTGAAAGTTATTTATGATCTCAGTTTTAGTCTAAAGCACAATTTATGGCAGAACGTAGAAGTAGAAACTCTAAAATTCTAATGTTATGACCACTTGATTTAAAAATGCATTAATCAATTTGAATAGCGGAGATGACTCAACATACATTGTATTTGTAACTTGAATGCAGATTAATATACTACAAAAATATAGATATTGTACATTGTAGAATATTGAAAAGCAAAATATTAAAAACAATAGAGAGGTTTTCTCTGGAAATTTAAAAGTGTTTCATAAAACTCCTTGAAAAATATTCTTGTTGTTATTATTTTCGTTGTCAAAATCGAAACAAGATATGATATCGGGGTAAAAGCTTCTCCTTGTGCACTCAGCAATTCTGTGCAATGCATATGAAATGCATCTATGTGCTCCGAGCAGTAACAATAGCTCAGTTACTACTTGCGCTTATCTTACGCTATTAAGGGGATGAAACACAGTCAAGGAAGGGATGGATGAGCTACCATGTCGGCCACATGTTTATTACGCGGTCTCTGTAATGAGTCAAGTAAAGGGAAGCGCAATAGCCAAACTTTGCATAGTTACTGGAAGGGGTGACTAAACAGTCAGATAACAGCATGGCTGTTCGTCGTAAACAGCACTTCGCTGTGACACTTCATCACAAGTTTGCTACTTTATGTTGTTCTTCTCTGGGTTGTATGTAGCTTGCAGTTAACAATTCAACAACATTTTATTCACTGAAGAAGCTTCAACAACCCACTACCGGTACACAAGAAAACATTCTAAACTTAAAATTTAATACTGTATTTGGTTAAGCACTTCACATAAAGAAGTTCCTTATTGCATAATTACAACATTTCAAAAACATATAAGAACAACAAAACCATATGAAACAAAGAAATTTCTGGTTTATTTGCGGGTGATCAGCCGAGTCGGACCGAGAAAATCATTAGGCCTAATAGTATTCGCCGAAAAAAAATTGAACTACTTTGTAGCAAACAAATTTGACAAATTAAGATAACGAAGAAAAGCCTGGACATGAGAATTATATGTACTTGGCTCATACTAACTTCCTCATACCCCCACATAAATAAACAACGAAACACACTGAAGAACTTCTCAGGAACAAATATTAATATATTGCAATGTATATTATTAACACTTAAAAGTTCAGTAGCTAATTAAGGTTCTTTAAATGTATACATTAAGGGACATCGGATTGCGTTTTCAGTTCAAATTTGTGAAAAATTCAGTTATATTGCTTTATTTTATGAAAACAGCTCCATGAATCTCAGCAATAAAGATTCCCTCATCCCTAGTTTCGTCTGACAGGCTTTTTAAAATGTTGATTTAATATATACTTAGAGACCTATTAATAGCATAACTCAATTTAAGTGCAGTTATTTTCACATCTAAAAAATGATCTATGCGCATAAATTGTTTACCCTTTAGTCTTGTTGTGCATGCTTAACCAATTATGTTTTGTATGCTTTAAAATGTATTGCATAAAGAAGCAAATTTGTCTGCTTTAAAACTATACCTAGTATATGGAAATTCCAATAGGAAGCCATTAAAAAATGAAGTTTAAATGACATAATGTGCACACTTTTACCATTTGAGTGCAACTTTGTCCTTGTTTTTCCTCTTATATTTTCTAATCTTCAATGAACAGAACCTATACTAAAACTTGAGCTAGAAAGTTCATTTATACATAAAATAGCTCACGATGGGGGGATTGTTCTGAAGTATAGGTTTTCTGTCATTCTGAAAAATGCGGCTGTGATTGTGTCTTTTATATAAGCGTTATTGCTGATTCCTTTCAATTAAAAAATCTATTGCTGATTTATTTCAATAAAAAAATATTAATCTCTCTAGCAATGCTAGCTAGACATACATAGATTACAACATTCTATGCATAAAAAGGAACAAATCAGTGAAAGAGTTTTCAAGATTGTGTCATTTTTTTTGGCAATTCCATGACATTTTAAAAAGTTTTGTGGGAGCACACAGGAAAATAGGTTGAAATTAAAAGAAGGGATCTGGCCTCTGGAAACTAGGGAAGAGGACCAGTTACGTATTTGTAACAAAGGGGACCGCAAAGAGTAGAGAGCAGTGGAACAAAGGTACGCTGGAATACAGGGATCCACGAATCTTATATGAAATGCAATTTATAACATGTCCTAAAACAATGCAAACTTTAATCTCACACGTGATGCAATATGGAAATAAATGAATAAATATAGAACAACAACTGAATTAGCCAATATGCAGAATTGGCGCGAAATGTAGCACGTGGATGTAAATGTAGGTAATTTACATTATATATTGAATTATACACTGAAACACTCGTAATAGTTGATATTGTAAGTTAATCGATGAGAATTGCTTGTAATATCAATGTTAGGCGTAACAGAAGGTAAGACTACTGTGAACTACGGATAGCACAATGACATACAAGCCTAGAACGAGCGGTACACAAAGGTATGTTAGCTGAAATGATTGAAACACTATGGCCAATGCTGATGAGCGAAATGCGAGTGTAGAACAAAACTTAATAATTGTAGTTTTGTCAGAAATTCGGGGTTTAAGAGTTCTGATACAGTGTGTTGCACAATGACTTGAAACCGCGCAAATACGGAGCTTCGAACGTCGGAACTGGACTAGCTTAAGACTGACTTGAGGTGACGCTAAGGGCTATGCACGAGGCATGAACGCTAGTTGCACCTGTCGCTATCACACAATATGATGAAATTAGTTAGAATTGCTGATTCAGTAGCGGGAATAACAAAGCGGGCATTTGAATGGAATAAACCACTATGTACGTCGCTTGCATGAACAAGTTGCATATACTTTTAATATATACTTTTTTCGAACAAAAATCTGAAACTAAATTAAATATATATCATTATGAGACAACGCGTACACACAGGACAACACTCACCAGTCGCACACACACTCATGCCTGACAAGTGCGGATGGAATGAGAATGATGTTGGCCAAATAATGTCCGAAGACAACAAGTGCCCAAAGTTTCCTGACATCCGTCTCACAAGTGAGGAAAACCCTCGGAAAAAGCATCACATAGAAAACCAGGAATTGAAACCGGGCCTGCTGCATGAGGAGAGCTAACGCATCCCCTAGGCCACAGCAGGGGACCATTTTCAATCCTAAAACCATGTACCTAAGACCTTAATAAAATCTTATTAAACAACTAATATATTATCTGAGTTGGTGTTTCCGTATTCAATTGTGAAATTAATTCAAGGTAGCCTTGCTCTGTTGCCATAACAAACAGGGTAAGAAGACATCACTGAAATACTTCAAACATGATCTAAAATTCGAAAAGTGCGTTGAAAGAGACAGAGAGGAAGATGTGGTAATGAGAATAAAGTTAATAAAATCAAGAACAAAAACCTGGGTGAAGGAAGAACATAAACCTTTCTGAAGGTAGAATAGTTGGATTAAACAATTACCTAGGGCAAACGAACGTGAATTAGCAGATGGTCTTTTACTTCCTCTGCCAGAACCATAGGTATTAAAGGTAGCGGAAGTATCGTGTTCGACTCCAAAATTCGAAGTTGAGTTTTTAACATAAATATACCTTTTGTGGTCTCCTGAATCAACAAATTATATTTTCATAAACATGTCTGTATGTGTATGGCTGTGTGTCTGCGAACATCCTAGCTCCAGATAGGAAAATTGTATAAAAACAAACTTTTCTATTTGGGTTAGGTACCTTCTGAGGATTTGGTACGAAGATTGCCGATGACGTTCTCTTATTTGTTTGTTTCTCGCGATTTTTTCGATAATGACTCTAACAAGTTTGTTTATATTTTGTACATAGGGTGGTTATACTAAGAGCTAAAACTTCTATTTGAAACTTTAAAAAAATCTACCTAATGCTTGTAGAATTTCACTCTTGCCTGGTTAACAATAAAACTTTGCATCAGGCTGAAACAATTGAATATGCGGTCTCTGCAATGTGACCTCTGTATCAGAATGTGAAGTGAGAAAGGGTATTGACCATATTTAGAGTAAAGAAAGTTACTTGAGTGAGTTATTCGGTTTTGTGTTACGTATCCTTCGGGGATGCGATACGATGTTTTAACGACATTCTCTTCATTTTTTACAACCAATTTACAAGAAAAGAATGTCTTACTTAATTTAGGCAGAGGAAGTTATGCGACTTTGACATTATTATTATTATTATCATTATTATTATTATTATTATTATTATTATTATTATTATTACTACTTTTAATAAATTGCATTCAATCTACAAGCCCGGAATTCTGTGTCGAGCCCACCAAGCTAGTTAGATAGCCTAATAAAATTGTGAGCGGTATTATGACTTGACTACACTGAATGTCGCCACTTCCTGGTAGACTGAATATCCGGCACGGGCTCGAAGCTAGCGAGTGAGAGTCTATCAATTAGTTAGGCTGCCGGCTCCCTCAATTACACACAGACAGTATCACCGTCCTCCTGAGGTTTGCCTCATCAGACGCTCCAGTGATTAGCTGCATATTACATTCCCTAGACAATGGCCAATTAGAAGCGATCATATCTTGATAATTACTACATCTACAGCTGATAAGCCGTCATTCAACAAACCAATCAATACCAAATGTGTTAATTAAGAGAATTGCGGAAATACAACACCTCTCCATCGTTCTGGCCGTTTGTTTGCGAACTACACGGTGCCTGTTACACAATCCGGTTCCTGAATTCCAAATACATTTTAAAAATCGAATTGAAAATAATTAAGCTCAATTTAAGGCTAGTATGCGTTTAAAATGTTATATTGCGTAAATTAAAAACATTATTCATATGTTAATTTAACATAGCCTATTCATTGTAAGATATTACTGAAATCTTAACCAGTAACAATATTACATCCTTTCCCTTACTATAGTTAGGCCTGGTATTTTGTGTTCGATCCCGAAATTCGATGTCAAGCTTTAACATAAATGCACGTTTGAGGTCCCCTGAATCCAAATTGCTATTTTCAGAAACATGTATGTGGTGTATCTGGGTGTCTGTGTGCATCTTTGTGTCTGTGACTGTGTGTGTCTGTATCTGGTATCTGTATGTGGTCTGTGTGTATGTCGTGTCTGTTTGCGGCTGTGTGAATCTGTGTGTCTGTGAACGAAAAATCATATAAAACAAAATGTTATATTTGGGTTAGATATCTTCTGGAGATGTGACATGAACATTGCCGACGAGTTTATTATGACCACTTTGTACATGAAAATATTTTTACTTTTCGCGATTTCATCGAAAACGTCTGAAACGATTTTGTTTAAATTGTGTATTAAGTGGTAAAGCTTTCATTTGAGACTTTTTGTTTTTGTTTTTATTATTATTATTATTATTATTTATTTTTTGTTTTGTTTTTGTTTTTTGGGCAAAGCTCTCTGAAGGGTAATTATAAGCTCAGTTTTGCCTGGTGAATAAAAAGCATTGCATTAGGTTTAAACGCTGAACACGCACTCTCTGCAATACGACCTCTTATTCTAGATCAGAATGGGGAGTGAGAAAGATGTATTGCCCATGCTAGGGTAAAGAAAGTTATGAGAGTGCATTACATCAGATTTTATTTGGTTATGTAACTTTCGAGGCAAAAGGCTGATAACCTAACCACATCACGATCCATAATTTCCTGGAGCCTAATGGCCTCCCTGGCTTGTATAGCGATATTTTAGGTTTTTTTACTATGCTTACAGTATATTGGTTCCATCATAGAAATTTCACGGAATTTTTGACATGAAGACTTTCTTGACAGTTTTCTTGACAGAATGACGACAGACTTTCGGGTGATACATTCTGGTTTTGCGTAAGAAGACAATTTCAAAATAATTTAATAATAAATAAGAATATCATACGAATTTATTTAGATTGATTTTACACCATATTGCATTGATGTTACAAATTCCCTGCTCCCACATTAATGATATAAAGTAGTTTCCACGACTGGTGCTATTATTCTTATTCTTGTTTGAAAATCTCTCCCCCCTTTGGATCTTGGGTCAGTGTGAAGTGTAGATTGATCCGTTTGGCAGGAGGCCATGTTATGACGATCTCGACATCAGTCACCTCCACACACTATCATAAATCTGAGGTTTCTTGCTGAAACCCAGACGAGGGGAGCCAAACTGCCTTTCCTCAGCCGCAAAATGACTGCTGCACTCAAACATGCCAGCCAAATATACTATCGAAAATGCTATCACAAATTCACTTCGTATTACTGTTTTCAACTTCACATTTAACATCAGAAAATAACTTAGAATCTTCGTCATCTCTGGTAATTGGAAATGCCGTTATCACTGAAAAATTTACATTTAACGACACCAAAGAGAATTAGTAGAGGGCATTATTTAACGATATATCAATGAATATAAGCATACACATACGTGAAATTAAAAAAAAAAACGCAATTTTATGCATGAACAAACTGGGCAGCAATAGTATCTTGCATAAAGGTATAAGGTGAAACTACAGAGATATAAAATCGGTATAAAGGTATTACTTCTAAACAGCATGTAACAAATTTAAACAAAATCGTTAAAGCCGTTTTCGAGAAAATTTTCTACATGTTAAGTGACATTAAAAGTAAGATAAAGTCGCCACCAATCTTTGTGCCACATCCCCAGAAGGTACCTAATATAAATATAAAATTTTGTTTTCACATGATTTTTGTTCTAGAGCTAGGTTGTTCACAGACACACAGACATGAGTCTGTAAATAACATTTTTGGATTCAAGGAAGGCTCAAAACGTGAATTTATGTAAAAAATTCAACTTCGAATTTCGGGGTCGAACACAATGCTTCCTCTACTAGTATATACCTATGGTACGGGCAGAGGAAATAATACAAATATAAATAAAAACAAATCTTCAGTTGTGCACCCTCAAGAGAGACCAATATTCTTAGGCCTATAAGTTAATATGAACTAGAGAGAATATAACTTACGGTCCTGAGTGTATTGCACTCGTAAAAATGGACGCCTCGATTCTGAAAGCAAAAGCCATTGGTCCGTTTGACATGTGTGGAGAAGAGAGAACTGAGAAAATGAAAAATGAAATATAACGGAAAGGAACAATAAAAGAAGAGATGAAGGGGCGCCAAGAATGCCAAAAGGGAGGGAGCGGGTGGAGAGAGATGAAATCACGCGAGTATGAACACTCTGTAACCTGCTACTCTGATACATAATGTATCAAAATGTCTACAACATGTCTCATGACGAGCATGCTGTTTACGACCGCACTGTATGCATTTACACGGGAAACTGTATTATGAAGTTTCTCTCATTATATTGCCAGAAATACACAATCGTTTATACATAACTACTGAATTGTCTATTTTGTTTTCAATTGGATGGAATAGTCCACAATAATTTTCTTTAGTTCACAAAAATTTATTCATATCTCGGTTGTTCTGTTGAGGTATTCAGCTTAATATATATTAATAATCTCTGGCGTGATTTATTAATATTAGTCAGTAGCCTACACATCTTTCTGAGATATAGCCTACGTCAATAATTTCACATGCAAATACATTGATAAAATGCATGCCAGAAAAGCTAATGCCAGAATGCCTTGATGAGAATTAACGTCAGAATAACTTCGTGGTGGACGCCAGAGTGATTAAATCTGGGGTCCGGAGTTCTATTTAAGGCTTTCCGAAACTAGCCTCGGAAGAAGGTCCTTACTTAATTTTTATCCTTACATTGGTTGCAGTTTCGGGCGGAATTTACTCAAAAATCATTTCATTGGTTACCTGTTCAAATTCCCTTTAGCTTGGGAACGACGTTTCTAAGTCCTTATTGCATTAACTGGAATGGAACACGTTAAGGCTTGTAGTTTTTTTGTTGGTTTATCGGACTATAGTAAGCTAGATTTTGAGTTAACAGTCGGGGTTCTATTGTGTAACTAAAAGTCTTAATAGTTTCTAACATTTTCTTTCAATATATTATTTTATTCGTTATTATTCTTCGCCATTTTTTTTCTGCTCATTTTGATGTCAGTATACCTCTCGAGTGATTATAATTGACCGAAGAGTTTAATAAAATATGCTTTACTCATATATTGATATGCTGACTTTAGTACTACATAAGATAAAATCTGATGTTATATGCTTTATTTTAGTATATGTATGATGCATCTTTTATTAACGGTTTTCTCTTTATTAATAAAATTGTCCGAAATATTCTTGCACTTGTTTCCTTTCTGCACAAAATTCCAGTACCCAATCCTTTTGTTGAGTGGGTGCTTTGTCACGTAACCTTTTCATTCCTATACATTTCTAACTCTTAAACCGAACTGTTCTTTTTTGTAATCTGTCAGCGCCACCTCTACAGAGTCAACACAATGTCTAAATTTTATGTATTGCATTAAATTGGTTAGGAAGCTGTAATCACGGGTAAATTATACGTAAAGGAGACCCACAAACTAGGATAAATATTAAATTGGTTCGCAGGCTTCCACGGCCGGTGTTATACATAAATTGATTGGACTGCCCGGCGCCCCCCCCCCTACCGCAGAGGACTAAACATATTCTGATTTTAGCTTGCTTGCTTGCTTGCTCCTAGCTTGTAATTCTGCAACCAGCCACCGCCTTTAACTTGCTTGACAAGAGACCAAGCTTCATTGCAACGATGAAATGAAATACTGTCGCTATGAGTCACAAGCTCTTCATATAACTCTTTCACGGGGTCTAAAGAAACTGCAAGGACTGGCGGAAAGAATATGAAACTGGGTATATCAGTCCACTGGTAAGTCGTGCAGTTACGTAGTTGAGGAACTTCAGATGTGTTTAGAGTGCAAGTAAAAAGAGAATGGAGAATTTTACCCTGAAGGAAGCCGAGGAGAAACTAAAATGTGGAGAGTTTGAATTATCAATGAACAAAGGTACTGGTTCGGCATGGGAAAAATTTTCAAACATTTTCGAGAAAACATAAAACAATCAATAGCAACAATAACAATGATAAAAATAATAAATGTGTTAAGACGCTAAAACGATTTTTAATACTTTATCCACCTTTTATTTATCTGCATGATGAATTTCTTCTTCTTTTCATGTAGAAAAGCAAGAAAGTATTACCTACACATAGCAACTACAGTTGTTTAGCTGATAGGAATGTCGCAAGCTTATTCTGACTTGCATGGGTTGGGATTAACCTGACCCATCCAAGTCTAAAGAAACCTGCCTGCTTGCTAGCTGTGACGCTCGCAACTTGCTTGCCTGGCGTTCAAGCGGGTAGGCCTATGTGCAAGCTAAAATCGAGATTTGTACACCTCTTGGCTATCCGGGTTGGGCCGCGTCGTGTTTTTAGTGTATTCTAACGTTTCGGACATCTTATTACGTCCTTCTTCGGAGAACTGTTTACTCTTCACAGGCACTTATTTTCAATGCGAAACTTTCTCCGAAGAAGGACACAATAAGATGTTCGAAACATTAGAAGACACTAAAAACACGATGCGGCCCAACCCGGATAGCCAGTCCAATCAATTTAGGATAAATATTGTTAATATCGCAAATGAAGTCAATGATGTTTACTAACAAACTGCAGTGTGAATGGATGCATAATCACAACATTAAATAAAGTCAACCGAGCGGCTGTTACAGATATCGGCCATATTTCAGTAAAGTTTAAACAAGGTAGTAGGGCTGTGAAGAGTGTGTGCTTGTTGCCAATAATGAGTAGGACACATTCAGTCGTTTAGGCAGAGATTTTTTTTTCACTCGGCTCTGTATATTCCTGGTATCAATATTGCCTAAATGGATTATTATTGGGATTTGAAAGCAATTGTTAAGAAGTTCTCTTATCAGCTGACTAGTATGCATATAGGATTGTTATTTTTATTTTATGGGACCACAATATTTTATTAAACCATAATTGCCATATAATACGGCACAGTTCCAACATTTCAAAGTTGGAATAAAATACTGAAATTTTATGTATAGATTTAATACCTGGCCTAGATGCGCTATAGTCAAATACCCCTCGATAATATCAGTCATTACCATATGAGCACCAGATGGAGTGGGTTTGGAAAATATACAAGGACAACAGCCGGTGGTTTTATGAAATGTAACTTTGACCTCGAAACTGAACATTACCTGTGCACACGCTATACAATTGAGGGATTGGGTGGAAGATGGGCGTAAGTCAAGTTACGCCCTTTTTTCGGAGATGCGTTACTAGCACTCTTAACCAGCAGATCTATAATATAGCAAATTTAGAACCAAAAACCTCCAACAGATGGCATGTTATGACGTATTCTCTGTAGCGCCTTTCTTCCAAATATCGCCCTGTAACACATATTATGGCCTATAGAAAGAGTTATATGACAAGTCGTACAACAAAAAATTTAAAACTCCAATTACGGCGAGAGATGTGTTAACGAATCGGAAGTAAGATATTTCAACACTTAATACCGAACGTTAATATTTATTTGTAACGGTATGCCTACTAAGAATAATCCTGGTTACTTTCTCATGTCTTTAAAATAGGAGAATTAAAGACGTAATGCACGTGCAATTCAAATGAATAATAACACTCAATTTTACCTTATTATTTATTTACTTACTTATTTACTGAATACCCTTTCCATCATACTTCATTACCTCTATCCTCTACAGAGTTTAGTTTTACATTTGATGTTGGTATAAAATAAAGCTAAATTTTCCGCTATCATTGTCGCTTATCATTTATTAGATTTAACAATTTTAATGCTACGACATGCTATATCAGTATTATAAACAGAGGCCTACATTGTTCATAATAATAATATTAATAATGAATTTATCACTAATGTGAAATAGCATAGACAAAAGCTTGAAAACATTAGTCCATAAGAAAATATTATATATAATTACTTTACTGATAGGAACAAAATCGAATGAGAGGTTGTATTAAAACATTAAACATGTAGAATGGTTCAGTATTATATAATTTGGAAAATTAATTGAAATATTGAAGAAACTGAACTAGTGCTGCTACCCCACTCAATGACTGACTGATTGATGACGGGCCAGACAATTCCGCATAGTGAGCGTTGGAACTGCCGTGGAAGACGGACGGCTACTGATTTCTGATCGGTCTGCTCGGGCAAGTGAGCGTCAACCTTTACTCTCGGTTGGTACACAGAAAGTTTGCGTTATGGAAGAGCAATGTTCTTGTTCCTAACCATAATGATCCCACTATTGCACCTGTGCCACATGTATGGATAAAACCATCTAAAGTGAAAGATGTTACAGATTTGCTGAAATATTTTAAATAAGGATGCACAAGAATTGTATATGAGCATCTTAAGAGAAATACAGCCTGGCAGTGAAACATTAAATGAAACTGATTCTGATGTTTTCTGTATGGTATTTTGTGACTTTTTTGTTCTGTACAGTTTATTATTTCAGTCAGTCAGTAGGCATTTTCATGGTTATTTTGAAGGTTTATGTTTCAGAAGCCAATAGGCTAATAACTTAATAACTTTATAATACAATAGTTTAGTTTTCTGATCCTCTTTGTATGTTACAACTTAGGCTTATATGTTTGGCAATATTCATTTAATTAAAAATAAAATCAGGTAAACTGATGTAACAAAGTGCCAGTATGTTTTTGTTTAATAAGTTATGATTGCAATTATGATATGCAGAATAAATAAAATAAAAAAACACCAAATTGGCCGGTTTCGGGATTTGAACCATGGAACTCCAGAATGGGAGGCCAAGATGTTACCATCTCGGCCACCTGGGTCAGTTTAACGGTCTAGTTGGACAAGTGCATGTAAAGCAATAGTGTTATTTGTCATAGCTAACTGTATTTTAATTTCCAAAGCCTTATAAGATCACAGTAAAACAATAGGCTATGTTGTGATGATAACTGTTTTGCATTTCATAAATTCTTTCGAATACGTATATTACCATAAAATAGGCACAAATTGAGCATTACTCCGAAACAGGTCAACCGATTTTATCCAATATCAATAGACGTCTTCCCATGGACATTATAAATGTGTATACCAGGTTTCATAAAAGCGTATTTGAGTTACCGCGTCTTTAAAATAGACACTAAATTGGGTTTTACTCCGGTATCGGTCTACCGATTTGGTCCAATATCAGTAGACGTCTTCCCATGTACACTATAAATGGGAACAAAATTTCAGGAAAATCCAATAAAGCATACTTGAGTTATCGCGACTTTTTGTGTATTAACATAAAAGGCACTAAATTGGACATTTTTCCGGTACTGGCCAACCGATTTGATCGAATATCAATAGACGTCTTCCCATGGACATTATAAACGAGTATACAAAGTTTCATAAAAATCCGATAAAGCGTATTTGAGTTATTGCGCCTTTAAAATAGACACTAATTTGGGTTTTACTCCAGTATCGGTCAACGGATTAGGTTCCAATTCATGGACGTCATAAATGCGTATACCAAGTTTCATGGAAATCCGATACAGCGTACTTGAGTTATGGCGCCTTTCTAATATTATCTATTAAAATAGGCAATAAATAGGGCATAACTCCGGTACCGGTGAACCGATTTGGTTCAATATCAATAGGGTTCTCCCCATGGACATTATAAATGTGTTTCCAAGTTTCATGAAAATCCGAAAAAGCGTATTTGAGTTATGGCGCGTACAGACACACGGACAGACAGACAGACGGACAGACATTTTTCGTCCCCCCACGCAATCTCATAAGGTACCATATTGGCACTTAAAAAATGCAAAACATGATGTTTAACTAGGCCTATCCGTGATCTTTCTTAGAAACCATGAATATCTGCAAAAAATGGCGTAACTAAATTTTCTTAGGATTTTCCTTCACTATAGGTGTAATTGAATTGAACATCAGAAACCAGCATAATGCGTCACATTCTGCCAGGGAACAGAATAAAAACACATTATCTTATATAACATAACTTCTTTAGAAATTAAAATAATGTAAATGTATATTGATAAAAAACTATTTCGATTCGTTGCAAGCCAATTCGTGTGCTTTTTTGCGTTCTGATGTTAGCAATCTTCGTTCTTCGTTCTTGCTAATCAACTCGTAATCTCTCGTAGGATTACCTATGACCGCGGCCCGGATTTTGATTACATATCATCTTTCAAATGGTACATTATAGACGTTTCCCACTAATGCATATATTGTGATCATAACTCGTACATTACAAAAATGGCCATTTTGGTCATTTTTCCCCATTGTTAATTTTTGGGTCTTTTTTAAAAATTCAGCGTCATTATTTGGTCACTTTTTGACCAAATTACGGTATTTTTTCCACATTTAATATTTTAAGGTAATTTTTAAAGTATAAAGTCAATATTTTGTAATGTTGTGATGTTTCTTGCATTACATAGAATTTTTGTGCATTTATTAAGTGCCAGTATGGTACTTTATAAGATTGTGTGGGGGACGGAAAATGTCTAGTCCGTCTGTCCGTGTGTCTGTATGCGCGATAACTGAAATACGCTTTATCTGATTTTAATGAAACTTGGTATAGGAGTTTATAATGCCCATGCAAAGAAACCTATTGATATTAGACCAAATCGGTTGCCCGATACCGGAGTGATGTCCAATTTAGTGCTTATTTTAATAGTAATATACCAGAATGGCGCGATAAGTCAAATGCGCTTTCTCAGATTTTCATGAAACTTGGTATACGCATTTATAACTTCCATGGGGAGAACCCTATTGATATTGGACCAAATCAGTTGACCGGTACCGAAATAACGAGTAATTAACAGTCACATCTATTATAATATAATCTTCGTTCTCCGACAATTCGAAGCATTTTGATTGGCTTCCAGCCAACCAATCAGCGGCCGAGCTCCCGTAACTAATATCCTAATGTAAAAAATTCTATAAATAGAAATAATAGACGAAATTACTTATTAAAGAGCATGCTTTCTTTTCCAATTTAATATACTGTAAGTATTAATTTTGTTATGGATATAAGACGCTACAATATTTAGCATGGCCTACAATATATTGAACATAACGTAACAATTTACCAATCCTTTATTGATATTGTTAGCCACCTCGATTGATTCATTTAGTCATGACGATATCAGTGTAAATAAAAGATTTAAAACAAAAATAGCCGTTGAATATTGATATAATAATTGTGCTTCTATCGATATGTATGGCTACCGATATCTGCATTATGTTTTATGGTATTAATCTTATTCGCTCCTGTGGAGCAATATACCTAATGTAATTCCTGACAGATTGATTTCAGATTGACTTTAATTCATTCATAACCTATACGGCTGCTTTAACCTTAAAACAAATATGTCAGCGAATCGTAGGCCTATTACATCATTAATATTATTGTCAGTGCATTTTGTAAAATGTTTACATATTTTAAGTATTTATTATATCAGTGTATGAATTAAGGTTAAAAATCACTTTAGACCTCATTTCTTCCGTAAGAACTGCTTAATGAATCGATCTGAAGTTTAACTCGGAGGTCTATTACAAAAATAACTTATTTTCTCCATGGGGCTATCATAATTGAAATTTTCACTGATTAAAAAGTGGACTCTGGCACTTTGTTGTATCAGTTTACCTGATTTTATTTTCATTGAAAATTATGAGAACTCTAAGCAAGCATAAATAAATAAACCTTGTTATAATTATTTTGCATGACGTAACTAATTATTAGTGGTACTTAACGAATATTGTTGCCGTGGATCGTAATTTGCCATTCCCACACGCAATCTGCTTGCTATGAAAACAAAATAAATCTCACTGCTGTAAAAATTACAAAAAGCAGTAGTGCCGTAAGTAAAAGCATCATAATACAAGCCTTTATCGAAGGCCGGAACCAAGGCACCCCAGTTTGTGACGGCTTTAACAGGACAAATATTCTGTCCCCATAACAACCAACACATGTTAATCACTTTCTAAAATATAACATCTATCTTCCGTAATGTATATACATAATATATTCAGCTAATATCTGAATTATTATAATTAAATTGATATAAATAATCGTCGTGCAAAAAAAAAATAGCATGCAATACTCATTCCGAAAGCGCATAACGGATCTCGGAAATTAAAAAAAACTCTTTCTTCGATCCGTATGCACCGCTTACGGAACTAGTATCGCAATCTCTATATATACAGTGCTTTCACTGTACGACTTGGCCGGCAATCGCACGGGCCGCTCCACCGTCACAGATAAACCGCATGCGGGGCCAGGCGCGTGACATATCACGGTACTCCCGGCGAATCGTATATATTTCCGTAATTGTAATCACAATAAAATATGAAAATATAAAATATAAAATAAAAATACAAACTTACCTTATCACAGGAGATGTTGGAAATGCCGCCCTTCTGCATCATTACATCTACGGCACCTTTTGAGGAAATTGATATTCACACGCAGTAGTTCTAATGTATAATTATGTCGTGGCATTTTTAAATCACTTCAAGCAAAACTAAAAACTACTTTAACCATAAAAAAACACAAACACTGCTTTAATAATTATTCACGTGTGAACGCAATCAGATCACATGCTAGACTTCAGCGGTGAGACAACGAGGCATCACTTGGGCGCTTGATGCATGAGTCACGGATAGTCGGTCTCAGATGGGTTTGGAAATAATTGAAGTGGGACTTTGACAATTTAGAAAAGCTATCAATATAATTCATGTTATAAATAAATATTAAATTATGAAATACACGCAAATAATACAGTCACATAACTTTCTCTACCCTGGACATAGAGAAAACAGTACGAGGTAAGGTTATATGTATAATATTTTATCGCAGGTTTTTTTTGGGGGGGATGTATGAAAGTAATAGGCTATTGCATTTCTGTTTAATTTCATCCCCAAAACGGTTTTATGATAACATTAGAGTGAAAATAAAATGTTCCGCAAAAACAATACAATTTTATGTTACCGGAATTTCTGTTTCTTCTTATTTGAACCCCTACCAGGCTTGCTGTGTACAAGCGATGGGATCCAAAATTCTACATCCTCTATTAACCGCAAAAAGCTGTATCGAGCGTTTTCTGAGCGAATAGTTCGAGTGTGATAAGTCAATCTTCCTCATTTCAAATTCTAAATACCTATAAAAGGACCTAGAATTTTAAAATCGAAAGTCCTTCATAAGTTAATTACGAATTACAAAATACAAAACCCGGGCGACGCCGGGCCTTTTAAGCTAGTGTACTATAATTTGGATAATGAAAAGACGGTGTTTGCTGTTAGCATTTAACCGTATATACTTATTACAAGCCTATAATTGGGTCTAGAACATAAAATAATAAAGAATAGGCACAAATGTAATGAAGAACTAGTAATTTCATACAAATTGTTGGTTTTTTTAAGTTTATGGGTCTTTTTTGTACTATTGCAGTCATTTTATAGCTCATTTTAGAAGTATTTTTAGCTCTTCAAAATTCGGGCCCTGCCTATGACTATTCCATGAATAGAATGTAACAGACTATGTAAATAATAATTTACCTTCTTAATTTGTACTTTAAAATCAAATAAATATCCTATCAGCTGTGAGAACAAGTCATACTGAATGAATGAGTTCAATGAGTACCAGATTCTTACCAATGCTACCAAGTGTGTGGAGAAAGGCTAACATCACAATCAAAATTGTGTGTTTTTTTATACAAGCTAGGTTGTATAGAATAGTGTGTTTTTATTCTGCTCACTGGCAGCATGTGACGTATTAATAACTGCATATTGATACTTATGTTTCCAGTAACGAGCTAACAACTTATGAGATAAAATCACTCCTTGTGTTCATAGCGAGCATATTGTAAGATAAACGATAGTTATTCGACGATATATGAGGCATTGCTATACGATATATATGTCAATGTCAAATACGAGTCGTATAGTCTTTGCGAAATCGTAATTTCTATACTTAAAGACTCATTTAACGTGGAATGTTTGACACTGAAACTGCTGAGCCTAATTATCGCAACGCGTATGCTTGATTTTAAAAGCTGTGATTTATTGCGAGACCTTCCCCTGTAAATGTGTTCAGAGTTTAGAGTAGACTGTAAAGAGAAGTTTCATACCTTGGTAAGTTGTTGCAGCTTACATAGTGATTTGAGAAACTTATAAGGGCGACTGTACGAGCTTATCATATGATCTACACACAGCTCGAGGTCACATTGTGCTATACGATATATACCCCGTAGCCCGTGAAGGAGATGGAATGAAAGTCTTTGAATTTGAATTGTTCATAAAACTCTGTGAAGACTTCCAACTTTATTTTTTGTTTCGTGTCAGAAATGAACATGCTCTAAAATAAAATTAGAATGGTAGCTAGCAATTTTTACCAGATGGTCTTCCATATGGAAAGAGAGTAGAAAAAAAACTCGTATGTCGGTGGCGCAGTGTTGTTTGAGATCAGATTGGACTTTTTACGATCTATACTCTCAGGAAGTACAGTGAATAAAGTAGCCCGTTAAAAACTAGAAGGAAATGTTTTATGCATCAAACGCAAGAGGTATGGATTATATTAGAACACTCCCAACTTTTGTGTACATTAATATGCATTATGCTTAAGTTAACCCCAAAGACTACCGCCTTGCCCTTGTTGCCAATACGAAACTTATAAACTTGCGTTTAATTTCTTCGAAGACATTTGTAATACATGTAAAAACTTCCTTTATTTCAACCAGCACTCCCTACAAACACTTTTCCCTTCGAAATGTTAAAACAGAGATTTAACCTTTTCACTGCTACGGACATGTAAATTCGTTACCATAAATAACTGCATAAAAGGATAATTATTAAGTTAACTGAATAATAATTAATGTTAAAAGGTAGGGAATTCCACTAGAATTTTTCGTTTTGACTCCAAAATTGACCCACTGATGACTCTAAGCTCAGAAAGGGCTACAAATATGTTTGACTTGGAGACAAGGCATAATGGTTCTCTCAAAGCAAGTATTTTTTTATAGTATGAAACACAATTACATGACCGTTACTGATTATAGGTCCTCTAGCCACCAAATGAAGGATCCGAAGGTTGCCTTTCATGAACCGAATACCGATGCAAATTAGGATGCACAAATGCAATGAATTGCCCACTGTCATGGTGAGCTGTAGGTCAAGGTAACTAGAGGACACTACCTCAACGCAGACTCTATTTAGGTATATTAATCAATATTGTAAGAAATAAGTATAACGTGATACAAAAACCTAGTTAAGTATTTGCTCTAATAAATCGAATGAAATCACAAAGACCTCAATGAAGCGAAATATAATTTTGGTATATTTCATTATGTGGAATATATTAAAAAAACCTTACGGTTGGATTAAAATTTTATTATAAAAATATCGGATTATCCATGAGTTCAGTTGTTCTGACTGGCTGAGTCGATGTTGAATACTCATATTCAGGAGCTTGTGGGTTCAAACTCAGGACCGGTCAACATGAGTGTAAGTTTTTGGAATTCTCCCTCTCTCAAAAACATAGGCCTATGTCGGATTGGATACTGCCTAACTCCTCAAACGTTCATTATCCAACGTTTATGCATGTTTGTGTTATCTTAGTAGTAGGCCCTGAGTCATGTTATTCACACACCAAGGGCAGTCCACCCTTTTCTCTCTCTCTCTCTCTCTAATCCTATGCCTCCATGTTGGGGCGAAGGGCATCCAATTGGAAGTTTCTGTACCTTTGCGAATTTTGTTACGCTTATTTTCCTAGAGGGACAGGTGGTAAGCCCATCGCCTCTCAACCCCCCCCCCCTCCGGAAACTAAGGTCATGAATTTCATTTCAATAAGATTAGGATTCTATGTTGAGCCATAGGCCTACTGCCCTGGTAAGGAAAAAAGCAGTAACTGCATTACAGTAACTTGAAACTGATAAAACTAAGATCAAAATGTAATCAAATTATTTTCAATTTTTACTTTACTGAAATATACACAATGACTATAAAACAGGCATCACATTTATTTTTCTTGTATTATTGCATTATGACAGATACTGACTTTTTTTTTACAAAGTATATGTGGATTATGGCTTTGAATGCTAAGTAAGTGGAAATTACTGTCTTTTATAACATTATAGCCAATATTTACTGCTTTCAATCAATGTTGAGTTGTTACAGCGTAGGATGAAAGTTCAAATTTAAAAAGCAATACTTTTCCAGTTACTGCTTTATTACAGTGCAATCTGTACTTACTGCCTTCTGTCGTTATGGATGTCGAAAGGGAGTAACTGATTTTTCCTAATATCTTTAAACAAGAAATCATGTTACTGCTTTTCAATGTTGCATTACGATGCAGTAGAGTTGGATTACTCCCACAAAGTCTCTGGCCTTGAAGACTAACCCAGCGAGCGAGCTTCTCGTTACGTCTCGTTACCAAGATGCGCGGATTCGCTGCGCGTAAGATCAGTGAGTTACTGCTGGGCAGAGAGTAAAGATCATGCTTCATGTTGCCAGTGGTAGAAAATACTGTAATAGTTGAGTGGAGGGATAATGCCGCAGAGACAGAGACAGACAACACGTGGAGTGGGATAGCCAATCAGGGTGCAGCTACCTCTCCTACGCAGGAACTCTATGAACGGTGAGACTCGCTCCTAAGGTATATACGTAAAAACCCAGAGGCTTTGTGGAGGTAATCCTACTCTACATCAAGACGATTCCAACGATACCAAAAACTCTATATTTTTAATTTCTGCAGTTACTGCCTTCTTCCTGATCACGGAAACATAGTTCTGTTATACTCAATACCCTTACCCTTTTCAGAGCTGAATTTGTATGTTTATGTAAACAACCATCAGGTAAAACCATCATTGGACTCTAAGTTTGGAATTATTCAGAAAAATATCAGTGGGATAGCTGGTTTCCATAAATAATAATAATAATAATAATAATAATAATAATAATAATAATAACAACAACAACAACAACAACAGAAACACGAGAATAAAAATTCTTAAATTTTACAAAGCATTGATGTAATATTCCTACATATTTTATCTTCAAACAATAGTTTTTTGTTAGACATTTATACGTCAGTATCAATGAAAAGGTTAATCCAATTTTAGATTTCGTTCTTTTCGACTTACAGTATTAATAAATATAACAAACAGAAAAATGTATACATTATAACTTATGAGGAACAGAAGGTTAAGGGCATAATACTAAAAATGGCTTAGTATGGGAATTCATTCATGTCATTTTTAAATAAAATGAGATACCGTACATATTAATTTCTTCCTTACGGACAGTGGCGTATAAGACCCACGAAAGGGTAGTGAAATATAATAATAATAATAATAATAATAATAATAATAATAAACTAAATTAACTTTTTACCAACAGCAGTTTCTTCAACAAGGATCACAACATACGCTTCCAACATAGCATTAAGAACCTTATGACTGGATCCAAATCTGTCTAGAACTTTGCATAAACTCATCATTCATTATCAATACCATTTATACTGCCCCAAATATTTAGAGGAGTTTAGAAGTTTGATCTTAGGAGCAGTTCTTCCCAACACCAACCCAAAATGCCGAGGAAAAGTAAGTAATAAAAATAATAATACTAATAATATTAATAATAATAACTTAATAATAATAATAATAATAAGGCTTCGAACGTCCATACAAGGAACGGTTAGCTTCACTAAGCATGTTATGTAGGAAGAGATGGGCGAGTGTATCACGCGATGACAAGCAATGACAAGAATGCGCTCAGGTATAGGTAAAAAGTGAACACGTTCCATATTGCTTTTATAACGAAGTCAAGATCACATAAATTATCTTCAATTTATATTCTACACATTGATGGTGATCAGTGATTTTTGTAATGTAAATAAATTGTCATTTTATCATCTTCATGTAGACTCGAGGCGCGCACTGCTTATTCTGTTTGTAGAGTCACGGCTGTCCATAATACAGTAACGTCATGCTGGGTACACATCACACTAAACTTAAGTTTTCTATCCCTGTATGAACATTCCAAATCAGATAATCTATATTAATAAAAATGAATTTCCAAAATGTATGTTGCCGCATCACTTGAGAACGGCTCAACCGATTTGGCTGATTTTTGTTTTGTTGTGTTCGTAATTGTCAGGACAAGGTTTGTATGAAAGAATTTTTTTTGAAAATCCGTGGGAAAAGTTGGAAATGTGAAATGAGGCACAGTTAGAGAGTTCTGCAGTCAATTGTTTACATAACGAAAGTATTGTTTACGGTGTTCACATAGGGCTTTGGAAACTATATTATAGTACTGGGCTTTAACAAATTCTGATACTACCTATTTAATTAATACATTTGTGAAGATAATTCTTGAATAATAAAATCCACGAAAACAAAGCAGTCACATAACTTTCTCTACACTCGACATGGAAAATATAATTTTCTCACTTCACATTTTGATGTAGAATAAGCGGTCGTATTGCAGGGACACTTTAAGTGTGTGCCAGTGAGTATGCTATATCGGAAGTCGGTAACAAATCCTATCCACTGATACGTCACTCATAGCTGTAGGCTTTGTATTAGTTGAGAAATAGGCCTAGGGATGTTTATCAGAGGCCCTAAGCATCTAAAAGAAGACAAAATGGGATGAAACATTTTCAGTCCTACGCGCGCAGTATATTATGTCCCAGGTTTTTGGGAAGGAAAGTATGAAAGTGATATTGAATTTATTTTTTACTTCAGCCTCGAAACGGTTGTATGGTAATATTAGAGTGAGAAATACTATTTTCTGTCAAGACAATACAATCTTATGTAACCGGAATTTCTTTTTCTTCTTATTTGCACTCCTCCTAGTAGTTCATATTTCAACCCCTCCCATGCAAGGTGTGTAGAAGCAACGGAATTCAACATTCGACATCCTCTATGAGCCATAACAAGCTATATCTACCGTTTACTGAGGGAATAGTCTGAGTGCCATATGTCGTTCTTCCTCATTTCGAATTCTACATACATATTATATAAGGACCTAGAGTATAAGGGGTCTGGACTTTTGCGTCCCAAAACCACTAAACTAAGACTTTTGCTTCCATAGATCCTCAGATCCAATGACCCATTTGCGTCCCGGGTCTCTCTAGAGGAATGACCAAAATGCGTCCTAGGGAATATAGGTAAAATTAATAATTGGTACCATGCAGTTCGTTCAGCATTACCCAGGGTGCACCGCGATGAGGCGATCTGCTACACACCCCAAAAGTTTTAATCCTTGCATTACTGTCAATATTAAATAAAACTGAAGCAGATAATGAATTTACTCTTTGTCTTTTGGCTACCAGTTTACTTTCTTGTGGTTGGTAGGAACTTAAATGTTACTGTTCGCACATATTCCAGTCTGCTGAGTGCTTCAGTTCTATATTCAACCGTTTTTTCCTATCAAGAAGGCCTCTTTTTCATTTTTATTGGCATTGACAACGGTTATTGGGCGTGTATGAATATATGTTTCTGCTCATATATTTTTCAAGGCTTCGTCAGGGGTCGTACCCTTTTGCGTCCCAAAGCGACTGGTCGCTTCATCAAGACAACCCTCGTGCGTCCGGTGCATTTTGACGTAAACAACCCTCGTGCGTCCGGTGCAATTTGACGTAAACAACCCTCGTGCGTCCGGTGCAATTTGACGTGAACAACCTCGTGCGTCCCGTCTTGAACAAGATCGATACATCAACAACAGTTGTAAATCATTCCATTCAAAATTGAATAGAATGTTTTATCACTCGCACCCACAGCCAAGGCTCTTATTGGAAATAAGTTATTATTATATTATACATTATTATTATTATTATTATTATTATTATTATATTCCAGTTGATCGAAGCCTTGAAGAATATACAACCAGAAACATATATTCACACACGTTCAACAACCGTTGTCAATGCCAAGAAAAATGAAAAAGAGGCCTTCTTGGTAGAAAAAATGGTTGATTATAGAACTGAAGCACTCAGCAGACTGGAATATGTACGAACAGTATAATTTAAGTTCCTACCAACCACAAGAAAGTAAACTGGTAGCCAAAAGACAAAGAGTAACTTAATTCTCCGCTTCAATTTTATTTAATATTGACAGTAATGAAAGGGTTAAAATTTTTGGCGTGTGTAGCAGTTCGCCTCCTCGCGGTGCACCCTGGGTAATGCTAAACGAATTGCATGGTACCAATTATTAATTTTACCTGTATCCCATGGGACGCATTTTCGTCATTGCTCTAGACAGACCCGGGACGCAAACGGGTCATTTGATCTGAGATTCTCTGGACGCAAAAGTCCTAGTTTAGAGGTTTTGGGACGCAAAAGTCCAGACCCCTTCGTCAGATAGATGTATCGATCTTATTCAAGACGGGACGCACGAGGGTTGTTTACGTCAAATTGCACCGGACGCACGAGGGTTGTTTTGATGAAGCGACGACTCGCTTTGGGACGCAAAAGGGTACGACCCGTTTCAACATAGAAAGTCCTCCAAAAGTTAAACTCATATTACAAAATATAAAACCCGGTCGACGCCGGGCCATTTTAGCTAATCTATATTAATAAAAATTAATTTCCAAAATGTATGTTGCCGCATCACTTCACAACGGTTCGACCGATTTGGCTGATTTTTCTTTTGTTGTGTTCGTAATTGTCAGGACAAGGTTTGTATGAAAGAAAATGTTTGGAATATCCACGGAAAATGTCGGAAATGTGAAATGAGGCAAAGTTAGAGAGTTCTGCTGTCAATTGTTTACATAAAAAAGATTTAAAAAATTGAAACGAGACAAACGAAGTGTGACATATTCACAGTTTGAGAGTTCTGCTGTCACATGTTTTCATAACAAAACAAAAAGAAGTGTGAGTCTCGCAACCAAATCAAATCGAAAGTGTATATGTATGTATGTATGTAAGTGGGTATGTATGTTCCTCATACAAATCTACATTTCTTGACCAATTTGCTCGAAATTTTGCACACATACCCAGTTAAGCCCCGGGAAGTAACGCGGTGAACACTAAAATTCAAACAAACCACTTCTTCCCTTGAAAATTTATATAATTTCTGAAAATATTATACTGAAAAATGAAATGCAATTCATTTATCGCGACAACAGTGTATTGTTTACAGTGTTCACATAGGGCTTTGCGAACTACATAATACTGGGCTTTAACAAATTCTGATGCTATCGATATAATTAATACATTTGTGAAAATAATTCTTGAAGAATGAAATCCAAGAAAATAAAGCACAATGTGAAGCAGTCACATAACTTTCTCTGCCCTCGACATGGAACATATCATTTTCTCACTTCACATTTTGATGTAGAATAAGCGGTCGTATTGCAGGAACAGCTTAAGTGTGTGCCAGCGAGTATACTATGTCAGAAGTCGGTAAAAAATCCTATCCACTGATATGTCACACATAGCTGTAGGATGTTTATCATAGGCCCTAAAGATCTACAAGAAGACAAAATAGGGTGGAACATTTTCAGTCCTATGTGCACAGTATATTATGCCCAGGTTTTGGGGGAGGAAAGTATGAAAGTGATATTGATTTTTTTTATTTCAGCTCCGAAACGGTTGTATGGTAACATGAGAGTGAGAAATAAAAATTTCTATAAAGACAATACAATCTTACGTAATCGGAATTTCTGTTTCTTCTTATTTCAACCCCTCCCATGCAAGGTGTGTAGAAGCAACGGAATTCAACATTCAACATCCTCTGTGTGCCATAAAAAGCTATAACTATCGTTTTCTGAGTGAAAAGTTTGAGTGTGATAAGTCGTTCTTCCTCATTTCAAGTTCTATTTAGGCCTACATATTATAGAAGGCCCTAGAGTTTGAAAATCGAAAGTCCTTCAAAAGTTAATTTCAAATTACAAAATAAAAACCCGGGCGACGCCGGGCCTTTTAAGCTAGTCTATATTAATAAAAATGAATTTCCAAAACGTATGTTGCGGCATCACTTGAGAATGGCTCGACCTATTTGGCTGATTTCTTTTTTGTTGTGTTCGTAATTGTCAGGACAAGGTTTGTATGAAAGAAAATTTTTTAAAAATCCACGGAAAAAGTCGGAAATGTGAAAGAAGGATAGTTAGAGAGTTTACTGGGCTTTAACAAATTCTGATGCTATTGATGTAATTAATACATTTGTGAAAATAATTCTTGAAGAATGAAATCAAGAACATAAAGCACGATGTGAAGCAGTCACATAACTTTCTCTACCCTCGACATTGAAAACATCATTTTCTCACTTCACATTTTGATGTAGAATAAGCGGACGTATTGCAGGGACAGCTTAAGTGTGTGCCAGTGAGTATGCTATGTCAGAAGTCGGTAAAAAATCTTATCCACTGATACGTCACTCATAGCTGTAGGCTTTGTATAGGGATGTTCATCATGTGCCATAAAAAGCTATAACTATCGTTTTCTGAGGGAAAAGTTTGAGTGTGATAAGTCGTTCTTCCTCATTTCAAGTTCTATTGTAGGCCTACATATTATACAAGGCCCTAGAGTTTGAAAACCGGGCGACGCCGGGCCTTTTAAGCTAGTATTCTTATAAAAATAGTAACTACTAACTACTCAGTTTTGACCTTCATGAAGATATGGTCCCTGTGAGGTCTCTCTCGTCTTAGACTTTACGGAGTATTGCTTAATATGTTCGTTAACTTCCCAATTCCATGCGTTCATTCACTGAGAGTCAGACAAGATGACGGTGTTTATGACTCTGCAATCCGGATTATTACGCCAGCTCAGCATGTCAATGAATTGCCTGCCTCGAGAGCAAATAAAACACGGGAGAAGCCATTCAGATATTTAATTAGTGTTTCCAAAGACACGAGAGTGAGTAGATGGGAGGAGATTGGAAGGAAAAATGAAATAAAAAGGGAAGTAAAAAAATCGCTTTCCTATACTGTATTCTCTCACAGGCTCCCTCTTTCCTTCATCTCAACACTATTGGCTTGGGGAGGGGTGTCAATTTCAGAATCCGTGTCTCTTTGTTTGCCAAAGACTTGGGGTTTTTAATTAAGATTGCAGCTGTAAACGAAAGACAATTCTAAGATATGAAATAAAGTCCTAGTTTATGGAATATGCCATTAATGCATGTGAAGAAACAGTTCAATGCTCAAATAATAAGATACAAAAGTATCAACAAATCTGAAAATATTACGATACCGGTACGTATCTTGCAATTGCACTGCCTGAAGGAACAACAATTTTTCTTTGGACTCCAGCTATTGGGGTGCTATCTGGAAGACAGCAGTATTTTTTTACGTTGGGATTGACTTTCATTATAATTTGCTTCCTTGGCTAAATTTAACTATAGTTGATTCTACGAGAATAGCAAAAAGAATTTAATACACAATAAGGAAATGTTGTTATTTATATGAATATAACAGGTATAAATAACAAATAATTATGTATTCAATTCCCTTTGCCAACATATACTGAGGATGTAAGGTGGACAAATATAACCAACAATTCACATAACTTCAAGTAACTTATATTAAACCATTTGTGGTAATGTACAATATTGATACAGGTAAACGTTAAGTATTGTTAAATTGACCTAGGCCTGCATGAAAGAAACGGTTTCGTGTATTTTGGTAGAGAACGTTAAACCAATGAAAAAGCAAGAATAAAGCATAATAGTTTACAGAATGCATTGCCTGGTTTCTTTTATCCCACATAAAAGTAGATTTTAAATGGTAAATTAAATATTAAAAAACCTACCATACCACAAAGCCTGGAGTCTATCGGCAATTTTTGTTGATAAAAGAGAGATTCTTAAGGCATATCTTAGACTAGAGGCTACTTTGTTCATTCAGCACCCTAATAAAGTCAGAATTTTTCCTGGGGTTATAAAGGACATCGGAATAACGAAATTGCACTGAAATATTATTCACGACGACGAAAAATGAATGATAATGATAATAACAATAATAATAACAACAATAACAATAATAATAATAAATAAAGGCGTGTTATGACGTTTCTTTCTTTAAATATTCTCAAAACATAAAACACGAAAATTACATATTTTCAGAGCAAAGTTAAAAGCATCTTTTTACGTTTTTTACAGCCACATAGGGAATACTTCGTGGTTAGAACTCTTTATATACAGACTGAAAGGAAAAGGAAGAACGTGGAGAGTACGTACTGAAGGTAATGTAGAGTAAAGGAAAGAATGAAAGGCGAATGCTATCAAGTGGAGTTTTAAAAGGAAGCTGTTGCATTTGTATGCAGTTATATTCTCGTGGAACTCAATACGCTAGCTGGGAGACTAATGGACCCTCACACACACGCTACTTTAATCTTCACATGAAAAATGCAAATAACCCTTTTGTATGACGACTGTGACTCATATGCAGCACGTTATAGTGCAGCTAATGCCCTAATTCAGGGTTTTAGATGGCCCTGAACGCGTTTTGATTAGTGAACCACGCTATTGCCAACTACAGCATAGGTAAGAAAACGTGCCTTATTAATACTGGAAAATTGATATTCCAGTACAGTTTTTCACGAGTCATTCTTTTTCTTATTTAAATTCATGCTATAATTTTAGTTTTATATTGCAGAGAAGGGTGAAAGGTTGATCTCAAAGACATAACTTTCTCTTCCCTTCATATAATGCAGCTCAGAGTTCATGGCTGTATTATACTAAATTAGTGGTCATTTAGTTGACTTAGCCTCATTTAAAATCGCATAATTCACAAGACAATACCTAATACGTAAGTCTGTGTATGAAAAGAGAATTTATTTTGAACATCTTTCAAGTGAAAGTGTTAGCACTTAGTAACACATCATGTACCTAATTATATTACGCATACCATACACTTTCTGTAGAAAATTTTAACAAATCCTTAAAGTCGTTTTTAATAAAATCAAGAGAAATGAAATACTGCTCATACAAAGCGTTTATACTAATGAAAAGAAATATTACAATGTATCGTGCCGCATCCCTGAATGAAACATAACCCAAATAAAACAGAATGTAATGCATTCACGTAATTTTCCTTATCCTAAGCATGAACAATACACCATCCTTACTTTTTACCATTTGCAACGGTTGAAATAGGTTGATAAGGCAAGGGGAAATGTAGGGGGTGGCTTAAATGCTGGTAGAATGGGAAGGGAAAATGAGAGTACCTTGAGAAAAATCTTCTCATGCCACGACTTCGTCCACTGCAAATTTTAGGACTGACTGCCCAGCATACGTTAGTTTATATTCCTGTTTCGAAAAATATTTCCCGTCTCCAATTATAACGTTATTGAACAATAATTTAGAAACCAACGTAACAACCCCTGAGAGCAGCCTGCTATCCACAGGTTGGTAGCACTGCAAAATGATGCTAACTCGTATGCTCCATTTTAAACTCCCCCATTTTTTTTACACCGCATGCCTACATTTCAGTCCACACTTATCCTGTTTTATGTTCGATGTGAGGACTTTTTTTGTCTTTAGGACGCCCTCGTTTTGGTTCGTAAATCTGATAATTGGATAAGGTTGACGCTCGGATTTTTAAACTCGCATACGTTGCATAGTGATGAAGAGGAAGCATTGCACAAAGCCACAGCATATAATGAGGTCAGAAGCTCCTACTGTAGTATATGAATGTCATGCAATATTTACGAGCTCTACTCTGTAACTTCTAAATCTGAAAAGAAAATACCATTGCACATAGGAATCTTCTTTTCGAAAGACTAGGGATTTATGGACGGCTGAATATAGAACATTTTGAACAAAGAATATAATAATTATCGTCTTCCTATGTGTTCTTGTTGTAGCATACTAATTATTTTTATATGCTTAATTGTCAACTCATCAATATTCAAAGTGCTGTAACCTTAAGAAAATTTGAATTGTTATCCTATTTTAAATATAATCCTCCTTTTGTAAGAGTGTGTGTTATAAAAATGATTTTGTTGAATTGTATGGTCTTTCTAGCCCTCTCTCACTCATCCTCCCCCTGACCACCTCTCCCTCTCACACTTCTTTCCTCGTCTGTATAATTATAAAATCAAATTACATTCAGGTTTAGCCAAATGTAGTTACATTCAGACTTTAAATAATATATAATATTAAAAATCATAAAACGACTAATTTTCCTCTATTTTAAATTAGGTTTATTTTTGTTTTGTTTGTTTGCCACTTTTATGCTCCATCTTCTGGTGCTACTATCATGATAATTATAGCTTATTTTTCGTTATTATAATTAATATTACTTTTATAACTTCATTCATACAATGTTCTCAGCTTCTGCCTTTCTCTCCTGGCACTTTGTCTATTTCAAGGTAAGTTAGGTTAACATTACAGTACAATTGTAATACATAGGCCTATATAAATGTAACGCTGCAACTGCCCCCGAGCAAGAGTTCCTCCTCTTTCGGGGTTTCACGACAAACCTCTGTATTAGAGTACTTAGATATTTATGTAATTATGAATTAAAAAAATATATTCCCAGAACGCGAAAAAGATGTTTCCGATATAATTATATCTATCTATCTTGCTGTTTGTATATCTGTAAGACTGTGCAGGCGGTGGATAAACGGTACATTATATCTATGTTTTTTACTGTTTTCAGATCCAAACCATCCACTTTCAGGAAACAGATCCTATGAGCAAGAAACTACAGAAACCGTACGTTCCCAATATCCTATTTCCCCCGCAGAGTATCTGATTTCCAGAATTGATTAAGAAAATCACATTTCAAGAAGGATGTTGAAAGACAGTATTCCGATTCATCCTGCAGACCCCTAAATAAACACCACCAGGCTCCTAGTATTGAGTAATGAGTACAGGAAACCCCAGGCTCTTTCCTTTCTATGATAGTTTTTACGTCCTGGACGCTTCTGTTCACTTTCTGCTCTCTTGAGACAGATGCTATAGTGCTTAGAAATACGCGATGAAATCCTAAACACTTTATAGTTACCAACTCAGGATTTGAACATATCATACATTTAATAGAAGTAATATCTTCTATAAGAGCACTACTTATTTTTGAATTCAGAACAGTGTACAGTTTTAGAATATTAATTGCTTTTCATTGAAGAATTAAGTAAATTATCGGTACTATATAATCAATAATGCTTGATGTGCCATTTTAAGAACTTTCCAAAATTGAGGAGGAATGAAACAGTATGTCTTAGAATATTTTTCTCTAAGGGATAATATTATATTACAGCAATCTAGTATAAATACTCACTGAATTATTAACAAATTTGGAAAGTCATATCGTTTAATATTAATATATTTTGAATTCTGCTCATATGTTCTTAAAACTTAATTATAGTCCTGGTTTATTTCAAATTACTAATTAATGAAGTACTACACATAGCGCAAAGCGCACAAAATCTGTTCCTTATTATACATCACACAAAAACCATTTTCAGTTGCTGCCCTAACCAATAAGATAGATTTTGTTTTCTTTCATTTTTTTAGGAAATATGTACAGTCGAGGGCACGGAATCTTTCCGATATAATGCACAGTGATTTATGTTGGTGAAGGAATACGTAACCGGCCATGTCCACTCCCCACCCCTAAGCGTATATTCCTTTTAGTTGTGTTTTTGAATACGTAGCAGAGGCTAAACCTCAACTTAATGCTTTGCCTTATTCCCCTCACTCCTTTTCTCCTGAATCTGAAACCGAACCTGTGTTCATAGGTTAATGTTTGAATGCCAGACTTTTGACAAAAAAACAATACGAGTCAGACTCATTCAGGGGCTGATGTCGAAACCCGTTGTGAGGCAGCCTTCAGCCATTCTAATGAAATGTTTCCGTACTCCACCCCCATTTCCGCTCACCTGTAGACCTTAGCGTTGTTATATGATAGTGTGTGTGTGTGTGTGTTAGGACTTGAATTAAAACCAATAAGAGATTGGATAAACCCATAACTGATGTGGAACACAGACGATACGGAGAATCAAGGCGAAATTTAAATAAAAAACACTAGAAGAAACCAGAAGCAACGGAAAGTTTCCGTGCACTCGACTGTACATTTTGTATATTCTTTACTATAGTTCATACTATTATTCTTCAAGAATATCATTTAATTAAACTTCCTTACAAAATTATAAAAGTTGCATAATCCGTGTAGAAAAAATTGCAGGTAGTTTTCCCTTTGGGAAAAATTAACAAAAACGTAGCATTGGGGGAGGGGGCCGCAGCTATGACTGTTCCAACAGGGGCGCAGGATCACCTCAGTACGGTGATGAACACTTTATCCAGAACTAAATACTGTGCAAAAAATGTAAGTTTACTTTTAAAATGTGTACATTGAATGTTTAAAGTAAAAATAAAACCCGACGATATAAAATTTCAATGTTAAATTTCCCTTTAACAATTTCATTGGTAAACGACTTAATTAAAATGTCTGAGTCAGACAAGGTTAAATGTACAGAAAGTTTAGAAAGTGAATTTATATGTTTTAACTGTAATACAGAACCTAGATGTGACTATACTGTATTTAAAGATGCCTTGCTTCCTCTTTTTTTAACACATCGCTCAGCAACTTCTGTGAACATTTATTACGCTCGTTTTTTATATACAGTCCTGCCTCAGCTTTTAATTTTCAGAACGCATTTCGATTCCACGCAGGCAAGCAGCAGTTGCTGAGATGATGATGAGTATTTTACAACTGCCATCACTTTCCCAGCGTGCGTCGTCCCTCGAGGATTGCAAAATATAGGAAAAACTCAGAACACCGTGAGTCGTTCGAAATTAATGTCCAGAAATCTAAAGTCTCTTCCTTTCTCAACGTGGTTCTTAATTAAAAACGTCAACGATCTGTAAAGCATACAGAATTGAGTCGCATGGATTTAAAGCTCCTCATTCCTTCTCTTTCTGCAGCCACTCTCCTAGGAGTGAGGAGTGGGAAGATCGCTTCGTTTCCTGAACAAAACGATCTGCTGTAGTGGGAAAACTTTCCTACTTTTTCATGGCTTCACCTCTCCTGAACTTTTGCTATAGGATTTTATTCCAGTGATTCACATTTTGTGGACTCTTAACCAGTCACTGAAAGCATGGAGTTAAAGAAGATGTAATAAGTTTCGTCAAACTCGGGAAGATAGGAAACCTTACTTAGATCCTTGCAAACTTGTACCGAAACTATAATTTTAGATTCTCGTGAATTTAGTCCTGATTAAAATTCACAAAGATCCAAATAATTTTTTTTTGAAGAAAACTAATTTTCCTATTTACTACCTCTTCCCGAGTGAATTACGTTGTAAGCATTAACCGAGGGGTCGCAGCTCGAGTACAGGTTGTGCCGTGGAATTTCGAGGATTATCTCTTGGTATAGTGTATATGGACTGGTTTTTGTATTTTCCTTAAGTTAAAGTTAGATATAGGCCTACGTATATTTCAATAATTATTTTCATTTTCCTAATGAGCATATTTGTTTTTAACTTATAACTTCCACCAATGCTCAGTATTTAAAAAAAAACAGTAGATACTTAACAAACTTCATAAAACATAACATATCTTATTATAGTTGACATATATAAGCAGCATAAGCTACTAGTCTAGTATATAAAAACTTGTACAAACAATAAATCAGTCATAACTATTACTAAAAACTTCTTAAAATTGTTTTTAAAATGTGCTTAAAATCAATATAATAAAGTCTTGTACATCTGCATTTTAATACAACAGGCACTAGGGGTTATCCATTAATAACCCCATTAATAGCTGTAGGCTATTTTTAAATAAACTATGGAATATCCCTTTTATACCAAAAACATACCCTCAACAAAGTTATATAAATAAAATGCTAAAATACCTTACTTTACAGTTATGTTAAATCCCATTACTTAACATTGAATATAGTCAGTAGTTAAAGAATTGTGTACTTAAAACAAGTTAGGAAAATAAAATAAGTTATGTCGTCAAAGAAACATAAGAGTACAATAAAATATTCTTAGAGAGTAAAAGAATGGTGATATTGAAATTCCGCACTTTAATGGATATCATTACGATACTGTACGTCACATGTAATACGCGTATTAAAGTATGGACGAACAAAAAGTTATTCCAAAATCAAAGTTCCAATTATGTTCAATTACCATTTACTTTCGTCCGTTTTATTTTTTAATATACCTTTATTTATTAAAGACATTCATGTCTACTAAAACATTCCATTTCTCTACTATACGTGGATAGAGGTCAGTTCGAATGAACGGAGTAAATCCTGATCGTAGCTCGGAGTCAGGAAAGCTCGCAGTCTACTTAAGACTGAAGGGGCTTCAGATTAAAGAGCTTGTCCGATAATCTGTTTACAGTGACTAGATTACTGTTGGCGCAAGCAAGATAGTAGTACTTCATTATTCCTTGCAATCGCATTAGCCTGACCTGATCTAATTCCCCCTAACTACTAAAGAAAACGAGGCTCGTAATATGACGCTTAGAGGGTATTCCATGTAAACAACAAGATACGGGGAGGCTAATTTAATAACGACAATGACATTTAAAATATAAATACTAAGAACAAGTGTAGAAAACAGCAGCAATCGTGTTACAAATTTAAAAGAATTTAGCCAAGTGTTTCAATAATAATGTTAAAATGAAACAAGAGGTTTTCAATGTAGACTATATGGCAAATTAACATTTTAACTGTTTCGTAATATTATGTATAATGCGATCAGTCTACAAGTCATCTTATATAAATAATATCTGGTTTCTTAATGAAAACGTTGATATTTGCAATTACGATGACAATGATGATAATACTATTAATAGGGATGAAAAATGAGCATGAAAACTTGTTAAACTCAATTAATTTTTATGTCACCTAAAGGAGGAAACGAATGAAATATACATTTTCCACTACTTGTAAGTTAGTCCATACAGCACCTCTCATATAACTTATGTAATAAAGAGATATTGATAATCATGTAAAGTTTTTAGTACAAATATTTACAAAACAAATGCGACATATTTCATTGCTTTTATAACATTTCTAACATAATTATAAAATTAAGCAATCTGAATTTTAAAATTCCACCAAATAAAGCAGCAGAAGAAAGAAGTAATTTCAAACTTGAATTTTAAAGCGTGCACACAATATAAAACAATTTTTAGTTTATAACTATGTACGTTATTTAAAAATAGTTTACTTTGTTAACCATATTCAGATAGTAGGCCTGCAGTCACAACATTTTACACATGTATCATCAAGATTGTAGAAGCCTATTAGTAAAAGCATAAAAAAGAAGAAGAAGAAAGAAAGAAAGAAAGAAAGAAAGAAAGAAAGAAAGAAAGAAAGAAAGAAAGAAAGAAAGAAAGAAAGAAAGACTTTAGATGAGCCAGAACATTAAACAGCTATTTCTTTAAACACGTAAAGGTTCAGCTCTCGCTGGCGAGTTACTAGATGCTCTTTAAATATAAATGTACATAGAAAAGCAAATAAAATTTGAAACCCTATGCAAACTTTGAAGTTCAGTCAAGAGAAAGAGCACACAGCTGATTTAATAAATTAAATATAAGTAAACACAACTTGTTTGAAATTGCCTTTCTTCAGGAGATAAAAAGATGTATTTGTCTTATGGGAAATAAAGACTGGATTAAGGGAATAATACTCTGCTTGAACAGAAAACATACAAGTAAAGAAATAGTGCTCTCGGAGGTAATTAAACTAGAGTTCATGGGTTTAGATCTGGCAAAGTGAGAGGTTTTGCGGAGACAAAATAAGAAGAATATTTTCCTCCGAAATGGAAGTAAAGCTTTTTCAAACGCTAATAAAAATTATATTAAAGCAAAATTAGTAATGTTCAGATCGTAAATCATAGGATTGCCTTTTAAAAATTACTTGACCAGCAATATTCGAAAGATATCTCTGCATTTCGTAAGCAGAATGTCTTATTGACAATACTTATTATTTTCATATTTGTATTCCAAGTATTTATGGTAATCAAAAATTGAACGACCTAGGTCTCAGAGGCATTGCCTGAGTTAAATAAAGGACAGAAGATGTGTTTTGGGATTAATACTAACAGAATAAATGAGGAAACGTCACAATGAAATGCACATTTACATCAGCACAGTTCGGTATATGTAGCCTATAAATTCAATAATACCAGTACATAGCTTACACTGTATGGATGGCAAGGGAAAGCGCTGACAGATAATGACAATCTGTTGTTATTGAATTATGTAGAAATCCTCCACCGCCTGCCTGCAGGGGCGTTATGAAACCGCCCAGCTCTGTCGATACTGAATTAATTCCCATTCAAGCCGTGATTGATCCGCGTTCCCATTCACAATCGTCTCGATGAGCATACACTGTGGACACTTTACTCCCTTTCCGCTGAATTTCGGATCCTGCTGTGTGTCCAGCCCCAAGTAGCTTTAGAGTTTAGATTTCACCTACGCATAACATTCCAGAAAGTTGTGCTAAGACCCTGGAATATATGCTTTTTTTCTCCTTACACCTTCTAATATTAACAATGACAACACACTGAGACACTTTAGGAGCGAACCTAATTTATTGTGATAGCTCTTTTTACATAGGCCTAAAGTAACATTGAAATAATAGGCCTATATACATAGAGAAATTGTGTGGTTCATTGGGGGGGGGCCACTGAATATGTTCAGATAATTAAAATCAGCATGTACAAAGAATAATAAATTGATATAAATTACAATGCTGGCCTTTATTGTCAAGTAATAAAAACTATAGTAATAGTTATGCCTTATAGGCTTTCCAAATTGGAAATATTATTTGGAGTGCCTTATTCATTTTAAATACACCAAAAATGTCCAGATCTTTAGCAGAAGATGTGTTCAGACAATTAAAATCAATATGTACAAATTAAAATTTAAGAATAATAAAGTGATATTAGATTAAATGCAGGCCTATATGAAGTTTATTAATTCATTAACTCATAAACTCCCTCATTTATGATGTCCATCTTTCTGCTCTCCTAACAGATACCGTGGCTTTTGATATTGGCATGATTTTTTATGTACAGGTATGGGAAAAAAGCGGACCGACTAAAATATCTAAGTTTCCGAAATGTGCCACTGCGCATGCCTAGTGGCAATCACAGGATAGCAGGGAATGTATTAAAATTTGTTCTAGTGTCGATAAATTGCTTGAATTGAGAAATAGTTTCACGTAATTTGCATTGCTTGTGAAAACAAACGTTTCCGTTACATCTCTTACATTTATTTACGTATCACAAGGCTCTGAAATCAGCTACAAGAGTCGGTCCGCTTTTTTCCCCCCTACCTGTGCAAATATAATTTGGAAATATAATTGAAATTACTGTTGCACAACTTGAGATAGGCTAGTCATTTGCAAATAGAAGTGTCAACAACTGTGGATAAAATACGTAATCTGTTGAGTCTTTATCGCATTTGATCATACATTCATAGGCATCTCAAACTTGGCAGAGAGAGAGAGAGAGAGAGAGAGAGAAAGCGAGAGAGCGAGAGAGAGAGAGCGAGAGCGAGAGAGAGAGAGCGAGAGCGAGAGCGAGAGAGAGAGAGAGAGCGAGAGCGAGAGAGAGATGGTAGAAAAGGGGTGTATTTTAATTTCTGAATACGGTCTTTGCTGTAATCGATCATATGTTCCGGTAACTTCTCGGCAGCTAAAGAAATAGTTCGAGTTGGAAAGAATGCATGCATTAGGAAATTAAGGAAAAATACACGATTAAAATTTTTGTTCGTAGGCCTATTTCTCACTTTATGTATGGAAGGGGCGTATTTCGCGCTTATTTAGACATTTCGCACAATCAACCAAATTTCATGACATTTCGTCGATTCAAGTCGTTTATAATAACATAAAAATGCTGAAAAATAACTTCAATTTCACAGAATGCACTGGCAATTAATGCTGTTTGTATATCATATGATTCACTGAACATCTAGATTTTATCGTATTTTTAACATTGCGGTACATGTTTAATAAAACAACTCATGGAATCCACCGTCAAGATGTAAACAATATCCATCAGCGAATACAGTAATATTGGCAAATAAGAAAGTAAGGAGGGTTAAAATGAAACATAGGCTACTCAAATTAAAGTTTTGTGTAGATTTAACATCACCTTAGGCTTCACTCATGTTTCATTGTTCATTGCATAAATTGCTTATGTGTCTGTGGACTGAGATATCGAAACGAAACGTTCTGTTCGACTTTGAAATGTTACATTTTCATTTTAATATTTCAGCCAAAACACTTATTATAACTGCAAATTAACGACCATGGAACGAAACAAAAATTATTTCGATTGATACCTCACAAGGTACGTAATGAACCAGTACCGGTATTCGATTCCAAAAGTGTAACTCATTTACCGGTTTGTGGCAGCTCGGCCGCTGATTGGCTGTCTTCGAGAGCCAACCAAAATGCTTCGGGGCACCGAACACCAGAAAATATAATATAGAATGCGATACTAGATCGGAATGTATAGCAGAGGCGAGGGAAAGTCTGAAGAAAAAAAGAAACAAAAAACTTGCGACGAGTTTTTTAATGCCCGAGACAATGTTAATATTTTCATAGCTACTGACATGTAAATGCCTCAAAATTGTATGAAAGCAGAGGTGTAAGATTAGTAGAATGTTTTATGTAAAATGTGATGATTCCATTAAAATTGTTCTAATCGATTTAAAACTAAGAGCCCTCTGATGATTTTATTTGATGACTGCCTTGTTATTGTGTATAAATTCATCTCTGAAAGGGTTAAGTACTTAACGTCCTATGTTCCCTGCTATTTTTCAATGATACTGTATACTACTAATTGTATACTGCTTAATTGAAAATGTAATCAATCGCTAACAGTTGTTCAATAAGGCCTTCAAGTTACAAGGGAACCAAATTTAAAAAGTCGCGACTATTTTAAACTTGGTGGTGATTTGTAGCCCACATAGATTACTTAAGCGCAGGCGTAGTATTCGCATCATACTTAGCCGTTTGATGAATAGTCATTATTTCTTCATTTTTAAATATCGTTAACCCATTATACATTTTCTCCTGCATATTTACAGAAGAAAATCATTAAAACATAAATGAAGCTGCTTGCCTCTTCGCTAGTTGCCATAGGACATAGCTTATCAATTCCATCTAACAAGACAATTAAATTATTAAATACATGGCGTACATAAATATTCAAACTTTATCCTTACTCTTCTATACAGAAGGTCACAATTACTTTTTGGCGTAAATATGGTGATTCAAGATGAGTACTGAATCAACAATGATGCTTTCAGTTAGATGTTTGGATTCTACTCATATAGCTCTTCATATCTTTCACATTAAGCGATATAATTAACCATTCTATTTATTGTTGCACGTTATATTTAGCAGAGCGTCATAACATATGCAAAATATCCATCAGTCCTGCCTGCCGTGAAAATATATCCGCTAGGGAATCTTATTCCCGGGTAGGAACTGCGTTGTTTGTGTTTGCTATCTGAGTAGCAGAGTGCATAGCGGTGGATAAGAGTAGGCCTAATATGTCGGCAGAGAAAATAAGAAAATTAGTTGAAATGCAAATGTTGCCGAGATTTGAAGTGAGTTGAAGAGCAGTTAATAGATTGCAGCACTGTGCTTGTTATTGTTTGCAATCCACTTTACATTTCTGATCCTCCTCCCTGATGTTAATTATGAAGGCAAACAGTGGATACGCAGACTGAGTTTGTTGGGACGGGAAGAAGGGAGGGGTGGGAGAGAGGTGTAAATAGCAACAGGAGATCGATAATGCCATTACTCAAGATAGTGAGGTACTTTACTTTAAATGGCATTGTTTTAAGTGCAAGCGACCACAGTTCAAATAAGTACAAAACGTAATGGCCATTGAAATGCTTTTTGCAGTAGAAGGAGACAGATTTTAAATGGTTAGTACCCAGAATCTCGGAATTCTTGTCCCATTACCAGTACCTAGTGAATATTTCGATTGCCTGTTTTTATTTTGCTTACTTACTCACTTACTCAATGACAAAAGGCAATTCATCAGCAAGCTAAAGGAATATTATCTATTTTATGGAACCCAAAGGTTTATTGCCGCGCTTACCTGAGCCCGCCATTCAACCATACTCGATGCTAACTCTAGGCTATCCAATCATCCCTCGCAAATCCTACTTCCCTTAAATCTATATTATTATTGTCCTCCTACCTACGACTAGATCTCTCACGTGGTCTTTTCTCATCGGGTCTCCCAGTCAATACTTTTGAGATATGTCTTTTCTCCCCATGCATGCAACATGTCCAGCCCATTTAATCCTCCGTGATTCAATTACCCTTACTATATCTGGTCAAGAAGCTCGTCGCTATGCAGTTTTCTCCAGTTCCCATTTTTTCCCCTCTTAGGCCCAAATATTTTCCTAAGTACCCTGTTTTCGAACACTCTCAGATTATGTTCTACCAAGTCTCACATCCATATAATACAACCGGCAGGATAATAGTCTTATAAATCTTTATTCCTAGATTTTTGCACAGAAGACGAGAAGATAAAGATTTCTGAACTGCATAAAAACAAGCGTTTCCTGTTTTTTTTCATTCATTTTCATTTTACTTTATTATGTAATACTTAAGATTTTTTAAAATTACATATTAACACAAAAATCCATTTTACTTCATAACACACAATCTCCCAACAATAAATAACAAGAGTCTTAATCTTCCAAACACTCGTAACAGTGAGAGTCTTAATCTTCCAAACACTTTGTTGATTAGATTAAAGGTTTCCAACGTGTGCGTCGAAGTAGTCCAGGTACATTTCTTTATCAGTGGAGCCAAAATTGTGAATAATGTACGTTACAGTATCTCCTATGAGTTGCATAATGTTCTGGTGCGTATTTTTCGGGGTACAGAAAAAATCAGGAAACAGAAACATTCTAGGAGTGAAGTACAATTTTTGCGCTGTTAATATGTTACGGGTGTAGGCCAATAGAGTACGCCATACAGGTAAGACGGTTGGGCACTCTGTAAGACGATGAATTAAGTTGTCAATTTGGTTGCAAAAAGTACACTGATTAGAAAGTGTCATTTTAATTTTAAATAATCTGTCTCGTGTTGCAATAATATCATGATTCACTGCAAACCATGTCGAACGTGATTCCGCCGGTAGATGAGTTGAGCTAAGATTTTGCCACAAACGTCCAAGTTTAATATCTGTTGGCGCTATGCGATGCACTCTCATTTCACTAGTGTCCACTGTGTCTGTAATTGCGCATAAATAGTAGAAGTTAATTTCGTTGTACGAAAGTGCTCGTCTAACTGAAAGAAACTCCAGTCCTGCAGGAAATCACTCAGGTATTGCAAGTCATTAGGTATTTATTTTTTGTAAAATGGATAACTTAGGTTCAAAGCATTAAACCAGTATTTGTACCATAGACCTGAGAAGGATGTCCGTGCCAAGGTTTTACTGCATCCACTTCTACTTATAAACAAGGCCTTGCATTTTTCTTCAACGTTCACAAGTCCAATACCACCTTCGTTCGGTGGACGGTACATAGTAGATAGCGGCACCCTGAATATAAATCCTCGCCATAAGTACCAAGAAATTTCACAAGTGATTTGTCTTACACAATCTTTTGGAATGGGCAGAATTTGGCAAACATACCAGCATTGTGATAATATATATGTATGCACAACCCAGCTTCTTTTGTATAAACAAAGATTGCGAAGACATAAGTCTTTAGCTAGGATTTTGATTTTGTTAACTATCTGAGCCCAATTCAGTTTTTGCATTTCTGCGATTGATGCATTATACTGAACACCTAGTATTTTGTGTGTATCCGTCATGGTTATATCAAGGTCTCGTAATGGAGTTTGCCACCCGACTGGTATAGCTTTACATTTGTTGACATTAACTGTTAGACCAGATAAGTTTTTAAAGCTGTGGAGCTCTTCAGAGAGTTTTCTGCTATCAGTGTCCTGACTTAATATAACAGTGACGTCATCCGCATAAGCTATGACTGAAAGATTGTGCTCTTGAAAGGAAATACCCTTAAGCTGACTGTCTAAGTTGTATATTAAGGGATTGAGGGCTAAGGTAAATAACAACATTGAGGCAGGACACCCTTGTCGAATGGATTTTGTAATGGGAAAGGGTTGAGTAAGGAAACCATTGACTTGGATAACAGCTGAGATATCAAAATATAAGCGTTTAAGATAAGAGACAAAAGTATTGCTAAAACCATATTGCTTGAGGCATTCAAATAAATAATCATGACGGATACTGTCAAATGCGCGTTGGAAATCCAGTAGACCCTTCACTTTATAGATGTTTAGATAAGCAAGACAATCACGTAAAGTACACGTTGCATCAAAAATGGTGCGTCCGGCGAGTCCACAGCACTGGGCTGGGTGAAGTAGTTTATCCATTAGTGGCTTAAGACGATTGGTTAAGATTCTAGCTAATATTTTGAAATCGTAATTGAGAAGACTGATTGGTCTAAAATTCTCAACCCCACCATGGCCTTGAGACTTTTTTTAATAAAATTATCACACCTCGTTTCTGGGAAGCACATAGTTCTTTTCGGTGTAGGATAGCATTAAGCACCTCCGTCAGGTCATCTCCAATTAATTTCCAAAATCGAACATAAAATTCTTGTGGAATTCCATCACATCCAGGTGTTTTGGAGCTTTTTCCTTGAACGATAGAGTTGTAGACTTCCATTTTAGTAACAGGTTGTTCAAGTAATATATTGTCGTCTGCAGTAATGTGAGTCTGGTTTTTATGTACGATAGGTTGTATATGTATATCATCACCATTTTGGTGAAACAATTCTTGTCCCATTACCAGTACCTAGTGAATATTTCGATTGCCTGTTTTTATTTTGCTTACTTACTCACTTACTCAATGACAAAAGGCAATTCATCAGCAAGCTAAAGGAATATTATCTATTTTATGGAACCCATTTTTATGGTTGAGATGTATGCCACTGTCCATTTGTGTCGAGTAGTTTTGTAATGCTAGACTTATTTATGTGTTTCTGACTTTTGATGAGGTGGTACAAGGATATTCTTTCATTGGATACAGCATACTTATGTCTACTTCTAATTGCTAGGCTTCCCATTCTGAATTTGTATATCTGTAATACCTTAGCTTTGAACAGACTTAATTGTTGTCGACGTCGTGGAGAGGGTAAATAATCAGTTTGTAGTTCTCGCAAACATCTAAAATAAAAATTTAATTTATTTTCTGTCTCTTGATATTTTAGATAAGAGTATTTCTTAAACAGAAGTTTAATGTTTGGTTTCACCATGCGATCCCACCAATCAGCAACATCCTTATAATAAGCTTTTTGACGTTTCCATACTGCCCATAAAAGTTGAAGTTCACGGTGTAGGGATTCTTCATCTAATAAACTGACATTCATTTTCCAATAACTCTTGCCTATTGGCGTATAATGAAGATTATTTAATTTAGTGGAAAGAAGAACGGCGGCATGGCCTGAAAATACTACAGGGTGTACCTCTATTCCACTAACATTACATTGTGAATCTTTGGGAATGTAGAATCGATCTAATCTGGAAGCAGTTGTACTACTGAAGTAAGTATATTGTACGTTTCGATGGCAAGCTGACCAAACGTCCGTCATTTTCAGATGCGTGACAAGTTCCTGCAGAGTAGGCTATTTCTTGGCTGAAAGGTTCCTGTAGTATCCTCTTTACTGAGAAGGCAGTTGAAATCCCCTCCAAAAACATACTGCCTGGGCAAGGATCGAAATAAATAAGCAACTTCATTCTGAAAGAACTCTTTGCGCTCTTTGCGTTTGTTGTTACCAGACGGTGCATAGATATTGATAAAAGTAGTGTTGTGAAACTCACCAGATATGCCTCTTCCATTTGGTAACATTTCCACATTCTCCAAGGATATGGTTTGTTTTGTTAGGATGGCAGTACCTAGATTTTCTGTACCGACATTCACGTATTCATTATAGTTGTATATGGAAGAGAAATTGTTCACGGAAACCTCCAGTAAATAAACTATGTCAACGCTATAGGCATTCAGGAAATCTTGAAATGCTTTAAGTTTAGTAGGTGAGGAGTTGTTATTAAAATTGACAGTTGCTACCGTAAGAGTAAGGAGCACGATCCTGTACACGCAGTGAAAATGTGGATGGTGTCCGTAGTGATTTGTTTACTTTAGCGCAGGGAACCCTAACTTGCTTCCTGTAGTACGGTACGGGTGTAGCCGTACACCCTTCTTTTCTATTTTCTCCTTCACCGAGCTCTGGTCTTCGGGTGTCAACTCAGGTAGCAGCTTACATTCCATATCCATAATGTCATTCCAGTTAGAATCGGATTCTTTAGTGGTGAGTGTTTCATGATGTAATTGTTGTTGTTGCGCACTTTCAGTGTCTACTTCATTTGTAAGACAGTGATGTGACATAGGCCTAGGAGGCTCATCCATCTCAACGTCCTGTATATTCCTCATGGTGTTTATTGTTCGATTTAAGAGTGGGTCCGTTTGTATAGATTACCCCGTATCGTATGTATCGAATTCTGTTCCATTTTCTTCCACCGAATCAGTTTCTGAGTCAGAGTGTACATTTGTTCGTGTTGTTTCAGAAGTTTCTGTTTGCACTATGTTTGCTTCGTGGGCAACCATCTTAGGAGTAGGGCCAGCAGGTTGTTTATTCTTTTTCTTTCGTTTAGATTTAGTTCCTTTCTGCAAGGGAACGTGTGATTCAATATTGGCATTTTCGACTGACGCTAATGTTTCGTTTCCCACAACATTTCCAATGTCCATGGGATTTACTTTATTAACTAAGGCTTGATGATTCGAATGTAAAGTCTGAATTGGGACGGTCTTTATCTGTTCCTCGCTAGTGGAGAGTTGTTGTTGGTTTTCATGTACTGGGACTGTATGGATAGCACCTGGAATGGGCTCTGTATTTACTGGCAGCGTACTAGGTGAATGAAATAAGTCACTCATCAGTAGTTTTTGTCTTGGAGCAACGAGCCTCTCCATAGGGCGACGTGGACAATTTTGTTTAACATGTTCGGAACTACCACATGTATAACAGGTTTGTTCCTACCCAATGTACGTAATATATGCCTCATACTGTGATATAAGTAGAGTGGAAGGAATGTGCTTGTCAATTGTCATTTTCACTACACGAATGCCAGAATCAACCTTGAAATTGTAACGGTTTGCCCATGTATCATTTTCTACCTGTTGAACTTTCCCATAGTTTTGCAATACATTTCTGATTCTGTCGTTAGGAATTTCAGGGGGAATATTTAAGACCCGTACAGTAGCATAATCTACTCGTAGTTCAGCTGGTCCTACTTTTACCTTAATTATGCTACCATTCATTAGTACAAAGTCCAAATCACCACTGTGTTTACGCAGATATTGTTCATATATTTCTTGTGTTTTGAATTTAACATAAACTGCATGAATATCTTGTTCACGTACCTGTAGTTTGTTCTCCAGCCACATGTGAATTTCCAAAGCAGTCGGACGTTGGTCTTGTTGGTTAAATACGATTTGCAAAGTATTGACACGCACTATTTTGGTTGCCATTGTTATCCTGTATGTTGTGACAGGAAAAAAAAAAGCACTAGAGTCACGATAAGTACGCTAAGAAACACTGCGCAAGCGAGCGTCTCCCAGACTTGTAGGAGCACTTACTTAGCTTGTTGCTCCCTCGGCAGGTGCCGACCGACTGTTTGCGTCTACACTTAACTTCTGCCGTAATATTATTTATGTCTATAATTACTGCTCCCAGATATATGATTTTCGCCATTTGTTCGAACGATTTACCGGCTATTCTATTAATAAGTGGAGCATTATTTTGACGTTCCATGACCACATACTTACTTTTTTCTGTATTAATTTCCAATCCAACATTCTTGCAGGCATCGAAAAGACTTTCTGAATTTCTCTCGATTGTGTTTATGTCATCGCTCAAGAAGCAAACGTCATCTGCCTTAGCTAAAATCGGGTGACTTCCTTACTGGCTAAAATTATTTTATGAAGGACTAATGCTCGTTGGTTACTTGTTCTTCGTACAGCTAGACAATTATTTGCACTTTCTGTCTTTTTGTGTTTCCTATGGAACAGTCTAGGAGAAATATAATCTAATGCCGTTGTCCCACGATCCAACATTTTGGTTATTGTTTATTTTATTTTTTTTACCAAGTAATATTTCTATATATGGACCGCGTGGTCTTGTGGTTAGCGTCGCTGACTATAGATCCGTTGGCCCGGGTTCGATCCCCGGTACCTCCTCGGATTTTTCTGAGGTAGGAAAGTCTGGTAGGGGTGCACTCAGCCTCGTGATTCAAATTGAGGAGCTACTTGATAGAGAAGTAGCGACTCCCGTCATTTTCAACGGCCGTGGGTGTCGTGGGTGCCGTCTGCCTATGGTAGATGACACAGCGGTCGGAAGTAGGCCTTGTCCCTTTTGGGATGTTAGCGCCACGGAGTTAGTTAGACATTTCTATATATTCCGACCGTAAATCATAAACAAGTTTCCGTGTAACTGTAGAAAACAGTTTTCAGAATGTAAAATCTTGATTTTTAGACTTCAACGCCATCTATTGGTGTCCTTTTTGTAATACATTATCTGAACAAACATAAAGACAGCATTTCCAACCAAAGCACTTACAGTTTGAAAATAGGTCTTCACATTTAGAAACTCGCCCGTTAAGTGGCAATGTAAATTTAGTATGTCCCTAGTGTTATCTTTTCATTTTTCGTGAAAAATAAACATTAAATAAGGACAACAGAAACACTCGCTACACTGTTGCAATGTAGTTAGACTTACTTAGTGTATGACCGACTTTGAGAATGGTATTATAGTATTGTGAAACTGATGTTTAAAACATGGAAAACTTCCTTATCTTTGGAGATGAATAGCTATAAATTATACTTTTTAGATGATAAAGTTTGAAAGATCATATAGTATCAAATTGTCTACAATTTATTTTTAGAATGCTCAGAATTGTATGCTGAATTCGAATCCATAGAAATCAGAATTTTGTCCGACTTATGGTTGGATATCCCTGGCAGGTTCACATGTTATTTTTGGATGTGTACACGAGAGTGCGTTTTGGTCCAATAAGAATAATCTTGTTAGCCATTCACCCGACCAGTACAGTAACGTCCACTCACATATTAGGCCTATTTCAGTAAATAAATAAGCAACTATAGTGTAAGTTTATGGAATGAGATGAGAAAGGACATCACCTCCGTTAATAGATAATATGTGCACTCGTATTAAAAATACACACCTAGGAATTTTACGGCCAGGATTGAAAAAAGTTAAAATTTTAGGCCTAAAACCTACAAAATGAAATAATAGACTACTAGTAAAATAATTTCACCATCATATTTCGTTACTTGAAAGTACAGATTTGTAAAATTTAAAAAGTGTATAACATGTTTAAAACAAGGAACTGAACCACCAAGATTACCATATGAAAATGATTTAAGGGGAGACATACAGCTTTCGATGCTGAAAAATAGGTGAAGTTTCATGTTTTTCCTCAGCGATGAATTGTTCTGTAGCCTTGCAATCTGGCACGCTCTATATTGACTAGTTTTAGAATTTCATAAAATTTTCATAATTAATTTAACTAATACAGTTAGTGAGTAATTATCATTACAAAAGGGAAGCCAAATTTTGTGCACTGAAGTGCCGTTTCCCTGATAATTTTCATAAATACCAATATTTCTGAGTGACTCTTTTTCTATCTATTTGTAAATATCATATGAACAACATAATCTAGAATCATTCGATTATCTGCAGTATAAATATTTAAAAAAATATTTGTTACTTTTTTGAATTTTTACATCAGAAATATTAAAAAAAACTATTAAAGTTACATCAATAATTTTAGATAGTGTTGCTCAATAAAATCAAATATACTTTTGCATGCAAAATTTCACTGCAATATTAAATATTTAAGTTATCAGGGAAACGGCACTTCAGTGCACAAAATTTGGGTGCCATTTTGTAATGATAATTACCCATTAACTGTATCAGTTAAATTAATTATGAAAATAGTATGCAACTGTAGAACTAGTCAATATAGAGCATGCCAGATTGCAAGGCTACAGAGTAATTCATTGCTGAGAAAAATATATTGAAACTTCACCTATTTTCCAGCATCGAAAGCTGTATGACCCCCCTTAATGAAACAAGGCATATTCTGCAAAATAAGTTAATAATTTGTGTAGGATTTATGAAATGAATAAAATATATCCTTTGTTTAGGCCTACATTACGGACACTTTATGAATCCACCAGCTATGAACCACTTTACTCCTTACTCTATACTCCTTAAGATACTCTTTAAGAAGCGTTGTACATAACCATAGAACCAGAGAGGCTAATAATTTCAATGCACAGTTATGCCGCCTGTGTAAGACAATAAATAACTATGAATGTATGGCAATCAAAGTAGCCAACAAAATGCCTTATTACGTCTTTCAGTACAATAGACCAACTTTAAAAGTGTTATCTCTGTATGAATAATCCTTTTTATAATATGACAAGAGTATTTTTTTAAATTCTGAAACCCTGTTTTATTATTGGTTTTAAATGTACTTAAATTATACTTTATTTTAAGAAATGCTGACGATGTCGATAAGTCGATAACACAGTGTTAGACTGTATTACAAATAAATAAATAGATAATTGAACTGCAACCACAAGTAAGGTTCCAGTACATTTTTATATAATAAAACTAACTAGGCTGATTGCACCCCATTCGAGAATGCACCTCATAAAATCCGAGGAGACAACGAGAATCAAACGAAGACCTGAGGATCTGAAGTCATGAACGCTAACTACAAGACCATGCAGCCACATTAAGATAACAAAGAAAATCCAAAAAACCTATAAAATTCAAACAGGATTGAACATCCTACAGCATTCCACGTCTGCTTAAATGTCTACCTCTTTTCGTGCCAATTGCTTTCTGGTTCTTATAAGTTAATTCTCTGAACAAGACCAGTTCTTAATATAGCATTTCCTTGTTTTTATCGCTAGTCATTAACGAAATCATAATACCTTTCTGGAGTAATTAATGAATACCAATCAATATCTTAGATTATGTGACTACAAATGGCAAGAACGCATGCAATTTTTTTTTTTTTAATTTGCGTCTACTATATGCTGAGGAAACAGAACCCAACCGAATCGAATTCAAGGTGAACGCCTCATTGCGTAACGTTTTCAAGGTACGTTACAAATCAGTCCGTAATAATTGTAACAGTAATTCAGTTAAATATAAACATGCAGATCAAGGCGTTGCTGACTATTGAACAGTAATTGTATAATGAAATAATGGAACAGTCATAAATCTGACAAAACCGTTTTTTCTCGTAACTGTTGATCATTTTTGTCGCGTGAATGTTACATGGCTCACAAAATAGCGCTTTATATACCAATCAATGTAAATTGCTTCGAACTTTAAATAATAAAATGTTAACAGCCATATTCTAAGCATACGGCCTACTTTGTTCAGAGTCTTTTGAGACAGTGGACTGCAAAGACATTGTCCGTCCTAGAACCGGCCCTACAGTAAACAAGTAGTCTGTCTCACTCTAGAACATTAGGCCTACTCCTATCTTCGTAAGAATGAGACAGACATCTGCTTACTTTAAGGTCGGTTCTAGAGCGGAAAATATCTACCCTTTCCACTGTCTCAAAAGACTCTGGCCAAAACGTAGTATTTAAGGTTGCGGGAATTAAAATAAAAACTGCATTGTTATTCTATGAATGGTGAGCCAAAGGCCAATCGTCATTAATGATTCTCCTCATAGGCTCTTAGTACTTGAGTTAGATAGTTGTTTTATAATACAATTAGTGAAAAGGAGTACAAAAATACCTTAGACCAATGGTCTTTAACTTTTTTAAACTAAAGGGCCGTTTCATTTTTGTTGAAAGACTGACTTTATTTATTAATAAAATCATGTAAACTGATGTAACAAGTGCCAGAATGCTTTTGTTGAATCAATTATAATTGCAATTATGATATGCAGAAAATAAGTTTTTTTTAATCAGATTAAAATCGTCCAGCATGAGCAGAACTACAGATTTGTGATATCTTGACAATAGCACACTCACATTATTATATATCTTTAAAAAATCCATGCCAAATTGGCAGCCTCCGGGATTTCAACCAGTGATCTTCAGAATACGAGTCCAAGACGTTACCATTTCGGCCACCTCGATCAGTTTAACAGTCTAGTTTCTTAAGCATATGTGAAAAATAGTGTTATTTGTCAAAGCTAAATGCATTGCAACTTCAAATTCTTAAAATATGACAACATTCCACAAAATTCAATGGCAAATAATTCCGCTAATTATTTTACCTTCTGTATGTAACAGTATTCATTTAGTACTCAATTTCAACTTGATCAACGAAATAAACAAACATATGACTGCATTGGAATCAAAGCCCTCAATGATTAGAAATACGGCATTGTAGTGTAGACATGATTTGAAAAAAAAACATGTGAACACTGTGTAGGGATTACTTAACATTAGAAGTTATTCCAAATAATTTTTCAAAAGGATTTTCTTTCTCCTTATACCCTCTAATCAAATACAACACACTGTACCTTTAAGTTTCTGTGTGTGTTTTATATTTTTTGTCTTCCACTTTCCAATGTTAATAACACAAAGCACAGTAACGTTCTTTAATTTAATGTGAGACCTGACCCAGAACAGTCGTCAAAGAATACTAATTCCACCTCTAGTTAAAATTAGCATTTGTTTACGGGCCGCCAAAAATGAAGCCGCTGGTCGCGGTTTGAAGACCACTGTCTTTGACTATTGAATTAACTATGAAAATACAGGCAATATTTTAAGGGCAGGGAGTTCTTCGGAACCTTAAGATTACAATAAGCGGTTTTCTTTGCTTCCAAAGGAAAGCGTGGTGGGATGGATTTCAACGCTATAATCAACATAACTTACCCACTCACTGAAATTTACAATTGAATTGTTGTTGTGACTACAACACAGTCAGTTCAGCCTTAAATAGGAATACGAACAAGGCATAGCTGGGACGCTAGGACCTGAACCAAACTCGCGCAGATAGCTTATCGTCCGCCGGTAGCAATGGAGAAGAGAATGCATATACTGTACTATTCATTCCAAACTATGCGGTCCATAATAGCCCTAACTATTGAAAATAAAAATAAAGTGTATAAAGTATTTGTTTTTTTAGTCAAGAAATATTATTTAGGCCGAAGTAATGGTATGTAACTCACAGAATATCGCTGTTGGGTCTTCACTATTGAATGCTGTGAGGCTAACTAAGATGTTAACTTAGTGAGGCTAACTAAACAACCTACAACACATTGGACATCCGATTCTACAAGAAATTTTACCAAATAATCAAGAAAGAACACTTTACAACACCGAAGATTTGACATCACCGTTATATATATGGTGTAAAGACTCCCGGCAGTAGGGAAATCCATTTTATGCACATTTTAGTATTTTTACTACATAGACCTGTGTAATTTGTGATAATTTTTTTAATCTGTACATATATTTTTAATGATATTTTTTAGTGTTCTATACATGAATATCAACGTCACAGTGCGTTGTATGTTTATTTTAATATCAGAGGGAATAAGGAGGTAAATAAATACTACTCATAATGACTAAGATGTTTTTACATGGCCTGTACAGCAGGGAACATCACGAGAGATGGAGGTCAGGCAGGTCTAGATTACATCATCGTAGCCTACTGCGCAGCCGTTTGTTTGGCTCAGGTCTTACCGATCGAGTTATAAATGATGCACAGTAGATACCGCCGAAATTGAGCTGACAGCCTAACCTTCTTTAGCCGATAATCTGAGAAATTCTAAACCTAAATCTCGAAGAGCACTAATGGTTTCTCGAAGGCCACGTCAAAACTCACTGAATACTTTCCTTAAAAGTTCCATAAGTTGTATTCTTTATAATACGTTTTTATGTTACCGATTATAAACCTAGTAAATGTAAGATTTTACATGAGTGATGTCCAGGGCAGTGTTTCCTAATTGGTAGTCCACGGACTCCACGTGGAACAAATTTAGAAGTCCAAGGCATTATATCTCTGTGGAGGAGGAAGAATATCCTGACTAATCAAATAAATCAAAACTCTCATAAATTAAACATTTATTTTAAAAGCCGTACTACGAAAAGCTGCCTTAAAATAATGTGATTTAAAATTTTTGTCTACTTACTTCATAGACTTGAAAAGTAAGGATCGCATCACAGGCCTACCTGCAATAGAAAAGAATACATTATAGAATTGGTTTAGATATTTTGTTTGTATCTTTGTGGTCACCTGGTTTGCCAGGCAAATGCCTTTATGTTACGTATTTTTTCTCTCCATTCCTGGTAGATAGGAACGAAATTAATAAATTATTCATCTAATGTTATATTTACGAAATCAATGATTACTTATATTAAGTTATTTAAGGGAACATAATATTATAGGTGTTTGTAAGAAAAATATTCGTAAGTACAGAAGGTCTCCTTCCCTTAGGATGTTTCTTTGCTGTGATCATTTATTATTCAGACTGCTTTTAAAGCCACTCAACGAAAAATACACTCCATTAAGGTAAAATCATATCATGCTACACGTATCTCGGGAATTTATTTTTCACTGAGTAAGCATGTACTACATCCAAATGAAAACAGATCTTCCCTTAAACAACAACATTCACTCAAAGTATTGCAATACCCCGTTGTTAATTTAAAGATTTGTTCTCAAAGCGTCCTCATGGGAAAATAATGTTTTAATACCAAATAATTAAATCCATTATTTTCAGACATGCTCATGATAGGCATACATAATAGTAAATTATGCAACGAGCCTATAGCGGCGATTATTAAGAGAAGAGTATGTTTATGAATCGAGCAAAGCCAGTTTCATAATATTATAAGAATTCTTCACTACCGTTGCATACGACCATTTTTGTTGGACCTTAATGATTTATTGTTTAAGTTTTGACATTTTAGATTCATCACACAAACGGAAACGGCTTTCAAGAAAACAACCATAAGGCAGTTTCGATTTGACCGACGCCGTTACCTGCCATATCCCGTAGAAGGAAACTACGAGAATTGGCTGAAACGAAGGGCATAGTGGGCTGGTTGTCATTTATTTGAGTGAATCTAAAATATCAAGATTTAAACATTATGGTCGAACAAAAAGTCTTGCGTAACTTGCCTATAATGATAATTAAGATACTCGTATACAATTATGAAACTCAAGTTACTCGTAATTTGATAAATGCCATTATAGGATTCTTGCATAATGCACTATTTTGTAGACGTTGAATGGCTGTCTTTTATTATATTTCTAATAACTCATGCAAGTTGGCCTGGGTGAAACAGTTGATAAGGTACTGGCTTTCATTTCTAAATCCATGGGTTTGATCTCCGTCCAGATCGATAGCTTTATATGTGCATAAGTGTGCCTCACAATTCTTCCGTAGTTTGAGAATGGCTCCTATCTGCATCTAATTCCATGCGAACTAAATGCATAATGCTCTTCATATATCTCATTAGAGCGTTGGAAAATATGTCTTCTAACGTATAATTCTAATCTCTGTTGCTGGACTCGACTTGACTAATTCTCAAAGCCCAGACGACACTACTGTGGCTATTGATCAAATATTTAGTATGTGCGAACATACAAAGGTTCAAATATTGAAAAAGTCTACTACTGTAAAAATAAAAATAATAACTTCTTCGCATGAAGTTGGATTCAAACAGGCATTATTTTCAAATTCCGGGAGAACGTTGCCTAATTTATCGTAATGCTTCTCGTATAATATTAAAAATCGTACAAAACACTATTTCACCCGTATGAAGGACGGGTAACCAGATAGTAATTAAACAAATAAATAAATACATAAATACATACATACATACATAAAAATAATAAAATCTAGTTGCTGAACATAATGACTAAATTCAATGTTAAGAGTAATTTTGATATTACAAAATATGAGAATTTCTTCTCTACCGCAATTTCATTTCCTTTACGTGAATCACTTACATAAACAGTACAATATTATTTTGAAAACTTCAAACTTCTGCAGTAACCATATATCAGTAAGCAGGCCAGGCATAACGTTCATAATTATACAATTTATATTTTTCTGTCTTGTGAGTTAATGAAGGGTTAATTTTGTGGAAACTTGTTATATCAGTTTTCATAATCATAAAAGGCATGTCCCACGCGGTTTCCAGGCTGTCACCACCTCACGCGGCAGAATTCCGAACAGACCTTCCCACTTTGTCGGTGCCGTTGAGAGAAACTGTCATCTTCTTATCTCAGATGTAACGAATAGGTTTGAGAGGGCTTCCAGATATTATCACTGGAATTCTTTTCCATTGGACAGTGTTTCTACATTTTGACGATTATCCTGGTAATAAAATATATCTTCCCCACTATGGGAATACAGACGAGATTTGACTCCAAACTTTCAACCAGCTGCTTTGTCAAGTCATGGGTGTTCATTTTCAGTCTACAATAAACCAGTTTATCTGTAGAAAAAATTAAAAGGGTCATAAATATGACTTAGGCCTACATTAATAGATTTGAACCTATTTTTCCCCTTGCAATTTATTTAATTTCAGCATAGGGTACATAGGTTTATGAGTTTGATAAAATAGGAGAACTGCTTTCTAACGTTAGAGCCATGCACCGACGATACATTGAGAGAACATAAATATGCATATAAAAATGTTTTATGGAAAAGCACTGTGCAACACAAAATTTGCCCTATTGATGAAATTAGGTATAGGCCTATTAGTTATATTGTTTTATGTAAAAAACAGATCTGTAATTCGTTTTTCGAAAAACCAGCTTTTTAACATTTTATTTTGGACGTCATTTTAACATATTATGTCATAGGCCTATTAATTGAATATCCCTTTTTCTAACGTAAATTTAGTTTGTATTATTTCTCAGCAGATGTGTCGACACTCCGTAGTTGTCCATAAATGCAAACAATCAAGAACGGCATTTTAATTTGGAGTGTGTGTCATTCTATCAAGCTTATACATGTAGAAAAATACTGGTGTGGGTTAGAAATGTTTTTAATTTAGAAATGAATAGAGTACATCTCATTTAGATAAAATCGGTTGGTTTCTTCTAAAAGGAAGAAAATAGAGTAAAATTGTTCCACAGTGTAATAGGAATATCGTCAGAACATAAAACCTATCGGTACGTAGTTTTTAGTCACGATTTCAAAGGAAGAGAGCAGCTAATTATGTACCACATGTGCCACGTGTCATTTTCTGAGAATAGTTTATTTTAATAAGCCTATAATTAATAATTTTAAATTATTAAAATATAAAGCAGAAACATAATGAAATTTTAATTACATAGGCTAAGTTTTGCATAAGAAACGTTAAACAACCCATTTTAAGTTCGTAAAAAATAAAAAAACGAAGGATTGGAAGATCTAATACCCATCTACATTCATAACATAAAACATATGCAAAATCAGCAGTTACCAAAGATTAGTTTTCTGTAAAATAAGTGCAGGTTAGCCAAACTATTTGCCCTTTTATTATTTTCTGGGTATTGCATGACGCAGTTTGTTGAGGTTTTTGAAACTTATCAAAAGATTTAATTTTTATAATAATTCGACACTTGTAGCATAGTGTTGAAGCCATCTCGTTACAGCATCGATCAAGGTCTCTAAGGCGTCTACTTTTGACGAAGGAAAGGGTGTTTCATTATATATGCTATATGTGCTCCCAACCCAGCTCCTGTTTACCTTTTTTCCAGAACGCTTTCATACAGCCGGTGGACTTATAGGGTTATTCGCCTGGTGCACTGTGATGGGAAATGTTCCAATCCAGATGCTGTGGATTCCAGCAAGATAGCACGCTTGCCAACAGGAAAATAATGTGGCGGCAAGGAACTTCGTATTTTTAAAACCATTCCATTTTTCAAAGCTGTGAGAGACGAGAGAAGAACCTGACTATGCGCGAGCTTAGTTAACGTGCTTGATGTATAAACAGCAATCAATTTCATTCACGTTCCGCCGTTTCAACTAAACAAGCAGGCTAATTCTTTTCCCTTTTCCACAAATACCATTGTTTCATCCACTTCCCGATAAGAATAGAGAGTGTTGAGACCGTTCATTGCAAGTGGAATCTGTTTCCTGACATCGCTATCAAAGAGTTTCCTCCTCATACCAAGTCCCACCTGATTAATTAGGCAAGCAAAAGTGTTCCTTGAATGGATTTCACGGGCAATACCTTCGCCGGAGTGACCGAAGCATCTTCTGTCATAGTTATCTTACAACTGATTTAATTGCGAGACTTCATTTTAAAAATCTAACATATTGTATTATATTGTAATTATCTACGTTCTTAACCCGTTCAGAGATAAGTTATAATAGTCATCGACTTAACTCCATAGTGACTTATTAGTTTGGAATCAACTAGGAAAATTTCAGAAGAGCAGCTGGTTTCCGTGGAAGACAGTTTTTACATGTGGATATATGTTTTCATCTAAGATATTAAGATAAGGCATTAATCTGTTATGCTTACTTCTCGGTATTGTACGTCAATAGCAGTGAAAATATTGAATTCAGTTTTATTCAAACTCCCTTGAACATTGAGGTCATATCGGGAGTTCAGGTTCTTTGTGTATACCAGTAGGACATGTTAGCTGTTGATGTGCAACTGTTTTCTATTGTCGATTGTGTTTGTTGCGTCTATTAATTTCAACTGATATTAAAGTTCAACGAACATGATACAGGATGAAACAAAGCTTTATTGTTCACCAAGTAAGACTGAGTTCCCAAAACCGTGGATAGCTTATAACTACTCTTCAGAGAATATTTACGAGAAAATAGTGAGCCGTTTTGGAGGAAATCGCAAAAAATGAAATTTTCTTCAAGTAAAGTGGCATTAAAGGTTAAAAGTAAGAGAAAGTCGCGCCAAACTTCGTGTTACATACCCAGAAAATACCAACCCAATAATAATTTTAAAAAAATTGTTTTTATACGTATTTTCGTTCTGGATCTATGCTGTTCACAGACACACAGACACAGGTAACCTTTTCAATATTTAAAAAAAAAAATTAATGACTATATAGATATGTTATAACTTAAACTATTACATCTTCATAAATGCAAGCCTCTTTCAATTTAGGCCAAGTCAAATCAATTTCATTCAGCCACTTACCAATACCAGGCCAAAGAACGTGAAATTCCATGTTTAATCAAACGGCAATTTAGGAGGGTGCCGAAATTATTTCTCGCTAGGGCGCCAAAATACTAAAGAGCCGGCCCTGCCTCTACCAATAGTACCTATGTTACGGGCAGAGGATGTAAAATGGTAAAAATGCCATAAGTTATTAAAGCGGACTGCACCGCTATAATGCCGAATGTCTAGTACATACAGCGACATCAGCGCCAATGTTAGAATAAGGATATAAGCTGTGTAGCTCACTTGGAGAGTTAAAATCATGGAAATAAATATGTAGCCTGTCTGTATCTGTTTCTGTGAATTTGGCAGCTTAACTTATCACTTCCATTCACAAGAGCGGTGACAAAATGAATGAATCTCAATGCTGAGTAAGACGCGAGTGTTTGTCCTTGTAGCTACATGTGCACAGGTGCGAATTAAAACGCTAGATTAGCGGCGCCAAGCAAAGCGGTCCTTCGCTTGCAAGGTGACAGTCAGATAACATTTTCCTTGGAAAAACTCAAATGATCCATAACCAATGCTTTAATACAGTTTCATGGTAATTTGCTTGCGATGAACAGTGTACGAAGTATTTCTAGTTTGACCTACTATTATTACGAGGGTAAGTCATTAAGTATCCGCACTTTTCGTTTTGTAGGTTGTTTTGCAGCGTGCTGAACTGAAGGAAGCAGTACATACGTGGCTTGCTACTCAACCGAATTTTTTTTTCTGAGGGCATCAGTAAGCTTGTGCAACATGAATCAAGTGCATTGAGAAGAAAGATGACTATGTAGAAAAATGAGGTAATTGAAAGTTTTGTATTGATGTTGCAATAAATTTAAAAAAGAGAGTGCGGATTCTTATTGTCTTACCGATACGATTTCTTCGATGGATCTCGGCTCCTGGTACACATTCAGACGACAAAAAACGGATCACTGCATGCTGTTCTTCTTTGGTGCAAAAGCCGAACGCCGAATTTTTAATGTGCAATAGCGCAACATCCATTTGTGTCATAACGGTCAATCATTCCATAGCCTAAGCGGAGATAAATGAACAACTTGTCGACGTGCGCGAGCATAAAGAGGTAGTCTACCTACAAAAGATTATACAAAAAATGCGGATACTTATTTACTTACCCTGTATTATTATTGTTATTGATATTTTATTATTATTAATTTGTTAATGATATCAGACTTAGGACATGGAAGTTTATGAAAAATCATATTTCTTATAATGCACTTTATTACATGCTAATATTAAAATGTGTACAAGACATGAAATAAATAACATAAAATTTGCAAAACTTTTATTGTTTCAAGAAAATAGATTTTTATAATAGCCCATCCACGATCGGTCAGCGGCAATTATGCAGGATAATAGAGCTTGACTGATTTTTTTCTTAAAAATATCATGTTCTCCGCTAGCAGAATAAATTAGCACTGCTACACGAAATAGAACAAGCTTTTACACTGCTTACGGTCACTCAGGGGCAAGGCACATTGCCTTCGCGAATTTTTATAGTAACTGATCGATACTGATTTTCGATTAAAATACTGTGTCCAGAACTATTCGCAAAATAGCCACTGTTCCGTGCTTTCCAAATGACGAGGAGCCGAAGGCTCTCCACTAGAGGGAGTGACGAGACTCCATCAAGAAGTCTATCTGACTAGGGTAACTGGGAATAGGGATGTTACTCTTGGTATAGACGTGACAGGAAGAAATTACACGATTGGCTGGAGGTGAAGTGGTTCCCCGCAAATAGTGGTCACATGTAATCCCTCTTCAGCCTGAGGATATAATTAACGGAGATCCAAACCTCTGGTTTGATTAGAATCTGCTTGCAAAGAACATAAATAGCTAAAATGATTAAAAAGTCCAACGAGAAATTAAACTTTCTGTAAACTCAGCGTTTGGACTGCAACCACTTGATAATATAACTTCACGATTATTTTTTAGAAATGTGCTAAGTGGTTTGATGCTCTATTATATTTCTTCGTCATGAATTTACTCTGGATTGTATTACTTGGTTAAACGTAATTAAGGCCTCTTAATAAAATGGTCAGAATAAAATTAATTCATTTACAGTTCTTCTATGCGGAAAGGACTACATACACAGCTAAAGGCGAATTATGCGACTAGTCTCATTGCACTTAACTTCTACCGGTTAATGTTCCAGAATTGTTAATTTATGTCTTCGGGTCACTCATTATTTTATCTAGCACTTATTATCGTTCATCATGTTCATCACTCTACTACAAAATACACCATAAATGATTAAGCTATAAACACAAAAATTGTATAAATAATCACAATTTTTAATTCTATTTGCTTCATTCTACATGTCAATTCAATTTATTAAATTTACATACATAATTTGGATCGGCGATGAAGTTTCACTTCTTTTAACCTAGTGTCAAACCGATCACGAATAACTGATATTTATAGGATGACCAATATACTATTACCGATGAGAGATAAGGTCACTACGATCCTACAGCTATGTTTACATCTACTCAGAGTACTTTAGAATTCTCAACTGATTGTGAGGATGACACTGTTGTGAGAGTTTTACATTGGAGGTGCATATCAACGAAATATAAAAAGAATACTTCGAATTCCTGCAGTAGGTAATAATTGTTTCTTGGCTGTGCTATCTTTATGCTTTTGCTAAGGCAAAAACGAAATCTTTTATGAACAATCTAATAACGGAACATCGAAAGTACTGAAAGAATGGTCCAAGACGATTTTCGCCGAAGTTCCTGATAAAAGATCGTCAAATTTATTTCATTAAAGGATTCTGATTGTGTAATACCGACCTTATATTGTTTGTACTATCCAGTTAGCTTGAATATAAATAATCTGGATTTTAAAGTAGAAAAAATAGGTTCAGTATCTTAATATGCAACTTTGCTAGGGAAACGTGATGATATAATAGATGGCATTGAAATCTAAAAATTAACATTTCACGCTCTGACATTTGTTTTCTACTGTTACGCGGAAACACGTTTACATGTTCCCTGGAACGATCACATATGCTTGAAGAAAGAGCCGACGTGTAAAAGCTAGTGTAGAACACCCTATGCAAAAGCAATTCCACAATACTGACCCTCGTTCCAGATGCACTGATGCGCACTGCATATGCATGGCAAAAGACGCTACATAATCGCACCCTTTCAATTTCACGGTGAGATGCAAGCACGGACGCACGGCCACGATATGATTAGGTTCGGCCCGTTCAGCCATGATAACTCACTTCCCTCAGCCACTTCTCACGTTCCCACTTTCTGCTTACCGCATCCACTCTCCATTTCAAATCGATACTATCACAAGAGGCAACATGTAAAAAGATGCTACTCTACGTTCTTCCGACTGTACGATGTCACAGAAAAACTTGGACATCTCTTTTCAACCAACTTCATATGTGTGGAGGATATAAATTTATGCTCTATACAAGCGTTTGTTAGTATTGCAGAGTCGAAGCCGTTATTGCCTTGAAATATTTTCGTCTTACGATGACTTCGCTTGGGGAATAAAACAATTACGTACAAAGGGTATTATTCCCCTATTGTAACATCATTCAATAAAAGGAAAATTTCAACAGGCATTTTCATGCTTGGAAAAATGAACAAGTTGTATAAGCCATTCTATTTGTGTGAACAAAGTTATTTATTTATTTGCTTAGGTTATTAAATCCTTTTGGGAACATCAATACCAAAACTGAAGAGCTAAAATTGAAGAGCATATTTTATTTTTTGAGGATTTATGAAAAAATGGTTCGGTAAATTTTTCCCGTTATATTTATTTAATTTTTTACTATTTTTATACGGGGTACAGTTCATTCAACGAATATCCGTTGAGGGTGTACAAATCGGAAAAAGAAAAATAATTCGAAAAACATAATAATTATTAAACAAAAATGTTATTTATAAACTAGTGATATTTTTGTTTTTCATTTTCTTCTACTGAGATACCAATTTTTCATTTAAGGATTTTGAAATACGTAAATAAAAGAAATATTCTCATGAAAAATAGCTATAGGCCGATATCCTGTAGTTTTTTAATGGTGAAAAGCTTTCTTTAATGGTGATATTTAATTGATGATACTATAAGTACGTATAAAGTAAAATAAAGCTAAGTAAAGTAACCAACAATCTGTGTTTTAAGAAAGTAGATGTGGATTCTGGATCTTCAAGATCAACCTCAGTAGAAGGCAGACGGTTTATTTATTTAATAAATCTTTGTATGTGTGTGTAGATATATGAATATGGGTTAATGTAGGTTATCTAGACAAGAATTAAAAAAAGTTTAATCCCTTAATTTTACTGCAAAAAAAATATGTTTATCAAAACCTTTCAACAATTCAGTTAATTAATTTTTTCTTGAATTATATTTACTCTACATTATATTAACACTAGCAATTGCTCGCGGTTTCACCCACGATAATTAATTCGAAGATTAAAAATTAAGAGCAAAACAATTAAAACATGATATTTATCAACACTATACGCGAATCATTCATAAACTAAACGATTGTTAGTTATAACAAAACAGCAAACAATCCGTCTTCGGATTAGAATGCGCCGCCTGGGAAAAACGAACTCAGATTAGAGTTTTCTGACCCAGAAAACCCTGCATAGTGTGAGTTTCGTCCAAATCGATCAACGTTTGCCCATTATCCCTTTTCCGTCTCTGTTGAAAATTTCAGACGTCTTCAGGCCTTGACATTATAAACAAACGACTCAATCAGGGTGAGCTGACAAAACTGAAGCCATTGATAATCCCATGCTATATATTTAAAAAATCGCGATGCTTTTATTTCCTAGTTATGACAAAAAGAACGAAGTCACCAGCAATTGATTTGACAATTGAAATGTATTACCGAAAACTGATGCATCGATAGCCTAACAAATTAATGTTTTCTGCCAGTTTTTAACTCATAACTCCCGTACGAAAGCGAAAATTAAAAATCCGGCTTCGATGTGCAATCGGCCAACCTTCAGTTCATCTATGTTTAGATCTCTGCGTCCAGTAAGTAGATTTGGCGCACAGACAGACAGACAAACAAGCAGACAAACACTTCCTCTTATATAAATAAAATAGATATTGCATAAAACATAGAATTGAATTAAATTTTAAACAAATGGTTTTTACACGAAATGAAATAATTAAAATTCTCTACAATCTACATGAACCAAAATTCCAGACTACTGCTGGACTGAAACACTGCTTAGCTCAATACTATGTAATTATTTAATTTAAAATAATTCAACTTTAGGAATTTATTATAACAATAAATTCAAGAACGAAGTTGAAAACATATTGTATAGTAACTTTTCACATATCTCAATGGTTTCGAGCAAAGAGTTTTCTTCTTAATGACTCAAAAACTCAAAATATAATTTTTACTCTAAATAATCTTGTTTTGCCTCAGCCTTGTAATGATACAAAACTCCTAGGAATTTTTATTGATATATTTTTAACTTGGTAGACTCATGTAAAATTCTTTTGTAGAAAGTTATCAAGGGTTGTACTTCTGTTCAGGAATTTAGTTAACTGTCTTCCATCAGAGTATGTGAGGATTTCATATTTTGCATACTTACAGAGTGGGATAAATTATGGAATTTTAATATGGGGAAATAGTTCTTATACACAAGATACATTAATACTACAGAAGAAAATAATTATAATAATAGCCCAGATACCTGGCAAAACTCACTGAAAACCTTATTTCATAAAATACAAAATAATGACAACTGTAAATCAGTATTGCTATTTACAAGAAAAATGAACATATGTATAATATGTCAGAAATTCACAATCATAATACGAAAAATTGTCAAATGATTGAAATCCCGCAGCATAGGCTTAATGGAACCACAAAAAGTTATCGCTATGTAGGCATTAAACTGTTTATTAAGTTTCCACAAGTTGTAACCGTCTTACCTTTTAAGTTATTCTCTAAGAGATTACATTCATGGCTTGTCGCCAATCCATTTTATTATATTTGAGAATTTACTGATTTTGATCCATCTGCCATTGTTATGCGATTGTACAAAGTTTGCAATAATTTCTTGTAATTTCTTTAATTTTACCACATTGACTTTGTCTATTGCAGTTGTATAACTGTTTAATGAGAATAAAATTAATTGAATTGAATTGAACAGTTTATACAGCACTTCTAACTTTCAGTTTTAATATTTTATTTTTATTTTCAACACATTCATTGTTTTTGCATTGAGTAACATTAGGGCCTTTATGACCCTATCCAAAATTTTCCTTTTTCTTTTAATGTAACATAATGTAAAAATTCTTACATATATTTATATGTACATATATATAATTATATGTACATACACACACACACACACACACTTGAACTGTTTTAAAGACAAAATGTATGTTTTTACGCCAGTTCATGAATACAATTTCAATACAAATAAAATAATCTGGTAGGAGGAAGGTCAAGTGTAAAAATGCTTAAACAGATTCCTGTTTTCAAGGTAAAAATGTACGTTTGTACGCCAGTTCGTTAAACTAATTGTAGTGTTACTTATATATCCCGTGTAAATTACTAGGGGTATTCTTGACCCCAGTGGATAATGTAACAAAAGATACCATGGTAGTAGAAAAGTAAAGTGGTCAACCACTTTCTAAAAAAGATAAAAAAATCAGGTAAACTGATATAACAAAGTGCCAGAATGTTTTTGTTGAATCAATTATAATTGCAATTATGAAATGCAGAAAATATATTTTTTTTAATCAGATTAAAATCGACCAGCGTCAGCAGAACTACAGATTTGTGATATCTTGACAATCACGTACTCGCATAAAAATAAAAAATTAAATTAAAAAACCCATATAAAATATGCCGGCTCCGGGATTTGATCCAGAAACGTCCAGAATACGAGTCCAAGACGTTACCATTTGGCTAACTCAGTCAGTTTGACGGTCTAATTTCATAAGCATATGTGAAAGAATAGTGTTATTTGTCAAATCTAAAATGTATTGCAACTTGAATTTCTTAAAATAGGCCTATGTCAACATTTCACAAAATTCAGTGGAAAATAACTCCGCTAATTATTTCACAGTAATGTACCTTCTGTATATAACAGTATTCATGTAGTACTCAATTTCAACTCTTTCAACGAAATAAACAAACATCTGACTGCATTGCATCAAAGCCCTCAATGATAAAAAATGCGGCATTGTAGTACAGACATGATTTTAAAAAAATCATGTGACCTTTAATTAGTTGATTCTCTGGTATCGCTCAACCGATTTGGTCCAAAATAATAGGATTTTTTTCCATGTACGTTATAGATGAGTAAACCAAGTTCCATCAAAATCCGATAAAGCGTATTCGAGTTACTGTGCCTTTTGTTATATAATACCATAAAATGGCACTAAATTGGGCATTATTCCGGTACCGGCCAACCGATTTGCTCAAATATCAACAGACGTCTTTCCATAGACGTTATAAATATGTATACCAAGTTTAATGAAAATCCGATAATAAGTATTTGAGTTATGGCGCCTTTAAGATAAACACTAAATTGGGTTTTACTCCGGTACAGGCAAACCGATTTGGTCCAATATCAATAGGATTCTTCCCACGGGCATTATAAACGCGTATACCGAGTTTCATTAAAATCCGAGTTATCCCGCTTACAGACACACGGACGGACGGACGGACTGGCGGGCGGACGGACGGACTGGCGGGCGGACGGACGGACGGACAGACATTTTCTCGTCCACAACACAATCTTATAAAGTACCATACAGGCACTTAATAATGACAATAAACAGGAGAACAGAACATAGAAATACACAAAAAAAAAAATCAGTCATAGTAAACTGTTACAAGTGTAGTAAACAAAAGAAAGGGAAACCTACAAACTAAAGGTTTTAAAACCTGTCTTAATCTCATAGTTCAAGCATATCTACTTTAAGGGATGACTAGATGGGCAAGGGTTGTAAGGCACGGGTCCCTTTGCATGTTTCATCTAAAATTAAACACAAATATAGACTCTGAGTCGCACAGAACAAACGCAGAAGCACACATACAACACACGTGCGGATTCTACATAATGCTATGTATCTGGGGAATTCTGCTTTGCTGCTCTGTGGGGCACTGTTGCTGCTCAAACCACAGATTGACGAGCTTCCAAGCCCTTGATGACGCCATCAGGGAAGATAATTATATTACCCTCGACATTGGTTTTTAAAAATAATATCATTATAATGAGATGGCAGTATTTATAATTAACGTTGTAATATTCATAAACACATAAATTATTCAAACCAATAAATCCGGCATACTACATGGTCAATTATAATTTTAAAATACGCTTATGTACGAAGTTATCCATTAATTTTATCCATTAACATTTGAATATAGATATCATTTAAAATTGAATGCGAGTTGTGATTAACATCAATGTCATAACATTCTTTTTAATAAACACATTCTGCAATCAGATAATGTTGGCGTAGCTTCACATGCGGTGCCATGGATGCATCAGTCGGTAAGGGGTGCACGAAATTTTAAAGTTGAAATTTGACGGGAAAATAAGTTTTCAGATGCACTTTACAAACATTCCAATGCATCAAAGAAGCATTAGAACAATTTTCTCAGAAACTTCAAGTCTAATACTTTAGGTAGTTGAGATAATTATTTTCATTATCCACAAGGTGTTACAAAAAATCAATCAGACTTTAAAATTTTGCACTTCGTGAGAAATTAATAAAAAGCATTGAGATATAGTTTGTAAAATATCTAGGTACAATTATACTGAGTTTTCAACACTGCACATAAAATCAAACGAAATGAACCCAATTGAATAGGTGTAATATTCAGGTTAATATGAACTGAATTGATTTTATTTTATTTTAAATGCTAATTGTTTGATACTTACTTGGCTAATAGTTTTACCTGTATATACCGTACAATATTAATCAATATTATATATCCTAGTTGGAAATCTGTAGTTTGATAACAACAGTACTTTAATTAAATCTAGTATTAACTTTAACGTATGTTGTTACGCTACATGCACTAAGCGTATTATAGTACGATCAACAAAAATAGTTCAAGATATAGCTATCATAACATGAAGTATTTACACTACAGAAATTTCAAATATTTAAGTTAATTTTGTTCGTATGGCATTTAGAAATATATATAAATAATAACCAATATGAATCAATATTGATGTCTTTGGAGAATACCATATAAACACCACATCATTAATGCATAAAAATATAGTCATATAGTGGTTATAATAACTACCCATAATGGTTATTCCTTTGGCAAAATCTGAAATTTTTCAATAATGTATACATAATGTATACTAATATACCAAAAGTTATAAGGTGAATAAGTTATTGGTTGCTGAGAAAAACAGATTAAACTTTCCCATTTTTTAGTACTGAAAATCCCTCCTTCAGTCGAGCTTCGTAAACAATAACATCACAGAAGAGGCAGCGGAAAGCGCGCTCCTACTAGACAGTCGCTTATTTTACATCGGAACACGAAATTAGAATATATGAATGAGCTTTAGTTGGAAATGAGTAACTCATAAGAGAATTTTAGAATTCATCAGTAAACTGGTATGGATTATATAGTTTTCCGTGTCAGCTGAGTAATGCTGAAATGAACGTCAATTTCAATGCCAAAGATTAATTTTGATGAGTATATGTTCCATCAGTATGCTAAACAGAGTTGAAACAGGTTTGTATGACAGATTGCTTCACTTCAAATAGAGACATGAACTTTCTAATGCATGTTTCTTAACGTTTCTTTTGGCTGATGGTTACAAGTTACTTAAGTCTGGCAGCTACCTCCTTGCATAATTAATGTGTCTAATGAGCATAACTACGCGGATTAACAGTGTTGTAAGTTATTCCTTTTTGCTTCTCGTAGAACATAACTGTATGCTACAGTATCCCTGTGTTAATAGATACAGGGATCATGCTGAGCTTTAACAATGTTAGCTAGGTAAAAGATTATTTCTCACGGTCTGGCTGATTTAAAACCAGTATAATGCTGTAGACGATGATGACCCTATTAATAATAAGAATATGAATAATTACTGTAAGAAGTCTAACCCTTCAGAGTTGAATTTATGTACTAACATCTTCTCTATATATATATAAAAGGCTTTGTCCTGACTGACTGACTGACTGAATGACAGGAATCAACGTACAGCCTAAACTATAACAGGTAGAGACTTGGAATTTTGATAGTACCTTCGTTTCATAATGTAGGTGCTCACTAAGAAAGGATTTTGAAAAATTCTGATTTTAACTGCCAAAAATTAAATGTTTTTGAAAATACTTAACCCCTTTTTACACAGAATTATCCAAACAAATTCACAGAACATATTGTTGCCAGTTGTATCAGGTGGCTTTGGGTTAAATGAAATGGATGTTTGACAAATTAGAGAAGGTATCATTATAATTCATATTATCTGTATTAATAAAAGGAATTGTCCTCGATGTCCAGCGAAATCTACTGAGCGCAGAGATCTGAAATTTTAAACATAGGTGGGCTGAAGGGTCGGAAAATGCACCTCCAAGCCGGAATTTTAATTTTAGTTTTCGTTCGTGAGTTATGAGTGAAAAACGGGAAAAAAACGTGCATTTTTTGCTTTTTCAAAACATAAGTTTTCAGTTATACATTTCAATGTCAAATCAATTACAGTTGGCTTTGGCTATTTTTGTCATACCTTGAAAATAAAACTTTCGCGATCGCTTGAATGTTGTAAGCCCTAAATATGGTCAAACGTTGTTTTATTTGGACGAATCTCACTATACAGAGGTTTTCTGGGCCAAGAAACTCGAATCTGCGGTCGCTTTTACCAGACGATACTATCTAATCGTGGTATGTAGTCCACGTGATTTAGGTGTTAATAAATATAATGATTTTACTATTATGCTCTTAATTTTTAATTTTTGAAATAATTATCGCGGGCGAAGCCGCGGGCACATGCTAGTAAGTAATAATCAAGTAAAATTACGAATGGGCTCTAAGTTTGAAATCAATGAGGGAAATGTCAGTGGAATAGCTAGTTTCCAGAAATGACAATTCTAACGTTTTGGATAAAAGAATCCTCACATTCTATATAAATCAGTACGGTACACTATTTATCTTGTATATCTCATTTTATAAAACATGTAAGGTGACAAATTTATACGTCAGTATTAATGAAAAGGCTATTAATAACTATGATAATCTTTCTTTCTTTATCGTAGTTTTACCTCTCCCAAGCCGCCTGGGCCTTACAGGCCGCGAACTGTCGGGAAAGGTATTATCTTTGGATCACATACATCCTTTTTTGACCAGACAAGGACATGGAGGGCCTCCCCGGATGAGTGATCAGCCCAATGCCGGAGCCACCTCCGAGACTACACGAACACATAGGATGAGAGACGCCATTCACACACACACACACTCACTCAGAACAAGGCGAGGATGGGGATGAAGATAATAATGACTGCCAGATGATATCCGGGGACCAAAAGAGCCTAAAATTACCTGACATTTGTCTCACCTAGGTAACTTGTCCCGAACAGGAATCGAACCCGGTCCCGCTGCGTGAGAGGAGCGAACGCATCCCCTGAGCCACAGCGGTGGACCAACTATGATAATATAAGTTAAAATAATAATTTTGATAATACTGAATTCTCATGTATATGAAACAACTGAAGATTCTTTAAGGCAAATGATCATGTTATACACATAAAAAAAAGTAAAATTGCATTATATCACATAAATAAACAATCACTTGATAGGCCTATTTTTTCGCCAATATAGGCAACAAATTTTAATACATAACATTAGCAATTAGCCTTGAAAATCTGTAGGCCTAGTGTTATTTCGCTTCCACAATGTTATTGAAATATTTTTCGCAATTTATTAATTGACGTATTATAATGCTGATTTTTGTTTGCCTAAATTTATCCCAGTTTAACAACGATATCTCTAGTCTGTGGTCTGTACAACATTAACTGTTCGTTGCCACATTATTTCAGTTATCTCCATGACGATGTTATTGATAAATAGTGATTCTGATTAGATTTCGATGGAAAGGGATTTGCACAAAATTGTTCTGATAATTTTTCGGAAATAGGGAATTTTATTGAACTTATAATTGAACAATATAAAATGATACAAACATCTTTATTTTAAAAATGAGTTTAGTTCTACTTTTTACCTCTAAAAATTAACAAGAAATAGCACTCACATAAGGAAAGAATATTTTGATTAGTCTTTCCATAATAATAATTTCCTAATTCTTCCCTAAAGAGCAAAAATACAGAAAACACAAAATTTGTAATAAAACAACATTTAATGTGAATCATATATGCATTTTTTGTTTTAAGATAATTTTACAGGAAAATTAATAATACATAAATAGTCTAAGGCAGCGTTTCTCAACCTTTTTGAACCCGAGGACCTGTAAAATGTCTAAATTTTTTTATGGACCCCTAATTTTACATCCCATTTTTAAAAGTAGGCTATATGTAGGCCTATATTCTAAATATTCGGGATATTAATTATATGTCATTATAACGAAATAAATATAATAATTTTTTTTTAATTCAACGGAAACACAGTAATTGAATTGGAAGTATATTATTGACAGTTTAATATTTATTGCCAATTTTATAATATAATTTGGAATTATGTTATTACTCACTTTTAATGAGACGGTTGAGCTTGTCGCCTTGTTGAGTTCCTGGAAATCTGGCTCAATATTAGTCAAATTTAGTCGAAGATCAGCAGATACATTAAGTCATCTTAATTATGTCTGCGGACCATCTGCACCATCTTCGCGGACCATAGGTTGAGAAACGCTGCTATGGAAACCTAGCCCAAAATCCACAATGCCTTGCAAAATGGCTCCTCATAAATATTTCGTAAATTATATAATTATTTAATACTTTAGAAAATAATTATATTGTGAATATTTGCATCATACTTGCAATATCCCAAAAATACAGCCAATATGGCACTCTTATACAGTAAAATGTTCGGTTAAAGTTTACAGAACTCTAATAATAAAATAAATACAAAATGTATGAAACTTTGCAGTCCGATTTCAATGTGGACAAGTGATAGACCTACGTGTAAGGAAATTAAGTCTATTGTTAGATATTGGTTATAATACATTATTATTATTACGTAAATACTCCTAAGTCCTATCACGTAATTTAAGAGCCTTTCAAACAGCAAGCTGTGCCAGTGGTGAAAATAACAGTTGGCCTAAAACAGAACATTGAGTAATTACTAACTCTAATTCCCTGTAACCATGTTAATGGCAGATCAGCATACAGAATCACATCACAGCTAACCGCGAGTAAAAGTTTAATGAGATAGAAATAGCAGATTGTAAGGTATCAGGCCGTGATATTTTCATCTTTTCCTCGGTGGCGGCAGTCTCCACCTGTCCAGCAATTAGTGTTTAGAGCCTCTAACAGCTGGTACGCTCGCCCAAGTCGGTCCGCGCCAATTATTGACCTCATCAATCAACAGAGAGATCATTGAAAATATATCAGCCCAGCCCGTTGAAATTTTAAAGGCAACTCTTCAAAAAGCCATTTACGAAACATGTCAGTATATGTAATAACAAGCCAGTGACATCGGCTGACATGACAGATTATTCAAACACACGGACCACTCCACTATAAAACATTTTGATTGACGGCTCTATTGTTTCATTTCAGTTAGGGGTGCCCATCGAGCAAGTTGACGTAAGCTGCTTGTAAATTAGAGGGAACATACGTAGATAAATCATGCTCCTAACCAATTTGATATGATCAGTGCAAAATAACAGAGAGGAGGGGGAATTTCCCGGCTAGTAAAACTGTCTTCCCTGCAGATGATAGCAGTATTTCCCCCCTCACTTGCGATAAATGTAAATTATATTAATAATTATTGAATTGTTAAACATTTTTGAAATAGAAGACAAATTATTTGCATCAATAAGTTACAATGTATAGTAAGGGCTCTTGTTTACGTAAATACTTAAGGAAATGCTATTTAGTTCTGAAATTTCAGTGCGCGCAGAAAGATGATAGCTTACATGAGAAATTTAGCTAAACGTTTCTTGCAAAAACTATACAACTGAGAGATCTGAAATGTTGCTACGGCATACTATTTATATCGGAAACTGTTTCGAAAATTTTCACAGTTTCAAGATGATGACCCTTTCAATGGTTTGCGATAGAGGACATTGCGTACACTTTAAGTGTAGTCATGTTTGCGGAAAGATTTCCGCAGCTAGCGTATTAGTAGTCCTGTACTGTATGTTTAACGTTCCAGATGCTAGAAAAGTTTGTAGTAGCTGTCAGTATTTTCTGTTGTGCTTATGTATTGTGTATGTTTGGTACCATATTATTTTCTTTTCATTTATACATAGTATATTATTAATAGCGACATTTATGCATTTAATAATCTCCTATCTTCTTTATAAATAAAAGTCAATTGCCACATATATGACGGCGCATCACTTGAGAACGGCTACACCGATTTGGCTTATTTTTTTCTTTTTTGTGTTCGCAATTGACAGGACAAGGTTTGTATGAAATAAAATTTTTGAAAAATGCAGGGAAATGTGAAATGAGCACAGTTTGAGAGTTCTGCCGTCACATGTTTACATAACAAAAAAAATCTACATTTCTTGACCAATTTGCACGAAATTTTGCACACATACCAGGTAAAGCCCGGGAAGTAGCGCAGTCAACATTAAAATTCAAACAAGCCACTCCTTCCCTTTAAAATTTATATAATTTCTGAAAATATTACAGTATACTGAAAAATTCAATGAAATTCAATTATAATGACAACAGTGTATTGTTTACAGTGTTCACATAGGGCTGTGGGAACTATACAATACTGGGCTTTAACAAACTGATGCTATCGATGTAATACATTTGTGAAAATAATTCTTGAAGAATGAAATCCACGAAAATAAAGCACAAAGTGAAGCAGTCATATGACTTTCTCTACCCTCGACATGGAAAATATAATTTTCTCACTTCACATTTTGATTTAGAATAAGCGGTCGTATTGCAGGGACAGCTTAAGTGTGTGCCAGTGAGTATGCTAAACCAGAAGTCTGTAAAAATTCCTATTCACTCTTAGCTGTAGGCTTTGTATAGGGATGTTTTTCATAGGCCCTAAACATCTAAAAAAAGATAAAATAGGATGGAATATTTTCAGTCCTATGCCCGCAGTATATTATGTCCCAGGTTTTTGGGGGTGAAAGTATGAAAGTGATATTGATTTTTTTTTAAATTACAGCTCCAAAACGGTTGTATGGTAACATGAGATTGAGAAATAAAATTTTCCATAAAAACAATATTTTTATGTAATCGGAATTTATGTTTCATCTTATTTCAACCCATCCCAAGCATGGTGTGTAGAGGCAATGGAATGCAACATTCGACATCCTCTATGAGCCATAAAAAGCTATATCTAGCGTTTTCTGAGTGAATAGTTTGAACGTGATTAGTCGTTCATCCTCATTTCAAGTTTTACTTACATATTATACAAGGCCCTAGATTTTGAAAATCGAAAGTCCTTCATAAGTTAATTTCAAATTACAAAATAAAAACCCGGGAGACGCCGGGCCTTTTAAGCTAGTATATAATAATAATATTGTACTGCCTATTCTTTTGTATAGCAATATAAAAATGAACAGCAAAAGAATTAGTATATTATTAATTCTTTAAAATGTAGTTTTCTACGCTGAGTACTATTTCTATTTTGCCCAACTGTTTACGGGCACTGCAAGTCGATTTATTTCGCCTGTCCATGCGCCGTGAAATGGAAAGAAACGAAGTTGCGATCAATGTGCATTTAATTTTAGTTTAATGTCACTTAAACTATACTTTAGATGTTAGTGAAATAGTCATAAATATATTTGTAACCCTACATATTACCTAAACAAAGTATAAACCTAGTAGGCCTACATAAAGCATTTGTGTCATATCGAATGTAGGCAGAACAACAGAACACTTGACTTTCCTAAAAATAATACCATCCCATGTAGCTTGTTTGGTTATAGAGATTTAACATGGACAAAATGCTAAACTAAGGGAAAGCATGTAAAATTATTTAATTATGCATGTGAAATTGAATACAAATTTGGGCCTAATGTTTAGTTTTCACTGCCACATGTACAACTGCTATCAGATGTTGCTCTCGGTGGTATTTTCACACAGATCTAGCTCCATGCTATGGTTATTCCCAGAGGCAATAGGCTTGACCTGAAATTTGAATTTCACTAGTCCACGATACCATCTGCTAAATAGCATATAAACGTTCGGAATTTATTACCGTAAGTTTTTGCGTTGCTCTTAAACGAGTTGTAATGCCACAATACTGTTTTTGTCCAGAGGAAAAGAATGAGTGTGAAGCGAAACGATGTAATAAGTATACATAATACAGGTAGCCTATGTGTGCAATTAAATAATTTATAATCATCATTATGAAATCTGCATTACTTGGAAATGGACACACTCTGGATTTTTAAAAAATCTGATATGAAATGCATAACTTGCTCTGCCCAAATAAAAGTTTTAGGTATGATATTCTTTTCATGTAAATTGATTCTATTGCATCGCATCGCATCGCATCGCATCGCATCGCATTCTCGAAGGATCACAACCCAAATAAAATGTTGTTAATGCACACACGTAGGCCTACCTTTCTTTTCCCAAAGCTTTGGCAATACACATTTTTCACTTCACATTCTGATATAGAATAAGAGGCCGTATTGCAAACAGTACGTATTCAGTTATTTCAACCTAATGCAAAGCTTTATTGTTCACCAGGCAAGTCTGAGCCTCTACAAACAGTGGGTGTCTCAAAACGTACTCCTAAGCGAATTTTTGCGAAAAAAAGTTTCAAATAAAAGATTTAGCTCTTGGAATAAGAACCTCATTTATAAAATTTAAAAAAAATCGGGGGAAAAAGAAATTTTCTTCGTATAAAGCGGCATTAAAAGAGAAAGGCATCGCCAATCTTCGTGTCTCATCCCCAGACGATATCTAACCCAAATACAAAATTCTGTCATAGCCTACGATTTTTCGTTCTGCAGCTAGGCTGTTCACAGATATACACACACAGACACACATGTCCCTGAAAATAGTATATTTGGATTCAGGGCACCTCAAGCCAAGTTTTTATGATATGCCTATAAGCTCAACATCTTGGAATTTCGGGGTCGAAGACATTACGTCCTCTGTCTATAGTACCTATGGTACGGGCAGAGGAAGTAATAACACATTACACTGTTAGATCTCAGTTAATGAGAGTATTGTATCATTTAACAAAACATACGGATGTCACAGAAAAAAAGGAAATATAACAACACAGGCTGGTTAATGGAAATAAACTAATTACGGTGAATGCCAGGGGCTGAATTACAGCAAAACAAGGCAGAATAATTACTTCAGCTACCTAATTTCAAAATGCTATGTAAATATTTTCTTGCAGCTAATTTAACGCTATGTACGTTATGAAAATGGGAGTTTATATATTTTTGGAAAGCTGTGAACATGATTCAGTCGGAATATTATAGGATAAAAATTCCTATGACATTGGGATTTGAATCCAGGACCTTTTGCTATCCGTGCCACTACTCTACCAACTGAGCTAAGTCAAAGTTCACTTCACAGCGCCAGATGGAACCTCTCTCCTATGACTGATTGCCCTTAATGATCTACTTCACAGTGTCAGTGAATTTTTATCCTATAATATTCTCATGTAATGTCCAACAGAGACAATAACTTGTGTTTCAGGAATGCATATACATTCATCTTGAATGTTAAGCCCGGTCACAAAAATCACTAATTAGTGTGCCTCAGAGTACTACATATGACATAACTTGTCTGTCAGTGAGGTAGACCATGCAGGGCAATCAGTCGTAGGAGAGAGGTTCCATCTGGCGCTGTAAAGTGAACTCTGGCTTAGCTCAATTGGTAGAGCAGTGGCACGGATATCCAAAGGTTCCAAATCCCAGTGTCAGAGGATTTTTCTCCTATAATATTCTCATGTAATGTCCAACGAAGGCAATAATCTGTGGTACATGAATGCATATATATCCATCATAATTCAGTCATTTGCTTACTTACTCAATGACAATAGTCAATTCCTAAGCAAGCTAAAGGATTATTATCTATTTTATGGAACCCGGAGGTTCATTGCCACCCTTATCTGAGCACACCATTCAACCCATCCAGTGCTAACTCTATCCAATCATCCTTCCCAAATCCTACTTCCCTTAAATCTATCCTAAAATTGTCCTCTTACCTACGTCTAGGTCTTCCAAGTGGTCTTTTCCCTTCGGGTCTCTCAGTCAATATTTGTAAGATATGCCTTTCATCCCCCATGCGCGCAACATGCTCAGCCCATTTCATCCTCCGCGATTTATTTACCCTTACTATATTCAGTGAAGGATACAAGTTATGAAGCTCGTCTTTATTCAGTTTTCATCAGTCTCCATTTTCATCTCTCTTAGGCCCAAATATTTTCATAAGCACTCTCAGAGTATGTTATTCTCACATCCATATCATACAACTTTCAGGGTAATTGTCTTTTAAATGTTATTTTTAGATTTCTGGGCAGAAGACAACTGCATAAAAACAAGCAACAAGCAACAAATAATAATAATAATAATAATAATAATAATAATAATAATAATAAATAACAGTCATTAGAATTTTTGAAATCAGCAGAAGGCAAAGTATGGAGGAATCTGGAAATACAGTACTACAAGAAACTCTTGAAACATTGAAGCAAAAACTAGCTGCATTATCCAAGCGCCTCAAAAGGTATCAAAACACCACAGAGATAAAAATACAGAATGCTATGTTTACAATAAATGAGAGACAGTTTTACAGTAATCTCGAGGAGAAAAAGCATAATACAATGCAGGAAAGAAATACATCCAAAGAGGAAGAAATTTACAACTACTGGTCAGGAATATGGTCGAACCCAATAAAGCACAATGATGAAGCCCATTGGATCAGGGAAATGAAAGATAGAACTAATGAAGTTAATCAGATGGCACCCAAGGATGTTGAAATAGAAGAGGTACAACAGAGCATCAAAAAATTTCAGAATTGGAAGGCCCCAGGTGTAGACCGCATACACAACTATTACTATCAGAAATTTACATGTACTCACTTCCTCCTGACTCAACATTTCCAGAAATTTCTCGGTGATCCAGTATCGTTCCCAGATTACTTATGCACTGGTATTACATACTTGAAACCAAAAAGTGAAGACCTGCAAAATCCAGATAAATATCGACCCATAACATGTTTATCTACAATATATAAGATATTTACATCTGGAATAGAAAATAGAATTCTGACACATTGTGAGGAAAACTACATCATGGCTGAGGAGCAGAAAGGTTTTAAAAAGAATACCAAGGGATGCAAGGAGCATTTGACAATTGGCAATGAGGTGCTAGAACAACCCCATCAAAAATCCAGGAACCTCTTCACGTGTTCCATAAACTATAAAAAGGCCTTTGATTCAGTACCCCACACTTGGCTCATACATGTCATGGAACTATATAAAGTCGATTTCTCGATCGTCAACTTCTTGAAGACTGTGATGACAAGCTGGAACACCTCACTTCAAATTTGTCAGGGCAACATAAATGTTACAGCGAGACCCATGCCAATAAGGCGAGGCATATTCCAAGGGGATTCGTTAATTCCTTTATGATTTTGCATGGCATTAAATCCATTATCTACACTATTGAACTCAAGTGAGTATGGATTTAATATTAAGAGCAAGCAAGAAGAACCATACAAAATTAGCCATTTACTTTATATGGACGACATTAAGCTGTATGCCTCTACCAAACCCCACCTCCAACACCTCATTTCAATCACGAAGACCTTTTCTTCTTATATAGGTATGCAGTTTGGATTGGACAAATGTAGAACCCAAACTGTCACCAGAGGATCTTACTCAGCACAAGGGACAAGTTTAAAAGATTAACCCATACAACCACTAGAGGAGGAAGAAATGTACAAGTATCTTGGATTCAATCAGAGCACTCGTATGAAACATGCCGAGATCAAGAGAAATTTTACACAGCAATACCTAGCACGCCTTGCCAAAGTACTATAATCAAAACTGACAGCTAAAAACCTTACCAAAGCAATCAATACATATGCCATACCACTACTTACAAACTCTTTTGGCGTCATAAAATGGTCCCAAACAGAACTTCAACTACAAACGAAAACAGCAGTTTCACTTACCCGACACCGCATGCATCATCCTAAATCTGCAACCGAGCGTCTAACTCTTCCGAGAAACGAGGGTGGTCGGGGCTTTTTATCCATTGTAAATCTACACAACAAGCAGATATCAAGTTTACGAGAATACTTCCACTCCATAGCTGATGCGTCATGTCTTCACCATGCGGTATGAACAGCTGACATAAAATATGCACCACTCAATCTATCGTCACTGGAAATGCCCGTCCCTGTTCCAACTACAAAGGAGACAAATGTAGCAGCATGGAAGCAAAAATCTCAGCCTCATATCGACAAGTCTGCGTCGCACGCTTGGCTGACATATCCTGGTCTTTTCCCAGAAACGGAAGGATTTGTTTTGGCCATTCAACATCAAGGGAACTACCGAAGATTCATGAATGATCCAACAGTTGTCACAGACAAATGCAGACGTTGTTCCAGAGCTACAGAAAGCATACAGCACATTATATCTGGCTGCCCACACTTGGCTAACTCTGATCACAAGCATCGACATGACCAAGTAACTAAAATTATTTACCAGAAACTTATTGTAAAATGTGGATTTGTTCAGACACCACCAACTGCATATTGGAAATACACCCCCCACCAGTTCTCGAAAACTCTTCTTACAAGCTACTATGGGACTGCTTTCTTGAGCTTTCTTTGCTAGGCGATTGTTTTCCATTCTATCAACGTGTTATTTCCAAAATTTTCTTCTGTCATTGGTAAATTTAGTTATGTCCTGAATTTGGCATTTGTCCCTAATTTCTGTATTGTGTATCTTATCTAATAAAGTTTTCCCCTGAATTGTTCTTAGCACCTTCATTTCACATGTGCTTAATATCTGTTTAGTTTTGTTTGTGTCTGCTCTCGTTTCTGCTGCATATGTTAAGATTGGTCTTAATATTGTTTTATAAATGCGCACTTTACTGTCTATCGCCATGTACTTGTTTCTCCAAATTATGTCTTTCATACAATCTGATATCTGCATTGCTCTGTTGGCTTGTTTCTTTACTTCATGAATTAGATTTCTAGTGTTTGTTATCAGAGTTCCTAGGTAGTTAAATTCTGAAACTTGTTCAATTATCTATCAATTATGTTAATTATAAATATGCTATGTTTTAAATATATGTATGTATGTATGTATATATATATATATATATATATATATATATATATATATATATATATGAATACACATAAAAAGCGTTCACACAAGGGAGCGTTTCGAACGTTGAACATTGTAGGTGAAATTAAAGAGAAAAAACTCAGTTTAATTTTTAATAACGGTGAGCACATGATCATACAGTATATAGTACCTCGTTCAAGACTTTTAAATTACCTATAGGTATAGGCTAAATGGAAAACGGAATATAACATCAGGACTTATAGATAAATTAAAACGTAATGTTGGACATTTTAACTTCTAAAACGTGTCTACTACAAGTCTACAGAAATATCACTTATTTATTATCTCTTTATTAAGTGAGAAAAGGAGAACAAACATAGCCTCACTTTACCGAAGAATTTCTCAGAAATAGCTCTCTGTTATGGTACATATGAATAGATAAGGAAGGAAATTTGTTACTCTGCAGAGACAAGAAAAAGCCTTCCTCCCTCTCATCCGACTGAAGGTATTTTTAAACGATAAATAACTTTCTTGTGTTACAAGATGAGTTCCTATACAATTTCGTGTTAATTAGTTGCTTAAGAGCAATATTACTCTATGTCGCGTAAAAATGTTCGGATTGTTTTCTACATCACGTACAATAAATTAAAATATCTATTTCTAGAGAATGTGAAGACAATGAGTTTCCAAATTCCGTGTATGTAGAAAGTCACAAGAACCCACTAAATGCGTAAGTAAATAAATTTTGAAACAAATCTCTTATCTTATTATAAGTTTCTATTAAAACTACTTCAAAATGAATAATGAATAATAACCAAGAAAGTTCTTATCTATTCAGAAAATTTGGTGTAAAATTCACATAACTTCCTCTGTCCAAATAAAAGTTTGCATCTTAGTATAATTTATCGTATTATGTATGGCATTTTCATCGTGTACATTGGTTTAAAATGAAGCGAAAGTAGTTACCACATCGTATCGCTTCCCCGAAGGATACATAACTCAAATAAAATAATATTAATGCACTCACGTCAATATAACTTTATCATTTCACATTCTCACATAGAATAAGAGGCCGTATTGCAAAGAGCGCATAATGCGTTGTTTGAACCTAATGCAAAGCTTTATTGTTCACCAGGCAAAACTAACTTTCTACAAACAGTGGGTGGCTTAAAATTAGCCTTCAGAGAATTTTTCGAAAAAAAAGTTTCAAATAAACGTTTTAGCTTTTAGTATAAGCACCCCATGTACAAATTTTAAACAAAATCGTTAAAGCCGTTTTCAAGAAAATCGCTAAAAACTAAACGTTCTTCTTGTAAAGTCCCCTTAAAAGTACGAAAAAATCGTCGCCAATCTTCGTGTCATATCCTCAGAAGATACATAACCCAAATATATATTTTTATACGATTTTCCGTTCTGCAGCTAGGCTGTTCACAGACACACACACAGAGACATGTTTATGAAAATAGTACTTTTGGATTCAGTTATGTTAAAAACTCAACTTCGAATTTTGTGGGTCGAAAACAATATTTCTACCTATAGTAGCCTGCCCATGGTACAGGCAGAGGAAGCAAAAATAGTTACGAGTTATATTGCAAAGAATCTTTAGTGTAGCATATTAAATAGGTTATAGGCCTAATAGTATGTCTTCCGTAATTAATTAATAACGAAAAGGCATATTTTGGTTATTCTCAGATCCAGGAATCCGATATCAAAATTATTTTTTCATGGCTCTTCCACCCAGTGTTTGCACGTCAGAGTAAAAAGTTCTCATAAAATTATAACATCTTTATATTAAATACAAGAGGGGGCTAGAAAGTGTGTTAGTGAGCATTTCATCAGCTCGTAGGTTTCCCTAGCGAGTCATTGCTATTCATATCTTGTTTCCAGGATTTGTCTTCATCATGGGTGGTCGGACTTTGCGGCCAAGCTAACGTCAGTAGCAAATTTTTTCTTCATCTTGAGAACGCAAGAGATCCGCTGACATTAATGAAGTGTTCATGAAAAGTCATTAATTGAATGCTCAAAGATTAAAAGCAGTCCATTTGTCTCACCTGAACACTTATGTGGGCACACGATCTCAAGAGAAAAAGCCTCATACAATCTCTTTATACCGCTGTTCTCAAATTAAATCTCCAGTCAAAAGTAGGGCAACAGTCTTGAGGGCTAGATTAATGCGGCAATTATTCATACTGAATAGTAACTTCAAAAGCACAATTCACAGAAATAATTTATAGAGCAAGATAAGAGATCATATTCGAACGTGACTGATAAACATGAAATATGATAAAATTATGTGAGAAATTAACATTGAAGAAAATATTTCAGACATTATATGAAGAAATTTTCAATGCACCTATACAAACCCCATCAAATAACCTAAGATAACTAAAAGAAAACAAATAATGTATTCTAAGGTATTGTTTGAAATACTTTGACATTAGAAATAACTAATGGGAGGTCCTCTAATAATTTTAATCTCTATAAGCTGTGCACTTTGGACTAATTTGTTAAGGCAAAAAATATTTTATTTATGAGTTGCATAACATACGACTAAAACTTCATATTTCTTACTATCCCTTCGTGCCAACGTTTTTGGGTTTTTTCATATCGTCTAAAATTCTATATTCTAGGTTAATCAAAACGTTAGGTTAAAAATATAGCTATAGCATGTATAAAAATCCAAGTTTTATCGGACCCATGCATAAATTCTGCATTCAAAACATGTAAATTTATTATATAAGAAATGTAAGTGTTCCCTATCCAGGCCATGGAAGCCCTTAGGTTCCAAGATTTATAGGCATTCGGCACGTGAACTTGGTAAGGTCAGCTCACCAGCCACCTTTTCCCCCAGGATTGTTCTTGGTAATCATATCTGTTAGAGGCTGAGTAGATTCCAGCACTATAGTGCAAGCAGAAGGATTGGGCCATTCGAAAAATTCCAACGATCTCATCGGGAATCGAACCCGCAACCTTCCTGCTTTGAAGCGCAAAGCTTCAATCAACCAAATACGCAACGGCGTACTTATTATTATTATTTTATTATTATTATTATTATTATTATTATTATTATTATTATTATTATTATTATTATTATTATTATTATTATTATTATTATTATTATTATTATTACACATAACTATGATGTATGTGCGTGTTGAGAATCCTCTCTTAAACTATAGTTGCATCAAGCGTATTTCTATGTACAGTATACATTAATGTTCTGAAGATAAAGAGAAAGGGTCAAATCCGACATTTGCCTCTATGAGAGCGGAAACTTTAGAACCCTTGGTCATATTGGCAGACCATGGGAAAATGTAAACTGCAGGAAAATGAATCGGTATACTTAAGCTCTTGATACGCAAGCAGCACTCTTAATTTTATGAATTATTAGGCCTAAACTACCATTAGTACCATTCTCTGACCAGAAAATCGTAAATAACGTAAACCTAGCTTATTTTTCGTTATTGTCACTTCTCAAAGAAGATCGGGACGGTCTGCTTTCTTAAAATACTTAAAAAAACAAATATAGCGCAATACGATTTACTTACCATTCAAAATTACTGTCAGTAATTTATCGACCTCTTTGTAAATTTTTGCAGATTTTCACATTATTCTAGATGAATCGTGTTTTCACTCAGTATGAGTAGGGCCTACTGTATGAAAAGTATATCTATGGTTCTGACTAAAATAACAGACTTAATGCTTATATTATGAGAAAACATTCGATATAATTTTGTTTTATTTGTAGACGCAAAATGTTCAAATCTCTCTATATAATAAATGGTACAAAATATGTTGCACAAACTTTCTCACATGTAAGTGTTAAAAGCTAGCAAAAAGAAAGTAAATTATAGAGACAATTATATTTTACTTCATACATTTTTTAACACTAACATGTATCTAGAACGGAAAGCATCAGGCCAGATATTTATGCACAATGCTTTTACCGTGAAATAATAATATAATAATAGTAAGAATAATAATCAATGGCGGAGGGTGGATATTTTGAGTAGGTCAATATATTTTCTTTGTCTAAGTAAATCATGCATTTGACAAAATTTATTACCTGCCCATAACGAAAGAACTCTATTTGAGCAAAGAATGTACGTAAGAAAGCTTAAATATTTTGAGAATCTTAATATTCCACATTAAATATCTCTGAAAGGATATTTTGAGTAGGTCAATATATTTTCTTTGTCTAAGTAAATCATGCATTAGACAAAATTTATTACCTGCCCATAACGAAAGAATTCTATTTGAGCAAAGAATGTACATAAGAAAGCTTAAATATTTTGATAATCTTAATATTCCACATTAAATATCACTAAAACAGGAAGCTACTGTGAAATCGTCTGACATGACCAAGATCGCCAACTTTTCTTATAGGCTAGTATAGAAACTTTTATTTTACCGGTATATTTTCTTTTATATTTTATATCCAGTGGTGATAGAATTTGGTCGTCATATTACAGTATAATTACTCAAGTTCCTATTGATGTTAACATTATTCTACAACGCTCCGCTGCGGCTGCCGCCTCCGCTTCGCGTGCTTAACTATGTGGATAGTATTATGCATTATTTAAACTATCTGTACAAAATAGTAGAATTGTAGAATTAATTTTAACGTAACACGTCCCATTGTGGTACAATCCGCAAGTCAATAAAGTAGTGCAGTATAGCAGTGAGCTGCATTGCCGGCATGGTGGACGAATAATGGTAGCATCCTACGGTCGTTCGTAGATAACCGACAGACCACATAATCACACGAAGCAGCAATTGCAAAACCGCAGTACCAGTATGATTATTGTTATAATAATAATAATAATAATGAGCTTATATTGCATGCTTCAACTGCATGTAGTTCATATCACGTGCTTAGAATATTTGCGTGTACCAGTAGTCTACTGTAACAACTCATTCGCGTGCATCTGTTTCTATTGTTCAGTGATGTCTTCTTTTCTGATATTCAGTTTGAACGATTATAATATCCAAAATAAAGAAGTCCTACAAATCGGGTGTTTGCCTTTGCGAATGAGGAAACCATGAAAAACTCTCAAGTCAATTTGGGCGACCACGAGGTTTGATTTGAACCCAAGGCCTCTTCCCTATTAGCATATACCACATCGCTGTAATTGGTTTTGGTGTGTTCATTACGGCTGAGCTTAATTGACTGCATTTCACAACAATAAGTAGATTATATTTTCTTGTTACTGTGGGTAACATATTTTAATTAGCATATGCAGGGTCTATCCAGAAAGTAATGTCAGTGAGTCAATTAGAAGATATTTATTGATCCGATCGGTACAGTACATTAAAAGATTTCAAAATAGGTTCCTCCTGTGTCGATACATCGCTTCCAGCGAGATTTCCAGGCATCGAAGGCGTCACGGCAGGCCTTTTCCGGAATGTCCTTTGAATCCCTGGTGCAAGCCTTTTTGACTTCGTCAACTGTCCCAAAATGATGTCCTTTCATGGGAGGTTTCAAGCATGGGAACAAGAAGAAGTCGGGGGAGCCACGTTATGACTTTAGGGCGGCTGGGGAACCATTGGCACCTTTGAAGCGGCCTGGAAGCGCGTCATGAAGAAGGCGTCGTCGTGAAGTTTCCAATTGTCCGCAATGTCGATCCGGTTGCATTTGTTTGAGTCTCTTGAGCACTTCCATTTAGAAATCGACATTGACAGTTACACCATGAAAGGGCATCATTTTGGGACAGTTGACAAAGTCAAAGAGGCTTGTACCAAGGCTCCAAAGAACATTTCGGGAAAGGCCTACCATGATGCATTTGATGCCTGGAAATCTCGCTGGAAGCGATGTATCGAGACAGGAGGAACCTATTTTGCAATCTTTAATGTACTGTACCGATCGGATCAATAAATATCTTCTAATTGACTCAATGGCATTTCAGGGAAGTTGACAAGACAAAGAGGCTTGCACCAATGCTCTAAAGGACATTCCGGAGAAGGCCTACCATGATGCATTTGATGCCTGGAAATCTCGCTAGAAGCGACGAATCGACAAATGAGGAACCTATTTTGAAATCTTTAATCTATTGTACCGATCGGATCAATAAATACTCACTGACATTATTGTCACGGTAACAATACTTTCTCTATACTACGTAGACTATATGCGAGAAAGTAAAAGACAATGTTCATAAGTGTATCTGTTATAGACTATAACACTACTGGACCGTTTTACGCGGTTTTTTTTAAATTCTCCATGTGACCAGTAGAAAGAACGTTAGGGCCTAATTTCTGAAAATATTACACTGAACTCATTAAATGTAATTTAGTTCTCACGACAACAATATTGTTTGCACTGTTCACACAGGACTTGGGCAGCTGCATTTTACTGGGCTTTGTCAAATAATTATAATTAGAGAGGCTATCGATCTAATTCATTTCTGTAAATCAATAATGGAGAATGGAATCCACTTACATAAATATCGGGTGTGATGCATCACATAACTTTCTCTACTCTACCCTACACATTGAGAATATCATTTTCTCACTTCACATTTTTATGTGGAGTAAGGGGTCGTATTGCGGGGACAGCATTTTCAGTTGTCTCAGCCTGAATTTTTGCCTACGATGGGTAGCGAGTAATGCTATATCAGAAGTCTATAAAAAAATCTATCCACTGACACGTTATTCATTGCTGTAGGCTTTGTATTAGTTAAGAAATATGGATGTTTATTGTAAGCCCTAAACATCTAAAAAGAGACAAAATAGGATGGAACTCTTTAGTCCTATGTGCGCAGTAAATTATTGTCCCAGATGTTTGGCATGAACGTGTGAAAGTGATAGGCTATTGATTTTCATTTGATTTAACCCCAAAACGGTTTTATGAGCGTGAAAGTGGGAAATAAAATATACTGTAAGAACAGTAAAATGATATGTTGTCGGAATTAATATCTATTCTTATTTAAACCCCTACCAGGCATGGTGTGTAAAAGCAATGGGTTGCAAAATTCTAAGTCCTCTATGAGCGATGAAAACCATATCTAGTCGTTATTCTTCGCTTCAAACTCTAGATCCCCATGAAGGCCTATAAGGATTTACAACTTGGAAATAAAGTCCTCCACAGTTTAATTTTGAATTGCACGCAAAATACAAAACTCTGGCGACAGTGGGCCTTTTAAGCTAGTCATTTATAAAACAAATCGACATTATGCCACCACTGAGTTCTGTAACAATTCAAAACAGTAAACGACATAAATTATTAGACCATGACATATATTGCAATTTAACGTGATTATCAGTTGTTTGAATGGTGCATTCAGAAAAGCTTCATCTTCGCGAAGTTTATTTCTAGATCGGTATGTTTAGTATTTATGTGTTATCTTTCGCTATTCGACTCCTACATTACTGAAGAAAATATGTTATTCGACATGTTTTTAACTTGTCGAAATGTGCATAGTCGCAGTCTATTTTCAGGTTAATGAAAAATATAAATTTTACACATTATTAGACACAAGTAAAACCTTGCATTATTGCTATGCGAAGATTTCAACTCATTGTACTACTGTGAACTGAGCTCCTATACTGTACTTCATTCTTCAGGAATGACCTGCTAAATTCCAGGCAGGTAATTAAGTTCTCATGTATCTAAGTATTGGAAAATGACTTTAACATGGTAAGCGTGCGTATACGGAAAAACACGGAGAGCTTAGACATTAATTAAAACCTTAACGATAGCAACTTATCAATGCCACTGTTCTGTCATATATTCTTTAAGAGACTGTTTAACGCTGAAATTCCATAAATAAATATGTTTGTAACATTTCAGGAGAAATGTTAACCTTTTCACATTGTGCAGTTTCTTTTCTATACATTTGTTTATGAACATACTTCTTAAACATTAGTAACCAAACATTCAATGAGTCGATCGATGTCTCTATCGATATCTCGAAAGCTTAGCAATGTTTTGAAATGTTTACAGACACTCATAAACATTAATTATAAATAGCCCAGTCAAATGTTACAAAAAAAATGCGTGAACTTACATTAAATGGTGTATTAATGATTTTTGGAGGGGAGTTTCGGACCATTACTGGGATCATAAATCCAAATTTTCAACCCTTTGAAACCTGTGCTCGCTGAAGGGCGGTCGAATTAAACCGGTTTTTTTGGGCTTTTTTCGGGTTTTCGACAATATCTCCTAAACTATGCGTTTGTTGAAAATATTATTTCCTATCTTTTTAAAAGTAAATTAAATTTCCTAAAATATGAGATCAAAATCGTTTTTGTAAGTTATATAGTTACCGACATATGGCTTTTCAAAGATTAGCCTTTTTTTCCAGAAAGTTACAATTTTAAGTTTTCTTCGTGTTTCGAACTGAATACCGACAAAATAACACGTCCTACAGAAAAGTCAAAAGAACAAAAGTTGTAGGCAATTTAATAAGCTTTAATGTGAGCTATAGCTCGTTCTTGTGGCTCAGATAGTCTCGTCATAAATGACAATAACCGAAAATATGAAAAAATGCTTTTTTGGGTGAAAGTTGAATAACATCGTTTCCTCCACCAACAACTTAATTTTTTTGTAACATGTTGGCGGATAATGTCTTAAAACTGTGCATAGAAACTATTTGTGTGTATATGTGCCTATGGGAAATGGATTTTGCCAGAAAAAAATATTTAAGCAGAATATTTAATAAAAAATTTATTTATTTTAAACCAACAGGCATATTTAAACCATGTGTGAGGTTCCTGGTATGGGATGGTATGGGAAGTCGAGGGTGGGGTGATGTCTTCATCTTCACTTGAAGAACTGTCATTCTGGGGTGTGGGCACTTTGCATTTCAGCTCCGTTTTGCGGCAGCTGCAGCCCACAGCGCAGCCCATCTTGCACTTGCACGAGATTAGTTGCAGAAGGGTTTGAGGGACTGGTTTAACTTCCATTGCAATTGGAGTAAGCCCAACTCGTCCAACTTCCACCCCAATCCGTGAGTTTTTTCCACCCCAACCACTTTTGTACCTGCGAAAAAGTAGAATGAAAATTGGTTATTCTATATTTCAAAGCATACACATGGTGTCAATAAAAGTGTACAAGTGAACAACGAAATTTAAGAACATAATGATAGGAAATGTATATGGATATACCTGGTGATACATACAATAAGCATGATATTTTGCAGCATCTGTGGTTGGTGACAAACGGGCGAGGTTGACTTTGGCTGTCAGGTCGTTGAGGGTGGTGTCAGTCGCTCCTTCATAAACTGCGACGAGATACTTCTCCTCAGCTGCAGCTATTTCATCGTGTCTCACATCTGGGTGGAGGAAGACTTCTGCTTGCTTGAATAGTGCTGGGGTCTTGAGGAAGGTTTGACAAATTTGGTTTTCCCCTGCTTGAAAGGGGCCCGGGAGAGTAATAAGAATTTCCGGTGGTGAACGATGTAGATGAATATTGGACGTCTGGCTCACCTCTTCTGAAAGTAGATGTATTTTTTGGAACTCAAACCAACTAATAACACAAGCAGGTCCACATCTTCCACGATGATTACAACCTTCTCAGAAGAGTCAGCTTTGGTGATGGCAGCTCTAAGAATGTCAGCGTCAGTGTCTTCTTCTGTCACCTCAACACCATGCTGCTCAAATCTAGTTTTCAGTAGCTCTATCAGCCTATGCATCTTAGTGTCGTTCGATAAGAACTTCTCTTGTGTGATGTTGATGGTTGTTGAAGCTGAGTGGACAATGTCACTTCAGTTGAGGGCGGAGTATCATCTGAGACCTTCAGCACTTTTGGTACTTTTTTGAGAGGCGTCCTCCGGATATCCATCGAAGACAGTGGATTACATCTGTCCCAAAATGTTTTTTTCACAAAATGAATGTAGCCGTCAATGATGGTCTTCACTTATGCGTTTTGATGCCACACACATTTGTGGAGCAAGTAGCCACCATCGAGCATGATGTGGATATTGGCGTCTCGGGAGATTTTGGTAGTGAGGGATGTGAAACACGAATATAGAGCTGCCTTAGTTCCCTTCCTCACTCCAGTTTCGTTTAAAAGAGACATTGGGTAAGGGGGCACTTCATATTAGCAGCGGGCTTTCAACTCTTCGTCTGATTATTATGGTAATGCTAACTCGCTGAAATATTGTGAGAGTGTCAACTTCAATCTTCTTATTAGTGACTTGTATGGAATTATTGACGCTTGCCAAGGTAACAACTTGCAACGAAGGTAACAACTTTGTCTTTACGTTTGAATCCAACTTTCCCAAATGTTTGGTTTTCTATGTTAACCACGCCTTCTGTTCCCAGTTCCTTGACAATTTAACAATTGACTTCATAGCCTCCAACAATCCCACTGCTAATAGAAACTATTTTGTCAGTAACGGGGAACAGATCTCGTGCAAGTGCAAAATGGGCTGCGCTGGGAGCTGCAGCTGCCGCAAAACTAGGCGGAAATGCTCAGTTTTGTGCACTTTCTGCAAGAGAAAAGTTCTGCCGCAATGTGCCCACACCCCAAAATGACAGTTCTTCAAGTGAGGATGAAGATATCACTCCATCCTCGACTTCCCATACCATCCCATACCAGGAACCTCACACATGGTTTAAATATGCCTGTTGGTTTAAAAGTAAATACATTTTTATGAAATATTATGCTTAAATATTTTTTTCTGGAAAAATCCATCTCCCATAGGCACATATACACACAAATAGTTTCTATACACAGTTATAAGATGTTATCCGCCAACATGTTACAAAAAAATTAAGTCGTTGGTGGAGGAAACGATGTTATTCAACTTTCACCCAAAAAAGCATTTTTTCATATTTTCGGTTTTTGTCATTTATGACGAGACTATCTGAGCCACAAGAACGAGCTATAGCTCATATTAAAGCTTATTAAATTGCCTACAGCGTTTGTTCTTTTGACTTTTCTGTAGGACGTGTCATTTTGTCGGTATTCAGTTAGAAACACGAAGAAAACTTAAAATTTTAACTTTTTGGAAAAAACGGCTAATCTTTGAAAAGACGTATCTCGGTAATTATATAACTTACAAAAACCATTTTGACCTCATATTTTAGAAGATTGAATTTAATTTTAAAAAGCTGATAAATATTATTTTCAACAAACGCATAGTTTAGGAGATATTGTCGAAAAGCCTAAAAAAGTCCGAAAAAACCGGTTTATTTCGACCGCCATTCAGCGATCACAGGTTCCTGAGGGTTGCAAATCTGGATTTGTGATCCCAGTAATGGTTCGAAACTCCCCTCCAAAAATCATTAATACCCCATTTAATGTAAGTTCCGATGTAACATTTGATTGGGCTAAAAAAATTTGCTAAATAGTTTTTCTTAGTTTTACAGATCTTTTGAAATATGAAGATATTGTACATTCGCCGTATTTCAAGATAGAAGTCTCGAGAAGTTTCTACGCCACTTCGATCGAGAAACTGAAAGCGCTCGAATGTAATTTTAGAGGGGGTACGTTGGCTAACCTGTTTGACTCGTATTCATTCTTCATCGAACTTCACTAAGGCAAGCACCTTAGCCTTAATCCCAGTACCGATACTTGGGTATCGAGACTTCGCGGTACTACTCTACACAACGCAGAAGATGTAATCTACCAGAACTTCAAGACCTGGACTTCTAAGGCAAATAAGCCTTTTACCCTCTGCCTCCAGCAGCAACCTCAGCATGGCAGACTTCTCATAACCTCACCATGGGATCTTAACCATACATTAATACTTTCAAACGAGTCCAGGACAACCTACATACTCTCTACAAATCAAAAGTTAAGTACAATGTAAATCAGTAATTACTCAGCCCATAGCTTGGCAGTATGTATAATTACCGAATCTTTTTGGCACTTGGTGCAGGATTCGCATTTCCTATTGTAATAGCTCGAATGTGAAGAGCTCTCATTTTTGAAGGAATAATTGTAATTTCTGCATTTATAATTTTCCGGAGTCTTTAGGCAATCAGCCACTTCCGCTTTTCATGTACTAAACTGAGTTCAGCTATAGAATAGCCTGATCATTTAAGCAAAGGCTGAAAATAGCCAATCTCAACACAATCTATAAATTTACAGTCTACTACATCTTTTTGGTCATTCAAACCTGGACCAATACAGTAACTATATTGTATTCAACTTGGATTTATATACAAATAAATTGTTATTTTTGTTGTTGAATTATATTACTATTATTTCATATCAACCACTCCTCAACCAGCTACCGGAAGGAATATATAATAGTAGGAGAAATTTATTTAATTATATGTTAGGGATCCTAGACTCCTACCTAGCCCAAATCCCTACAATGTTAAATAGTTTAGTAACTTATTATGACGTTAAACTAAACAATCAAAGACAATCACAATCTTTGTGAAATACGTGTTTCTTCTTCAATCCCAATTATTATTATTGTATCCATCAAGCTGCATTTCAAAGTTATATTTACGACATACGATAAAAGGAGAATCGTATAAAACTACTTTTGTATCAGAGTTAAAGGTACTTCTGCAGGCACGGAGAAACTAAGCAAGTCAACAAACTATTATCGTTTTAAATGAAATCAAATCTTTCTTCTTTTCTAAGAAAGGACTCAAAAGATTTTGTTAAAATTTGGTACAATATACTTGTACAGAAATTTAGGCTATACTTAGGATAGATGGAAAAAAGTAATATGACTCCCTCACGAAGTTTTCCAGTATATGGAGAGAAATACACATGGCTGAAATACAAGATATATCTCGCAAAAGAATCAGATTAATAATAACTGATTAATAATAACTGTTAAACTAACAGAACTTTCAACGAAAGCATTCAATCAAAGAATGTTATAATGGTATTTTTGTTCACTAATTGTATTCTCTCAAGAAAAAATCCAGTTTGTTGAAAAGCAGATATTTTTGTCATCTGTATGCAAATACGGTCAATGAACCCTACCTATTTTAGGATACCTATTAGTGATTTTCTTACATCAATTTAGGGTTAGCTGTGAACACCGCGATCTATCTAGCCTATTTTGATCAGCTTTACAACTGATCATGAATAGTGAATTAAACCATATTTGACCCATATGTACTTAGTTTTTCATGATATTTGCAATAATAAATCTCGAAAACGACTTGTTTGCGGATCAATGTTCGCTGGAACGTTTTTGCTTCTGTTATCGTATACTTTCAACCGTTTCGCTATATATATATATATATATATATATATATATATACACACACACACGTAAGGTTTAGCAACGAAAGTTGGGAAGAATTAATGATGCTTAAAATAGACGATAGAGAACAGCAACACTATTAAATTAATAACGTTAAATGGCGTATTCTTGCTTTCTTTCAAGCCCTTTGCTGTCTCCTTGAGGGTTGTGACCCACTTTGAAAACACGTGCTAAAATACGGAGAACTTTTAAAATCCATAATGGAAATAATAATGATGTTATTGTGCACATAACCAGAAGAAATTGAATGTAACTTCTTCCGAAGATTATAAAAAAGAAAATGTAATGACAGTTCTAAGTATTGAGCTATAAGAATTGTCGGGCCCTGTAGCGACTGGATCATTTCAGGTTTGACACTGCTCTGTGGGCGGTCTCCCACTTGAACAAACGGCGCTGTTAGCATATTAAACTTAAAATAAAAACAATACGTCATATGTCACGCACTCATGATGAGGATATTAAGTGTGTTTGCCCAGTTCTGCTTAAAGTGTTACTGTAAGGAAACAAATAAAGTGAAAAGCCATGTACTTGATTCCCGTGGCGCCAACTTTTGAAAACCATTGGTTGATCTCAACAGACTTTAAAATTTCCATACTCCCACCCCTAATTTCGTTAATGAAATGGACTAAGGATAAATAAAGAACTGCACGAGAAACGATTTCGTTGTTTGTAATAATTAATAGCAATCACATTTTATAATGCAACCTTCAGGAAGTTTATAACATTACATAAACATGTTTACTACTTCTGCCAGTACCATAGGTACTGTAAGTAGAGGAAGTATTGCATTCGGCCCTGAAATTCGAAGTCGAGTTTTTAACATAAATACACTGCTATTTTCAGAAACATGTTAGTGTACGTGTCTGTGAATAGCGCAGCCGATATATTTTGTTGATATATTTTCATTGTAAAGCGATTCAACAAGGAAACAGGATTTTTAGTAATAGAAATAGTACACGGGCAACTATTGGGTGGGTTAACTTGGCGCCAGTGCTTGATTCTTCTTGTAATGATGCACAACAATGAACAGCGCGACTGTTCGATTCCGACATAATACGAGTATAATAATTCTTTTTTTAGACAGCTTGAATTAAAACAGAACTTTTAACATAAGACTCACGAAGTAAAAATTGCACTAGTGCAATAAAAACTTCATTCCTCTGCCATTGGTACCAACTTTGGTATCCGTAACTTGAAAAACACTCTTTTAGTTAAAAATATTTGCATATGACTATTCAATAACGTTGGTTTGATAAAAACTGGAAATGTTTAAATTCAATACACCATTTTGAATGTTACATTTTTTTACGGTGGTCACAAAAAACTACGAGGAATAGACCTCTCTATCAGCAATTACAGTGATTTTGCCACCAACATAACATAACGCCAAGAATACACAAAGAAAACACATTTCCATAAATTTGACTTGGTTTTTTTCATGGATTCCCCCATTGTAAAGGAAATGCCGAATTGTTTACTAGCCGCTATTTTATCCTGGTGTTAAAAAGCGACCTGAAATAATTAATTTTAAAAAGGCTTACTTATTAAAATATATAATATTTATTATTTCACAAAAATTGACGGCTGGACAAAAAATAGTTTACTTTAAATTTTAAAAATTAACTAAATATCCTGTAGGCCTACTTTATTTTTAAAATAGGTATGGCTGGCCCCTCGAGTATACAGAATGTTCTATTATTGAGGGTTAAAGACTATTGAAGCTGTTATAGTAATCGGGACCTACGGTTTAAAGTAGAATCTGAGTCGTGTTATGCTCCACATTTAGTTATTTACTTTTAATTTAGCTGGCCCAGGCCAATTTTCCTTAATATATTTGTATTGTTTTGCCGCTTTTTACTGTTTTTTTTTGTTGTTGTTTTTTTTTTTGTTTGTTTTGTTTTTTTGTTTTTGTTATTACCTGATATTTGTACTTCTACATTTAAACAAAGGCATTCACACTCTAGTAGCATTATACTGACACAATGGGAAATCTTGCCTCAACAAACTCGATTTGATTAACTTCTTGTGGTCATTATTTCAAAGCATCCAAGTAATCAGTTTAAATTCCTACCGATTTCTTGTGAACTGATCTAGCTAATGTTTTCTAGGATAGGGTGCGTGCATGTAGGGGAAAGGAATGATATAAGGGATGGGGAGGAACACACTCAACACCAAGAACTGAGAGTTTCGGTTAAATTACCTCGCCGTGACGTCAAGAAATTACCCCAATTAGAGCAGGGGGTAAAATGATGACAGGCCCACACATTTGTTTAATGACGTGAGCTAATGAAGGTTGTGGTCATTAGTCAAAGCTAGGCTTTCCGATCCCTGGGGGCAGGCGAAACACGTGTAAAATAACACCATCATCATAAAACAATACGAGCATGCGCATCCCTGGCTGCCCAGCTTCATTCAATAATTCCATCTCTTACGAGCAATCTCACACAAGTGTCAACTGCAATCACAATCCAGATGTGGGATAAGAAAACTTCTCTCCTCAGAACTCAAGAACTCAACGCCAATAACTCTTCCCTTCAAGACGATTTCTTGTCTGTTCATCACCCACATCATCACATAATTTCTACCATCATCATCATCATCATAATCATCATCATCATCATTATCTTCATCAACATCAGGGCCATGGTTTCTATGTATGTACACATTTGTTTTTACATTAGTTAAAGTAAAAATTGATATACAGTGGAACCTCGAGATACGAGTGCCCTAACATACGAGTTATTTGAGATACGAGCTGTCGAGCGAGCGAAGTTTTGTTTTGAAATACGAGCGACATTTGAGATACGAGGAACGGCCAGCTGCGACGCTGCACACGGCCCACCAGTTTACTGCGCCTGCGCCTCGTGCGTCTCGCGCATTATCCCACGTATTTCCCCAGTGTGCTTGTTTACCTCGCTGTCGAAGCATCTTTGCTAAGTTTTTCTAGAAATCAAAATGAGCAAGGTGTGCGAGTAGCTGACTTGGCGAGGCAGTACAGTATTGTTTTTATACAATATTTGTCATTTATAAATACATTTTTCTTATTCAAAAACACGTAACAAAAACAATTGGGGGTAGCATTTTTGGGGCTGGAACGGATTAATGACATTTCAATTAATTTCAATGGGGAAAATTGCTTTGAGATACGAGCAAATTGACATACGAGCAAGGTTACAGAACGAATTAAACTCGTATCTCGAGGTATCACTGATGTTTACGAATTGGGACTTTTGGAAGGGTTTAACACACATTTTATTTTCCATATTCGTCCACATTTCAAGGTCGAGTACATATTTTTACATATTAAAAAAACTCACACTTCTTTACATAGGCTAACTGAACGTTTTACTTTAAATATGTTCCGTATTTTATGTATGTTTGTATAATGAACGTCAACCTATACCACAAATAATGAGTTTTCAAAAAAGTTCAATCTGTTCAACGTTTACTACGCAATTATAGATATACAATAATAAATCTTAATCGCCTACATATGATAACCCTTTACAAAATTATCATATATTATATACTCTTTGTCAATTCACCAGTTTTCAATACTGTTCGTACATCATATAAGTAAACATATTTAAAGTATTATCACTGAATAGATAATAATTGTTAAAATATCGTATCACAGTGTCTTCAATTCATACACTAAAAGTAATAAATGCTGACATATAACTGCTTAAAATTGTTATAATTCAGCTAAAATTGTAAGAAAATCATATATCAAGTGTAAGCATTTTGTCATTTAGGTTAAAAGTTGTTTACTGTTACACTATTATCTGTTGTAGCTGTTATATATATAAAATTGCTGTTTACATCTCAGCAGATTAATGTCAAAATTATAAAATAGTTTATGATGTCCAGTGAAAGTAGGTTAGTTTAACAATATTGGTGATGGTTCCTAGTAGCACTACAGTTGAACTTTGTGGAATTTTCTTTTGGATATGCGCATTTCGGTCATTCATCGACCAACATCAATCCCTTAATAAGACTGAAAAGTTCAAAGTCTGAACTAACTGAGTACACCTGTGCTACTACGAAGCATCACCAGTATTGTTAAACTAACCTACATTCTCTGGACATCATACTACTTATAAAGTATTTTATAATTTTGACATTAATCTGCTGAGATAAAAACAACAATTTCATTATATTACAGCTACAACAGACAATAGTGTAACAGTATACAACTTGAAACATAACTGACAAAGTGCTTATACTTCATATATGATTTTCTTATAATTTTAACTGAACTTTAGCAATTTTAAGTACTTATATGTCAGCATTTATTAAGTGACAGTATGGTACTTTATGAGATTGTGTGGGGGACGAAAAAATGTCTGTCCGTCTGTCCGTCTGTCCGTCCTTGCGTCTGTACGCACCATAAATCAAATACGCTTTTTCGGATTTTCATGGAACTTGGAAAACACATTTATAATGTCCATGGGAAGAACCCTATTGATATTGAACCAAATCGGTTCACCGGTACCGGAGTAATGCCCAATTTAGTGCCTATTTTAATAGATTATGGCGCCTTTCTAAAATACGCTGCATCGGATTTCCATGAAACTTGGTATACGCATTTAAGACGTCCATGAGAAATACCCTATTGAATTTGAACCTAATCTGTTGACCGGTACCGGAGTAAAACCCGATTTAGTGTCTATTTTAAAGGCGCAATAACTCAAATACGCTTAATCGGAGTTTTATGAAACTTCGTATACGCATTTATAATATACATGGAAAGACGTCTATTGATATTCAACCAAATCGGTTGGCCATTACCGGAATAATGCCCAATTTAGTGCCTTTTATGTTAATATATGAGAAGTCGCGATAACTCAAATACGCTTTATTGGATTTTCCTGAAACTTTGTATACCCATTTATAATGTACATGGGAAGACGTCTACTGATATTGGACCAAATCGGGAGACCGGTACCGGAGTAAAACCCAATTTAGTGTCTATTTTAAAGACGCGGTAACTCAAATACGCTTTACCGGATTTTTATGAAACTTGGTATACACAGTTATAATGTTCATGGGAAGACGTCTGTTGATATTGGATAAAATCGGTTGACCTTTTCCGGAGTAATGCTCAATTTATTGCCTACTTTATGGTAATACACGTATTCCAAAGAATTTGTAAAAAAAAGCAAATCAGTTACTTGACAACATAGTCAATTGTTTTACTGTGATCTTATAAGGCTTTGGAAATTAAAATACTGTTAGCTATGACCAAAAACACTATTGTTTTACATGCGCTTATCCAACTAGACCGTTAAACTGATCCAGGTGGCCGAGATGGTAACGTGTTGGCCTCACATTCTGGAGTTCCATGGTTCAAATCCCGAAACCGGCCAATTTCACTTTTTTTTTGTATTTTTATGTGAGTGTGCGATTGTCAAGATATCACAAATCTGTACAGTTCAGCTGATGCTGGAAGATTATAATCTGATTAAAAAGAAACTAGACCTTTGTTCTTCCGTAAGCCCTGCTTAATGGATAAATCTGGAGCTTAACTTGGAAATCAATAAAAAAGAACATATTCTGCATATCATTGCATTGCAGTCATAACTGATTAAACAAAATCATACTGGCACTTTTTTACATCAGTTTACCTGATTTTATTAATTTTAGTGTATGAATTGACGACACTGTGATACGATAATTTAACAACAACTATTATCTATTCAATGATAATATTTTAATGTTCACTTATATGATGTATCAACACTATTGAAAACTGGTCCATTGACAAATATCATATAATATATGATAATTTTGTAAAGGCGATGTAGACGATTAAGTTGTATTATTGTATAACTATAACAGCGTAGTAAATGTTGTAAAAATTGATTTTTTTTAATAACTCTAATTATTTGTGGTATAGGTGGACCATTCATTATACAAACATTTAGTTACCACAAACGAAAAATGAAATTCATCAATATCCGTATTTTATGGTTTCAGTTATTCTTGCTAGATGAATAATCATTTCAATTTTATTAAGTGCCAGTATGGTACTTTATGAGATTGTGTAGGGGGAGAGAAAATGTCTGTCTGTCTGTCCGTCCGTGTGTCTGTACGCGCGATAACTCAAATACCCTTTATTTATGAAACTTGGTATATGCGTTTATAAATTCCATGGGAAGAACCTTATTAATATTGGCCCAAATTGGTTGACCGGTATCGGAGTAAAACCCAATTTAGTGTATATTTTAAAAGCGCCATAAATCAAATACGCTTTATCGAATTTTCATGAAACTTGGTATACAGATTTATAATGCCCATGGGAAGATGTCTGTTGATATTGGATCAAATCGGTAGGCCAATACCGGAATAATGCACAATTTAGTGCTTCTTGTGCTATTATATAACAAAAGGCCCCATAACTAAAATACGCTTCATCGGATTTTCATGAAACTTGGTATAAACATTTATAACGTCCATGGCAAGGGCCTATTAATTTTTGACCTAATCGGTTGACCGGTATTAGAGTAACAACTAATTAAAAGTCACATGTTTTTTATATCATGTCTATATTACAGTGCCGCATTTTTAATCATTTGTGGGGTTTGTCTGCAGTGCAGTCAGATGTTTGTTTATGTCGTTGATATATCTGAAATTGAGTAGGCCTACTAGATGAATACGTTTATATATAGAAGGTACATTACAGTGGAATTATTAGCGGAGTTATATGCCACTGAATTCTGCTAAATGTTGACATATTTAAGAATTTCAAGTTGCAATACATTTAGATTTGACAAATAACACTATTCCTTCACATATGCTTATCAAACTACATCGTCAAACTGACGGACTTTGCCGAATGGTAACGTCTAGGATTCGTATTCTGGAGGTTCTTGGATCAAATCGCGGAGCCGGCCGATTTGACATGGGTTTCTTTAATTTTATTTTTTATTTTTATGTAAGTGCGCGATTGTCAAGGCATCACAATTCTGTAGTTCTGCTGACGCTGGTCGATTTTAATCTGATTAAAAAACTTATTTTCTGCACATCATAATTGCAATTATAACTGATACAACAAAAGCATACTGGCACTTTGATATATCAGTTTACCTGATTTTTATTGAACTAGCATCTGAATTTCAAAGCTGGCTCTAGAAATATATCTGGATTTATCTGCTGAAGATGTTGCAAGGTTTACGATGGTCCCTCTTACTTCTTGTGATGTTAAGCGGAGTTTTAATGAGGACAAAGCAATCTTCAGAGCCAATATACGTAGTTTCAGTTTAACCCATGACTCCAAAATAGGCAATTGTCATTAAAATATTAATTGTAGCAACAGCTACAAAAAAAAAGTAATATGGAAGATTGTTAAACTTTTGTTTCTTGACTCTCCTTTAGATTATTGTGTGGCATGTACCCATTCTTTTCTTTGTCTTTCATATTTAAACAATATATCTTCAATTGTAATAATTTTATAACTAAGCAACGTTGATAATTAATATAAGGTGTTCTTTATTTTATTATTAATAATTCATATTTTACTCCATATTTTGATAGTTTTAGCTCGTATTTTGTATGCACATATTTAGCCGCTTTTGTTACATATAAATCCTAGCCCTAATCATAATCATCGTCATCACCGTCATAATCGTCTTCTCTATAAGAAAATGTACTGTTTGATCTTTATGAAGCTTCTTATAATAAAAAATACGAATAACACGACTTACGCCATGTGACCCTAATCGATTATACCATATAGGATTAGTTTTCTTCCATTTACAAAGATATACTAAATACAGAGATACAACAAGTAAGATGGCGGCGAGAACAGAATAATATAACGAAGCTGAAGAACAAGAGAAACAAGTACGACAAGATAAAAAGCATATAAGGTTGCATTAGGAGCGGAAATAACTTAAGCAAAACAGGAGGTAGAAGAGGAAGTAATAGCAGAATCAACCTAATTAAAATACGGGTGAAATCAGTAAAGAAAACAAAAACACGAAGAAGAACAAGGTTAGAAACGACACGTGAGAAAATAGGAAAACCACGAAAACGATGTTGGCTGCACTGATGTAGCACCACAGCGGGACTGACGTTGCCCCATTGAGCTCTATTACATACTGGAGGTAGCACCACAGTAGTAGCACTGCATTATGAAAAATCGTGACGGCAGGGTTCGCGGTCCGCCATGAAAGTGAACGTATAATTTAACTCCTATCCCGTATCTCCTTCTAACAAACTCATGTGTATTAATGGAATTATGAAGATGTATTGGCGTGTTTAAAACACTTTTATGAATGAAACGTTTCAATATAAACTACTTGATGCTTTTTAAGTACATAACAAAACTAATTTCATATCGTAATGGTTTGGTAAAAATATTTCTTTAATCTCAATCAGGCGTGAATGTACATTGGTATACAGTTGTAAACACTCGCATTTTAAATATTAAAATAACTTCACAATAGGCCTTCATTTTGCGATATTATGCTTGATTTCGATATATGAAGACAATTGACAAAATCTGTTCTAAGTGCTTTGGAAATGTATAAACCGTGACCTTCAACTTTACCGTTACTGTACTGGATACAAATCACAATATTTATTTATTTTTAAAATAATTCCTGTAGACTAGCGCAAAGGGAAGGAACTGAAATAAAATTTCAAAATACTTTAAAGTCAGTAGCCTAGGCCAACTTAGAAGTTCCTTTTCTTCAAATCTGAAATTTAATTAGCCATGCTATTTATCTTCTTGTTCCTGCGACAGACAATCGTCTGTAGCCTTTTGTTCTTTCTCAATTCTGTTTTGATAGGAGATGGTGGGAGATCATCTGTTTGTTTGTTTATCCATTTTCGTATAATGGTCTTATACAAAAACATCTGCTTCCTCTTATTTCTGCAATTAAAAACTAGCATGAAAAATTTAGGCCTACTTGCAAAAGAATACTATGTTTACATGACTGACATATTGCATAATTTATATTCCTGCTTGGCACCTACTACTAACCACATTACGAACCAGAGGCGTAACGAGGGGGTTTTTGGGGGTTTGAACCCCCCCCCCCATTGATTAAAAAAAGGAAAATTGTACAATTTTTTTAAGTCTGCTTATAAATTGCTTAATACGAGTATAAAGCGTGGGAAGCTTAAAACTCGTTATTGTGCATCTTAATTTTTAAAATTTTCCGGGGGATGACCCCCGAACCCCCCTCTCCCTGGGGTGTATGGAATACCCTCCAAACCCCCTGGATGTTATAACCCCCTCCCAGGGACGGATCCACGGGGGAGGAAATGGGGGAAATTTCCTCCCCCAAAATTTGTAACATTAAGCACAGATTATTCAAACGGTCAACTTTCTTATAAATTTTGTAAAGACAACATAACCCAAATACTTAAATTTGGAACATTAAGCACAGATTATTCAAACGGTCAACTTTCTTATAAATTTTGTAAAGACAACATAACCCAAATACTTAAATTAAAGCAACGACATTCATTATTTTGAAATACATTTGTAATAAAATGCCAAAAATGTTCATTTTAATTTCAGTTGTGTATTGGGAATAATTAATTTTTATGAGTAAAAACTTCCCTCTCTCTTCGGTCCCCCCCCAAATGTCTCACTGGATCCGCCCCTGCCCCCTCCATATGATCGGCCTGGTTACGCCTATGTTACGAACCAGTTGTCTTTTTTGAACAATAATTTTTTGAAGGTGTCCTGGAAAACTGAAGACTGATGGTACATCATATTTTAGTAATTTTACAAGTGCACCAGACCTTGACTGATAGCAATCAGGTGTAAAGTGTCTGCTGTTTAATGTACTGTACGCTGTGGGTGACCAATATTCTCTGCGCATTGCTTGAACCCACTTCTTCGGAATAGGCCTATCAGGCCAAGAAAATGGATCCCTGTACAAACAGGCAAGAAAAAGACAAGCGTTCGTGGCTATGCTATGCTTGAGGCTAAGTCAGATATGGACAATATCCTCAAATGTTCCAAACAAAAATAACCTACATGTGAAACTTAAGTCCACTTCCATTTCTCTGGAGCTCTGTGCAGCCATATACCACGCAATATTTGACCATTTTGTCATGAAAAATAATAAAAACACATTCATAAAATATATGTTTAACATAGGAAGCACACTTCACCAATACGTACGGTGTAGCCAACTTAACAACAAGTGAACGTCACGATTTATGCAATTCCAAAGCACAGCTGTTGTGTATCCTGTTTATATATTGAGATCACTGCGTTGCCCAGACATCACCAGCCAGAGAGAATAGACACCTTCGAAGTCACAATACAACACCAGCGTCCCATACAATCATCTTGTAACACCACAACTATATGCGCACCATGTCGTAACCGAATCAACCCAGGAGCACGCGCAAAAAGAAAACCACCACCCCACGCAGACGACTCATATCCGAAAGCTCAGGAGATGAAGATCACTCAGTAAGCTCACCAGAATGCAAGACAGAGATAAAGGACATGTTCTTGGAAATACTTAAGGAACTAAAAACCTCATATAGCAAAGCGAGGAATTCAGGCACGAAACGAGAGAAGAAATCAAGCCATGAGAGGAGATGAAAGAAAATATGCAAGATTAGATAACATGAGCATTATCCTAGAGAACAAAATAACCAACACCGACAACACAACACAAGAAAGATTAAACCAATTAGAGACAAGGATCGTAACATTAGAAAACTACGAGGAACAAAAGGCAAAGAGGAAGAGGAGGAACAACATAATAATAAAAAGTCGTGATATTGTGAATGAAAACGAGGAAAAGGTGAGAACCCTAGCCACAGAGATTTTGAACAAAATAGATCCTGGGGTAGTAGCAGAGAAAGTAGTATACATAGGGAAGAACAAACAAGAAATAGGGATGGTAAGGGCAACCTTCAAATGCTTCGAAGATAAGCTCAAAATTGTCAGAAACAAGCACATATTACAGGGACAGGAAATGTGTATCGACGATGATCTCACCGCGAAGGAAAGGGAAATCCAAATGAAGTTAGGAGAAAGAGCAAGAGCAGAAAGAGCGAAAGGCAACAATGAGGTAAAGGAAGGATACCAAAAAACTTACTAGAAGGACAATGGATAAGCTGGACTGATCTACGTACAAAAACAGGAAAGCGACCACCATAAACAAATCAGATATACCTCAATAACGAAACAGAAGAAAGTAAACGACCTGATAATAGCCACACTGAATGCCAGAACTCTGAGCACCGAAGAAAAATATCAAGAATTCCACAACGCACTCCAATGAATAAAATACGACGTCCTAGGTCTCAGCGAGGTCAGGTTAGGCGAAGCAAAAGTAGGACAGCCAGACGGTGACTTCTTCTGTTATAAAGGAGAATCAAAGGGACAGAAAGGAGTAGGATTTCTGATCAGGAGAGACTTGAAGGAACACATAAGAGAAAAGAACTGTATCTCTGAGTGCTATCCATATTCGTAGAAGGAGGAACCTGCACCATATTACAGGTATGTGCTCCAACAGAACCCAGACCAGCAAAAAAATGGAAACTTTTTAAGAGACTCTAGATGACACAATAAACAGATACAAAGCTCAGAGAATAACCGTGATGTGGGACTTCAACAGCAAGGTGGGCAACAGGGACTACGCAGAAGAAAATGCAATGGGACCATACGGTTATGGAGAACGGGACAGCAGGAGAGATAGACTTATCCAATTCGCTGAAGGTCAAACCTAAAAATAGTAAACACCTTCTTCAAGAAAAGCCCGACCAACAGATGGACGTGGCAAGCACCGAACAAAACAGTAAGGAACGAATTTGTGGTCACAAACAGACTAAGCGAGATATCTGACATTCAAATAGTGAACGGGTTAAAGTTTGACACAGACCATAGAATGATACATTCAATAGAATGATACGCTTAAGAATGAAAACAAAGAAGATCAGACATTATTTCCACACACCTTGAACGATAAAACCTAAACATATTGATCGTAAGAAATTAGAGACGGAGCTACAAGAGAACCTACAAAAGAAAATCCAGCAGGATGAAACTAACACACAGAGAAGGTGCACACAGCTACAAGAGGCAATATCATTTGCAGCTCAGAAGTCCAAGATGGAGGGAAAGCAGGAACAAGAAGGAACAATCTGAAGGAGACCACAAGGAAACTCATAGACGAGAGAGAAGAACTGAAAAGAAATGCAGAAGACAACGAACAGACAAGGCTAGAATACGCATAAAAGAACAAACACACGAAAAGTCAAATAAGAAGGGACATAAGAAAATACAACACTACTCTGGTTAGAAAGATTATCGAGAATCCAAATCGACAAATAGGGCAAAAAAGAACTAACTGAAGGCAAACATTGTATGCTAGGAGTTAAAGACGCCAAGGGAAAATATAAGCTGACAGAGAAGAGATAACGAGGCAAGCCACAGAATTTTATAAAGAACTATATTCCAACTCCAGGAACAGAAATATAAATGACCCATTGTTCACCCTACCAGACAAAGATGAGGACAAAGTGCTACCAATCATCAATAGCGAAATCAGAACAGCTATTAAAGAATTGAGAAATTGTAAGTGCCCTGGGGAAGACGGCATCCTCAATGAATACCTAAAAATGGGAGGGGAGGTCAATTTAACTGCAATCGACCAAGTATTCAACCAGAGGAAACGCCAGAAGAATGGATGAACAGTACTATCAATCTTACTACACAAAAAAGGCCCGAGAGACGAGATCAGTAACTACAGACCAATAACCCTCATGTCAAACCTCCTGAAAATAGTAACGAAGAGAATAATAAGATCACTAGACGAACAGCAACCAAGCGAACAAGCAGAGTTCAGGAAAGGATATAGCACAGCTGACCATCTTCAGAAGATAAACGAACTCCTAGAAAAAACACAAGAATTCAACATGACGCTATATATGGGGTTCGTTGACTATCATAAGGCTTTCGATTCTGTGGACAGCGAAAGGGTATGACAGGCAATGAGCAACTAAGGCATACAGAAAACCTATATCAGACTACTTGCAAAAATATACCAGGGCAGCCAGGCGAAAGTGCGCAGAGAGAGAGAGAGAGAGAGAGAGAGAGAGAGAGAGAGAGGAAGAAAGAAAGAAAGAAAGAAAGATGGGAAGAGATTCGCATTGAACAGAGGAGTCAGACAGGGCGACCCCCTCTCACCGAATCTGTTCTCAAGTGTGATAGAACACTAAATCCGGAAACTGGACTGGACAAACAATCATGGCATTCAGATAGATGGAGTCATCCTATCCCATTTAAGGTTTGCAGATGATATCATTCTACTGGCAAAAGCAGCACCGGAACTGCAAAAGATGCTACATGATATAAACAAAATCAGCAGAGAGACAGGACCGACTATGAACAATTAAAAACAAAGCAGATGACCAATGCAGAGGAAGAACCAATAAATATCAACGATGAGCCACTAGAATACGTTCAAGAATGCATTTACTTAGGACAAAATATATCACTAAAGAACAATATGGCAAAAGAAGTGAAAAGAAGAATCAGCCAGGCTTGGAGGAAATTTTGGAGCTTGAAATTTATACTAATGGACAAATTTCAGAAAATAAGCTTAAAGATAGAGGTACTAGAGAAATGCGTTTTACCAGTGTTATTATACGGCTGCCAGACTTGGTCACTAACATCAAAGCAAAGGAAGGCACTGCAGGTATGCCAACGTAAAATGGAACGAAAAATCTTGTTCATCACAACAAAGGATAGAACAAGAGACGAAGTGATAAGGAAGAAAGCAGGCGTGTACGAGGTAACGCTCTGGGCAGACAAACTAAAATGGAAATGGGGTGGACACGTAACAAGGATGGACAGTACAAGATGGACTTATAGAGCAACCATGTGGGACCCGAGACTCGGAAAACGAAACGTAGGAAGGCAAAGAACCAGGTGGGCAGACATATTCAAGAAAATGGCAGGCGATCAATGGTCGAGGAGAGTACGAGACTGTCAGGAGTGGAAGAAGCCCATAAGTGGAATCAGTGAAGTGTGAAAAAAGCAGTGCGAAAGTGATCTACGTAGAAACTGTGAGACGTCCTAGCACCCTCCTCAGGAATAGCACCCCTAAGGAGCTAGTCATAAAGCTATGACTAGCAACCAGCAAAAAAGGCAGTAGGATAATATATGCAGCAAAATGGAAATGGGGTGGAGCTGCGAAAATGAAAATGACTTTGCCTTTTTAATAAATAGTAAAGCTTTTAAAGGAAATAAAGCTAGAGTGTTATTAGATACAGGAGCCAGCATTTCAGTTATTCTTAAAGAAAAATTAAAGGAGTCATTTCTCCCACAGATCAATCAGAAAGATACAATAGAAATAGATGCTGGTAATGGAGCAACAATGAAAATTTTAGGAAGTTTACAGTTAGACATGTTAGAAACAAAACATAAATACTACATTGTAGAAAAGCTTCCAGAACAGTTATCATGCATTTTAGGACGAGATTGGATTCAGAATACACCTCACAAAATAGAAATTCCGGTCTTGAAACATTATAGTGTTTTACCTGCACACCTAGAAAGAGTTTTAATGTTACCTACATCAGAACAGGGCATAAGACATTTTCCTTCACAATGTTTAGGCACAGGAATTTATGTAGCCGAAAGTATTGTTAAATGTAAAGAGAATTCATATATGTGTTTGATAGTTAACTTAAATGAAGATTACTTAAGTTAGATTAGTTAACTTCAATGAAGATGAAAAATCATTAGATCAGTTACCATAACTCAGTGATATAGATTTCAAAGATCGGCAACCACAGCTAGACACAACACATAGGAAACAATTACTTAAAGAACAACTTAGGCTATCACACATCAAAGAAGGACAAGATGAAATTATTAAATTATGCGAAGAATATAATGCCATTTTCAGACTTCCAGGAGACAGATTAATTCCTGTAAATGTTATTAAACACACTATACCAACACCAGGTGTACACAGGCCAATTACTTTGAAGCCTTATAGATTACCCCACAGTCACCAAGAGGAAGTGTCAAAACAAGTGAAAAGCATATTAGACCAAGATATTATTCGACCAAGTTCATCACCATGGAATTTTCCTTTGATCGTAGTTCCCAAGAAACTAGATGCATCAGGCAAACGGAAATGGAGCATTTGCGTTGACCTTCGAAAATTAAATATTACGAGAGGAGACAGTTATCCTCTTCCTAATATACAGGATATTCTTGACAAATTAGGTCATGCCCGGTATTTTTTAGCATTGGATTGTGCTAGTGGGTACTGGAAAATAGAATTAGAAGAACAGGATAAATGTAAGACGGCCATTTTGAATTCAATAGGATGCCATTTGGACTCAAGTCAGCTACATATCAACGAATGATGAACTATATTTTGTCTACAGCGATAGGTAGTAGAAGTTTTGTTTATATAGATGAAGTAATAATTCACGGAGAATCGTTACAAGAACATAATCAAAATTTGAATAATGCATTTGAGAAACTAAGAGAGTATAATGTGCAAATAGAACCTTATAAATGCGAATTTCTAAAAACAGAACCAAAGTATTTAGGGCATAAAGTAACATCAGAAGGAATAGAACCAGATCCTGATAAAATAGAATCTATAGCAAAATTCCCAGTATGCTAAAATGCTAAAGATGTGAAACGTTTCCTAGGTCTTGTACGGTACTATCGTAAATTTATTCCACAGTTTGGAAAGATTGCTAAATCACTAAATGATTTGTTAAAAAAGCAAGCTAGTTGGTCATGGGAAAAGGAACAGGTAGAAGCATTTCAAACATTAAAAAATGCATTAGTTCGTTATCCAGTTTTGAAATTCCCAGATTTCACACAATCATTTATAGTAACAACCGACTCAGGTAATTACGCAATTGGTGCTATACTCAGTCAAGGAAATATAGGAGAAGACAAACCTATAGCGTATGCAAGTAGAATTTTAAATAAAGCAGAAATTAATTACAGTACAAGTAAAAAAATATCTTCCTGTTTAGTATGGGCAGCAAAATATTTTCGACCATATATTATTGGTAGAAAATTTTATTTTGTTACAGACCATAAACCATTGAAATGGCTAATGAATGTAATAGATCCTGGATGAAGGTTAATACGATGGAGATTATTGTTAGAGGAATACGAATATGAAGTGATTCTTAAAGCAGGAAAAAATAATTGTAATGCTGACGCATTAAATAGGTACCCAACCTGTGCATATGAAGATATTTCTGAAGACAAGAAATTGAAATTATTGAAAGAAATGCACGAATGTCCATTCGGAGGACATATTGGCGTTCAAAGATATATCAAAGGTTAAAATTATACACAAACTGGAAAAACATGTTTTTAGATGTAGAACAATTTATTCGTAAGTGCAAAGTTTGCCAGGAGAATAAATATGTAGGGCAACAAGTTATTATCCCTTTCCAAAAAGACTGACACAAGCTATCAGCCCTGGGGAAAGTTATCCTTAGATATAGTAGGCCCGTTAGAATTGACAGAAAAAGGAAATAAATATATTGTAACATGCCAAGATAATTTAAGCAAGTACGTAATAGGAATAGCCAATCGAGATCAAACCATGGAAACAGTAGCTCAAGTAATGGTTGAAGAAATAATCTTAAAATACGGAGTTCCATCCAGTATTTTGACAGATCAATGAAGTCAATTTATGGGAAATGTATTTCAACGTATTTGTAAACTTTTCCAAGTTAAGCATGTAACAACCACCTTTCATCACCCAGAATCAAATGGAGGTTTAGAGAGGTTTCACAAAACGTTAGGTGAATATTTGAGATGTTTTTGTAAAAAGAAAGCATCTGAATGGGACAAATGGCTGCCTTTTGCTTTATTCACTTATAATACTACGCCACAAAGTAGTACAAAACATACTCCTTACGAAGTATTGTTTGGTAGGACAGCAAATTTGCCAGGAATGCTAGGTAGAACTCCTGATATTGTATATAACTCTGATGATATTGTAAGATCTTTAAAACAAAGATTTCAACATACATAGTTAGATGTACGTAAACATATAGAAGACACTAAAGAGAAAAGAGTACAGGCAAGTCAAAATAGAAAAGAACAAGAATATAAAGTAGGCGATTTGGTGATGTTCAGAGAGAACGACGCAAAAAGTTTGATTCATTGTGGGAAGGCCCATATGAAGATTCTAATGTAGAGTTATGTAATCTGGGAACTAATGGAAGAAAATTAATTCGAACACATGTAAATAGAACAAAACCCTGTGATGATGGTTTGTTCCAAAGGGGTTCGAAGGGGGAGAAATGAAGAAGTGGTGTAAACTACAGGCCTTACTATTAAGTATGTTTTTATGTAAAGGAATTTGTAAGTCTACCTGTACCAGACATCCAAATAGAGCCTATAAAAGGAGAGGTACCCATTTACTTTGATAACATAGGTGACGTTTGGTTTACCTCCCAACAATCGGAAATTATTACTTATTTAAATGTCGAAGATATAGTAGATCAATGGATTGCTATGCAGAGGCAAATTGAGACTTTACGTGAATAATGAAATAAAGTAGCAAAGGAAACATGGCACAAGTATACAGATTGTTATGCTAGTATAACAAATTTTGAATCAAAGAAAAATGTGATACAGGAATCAATTAGAGTTTTCGAGGAAATGTCTAATGTCCAGTTCACTGAAGACAGAAAGTGATATAGTGTTTTTGGGATTATTGGAGAGATAAGTAAAATGTTATTTGACAATGCGACTGAAGAAGAAATTAATCCATATAAAGATCAAATTAATCGTTTGATAGAAGAACAGAAAACATTTCTTCATATTAGTTCAGAACAGATGTCTATTATTCTAACCACTTTATTAACTTTTAATACCACAATTGGTCAGGTAATGAAACATGAATTAGAAATTGTTTTGCAATTTTCAGCTTTACAAAGAAATTTAAGTTTAAATATTAATCAAGTACAATATGAGGCAGATGTAGTACAATTAGTAAATCAATTAATTCGTCATATTGAGTTAGGCGTAAATGAATATGAGCATAGTTTGAATATATTGATAGACGCATACATGCATGCTCAGTCAGATGTAATACATCCACAAATAATTACATTTACAAAAATAAAGAAAATGTTAATAGCTCAAAATATAGGAGAACATGTAATTCCACCATTTTCTCCTAGTCAAGAAAATAAAGTTATTGAACCAACAATTTTAGTAAAGGATAACAAGTTGATTTATGTAATACGTATTCCGTTGTTGACACAACCTTCATTTCAGTTATTTCACATAGTACCATTTCCGGTGCCAATGTCAAATAATGTGACAGTAACTTATTTAAATCCACCATTAGATTAGATAGCTATGGATCCTTTGAGAACTAAATATGTACTAATGAGTAAAGAACAAGTAGCGACTTGCAAACAACCGAATTAATTAATAAAAGTTTGTAAAAAAAATGTAGTTATGGTTTATGTAGAAGGTAATGATTGTTATGCAACTCTTTTACATCCAGCCACAAAATATGTTCCTAACAATTGTTTTCAAAATGTTATGTATATAAATTTAAGACATACACTTTGGATTCCCTTAGCAGAAAGCAATGAATGGATATATGTAAACACAGTAAGTGAAACTTTCAGAGGTGTATGTGAAAATAGAAAATATGAAGAAGATTTAAATGGTAGAGGTAAATTAAAAATGGATGATACATGTAAAGGTATTACAATAGCTGGTTTATTATTTGCATTACAAAAGAAAACACATGAATATTCAAAAAGAGATATTATACCTAAGATATCAATTCCTGATGACTGTTGTTTAGAAAGATTAGAAGAAAAGAAAGTAAAAGAAATGGATTTAAATTTAGATTTACCATTTTCACACATTTTATCGAATCTTGATGAATTAAAGATCACAGGATATCGTGTTCAAGAAGTTCCAAAATTGATAAATCAAGAAGAAGTACGAATTAAATCAAATAGTATGGAATCAATATATACATTCTTATTGATTTTATTTAAGTGTTATTACAGGTATTTTCATAACTTGGATACTGTCATGTTGTTGTTGTAATTGTTGTAGGAGATGTTCATGGTTTCTTATTAGGAATATGAATCCTAAAGCATGCTATGCAGAATGTCAAAATTCTTGTAGATCATGTCTTAAGCCAACAATTGTAAACAATAACCAATGTGTATTTAAACATCAGTCATGTGTAAGTGATCATGATGCAGGAGAGGGTATAAGATTAAAACCATTGGCTAAAATCCCTGCACCCCGATCCAGAAGACCCAGAACTCCTATTTCTCCAACAACTGATCCAAAATCTTTCAGATTAGCGATGGCTGAAACTAGAGATAAAGCTCGATCTTATGAAGACGTTGCAGTTAATGAAAGCCCAATGTCAGAAAGATTAAGAGAAAAACGATTAAAGCAACAAGCCGAAATGGAAGCACTTTGGAGTAAAGTAAAAGCGTAGACGACCGTCTAACCTTTTCTTTAAGGTGGAAGGTGTGATATAGTAATATAATAATATTATATATTAATAATATAATATTATAATATATTATATTTTATTTCATTACAGTTTTAAATTCACAAGAACAGCTCTGAATATTGTTATGGCAATCGAAAGTAATAACAGTTTATTTTATGAGCAATAAAGATTAATTTTATGGTCAATTAGATATATCTTAATTAAGCTCTTAATTATGAATACTCTCAAAGAGCCAAGGGTTAGGGGAAGTGTGTGTAATGATTAGGACAGTTGCAATCAGCTACTTCGCACATGCAAGAATCACATGTCTTTATCTCTTCTTCAAGCCAACGCCTTAATGCAATTTTATAAGACTGTTGAATATTCAGTCAGGTATCACACATACGACGGACAGTTGTGTAGTGGTCAAGTGAACAGTGTATTGAGTACTCACACCATTCTTTCTGTACTACGTGTATTCTTCATATTCAGTAACAGAATAAATCTACTTACCACTTGTTATTTCTGCAATTGAATTGTTCCAAGGAGAATTCCTTACCCACATCACGAAGGAAAACTACTCTTCAATTTATAAAGTATTTTATTTCCAAGAAATAATATCTACAAATACAGTGGTGTTTATTTCAACGAAATAGAATTATGTTACACATCCTGCTTGATGGATTCCCAACACACTAACAAGGTAGAAATCCAAGATCGAAATCCAAGGAAGAGACAATACTAAAATTTTCTAAGCAACTAATTTGAAACGCCACCTATACTACACCTATACTATGAATAGAGAAAGTAAAATTATCCTAAGACATAGCTATACCATGATGAATAGAGAAGAAAGTGTGACGACTGAGGTAGTTCACTGGTTCCGCTGCTAGGTTGTAGTTACTCCGTTTGAGATTCGCGGAAGCAAGATTACTACGGGCAGTATAAGAAAAATTGCAAACGCCTAAAACATAATAATACATTAATCTTTGTCAAAATGACTCACCTTATCTAAAATCAGTTGTTAAATGTTTTTGACCATTTTCGGGCTGCTTTACGCATCTTGGAAGATCTCGTCTCCATAAATAAATATACATAACCGAACCGTTATATCGGTCCAGTGATGTGCTGTGGCCGTAAGTAACAGTAATTTCTCAGATTGCAAGAAGCTAGACCGTGACATTTCGTTCCACGTCTTTCCAAAAATGAAAGATGTTCACAAGTAGGCCTAATGAACAATTATATAATATAGGTATAAAACAGCTAAGGGATGATTTCATCTAATATTTTGTTGCCTAGAAAATAGGGTGTAGGGTATCTTAGTATAATTTGATGAAAATTTGATAAAGAATGTATAGTTGTGTAGAAATAACACCATATAATTAGGGTAGAAAACAGCGAAGGGCTATTTTTATAAATTAATATTAAAATTACATTTATTAGAATATTACAGAGTATTAATTTGTATTAATAGTAATATTATTTATATTAATATTAATTTTCTCCTGGCTATATGGGGTAAGTTATGTAGGTAAAGCATGGTCAAAAGTGTAGATCGTTATGCAAATTATGTGACAGGGATAATATAAAAAACTAAGGGATGGTTTGTGAAATGCAGGGCAGGAAAAATTTCATAAGCCGCACTACATCGCGCAGGATCTTTAAAATTGGGGTCTCAACATCCGATAAGAACACACTTATACAAAAATTGTTTTGCAATGCATTCTACATATATCACACAATATTTCAAAGCATCTTAGCTGATTTTTTCATTAAAAAATATAATTCCTTTGCCTTAACAATAGCCCGCTATTGTGGTCTTAAACCTTTGGCAATTCGCCGCCCACTTTAACTGGTGTACGTTTTTATGTTGTTAAAAAAAAACAACAACAAAAACGAAGTAAGATATTAAACTAATAAGGCATTTGCTATACTAATTAGACATAAAAATTACTAACATAAATGAACGGAAATATAATAAATAATCTACAAATGTCTAAATAAAAGTAGTGCAGATTTACGGAGTTAGGAAAAAGTTTCATTCATTCCTCTTCCCCAGCGGGTCAATCTTGCAGTAGGAGTACAAGTAGTGACTTAATATCGTTTTGTTATTGAATCCACGAATACATTATTTAAGGATTTTTACGTTATTGCTGGTATTTTATGGAAAAGAAGCCTGCTAATACCTCAGTACCTTTCCGATAGTTCTAGCGCCTGGAGTAATTACCACTCTATTACTCGTAAACCATTAAAGATATAAAGGTGGTACTTGAATCATAATAAGGTTCAAGTATTTCACTAAAACTTACACGCTTGAATCTTTTCTAGACACAAGTATAAAAAATAAAGTCTATGCGACTTCATCCTCGACATTTCATGATCGTCCCAAACATTCAGACAGCTGTAGTCCGGAGTAATTACCACACAATTACTCGTAAACCATTCAAGATATGAAAGTGGTACTTAACTTAAAATAAAATTCAAATATTTCACCAAAACTTTCTCGCTTGAAGATTTTATGGGGCACAAAAATGAAAAAAAAATAAAAAATAAAAAAAATTGTCGCATGGTCAAATTCCGCTTCACCCCCATGAATTTTGTGTAATTGGTGATGTTCATAAAATGAAATAAAAACATTTATGTCCGCTTTTTTTTAGATTCTGTTTAATAATCGGAAGGGCTGTTGCTTGTAGATTATTTCTGCACAAATGTATCAGAAATAGGACCAAGGGTTAATTAAAGATTGCTATTTTAAACATAAGGTGCCAAACTATTACTGTGCCGCATCCAGAAGCTGAATCGCAAACGAAGGTGCTGCCAGTGATTCGGTGGACCACCGCGCTTCCTATACCCACCATTGCCTGAGCGGTCGAGTCATCACACTTTCTCCCTCTATTCATTATGGCTATACTATAATATTTTTTCGCTTAACGTTCGGACACCTCTTTTTAATATAATTTTACATTCAGAAAAACTTTGTCATTCCCACGACATGTTTTGAATTTGCAGAATAAATTATTTCCATATAACTATCCTTTTGATAATCCCTATTGAGAAAACAGTGCAAATGATAGTACGGTACAAGCAGTTACTGTACAACGTTTAAACAAAACGGAAGAGCAATTTAAGAGAAAATCGACAAAATGTACTTTGCACTATGTCAAGTTATAATAAGAGTAAGAGAAAGTTTTCGAAATGCTTCATATCACATTATTTGAAGATTCGTATGTTTCGATTTGATTAGATTTCTTGTTTTACAAACAGATGTTTTGAAAGATGAAAGCACGCACAGCTCAACCTATAAACCCCTTGAAGTTCGGTGTGGAAGGTCGTTATTCCCAATGCTTCCAATAACTCCCTGTGGCATTTTCTGGCATTTTCGCTCTATGAAAAAGCTATTCTGCTTCCAACTACTGCAATACAGTAGTGTGGCACGATGCCGTCATGTATACAAGTTTACGGATGTCTGCTCCCTACTCTATCGTACATATTATACCCATAATCTGCATCATAAACACATACCATACCCGGCCCTTTCATTTGTATACTGTATTTCAAAATTTCAAGATCATCCAACATTTTCAACAACAACAAAATTTTCCATTACTTATACCCCAGGTCTCGTATTTTTAGGATCGTCTGAAATTGAATCATATCAGCCTGCTCCAGCATTATTGATCTATGAAATAACTGGTGGATGGTTGAAATTGGCGCCAAGAGAAGGTATTTCAAATTACTATGCCTAGAATACCACATCAGTTAGAAGTTGTATTCCTTGCTCTGAAATTCAGACCACTGTAAGTGTCGACTTAGGAGGAAACCCTCATGATTCACGCAGCTCACACTGCAAACAGCATGGTGCCAACACTTGCAGAAACAATGTAAACGAAGACAACTTGATTCCAAGTGAGACAAATATTGTTACTCAGATAAGAGGAGCATTAATCAATGAGCGAACAGTCTGCACATCGAAATCTGGAGATATCAGTGTCATCTCCTGCATTATGTGTTCTCACTGCCATTAATTACTGTCGCCGGCCAGACTGTTGGCATCTCCTTTTGATTTATGGAGTACGCTGCAAGCCAGCAGCTCTTCTCGCTGAAAAAAAAGTCCTTCCGATTTTTAAAAAGGATCTTACAACACGCATGCCAGGCTACAAACAATACGCAGAGTAGTTGTAACTTTGTTTATTCAGTGCGTTCCAAATCACGAAATAACGAATAGGTCTACACAATCCAACCAGCTATCCACATTCATGGAATATCTGCATGTTCGAAATGATGTAGTTGAATGTAGATTGATTTTTCTTTTAACCTTTCTAGCACCATTAGGGTCATGTTGACATTTAAAATAAATACCTCCGCTGATTTCAAAACTATAATTTCCTAAAGGTACTATCCCTCTGAGTCAACTGTATCCAATGACGTTTTATTAATTTTTAAGTGCCAGTATGGTACTTTATGAGATTGTGTGGGGGACGAAAAATGTCTGTCCGTCTGTCCGTCCGTCCGTCCGTGTGTCTGTACGCGCTCTAACTCAAATACGCTTTATCGAATTTTGATGAAACTTGGTATACGCGTTTATAATGTCAATGGGAAGACCCCTACTGAAATTGGACCAAATCGGTTCACTGGTACCGGAGTAAAACCCAATTTAGTGTATATTTTAAAGGTGCCATAACTCGCAAATGCTTTATCGGATTTTCATAAAACTTGGAATACCTATTTATAATGTCCATGGGAAGACGTCTGTTGATATTGGACCAAATCGGTTGGCCGGTACCGGAATAATGCCCAATTTAGTGCCTTTTTATGGTATCACATAAGAAAAGGCGCGGTAACTCAAATACGCTTTATCGGATTTTCATGAAACTTCGTATACTCATTTATAACGATAATAGCAATAAGCCTATTGAATTTGGACCTAATCGGTTGAGCAGTACCGAAATAAAGAGTAATTAACAGTCACATTTAGAATAATATTTTGTTCAATTCGAAGCATTTTGATTGACTCGCGGCCAACCAATCAGTGCGCTCGTATAAAGCCTCTTTCAGTTGCCATGGACAGTTGACATCTACATTAAAAACAAATGTTCCCATATGTTCGATTATAGATGAAATGCTGTTGTATAATGACTAATTATTTTGCTAAAATTGATTACAATTAAATTAAAGCATTGAATTTTACTTCAGCCTATGTCAGATTAATAAATCCTGACCTCTTAATAAATAAAAACATTAAGCTCTGAGAATATGCATACGTTGGTATTACGTTTGCTTCAGCTAGAGACATATCAGCACTTATCACACGGATATCTAGAATATTATTTTACCTATGAATGAAATAATACAATAATGTAACATAAGGAAACTAGCAGGCTTGAAACATAGCCTAATTTCGAAATACGGTGATTTTTCTTTTCTGTGAGCTACGACGAGGTAGTATTCTCTGGTATTGGACACTGAACATTCGCAGTGTGGTTTGGTCTTGGGGTAAGATGCTTGTCTAATATTCAAGAGATATCACGTTCGAGTCCACCCTATACCAATTTTTTTATTATTATTATTATTATCAATTGTGTTTAATTGAGCCTATTCCATTCTTGTGTTCTATTTTGTCAATGTGCTTAAATAAGTATTACATTTTTCTTTTAAAAAAACTGGAAATTCATTGTCTTTCATTGACCTACAACATAATCCTAAAGAATGATAACATAAGCCTATAAATGTTATTTCACGAACCGAAACTAGCTTTAAAGTTATTGCGTTGCGTTAAAATTGCATAAGCCTATACTCAGAACAAAACTGCATACCGCTAGGTGGAACTATACTCTTCTTATTGGCTTACTGTACTATTTCATTGTCAATGCATTTTGTAAAATGTTTACATATTTTAAGAATTAGTATATCAGTGTATACCAATATGAATTAAGGTTAAGAATCAAACTTTAGACCTTTGTTCTTCCGTAAGCCCTGCTTAATGAATCGATCTGGAGTTTAACTCGGAGATCTATTAAAAAAATATATATATTTTCTGTATATCATAACTGGAATTATAACTTATTAAAAAAGCATACTGGCACTTTGTTATATCAGTTTACCTGATTTTATTATATTTTCAACATGCGATTTATCTATGCATTAAAATCTATAGGATGTTTAAGAATACAATGCCAGAACAGACGTACTTTGAAGAGAACCATGTGTCATATTGAGTTGAGTCATCTCTAATAACTCACTGTTGGCTCTCCAAAAAGGTCCATTCGAATTTTTTTCCCTTTCATTTTCAGAGTTTTATCATCTAAGCACCAAGAAATAGACATTTATGATACAAGGGCTAAAAGGAGGATTTTTTATTTTCCTAGTCGGTTTGGAGAACGAGCCCTTAAGGTTGAGTAAAGCAATCCTACGAGCAAAATAAAATCACTTTACCACGTGTATCATACACAACTTTTTTTTTTTTTAGTATTTGTGAAATAATTTTTAAAACGTACGGTGCAGCCATTTTGGAAGCTTTACAGCTGTTCCTGAACTCTGTCACCTAGTATGCACTTCCACAGACAGAGGTTATTGACTTCTCGTACATGGCTACCAATATAAGGGATGAAATGGACGACGCTTTTCAGCCAACAAATATGACATATTTGCGACCACTGTGAGAAATGTAGCGTTTAAAATGGCGTAATGAATTTTAACATTTTCAATTTATATCAGACTGAGTATTTTTAGAGTCAAATGCAATTATTCTTAACTAAACGAGAATTTTCCATGCCAAACAATCAAAGTTGATCACCGTGGAGTGTCATAATTTTATAACACTCACGCCCGGTCTCATCGACAGGGGTTAAATATACACTAACACCGGGTTTGTTAATTTCGGGCAAAAATGTTAACTCGTCCTTTACTTGTGATTCACGCGTTTCACCGTGCTTTTTCTGCCGAGGGTTAACTAACACCATTTTAACACTCACAGGAAATAGGAACAGTAGCAAACTAGAAAGACGTGATTAAAATTTCGCCTTTATGAATGCATTTCTCTACGCGGTTCTTTTGTTTTCTTTAATGGCGAATGTCATCAACAACGAAAATGGGAGGCATTAAAAAGAGAAATCGACGGACAAATTTATCAAAATGTTTAAAAGTCTCTAGTAATTGCGATTATGACGAAGTTCAAGCTAATAATAGAATGCAAAGAAGCAATAAAAGAGAAGGATGATGCTTGGGAGAAAATGAGGAAAGAGTATTTTACTGTGTAATAATAATAATAATAATAATAATAATAATAATAATAATAATAATACTTACTTACTTACTTACTCAATGGCAACAGGCAATTCCTAAGCAAGCTAAAGGAATAATAACTATTTTATGGAACCCGAAGGTTCATTGCCGCGCTTACCTAAGCCCGCCATTCAATCCTATTCTGTGCTAACTCCATCCAATCATCCCTCGCGAATCTTACTTCCCTTAAATCTATCCTAATATTGTCCTCCCACCTACGTCTAGGTCTTCAAGGTGGTCTTTTCCATTCGGGTCTCCCGGTCACTACTTTTCAGATATGTCTTTCCTCCTCATGCATGCAACATGTCCAGCCCATTTCATCCTTCGTGATTTAATTACCCTTACTACATTCGGTGAAGAGTACAGGTCGTAAAGCTCGTCGTTGTGCAGTTTTCTTTATTCCCCATTTTCATCTCTCTTAGGCCCAACTATTTTCCTAAGCACCCTTTTTTCGAACACTCTCAGATTATACTCTCCCCGAAGAGTAAGCGACCATGTCTCACATCCATATAGGCTAATACAACCGGCAGGGTAATAGTCCTATAAATTTTTATTTTTAGATTTCTGGACAGAAGACGAGATGATAAGAGTTTCTGAACTGCATAAAAACAAGCATTTTAGTCAACACTCAGCTTCTCCCTTAATATGAAATGTATAATAATAATAATAATAATAATAATAATAATAATAGGTCTGAATATTCTTATTATAGAACATTCAAGACATCGGAATTTCAGTGAAGACAATCAGCAATATGGAACTCGTAACATTACTTCAAACATGCCACATTGTGAGCAAGATTTTGAGCTGCTGCTGAATAAGATGGGTTTCTTCTCAATAACAACAAAAGGCTCTGTGGAATTGTATGAATAATAATAATAATAATGATAATAATAATAATAATAATAATAATAATAATAATAATAATAGTAATAATGTATTGATTGTAATAGTGGCAAAAGTCTAATAATAATTAATATAATCATGAATATATTATATTGATATAGGCCTGGTTGTTACTGAGGTCTTTGAGTTTTAAACGCTTCTCCTTTGCCCGAGATCTAGAATACGTAGAATATGTCCATTCTCAAACTACTCACGATACAGCACTGCTATAAAATATGATATGGGACTGTATTTGCGGAGAAACAGCCAGATATCACCCGAAGCCTGCGAGTTTATTAGCCACATCTCGGGTAGCTACGAGATCACGGAGTGTCGGCAAGTTACTGTATACAGACTCCCCAGTAAAATAATAAATCTGAGGCATAAATTTGAATTGTTGAATAATTACACTCCTACGTATTCAGTTTTTCCATATTCATTATATTTGTGGGGGCATGTGTCTATCGGACCCCGACATCTACTGTAGAAATGAGCTGCTGTCCGCTCCAGGCCATCCTCCTGCTGCCGCGGCTATTGTTCGACACACAGCCGTAAACTCTGGTTATATACACTCGCTGAATGCAGATTGCCCAGCGTTTGCCAACGTTATTAATGTAAGTAATGGGGTTTCCTGGAGACTACCTCTGTATATCAGTATAAGCAGACGAGTTATTTTGTACAGTACCAACAAAATGTATGTCAAGTTACCGTACCAGCTTTTGCAGTATCAATGCCTAAAGCCCTATCGTAAGGGTAGCGAAAATGGAAGTTTGAAACTTTTAAATGTAAAGTAGGGCACACGAATTGATCTGGAGTTGAACTCTGAGATCGTTTACAAAAATGTAAGATAACAAAGTGTATGTCCTTGTCGATTAAACAACTTACGCCAAGCTAAAGAAAAGCCGTCGGACTTCATCTGCGGGTTTACTAACATAAAATATAAATTTGAAGGTTTATTTGATAAAGATGAAAAAATGCTTTGTGCTTAACGCAGGCAAGATATTAATTGAATTTAAATTAATCTAAACATATTGTCCCATGTTTAAAAACGAGAACCTGAATACCACATGCAAAGACGCCAAGTTTTTACATCTCGTTACATCAGTCTCAACACTAATAATAAACAGGTAAACTGATGTATCAAAGAGCCAGATGGAGTTAATAAGCCATAATACAGACTTGAGTTTTAGACCACGGTTCTTGAGAAAGTTTGATAATGTAGGCTATATGTGAAGGAAAAATAGGTACATGTTACTATAAATAAGTTACTCGCTTAGGTTGTACAAAAAAATCAATGTTTACTTGCCATGAGTTTTAAGGTATAACATTTTCTCTGTGAATTGCAGATACCCATTTAAGCCGTCTGGATTCATTTTTGTGGAATTAAAACACTTTGATGGACTCTCCGTTAACATTATTATTGCTCTAGTACAGTACAGCCAGGAACACAACATTTATAAGGCATTTTCTCTATTTATGCCTAAAAAGATAATCTTCATCCAGCATAACGTGCTGACTCATGCATTTTAGCTAGCGAACCCGGCCTGCTATGAATGATGTGTATATGACGTCCTAACTGAGCTGGGAGGCCGTGGTAATGGCTAGCTACGCGGCTTTATAGTGTAGTGATGATTTGCCACTTAAAAAGCACGTGAGTTGTGACCCTTAATTCTTCGTTACTCCGGTACCAGTCATCCGATTTTGTCCAAAATCAACAGGCTTTGTTCCATGGACGTTATAAATGCGAATACCAAGTTTCATGAAAATCCGATTGATCGTATTCAAGCTATCGCGCGTACAGACACAAGGACGAACGGACAGACGGACATACATTTTCCCTCCACCATACAATCTCAGAAAGTACCATTCTACCACTTAATAACTAAAAGTCTTTGTTTTTAATAATTTAAAACCAAATAATTAAAACATTAAATAACTTTAACAATTCCTAAAAAAAAAAAAATCAGAACCGGCACGAAAAAGCGCAACACACTGAGAAATATGAATATCATTTCGTTAAGTTCGACGCGGCCATCTTTATCATTCAATACGAGGCTGGAGTAAAAGGGATTTGAATGCTTGTGCGAACGGAGCGAATGCGTTAAGTCGGCACGAACAAATGCAACCGAACTCAACTTTCAATCAACGTTCGCTCAATGTAATTTAAACACATCTTCATATTCTTGTTAGCAATATCTTCAAATTTGATTGGGGCGAAGTAACCTCAAAAGAAAGAAAAATTGCATAATCACGTAAAAAAGGCAATAAAAGAACATATTACCTATAAATATAAGTACTTACTTGATCAGTCTTAAAGTTACTGCTATACAGACAAAATTTTCCATCTTAAAATTTCACTCAAAATTTAACCACAAGTTTACTTATAAATAGCCTTCACTTCACTTCGATTATTATATAACTAGCATTTATTAATTACACCGCCAGATATTATTAGTATCATTTATTTAATAACAAAATAATTAAAGCATTACATTTATTAACATTAATAATAAAACAAAAAATCCGGCTTCGAGGTGCATTTCACGATTAGGTTACGATGCTTGGGAAAACTACCTCATATTCGAGTTCCCTAGCCAATATAACCCCGCATAGTGAGTTTTGTGCAAATATTACAATGTTTTCCACTTTAGGCTTACATTCATTATCACCCTTGCGTCCTATGTAAAAAAAAATCAGATATCTGCGTGCCATAAAGAAATTTATCCAGCAAATTGAAAGCGTTCGACAAACTGATGCGTTTTGTTGAAAAAAAAAAATATATATATATATATATATATTCATTTTTAAACGGTGCTCTTTTTTCCCCATCTCTTATGGCAGCAGAGTGACGTCACCTACAATTCATTTAAGAATTAAAATATTTTATCGACAACTGGTGCTTCTACAGTGCAAGAAGAACACGTTTTCAACAAATTTTCGCTCATAACTCGTAAACGAAAGCGAAAATTAAAAATCTGGCTTCGGGGTGCATTTGGAAACACTTCAATCTACTTATGATGAAAGTTTTAGTTCTCTGCTTGCCGTAGATTTGGCATCACACACAGACTGGCAAACACTTTCTCTTATTATTGTAGATAACTCAGTCTACTGAGTACACAAGAGGTTTTATTCGGAATTCGGATAGTATACAGGGAAGTTATACATCTTCAGCAACTATGTCATGTAATGTACAGCGATTATTTGCGGGTAGTGACTTGAAGGGAACTCCCAATTTACGTAAATACTGCGAGCTGAAGTTAATCACGAAACACTAATTCTAATGAGATCAGTTGTAAGCTGCCACTTGCACTGATCATCCTGCAAACTATGCAAACTAAGTAGGACATACGCTTCAATAGACATTAAATGGTGTACAGATTCTCCCAAACTGTTGTTCATATCAGCAACGAAATCAACAACCAGATTTAAGTGAATAACACCTGAAACAAACACTTTAAAAATATGATTACGAAACTTACCGCTCATAAAATTCATTTTAACTGAACTTACTTGGTATGAACTAAGACAGTTGTGAACACTGCTTTCGATCAATTAATTTTGCACTTTCCTAAATATAATGGGCATCTTTTTACAAGTAATTTAGTGTATACAGTGTATAGGAATAGGCTAATGTCACGTGATTGGTAGCCATGATTCTAGTAGCCTAATGTTTATAAATTATATATTTTTTTTAACAATTATTAAAACTGACAATATTATACAGTTATAAAATACAAACACTTCCCATCAAAGCTGACCAAGCTACAGTTATAGATTAAGCTTTATAATTTGTATTTTTTTTAAATAATTATATGTAACCAAGTTTAATGAATAATGAAAAACACTATCTGTGTGAGCAAATGAAACTAAGTAATTAAAAAAGTTGTATTTAAAAAATATATATATTTGCCTCATGGTAAGATAATTTGAAACTAGCAGATCAGTTTACATGTAAGTGGCAGTAAAAACTTTCATGTACTCATACTGTACTTTAAAAACTAGCCTAAATAAAATAACGCATGGCGTAGCCTGCTCTGTTAATAACCAAGACCTATTTAACCTCAAATGGAGAAAGAAGTATAAAAGAGGATCTCTCTTACCTGGAAGGCATTTTGGGGTCTTAAGTTCATATTCTTAGAAAAAACGCTAAGCTGATGAATTAAATTCCACGCGCTAGAAATCTGCGTCTACCCTGTATTACTGTATGGGTGTCAGACATGGTCACTAACAGCAAGACTGACGAACAAAATACAAATATGCCAAAGAAAGATGCAACGCAAAGTCTTGGGGGTATCACTGAAGGCTAGAATCCCGAACAAAACATTTAACCATCTAGTATAGGCAAAATACGTGTCAAAATTAGCCACAAGACTGAAATGGAAATGGGGAGGCCACGTGGCGAGACTACAGGACAATAGATGAACTTACAAGGCCACCATGTGGGAACCCCATGTAGGACAACGACTACCAGGAAGGCCGAGACTGAGATGGACAGACCTCTTCAAAGAGCAAGCAGGGAAGCAGTGGTCACGAGTAGCGAGAGGAAGAAACGTCTGGAAATCCCTAGAGGTAGATCTGTATAGTGATTAGATAGTGAATACCTTGTGTAAATGTGTAACAGTGTTCCTACCCAAGAGTGACTAAATAGAGTACCACAACACAATCGGTAAAAGGTGTCATTATGTATGAACAACACCTAACGTGGAGTAGCTCACCACGTTAGTGTAAATGAGCTTTCCCTATTCGATAGGAGGCCCTTGCCCTTCATGGGGCATTATGCCTATTTTCATTCATTTGACGTCACTTTGCTCATTTATATTAGAGAGTTTAATGGCGACTTAAAATAAAACCGGTACACACAAATACAGGATTGGGACTCGCAATTTTGAAAACAATATAAAATATAAAAGATTATTGAACAACTTGAGATGTGTCAAGGAAGTTTAGTAGCATTCTGTTTTAAGTACCTATCGTAATAGTGATTATAAAGCCAGACGGTTAATACTAGATCCGTCACTGGACAACGATGAAGTTTAACACGACACAAACAAACCTTCATAAAACATCAGAAAATTTCTTCGTACTATAACCTAATCTTCCAATAAGGCATTCGACGATTTAATTGTTCATTCACACCACTGACAATGGCACTCCCGAAAATCTAAGATCTGGTGGAACAGCATTTCTAGATATTGGATACAAAATGTATTGTACTTGCTATCGTATTATATCATTTTAAAATTTAAATAACACCCCGCATACTACTCTGGAACTTATTGAGAAAGCCTGCGCGTAGCAATATTTGTGATGTTGGCGACATCACTGCACTCCAGAAAGTGTTTCAGTCCCTTAGCTTCAGTCCTACTCTAATATGAACCTTGAGGGAATGGTGGTATAAAATCAAAATCCTAACTCTGTAATAAATGATAAGTGAAACATAATCTAGAACAGCGGCCACCAACTCGTTGCACAATGAGTATAGCAGTCAATGCAAGCTTCCCCATTGCACGCTAGAATCATTTAGTGTGCACACACCGCGTGGTATACTGCCTCTCTTGAGTTCAGTGTTGGCTTGCTCATTAGGCTTTTGAAATTCACAAATCATATTGGCATATCAACAGGTGATAGCTGTATATATGTTTTATTACATTATTATTTCATTATCATTTACTTATGTTTTCTAGAAAGAACATTCGTGAAGTCATGATGTTTGTAACACTGCAAATAATGTACAATATATTCCTAGCAAAATAATACACACAAATTAATTCTGTATTTTTGGACACAGTTGAAAAGTTCCTGATTTTATTCAATTTCATAGTATTTAAATTGTAATGCCACAAATTCTGTAAAATGAAAACAAAATCTAGACTCATTCCTTTATTCCACATTTATATTATTGAATATAAATATTAGTATTAAAATTATCTTTGAAACAAAAATCAGAGAAACTATATCTCCATGTAATACATCAGAACAGCTCAAATAAAGCATTTTACACTACAAAATCACTCATTAGTGGAAGCTAGTTTTCTTGATTTTTGTTGTCTCTTTTGACGCAGAAGTTTTTCAACATCTGGAATCAATGTTTGTGCAGCCAGTCTAAGTTGATATTTTAAGTTTTCATCTGACAATTGACTTCTGCTGTGGGTTTTGTTTATTTTCATTAGTGAAAAAACTGCTCGCATCTGTATGTAGATCTGAACATAGACAAAATCCTAGCAACATGTCTATGCAGTCGGGGGAATTTAGTTCGGAGAAAATCCGAATAAAAGTCACTCGAACATATGTTATATTGGTATTTGTTACCATAAATATAGGGTTCGATGGCCTACATATTGGAACAGATTCTACATACAGCATAATGCCAGGGAGCTGGTGAAAGAGACGCCCACCTCTGTCGACGGAACCCTGGTTCAGACTGACATCATGTGGTGCACAGGGGTCGCACAGTGCAAGCCTGCTTGCACACGCACAAAATACAGCGAGTTGGAGACAGAGGTGTACATATTCTGATTTTAGCTTGCCTGCCCCTTTGAAATTCTGCAACCAGTCACAGCATTTAACTTGCTTGACTTGAAAGCAAGCCAGATTACAACGATGATAAGAAATGCTGTCGCTATGAGTCACAAGCTCTTCATAACCTGATGGGTTGCACAGGACCTAAGGAAACTGCAAGGCCTGGTGGAAAGAATATTAAACTGGGTATAGCAGTGTACTGGTAAGTCGTGCAGTTACGTAGTTGAGGAACTTCAGATGTGTTTAGAGAATTTTACCCTGAAGGAAGCCGAGGAGAAACTAAAATGTGGACAGTTTGAATTATCAATGAACAAAGGTAGTACTAGTCCGGCATGGGAAATATTTTCAAACATTTTCGAGAAAACATCATAAAATCATTAATAACAATAACAAAAATCCCTTTAGGCAAGCCTACAAGCTGAGGTAGATTTCGAAGTGCTTTTGTTTTAATTTACTGTCGCTGCCTAGCATTCTTCTTCTTTAGCCTTGGCATGATAAACCCGCAATAATAACTGCAAAAAAGAGGAAAGAGAACTTTTTCAAACATTCAAATCTCGCCTTATATGAGAACTAGCAAGAAACTAGTTATTGATTTGTAGAGTACTCATCAAGAGCTTTTCAACGATACCCCACAAGACGTAGTTTCGAAAATTTCGAATTTCCATCCCCATACCCCCATTCCCACTCGTACTCCCAAAACCCCCGAATCATTGGTGTCACTGTGAACTCCATAAGGAGTACTCTAATTTATTCCATCAAAGTTTCCCTCTATACTTCATAGGGGCCGAGATATAAATGTTTTAAAATTTCAACCCCCTCCCCCGACCACCCTCTTGCGCCAATTTTGCTCATTAACGAACTTGTCTGAACTATTGGGCCTAGAAATAACATAATAAAATTTGATTCAAATATCTTGAAAATTACGGCCGCTAGCGTGTAAAGATATATATATGTATATATATTTATATATATATATATATATATATATACATATACATATACATATACTGTATTTAATATAAATATCTCAATTTTTTAACAGGCGGTGGTTTCGTACTTAGGGAGGCATGAAAGTAAAGATATGAACGAATTTTTTGAAAGTCATTAGGTAGATTAGGTAGATTAGATTTTTCTTCGAAATCTACCTAATAATAAAAATAATAATTGTGTTAAGACGCTAAAAGGATTTTAATACTTTATCCACCATTTATTTATCTGCATGGTGAATTTCTTCTACCAGCATGTAGAAAAGCAAGAAAGTATTACCTACACTAGCAACTACAGTTGTTTAGCTGATAGGAATGTCGCAAGCTTATTCTGACTTGCCTAGGCTGGGTTTGACCTGACCCTTAAAGAAACCTGCCTGCTTCCTAGCTATGACGCTGGCAACTTGCTTGCCTGGCGTTCAAGCGGGTATGGGCAAGCTAAAATCGAGATTTGTACACCTCTAGTTGCAGACCACTGATCTAGACCACACACATTTCAATAGCCAATCTAGTATTGCAAGTGATACAAAACGGATGTACATACGTGCAGTTAGACGGGCCACTGTCGCCATCTACGGATCCTTACATTAACTTCTATGTTCTAGGATAGGAAAGACAGCCTTAATATAAACCGATACTAAAATTAAAGATTACCCGTATTTTTGATGTTCCGAAATAAATGAGAATAAAATTGGTTGTATATTACTTTATTGTACTCTTCACATTCCTAACTTTTTACAGTGTCCGGCAGAGCCAGTCATCCCGCAAGAGCTTGGGAGAGCGAGCAGTTGAGTTGTATTGCTGTTAATACGCACCAGCGCAGTGGCGTTCAGTTCCAGCAGTAGAATTGGACGTGTTAAGGTGAGCCGTGATGGTGTATTAACCATGGCAGAGATAATTTAGAGTATTCAAAGTAAAACTAGACTTATGGAAACGTCAGCTCACCCTCTGAGACACGTCACTTTTTCCAAAGTTGTCTACAGCATGTCATCCAATTACAGACATGAATAATTAAGTGCAAATATTAGAAGAACTGTATCAAGAATTTTATTGCAGATTTCAAGATTTTTCAAAACTCCAATCCGATATTTGCATATTTGCGACACAATTTTCTGTGGATATTGACAGTGTTCCAACGTCATAACAACTAGAAGTCATTAATTTGCAACATGATATTGAAATGAAAGACCGCTTTCAAAACCAAAAGGATCTATCTATATTTTATAGAAGATTTCCCCAGGCAAGATTCCCTCGATTACATATATTTGCTCCTAGAATGTTGAGTATATTTGGATGGACGTATGTATGTGAACAGTTCTCTTCTTGTATGAAGATCTGCAAACCACAAAATAGAAACCACCTATCGGATCAGAACTTGAAAAATGTTCTTAGTTCGTGTGTTCGCCGGACAAAATGACTCCTAATATTACAAAATTAGTGGTCGAGAAAACAGGGAAAAAATCTCGAAAATGCCTTGACCTTGGGCACGATAGTGACACAAAGTAAGGGTGTGTATCAAAAGCCTGAATAGGCCAATACTTTGCATACTGCTCACAAAGGTGTATAGTTTAATTTGTATATTTTGTGTATTTTGTTTAGTTTGTATATTGTGTGTAGTTTGTATATTTTGTATACTTGAACATTTTTCAGTTTCCGAATAGACAAGTTTTGCAGTAATGCTTAAAGTATTCTTATGTTGTATGTATTTGTATGTTGATAGCAGTTTCGGAGTCTCATTTAAATATGCGGACGCTTCCGCACCTGGATGTATTATGCATTTCAGATTACTGTAAGTAGGGCCTATATTAAACTTCATTACAAACAAAACTGTTCTGTTACATTGATTTATTACAGTTGTACTCTTTTGCTTTCGTACAAATGTATTGTAATTGTGCTATTCCCATACTATCTAAGAAGAACGGAGCGCACTCTGTCAAAGTATAGGCGTCGTACCGCCACTGGCCAGTTGAACCCTTTCTCCACACTGTGCTCAGTACGCAGATATTGCCGAGCAAAGAGCGTGGCTGCTCTGTAGTATGAAGTAATGGAGCACGGAACATGCCGGTCACTACAGTAGGCTCTGGCTGGCATTGGGTGGTATGATGAGGCAGCTTCAAGGTCAAGGGTGAAGCCATGTCAAGTTTGAATCTTCTCGCAGTAACGGCTACTGATACAATTCTTAATATTGCTCACCTGGCTTTGTCTCAAAATCTCTCTGTGATCTTTGTGTCTTCCAAACCTGATATAGCAACGTCAATGAACAAAATCATATGCTAACCACAAATTATACACATGTTTCAAATCTCTATATATAAAAGCCAAAACCCACTGACTCACTGACTGATCACGGTTTCTCAAAAACTGTACAGCCTAGGAACGTGAAATTTGGTACACATATTGCTCATAGGCTCTAGAGGCGCACTAAGAAAGGATTTCAAAATCTTTGGCTTCTAAGGGCCTCTAAAGGCCAAAATAGGGTTGTAAGGTTATGAAATTCACCAAAAGGAATTCAAACTGCATGTATACAATCCCCATGACAACATTATTTTTTTTAAACTACACAGGTGGCTTTGCATGACACTGCGATTTCATCTAAACCTAATAGATATAAAATTATGAGAAAGGCTATCAATAGAATTCCTGTAAATGATTATCAACTATTTTTTGTCATGAAGTAAATTTAGAAGGTCCTGGGTTATGTTCTTAAGAGTTGAACTCTTTTCTTACAGTTAGCCTAGGACTGCATTGCGAAAGATAGTAAGTAAAGTGTTCCCTATTACAGGCTATGGGGGCCCAGAGGGTTCCAAGAAGTTAAGGCTCCCGGATTTTTAGACAATCGGGACGTGAAGGTTGTAAGGTAGTCAGCGTTACGCACCGGCCGCCTTCACCCCCAGATAGTTCATACAATATCAATAGATATAATTTCCTGATTAATTTCTATTTACCATATTATCTATCTATCTTTACCTTAGTTTTTACCCCTCTCTTTTGGGGTCTTTAAGCGACCCACGTTGCCCGGGCCTTACAGGGCCGCGACCTGTTTGGAGAGGGATTATCTATGGATCACATACATACTTTCTTGACCAGACAAGGACATGGAGGGCCTCCCGGATGAGTGATCAGCCAAATGCCGGGGCCACCTCCGAGACAACACAAACATATAGGACGAGATACATCATTCACACACTCACTCTGAACAAGGCGAGGATGGGATGATGATGATGATGATGATGATGATAATGGCTGCCAGATGATATCCGGAGACAACTAGGGCCTAAAGTTACTGGACAATTGTCTCACAGGTGAGGGGAAAATCCCGGAAAAAAACTCCATCTATGTAACTTGTCCTGAACAGTATTCTAATCGGAGCCCACTGCGTGAGATGAGCGAACACATCTCCTACGCCCAGCTATTTACTATGGTGTGTTTGCCAAAATTGAAACAGAACGATTAATTTTTTTACCTAATCAGAGTAAACTACGGGTGAAGGAGTATGTGGAATATGAATACGTCAACCGTGTTGGCTGGACGGCTGATGATTTATAGAAGTACATCAAATCGACTTTAAATTGTGTACACTTAACCTATATATACATAAATCTAACAATGCGAAGCATTGATGGGTCAGCTAGTACGGTATAAAATCACGACTTATCACTCGCACACTCGGCATTCTGACCTAGTACGCTGCTATCTGTCATCTGTTTTTTTTTACTTCCCTCTTGAGCAAGGTCAATACCTCTTGAGAGCTGCACAGAACGCCACGTAGTATCAGTCTAGCGTACCTGTTAGCATAGACAATTTACTGACGAAGGATTTCGTTACTAAGTGATCTTTAAACTTTGCTTGGGAAAGAATTGCATCTAACAAGTCATTATAAGGTATAGAGTGAATTAGGCCTATCACTAAGATATATCAAGTACCGATAATTAAATAAGGTATATCCATTTAATATATGGTACCATTTTTCTAACTTTGAAGTTGTTTAGTTTTAAGCGTTTTACATTTAAATTGTATTTGTGTTTTTATTATAAGTGAATTCCGAGTGAGAATTTGATTAGAATAAATGTCTGTAATTAAAAAAATTAAAAATTAAAAAAATGAATAGTTTAAACTAAAATAGAAATTGGAAATAACGGGAACTCTTGCTTTCTATTCACTTTGTGAAGCTGAATTTATTGATTGTTCGTTTTCCGTATTGGGTCGATATTATTAGGCCTACGCCCTACGTCGATAAACATATAATGGTAAATTGTCAAGTAAGAGTGAGAGAAAATGCTCACACTTTTTTGGGACTCATAAGGGCCAATACTGCAATATTACTTGGGGAAGGGCTCAACAATAAACAGTGCACGTTACAATAAGATGTTGAGCAACGAGTTGAAGCCTGCAATTCGAACCAAACGTTGAGGCCTATTGTCGAAAGGAGTTGTTTTGTTCTATGATAATGCGCGCCCACATACTGCCCCTCACACTACTCAAATTATCGGGAAATTGGGTTTTGAGGTGTTAAGAGTGTCCGTCCAGATCTCGCCCCGCCAGATTTCCAAGGAAGCGGTGCATACGTGGCTTGCTACTCAGCCGGAAAACTTTTTGTCTGAGGGTATCAGGAAGCTTCTGCAACGATGGATCAAGTGCATTGCAAAGCATGAATATGAGGTATTGAAAGTTTTGTACTTTTGTTGCAATAAATTTTAAGAAAAAGAGAGTGCGTATACTTATTGACTTACCCTCGTACAAATTAAAACAATTAACTTAAAGGGAACCATACATTCATGAACCTTACAAGAAAATAATTCATAAGTAATCAAAACGAATAATGAAAAAACTACAAATTCGGCTTGGAGATACACTTCATGATTGGAATGCACCACCCGGAGATGGGTACCTCTCATATCAGAGTTCCCTGGCCCAAAATTCTACAGCAACTTAAAATAGACCAGAGATTCAGTAAGTTCTCGAAAGACAAATATTACCTTTAATTTTGATTTTACGAAAAGAATATAAGTACCTATTAAAAATAGAATTAATCTAATGGGTTGTCCGTGCGGAACAATGGTAAGACGAACATTCACTTAGTACAATTTTTTCACCCGAAATAATCGACATTTAACCCTCACTCCGTGGTTAAAATATACAAATCGTAACGCTATCACATTAATATGATATATCGTATTTACAGAAGCTGGTCATTACTGGATTATAGCATCCTTGAGAAGAATGGTCAACTCGTTCGAAAATTTTAAAAAAGAAGAAATCTTACAGCAAATACGAATAAGCGTTTTCATAAAAATGTCTAGCTGAATTTGAAGTGAACCACTTTCAAATCCTGTAGTTGGTGCAGTGAGCGTCAACTACTGTTTCTTCGAACGCGTGTCTAGAATGGTCTTCAGCACCTGGAACTGGGACAGATTTCTCAGGTGAGCGATCGGGGCGGGATGGGCGCCAAGTGGGCTGAAATCTTGAGACTGTAAATTGACCTTCCGGAATGAAGCGACGAGAAATTAATTTCCTAGCGCCGAGTAAGCATCGTGCTTCATTAATAATAGGGGAAAGAAGGAAGTAGTCGGAAATTAGTGGGGGAAGGAGGGTTGCTTCCCTGCAACTCAGGGAATAGGTCTCACTCGGCGTTCCGAAACCAACTTTCCTTGTCTCTAATCTGAACCAACTTCAAAATACACATAAGCATGTCAAATTCCAATAACAATCGAAGATACCTCCATACATAATAAGTGTGTCTGTGTGTTTGATGTATAGTCGCTGTGAAACGAATTACCAGTACTTTAAAAAGAAAAATATAATAATACAATAAGTTTACAATACAATAATTTCTATTATTATCTTCCGGTGAAGCGCGGTGACATTTCGTTGGTCTAATTACCCGTTACATTCAGAAAAATTGGCCTAGTTGGAATAGTCAGTAAGGCATTAGCTTTCTGTTCCCAAGTTCGTGATTTCGATCCAGATTCAGGTCGAGTAAATAGGTCTATTCCATGTTCATAATTTTACACGTATAAGAAATCCTACGGCATAACATTTTGGCACATTGGCAACATCAATAGGCATCACAAATCATTAAAAAGTGTTTTTAATATTTATTATGATTTTATAATAAAAAACTATTACACTTAAGACCTTTATTTTCTTACTTCAAAACTTTTTTTTTTTTTTTTAATTCTGTGAGGGGAATTTGTAAGCTAGCCTTCAACAGTCAGAGTGATGTCCGAATTCAAATTGTGGTCTTACTGTTATATGAAATCGATACTCCTATCTCTGGATTCGATTAAATGCGTAATTTTAAACCTTACAGTATGAGTTAGATAACCCTAAAGTATAACACTTTTTTTCAAACATGTTGATGAAATAATTGTTGAAATTCAAGTCTAAAAATATCTTACAGTTTTCGGATATTAAAAGATCAATGAACTGTAATGTCATGGATCACAAATCATTCAAAACCTTCATTTCATCATCTTCATAAGAGATAAATTAATAAAATTTTTTGTTTTAAAGAATTCATGGACGCAAAAATAATAAAGTAACCGCAAGGCTTCTGTTTCTCTGGATGCTAATCTAAAGTGCTACTGTCCACATAGTATCATTCCGGTTGTATCTTTCCATTCCTATCCTCATTTCTCAAGGGAACTCGGAATGGTATTCTCACAGATTCAGAAATACAAGTAAGCCATTAAAGACGAGTTTTCACGTCGTCCAGAACAGAGACAAGCCGAAGAGAAGTAAATTCAAATGCTAGAGCTTGTTTTCGTGCTTCCTCTTGTACGCACTACGAATCTTCATTTTCAGTGGAACCTCCCCCCCCCCCCGCAGGTCGGACACTTCAAAAGCTCCGTTCTGACAAGGTCGTTAGGTAGTCTCCTACAGAAAATGACCTCTGTGCATCACACTTTCGTGTGGAAACAATAAAGTTGTAACAAATGACCACTATCCACGTAAAGCAGAAAAATATAAATCCATAACACCTCTCCCTAGCTAAACTTGTTATTTCCAGGTGTCAGAAAAGGTTTCGTCATGTGCTACGAACCCAACAAAAATGAGAACAAGTCTTTTATTTTCTTGGACGGTGCTATAAAACTAAAGAGAAAAAATATATACCCATGTAAGTTATTTTCTGCCTATATTGTGTAACATGTATCAAAGGCTTATCCACTCATACGCCGCGTGTTTGATATTGACTGTTAATGTTTAGCTATTCCTCGGATATAGACCAGTCACGATCGTTTATCTTATATCATCCCTCGGATCGCAAGGATGCAATTTTATCCGATAGAACGTCATCCCTTTACTGGACACGTAAGGCATCAACATGCGGTAAATAATGTCACATGCTGCAGCTGAGCACAATGAAAACACATTATTTTATACAACGTAACTTGTTTGGAAATCTAAATAATATAAATGTCCATTGATTAAAAAACACAATTTCGATTCGGTGCAAGTCAGTTCGTGTGCTTTTATAGCGGTTTGATGTAAGCAACTACCACGACGTCCTTCATCTTGTGATGTGCACTATTGGTAGCATTGGGAAGTCGGATCGATTCATCGATTCGGGAAAAGGTAATCTGCGCCACTTCTACCATTTCCCCCAACCTACACGATGTAAACTGCGCCACCGACATATGTAAACTGCGCCACCGACATTTAAATGGCGTCACCGTCATACTATCGCACTAACATTTTCCTTCCCACTTTTTCAGTCTTAGAACTGGCTATGAAATTGCATAGGTGTGGTTGAAAATGTTAGGCTTAGTAGCTTTGTCATTTTAAAAAATGTTAAAAATAATGCCCTAATTTCTTTGCATGAACGCTTCGTCACTTATAAAATTGTTAAAAACACTACCCTATTAAAATTAAAATTTGTCAAACATTAAAAACACTTTTTGCTCCACTTACATTATTTATGCAGAACCGGCTTCCAGGGAAGGAACTCCCTCATCCTCAGCTAATTTTAATTTTAATTTTAATTGAACACGCACTACTGTATTAAAGACTTCATTTTTATATTCTTTCTTTTTTATAACACTACCCTAATTTTTTTGCATGAGCACTTTGTCCTCATATACGCCTTCTTAATAATATCAAAACGGGATATTTCATTGTATATATATTGTTCTCTCCCATTACCGCATGTGCAAAAAATTGTTACTGAATAGAAACGAACATTCACATATTAGGTCTAACTTTTGTTTCCCTATAACTACTGCTGCAACCTGCATATCTCCGTGGCGCAGTTTACATATCTGTGTGCCGCAGTTTACATATCTAATTTTTATTCCCTTTCAAATTCGGTGTCAACAGTGGCGCAGATTACATACACCCATCGATTCATATATGAAAAACTAGTTTCCAATTTTTCCACATTATTTTCACCCAAGACGCCACCCGAATGAGCACATGCTCGTGGAAGGGGGCAGTTCAGAAACGGATATAAATATGTTAAATAAAAATACAATCAACTTTATTCATTTAAAGCAAGGAAAGACATTTTAAAAAGAAAGAATATAAAATATTTCCATAAAGAAGTTAATTGTTATTACTCAGATTAATTTTTTAGGATAATTCTTAATTCATTAAAACATTTCTGCGAATGAACAAAAACTACCAGCTGTAGGCTAATAATGATATAATAATTAATTATAATAATTTATTTCAAAAAATGTCTCAGTATATTTTGTATGAAAAGAATCCGAATAATTAAAAAATTATTTGGTGATGTAGAATGAATATGCCTACTCATTTACCTACAGTATCAAATGTACATTCATTGAAACTTGCAAACAATTCAGTGCAATGGCATGACTAGAACTCAGTGAAAATGATTATTGATATATTATTTAATGGTATATAGCTAACCCAATTATCCTAAAATCACAAAGGGAAGATAAAAGCCTTTAAATCATTATTCTAGCAATAGAATTAACTTATGTGTATATTTAACAATTACTTATTTTAAAATGTAATTAAACTGAATATTATGTTGGCCCTATGTAAAAAATAAAATAAAAAAATAAAATAAAAAAAAATAAAAAATAAAACTAAAATTTATGACTCCTGTTGAACATATTTTGCATCAAAACCTATCACCCTCAGCCGAGTTTTTAACGCGTGATATTAAGTTGAGAAGTTATTGTAGTAAGGCCACAAGTGATTTGGAAATCGCCGGTGAATTCACGAGCGACAAAGTCGATAGGGAATTTATATAGAGGAGTTCCAAGTTATAAATTCAATAACGAATAATATGTAATAAATAATTAATAAAATATAATTAAATTGAGATATCTGAATATTATTTTAAATTGATACAATATATATTTTAAAAAATAATTCATCACATATAATCAATGTGGCTGTTTGAAAAAAAAAATCCATTTATTCGAGTTTTGTTTGCATTTAGCAATGCATAATGATAGTTGCTGTTTCTTGAAAGATATTACGCACGTAGGTGCAGATTATTTCATTTATGCGGCAGAAGTTTTTTTTTCTTTTTAATGTTTACAGGAGATGATCACAGTTAAATTTCAACGTTGCTGAACTGTGCAATATTATAATGCTGGTACCTGAACAGATGAAAGAGGATAAATAGCATAAAGAGCATTTCTACAATATATCTTAACATTCCACTACAATTGTGACGTATGCATAAGTCACTGCTTAAAGATTCTTCGATAGACCTGATTAAAATATAAAAGAACGAGGAGGCGTCTGTATCACTTTGTAGGAGGCGATAAAGCCAATTTCGATGAAGAATGATTAAATCAGGTTGGTGTTTGGCTGATGTCAATCTTATTATGTCATCTGTCAAAATCGAAAGAAGGTCGTATAGGCTAAATAATCATTCAAGCTTCTAAGGATTACTCGTTATACTGGCAAATATTAAATTCAAAATTTCGTGTTAGAGTAAATAACGACATTTTAGGGCCGGAACAAAAATGTTAGCCTTATTCGGATATGAAAACAGATATGTGTATTATCATTAAGGCCCGAAAGTTTAATGCTCTATCAGAAGTCGAAATATGCATACAAATATGCTCTAAAATTCGTAAAAGATGCTCTGGAACCAATAAAGTATGCTTACTAAAGTAATTTTAATACTTCAAATTTTCTTGCTAGCTGAATTACATTATAAATTACAAATAAATTGACGCATACAATGCTTTACAAACTTTTTTTTAACGGGTTCAATGTATAAATTTTAGCAAAGTGAAAACTATTGAAATGAAACGTCGCTTTAATAATATACAATTACGAAAACATTAGGCTATGTACTGTCAATTATTATACTCAAAACATTTAGTTAACGAGATATGCTGTAAATGTTTGAATCAACAGATATGTGCCAGATATGTGCAGAATATTTTAAACCTTCAGAAACATGCTGTTTAAAATGTGACAAATTAATCAAATATGCAACAATATTTTAATATCAAGAAACTATTATGCATTATTGCAAAACTAACAAAATATGAAACTATATATATAATTAAACCATTAACTTTCTATTACATTTTCATGTCTTATACACATTACACTAGCATGTAATAGAGTGCATTATTAATTTTGTTTTTCATAAAATTCCGACCCCTAATCATCAACAAGTTCAGCGCACTGTTGGGTAACCTCGTGTAATGAAGAGAAAAGTGTAGCTCTTCCCACGTGTTTGTATGTTTATTTTCAGTGTTTTATTCCACTTTATTATACGCAGGCTGCATAAATAAAGCAGCGAGATTATCTGCAGGATTTATCTATTCAAAGTCACAGTATAGTTTTATTAATCTTTCAGAAACTGTCCAGACTGGCCGCGGACATGTGAAAGGCACATAAACTTTATTACTTTATCTGCTATTTACGAGTTTAGTTATTAATGATTTAGTGTTTTATATGCTGTGCTCTGGTTAATGACATTCCCGCGAGAGGACTCTGCTACACATCACACTGCGTAATGAAAACGTTAGTGAACGCCATCAAGTGAAGGGCTTCTGCTATTATTCAAACTTTCATTTATGTAAGCCCGTGCAACTCTCATTAAGCCCTAATGTTGTAAAATAACCTCTTACCTTTATGTTGATGAAAACTATATACACTTAATGGCATAGCTGATATTTCCAATAATTTCCTAATAATATTATAGTCGACGCATTAACATGTTAAAAACGTAGGTACGAGAATATGTGCCCAGATAAATACTGCATGTTGCAGGAACTGACCGAGAGAAAGAACAAGTAATTATTCTTGGAATACAGTATATAACTTATTGGCACTTCGTGATTCTCAATAGAAAAATACTTTTTTTTTATAATCCTGGCTGACCAATTTACCCTAGTTTAGGCTTTGTGGGAAATCATAAAGGAATGTGCCGAATTGGTACATTTTTAAGAAGATCCCTAGCCACATGTACTTATGGAGTCTTTAAATATAAAATAAAAAAGGCATACCAACCGTTGATTTTCACTCATTTAGTTTTTGTTTGCCACTTGATCTGCTCCGGCTTCCTGGTACACTTACCATGATAATTATTGCTTATTTTTCATTATTATAACTATTATTACATTTATCACTTGAGTCTCAGATTTTTCATTTCCTCCCTGATACTTTTTAAGATATTAATTTGTCTACTTCTTCAGTTTTAATATCAGGTTGACACAGCACTTCTGTTATAAAACACTAGCAAGTGCTAGCGGCTTCGACCGCCACTATTTACTCTATTGTTAGATGTTTTATTTAAATAATTTATTTGAAAGGAAAGTTATTAAACACTACATTTATTTACACAACGATTGATCATTAAAAAGGTAAAAAGCCGACTTCGAGGTGCATTACACGCGTAAAGTGCGCGCCCGGGAAAAAAGACCTCAGATTCGAGTTGCCTAGCCCAAAAAACCTCTGCATAGTGATTTTCGTCCAAATCGTTCAAGAGTTTCCCATTTAGGCGTGTTTTCGTGATCCCCTTTTTTCACGTAAAATAAAAGCAGATATTTACGTGTCAATGGTATAAACACATGAATGAAATAGAGCGGGTTAACAAAATCGAAGTGATCAACAAACTGATGTGTTATATTGCAGAAAATCGATTTCAGCGATGTTTTTTTCCCCCCCGAGTGCTATGCAATTGATCAAGGCCACTTTCAATTAGGTCTGCACGGAAACGCCAGCTGAAATATTACCAACTTATTACATATAAAAATATAACTCTGGAATTGCCCCCCCCCCCCAGCAGATCTCCAGATCTTTCCTGGTTTCAGAACCAACTCATGTATCTTTTTATTGACTAATATTGATTCAGCTCGTAATTTTTAAATTATTAATAGTTTAGCTTTATGATGTGCATGTTTTGTAGTTTATATAATTATTATATTTATATAGTAGTAGTAGTAGTGTATTTATTTCTCACAAAAAATTCTCACATATAAACCACATTATTTAGGCTACATTAACCGGCGCACGGGTCGGTGTCGACCATACGTGCTCACTGCATACACTTAAATTATTACCCCATAAAAACCCAATTGAAAAAACTATATTCTATTATTTACATAACTACGAGTAACCCCAGACGTAACCCCCCACCCCCAAGCAAGTAAAAATTTCATAGACACATAGACATTATTAAGACAAAAAACAAAAAGATAATAATAAAAAAAATAACACTTAGATTTCCTTAATTCTCTAAATCTAGGCTTTCTCTCATACATCTAACTTTCTGCATAAATTTACATAACCCATGCCAATTGTGCTCATTCAGTAATAGATTTAGACATGCCTCCCTACTTCTTTGCGAGTTTAAAAATTTGTCGGGTAGCATCATAACTATCCAGCGCTCTGCAACTCCACATCCCGCCAAGATATGAACCCAGGTTTCATTTTCCCTGCACATTGGGCAGATTATCACCCCTCTTTCATCCGAAATTCTCTGAGTTTTCCATCTCCCCAGGCGAATCCAGGCCATTGATGCTCTATCTTTCGCACCCAATCTTTCTATATATGCTTCCCTTCCCCAATTAGCCTTTAATTCTGGTTGTAACTCTAATGACACTTTACCATTACAATCAGCCTCGATGTTCTTATTGTATGTGTGGTATAATAAATCATTTTTAAAAGATTATTTTCTTAATGCCCTTATTTAATAAATAAACACTCTATAGGAGAGTGAGAAAGAGAGAGAGAGAGAGAGAGAGAGAGAGAGAGAGAAAATTGTATTAAATCATTGAACCAAATAGGCCTACGTAGCAGACATTAGAGCTATGCTGTATTTTATTACGAGGAGGCTTGGAATGAAATGGATGCAGATTACTGTGGGGGCTCCTTCTCACAATTTTAGTGTGCCACTTTAGTTGCACCAGTCAGTTGTTACGGAGCCCTTAAGTTGTTTCCTGATTCCCAGCTCGCGTTAAACCTTACGTGAATACGGGTGTGCATTAAAAGCTAGGTTACACACTAACCGTAGTGATGCATTATTGTGAAGGCTGCAGTTAACACTGTCCATAAAGAGGAATCGTAAACGGAGGTGCTACGTTATGATTAAAACACAAGTATTCCTACCGGAGTCACGTGACTGGAATACTCTGTATTACTCTCTAGGAGGAATATGAGACATTATGTTCTTTCGTTTGTATCATCTATACTCTATAGCGACGAGACGAGAAAAGGTTATGTATGAAAGCAAGAAAGAAAAAGATAAAAATTCTCCTGTAAGTTACAGTGAAACTGAGCAATAAAAGTATGGAAGAGGATAGGATAAAATTTAAATTTCAAATTAAATTATTTAACTTGGTAGTGATAAGACAACCAGGTCTTCCTTTCCCCTCTACCAGGATTCAAAAAAACTACGATTATAATAAAAAAAATTACAAGAAAAATACAACCAGGAAAAGAAAATAGGCTAACACACACTAAAATTTAGATATAAATTTACTTATTCTTCTTCTTAACCTGAGTTTTGCCTCCCCATTGTAGGGACGTTTATGCAGCACATGGTGCCCGGAACTTAACTTACAAGACCGCTGCCGCGAAGGAGTTTCTATGGATCACATGCTTACCTTTTTGACCAGACAGGGACATAAATGTAGAGTCTCCCGAATGAGTGATCAGCCCAATGCCGGGGCCAGTTACAAGCATAAGTAACAGTATGCAGTGATCGTTAAATAACCACAAGTGCCATGGAGTTTTGTTTAGATTACTGTGTTCTTACAATTTGTGGCAGTCTTACAACTTTTTAATAACTATTAAGTGATTAACATCCACAGAACATAAGATGTATTTTATTTGCCTGTTTTAACTCTGAATTGTGAAGAATATTATGATGGCTGTACACCCGAAAGCCTTCTAGAATAAAAATAAAATCAGGCAACCTGATATAAAGAAGTGCCAGAAAGCTTTTTTTAATCAGTGTTAATTGTAATTATGATAGGCCCATGCAGAAAAGAAGTTATTTTTGTAATAAATCTCCGAGTTAAACTCCGGATAGATTCATTAAGCAGGACTTGCGGATGAACAAAGGTCTAGAGTTTGATTCTTAACCTTAATTCTATTCGTATACAATGACATAAGACATTCTTAAAATATGTCAACATTTTACAAAATGTACTGACAATAATATTAATGATGTAAGCATAGGCCTAAGGTTCGCTAACATGCTTGTTTCAGGTTTAAAGCGGTCGTATAGGTTATGAATGAATAAAAGAGACCTGAAATCAATCTGTCAGGAATTGCATTAGGTATAAGTTATTGCTTACAGAGAAGCGAATGAGAAGAATACTCATATTAAAATATAATGTAGATATTGGTTGTCATACATGTCGCTACAATACACAATGTTATAGCAACAGCACCTGCGTTTAATTATTAAACGGTTAGTTGTGTTTTAAATCCTTTATTTAAATTTATTTACACTGATATCGTTATGAAGAAATGAATCAAGGCGGGCTAACAATATCTGTAAACGATTGGAAATTTGTTACGTTATGTTTAATATATTGTTGCGTCTTATATACATTACAAAATTAATATTCTTATTAAATTGGAAATGAAAGCATGCTCTTTAATAAGTAATTTAGCCTATTATTTCTACTTACAGAAACTGATACATCTGAACATGTCTTAGTTACGGGAGCTCGGCCGCTGATCGGCTGTCCGCGAGCTAATCAAAATGCTTAGGATTTTGGGAGAGCAAATATTAGATTATAATAGATGTGACAATTAGTTACTCGTTATTTCGGTACCGGACAACCGATTTGGTACAAATTCAATAGACCTCTTCCCACGGACGTTATAAATGCGTATACCAAGTTTCATGAAAATCCGAGAAAGCGTACTTGAGCTATTGCGCCTTTCTAATATATTACCGTTAAAATAGGCATTACATTGGGCATTACTCCGGTACCAGTCAACCGATCTGGTCCAATATCAATAAGCTTCTTTCCATGGGTGTTATAAATGCGTAGGCTATACCAAGTTTCATGAAAATCCGATCAAGCGTATTTGAGTTATCGCGCATACAGACACACGGACAGACGGACGGACAAACAGACGGACAGACATTTCCCCGTCCCCCACAATCTTATGAAGTACCATACTAGCACCATGAATAGGTTTTATAGGTGTATCGGTCTAACAATATACTTAACATTCGATCTACCCGTATAATGGCTCTATCGACGGTGTTAATTATTTTTATTATTACTAGTATACTATTATTATCATCATCATCAATATCAGCATTATGTTATTATGACTATTATCAAAGACAATTCAAAAATAATATATTATTGTACTTGAGTATAATGCAATTAGTAATAAGCTGCAGTAAAGTTATACAGTTGTGAGGAACAACGTTGAAACCACTCTTGTAGATGAAGAAAGTAACGGGGCTAGAGAAGACTGGATTGCAAGGACACAGAGATCCTCCTCAATTAAATTTAATATGTCTGCACAAATCCCGCATTTAAACGTAATCGAGCGTCAACGGACTTGACCTGATTTCTATTTCCAGTTCATAGCAATTCAGTCGCAAACTGTCATATGAACCGTGCAATCGGGCAAGCATACAGTTACAGTTCCCCAGATCCTTTTTCTCCCATTTCATTAGCATTCGAGGCAAGATCCGCGCATTCCGAATATCCCGCAAGCTATATTCTGAAAACGAAATTCTTCGATGGTGGCATAAAGTATGAAGTATATAAAAGATCAAAATATCTCCCAGTGAGATGAAAAAGAGGAAGCGAGACGAAAGTGGAGAATGAAACGAAGAAAACACGCAAATAGACAAAAACATATAGGCCTATACTGTATACAAACAGCATGAAGAATAGAAATGAATAATAATGTGGAGCATAGTTTTAAAAAAATCCTGTTTATTAACTAAACATCAAAACTAGGATAAAAGGGAAGCTAGGTCTATAATAGAATAAAATATAATCTATGAAAGCATTAACTAGATGAACATATTAGATAGCAAGGAAAATATTTTAAAATAACATAAGTATACCAGGTGGCCTTGACTTGATCTGGTTTGGCTTCATAACAGTGGGAATATTTTTAATCGTGTTTAGTGTATTTGAGTAATTTCAAGGCGTAAGTTACATCAATTACAGTTCACTTTGTTATCTGGAGGTTACACAAGTGTTGGTGAGCTTAAGTGTTCGAGTAAATATTGGACAGTGCTTCATTTTGCATCATGCATTCTTTGGCTATGTTTTGTCAGGTTGTTTATTCCACTTAGTTACCAATTTACATCTGGATTCTGATTTAACATAATAGGCTAATTATAACATGTTGGCTGCATCTCCGAGGGAATCTTCTTCATCAGGTAGAGCACCTACTTTAGTTGAATGCAAGATATGTGGAAGACAATTTACTAGTAGGGGAATTAATATTCATTTGGCACGTAGCCACAGCTCTTCACAAGAGTCCCTTATTCATTATGATAATGGGCTAAGCGACAGTGATAATGATGACAACAACAAAACCTCCCTTCTAGTTTCTCCTCAGGTTGAAATTATTGAAAATAATGAAATTCCACATTGCCCGATATGCCATAAGGTATGTACATCGAGTCATGGCTTGAACATTCACCTCGGGAAAGCTCATCCCAAAAACAAAAGAAACAAAATTGTGACACGACATTTTGTTCGTTCTGGAATACCTCAAACTTACAGGATACCTTCATCGTGTGAAAATACCATAGATGTAGGGCATAATCCAGTACTGCATTGGGAAGAAAGACTTAAGATACCAACAACTCAGTGGAAATGTGATTTTTTATCTACTCTCACTAAATGCAAAGGGAATATTAGAGTTCTAAGACGAATTCCTAAAGGTGCACGCTCCTTTGCAGCTGACAAATTAACTCAGCTGATTGAACAGAGCATTACTCTTAATACTGAAGATGCCTGGCAAGATCTAATACTTTTCGCATACATTGCTTTAAGAGTACCCGATAAGTCAGACTTAAAGAAGTCTATGGTGTCGAAAGTTAAAGACAACTTAAAGAGCTTCACATTAACAACCCCTTCCGAAAATAGGAAAAATAATACTTCCCTTATCCGCCGCATTGAAGCGAAAGTTGCTGATGGAGACATTCGAGGAGCAGTCCGCATCCTCTCTTCTGACTCCAGCATAGCTATTAACACTACTGACACCTTCACTGCATTGTCGGAAAAACATCCACCCCCATCCAGAACTTTATCGTTTCCATCTCCTCCTGATCCAGGTGATGAGTTTTTATCAGTGTCTGAGGATGCTGTTTTGAAAGGTATTACTCAATTTCCTACCGGTTCCGCCTCTGGAATAGATGGTTTACGTCCTCAACACCTGAAGGATCTTGTATCCATTTCGGCTGGTGATTCTGGCAAAAGATTGTTGCTGTCAATAACCAAACTTTGCAACTTCATGCTGAGTGGTAAAGTAACTCCTGCCATCTGCCCACATATATACGGGGCTTCTTTACTTGCTCTTACAAAGAAAGATGGAGGAGTACGCCCTATTGCCATTGGCAATACCTTTCGAAGACTGGTAGCAAAACTTGCATGCACATCTGTCAAAGAAGATTTGAAGGAATACTTTTTCCCCCATCAACTCGGGTTTGCTTCTCCTAAAGGCTGTGAGACAAGTATTCATACTGTTCGTACGTTTTTAAAAAGGAATTCAGGCAGTAACAACGTCTTACTTAAAATAGACTTTAAGAATGCCTTTAACTCTATTGAGAGAGATTCAATGCTGAAAGCAATAAAAGAAAAAGTTCCTTCAATTTTCCCATTCATGTGGCAAGCTTATAGTCAGCCTTCCCATCTTTACTACGGGTCCACAACTTTATCATCTCAGACTGGAGCCCAACAAGGAGATCCTGTTGGACCCATGGTTTTTAGCCTCACTTTACATCCAGTCATCCAGGATTTAAACAGTTCTCTTAATCTTTTCTACCTGGATGATGGTACATTGGGTGGTGACCCCAACACTGTTCTGCAGGATTTTCAAAAAAATGATTTCTGCTAGTAAGGATATTGGTCTAGAAATCAATCCTCAAAAGTGCGAACTTTATTTCTGTTCCAGTCGAGATGAAGGAGTTGTCTCTGCCTTCCAGCATATAGCGCCCAACATCAAGATAATCACCGACTCTACTCTATCAATTCTTGGCTCTCCGATCATGCTTGAAGCTGTTCAAACAACTATGGAACATAAAATACATTCAATGCAGAACCTTTTCCGGAGATTGTCTCTCATTCATCCACAAATAGCATATTTCTTATTAAAAAATTGCTTTGCCATTCCTAAACTTACGTATTTCATTAGAACTACGCCGCTTTGGTTATTTCCCTCGTTTCTTCAACAATTCGACGATCTTATGAAAAGTAATTTAGAGATAATACTGAATTCTGCATTAGAGGACAAAAACTGGATTCAATCTTGCCTTCCTGTCAATCTCGGAGGTCTCGGTATTCGTAAGTTATCTGATGTTTGTGTACCGGATTTTTAGCTTCAGCATATGGAGCCCTCGATTTTGTCAAATCCATGTTCCCCTTTTCTGGTGATGAAATCGAAGTGTGCTTCTTGTCTGAGGCTATGGTTAAGTGGAATACAATGACGGATAACATTAACCCTCCAGAAGAGTCTTCAGTTCAGAAATGTTGGGACATATTATACACCAAACTTATCCTTGATAATCTGTTGGCATCATCATCTTGTGATTCCGATCGAGCTCGTTATCTGGCCCTCCAGGAAAAAGAAGCAGGATCTTGGTTGAATGCCTTACCATCTTCAACAATAGGAACTTTGATGGACGCAACGACATTTAAGATCGCTGTAGCTTTACGCCTAGGATGCGAAATCTGCCGAGAACACAAATGCATATGCGGAGCAACAGCCGATTCTCATGGCCATCATGCTTTGAGTTGTGCTAAGAGTAAGGGCAGGTACTCACGCCACTCGGCAATAAATGACATCCTCCGCAGAGCTTTGATATCTATTCACGTTCCCACGGTATTGGAACCAACAGGCATCAGTCGTTCAGATAGTAAACGTCCAGATGGTATCACCGTGGTCCCTTGGTTTAGAGGAAAATCCCTTATGTGGGACGCCACCTGTGTGGACACTTTTGCACCATCGCATATTTCAAAGCCGCCTTGCAAGATCGCGCTATCGCTGATAATTACTTTTTCGTCGTCTTTGCGGTGGAGACCATGGGTTCATGGTGCAAAGATGCCTCAGCACTTGTTGCCGACATTGGCAGAAGGCTGTGTTCTCTAACTGGGGAACCTCGTTCAACCGAGTTTTTGAGGCAGTGAATTGGCATCGCCCTGCAGCGTGGAAATGCTGCCAGCATCAAGGGCACTTTCGCTGAATCTTCTGGCCTGGAGGAAGTGTATTTCCTTTGACTTTTCATCTTACTTGCACACAAGAAGATAGTTGTATTTGGGAGACGTCATATGAAAAATGAGATGAACAAAGCTACTTCTAATGTTGAAGGTTAATATTATTAATGTATTACACCAACTATTGTAGCTATTATTAAAAATTAAACTTTAAAATAAATAAATTATGTATAATTCTGTAAATATCCCGTGATATACCATTTGGTGAAACACGGGTTGTAATGTAACTAAACAAATAAAATAAAAAGTTTTAAATTGAAAAAAAAAAAAAAAAAAAGTTATGTAAAATAAGCTCGAAAACAGGGTCTGAGATACAAGGCACGGGACAGTCGGGACAGCCTTCAGTACAAGTTTAGGCTATGTGTGAGGACAATATTTTACCAGACTTGAACGTCCAAATACAAATTAATGAACTATATGCAAATTTTCAATCGGTATTAATAGTCTACTGTTAGAATTATGCATTATATTATATGTTTCTTCGCAATGACGGCAGGTGAAGTGTAGAGGATGCGTTCTTTTTCACACAGCCGGACCGGGTTCGAAACATGTTTCCTAGGTGGGGTTTTCCTCACCTGTGAGACGGATGTTGGGTAACTTTAAGCCCTCGTAGTACCCGGATATCATCCAACCGTAATTATCACCTTCAACCAATCCGCCTCTTGTTCGGCACAAGTAATATCTGTTCGTGTTGTTTCGGAGGTGGCCACGGCATTGGGCTGAATACTCATTCGGGAAGGTCCTCTATGCACTTGTCTGTCAGAAAATTATATATGTGATCCCCGCGGTCCTGTACGGTCCGGGCGACGTGGGTTGCGTAAACGACCCTAAAACAGGGGAGGGGGACGGGGGTAAAACTCACAGAAAGAAGAAAAAGAAGTGTGTTTGCATCACAGTCGCCTAGTCTGATGATTTACATGCATATGTAATTAAAGAAGTTTCTTCCATTATAATGTCAACTGGGAATGAACGAGTCAAGTATTTTGCACTACATGAAAGCCTCGTCTCATTCGACCATCCGAGGCCTGGTGTGTCTTGAGGAATGGCTTTATATAGGGATGGGTCCTCGATACTTTCGATACCTCGATACTCTTGATACTTGCATGGTATCGGCATCGAACGATACTTCAGAAAACTCGCTCGATACTTTTTCGATACTTTGTAATTCTGCAATTCTGCAATTAAGTGAGAATGCTAGTATTTTTTAACAAAAACTTGTAAGTGGACTGTTTAAAAAACTAATTTTAGTTTTAATGTAGAGTTTAAAAATAATTATAGGCTACTGATGATATTAAATTTTGTCTCATTTAATATGCAGACTTAATTAATTTAGTTGGTATTACACAGTTCTCTCAAATTTTAATTTTTAATGTACCTCTTTATTGAAACTGGAAATGTTGAAGGTATCGAGTATCGAGGAAAAAATCATGTATCGGTATCGAGTATCGAGTATCGAGAAAACCTGGTATCGACCCATCCCTAGTTTTATAATGTGTTTTCTTCTAATAAAGGTCACTCATTGTTCGCTAATCCCAGGCTCAGTGCACTTAGGAGTACACTTTCTTCTGATGTTTTACTGATGGCCATTTTTAGACCTGGGTCCAAAGATAGGACATATTATACACAAACATACAGGAGGTGCAACTATTCAACCATATGGATTGAACAATCTCCAGAAAGGACATAAACCCGACAGTGTTACTTCTAAACCTTTAATGAAGGTTCCCAATTGTTCGTAATCTCTATAGTTAAGTAGCAGGGGGAAGTGTTATCATGGTTGCTTCAAGAATTGAGGCTTTCATAATTTGAAAAATACTATATTTAAGTCATTCTATAGCCTACTTTTACAAACCAAACCAAATAAAAATCTAAAAAAAAAAAAAAAATCTTTAATATGAATATAACTGATTACAAAAGTTTCAGATGATCAAATAGACTACCAACTTTACAAAGAAAATATTTATCTCTATATGTAGGCCTATAGCGTTCCGAAATCCTTCGGTTTGTCTTTTAAAGTCTTACTTCTTTCATGCAATTCTAAGGGTTTGAAAACAACTACATCGTTTTTATTATCTGAATTAAATAACGATATTGCACAAAAAATTACCAGTAAAAATTATAATCTATTGTACCTACCCAAAATGAATGCGCAAACATTTGAGCAATCCTATAAAACAAAAATGTTTAAATATGTATTCAAACATCCTATTCTGAGTTTCTCAGTTGTAGAAAAAACTACTTTAGAGAAATTGTGTTGAAACTGAGATCTGTCTTGAATTTCACAATAAACCCTTCAGCTGTAAATTTCAAGATGTCACATTTTAAGTAAAACATCATAAATTAGGGATGCTATGCAGTGCGCATTAGAATGGATTACTTGATCAATAAATCACGGTGAATAGATATAAGCAAGGAAGGGGATATAGGGAAGGAATAGAAGAAGCTGCTGGTGGTAATTTAAAAGAAGCTGATCATATCCACGTGTCGGTAGATATTCGTTATTTTAGGAACGGAATATGTTAGGATGCACTAGCTACCGCCATAGGCTGGAAATGTGCCATCCATCTCACGTTTGAAGTTAGATGTTACATTTTCAGGGTATATGAAATGTCTAGACTTCCGAACCACGTCCAGCACCCCTCTGTCCATTTGGTGACACGTGTATACTTGGTGTTATTCCTAGCTCTAGAAGACGCCAGCTATTGAAATAGTTCAACTCACGAAGCTGTCCTCAAACTTCTTTCAGATCAAATTAAGTTATGGCAAAATTTTTAATGATTACGCATGAGATATTGATTTATGATTAAATTTCCTTCATTACGAAGTTAGGAAACACAATTCTGAATAAAACATTAAGTAAAACATTGAGGTTTACCTTTAATGGGCTCATTACTTTTTAACTTACAGATTTTCAACAAACTTTAACTACTGTAGTGTTATTTTGTTATTTCATCAATTTCCAATAATTTATGCTATCATGGTGGAAAGTCAAATTTCCAGTACCCAGTGCTGACAACCTAACTTACCGCACGCATTACCGCACTACTTACCGCATAGGTGCATCAATATATCAAACCCAAAATCAGCGTACAGAAACTAAGTACTTTTTTTGTGCCCTACCTTATCCCGGAGTGCCAAGCAATGAAGCTTATTACTTCCGGTCAAATCAAATTTTGGTAACCATTTGTTTGATGTATTTACCTAATAGTGCCCTTATGTACATCCTGATGGGATGTGTGGTGAAATTGACATGTTTGGGCTGTGTACTTGTGTCGTTGTGTATTAGTACGGGTTTGACTTTCTTGCCATGAAGTCGATTGCTTGTCGTTAGTTGTGTTTGTTTAGTATCGTGTAGAGATGTTTTCTAATGTATGTAGCAGTACGTGTACTTGCCTATGAGCAAGGGAAACCCCTCAAAAACCTCGCTCGGACTGGGATAGTGGGCATAGCCACTGCCTTCTTTATTTCTTACAAGCCATGCTGTTAAATCTGGCAACTTCGCATCGGTAGTCCTATCGGCTATGAACATGTTGTAAATAAGCAATGAACTCCATCAGAATCATCGAAAAATTAAGCATATTTCAGCTTAAAGTAATCCCAGTCATCGCCTATTGTTTAGAGAACATCTGGATACACCTGAAGAGCAACTGGAGAGCAACTGGAGAGCATAGGGAAGGTAAAAACCGTGTACATAATGAGAGATTTATATAAACCGTCACCTCTAATTGAGTACACCAGAGAACAGTTTTACACAGAAGAATTTCGTGTTCATCAGCTACAAACGAATACCAGAGTGAGGTACGGTATGATATTAGTGTCCTTAAGGAAGAATTGGCTGGTATTAAGGAAGAATTGAAGAGAAATAGAGTCACTTTTACTGGTATGAATTTTTATCAAGCTGCTCACAGTAGGCCTAATTCATCTTAATGTGGCAGACGCCAAATCGTAGTATATGCAATCTCCTATCCTCCCAATATACTACCAGCGTTTTCCTACAGTTTGGTGAAGGTAATGAACGGGATTCAAACCTTAACCTCAAAAGTGCTGGCGAATCAACACAGTTCACCACCGGAGGATAAACGAATGAATGACTTGACAGCAAATAACGGAAAGCTTAGTGTTCCCAAGGAATTAGGCAGAGTTATTCTTTTCAGTGACAGTCATGGGCGTAGTCTTCCACAAAGTGCATGTGACAAGAAAAGAGATATCAGTGTTCTAGGTTATATTAAACCAGGGACAACTAGCTCAGTGGTGGTACAAAGTGACCCAGAGAAGTATAGCAGCTTAATAAAATATGACTCTGTTGTGGGTCAAATAACAGAGCTCGTAGGCCTAACAGGATAAGTGAGGTTATTAAGTGCCAGTATGGTACTTTATGAGATTGTGTGGTGGACGAAAAATTGTCTGTCCGTCTGTCTGTCCGTCTGTCTGTCTGTCCGTCTGTCTGTCCGTCTGTCTGTCCGTGTGTCTGTACGCACCATAACTCAAATATGCTTTTTTGGATTTTCATGAAACTTGGAAAACACATTTATAATGTCCATGGGAAGAACCCTATTGATATTGAACCACATCGGTTCACCGGTACCGGAGTAATGCCCAATTTAGTGCCTATTTTAATAGATTATATTAGAAAGGCGCCATAGCTCAAATACGCTGTATCCGATTGCCACGAAACTTGGTATACCCATTTATGACGCCCATGAAAAGTACCCTATTGAATTTGAACGTAATCTGTTGACCGGTACCGGAGTAAAACCCAATTTAGTGTCTATTTTAAAGACGCGGTAACTCAAATACGCTTTACCGGATTTTTATGAAACTTGGTATACACATTTATAATGTCCATGGGAAGACGTCTATTGATACTGGATAAAATCGGTTGACTTGTTTCGGAGTTATGCTCAATTTAGTGCCTATTTTATGGTAATATACGCATTCGAAAGAATTTATTTTAAAAAATGAAAATCAGTTATCTTGACAACATAACCTTTTGTTTTACTGTGATTTCTAAGGCTTTGGCAATTAAAATACAGTTAGCTATGACAACACTATTGCTTTAAATGCGCTTATCCCATAACTGACCCAGATGGCTGAGATGGTAACGTCTTGGCGTCACATTCTGGAGTTCCTAGGCTCAAATCCCGAAACCGGCCAATTTGACTTTTTTTTTGTATTCTGCATATCATAACTGCAATCATAACTGATTAAACAAAACATACTGGCACTTTGTTATATCAGTTTACCTGATTTTATTACTAATAAAATAAGAAAAACGCGACATCATAACGTATAATGAGGAGACACTGAAAACTACGAATTCCTTCAGATATGTGGAGTCACCGCACGTTACGTTATTATGCACATCACAAGTATAGGCTATGTAATATAGGCCTACTGATTTGGCCTAAATAAAGTCAGTATTTGTGATGAAGAAAATTATCTGCAATAAAAACGTATTCAAATGCTTCCCACAGACCACCACAGATAGGACTACCTCCTGTGTTGCCAGATTTCAAGCACCATGGCTTGTAAGATATAGAAGGCAGTGGCATAGCCCATCTATCATGTGTTGGATTATTCATTATACTGTTCTTTTTGGAGTAGCGCTGTCTTGGCGAAATTTTTCAGCACAGGGAAGGTGCAGTGCGAATTTTGGTGCGATCAATTGCAATTTTAAGATCTATTGAGTCAAACGGGGAGAATTGTGTGCATTCTCATAGGATCGTCTTACGCCCCTGCGTAGGATGTGGTGTGCTGGAATTTCCCCGTCGTCTGTATCGTCGGGGAAAAGGACATTGGTTAACATGGTGCCACAGCGTCCCACGAGTCACTAAATTTTTAGTAACAAACGAAAATAAGAACAAGCACAATGAGTATTAACAACTTATTAGAACCGCCAGGCGAAAGTAAAAGATCTCTACCAAGAACCGCCTACGTGATACTGATCATGCATGAAGTCAAGAAGGCAGTGTGCCATAACAAAATAGTAATGTGTAGGGTTCGGATGTTTATGGCATGTCATATTTTTATCCTGACCACCGTTCTCACGGCAAACACAAATTAAACACGAATTGCACCCTTGTTATCCTAATCGGACCGTTTTTATTTTGCATATAAAGTCATATTTTAGGCTTTTTTGTGGTCTTGGTCATATTTTGTCCATGTTTGTAATTTAATCTCGTATTTCAGTAATAACTTCGGTAAAAGAGCACAATTATTCAGTGTATGTACTACATGGACGAGTTAAATTTTAAATTTATTTCATTAATTTAATGTTTATGCCAAATAAATAGATAACTTAAATTTTAAAATTAATGCAACTTCATATTCTATAAGGACAAGCTAGGTCTACAAAATATTACGAGTATTTGGGGCTGATGACGCGATTAAACAGGATCAAATTCTTTTAAAATAGTAGTTCATTGGAAGTAAAATAATTGTAAATAACAAAAATTGTTGAAAAGTGATTATCTGATTGAAATCATCTGATGTGTGAATTTAGTGTCTTTAAACATTTTAAATTGGAACATTTATTTTTGAAAATATGTTATTTTATCTGGTCGTATTTAGGATTTTTGGGTAATATTTCGTCATTTTTAAGGGCATATTTTTAGTCATATTTTTAAATATTTTAGGTCATAAACATCCGAACCCTAGTAATGTGTTAAGGTTGGCTCACTTGGAAACTAGCTTCTGGAACATAATTATGTTTCTATTTAATTATTATTTCAAGCAAATGTTTCCTGGTCAATATAAAAAACGCGTCGTATGGATGGAATAGTCTAAAAAATTACTTGTCATTGATTTAAAACGCCATTCATAGAAATTATTATTATAAATTAGTCCTCTGAAAATAGGTGGTCCTAACAAAACTTCAGAGAGGAAATATTTAGTCGTCCTTAAGACTCAAGTTTTTAACCTAAGGCATCTGTGTTACAAACATCGAAAACTCAATTGAGTTACGTAGTGACGTTGATTATTTACCAGCCATTCTCTTCAATTTATAATCATTTTAATATGTGTTACAGCTGTCCTAGTCCACAATTTGTTACAATGCTACAATTTTACAGTCACCACATGACCTTAATAAGTGAAAATGACATTAAATAAGCTAGGGTAAAAGTAATATCTGGAGTGAAAGGCGCAGAGCAGTGTGAGTTATATAACATCTTGAAATGCGAGCAATTGTGGCGAACTGGGAAGAGTGATGACTTAAATGAAACGACGAGACCTTGGTGAGGAAGTGTAGGATGCATATTAAGTTGAATTAAAGTACTCTATCGCGTATGCAAGACCACCCCGGATCTAGCTAAGTAGATAAGCTTGCACGTTTCACATGTGTGGTTTAACACTTTTTATTACAGCCCTCATTTGTAAACTCATATTTCATGTTAACACAAAATAATGCCTAGCATAAGGGACTTGTTTGGCTAGAAAAAAGTTTCATTAAAACAAATTAGACGATAAAACTGTGGAGCAAGTGCGTTTCATAAAATAAAATCATCACTATAGGACATACAAACTAAAACTTTACTTAAACCTTTCAGAGCTGAATTTATGTAAATACAAGCATCCTTAAAGTAATATTAGCGAGTTTATAAGTTTAAAATTATTGTAAAAGAATTTAATGGAAAACCTGGTTTGAATGAACGGCAACCCTAACGCATGGATAAAATTCTTCCTATCTAATATAATATTTGAGATGGTGTTTCTGTGTCGACCGTATTCAATTGTGAAATTAATAATTAACGATGGCCTTGCTCGGTTGCCATAGCAAACTGGGTAAGAAGAGCACCGTTAACGTGGGTGAAGTTAATAAAAGTGGAAAGTGGAAATCCAAATAATAGAGCAACGAACACTTCTGATGAAAATTCATCAAAAAGGGAGAGCGAAGAACCACGCTGGTACTAAAGATATTGTAATGCAACTTGAAAAACTTGAAAATGAGAAGCGGTGTGTGGCAAAGCAATCAAGGAGAAAATAAATAGAATGAATGAGCCTGTGGTTGCTTTTCAAATATGCTCTTCGGATTAAACAATTACCTAAAGCAAACGAACGTGAATTAGCAGATGTCTCTGTTATTTTTTATGTCTTTCATAAACTGGCATTTAATCTAGAAGCCCGGAATTCTATGACGGGCCCACCAAAACAGCATTGTAACATAAAGCATATTCTGTTAATTTCATCTCTGCTTTTATACACTTTTTCGATGTCAGTATCAGTGAAAAGGTTAAGGTGGTTAACAGTTCCAAATATTGGTATCCATGGTAATTTAATTTAAATTATATCCATGATTTATTTAAGTAATTTGTAGTGTACAGTAAAATTAACATATATCCTTAAAATGAACACATTTTCAGCGGTATTTTAAGAAAATTTTTATTATTTGTTTATAACAAATTTTTGTTGTTTATAGGCCTACTGCGGTATTCATGTCAGTCTAGATCCCACATTTGTTTACCAAATACCATGAAATTTTACAGAAACAATCTGCAATGTATAATAAATGTGACTGAAGATAAATGTTTATACATAAGAAATTATTAAACCCCGAAAGTAACGTAGTATATTAAAAAAATTACAATACAATAAAGGTAATTTTATTTAATAAAGCCTAACTTAACAAATTAGACAAAATGTTATTTTTGATAACATTGACACCACGGATAAGCAGAAATGTACCCTAGGGTCTTTTTAAATAGTATTATGAGTGAGAATAAACCATACCATACTATACCATGCCATACCATACCATCTAAGAAATGTCTCCAAGCACTTTTATTGAAATTTGTTAAAAATAACAGTTTAAAACTGGATTTACTTTAAAACTCCAGATTAGTTATATTGTTTAATGTTTTAAAATTACACTTTATAAGCTGTTTAGTTCTTGGTGTTTGGGGATATGCAACAATGCATTAGCTTTAATTTTAAAGAACGAACTTGCAGATATCTTTATGTCAAGTTAAAGTTGTTCGAAATAAAAAAAGTGTTGGGGAAATTATTTCGCGGTAAATCCCATGCAAATAATTTAGGCTACATATGCAAAATTGGATTGAGTTACAGTTTAAGAATATCTTTTAATCTGCAGAAGCACTAACAAGTGCTACTATCTGATTGACTTTATGTGAAATAGGTCGAACAAGCACCCAGTTACAGCAAAATGAGTGGAATTTTGTAGAATGTAGAAAACTCTGTTTGGGAAAATAAGTAGGCTATATTTCTAGGAATGTGTCAGCTAAATTTTACGAATCAATATTTTTTTACCATGTGAAATCGTAGAATTACATAGGTAAACCAGCCTTTTTTTAAAGTGCATGAAATTTCCTATGAAAGAGATAAAAAGCAAAATGTTAATTTTGAAAAACAAAACAGTGTATATGACAGCCTTAAACATAAATTATTTAAAACATTTCAAGTAGTTAGGCCTATTTACATTGCCGATATGACTTTGCGAAAAATACATTGAAAGATGATCCTTCCATAATGTAGTTCCACGTAACATTACCAAAATCTTTTAAAAAGTTTTTATTTTTGGAAAGAAGCTATCGGTTACACACGACCGGAAATTAAGAAACATTATCTGAGTAGCTATTTGGTAAGAGTGTATGTAGTTTATGTATGCATTGCTATATGCACTAGCAGAAGAGCCCATTCTTTGCAAAGTGTGCCAAATAATGTTTTATAAGGTAAGTTAGAAATAGAAATTACTTCTAGTATAAGTTCAAAAGTGATTCAGTAATACAGCACGTACATACCAAAAAGTAGATCATTCGTGAAGTGATGCAGAAAATACATCCTACCTGCAAACAGAAAAACAAATGTGTGAATTCACACAATTCAGATAACAAAACACAAATGTGTGACAAAACTGGTCACTGAACGTCACAGTTTGAATGTTTTATTTAACTAAATTTTGTTTTAGTTTTCTTAAACCGAACTTCATTATTTAAATATCTTTGTCATTTTACGAAGGGAGATTGTTCTTAGCTACAGGCTACAAGGTTACTAGTAGGCCTACTGTCAAGCGACGAGCTGAAGGCCGAGCTAGCGTTCCCCCACTACCTTACCATGCAATTGCATTTACATGCTTTGTCTTTTCCCCACTATGCCATCAGCTCGGCCTTCCGCTCACCGCTAGACATTACGTATAAAGGCACTCATAACAATTTACTATTATTTCTTATTATTATTATTATTATTATTATTATTATTATTATTATTATTATTATTATTATTATTATTACCATCCTACAGATCCATATGCCTCTACCTCTCTACAGTGTGAGATAACAAACTCATAGCGAATCAATGTAGAGGCAGAAGTCTGTGCTAGGGCCTGGTTTGAAACGTTACCTCTTTTCCAGACTGTGCCTTATTAAAAGTTTCTCCTTGTATCGACAGAGTTATTGGAAGTACATAACAAAGTCGTATTAAGATTGTGTGAGCGTGACCCGAGGGGAAGCTTTCATCTGGCTTATTTTCCTAACTTTTCATAATAAAATGCTCTTTCTATATAAACAGTTTTCACAATTTTGTAATGATTTCAGGAGTGACTGATCATAAGTCTAGAATGGATGATTTTGGATCAATTATATCATTCTCCACCCAATAGTCATACTGTTTTAGGTAAAGAACGTATCGTATTTGACCCTTAAATCACTGTTGACTTTTCAGAATTAATCTAACTATACTATGCCTCACGACAATCTGTATAATCGCTGTATCATCTACAGACATTGACAGATGGAAGTATCGGGGCCATATAATCAGCATAACTACAGCCAAGGCCGTTAATGGCTGCTATTTTAGCTGCAGCCATTATTTAAAAAAACCGAGGTGTCGAACCAACAGATCCGCAACCTCCATTGTTAACCACTAAACCATGAAGATGATCTAAATAATAATTATACTTTGGTATAATTATTTTCAGACAGTGACAGTATTTTCAGACAGTGGAATGGGTATACATTGTCCGCCATAGAACGAGCCCTGAAGTAACAAAGTATTTTTTTTATTTTAATTATTTTTATAAGTATTTAAAAGCGTTCAGTTTTATATAGATCACACTACAGTACAATGATGACTGAATCCGAATATTTGGTATATTTAAGTTCTTCATTTTGACAACGCATTGCAAAAGTACATGTTTACAACTGTTAAAATTGTTTTTATTGACGAAAAGTGACCTACATTAAACAACATACCTTGCACCCCACAATACACAGAGTGTAGCAATTACTCGTATCTTCTTCACGTCATGTAACTTTCGTGTTTGTATTGGTATTCAAATCTTTTTTTGTTCGACCATACTATATAATACGCTTATTATATGTGACGTAACACTATTATAATGATATCCATTAAAGTACAGAATTCCATTATAACACTGTTATCCAACTAGCTAACGAGTAATCTCGAACACGGAACAATATATTAGCCTTGAAAGCAACAATTCGAACTGGATGATAAACGATCACTTTTTAAAATAAAGTCAATTCTCTTCATATTAATTTTAATATTAAACTAACTTCGTGTGTTTTAATGTGCGTTGTTGGACGTTAAAGCGTCAAAAGAAGCCCTGCGGCCTGCATGAATTGTAGCCAGTCATCTATCGGAAAAGACGAGAAATACTAACAGCTGATGACCGAGAGTCGTTTGCTTCATCAATCACGAGATACTTAGACATTTAATTGTCGAACGAAAACATTTGTATGCAACTTGCTTATAATGGTAATTAAGACACTCGAAAGAAAGTTATGAAACTCGCTATGCTCGTTTCATAAACATACTCGTATTTTAATGATTATTGACTCGTTGTATAATGTACTATTCTTATAACGGGCTAACATAAAGTATAAGCATGGAGGTATTGTTCATGTGCCTGTATTATTGTAAAAGAAACAAGTTACTTTTTTCAAATAGCACGTTGTAACTTAACCATGTATTACAGTCTTTACGACGAGTTAAAACATATATCATAATGGTCTCATTCGAAACAATAAGAATAACACAAGGAAAGATGTCAAGCAGTATCCAGTTTCAGTTATCTTATTCGTATGGACATTGCAGGTACACTTACTTTGGATAACTTTAAATAATTCCGGGTTGCGCGGGCAAAGAGAGTTAAGTCCACTTTCTTGTTACTGACAATTAGAGTGACTTAACACACTATACCAGCCCAACATAGCTTTAGAGATGGATAAACCTATGAGGCACACATCCATAACTACCCTACAATTTTGAATATGACTTACTGGACTTAACACAAACGTGGAGAACATTTTTATCTATAACTCTATGGACATATCTCAATTTTTTAGGATGGTGGACTTAACTCTCTTTGCCCGCGCACTCCGGAATTAAACGGAAAGGAGGGCCTTTACGGAATTTTTTCTCGTTGATTAAAAGTGACAATCCATTTGATATCATTCATGGTTGGCAGTTTGCAGTACAGAATGCTGAGTAGAAGACTTCTGTTCACTTAAAATTATCGCTTTCGAAGTACCGGTGCATAATTTCTTAATTAAAATGGTCTTAAGCTACACGTTTGAATTTCATTGTTAAATTACATGGTACTATTTTAAGAAATGATGACGTCACTTGTATCTTATACAATAATGCAGGCACAAGAACCAAACTTCATGCTCACGTTAGCCCTTTGTTGTGAAATAACTTCCAAGAAAAATATTTTTGTTCGACCGTACTTTGTTTGTGACGTAACGGAATCTTAATGACATTAATTAAAGAACAGATTTTCATTAAAACGCAGGTGTATATTTATTAGTCCGCCGGCGTGTTCTTGTGGTTAGCATCGCTGACTACAAATCCGTCGGCCCGGGTACGATCCCCGGTACCTCCTCGAATTTTTATGAGGTAGGGAGGTCTGATAGGGGTGCACTCAGCCTCGTGATTCAAACAGAGGAGCTACTTGATAGAGAAGTAGCTGCTCCGGTCATGGAAACCACCATTAACGGCCATTAACGGCCGTGTGTGTCGGCATGCTAACCACATGCCCCCAATCCTGCCTTCTGCCTATGGTAGATGACGCAGCGGTTGGTTGGTAGGTCTTGTCGCCTCAGGGATGTAGCGCCATGGAGTTAGTTAGTGTATTTATTAACAACAAACAAGGAACAATTTTGATGCCTTCACAGCAACAAACCAAACTGCGTAATAAACTACCTGTATTTAAACTAAAATCAATTCTGTTCGTATTCATTTTAATATTATGCTAAATTGAGTTCATTTCATCCTTTAAGACCAGTTCGTTTGAGGTTAAAAGAACAAGAGCAGCTTCGAGTTCCCCGAACGCAATCAGTTGCTATCTACGGGTACACCAGAACTACGAGAACTTCTTACATACAAGCGTTATAATGAAAAGTGTAATATTTTAACTTAGGGGATCTAAAAGCAGTCTTACACATTATAATGATGAGAGAGATGCGATTGTATGAATTAGTCTACGAGAAAGTATTCAAAGAAACTTAAGGCTCCCAAGTTACTATGGCATGGTATAATTAGTCTTGAGAACAAACTGTAGTTACTATGTAGTGACAGTTGTGCCGCCTGGTGCGGTTGTAACTTTAGTGTTCGGACACATGTGCCGGGTGGGTTTCGACCCCTCAGGGACCTCCCTCATTTATGTATACTGGCATATCACTTTATGCGTAACATAAAAGCTAACCATTAGCTCGAAATCAATAAAGCGCGCGCGCGGATTAACGCTTTCCAACTGCCAACTGTTGAAAATAAAAAGACCCTTTTATTTGCTGGAAGGGGAATTTATGAATTCTTTATCATTTCGAAATGTCGTTTCAGTTAAAACAACATACTTCTCTACTGTTAAAAATCCATTCCAGACTGGAAGGCAATGAGGTCAACGGCTACTTACAGTAAAAGAAAAAAAAAGTTGGACGTTAAAGATCTCAGTGGTTTTATAACTTACAATGCAAATGAAGCATGACATAAATGTTTGACAAGGGCCCTTTAGAAACAAAAGAGACCTGAGTATTACCATGAATGATTATTACTGACATCATAATCATCGTCATCGTTATCACTACCATCATCATTATTATTATAATGTCCTTATCGTGTTACACAATTACCATCTCCATCGTCGTCATCGTTATCACTCATCACTCATCACCATCATTAAAAAAATCTAATAGTCTCTGCATCGACAAGATTTATTTTACTAGAATCGATCAAATGTACAGGGTTCCCATACATGCACTTCTGGGTTTCGAACATTCGTCACTTACGTTAATGAAGCCACTTACGATTAATGAAGCTCAGAAACATAAAACTAGTATTGATAGAAAGAGAAACTGAACAAGTTTCGAAACAGAGCAATCATCAAGCCTATAGTCCATTTCCGTCCAGGTATGCTGTAGCATTTGACGATCAACTGAAGCGATGGCCCCTGAGATGCGCTTTTTCAGGTCAAGGACAGTCTGTAGAAGGGGTGGCTTGTACGCAATATCTTTAACAAACCCCACAAAAATAGTCAAGGGACGTCAGATCAGGTGAACGTGATGGCCAACGAAAAAGTGATCTATCGACATGACCACCACGGCCAATCCATTTGTTCGGTAGTCTGGTTAGAGCGACAATAGTGATGTGGATAGTTCATGAGTGTTCACTAATAGGCCATGATGATAAGCAGATAGGCGCAGTCATGCTGTACTGGGAAGACGTTCTGCTAGGGGAGTTGAAGAAGATTTTGTAGACCGGATGTGATTTAAAATAACAATGAAATATGATGGAAGTTCGTTAAGCCAATGTGTATATGTAGTATAGTAGTAGTTGACAAACCGGACTGCCCGAAGCTGAGTGATCCATCTCAGGGTCCAAGTTGGATCAGGATTTGTGTGTTGCGAAGCTGAGGAAATGTTTTAGACAGTAATTGTGTGGGAAAGACTAACGCTACGGACTGTTAGGACTTGTGTGGCTCCTTTGGGGGAGTGCACGTCCCTAGGGGCGCTACTGACCTTACTTAATTTTCAGCGATTTAAAATTAGTTATGATTGAAAAATTAGGTTATATTGGCCAATTCTGTTTTTGAGGTTATGTAAGTGGTAGTTGTAGAACACCGATGGTGACAGGAGTTAGTAAAGCCACGTACATAGGTTATGGTGGTCCGCAACTGGAGCAGCGAAGGATGTGGTGGTAAGCTGCATAGTTGCAGAAAATGTTTATTCCGTACTGTGGGAAAGAGTTGCTTAGGCTGATGTAGGAATCCAGTCGTGTCATAGCGACCGCAGGCGACTTTAGAAGAGCTCTGCCCTACTGTTTCCATTTAAAGATGATCTGAAAGAGTTATCTTAGAGGCAGCCTCATAGACAATTCTCTTGAGGATAGTGCGCATCAGTTAAGTAAGCAAGGATAGGCTATGCTGATAGATCTCCAGTAGTGCCTTTTGTAGGTGTGAGGACCACATAGGCATTCTTGAGATATTGTTAATGCTAAAGTATGATTGTTTCCCGTACTGTAGGTTGTTAGTGAGCCATTATGACCCATTTACTAAATATTAGGATGTATGGGACTTAACAGAGCGAGGGGAAAATTGGCTTTACCCAAAATCCTAAAATTATACACTAAATCATGTTAACAATACAATTGTAATTTCTTATTTATTCACCAAACCACATCCGAATACTGAAAATCTGTCTAGATATACATTATGGCAACAATACTGGAAATCTACCAAATCCACAGTGATAGACCGACACGATAAAAATGCAACCGAAAAAAGCAGAGAAAAACTGCCATAATATTTTTAAGTAAACTAGTTCAAAATAAAAATGAAGTGACGGAATTTTTCATGATATAGAACGAAGGTATACAGTATGTATAAAATGTACGTAGGTGTGTATGAGAAAAAGACATAGAAATATAGGCCTATAATTTTTATGAAAGGTCTATCGAGTTGCTTTTTTAAACTAAGAGAGTATAATGCACACTCTTTATAGGTCTAATGTATTTTAACTCAGTTTCTTGATTGACAGATGTCTAAAATTCTGTATATAATACACTGAAGAACAGAAATTTGATACCTACAATAAGCTAAATAATCACGTGATCCAGGGGTTTATAAAATGAGATCCTAGGGTGTCGGATGCAAATGGTGGAGTTCTCTCTAGCAGCGGAGATGCGATATACGAGCCTCCCCCTAGAGAGCTATCTAATTCTAGGGGTTTCGAAAGGGACTAAACAAGACAGACACGAAGAAGAAGGGGGGGTTGTAAAAACGAAGCCAGCCAGTTTAAACGCTCGCTTGCTGGCACAAAACGAAAATGTCATCGTAAATTCAATTAGTGGCAAGCCACATTGAGCAAAGGCCCATATTACCCTTCCCATGTCTCGTGCGACTCAGGCCACCCGGACTGGGGACTCACTGGACGACTAAAAACTCAAATCAACAAGTTGCTTCATTAGTCACAGAATTTTTAAGTAATTGGTTGATAATGTAGACCTATACGTCATGTTACGAATCAATATCAGAAAATATTCTGAAGAACTTCCAAATGGAATAATCTGTAAATCGGTACCGTTAACTTTGTAACATTTTGTATGATATTATAAGAAAATTATTTGTTTAGTTAATGGTGTTTTTCATCCATTTCCCCATGATGGTGGATAATTGAATTTCCTCCACCCGTAACTGTTAACGTCACCTACCTGCGTCTTTTCCTTCTTTGCAGCCCAAGTTCGTCATTATATCAACCCTCCTAACTTTTCTTATATTTGTTATTGCAGATCTGGAATATAATCATACTTTCTAGTTGAATTTCACCATTTCATTCTTACATGTGTCGTTACTTTACTTTCATTTCATAATATTGACTTATGGTTTAATTTATCCCCCAGCTAAATATGATGCCACTTGTTGCGCCTGCGCTATAGTAGATATACAGGTCACTACCATGAACAGTTGTTAGTGATTAATTATTATTAGCTATCGCCAAAAAAATAGTATGCAATACACATGAGTTAAGTGCATTGGAAATCCTGGAAATTTTTGCTGTTGTTTCAAACTCTTCCTCGTTTTTTAATGATCCACTTATTTTCTTATAAAGCTATATCGTTTGATAATAACTGCAAGAAAAATATACCTAATTTGAATATTCACTTTTTTGTCATCATTGTGTGGAATTAGTGAACATGTTAAAAAAAATACTTGCACCAAGTTATTACATGTAATTAAAAGGATTAAGTAATCCCTTCCTCCAACATCCTACATTTTTGTTCTGGGTTCATGCCTTCTATGGCATGAAATCTCGCAGCTTAAAAAACAACACTTCTGAGGTTTTAGTGAACAACAAAAAAATATATTTCTTATTGAAGAAATGCTAGCCTTAGTTTTTCTCCATAATCAACACAGATTTAAACTTAAATCTCACTGAGTTCAAGGAACTAAGAGTTTGCAAATTGATTTGATTTTAAAGAATGTATTGTTTTCTTTTTTCCTGTCTCACAATTTAGTTAATAATAAACTTACTTAATTTATTAAGTATCTAGCAGTCAACCTAGGGCCATAAACAAAGAAATTCTGACAGTTTTCAAAGATTTAAATCCCAGTACTTGCAGAGGAAAAGATAATCTTATTTTAAAAAGTCTCTTCGGTATAAAGCAAATAAAGTTTTCTCAGCGCACAATATGGCATGGTCACTAATATATAATTTATTATTTTTCACATATTTCCACTTACTATATATACCCCACTGAAACTTTGGGGAGACTAAGTAGTAGAAATAAGGAATAGAAAAGTGTAATAAATGAAAAACATTGATATTATGATATTTTACTAATGATAGGCCTATCCCCCTTATATAGGTATTCAAAATAGACCAAAATGCCTACAGAAGAACTACCCACGAACCCTTCGCTGCGTTCCTATTAATTAATGCTATTCCAAAAATCAAGAACCTTTATTACGTTGCTAACATAGGCCTAATCACATTCCGGTAGTAGGAAAATAATCTTCATTACTAAGCGATAAGTACAATACTAAAAAATCAGAATATTTCGTTTTATTAAGTGCCAGTATGGTAGTTTATGAGATTGTGTGTGGGGATGAAAAATTGCCTGTCCGTCCGTCCGTGTGTACCATAACTCAAATACACTTTTTCGGATTTTCATGAAACTTAGAAAACATATTTATAATGTCCATGGGAAGAACCATATTGATATTTAACCAAATCGGTTCACCGGTACCGGAGTAATGCCCAATTTAGTTACTATTTTAATAGATTATACTACAAAGGAGCCATAACTCAAATACGCTGTATCTGATTTCCATGAAACTTGGTATACGCATTTATGACGTCCATGAGAAGTATTCTATTGAATTTGAACCTAATCTGTTCACCGCTGTCGGAGTAAAACCCAATTTAGTGTCTATTTTAAAGGCGCAATAACTCAAATACGCTTTATCGGAGTTTTATGAAACTTCGTATACGCATTTATAATGTCCATGGGAAAACGTCTATTGATATTCGACCAAATCGGTTGGCCAGTACCGGAACAATGCCCAATGCCCAATGCCTTTTATGTTAATATATCTGTGGCTTGGTTCTAAAAGGGTCAATGTCATAAAACTTGCTTTTGAGATAATTGACTTTGAAGCCCTTACAGAAGTGACATTTTTTTCTGAGAACTTTCGACATTGGCCTTTATAAGGTTTCTGTATTGCATCTATTAATAGCAACAGACATTGGCACTTTTAGTATACCAAATGTAAAGACTAGCCGAGCTCATTAATGCATAAATCTCACTTTTGCAAGAAATTGACATTGGCCCTTTTAAAACCAAGCCACAGATATAAGAAGTCGCGATAACTCAGATATGCTTTATTGGAGAATATTATAGGAGAAAAATTCCTCCGGCACTGGGACATGAACCCAGGACCTTTGGCTATTCGCGCCAATGCTCTACCAACTGAGCTAAGCCGGAGGAATTTTTCTCCTATAATATTCTCATGTAGTATCCAACAGAGACAATAATCTGTGGCTCATGAATGCTTATATATCTATGCTTTATTGGATTTCCCTGAAACTTTGTATACCCATTTATAATGTACATGGGAAGACGTCTACTGATATTGGACCAAATCGGTAGACCGGTACCGGAGTAAAACCCAATTTAGTGTCTATTTTAAAGACGAGGTAACTCAAATATGCTTTACCGGATTTTTATGAAACTTGGTATACACATTTATTATGTCCATGGGAAGACGTCTATTGATATTGGATAAAATCGGTTGACCTATTTCGGAGTAATGCTCAATTTAGTGCCTATTTTATGGTAATATAAGTATTCGAAAGAGTTTATGAAATGCAAATCAGTTATCATCACAACATATCCCATTGTTTCACTGTGATCCTATAAGGCTTTGGAAATTAAAATACAGTTAGCTATGATAAATAACACTATTGCTTTACATGCGCTTATCCACCTATACCGTTAAACTGAGCCAGGTGGCCGAGATGGTAACGTCTTGGCCTCACATTCTGGAGTTCCACGGTTCAAATCCCGAAACCGGTCAATTTGACTTTTTTTTGTATTCTGCATATCATAATTGCAATCATAACTGATTAGAAAAAACATACTGGCACTTTGTTACATCAGTTTACCTGATTTTATTTTCATACCATTAGTAATACTAGAATAATCTGGTAAGATACTTTTGTTTTTTATGTGTTGAAGTTTAATAAATCTGTATAGGCTAATTCTGAATATTTGAATCTAATGTAAAACCCTATGGGTGGAATAAAACTCTATATAGAGCTTTTCATTTCATATAGAAAACACAACTTCAATTTATTGTAGATAGTTTTGATTTCTAAGTGGGAACTGTGAATCAATACAAATGGACAACTAACTCGCAAAATATCGATACATGCCGCTGTATAAAATTCAATTCAAACAATGGTATTTATTCGTTCACAACGTTATAGTACACTGAAGTACATGCATCATGCAAAATCCGAAAAGTTTCACATTTACACGTTCACCCTGTAGTGTTGCAAGTGTCGCGAATTCTCGTGAGCCGTGCGCAACCACATGAATGCCAAAGCGAAACCTTACAAACGTTTCATAAACTGCTAAGTCCATAGAGTTATATATGTTTCTGGCTAAATGAACACAGGTATTAATTTGCTTTACTGCACTCTTCCTTAGCTAAAACATCAAAAGGTTTCATCGAAAGCATCTAGCATAAAAGAAGAAAAGTTTAGTATATACGTAAGTGTGTGTAGGCTATGTGTTGGTATCTGTATATGGATATGTAACAGACAGAAGCGGATAGAGAAAACTGGAAATCGTGACACTGGAATGGAAGGTGTATGTGTTTGTGTTGCTAGGTGTGAGAATAGGAATGCCTTTTTAAAAGTCTTTTCTAACCTGTCCATACATACACAATAATTAACCCTTACCAAAGATCATAATAAAGTACTGAAAGTTTTGTTTTTACAAATTTATTTCTATTCATTTATTTATTAATTATATAAGTTCTTTATTTCTATAAATTATTTATTTATTTATTGTTATCAAATTTATCAGGCATTACAAAATCTTTCATACGCCTGTGTTCTATCTTTGAAATCCCCCAGATGAGCAAAGCTAGTGTTTAGGGGCTCCAAGTATCATACCTACTTGAAAGTTTCTTTGCCTAGCTTATATACTCACCAGGGAACTAGACACGAATACGGGTAAAGAAAGTAAGATATCAGTAGTTGGCAACGGTAATTATTGAAAAAATGTGAGTTTGATTGACTGTATAGATTAGTGTGGTCCACCTGGCGGCCCGCGGGCCTTATCTGCCCCGGTACTTTTAACTTTTAGGTTTTTTTGTGTGTGTAATCGACAAACACACTATCGTCGACATTGTTCACCGTAATGTTTTTCAAGGTTTTATGATTTTTATTAACTTTAACCTAGATTTTTGTTTCTTTTGAACAACCCTATGGAGGCATCTCTGATCGACGATCCAGATATGCAAATGGAGTTCTGTGACCTATGGGATTACAATTTTCATATATCAATGAGAAATTGCCAGGTAATTGAGTTTTGGAAACTAGTTAGTAAGAAGAACATAATCTGAGTGTTCAGAAACAGGGTGCATAGGAAAATATTTGGGACCAAGAGAGATGAAAATGGGGACTGGAGAAAACTGCATATCGACGAGCTTCATGACCTGTACTCTTCACCAAATATAGTAAGGGTAATTAAGTCACGAGGATGAAATGGGCTGGAAATGTTGCGCGCAAGGGGGAGGAAAGATATATCTCAAAAGTGGAGAATGGGAGACCCGAAGGGAAAAGACCGCCTGGAAGGCCTAGACGTAGGTGGGAGGACAATATTAAGTCGGATGGACTTAGCACAGAATAAGGTTGAATGGCGGGCTCAGGTAAGCGTGGCAATGAAACTTCGGGTTCCATAAAATAGATAATATTCCTTTAGCTTGCTGAGGAACTGTCTATTGCCATTGAGTAAGTAAGTTAATAAGAAGCAGTATACCTTTGTGCTTTGAAAATATAGTTCATGTATGTGTGTGAGTATGCATTTTGTACCATGAAATCCTTCAAAACTAAGCAGGAAAAAGTTGTCACAAGATTACTGAAGTCGTCTCTGCGGCTTCTCATTACTGAAATGGAAGTACCGTGGATATTGAATCGGTAATAAACCAGCACGTAGGTCAGTTTTCTAATTAAGTCTATGTGATTGTTATCTTGGTATTATTTGAGTTTGTAAAATAGGCCTCTAGGACTAACTAGTTTCATGTATCATATTTTTTACCATTTTCGCTTAGGTTATAATTTATTAAGTGCCAGTATGGTACTTTATGAGATTGTGTGGGGGACGAAAAAATGTCTGTCCGTCTGTCTGTCTGTCTGTCTGTCCGTCCGTCTGTCCGTGTGTCTGTACGCACCATAACTCAAGTACGCTCTTTCGGATTTTCATGAAACTTGGTATAAACATTCATAATGTCGATGGGAAGAACCCTATTGATATTGAACCAAATCGGTTCACCGGTACCGGAGTAATGCCCAATTTAGTGCCTATTTTAATAGATTATGGCGCCTTTCTCATAGAAAGGCGCCATCACTCAAATACGCTGTAACGGATTTCCATGAAACTTGGTATACCCATTTATGACGTCCATGAGAAGTGCCCTATTGAATTTGAACCTAATCTGTTGACCGGTACCGGAGTAAAACCCAATTTAGTGTATATTTTAAAGACGCGGTAACTCAAATACGCTTTACCGGATTTTTATGAAACTTGGTATACACATTTGCAATGTCCGTGGGAAGACGTCTATTCATAATGGATAAAATCGGTTGATCTGTTTCGGAGTAATGCTCAATTTAGTGCCTATTTTATGGAAATATACGTATTCGAAAGAATTTATGAAAATCAGTAATCTTGACAACATAGCCTATTGTTTTACTGTGATCTTATAAGGCCTTGGAAATTAAAATACAGGTAGCTATGACAAAAACACTATTGTTTTACATGCGCTTATCCAACTAGACCGTTAAAATGACCCAGGTGGCCGAGATGGTAGACCTTTCTTCTTCCGTAAGCCCTGCTTAATGAATAAATCTGGAGCTTAACTTGGAAATCAATTTAAAAAAAAAACATATTCTGTATATCATAATTGCAGTCATAACTGATTAAACAAAAACATACTGGCACTTTTTTACATCAGTTTACCTGATTTTATTTTTTAATTCAAATATATTAATCCGGCCCGTCGCCCTTCACCCGTTTTCTCCTACGTTGATGTGTGAACCTCCTTCACAAAATATTCATCTAGTGAGGCTTAGTTCAATACAATTACTCTGAAAGTAAATCACTAATGTGAGTTTCCATTTCAGTACCGGCAATGTATTCCTTCGTTCTTTTATGCAAATCCTGTATTCTATGCTGCTCTTTGTGTTTCCATCTTATTCATTCGTTTTCTCCTTTTTTTCTTTCTTTCGTTCTATCCTTTCTCCCATCCTCTAATATGAGTCAGGATGTAATCCACACACATAGCAAACTTTTGCTATAAGCGGAATGTGGGGGAGGGAGAAGATACAAATGTGCAGTTTGACTCTGCGTGACCCACAGAGCAAGCAAATTTAATTGCTTCACGGGTTCCTGACCAGCATCTGCACAGTTCCTGCTGTCCCTGGTCACCGTTGCCGGACCCACCTCTGTCTTGTCATCAGGTCTTGCTGTACACAACCTCTTTTGGCTCACTAAATTTCACTAGACTCTCGTTCAAATGTAACGATAAGGATAAAAAAAATTCCATATCCAGATATTAATCGAGATCTTGATAACAATTGATTGTATCGTGATAAAATGAAAAAAAAAATCCTTGATCAAGTTAACTAAAGGAAATACGTTTCATAAATGTATTTAGATAATAGCAGATTGTTACACTCATCACTGTCAGTCCTGGCAATGATATTGCTGTGATAACTGAACATTATACAACTTAAGCTTATGCCATTAAGTTTCTGCATAATATGACTTCGTATCTAACATCCCTTAAGATATAAATCTTTGATCCTCGTTGCCTATATTAAGTCCCTGTTTCAGTTATTGAGGAAAGAATCTGTGACGAACGGACATCCATAAGTAGCTAAATATATAGGTAATTAATGAAATAAATAAGGAAGAAACACTGAAGGAATAGAAGACAGGCTGATAAGTAGATGAAGAATATGAAAAAAGAAAATGCGAACTAGGACACTATTTTATATTAACTACAGTGCTATACATTTAATTAAAGTTAGTAAAATGAAATTGTGGTTGAAATCCTGTATACCATCATCAGAGTTATAAAACTGGAGATCAGGAAGCCACCGTCACCACATATGGACATGACAGATGACAGGCATTCGGAAATGTTGCATCTGTATTAGAGGGTACGCTAAATTGTATTATTATTCCACTATTACCACTGTCCATATAGTTTAAAACCTGCAGAACAATTATATCCTACTATATAACAAGATAATACCTTACAGAATGTGTGACAGAGAGGAAAGAACGTTGTACATAAGTGAAATGACTATCGACTAAAGTAATCGACAAGACAATAGCCTCAACAGATTGAATCGACATAAAAAATACACATGTAGGCCTTTTTACTAACTTTTAAAATAAACTCTGAGGCAACTGCAACTGCCGGAGTCTTCCAATGCATCGTGTAGGGGTCAGATGACGACAAATTATCATCTCTTGATTAACACCAGATTTTTTGAAGGGGTGGGAAAATTTATGTTCAGGTGTGACAGCTTAGGATGGAACTGACCGGGGGCGGGGGGTGAGTTAAAGGATGTAAGGGGGTGATATTTCATTTTAGCTACACGGATACAGCTGTAAATAGGGTGGTGTGTTAATACTCGTATCTCTGCTTTAAAGATAATTTTGTTTGTGTGTTTTCGGGTTTTGTTAATCCATCGGTTGGGTTTATTGGTGTGTTCGAAAGTTTTGTGTGTTTGTTTGAATTGTATGTTTATATTTTGTCTTGTTGGTGTGTGAGTTTGCTTGTGTGTGTGTTTTAATTGTATGTTTATGTGGTTGGTTTTGCTTGTGCACACCTATTGCACGGACAGCCTAATGACTCATGGAACGAATAATGTAATTTTTTTTTGCAACAATAATAGTAGTTCATCCATTCATTCAAGTTTTACAAAATTTTACATAGGTTTTATTTATTTTTATACAGATACTACTGTATTTTTAATAAATGATTAGACCTAGATAATATTAAGAATCATACTGATGTGTCATGTACTTTTGAGGAGAATTTTTTCCAAAATCCTTCCCCTTTCTAAGCTTAATATATAGAACATGGAACAATATACTAAGTTACATATTAAATGAAGAATAAATAACGCAATGCATTTAGATGGAAACAATGATTTTTTTTCCATAGGTCATGTTTTATTTATTGAGAAACCATACGAAGTCCTTAGTCGGGATGATCAGTCCCGGGATTTGAACCTGACACTTCCCCAATGTGAGACGTAGAAATTATACCCTAGGAAAGGTCATTTCATATAATAATCCAAAACGGCAATATAGGATTATAATTTTCTTTTAAGTTCATTCATACACGTTTTAACTGAGAAGTGATATCAAATGTGTTAGGTTTACGAGTAGCCCATGTAGCTACCGATGTGCATCCGTTTTTTTATTGTTGATTGTGATGGTTACTGTTAATTTCAACCGACGTTCAATTTGATGATTATGATATAGGATATCATATTAATTTTATAATTATTATTACATATTAATTATTTATTTGGGATTTCATTATTACAAAAAATTACAAAATTATCAAACATTACAAAATCTTTCATACGTAATTTATTTGAAAGCCCCCAGAAAACTCGTGAGAGAACAGCGAAATTTACAAATACATATAGGCTATAAATAGTTGTCAATTTTTATGACACTATATTATAAAATCAAGATTCTCAGCAATAAGAGTAGGCATATTATAAAGTTTCAAACCATAATTTCGACCATGTAATTGCCCAGTAATAGTTCTGCATTTTGTTTCTGCAAAATGTAAATACGGTGTTTCTTCTTGTATTTTGTCAATGTTTGAAGGAAATAAATTTCTATTGGATTTTATGATGGTAAGATAATAATCAGAGTACAACAATTTTGAAGGCTTCTTCAAACAAATTTTATAAAGTCAATCTACTACTGCTAAGTAATTATCCAATTCGGCAAATTTTTAGTAGTAATAGTAGTAGTACGTAAGTAAATTATTTGCAATGACTATTTAATTCATACGCTGTATGTTTGATATTGACCAATAACGTGTTGCAATTCCTCGGATATAGACCAATCAAGAGAGTTTACCTTATAATATCCTTCCTCGGATGCAAGGATTCATTTTTATCTGATAAAACGTCAGCTTATCTCTGGAAACATAAGGCATAAACGCTACCAATGAACAGAAAGAAAACATTATTTTATACTACATAACTTGTTTGGAAAATGTCCATTGATTAAAAATACAATTTCGATTCGGTGCAAGCTAGTTCTTGTGCTTTTATAGCGTTCTGGTGTAAGCAACTACCACGACGCCCTCCGTCTTATGATGCGCACGATTGGCAGCATTGGGAACTCGGATCGATTCATCGAAGCGATTCATGGGCCATTCATTCATTTAGTATGCCGTGATCTTGCGGCTGACAGAATATTGCCAACAAAGTAAGAAAATAATTATTAGTTACAAAATCCGTTACATTTTATTCATGGAATAGTCTTAATAAATCCTACTCGAGATTATTAGTTTCATCAGATAAATATGCTCGAACTTCGTTCTCGCAAGTATATCGATAAATTTGTAATCTCTCATGGGATTACTTATGATAAAATTATACAAGTTATAAGATACAATTTAACAACAAAGTATGCACAAACTTTAAAAATAATACGTAGCATACATATATACATAATATATTACACACATACATATGTAAAATGTACAACTTACAACTTAGGTAACCATGAAAATTGTCAAATAAAACAAATTTTCAAATAAAACAAGTTAAAATTGGCTAGCCTTGGGATCTGAGACGTTACCGTCTCGGCCACCTAAACCGGTGGATAGGCTATACGGTACAAAACCATCACCAACCGATCACCTCCTTAAATTAGTTTTCTTTAGCTCACTTAGGTTTAACTTCTCATTATAAATTGCTACCGAATTCTTTTTAGTCTGTCTTATCTTGCGACAAACACTGTATAAGGCTAAGAGTTGCCGTACAAAACTTACAGAATGTGATATCCTAGCTAAAGTTGGTGACACTTTTCTGGATGCTACACGAAACCAGAAGCCCGGGAGGTAATTACTAATGAAGGAGAATTTGTCTTCAAGTTGAAGTATTAAAAGTCAGATCATACTCGCTGGATAATCCCCAGGTTTTTGTTCACGTGGAATATAAAGTAGGCCTGAGCATATGATTGCTGTTATTTGGATGGGGGGGGGGATAGGCTGCGTAAAGTAATATAACTTTTCTGGTCCTAATTTCAGTAGATGATTTCCCGCGAGATCGTAGCTTCAGGCTTATCATCATATCAAATCACAACGTGATCTGGTATGGGAAATTTTGGTCCCTTTCTCCTAAACACTAGCCGAAGGAATTCTCAGAAATAAAAATGTTACTACATAATTATAAATTGACCCATTAAATTCTCATTAAGTTAAGTATAGCAGTACGAAGGGTATGAGTGACTTTGATACTAACCATTTTGGGGTGACAAAAATAACTTATTTGGACAGCCAGCAAATAGACTTCGGATATGAATTCATGTCATATGAATTATTTCTGAACTCTGAAATATACAGAGTGTTAATGAATTATTGAATAATACCGAAATATTTTACCTGTGTATAGAGGGGATATAGACAAGCAACTTTTAATAGGAGATTTTTGCTCTATGACGTAAAATGTGTATGCTACGGGGCATTAAAGACATTACAATTTCGTGCTAATAAGTCAATAATGAAGCGAATTAAGGTTAACATTTTCATTAAATTGATTTCACGCCTTCTTAGTGATCGATAAAAACCTGATTCTTAATCATTTATCAACAGCTGTATCAATTTAGAGTTTTCATAATCTGCAAAATTTACAGACTGATCACATGATTCACAGCCACTGCATTAGTTTCTTAATTCCTTACTCCAGTGTTAACAACGAAGTTCTTTGTTTTGGATTTTTTCAATTGTTAGAAGTCAGTGGCGGCCATGCACCAGGAGATTTTATGCTATAACAGAAAAAACTGAATCCATCGACCAAAAATCTCCTAATAAAACTTGCTTGTCTACATCTCCTCTATACACAGGTAATGTATTTCGGTGCTATTTATTAACACCGCGTATAAACTGCAGTCGTATTATTATAAAGTTTGTGCTGAACTGGTGAGCCCAGAATGAAAATAAACAGCAGTCTGGAAAAAATATTCTTCTCTTAACTTTTAATTCTAACGACATAATTTTCTAAATATTTATCTTTGTACTAAAATACTCAGTTCCATCTTCATAAACAAATTAAACCTTATTCATGGTGATTTTTCGGAATGTACGAGGCCTGATTTTTCTTTAAATGTGGCAACACGGCTATAAAATTCTCACTGAAATAGAGGAAGTTTAGGACAACTTCGGCGATATTGGTTGGACTTCCAGCATACCTCAGAGCATATCACAACGTCACAACATCCCTCAACATTAATAACAACTGAATGAGCGGTCTTCACTTCCACCATCTAAAATAGTGCTCTGAGATTTCGCACAGAGGTGATAGTGGCCAATACACAAACTGCTAATGAGAATAATTGACTTATTAAAGCTTCTAACGTGTCCATTGTCATAATCAGCTACGGAGTAGATATTGCTAATTTAAACTTTAACTAATTACTTTTGAGGCATACGTATGGAAAGGTAAAAGTGTCATAATTTCCTGTGTTTCAGTGAGATTGTACAGATGTGTTGCCACTATTATTATGTCAACACTCATAAAATGAGATGATCAAGATATAAAATTCAATTTTAATAAAATCTATCATTTTTTTAACTATGCTGTTCCACCGACAGGCAGATCAGAAACATACACATAATCGCTCATAAGACAGACGCACAGAGACCTGTCTTAGAAAATACAATATTGAATTAATGGGTCCTCAAAACAACACAAAAACTGTGCAAAATATGTTGCACAAACTTTCTCACATTATATGTGTTAATATTGTAATTATTCAGGTTTTTAGATTGACGGGGCTAACTGGTACGCACCGTCCACAAATATATAACCTTTAACTAGATTTCTGCGAACTAGGAAACCATAAAAAAATCCAAGTAAAATCGATCGGCCACAAGATTCGAGATTTGAACCCAGAACTTCTTGCTCTGATTGGATTTTGTGAGCTCATTACTACAGCAAGTAGTTTTCTTATTTCTATGGGAAACAACAGAATATCATTCATATTTTAATCTATATTAATAAAAAAGAGTTTCCAAAATGTATGTTGCCGCATCACTTGAGAACGGCTCGACCGATTTAGCTGATTTTTTTTTCTGTTGCATTCGTAATTGTCAGGAGAAGGTTTGTGTGAAAGAAAATTTTTGGAAAATCCACGGGAAAAGTCGGAAATGTGAAATGAGGCACAGTTAGAAAGTTCTGCTGTCAATCGTTTACATAATAAAAGAAAATGAAGTGTGACATATTCACAGTTTGAGAGTTCCGCTTTCACATGTTTTCATAACGAAACAAACAACAACAAAAAAGAAGTGTGAGTCTTGCAATCAATCCGGATCAAAAGTGTGTATGTATGTATGTGGGGATGTATGTTCCCTATACAAATCTACATTTCTTGACCAGTTTGCACGAAATTTTGCACACATACCCAGTTAATCTCGGGAAGTAACGCGGTGAACACTAAAATTCAAACAAACCACTCCTTCCCTTGAAAATTTAGATAATTTCTGAAAATATTATACTGAAAAATGAAATGCAATTCAGTTATCATGACAACAATGTATTGTTTACAGTGTTCACATAGGGCTTTGGGAACTACTTAATACTGGGCTTTATTAAATTCTGATGCTATCGATGTAATTAATACATTTGTGAAAATAATTCTTGAAGAATGAAATCCAAGAAAATAAAGCACAATGTGAAGCAGTCACATAACTTTGTCTACCCTCGACATGGAAAATATCATTTTCTCAATTCACATTTTGATGCAGAATAATCGGTCGTATTGCAAGGACAGCTTAAGCGTGTGCCAGTGAGTATGGTATATCAGAAGTCGGTAAAAAATATCCTATCCACTGATACGTCACTCATAGCTGTAGGATGTTTATCATAGGCCCTAAACATCTACAAGAAGACAAAATAGGGAGGAACATTTTCAGTCCCATGCCCGCAATATATTATGTCCCAGGTTTTGGGGGAGGAAAGTATGAAAGTGATATATATATATTTTTTTTTAATTTAATATCCGAAACGGTTGAATGGTAACATGAGAGTGAGAAATAAAAAATTCCATAAAGACAATACAATCTTATGTAATCGGATTTTATGTTTCTTCTTATTTCAACCCCTCCCAGGCATGGTGTGTAGAAGCTACGGAATGCAACATTCGACATCCTCTGTGAGTCATACAAAGCTATAACTAGCGTTTTCTGAGGGAAAAGTTTGAGTGTGATAAGTCGTTCTCCCTCATTTAAAGTTCTACGTACATATTATGCAAGGCCCTAGAGTTTGAAAATCGAAAGGCCTTCATCAAGTTAATTCCAAATTATAAAACAAAAACCCGGGCGAGGCCGGGCCTTTTAAGCTAGTACGTAATATTAATGTATGTTCTGACATTCTACAATTAAGTCAACTTATTTCGGGTTTATCTTGATACCTATTAATTTTATAAAGGAATGTGTATTAAAAAATGTTTATTTTAAATTTCTTTACAACTTTGATGTGCCAAGTTTCCATGTATTGTACTGGAGATAGTCTATATTACTTATGTAATCGTTAGCTCGATTTTTTAAAAATCTAAATTTTGAAAAACGTTTTTATGAAAAGTCTTCTTAATTTTTCAGTTACAGAAACCAAATTCTGGGCGGTTCGATAAAATTTCAAAAAGTTCTTAAATAAAATATAGAGGTAAATACAACGAACCTTTTACCCACTACGTTTGTCCACAGACAACGGACAGAGAAACGAACAGAGAGATGGACAGACAGACGTCATTCCAATAACACTTTTTTCGGTTTCTAGACATCGTGAAACATGTTTTCCATCTCGACATCGATGGACATCGACATCGATGTTTTTGTAACTATCACAATACTCTAGATCACGGGTGCGCAACTGGTGCACATTGTGCCACTGTGCGGTGGGGTAATTTCTCCCACTACAGTTGACGTCAGAAAAGCAGTTTCGACGTGACACTGAACATGAAGAGCAGGTTTCATACGTCACAGCATGAGTGGGGTACTAAAACGTTTCCCCTCAGTTGCTCAGGTATGCTCTAGATCAGTGATTCCCAAAGTGGGGTCCGGGATGGTGTTTCAGGGGGTCCGCAGGCGGTTTAAGAAGAAATAGGATATCCCATAATTTTCTCAAATTACATATCTTCTAAAGCAGCTTCACTGTTCACATTAAGGAGTAAACTCTGTTTGTTACCATTGATAAGTTAGTGTTATTTTGTCTATTGAATTTAATACATTTGAATTAAAGTATTTATTTACTTTTTTTTCCAAACCAAGAGGGGGTCTGCCAAATTTTAATTTTTTTCAAGGGGGCCGCGGACTGAAAAGTTTGGGAACCACTGCTCTAGATTATATCTAGTAAAGTTGCAAAGAAGTTTCCACCCGATATATTTAATATGAACAGACTCCATTTAAAAGAACTAACTCTGGCTGGCTGACCACGAAGGCATTTCATAACATACCTGTAAATGAATTGTTTAACTGTGATCTAATTGTCTTTATTTTATAATTGTTGTCTTATATCTTATGACAATATCTAGGTCTATACACTCTATGTAATTAAATTTAAATTAAATTAAAATATGTACCCTATAGGCCTATGTGAGAATTAAAAACTAAATTTCCAGGGTTGAACGCAATACTTTATACCGATCTAATGCAGAGAATGAAAAATATAAAAAAAATGCACACATTTTAAACACAGCACTGTATACACAGTGAAAAGCGTACAGCTTCTGAATATCAGCTGAAAATTAAAAAAGAGAAATCTGACATTTGAGAATTAGTAATCATGCAAAGCGTTGTAGTTTGTAAAGTTTCATGTTTGTGTTCTCAACTCTTCTATTTGCATTATGAAGGATATTCTTGGTACGGAATATCTGTGAATAAGTAGGAAAACTTTTCCTCCTGTTGCTAGTTTTGCATTCCTTATTTCAGCAGTTTCGTTATGAGCTATTTCTATACAGCTGCTTGTCCTGCAGCTTTCATATAGAGTTCATCTTTAAAAGTTTGACTTTACTACATGAAAGGAAGTGTATAATTCAGCAAAATTCAAAATTGAGCCATAACTGAAAACTTCCACATAAATAATTTTTTGTTAAACAACATACTTTTAATGAAGCTCTAGACCATTTTCAAGAACTTCACATCCTTCGTTAAGACTATATAGAGAAACGAAGGGGATATTTTACTTGGATTCAGGAGGTAGTCTTAACCTGTCGGCTCTATTAAAATTTTTAGTGTACATAGGCCTACATTCCTGCTAAGTCACGTTTAACAATACGTATCTGTCTTCATACACTCATGTGATTCTCTCTCTAGCTTAAGGATAGACAATACAATCCCCTAGTTTCAAATTCCCGTGTGTTTGTCTGTCTGTGTGGATGTCTGTGAACAGGCTAGCTCCAAAACGGAAAATCGTATTTCGTAAACAAAATTTCGTATTTGGATCAGGTACCTTCTAAAGATTTGAGCCGAAGATTGGCGACAAGTTTCTCTTATTTTTAAGGGGACTTTACATGAAGAAATTTTCGTTTTTCGCGATTTTCTCGAAAACAGCTCTAAGATTTTCTTTAAATTTTGCACATGGGTTGCTTATACTAAGAACTGAAACTTTTATATGAAACATTTTTTCGAACAAATTCTCTGAAGGATAGTTATAAGCCACCCACTGTGTATACGCGCTCTTTGCAATACGGCCTCTTGTACGGAAACAAAATTTAGTATTTGGGTTAGATACTTTCTGAGTCTGTGACACGAAGATTGGCGACAACTTTCCTATATATATAAAGAGACTTAATATGAAGGATTTTTTTTTTTTTTTTGCTATTTTCTCAAAAACGGCTCTAACGATTTCCTTTAAATTTTGTACATGGAGTCGCTTGTTTTTTCTTCTTCTTTTTTTGTTTGTCCATAGCCTGCGTTTTTAGACGCAACGTTCAAAGAAGGGGTATAAGGTATTTATAGCATAATTAGCGTAATATTGTGTCTTGCGATTCTGATATGTGAATACGGCAGAGGAAGTTACGTTACTTTCACATCAGATTTTTTCTAACGTTATTCTGTTCAATATTATTCACGTTCTGTTCTGCATAAGTTCGAAGTCTACTAAAGGGGAAATAATGTCAAGTGATGGCCGAGTATATAATACACAATACTGTATTCAGTTAACCCAGTCATATTGCCCATGCCCAGTTAATCAAATTTACTTGGTAACATTTATATATGATTTACTGTTTCATTTCTTCTGCAACTAAAATCACTATGGTTATAGTCATTAATGCTAAGCATATAAGGGCTTACATAAACCTTTATGGTTTGACTTCATTGGTTATGTTAATTTTATATGCATTTTGCTATTGACTTTTATTTTCGTAATGTTAATTTTATATAAATTTTTTATTTCATATTCCTGGAAAAACGTTGAAGATACCTGTAAAACTGACCATATTAACCATAATAAGATTTTAAAATAGCAATTACAATTTTACAAATCTTTAACTTTATCGCACATTTTCTCAAAACAGTAATTGTTTAAATCATAAAGTTCACTATTTAAAGATAATTTCTTGAAATTTTGCCTGGCCTCTTTTTATGATCGCGAGAGCTTTATTGCACCTATCTTTTAGATAAATAACTTTATTAAATCATTAAAAAATTACTTTTTCAATGAAACATATAATAATCGCATCTACAGTATAAGTATTTTAACAATGACTGGAAAAATTATTTTGATAGGCCTATAGCTTGTTAGTGTAACAGTGAGATTTATTAATAAAATGTAATTTTAAAATCTATTATTATGTAAGTACATAATTGCATTACAGTACAATATTATAGCATAATATAATATAATATGTTACAATGTAAAACTTACAAATTTTTAACACACATCAAACGGAAAATGTTGAAAATTTGAGTAAGCCCGAATAAAGCATTATAATATTTTTTCTTTTATATTGAAGAACGGGTTTTTAAAATATGCTTAGTACTATTAAATGTTATTTAAACCTTAACTCTCAATTTACAGCTTCCAGAACCGGAGGAATACAATAAATGTATAAATATATTTTTAATGGTAGAAGGTGTATGTGATCGATGTAGTGTTCAAATTTATTCACTTGCGACTACAGTAGTTAGCATTAAGGTATGATTACTAACTTATTTGTTAGCTCTTATATTAGCCATGTTCTGAGTCACTTAACTTAAAAGCGAATAGTTATGAGTGTTTCATAACTAGAAATGGATTTAAAAAAGGCTATCAAAACCTATATTAGAATATTAGATCTGAAATATTTTAATATGCTGCATAGTGTGTTGTCACCCCTTTAATGTAAATGGTTTAGCCCTACAAGCTTAGAAACGATGGGGACCTTTAATGAGCTGAACACGTTTTATTTATTAATGAAAAGCGAAGGGTCAAATCGTTTTCCTTGCCACTGACTCAGAAGTTTCAGCCTATTTCATTCATATGGGAGTCAAAATCAAGGCATAAAAGTGATACTAACCGTCTATGATCTTTGTTTTATGTGACTACTTTGTTTCGAAAACGCAATGGGAATGATTAGACTATGTAGAAAGAAAGTTGTGTTTTCTTCACTTTTGATCAAGGGAAACCTGCAACTTCCATTTTTACTTCTTTAATAAAGATAGAGATAACACAGGCTCATGACGGATACTTATGAACCCATAATTTTGTCACTTACTCTACAAATGGTCTTGATAAGCTTCATGTGTATCAGCAAGTAAGCATTTTCTGATTTTAAAGGAAAGAAGAATAATATGCATTAATGGTGTGGCATACTCCTTGTAATACAAAGTCCTTATCTTGGTCCTATTGGTGTAAGCCTAAATTTGCGTCACAGCAAATATCGCATAAAGGCAGAGAAATGAGCTTTTTTTTTCTTTCTTGTTTTTCCTTTTTTCCTTCTTTTTCTGTCCTTTCCTTGTTTTCAATGTTTTTCTTTTATGACACACAAACACCCATGCCCGAGGCAGGACTCGAACCCACAGCCTCCTTACCCACGGCTCCAAGGCAGCCTTAGCTACCGCGGCTAAGGAGACCGGCTCTTAAAAGAACAATGCTTTATCTTAAAATATGAAGATACTTCTTCACGTATTAAATTTATTATCTAACCAAACCAGCTACTTTATTAAAATTGTCTTACTTGATTTCGAACGTAGACAACAGATTTATATGCACTAATAAAGATTTCAAATATTCATAAATCAATATTCTTAACAATCAAATAAATATGCATTTAAAACCACAAAATATGCAATTAAAGTAAGAATAATAAAGCATTACAATGTTAATTATTAGCTAGGGCTACTCACATAAATTAGTTATTTCCATTTCAGTCCTGGTTGTAGTTGGCTTTACAGTATACGACTATGAATTTTTCAAGATTTTCTGGATTAAATTTTTTTGCTTGTTTCTGAGGGTAAGTTTGTATGCGGAGAATGACCGTTAAAAATCTGCAAATGTTACTGGACAGTACTTAAATTCGCACGCAATAGCAGGAGGTATTTCTTTCACAAAGATCAAGAAAAATTTCATTTTTATGTTCGGAAGGTTTTGCATATTGTTAAGTAAACTCTGTTTAGAAGAACTCGCGCGGTTACCTGCTGCTAAGTGTGCACCAGCTTTTGATTGTTGAGTTAAGTGATTTTTTTAAAACGGAATATCCTTACCGCATGTCTGGCAAACCACTTTTACCGTCTGTTGTATAGCCCTACTCAAAACTTCCACTACTCCATGTCTCAAAATCACTTTAAGACGAGCTGAATTTAGGCATAATAAAAAAAAATTGTCTCTTCACAACAAAACTAAATTACATTTATTGAGAGAACACACGATGCCTGCATAGACTGGCTACTGCATGTTAACATTGATGCTTTATCTTTTTTTGTTTTTTACTTCCTCTGCCCGTACCATAGGTACTATAGGTAGAGGAAGTATTGTTTTCGACCCCAAAATTCGAAGTTGAGTTTTTAGCATATATACACGTTTCAAGGCCCCCTGAATCCAAAAATACTATTTTTGGAAACATGTCTGTGTTTGTGTGTGTGTCTGTCTGTCTGTCTGTGTGGAAGTTTGTGAACAGGCTAGCTCTGAAACGGAGAATCGTATGAAAACAAAATTTCGTATTTGGGTCAGGTACATTTTGAAGATGTGATTCAAAGATTGGCGACAAATTTCCCTTATTTTCAAGGGGACTTTACATGAAGAAATTTACGTTTTTCGCGATTTTCTCGAAAACGGCTCTAACGATTTTCTTTAAATGTTGTACATGGATTGCTTGTACCAAGAGCTAAAACTTTTATTTGAAACATTTTTTCGAACAAATTCTCTGAAGGGTAGTTATAAGCAACCCACTGTGAATACGTGCTTTTTGCAATACGGCTTCTTGTAAATCGTACGAAAACAAAATTTTGTATTTGTGTTAGGTACTTTCTGAGGCTGTGAAGATTGGCGACAACCTTCTCTTATATTTAAGGGGACTTTACATGAAGAATATTTTGTTTTTTGCTATTTTCTCATAACCTGCTCTAACAATTTCCTTTAAATTTTGTACATGGATTGCTTATACCATTTCAAAAACATTCTCTGAAGGCTGGTTGTAACCTACAACTTGCCTGGTGAACAATTCAATACGCGGACATTTAAGGCATCCCTATAATATAAAGCCACATGGCTGACTCACTCACTCACTCACTGACATTAATGTTTGCCCGCTTCCAGATGAGATAGAAACTTGAAATTTGGTACACGTATAGCTTTTAGGCTGTAAACCACAGGAAAATTCCAAAAGTTTGTTTTTTTAATTTTTAGCCCTAAAAACCCCCCGAGAAAGGGTTCGGCTCGGCACACCGATATTAATGTTTGCCCATTTCCAGATGAGCTAGAAACTTGAAATTTGGTACACAAATAGCTTTTAGGCTGCAAACCACAGGAAAATTCCAAAATGTGAATTTTTTAAATTTTTAGCCCTAAAAACCCCCCGAAAACTGGCTCGGCTCGGCTCACCGACAAAAATGTTTGCCCACTTCCAGATGAGCTAGAAACTTGAAATATTGTACAGATATATCTTATACGCTGCAAACCACAGGGAAATTTTATTTTTTCAATTGTTAGCTCTAAAAACCCTCCGAAAAAGGGCTCGGCTCGGCTCACCGACATTAATGTTTGCCCACTTCCAGATGACCTAGAAACTTGAAATTTGGTACACATATAGCTTTTAGGCTGTAAACCACAGGAAAATTCCAAAAAGTTTAATTTTTTTAATTTTTAGCCCTAAACACTCCCGAAAAAGGGCTCGGTTCGGCATAATGTTTGTCCACTTCCAGATAAGCTAGAAACTTGAAATTTGGTACACATATAGCTTTTAGGCTGTAAACCACAGGAAACTTCCAAAAAGTTTATTTTTTCCAATTTTTAGCCCTAAAAACTTCCGAAAAAGGGCTCAGCTCCGCTCACCGACATTAATGTTTGCCCACTTCCAGATGAGCTAGAAACTTGAAATTTGGTACACATATAGATTTTAGGCTGTAAACCATAGGAAAATTCCAAAAAGTTTATTTTTTTAAATTTTTAGCCCTAAACACTCCCAAAAAGGGCTCGGTTCGGCTCACTGACATTAATGTTTGTCCACTTCCAGATAAGCTAGAAACTTGAAATTTGGTACACATATAGCTTTTAGGCTGTAAATCACAGGAAAATTCCAAAAAGTAAAGTTTTTTTTAATTTTTAGCCCTGAAAACCCCCGAAAATGTATCGGTTTCCAAGGCAACGGTATTATCAAACTGTGTTCACGTATGGCACTGAAAGTTTAGAAATAATTATTTCCGTAAACCTAACGGTGTGGTCGAGATAGTAACGTCTTGTACTTGAGTTCTGAAGTCTCAGGTTCATAATAATTAAATCCAATTAACATATTTTTGTCCAGAACCAACAAAATTTTCTTCTACCTTTTAAAGAAATTTCATAATTTATATTCTTTAATTATAACTCGGCGATGAAGTCCCGCATTCTTTACAACATATTATAACCAATTTTACTTGTACTTTTCAATGATTTCTCTGGTCGTAAAGGCAAATGCCAAATTGAATATTTACATACCATGAATCTTACTCGCAGTTTCATCTTGTATCATGTCCATTTAAATTAATATCAGTTGAAATTTACTCCATAAAATACACCATAAATGTACGTACACTTCCAGTTGATCTAGAAAACTTAGACTTGGCAAACTGATACATATTAGCTTGCAACCGACAGGAACATTCCGAAAAAATCCCAAAGTCTTCCCACGTTTATTTTTTCAGGTGTAATGTGGCAAAAAAGGTAATAGTCAATACAGCAGACTAAATACACCCACTCTATCTCCCATAGATCTTTTAAAAAACCTTTCCCGAGAACCTCAGCGGGGGTTTGGGGGCGGAGCCTCCAATGAGCGAAGCGAGTTTTATTCTATACTAGCTGAAAAGGCCCGGCGTCGCCCGGGCTTTGTATTTTTTAATTTGAAATTAGCTTATGGAGGACTTTCGATTTTGAAACTCTAGGTCCTTATATAATATGTATGTAGAACTTGAAATGAAGAAAACGATTTATCAAACTATTCCATCAGAAAACGCTAGATATAGCTTTTTATGGCTCATAGAGGATGTCGAATGCTGCATTCCGTTGCTTCTACACATCATGCCTGGGATGGGTTGAAATAAGAAGAAACATAAATTACATAAGATTGTATTGGCTTGACGGAAAATTTTATTTCTCATTCTCATGTTACAACCGTTTCGGGGCTGAAATAAAAGAGAAATGCAGTATCACTTTCATACTTTCCTCCCCTAAAACCCGGTACATAATATACTGCGAGCATAGGACTTAAAATGTTCCATCCCATGCTTAGGACCTATGATAAATCTCAGCTAATACAAAGCCTATGGATAACGTATCAGCGGTAAGGATTATTTACAGAATTCTGATATAGCATACTCACACACTTAAGTTATCCCTGCAATACGACTTATTCTACATCAAAATGTGAAGTGAGAATATATTTCTTATGTCGAGGGTAGAGAAAGTTATGTGACTACATCACACTGTGCTTTATTTTCGTGGATTTCAATTTCAGTGAATATTTTCGCCAATATAATTACATCAATGGAATCATAATTCGTTAAAGTCCAGGATTACATAGTCGCCAAGGCCCTATGTCATCACAGTAAACAATTCACTGTTGTCATGTGAACTAAACAGCATTTCATTTTTTTCAGTATAAAATTCTCAGAAATTATATAATTTTCAAGGGAAGGAGTATTTTGTTTGAATTTTAATGTTGACCACTATACTTCCCGGGCTTAACTGGGTATGTGTGCAAAATTCCGTGTAAATTGGTAAAGAAATGTAGATTTGTATAAGGAACAAACATACATACATACATACATACATACATACACACTTTCTATTTTATATATTAGAAGATAAGCACGTGATGTGAGAAAAATGTTCTGTTGGCCCTGCTTACAGTAAAGAAATATCTGAGGGGAATATTTGATAAATTTCGGAAATTATTCTTAACAGCGGAAAGTTCAATAAACGTTTGCAGTCACTTGTTTTTTTCCCCATAGCCTGCGTTTTTAGTCGCAACATTCAAAGAAGCGTAAATGCGTAAATGCTGCAAACTTTTATTTGGGCAGAGGAAGTTATGTGACTTTCACATCAGATTTTTTTTAATGACTTAAGCCAAGACGTACTTTTTTCAAAATAACATTATTTTAAGAAAGCGTCATAAGCATGTATATAATGCATGCCAAAATCAAGAAATATGCAACAACATGCAATTAGGCTATATAATTGATAAAACTACATGTGCAGAATTAAAAGAACATGAAACGTATGCTGCACCTTATTATAGCCTAATATGTGGAATCAAGCTACGAGTAAATATGCATTTGCACATAAAGCCGATGTCTACTTATAACCCACTTGTGACTTTTTTTGATGAATACTTATATTAAAATATAAATTCAACTCTGAAAGGGTTAAGAAAAACTTCAAGAATAGCTCATATATATCTTCTAGATATATTTAATAAAGAAAATTGATTTTAAAACATGAACTTCTCTCCCTCCCCCCCCCCCTCTCTCTCTAAAAAAAAAAAAAAGTAACCACAAGAACTGTCACCATAAATATTACTGCTTTCCGTCCATGGATAAACGACATTCGTACCAAAATTAGCCTTTGTTAGCTACGCTTTGCCTTTCCACTTTTAATCATTTTAGATTGCGTTTACTTGTGTTGAGGTCAGCATCATACATAGTAGAATGCGCTAGTGTTTTGCACTGCAGTACTGTATATAATCACACAAGTACAATTTGTGGACATTATATTCTGTTTTCCTTTATTTTAGTATATATTTTCGTACTATTAATGCTACGTGAGCTCCGAGTTAGAAGCATAATTCCATACACTAAAGAACAGTGATTACTACGGTACACGAGCGAGATAGAACAAATGCGTAAAGAGAGAGTAAATAAACAATGAGAGCAGAACAAGGAAAAGAGAACACACAGAGCTATATATGAGGACTGCAGAACGAAGAGAATTAACTCAGGTAATACCTCGAGAGGTTTAGGTTTTAAAAATAAAGCAAAACCTAAACAAATATTTCCTCTGCTGGTGAAACAAAATAAATTCGAGTAGTACTTTACTATATATTACAACATACAAATGAATAATTTATCAAATCAAAACCTTCAGAAATAAACCGCGGTTAAATGTTCAAGCAATGTTTAGTTGAAAAAAAAATCATTATCACATTTAATTTAATTAGTTCCTATTTTTTCTGACAGATTTTACCATCTTAGGTAAATTGATTTTCCTGTTTTCATTATTAAAGAATAATTATGTAATTCTAGCTGTACTTGGATCTTAATACTAAAACGAGTTGATAATTTATATGACAATATGTCCATCACGTGGATAAAATTACAAGTGTTAATTTTGCCATTGTTATAAAGCAATTAAAAAAAATTAAAACAATACTAACATTAACATTAAAAATTGCATATGTTACAGTGAAAGTATACCATCACTAAAATCATGAGTGAATGCTTATCATTAAATGAATAACGCACATCCACTAGTGAAGGTGTACCATCACTGGCCTCTATCAGAAGATGTGTACTGTACAGTCGGTCAAATAAAAAACGTCGGGACTCGTATGCTGTTAAAATTAAAGTTTTGACGCATTAGTTCACAAGTTTCCTATAAAAAACACAAAATACAGGTCATTTTTGGAACATATGAGGCCATGCGGCAGGAGGGAAAATATGAACAAGGAGGGGAAAAATGAACAACGCGGAAAGCGCAACACACGATATTCAACTTAATGCATTGTCATAATTAATTTTCTTTGTGTCATCGCCACATACAAATGCTAACGTGAGAGAAAGTGTAGTTAGGGCTGTAATTGACCTGCATTTTTCGGTCTCTGAAGCAGCGAGAAGGTTCCATATTTATGAAAGAGCAGCTCAGAGGTGGGAACTTTACTATAATGCGACCGGAAGTTTTCAAAGCAAACGTTGATCTGGCCGGACGCGTATTTCGATGCTAATATTGGTTGCAGAAGTTGAACGTAAGTTATTGATTTTGCACTAGAAGTACCGGTATTATAAAATAGAATCTTAAAAAAATGCTCCTTGAATAAACATATTCCTCGCGAATCTATTAATTATTAATATTATAAAAATTTGCAACCAAGAATATGGCGTATTTGAGGCATATAGCCACAGCCTTCTATACATGTTTGTTTTGGAACTTCTTCTTCTTCTACTGCCTATCCATTAATGGATGTTGGCGACCACATGATGCATCTTCATTCTATGAACCACAGTATGTAATAGTTGATCTACCCGTGGTAATCCTGTCCACTGCTTAATGTTATCCAGCCAAGATATTCTTTTTCGCCCTCTTCTTCTTTTACCTTTTGGAACAAAACTGACTAAATAATCAAGAAAGTACATGGATACATGGATACATGTACATGATACATGGATACATGGATAGACAAGAGGCGTGTGTGAACCTAACCTTAAGTCTTCCTGTACATGCGCATATGCTCGTTCGTGATACTTAATCAAATACCGCCCGACGTTTTTTATTTGACCGACTGTACATTGTACAGTGTGTGTTGATTAGCATTCAACTTATATATATATATATATATATATATATATACTTATAGCCTATATATATATATATACATCATTGTGATTAATACGAATTGAAATTGCAATCGATACCATGTCATGACTTTCGAAAAATTCTTTCATATCTTTACGTTTCATACCTCCCTAAGTACGAAACCACCGCCCGTTTAAAAAAAAAAAAATTGTGATATTTATATTATCTTTACACGCTAGCGGCCGTAATTTTGAAGATATTTAAACCAAATTTTATTATGCTATTTCTAGGCCCAATAGTGCGGACAAGTTCGTTAATGAGCAAAATTGGCCCAAGGGGGGTCGGAGGAGGGGGTTGAAATTAAAAAAAAATATGTCTCGGCCCCTATGAAGTATAGAGGGAAACTTCGTTTGAATAAATTAGAGTACTCCCTATGGAGTTCACAGTGACACCAACGGGGGTATTGGGGGTACAAGTGGGGGTGGGGGGGGGATGGAAATTAGAAATTTTTGAAACCACGTCTTGTGGGGTATCGTTGAAAAGTTCTTGATGAGTACTCTACAAATCTCGATAGTTTTCATATAAGGCGATATTTGAATGTTGAAACAGTGCTCTTTCCTCTTTTTTGCAGTTATTATTGCGGGTTTGTCATGCCAAGGCTAAGAAGAAGAGTGCTGTGCAGCGACAATAAATTAAACCAAAAGCACTTCGAAATCTACCTCAGCCTGTAGGCCTGCCTAATGGGATTTTTTTTCTATTCAAATCTGATTTTATCTTGTTATAAAGTAAAACCAACTTTCCGAAAGCTGGCTGTTTTATTATTGCAGTTCATTGGTACACATTCCTTACCGCCGGGGGGTGAATGTGTACAATCACTAGCGATGGTGCACTGTCTCTAGTGAATGTGTATCGTTTGAAAGAACTTAGGATCAATAATCCACTTTATCACCAAAGATTGTATACCATCGCTGAAACTTCCATTTTCACTATAATATAATATACAAAATGAGGTTAAAATATTATCCTCCGTGTAGCTGAAATCTGAAAGTAAACATTCTGATAAGTTGTTTAGGATGGAGGGCCAATAAGAATAGCGTGTCGGGCTACTATCCCGACGAGAGGTCTCTGGCTGTGGTATTGTGTTCTTATTTATGTGCCTTGTTAAGCATCTTCCAGACGGTCTTAAAAGGTAGAACGTTAAACTATTTAAGAAAAAACATACTGTCCTCTGAGAATATGGTTTCTTTCTCGTCAGTCAGCTATGTTTAAAACTAATATTTCCAACTTCTTCTTTCGTTTTCTCTCCCCCATTGCAGGAATGTTCATTCGGCCCGTGCCACCCAGGCCTTACAGGACTGCGACCTGTCGGGGAAGGGAGTTACTATGGATCACATAGCAACATTGAACAGATAAGGACATGAAGGGCCTCTCTGGATGATGATCAGCCCAATGCCGGGGCTACATCCGAGACAACACGAACAGAACGCACTCATATCGAACAATATCTAGGGACCACGAGGGCCTGAAATTTCCAGACATTCGTCTCACCGACGAAGAAAAACCGCGGAAAATCACCATCTAGAAAACTTTTGCCGAACCGGAATCGAAAACAGGCCAGCTGCGTGAGAAGAGCGATTGCAATCTTACGCCAGAGCGGTGGATTATCTCCAATTTAAGAGACATTTTCACATATATATTTTATACTGCTGATTCTAGGTGGTGTACAGTATAGAAAATGTTGACAATAAATTTAAAACAAAGAAAGAATAAAAATTCACTAAAATACTGTGGAAGAAAACTGAGTAAAATGTAGTAGATAAGGCAGTTTGATTATCATTCTGTTGTCAATTTAATCGATATAAACATCACCATAATCAGCATTGTCCAGACATTACTATAAGCTATTTGTGAGGATTATGACAATGTCTGTGAAAGTAAGTTTCATGTTAATATTAAAAGAACAAAGAACAAAGTAAAAATGATAGTAGCCTACATGAATACACAACTTTATAACATAAGTAATATTTTTACTTTGAGTACATATCTTTCTAACACGGTGTAGTCGCCATCCTGATACCTGTACTTACTGGACCCAGGTACATGTAAATATTATGCACTCTTGAACTTAAGCGCACATATATCCTTTACATTTCACTTGATATGCAGCTTTAAATAGCCTTTTTGTTTGGCTTCACATGTTTTAAGAGTTGAAAACTGATAAAATGGTGAGTTATAGATGTGTCGGTGGCATAACATATAAAATATATTTCGTGACTGAGTAACTTGTAATGTCGGGTCGTGTGCCTTGGCCCCTGATCGCTCCGTGTGCATGTCTCTCTCTTCTAGTACAGTGGCGTAACAGGGGCCCCATATCACTTAGCTTATTACTACCCGTATTAGCAAGTTAAGTCCAAGTTAAACGACCTCTACTGTCTTACTCAAGTCCCTAGAGCGCTATAAAGAACTTTGAGATCAGCTTAATTTTAAGGGGCTGTACCGCGAGGGCGTAGAGAAGGAAGTTATGAATAATGGCTGAGGTAAAGGTGTTTTCTTACATCCTACTGCGTACAGCCTTAGTAGAGTAATACGCGTAGCATAATTATTATGCATTAATTAATTTTAGAAATCATTGTAGGCCTATAAAAGATCAGTTTAAAGAATAAAGGAATGCCCTATTATAGTTATAAACATTTAACTTCCCCTGAAAATGATGAAAGGTAACGGTGAAATGTGATTGAAAGCTATATTAAAAGAATTATAGACCATTAAAATTCTTTAAAAATCACTAAATACTTGTTTATCGTAACTTTTTGAGTAATTGCTGAAAAAATATATCAATGATCAGTTAGTTAGGCTAATCAAAATGTGTCTTAATGAAACCCACAGCAGAGTAAAGGGAAGGGAATTTTATCTCAGATAGGTTTCTCATTAAAGCAAGGAAATGCACTATCGCTTTACTGTTTAATTTCGCCTTGGATATGCTATTAGGAAAGTTCAGGAAAACAAGATAGGCCTAGCTTACACGATCAAGAAAAATACACAAAATATTTTTGATGCCTACAGAAATGTCGGATTGGAAATGAAATAAGAGAAAATTAAGTATATGGTATTAAGTATAAGTATTAAGTATATTAAGTATAAGAACCATCAAAATAATGCGCTAGAAATATTAGAATAGCCGGTAAATCGTTCGAACAAGTGGAAAAATTCAAATATCTAGGATCAATAATTAACAGACAAAAATAATATTACGGCAGAAGTTAAGTGTCGGCCAAAATCAGGAAATGCCTGTTTTTATGCAGTTCAGAAACTCTTATCTTCTCGTCTTCTGCCCGGAAATCTAAAAATAAAGATTTATAAGGCTATTATCCTGCAGGTTGTATTATATGGATGTGAGACATGGTCGCTTACTCATCGGGAAGAGCATAATCTGAGAGTGTTCGAAAACAGGGTGATTAGGAAAATATTTGGGCCTAAGAGAGATGAAAATGGGAACTGGAGAAAATTGCATAAGACTGTACTCTTCACCGATTAATTAATTAGATTACGGAAAATGAAATGGGCTGGGTATGTTGCGCGCATGGGGGAGAAAAGACATAAGTTAGGCCTATCTAAAAAATATTGACTGAGAGACCTTAAGGGAAGAGACCACTTGGAAGACCTAGACGTAGGTGGGAAGACAATATTAGAATATAGTTAAGGGAAGTAGGATTTGCGAGGGATGGTTGGATGGAGCTAGCACAGAATAGGGTTGAATGGTGGGTTCAGGTAAGAGCGGCAATGAACCTCCGGGTTCCATAAAATAGATATTATTCCTTTAGCTTGGTTACGAATTGTCTATTGCCATTAAGTGAATAAGTATAGTCATGTTGAGAGTCTCAACTCAAATAAATTGGTCTCAAGGAATTATGACATTTCTACTTCAATTTTAGTCATATTTTGCCATCTACTGTATATCTTTGATTCGTCTGTCTGAGGCTGTGTCCGAAAGCTATATTTTCAGCTGAAGTGAAGATAGTCAACTGGAAGTGACATCACAAGTTATGTTCGAAAGGTAATACTTCATAGCAATCACGTCCTTAGCAACTAGTAATTGAGAATTCTTTTTCATTTACAGTCTTTTTCGTAGCGGGCTCTTATAAACTAAACCTTAGCATCCTTTATAAGCTATAGACAAATGAATGGCAGTGACCGAAGCGTACAATTTCGAAATATTGTAGTGTTTAGATACTAAGTGCCAGAATGGTAGTGTGGTGGACAGAAAAATGTCTGTCCGTCTGTCTGTCTGTCTGTCTGTCCGTCTGTCTGTCCGTCCTTATTCTGTAGGCGCTATAACTCAAATACGCTTAATCAAGAAACTTCGTATACACATTTAAAATGTCCATGGGAAGAACCCTCTTGATATTGGACCTAATCTGTTGACCAGTACCGGAGTAAGTCCCAATTTAGTGCCCATTTTATGGTAATATATTAGAAAAAAATTATCAAATGTAAATCAGTTCTCATGACAACATATTGTTTTACAGTGTTCATATACCGCTTTGGAAGTTGCAATATAGTTAACTATGACAAACAGCACTACCCATATATTCCTTCGCATATTCTTATCAAACTAGACCATTGCTCTTATGTAAGCCCTGCTTAAAGGAGCGATCTGGAGCTTAATTCGGAAATCCATAACAAAAGTAACTTATTTTCTTCATATCATAATTGCAATTATCACTGATTGAACTAAAGAATTCTGGACATATTTTAAGAATTTCTTACATCAGTTAATTTGAATATAAATTAAGGTTAGGAATCAAACTTTCGGCCTTCTTTTTTCCGGAAGCCCTGCTTAATGAATCGATCTGGAGCTTAACTAGGTGTTCTATTACAAAAATATCTTCTTTTCTGCATAGGCCTATCATAACTGCAATTATCACTGATTTAACAAGAGCATTCTGGTACGTATTTTGTTATAATAGTTTACCTGATTTTATTAGTCATCTTTCTAGTCTCTAGTCATAGATCATTACTTCAGGTTTGGGACGATGCCAAAATTTCTGTCGACATACCGCTAATTTATAAAATTTATTAACCGACACTTCCTAATTTTTTTGAAAAAATACAATGTGGACACTACTATACGGTAAGTAATTGGTCTCTTAATTGGAACACGTAGGATTATACACAATTTTTTCGAAAATTTTCAAACAAACATGGTTTTTCTTCTACCTTTAAGAGATGAAATTGTCACCACAGTGCTAAATAGGCTAGCTTGTAAAATACTTCATAATCATCTGCACATTAATTAATACTGTATTTATACTTCTCTCTTGTTTTATTCCTGTTATATTATTAATTGTAATACTGTAGCCTACTTCAATATGTAGTAACATTCATTGGATGTATACACAGTCCATAGGAACTCCTCCATTAGGAGGCAGTTTGGAAAATAATAACAATAATAATAATAATAACAATAATAATAATAAATAAAATTTCGCCGAACAGATCTAAATTGATTAAACTTTTTCAAGTGCCAAGCTAAAAATCAGGCAGAATTATAAGCAGTTGATAAGCCTATGAAGGATTAGCTTCACACTACAAACTATATTAATGTCTGTAAGTAAGGAACAAATTATATGACTCTAAAATGTCCAGGTGCCACTTCCAGTCCTTTTGCAAGACAAACAGTGGGAAAGATTTATTACAAGCAGTGGGCAACTTGAATTGTGTCAGCGCAACTATAGTAAGCGTAGTGCGGTAAGTGAAATTGCAGTTTGAAGCAGCTAATTTGCAAGCTGATATAGCCATTATCTGATCTAATGCACAGTACAGTTACATAAGACTGTCAGGGGTACTGAAAGTTCAATATTAAAATAAAATAATGTATGTATAACATGATACAATCGGGAGAAATGCAGAAGTATTTTCGATGTCTATAGGAACGTTGGATTGGAAAATAATACAGAAAGAACTAAGTAGCCTATATGGTCATGAAATGTCAAAATAATGCGCCACAGACTGTTAGAATAGCCGGTAAAGCTTTCGAACAAGTGTCGAAATTCAAGTATCTGGCAACATGCTATAGATACAAATAATATTAAGGTAGAAGTTAAAATAAGTCGACTGAAATCAGGAAGTGGTTGTTTCTAAGCAGTTCAGAAACTTTTTTCTTCTCGTATTTTGTAAAGAAATTTAAAAATAAGAATTTATAAGACAATTATCCTGCCAGTTTTACTACATGGACGTGAGACATGATCCTTTACTCTTACGGGAAGAACATAATCTGAGTGTGTTCAAAACAGGATGCTTAGAAAAACATACGGACTAGGAGAGATGAAAATGGGGAATGGAGTAAACTTCATAATGACGTACTCTTCACCGAATATAATAAAGGTAATTAAATCACGAAGGATTAAATCACGAAGAATTAAATGGGCTGGATATGCTTGGGGGAGGAAATATATATCTAAAAAAATATTGGCTGGGAGATCCGAAGGAAGGAGACCAATTGGAAGGCCTAGATGTAAGAGGGAAGACAATATTAGGATAGATTTAAGGGAAGTAGGATTTGTGAGGTAAGGTTTGATGGAGTTAGCACAGAATATGGTTGAATGGCGTGCTCAGGTAAGCGTGGCAATGAACCCCCGGTCTCCATAAAATTGATAATATTCCTTCAGCATTCTTAGAAATATTCTATTGCCATTGAGTAAGTGAGTAAGGTAAGTTTGGATAAGATGGTAAATAAAAATGTGATTTAGCACACCCTAAGGTCGGTTCTTACTATTTTTCCGTTTCTATTTCCGCTATAGAGAGAATAGCCATTCAGCTTGAACCTTTACTTTTTTACCTAGTCCTTTTCGTGTGAGTGAACCATCTCTATAGAATTTTGTGCTTCTTAGTTAATATTAAATGTATTCAAAATAAAAGCTTCTTCCTACTTAAAATTCACTGAAAGTCTTAAATATTTAAATAAAATGGACGGATGGTTTTTAGTCTTTCGTTGGTCTTTCCGATATCTGTTACAACCTATATTGTTTTTTAAAACATTTTAATAATTTTAGTGAGTTAATTTAAATAACTCATCAGCAGACTAAGATACCCGAAGAAAGTGCAATCACACGGAAAGACCAACCAAAAAATAAAGGTTCAAGTTTAGAAAAGGTACCAAATATATTTTATTGATAGAGCTCATCTGGACCAGTCAACATGAAAAACTCATAATAGAAACAATTTATAATCAACAGCTCCATGGCCTACTCTACCGTATAGCCACACATCCCGTACTCCTGATATGGTCTCGCAGCTAAAAAGAGTATAAATACAGTACAGCTGAATAAAAAAAAATATAAAAAAATCTAATCTTATCCATTTGAATTCGCCTTCACCAGATAGAGAAGCTATTTCAATTAATAAGACAACTTTATATTAAGCTCACAATGATTTTCAGGAGATCTTTTGTAGTCATGAACATCATGTATCAATAAAACTGCAGTAAAATTTATGCAAAGCAAGTTTCTCACGGGAGAACTTAACTTCGATTCTGTCAGATATAATGATGAACTCAATTACCCAGAGAGAAAGAGGTGCTCGAATGACATTTAGCTTGAGAACAGACGTCAATACAAGGATATAAATATCATTTAGATACGTTGTACATGCTGCAATGAAGGCAGCGAAGCCGAGATGAAGTGACAGTCTTTCAAGGAATAGATAAAATTGTGAGCTGCGATCAGCTACATCTGATCCACTGCCGTTTTCAATTACATGATCAAGTCAGGGGTGTTAAACATCTAAAGAACTTTGAAAAAGAAACATATTAATAATCAAAGCAAAGGTATTACAACAACTGCAAATAAATATTAAAGGATATATATTCGGTAATATTCACGGATTCGCCATGGGCACATTTTATTCGCCTTGTATTTCATTCTAATTTCAAGTCATATTTTTCAGTTTCTCATCATTTTATTATTGGCTCCCACAGTTTACAAACATTAACATTTTCTTATTCATCCCATATATAGAACTTACTTGAAAATAAAACGAAATGCAGTAAAAAAATAATAGATGGAATTAAAAACTTAAACTTTAAAAATAGCTAAATTCATTATCATAGACCATCAAAGATACGACCGATGATCTTTATAGCTCAATTTTACATTTGTCATACAAAAATGTATTACATATCAGTGTCTTGTCCAATGTGAATACATACTGTACGTTTGTGAACTTTATGTGCCTTTTTCTCATACACTATTAGTGGTATCCAAAAATATCCAAGGCAAAATTTTCATATCTGTGACCCGCACATTGATCAGGCATATAAGATGAAATCCTTCTAGTTTGAAGCCTTGGTCTGTAACATTACGGTTTTGACGATGAAAGGAGTCTGTATCGAACTATGAAGTGTGTACACATGCACTATCACTCTACTTCTGACTTAAGAATATGATATTTTCATGACTTAGATATGACCTTTGTTGACATTGATCTTAGGCATTACACATGAAACTTTAATGGTTAATATTAATTATGATCGTATATCAAAAGTGGTCCGACCATCATAAAATGAAGCCTCTTTATCTTGTATGTAAGAGATTATGAAAAACGTTACGTGAATGACATATAGAATCCAAAGTTTAATTGATCTATACTTTAATTCAATAAATCTTCATACAGCCAGACTAAAGAGCAAATGCATCTTTCTTAAATGGTAAGCAATATTATGCAACTTAAAATAGTTCTTATATTTTTCCCTCATTTCAAATAATAATTAGAATTTAGAGAAAGAGAGTGCAGAAAAAAAATCCTTTTAGATTGTATTCTTAAAATGGGTATGATTTAGGGTACTACTTAGAGCCTATTATTTCGGTGATAGAAACGTGTTTTTAACTTACAAATTACTAACAGCGTGATGATGATACATTTTCTGCACGAAGGCAGGTCTACAATCGGAAGGAAGCCATGGGATGATACCCGTAACTCGTCCAAGGCTTGTTTAAGGCAAGAGGGATACCTTGGGATGAGAATAAAGGAACAACAATACAACACCCAATCCTGAACCCAGGAAAGAAGTTTTCCTCTACTGAAAAATATCCGACCAGGAAGCGAACCTAACCGAAAGGCAGCCACGCTACCAATTTTACAATTGACATTTTCTGAACGAGGAATCATTATAACAATGGAAGTCAGAGTTCACATAGCAATAGCAGTCTGACCTTACTATCTCTCGGGATGTCTGCTTTGGGAATCGACCCACGAATATTTGTATTCTTGACAACTAACTTGAAAGCAGGTGGGCTATTCTTCACCAACATATTTTCAATGAATGATCAATGAGTTCTTACGTTAGTAGTTGAAAAAACGTTGATGAGGGTACTCATCGGACTGCACTTGGAGGAGCTGGTTCTACATATTCGTTAAATAGAAAAATAGTAATTGCTGAAAGATCATCCAGCATAACAACACAAAGTACACAGCAATGTCATCGGTTACATTGGCTACTTAACATTGGTAGCAGTATGAACAGTAACCTCTCGATACTCGAAAAGTTATTTTCCGCGATCTTAAGTTTACTTTCCTCTCTTTTATTAGGTATGGTTTTGAAGGAGAAATAAAGAAGATGTGTTTTTACACACACAAAAAAAAAGAAGTTGATCATTTTTGTGTGAAAAAGTAAAACTACAAATATGTAATTAGACTACAAAAAAAACTTCTGCTTATTAAGTATTAATTGTACGCGTAGGCTCCTACTGTAAATTAATTGTTCTTCTTATTTTTATCTTTTTTGGGGGGATTTTTGCGGATTACCCACGGTTACCGCGCCACTCAATTCCGCGGATAATTACGCGAGGTATTATGCGATTAGCCTCTAATGCCATGTAATTTTTGTAAATAATTATATTTGCCCATGAATTATAAATTGAGTAAGCAAGCAGTGTTCGAAGAAAACCCACGATATAGTCGCCACCATAAACCGATAAATAAATATCTTAGGTGTGCACAGATTCATTAACTTATCATTTACCTTTCTTCTCTCTCTCTCTCTCTCTCTCTCTCTCTCTCTCTCACACACACACACACACACACATATACAAATGCACTTTTCTCTCTGCTGTTCCTTCGGTTGAATGTCAAATTGGTCCGGGTTTTTCATTAAGAGTAAAACACAGAGTGAAAATTATAAACAATTATCAGGAATAACAGCTGAATTGGGGTAAGTTTATTTTTAAAGTTCGGAGTTACTGGATTTAAAAAGATATAGAAGTGGACTATTGTTTCTCACTCATGACAAATCAAGCAAAACTATACTACTACTATTATAATGCTATTAACGGGCTTAACCAGTATAACGTTTTAAGAAAACAGCACAGTAACAATAACAGCAACTAATACGGTTACAGTAACATTAAAAATAAAAATAATAGTAATAACAATAATAATAATTCATAAGTTTGTTATTCATATTAAGCTTTTTTAAACCTAACGCAATCGCACGCACACGTACACACATGAATCTTCTAATTTGTGGGTTATTATTTAAATAAGTACAAATAACCGGCGCTTAAGTTATTTGATAAGTATAAGTAGACTACGTTTTTATGTTTTGTTATAATTGCTAATAAAGGTTGTGTACTGAAAACATACTTAATATTGATTTCAAAGTTATTAAAATACATGTCCAATACTGTTGAGCTCGATCAATGAAATAAAATAAATGTGATACTAGTTGCTCAGCTATGATTTATTTTGTAATTCGCCGCCTAGGCCTTTCTGTGCGCTTGCACCGGCGAATTACAAAATAAATCATAGTTGAGCAACTAGTATCACATTTGTTTATTTCATTGATTTCATGGTTTAAAGGCTTTTATTTTGTATACAATATAGCTAGCGGCACATAATGAGGGGGATAAGTCTGTTGAAGGTAGCTGTAAGCTATTTTTCCAATTCATTTCCTTCCGGCTTTCACACGAATAACTACTTTTAAATCAGATATCTGTTAAATATTTTGGGGTGGTAATATTTAGTTAGTTTATTTGCCCGTTCATGATTCGCCTGTGGGCCACCATTAAACTGGTGGGGCTGCTTATGTTGAACATGCTGTCATCGTAACTCTTACATTGAATTTTCCAGTAGAGCTGTGACCATCACCGATGTGCTAGGTTATAAAGACAAGTCAGTATCCAAATCAACATTCGATTACTAAATGTGGACTTGAATAATGTAATTAGGTGGAGTCCGCGGTGCGTATGTGCACCCCTGTGGAGCGCAACTTTCTCTCCACCCAAGCGGATCGGTCCATTGTGCAACACAATTGCTACTGGATACAGTATACACAATGATAGAATTGTTATTGCTAAACTTGTCTTCCACTTCAATAGCAACTTAATTCTTTCAATTACACTTACTTTCTAATGCCACGGACGTGAGATGTCATCGGTCAATTAAAGCGTATCCATTGGTGGCCCATCCGAATCCCGCTCTTATTTATTAATAGGCATTACGTAATTGGGTCGGAAAGCAAGGAGCAGACTGAACATTATCTCAATAACACATTTTGTCAGGATGAATATAACTTATCAGATTATGCAAAAGTCAAGCAACACAACGGTCAATTCCTCCTTGTAAACAGTCTCTCAGGATTCTGGAAAGTGATGGGTTGTCAGCTTTATGCACAGGAAGTTTTTTTTTTCCTGGTATAAAACTCAGTTTGGACTGTACAAAGGGCCACATAAATACTTTTAATATTTCTGGAGCTAATACCTCTAGTTGTCGGCTACGGTGGTCTAGAGATAGCGTGCCCGTCTCTAGATCGGAAGGTCGCGGGATCAAACCCGGCCACAGTCGATGGGTTTTTCAGGACCTAAAATCCTGGGCACGGAGTCCTCCGGGAGGGACTTTAAGCTGGGGGACCCGTGTCGTAGATTTACGGCACGTAAAAGAACTCCAAGCCTAAATTATAGCCTCTAGGATAAATTTCTCGGCCCTTTTACCAATACCTTAGTTTCCGGAGTGGGGTCAAGGGGCGATGGAAAATAAGCGTAACAAAATTCACATCGGTACACAGAAACCTCCACTTGGTGGCCCTACACCCCAACATGGGGGCATAGCATTCGAGACAGAGACAGAGAGAGAGAGAGAGAGAGAGAGAGAGAGAGAGAGAGAGAGAGAGAGAGAGAAAGAAAGAGAGAGAGAATACCTCTAGTTCGATAAGGCCAACGGCCAACAGCATCGTAATCTATAGACCTATCTGTCCTTCGATATCAATGGTTGATGGGAAGTTTGTGGACATGTGCTCTGCATACTGAGACTGTTGTTTCCTGGGCGTCTTACAATATAATTTAATATCATCAACAAATCTCGCTGGGCTAAGCTCAGCCCAAATGATAATTTAATGTAACCAAAGGGTCTGGGCAATTAAAAAGCTGAGAATAAAGTTATTACAATTATTCATTTCTACCTATAGGCCTAATACCTAAATGAAAATATATATAGTGTGACCGATTCGAATAAGATTCCTGATAATATTGACTCTCCACATCGCCATTAATACGGACGGTGGGATAGTTCAGTATCCTAGTGTATCTGTGAGAATTTCAAAGACAAAACGATCTTGTGAGGAGATAGCATAAATTAAACTGTTATTACGAGCTTAGCGTACGTACCGTAGAGTAATAAAGGATGCTACGAGAAGTGCATTATGAACAGTTTCAGGGTGGTCAGAGTCAGCCAGAGGCGAGTCAATCGTGACTTCGGGTTCACGCACAGAATCGTCTTACTGCTAGCTTTTGTTTCTGCTGGACAGGATCAGAAATCACACCGACAGAGTGGTTCCAAAGTATAATGGCAATATTTGTTTTACTTCTTTGAACTGAGGGAGAAAGATCAGTATGACTTAACAGAAATGGACAATGCTGTAAGAACTTCAAAAAAAATTGCCTGTAGGCCTACTATCGCAAGTTGGAATGCTATATCATGAAAATTATTCAACAACTATCGATGCGTAAAACTGGAATAAAACGGTGAAGCAATTCACTCTGCATAGTAACTTCCATCATAAAAGTCAATTTGTCCATAACTATTGTTTACTTAAATAACTGTATACAGTAATTTATATGATGTAATTAGCAAATGCTTATCTACATAGGTTGTAATTCTTGCGTTAAAAATCTTATCTTACGTAGGTGGAATAAAAAACGTACAGTTAGCCATGATATGCTTTAGAAATATTATTAACGGGGCAAAAACGATGCTTTGGAGGAAGGTGGACTATATTCTACAACTTCCCTAACTCAGGGGTAGCCGATACTACTATAATTACTATTATTACTATTGTTACTATTATTAAAATAGTAAACACATGACTTGAAAACTGTAGGCCTACATTTATTATTTATGTATTTTACTACAGCCAAACAAGTTACTGAACTACACCTTTTATTAATATACTTCTCCAATTTTAGTCAGAATTAGAGTTTAAATTTCTCAGAATTACGACCAATAACATATATATATATATATATATATATATGTTATTGGTCGCATATATATATATATATATATATATATATATATATATATATATATATACATATAGACTTGCTATCAATCAATAAAACGAACTACTGTACACATAATTCAACTTTCTTTCTCTTTTGTGAAGGTGATCCACAAATTGATATATATAACTTCTGGTCTCTTAATGCTATTTTGAGGGTATAAGGCGAAAACATTTTGTCGACCAATTTGATTTTCCCTCAAAGAAAAAGATGGAATTTATCAATAATCTTATTCTTATGTCTTATCTCATTAGTTAAAGTTATAGGCCATGGTTCCAACGAAATAAATTGTATTATATGCATAAATATTTACCTTATGCCCCCTTATTAGTGATAATGTATTTTTAGATTTGCCTATATTTAAATTTATATATTTTAGTCAATTTTGTTACCTCCTAGACACGATCAATACGTACGAGATTTGCTTGTCACAGAACATTAAAGAAGCCGCAAGTAAAGTGAAACACCAAATACACATCAAGATAAGTGAAGTGCTGAATAAGTGATTAGATATGACTATGTTGAAATTATTCAACAACAAACAATTATAGACTTGTTCTTTTAAATTAGTAGGTCTAATAAGCACATTACGTTTTTATATTTTACAACAATTATGTGGAAAAAGTGTATTGTACAACTCACAGTGATTTTAAACACACAATGTGGACAAAGTGTATTACACAACTCATAGTAATTCTAACAAGACAAGATTTTAGATTTTTATCAATCAGACAAGTCATAAAAATTTTTTGACAATTTTAGAAAAACTACTCACATTAAAAGCATATAGACAGATAATAAAACCTATTACAAGTAATATAATCCTCTACAAGGTATACCGAGAAGAATGTAAATATTGTAAATTCATAATATAGCTTGTGTAACACTTATATTATTTGACCAAAATAAATAAATGTAATATAGGCAAATCTACAAAGATATTATCACTAATTGGAGGTAAAAGGTGAATATTTACATAGTTCACCCTCACTGGAAAATGAAATTCATTAATACCAAAATAAATTGTCTTGACAATCTGCAGGAACCTAAGATTTAAGTGAGTTTCAGTAGTGAGATTACCTTATTGCATAATACTTAAGGTATTATAGGTTATTAATTTTAAAGGCCATTGGTATGCAGCAAGTCTTTTTTTATGAAGACGTGAATTTAAATTCGAGAGTTTTAATTATTATCAATCCTTTTATCGTAAGAGTATGGGAATTACATATTGGGTTGTTTATATAACTAAGTATCTTACCAAAATAATTGTTATACTCCATTGAAAAACAAAGCAATTATTTCTCCAAAGAAATATTTTATAAGCACTATGAATTGCCACTTCCTGGCGAAAATGATTGACGAGTCTGACTGTCAGACAATCTTTGTTAGTTAAGGTATTCGTGATTGATTAAAATAATGCCAAAATATTTCTGTTTTATGTAATGCTGTGCATTGAATCCTTAAACAGTGTGTTCTAACCCGATCTGTATCTTTGAATCCATCTCCGCTAAGAGAAAAAACTGGACGCGTTTCTACGGTCCAGCTTAGTGTCTTCCACTGCAGAAAACTCGTTTTTATGCACTAGCAACTCTTCCATTTACTCATTCCTTCTTAATGACGTTCGCGGAATTAAAGTACGAAATGCTTTATTAGTATTATATCACTTTTTACACGACAGCGTGTGTATTTACTGGTCATTTACAAGTAACATTCTAATCTGCTGTCTAATTGGAGTTCTGAAACAGGATGCTGTATGAATTTAAAGTTTTAGTGGCACGGATTAACACTTGCAAATAAAAGCTATTCTTATGAACGATCGTGAAGTGAAACATAAAGCTTGGAAAAACAAACATTTCTTGAATTTTCCTTCACTTAATACATAATTATCAGAAACTTATTCTTAAAATCTATATTGATTGCTTAAAGATCTCTAGTACCCCATAAGGTGAGAGAGAAAAATCACAGTGGAGAGCTGCCCTGGTACTAGGGAAACCCTAAAGCAGGGCATGAAATTTCAAGTCTGAAGACAGTTGCCAAACTAATAATTTTAGTCGCCATTATTGTTACATTAGGTTGTAAATATGCAAAATTAAATTTTATATATACCGTATATATATATATATAATAAACACACTTCCTCTGAATTATGCTCCACCAATTTAATAAGTAAGTTACTAATTATTAGATAGTATTTTTTTTCTGACACTAACTTATTTGAGAAAAAAAAAATGTTAAAACAAACTAAATGTACTGTATTGAAATATTTCAACCCACTGTGAGCTGCATTGGCTACAAGAACGACCAAAGTCACAAACTAAATTGTTTGTTACTCGTGGAGCTAGATGCTAGAGCAACGATTGGGTAAAACACAAGGAACGCAAACCTATCTAAATCGTATGAGAAATTCAAATTATATCGACAATTTCAACACTTCCGAGTAAATACAATTGTTTTGTTCAAGTCAAAGCAACGATTGGGTAAACCACAAGGAAAGCAAACCTATCTAAATCGTACGAGAAATTCAAATTATATCGATAGTTTCCGGATATGTTCAACACTTCCAAGTAAATACAATTGTTTTGTTCAAGTCTAAGGTGACTGATTGTGGCAATATCAATTATTAGTTTGATTTTCTCGGAAGGTTTAATAAAATAATAATAATATTTAATAAGATAGGAGTTTTACAAAATTGAATCTCTGTTGCCAGCCTGAGAATTCTGGTTGCCAATGGCGAACTGGAGACTCGAAATTTCGCGCTCCGCCCTATAAAGGTTCAGCCTAGAAAAAATCAGAATCCAGTTTATTTACAAATAAATGTTAAATTTTAATCATTTTCGTTTAATTATAAGGGAATCAAAATGTTTTAGTATCAAGTAGTAACCTATCAGTACTGGGACAGCCATCCCAAAGATGAATAATTACATCATTTTTCACTTGATGTTATACGGGTGGTTATTGAAAATTTGGAGAGTGAAAAACATTTTTAGGGACGTATTTTGAAATATGCAGTTTAAATCATTTTAAAATTAGTAAATGAAACCCTTCAATGATGAGAACAAAGTCAGTCGCCAAATTACGTGTTAAGCATGGAGCCAGATGCACGCCCGAGATGTATTATCATAACGCCCGAGATGTATTATCATAACGCCCGAGATGTATATCATGTATCTGGTATAATTTTATTTTTGCATAAAATGATCTTCGTTTACGCTTTTAAGGAATTTCCGCAACACAGCTAAGTAGAAGGTGAGTTTACATGTATGTAATATCAATGGTGTAGCGGCAAATTTTCCAGTGTGGGAACGCTAAAAATGTTTATACAGTGTATATATAAATTTATTTAAAATTAACAAGTAAAAGAGCTAAATACGTTTAAACTATGTGGCATTTGATTTAAAATTCTCTACTGATTATAGGCACTTTTCAGTAAGGTTCTTTCATTACATTTACGCTATGCATTTTTTAAATGAAAATCTAGATTAGTTACAAGTTTCTGAGTACACATCCTTTTCAACGAAATATATAAGAATTCAGCAAAAAATGTCTTCATTCACGTCAATGTAATCATCAGACTAGCCCATTGTTACAATAAAAAACACACTTTTCAGTAAATGTGCTAGTATATTTACTGCCTTAGACCTATTTCGATCGTATTTGTCAATAAATATCGGCGTGTTAAATCCTTTGCTCTTCTTAATATATATCAATGATTTACTTAAATTAGATATAAATAACATAAAAGGCAATGTTTATGCTTTCGCTGATGACACAGTACTAATATTTTCTGGAAACTGTTGGGAGCACGTTTTTAGTAATGCAAACATTGGAACAAACAAAATAAAAAATGGCTCGACGAAAACCATCTATCTTTAAATATTGATAAAACAACATATTCACCTTTTTCACTAAACTCTACAGGACTTTTCTCGATAAATGCACAACATAATATAATCTTACATGAAATCACTTGTTTTATCCCATTTAGTTGTAAATGTGCAAAATTAAGTTCATCAACGCAAGTAAAATACTTTGCTGTTATCATTGATCAAAATTTAAGATGGGAAAAACATGTTCAATATCTGTGTCTTAAACTACGGAAAACTGTTTATAAATTTGTTGAATTAATAAATATTATGTCACAGAGTACCTTAAGATTAATATATTTAAGTTTAGTCAAATCAGTTATACAATATGGAATAACAGGATGGGGCGGGATATATCAGACTACACTCCGCCCACTGTCGTTGTTACAGAAAAGAATAATCAAGATAGCCTAATTATGTTTAAAGAAATCAATCCATCTAAAAGTTTATATAAAGACTTTGACGTATTGAATATTAAACAATTATACTCCTACATTTTATTATATTATTTCCATAAACATCATGAAAATTTCATAACCCGAAATCACTACTAGGCTATAATACAAGGAGGTAGGCCTCTAAAAGCTCTCGCCCTCTTTTCGAACCGAAGCGTGCTACAGAAACAGGTTAAAGGCACATATAAATTTCGGACCAAGGTTATATAACAATTTTACTTAAAGCAACCCTAATCCGACACCATTAAATAATAAATTGTTAAAAAACAACTAGGGCTACTCGAATTGATTAAAACTACGTTTACTCTCTTCGTTTTTCCATTGTTCATACCATTACTCATTCTCAATTGTAATTTTTCATGATGTATTTTGTTTTGTATCTCCGTTATGCTATTGTACTTTATTTGTTCGTATTATTATTCATGTATTTATATAATATGAAGAATCTTATTGTTTCTGCTTAAACCTATAATATGTTTGTTTTGAACTCTCTTATAAATTTGGTTTAAAAATATTCTACCTGTTCACTAACATAGGCCTACTTGTTTTTGGCCTACTTGGTCTACTTGTTACATAAACTATGTAAAAAATTATGTAATATAATTTAGTAGGCTATGACTGAACTGACCCCGAACACGAGCTATGCTCATGCGGGGTAAACAATACACCATTTTGTAATTGTAAAAATTGTGTTTATAATATTTGTATTTGTATTTGTAATAATTTGTAATTTTTAATTTGTAATAATTTGTAATAAAAAAGTAAAAAACAGTAAATTGTTTGTACTTACCTTTTCATTCTTTGAATTTTATTGCCGGAATTAGTAAAAATATTTGGAAAAAGCTGCAAAATAACCAAAATAGGAGACAAAAAGGTGCTACTAAACTCGTCATATAACAAACTTGCGTTGACAAACAGGCTACTAATTCCAGTAAAAATAAAAATAAGTATTTTCTATTCTTACATGTCTACAGGCTATTAATTCTTCTAAAACAAAAAAGATAAAATAGAACTCGCAATTATTTGTCGTTGTTTCCAAGTGTGCCTTCGGTCCCCCCAGTTCACTGCAAGCTGTCGAAAAGTTGTGGAAGTTCCTTAAATCTTAGACACAAAACCAAGATAATTATAATGTACCCAGGGTAATAAACGTTATAGGTTATGAACGATTAAATACGCTGAAACCTGCATTAAAATACAAAAAAGAAGAGAATAGGGGATTTCGGGCAAGGTGGAGAAAAAAGAGATAAAGGCCCTAAAAATGTTATTCTCAATTAGACAGTGTGTTACACTGTGGATTCTTCTACAACAGCTCTAATTTGCTGTACGAAAACAGGTGCGCACCTAAAAACCTTAACCCTGGTCATAAATAGAATTTCGTAGTTTATCAATATTATTAGGCGTACTTATTGACATAGTATTTATACATAAAATATTCTCGGTTAAAATGCCGCTCAAGGTTCTGAATTTCTTCTCAAGGTATTGATACAGATAATTGCTGTTAACTGTTATTAACTATGTCATAGGAATTTAATGTAAATGCTTTTAATGTTTATGAGACACGTTTAACGTGACGTCTGTATTAAGTCTATGAGGCAGTTTATTAATTACATGCAAGATAAATTTATGCTCTTGCTTTGGTGATTTTTATAACGACTTAATAAATATCTAACTTAAGGAAAGGAATTCTAAGTAGCAAGGTTTACTAGCAAATTTATATACCCAGATTTAAAAAATAAAAGTAGTCAGATACTCTAAGAAGTATTTCGCCTTCCAATCATTGCAAACCTAGGAACAATATTCCCACGATTAGTGCATTTCATTACTTCAATTAATTTATAAATCATAGAGCTTTTCAATGCAACATACTTTAGAAGCACCTGTGCCACAAGTCTGCCTTTGAGTTCGATTCTCAGCAGGAGAACATACATTTTCAAAAAATCACGTGAATTCAATACTTTGTCAGATTCCTTTACAAGCTGTAAAGCCGGAAAGGCTACTTCTCATGTGGAAGATTTGAATTTTTGCATTAACTACCTGATTCATGCCTTCGGAGTGTTTTTTGTCCTAATACCTCCATGCGGAAACCTCATTCCTGAACAGAAGCTTGGGAGAACATGTTACTTTCTCTTTTGATAGGCCTATGTGATATTGTCATTAAGTTCTTCTAACAGAATGTAAATATTATTTATGGGGAAACTTGAGAAATAAAGTGTATTTCCCATGCTTTAAGAAGAACTTAAAGACAATATCACAAGAGAAATTAATTCTATCTCGGAAGCTGAACTTACGCGCGTGAAAGAAAATTCCCTAAAAAAAGTGCCAGTATTGTCTGGATGCAAGAGGAGAATATTTCTAACATCCCTTGTTGTTAGGCACGTGGTTATTTTAATTGTAATTTTAACTATAAATGTGAGAACCTGAATCATTACAACGACCGCGGCATTATTTGCGTAGATATTTCACCCGATCGATCGGGAGTTGGAGCTGTGCCAGCCGCGACGCAGAAACCCGCGTCATTGGCCAACTCTTGCGTGGGACTCACTGTACCTAAGGCACGGGTCTTAATATATTCTCATTTCACTTTCCGGCATACAATAGGCCTAAGTGGGCTCCGCAATATGAGCATGCTGTTGTCTCCCGCTCAAAGTGGAATTTTAGGCATTCAGTGTGTGGAAGAGACGGCTAGCTTGTAAGTCTGAAATACTTCCTGAACAAAGTTTCTAATGAAAGTTGTTTTTCTTTATACAAACGGTTAATGATCAGAGTTTAAAAAACATCGTTAAAGTTATATTCTATAAAATCTTAAAAACCTTTTCCAAAAAAATGATAACGTAATAGAAAATCGCGTGTCACATCACATTAGCTCCATTTATAATTTAGTTTCGCCATTCTTTTAACAGAAGATACGAAGACATCTGGCCACAAAGTAACTCTTTTTTTTTTTTTTTTTTTTTTTTTTTTGAGAAAAATTTATCTTACTCTGGGATCCAAACCCGTGACATTCGGATTTCCTTGCCGATGCTTTACCAGCTAGGTTAGTCAAAGTTAGATGAAATCTCTCTCCTATGATTACCCATAATTATTTATAGACTTCATTAAAAGATATTTACGTCATATAGCCTACATTCGTGTGAAGCACACTAATTTAGTGATTGTGTGATCTGTCCCAACTGCTCTTTTTTAGACATATTATCTAAGTTTAATTGGTAAAAATCTGAACTTAAGTTAATACAATTAAGTTATCAGAACAGTTACATTTACAATTTTATGTGAGACACCTGAATACGCAACTGCTTGTGGCCTTACAGTAACATTTAAGATGAAAAAATGTATTCATGATTCCATACCTCTGACAAAGGGACAGGAAACCATGCTCTACTAACTGAGCTACCCATAGTTCGACTCATGGCGCCGGTGGAATCTCTTTTCTATGAACACCCTTAAAGGCCGACCTCACTGAACGACATTTACGTTATTTATACAGTAATAGTAGGCTAATTTACTGTATAACAGGCATGTATACAGTGATTGTATACAGTAAATGTATACTGTATGTAATTTAATATATATGGGGCATAGTGATTTACTGAATTTGTGTCCCGTATAATTTACTTACATATTACCAGAGCTACCTCAATAATGTACTAACGTTTAGGGTACCTTTTGTTCTAAATTTCCCTCTCAAAGTGAAATTCGTTTAAAACACTATAGGTTTCCAATGTTTGCACTTGGGTCTTCAAATTGGTGTTGGGGATCTCTGGTCTGAATTAAAATGGTATTTACGATATTGTTCTTTTGTTCAGTTCCGTTCATGCTATCATGACGGAAAGTAGAAATTCCTGAACTCAGTGCCCGTCAAGGTTCTTAAAATACTAAAGGTTGCGCCACAAGTTACTCTGAATGACCATTGGCTATGGGGTGTACAGTAATGTAGCAAATATGAGAGCTAGCCCAGCTCCCATAAGGGATACATGGCAACATATGGGGGATTTAAACTCTAATATTTCATTCCAGGCACCAACTATCAGGTTTTCTAGCATGCTTGTCTGAAGCAAAACAGCAATTCTATAAGACTATGAGCGAAAAATTGTAGAAGTTATTGGGGTTTGACGTAAAAATGTTACTTATTGAGACTGCTTTAATAAGAAACACAATATAATTTTAAGAAAACAAGGCGATTATAATGTAAGAGTATGCATACGATCATTTTCAATAATCTTCATAGAAATAGGAATACTAATAGGAATTGAAACTACTAATATACATTTAATACTTCACTATCCACATCTATAGGCTTATTATATCCTACATCCTCATCTCGAATTAACACTGGATCCATAAAACTGTACTCAAAATTATTCACCACAATTAACTGTTATGCAGAGCACAAACTTCTTCATTTATACCAGCCATTCCGATATAATGATATAAGTTTACAATTGATACATATAGAGCATGTCACACACTACTTGCAGTAAAAATTGAATCAGTATTTACAAGATTATTTATATTAGTAGGTAGAATGAAACAAGGTTATAATGGAAACCGACCCTTATTTTAGTATAATGGAAATATAATGGAAGTAGACTTATTATTACTAATATTATACCTAAACGAGGTCAAGAAGTCGAATTAGCATAGTCGATGTCACGAATTCGAAGTTACGAAGTCGAAGGCACGATGTCGATGATACTAAGTCCAGGAATCGAAGTCAGAATCATTAATAAAAAAAAAGTCAAAGACACAGAGTATAAGACACGAAGTCCAAGTCGTGAATTTAGAGTCAAGAATAAAAGCCATGGGCAAAATTTACGAAATAAGACACGAAATCTAAGTCACAACTACACGGAGACAAGTCACATTCCCAAGTCAAAGTCACGTTTACAATGCGGATGTCACTATCACGAAGCCAAGATTACGAAGTCGAAATACTTATTAAAACTCAACGGTATGCAAATTACTTAATCGGAACGAAAACAATTTTCGATTGGTACCTCATTCGTACGTATTGAGCCAGTATTCGCTTCGAGATGTGCAAAATGACAACATAAATGTGTGTATATATCGGCCGTTGATTGGTTGTCCTCTGGAGCCAATCAGAATACTCGGGGGTTTAAAACATCGGAAAGTATAATATAGATTTTATCTTAAATTTAGAGATTTCAATCTCACCTGTATTTACTTCCTTTTTGCTTATTTATTCATGTAAAGCTATATACGATAAAGGAACTTCTACAATCCATGAAATACCATGGTATGTGGAATTGTATGAGGTCTTAGTTTGCTGCGCCTGAAAACTGCACGCGCTGATGTAATCGAAATGTAGATCGCCACTAAATTAAAACAAGCCTTATAACACTAGTTTTTCAACTATTTACGCTTGTATTTTGCTACAGTTGTTCTAAACGATTAATTATTTACACGTAAGAAACATTAAGTGCATCGGAGAATCTCGGAAATTTAAAAAGACTCTACCTGGATTCTCCAATGATGCATTTACGGCACTTGTATTTCAATATAGGCTATTACATATTGATACAAGACAAAAACTTAACATTAAGTTAATTACTGTACATACGTAATAGCGAAATTGTAGCCGAGGTAAATAAATGTCTGATGTTCAGTTTAAGTAGTACGGCAAATATTATAGACGTATTTTACATAAAGAGTTGTAATTATTTATGCACTAGTATTATATATGTTGACATTAACAACCAGGATTAAAACATTGTCACCACATGAAAGAAACGAAACAAGTTGATACTAATTCGCAAGCAATAAACGTCAATGTACACAGCTTCATAAACAAGCCGATTTTATAAACTTGGAAGTAAAGTCTGCACTTATCATTCAAACTCCCTTAATCGTAGTAAGATTTTCATGTTGCATTTTAATCTTGACTCACTTACTTATCCAATGGCAAAAGACAATTCCTGCGATTTATAAAATAAAGTTTCATTATCTTGATTTACTACTGCATGTGAAGAAAAGACTTAAAGAGAAGCTAACCGATAATAACCTTTAATTCCATGTCTTTTTGCATACCGTACGCTTAGTGTTTAATTGTATATTTTTTTTTTTTTTAGTTAAGTTTATGTGTTGTTGGTCATCTTCACCACAAGAAATCGTACTAAGTAATATCTTAATAAGAATATGTAACATTTTTGCAAAACTAATTCCTTTTTGTTTCAAACTAACCATGAGATCTGCTCAATGGGAAAGGCATACTATAAGCATACTAAATTTGTGTTTTATATTAAATGTAAGTCCTAATTCATTAAAACACATATTTTCAAATCTAATCATTTATATGGCGTAGGTCTATATGTATTTGTTTATTTGTATGACAGCCCCGTAAATTTATTGTGATATAATATTTAGAAAAATGAAATGCAATAAATAATAACAATAATAGCAACAATAATGAGTAATTACAAATCAATATTTTAGAAAAAGTTGAATTTAAAAAAGTCCTCCACATAGTATTCCAAAACATGTTCTTCAATATATATATATATATATAGAGAGAGAGAGAGAGAGAGAGAGTGAGAGAGAGAGAGAGAGAGAGAGAGAGAGACAGACAGACAGACAGACAGAGAGAAAGAGAAAATGCAACTGAAGCAGAAACAGCATTTGCAAAATTCCCGGGAAGACCAGGGATACTTTATTATTACAGATGCCGCTCATTTGACGACGACCTCGTCTGGAATAGCTCCTCGCGACGTGATTTGCGTTTCCAATTCATTCCGAACCAGTCCAGCTCTGCCCTCGTAATACGAAAATCTATTGAAATACAAACCATTCTCTATCTAAAACAGGCTGCCCACTAATTCTGATAAACTGTGACTGTGATTGTGACAGTCATAGAATCACGAATCTTTCTAAGAATTTATTACAGCAGCAATTCCCAGCCTTTGAAGTGTTAGGCAGTCTTGGAATGCTTTCATTTTGGAGAACCACCCACAAAATATTTCCACACTGTTTGGTATCTTGGCTATTTAAATATTATCTACATTATGAAAATATTATATCAGTTTAGTATTCAAAAATTTCCCCTAAAAACAATATATCCTATAGGACGTAGCTCTTTACCCACCCAAATGGAAAAAAGCTTCAAGTATTGGCCTGGATTGAAACAATTTCTCTCAATGAAAGACGACTTTCAAGTCCTAAATGTTACTCTGCATCTCAACATCAGGTTCTCTTTCGCAAAACGTCTCAAATCCGACTTTAACAATATTGATCTACATTTACTAACTTCGGAAATCATAAGCAACAAAAGACAAAAGAATTTAACCCAGAATATGACAACAAGGTTTTCAACACAAGGAATATAAAAAAAAACTCGCAATTTTGATATTTTAAATCAAAAGGAGAAAGTTGGGGTCTGGTGAATATTGAAATGAATGCATTCTATAATTCGAAGAGGAAATAAGCAGACTGTCACTGTTTATTACATATGTCCATCTAAAGGCTCTTGCGTTCTTAGATATTCTGATTTAACATAATGTAAATATATGTAAATATATTTACAGATCTATAACCTATGGTATACGGGCCTGATTTTAAACTCATATATATTTTTTAAATTTCATTTTGTATGAATAAACAAAGATTCATGTGATGTACCTAGTAATTTATTTTCTGTATACTTAATTTTTGTTTAATTTATCAACAAAATGTAGTGCTATATAACTAACGACACAAGGTAGACTATTTTGAAAATGTGTGTTTATAAAATCAGGAATCTGCACGCCACTGAAACCATCGTACATTTCAGTCATGACGCACATGTCGCAAAATTTTGTCAGTGACATCAGAGCTTATTGATATTTCCGAGAATCAAGTCCTCATTTTATAGTTGATTATCAAAATCATCATCGCCGTAATGATAAAATTAATAATATTTATGTTATTATTATTATTACATACTCCATGCTCAAGTGTAATAATTTAGGGTTAATATTGTTTAAAACTGGAACTAGATGACAAGTACCATGACTGATGATAGCAGTTTCATAGCAAAATAAAAATAGAAATAAAGATTAATATCTGCAACAGAATATGTAGCTGCATTTCACATATTTCCCTGGTGTCCTGCATCCGCAAACATGAGAGCAGTGTTGCATGTGAATCAAAATAAAAAAGTATCTTGTAGTGAATAACTACACTACCGCCATCAATTCATCATCCATTAGATATGTAGTTTATTTTTAGTTCCCAGTGATCCTCATGTTGGTAATTGCACAACATACACAAATCAATATCTTGACTTGTTAGTAAATTTTATAAACGATTGCAAATAATAACTTTCAGCTATTCAGCTATAACAAAATTAAAAATACAGTTATACAGGTAACACAAACATGTTACATTAATGTAACATCGCTAAAAGATTTAAGATAAAATTACATCAAAATTTAAGATGATGATGATGATGTTAAAAATAATAAAAACCTAATGTATTGATCTATGTAAAAATCTAAAAATTCTGAAAAATACAATATTCCGGTAAAGTAGTAGGATTTTATATCCGAGAATTATTCTTGGTATAATGTTGAATGAAAAAGTTTTTATTCCATGAAGAGTTACCTCAAATGCCTTCCTTAGCCGTATTCTATATGCAACATTTCACCTAATTTTCAGATTGATCCTGTTATAGTAATAAGTATGCAAAACTTACAGTGTTACAAAATTTTGCTGAAAAGTAAAGTGTAGCTACAGAAGTGATTGCGTAGTGTTTCTCTATGCTCAGTTGACCTTTAAGAGAAGACCGAAGTGTAGAGAGTCATTTTCTAAACTACTTGTGCTAACGTGGAATCTGACATTTGAATAAAACCTAAAAAGAAATTACAGCTTTAAATTTTAGTGTAATACTTCAGTTGGTTTCCGAGGTATTAATTAATTAATTAATTATAATAATTGTTTTTCATATAAATTGAAATCCAATTCGCCGACAACATTAATATTAAGATACAGTAGAGTCCCGCAAATTAGGCCTAATATGGACCGAAAGGGCACCAAGTTTCCAGAATACCAAGCTATCGGGAATAAAAGCTTAAAAATTAAAATTTTTATAGCTAAAGTTTAAAATGTGTTCATTGGTCTCAAATATAAATAGCACCGTTAAAAATCATGATAAAACATGTTAATATACATATAGTTATTCTTATATGAAACAAAAATTATAAGTTATGTGTCAATAAATCACAACAAAATAGTTTACTTGATACTGCTTCCTACTTCCTTATCAAGTAATGAACAGTGCAATATTCGTATTGGCAGGAACACCAGATTAAGACGTGATTGGAACAAGGTCAACTAAGAATCGTAAATACTAGTTAGTAGTTAGATGCCACAGGAATAGGCCTACATTTTCATTATCATGTCCATTACCCATCCTGCCATATCTCTGCCAAAAATCGAATGACGGAGGCAGTTGTCACAACGATTGGACTTTAACATCTCTCCATGGTATGTAAAAACCTACGATGTTAGCTTTATAGAAAAATTTAATAGAATCCTGAAAAGTTGTATGAATTTTCTGTAAAGAAGCGAAAGATTTGTAGTAACTACTGAGAAATGAATTTTAAGGTAAACCATCGGAAATTAAACGGATATTAGAATCTGGATTTCCATTTGAAATTACAAATAATACATGCCGGGAGAAAATTCATGAATGGCTGTACAAAGTACGGCATTTAAATGACTTCAATTTTTATCATAATTTTTAGTATGCAGTCCTCCAAAATGGGGTTTCGAGCGAAGTGGCAATCGTGCTTGATTCAGGCGAGCTGAACGTAGAAGTGAATATCCGGACGCACTGGTGGTTTCTGTTTTCATTTTCGTAAATGAAATCATAATATTAAATTTCAGAAGTTGAAGGGTACATTCTTAGAATGACTGCATTTGTATATGAAGTTTATTTGTTTAAAAGCTTCTCGTCCTCGAAAATGGTAATAGGTATTTTCTTCTGCTGCTTTTTTTCTTATTTCCCTCTTTCTCTTTCTCATTTACCTCCTCCTCCTCCTCCTCCTCCTCATTATTGTCTTCATTTTTTCTAAAAAAGGATAAATAAGAAGTCCTAAAGACCTGAACTGCAAAAAAGATGCAACTCATGTTCTTCTGTAAAATAATAGCAAAATATCTTTCTTCTCCAGTAAAATAATTGCAAAATATCTTTGTTCTCAACTTCTTTTATTTTTTCTACGCCTTTCGGTTACATTCAACCATCTTCAGGGAATCACGTTTGTAGAGTTACATCCAAACACAACGCAGAGGAATAATAATCAGGAAGTTAATAGTACCTGTGATTTAAGTTTAAGTTTAAGTTTATTTGGGTGCCAGTAAGGGTTTTATCACAGTATAAGTATTAATACAGTACAGAAACTCAGTCCGTTTTTCTGCCAGACGAGAATGCGCGCGCATTTACTAGCGATCGTAGCGGCCATAAAGTAAGACTACAGAAACTACTCCGGGAAGTATGTAAATAAATAGAAGTGTTGTATTTATTAGAACACGCGATATTCGAAAGGACCTTATTATTCTGCTGTAAATTTCAGTAATAATAAAAGACAAAATCCTGAATTGCATTTCTTCACTTTCTTGAAACATCCAGAAAGGTAAGAACGAAAATAAGTAATATCTATTGCAGGCCTACTAACTTACTCGTGATTCTGGTGTGGTTATGTTTCAAATTACTTTAATGTAATATTTTTATATTTTATTCTGTTGTAATGATTTCTGGTGTATAAAATAGGTCATTAATGGTCGACAAGAAAACCTAGTAACAAAATATGTAAAATATTTGAGTGAAAATTACCGTCTATGGTTGACACACGCCGAAAACAGACAGTTTATGAATTCCTATAAAAACTCGTTAATTAAAACTGCTGTACCGACGGTGTCTTCAATTCCAAATGCTCCATAATTTTTTGTTTTGTTTAATGGAGTCCTTCCTGCAGGAATTGACGCTACATAGACCTAGTACAATAAATTGAAGTCGTATATTGCCATATAAGGCAAAGAATCAAAATACACTGTCAACAATGACGTGCAGGATGAACAACGTGACAGACCTGTAATATAATTTACGTAATTAATACGTAGGCTATTTAATATCATAATTTGAATTATAAATTATATTAAAGGGCAATGATTTTAAAGGAAAAGTACTAGGCCTAGATACAGTCCTTAACAGTAGCCTATTTAGGTATTGTTTACCTCTTCTTAACTAGAATATAATACAGTATCTGTTTTATTATTTCTTAAATTTAACATTAGATTTGCATTAAATAAAAAATATTCTGTATTTTTCTCTTTTAACATAACATATTTTGCGATGTGTTTATATATTTTCCCAAGTCATTTGATATGATGAGAATGTTAGTTTTACTTAATCTCCGCATGGAGCGCTAGTGTCGTCCAGCCAACATCTTGTCATAGGACTTTTAACACACAGTTTCTTTACTGTATTAATACTTATACTGTGGTTTTATTACTTACGAGATTTGTAATCCTCTTTTCTCGGCTCTCAGCAGCATCAAGCGTCGATTCTCTTGCTCAGGGTTGACGGCAGACGGATAGACAGCATAGTAAATATTTGTGGTATCTGTTGTTTATTCCACCTCCCAAAGAGATGGACTTGTTAGTACGGATATCCGGTACGCTATATCCAAAGTTTTGCTGGCGTGGTGACTTTAGAGCTCTTGGGTTCGTTAATTTGTTGTAATTTCTGTTATGATACTTGTCTCCTATTCTCAATCCAGTACAGACAGTTAACACTGTGTACGAGATTTACGCTCCTAATCTGATTAGCCTACTTACTTGCCCTAAATGGTAGTCATATACCATTTTCCTGAATGAACTTAACTCGTGTTATTTTTCTGTTAGTATTAAGATCAACCTACAGACAAGCATATGACTGATTGGATACTGGAGGAAATTGCAGAGCAATTATTTTATTTATCGAGCTCAACAGTACTGCCAGTATGATTTTAAACTTCATGTTCCTCAGGCTTGATCAACCAATTACCCTCCAACAATGACTTCAAGATCATTGTACTACTTCTTCCAGAACTCAATAAAACGCTTTATCTCCAAGTTCATTTGCTTCTTAGAGGTTCTTGGAGGCTGAAGCTGGTGTTGAAGAAAGGGACAAGTTGTCCACATCTGTTGCTAATCCACACAGGAGCGGCAGAATGCAGGAGCAATATTAAGAGTGTGGGAGAGCTTTATAGCTCGTTTATCTCTGCACGGGGTCTCTGTTTTAATGGCTCCGAGCTCAGGATTTTACAGCGCCACCAAGAAGCTGCAACATTTATAGCGGTCATTAAAATACGTTGACAGTCCGATTACGTCACACGAGTTTGACAGTGGCTAGACGCTACTTTCAAATTGTTAATTAAACCGAAATTCTTCAAAACCTATCAGTATTTTCTAATAGATTCCGTGGAATGGCACGTTTTTATGGCAAGAACGTTTCTGTTATAGCAGTACGTGAAGTGAAATTCTTATACCAAGGATAGAAATTTAATAGGACAGAAATTATATTGACAAGGAAGCTTTCGGGAGTCAAAATTCAGAAGGGAAGAAATAGTTATTTGGAGTAGAAAGGTTATTTAAAAAAGTACCGGTAAATAAAATAGTAAAAACAATTTAAATTTGTTCATATTTGTCTGGCTGAAGTAGCCAAAAAAGTTAATTTACACTGGTTTCGTAAGTACTTTCATCAAAGTTAATTCGTGAAATTAATTGCAACCATTTCCATTGAAACAAATTCCAATGCAGCCGCACTATCCACTTAGTTTTTGACGTTCAAGTAGTTGAAATAGCATAATCACGTTTGTACCGCACATAAATGCAAGAATTTCACATTGTTCACACTTTCTCACTTCGTTTTACAAAGTTTGAACCAGCTAAACATGTTTATAACCTCAAACTCACCATAGTTTCGCCCAAGTTGGAATCAGCCAAAACTGTAACTGTAACTGTGTCGCCAGTACATCTCGCTTCTTGTGCATTCTAGTAAAATAATAATAGTAATAATAATAATAATAATAATAATAATAATAATAATAATAATAATAATAATAATAATAATAATAACAACAAATTAATTTTAAAATGTGAAACTTACTTACGAAACCTAATTTCGTCAGGTAAACTAGTCTTTAAACTTGGAACAACGTGGAAACAGAGTGGAAAAAATTTAGTACGAACGGGAGCAACCGAAGAACGAATATATGAGAAGTCAGAAGTAGAGACTGGGCAAGACCAACTAACCGAGTAATTTACTTATTTATTGTTACATTTAGACACCTCTCAAGCAAAGTCATTCTGGACTACTTTCACTCATAGAAATCAGTAGTCCTGCAAATCCGGACTAGATGAACCGGACCCTCTCCGGATCATCGAAATTCCAGATTAAATGGAATTTGCCTTAAAATGCACGTACTGTACTGTAATACCAGTTATAGACCGGAAAGCTTAAAAAATTGATGCTTTTAATAATTTTCCTACAACTTTATACAGTTGTAGGCGGTAAAGTTGTAGGCTACACTTTTTAACCTATGAACTAAAGTAGGATTAACAAAAGAAATAACTATGGCATTAAAATAAAAAGTTATTGATTGTTCAGTACAAAAAAGTTACAGTACATATTTTCTGTTAAAGAAATTACAAATTAAAGAAACACTATATTTTAGAACAGGAGTATCCTGCTTTTATCGTTTTTAAAAAATACCGCCCGAATTAGCCGATGTCCGGACGAGAGGGGTCCGGATTAGTGGCAATCTGCCCTAATATATGGGCTTATTTTACAGTCAAGGAAAAGTAACGAGATGTACTAGCAACACAGTTACGAAACTGTATAGTAGGATAAGTAACTTAGTGTTCTTCTGTATGAGTGGGAATAACCCCGGTCAAATTATCCCGCATCCGCCTCGAATTACCCACATTTACTTACATATAGTAATTACTCAATTATTAGGCCTATAAGTCAGTTTATAAGAAACTACAATAAAACAATGAAATATTCCATTACATTTGCTTTTACATGAATATTTAGGTCTGTATCCGTCTCCGGCGTGCCGACATTTTATCACACAGGGTTCTTTTATATTCATGTAAAATATTCAGCCATGGGACTGTCGAATTTAAGCACACTTAAAATTCATTGAGTTGGGCGGGATTAACCCCGTAAAATTAGGAACACAAATCCAGTGCCTTACTGACCGTTCCAACATATAGATCATGAGCCTCGCATAAGGCTTCACAAAAAATAAAATAAATCAAAATAAACTCTGTGGCATTCGTTCAAATACAGACTGAACTTTCCGACCGATTACTGCGTCATATTTCTCAGTTTTTCTACTTCTTTGACAGATGCTAAGATAGCGCCAACTCCAAAGGTCGTTATTGTTTTCTTGACCGGTGAACCTACATTGTTTTATCAGTAACCTCCACCGTTGTTCTCACGAGGCTGAGTACATCCAGTAAGACCTCATTCATAAAAATTTGCTGACAACTCGTAATGCATCTGTCAAAGAGAAGAACAAACTGTTCAACACTTTATATATCGTTGCAGAATCTTAATCAGGAGAGGAAACAGCTAATAAGAGACATAAAATTCAATGGAGAAAATTGGCCCACAACCAGAGATAAACTTATTAGGAAACACCTTAAATTTTTAATTAAGTTCATCAAATCAATAGACTTTTCAAAACTAGAATAAAGAAACAAAAAACCCATTAATTTAAGTTCAATATTGTGAACTAATGTACCCGAGCACGAGCTCCTGCTCATTCGGGGTTTCAGGACATTATATCTATGTATTTATGTAATTATAAAATAAATTTAAAAAATCTCTGTCAGATATTATTTTTAATGTAACTTAGTGTAAGATTATAATTAACTACTTAGATTAAGCAGTTATTAACAGATTAATAATTAACTAACAGATTGTTAAATTATAAAATATAATGTAGGCCTATATATGGGTCACGTATCATTGTAAGATTAAAACTAGCTACATAGATTAAGCAATTATTACCGACTGTTAAATCCGAAAATTAAGCATGTAGTATTACGTGTATTGGGGCATGCTGTTATGAATAAATATATATATTTTTTAAAGGCGGTAACTCCTACCTACAGTATAAATACCACTAATACTAAAACAAATACCACACAATAATACGCTTTGGGATAAGAGAGTTAGTAACTCGATAATACCATCCAGTGGTAATGAGGAAAATACGTCCGGGTATTTGAGAAACCATTTCATTTCCAACAAGATGATGCTGAGAAGTGAAAAGTTGTAGAATGATAATACTCAGACCAGCCACCATCTTAATAGATCTAAAATCAAAACCTAGGGAAGCCTCGATTAAATTCTTAAGCATGTGGGAACGAACCAGGGTCATCAGAGTGTAAGATTCTTGCGTTAACACTAACATTACCTTCATCGATCATGCAATTGGAAAAGAACTGTGCAGAATATACTCTGGTGACGGGGAAACGAGTTAGATATGTAAGCTTTCATGAACCACAGATTATTGTCTCTGTTGGACATTACATGATAACATTATAGGAGAAAAATTCCTCCGACACTGGGACTTGAACCCAGGACCTTTGGCTATTCGCGCCAATGCTCTACCAACTGAGCTAAGCCGGAGTTCAATTCACAGCGCCAGATGGAACTTCTCTCCTACGACTAATTGCCCTAATGGTCTACCTCACAGACAGACAAGTTATGTCATATGCAGTACTGTGAGGCACACTAATTAGTGATTTTTGTGACCGGGCTCCCACTGTTATTGTACAGTTAACATACAAGATAGATATGTAAGCTTTCATGAACCACAGATTATTGTCTCTGTTGGACATTACATGATAACATTATAGGAGAAAAATTCCTCCGACACTGGGACTTGAACCCAGGACCTTTGGCTATTCGCGCCAATGCTCTACCAACTGAGCTAAGCCGGAGTTCAATTCACAGCGCCAGATGGAACTTCTCTCCTACGACTAATTGCCCTAATGGTCTACCTCACAGACAGACAAGTTATGTCATATGCAGTACTGTGAGGCACACTAATTAGTGATTTTTGTGACCGGGCTCCCACTGTTATTGTACAGTTAACATACAAGATAGATATGTAAGCTTTCATGAACCACAGATTATTGTCTCTGTTGGACATTACATGATAACATTATAGGAGAAAAATTCCTCCGACACTGGGACTTGAACCCAGGACCTTTGGCTATTCGCGCCAATGCTCTACCAACTGAGCTAAGCCGGAGTTCAATTCACAGCGCCAGATGGAACTTCTCTCCTACGACTAATTTTCTCCTATAATGTTATCATGTAATGTCCAACAGAGACAATAATCTGTGGTTCATGAAAGCTTACATATCTATCTTGTATGTTAACTGTACAATAACAGTGGGAGCCCGGTCACAAAAATCACTAATTAGTGTGCCTCACAGTACTGCATATGACATAACTTGTCTGTCTGTGAGGTAGACCATTAGGGCAATTAGTCGTAGGAGAGAAGTTCCATCTGGCGCTGTGAATTGAACTCCGGCTTAGCTCAGTTGGTAGAGCATTGGCGCGAATAGCCAAAGGTCCTGGGTTCAAGTCCCAGTGTCGGAGAATTTTTCTCCTATAATGTTATCATGTAATGTCCAACAGAGACAATAATCTGTGGTTCATGAAAGCTTACATATCTATCTTGTATGTTAACTGTACAATAACAGTGGGAGCCCGGTCACAAAAATCACTAATTAGTGTGCCTCACAGTACTGCATATGACATAACTTGTCTGTCTGTGAGGTAGACCATTAGGGCAATTAGTCGTAGGAGAGAAGTTCCATCTGGCGCTGTGGATTGAACTCCGGCTTAGCTCAGTTGGTAGAGCATTGGCGCGAATAGCCAAAGGTCCTGGGTTCAAGTCCCAGTGTCGGAGGAATTTTTCCCCTATAATGTTATCATGTAATGTCCAACAGAGACAATAATCTGTGGTTCATGAAAGCTTACATATCTATCTTGTATGTTAACTGTACAATAACAGTGGGAGCCCGGTCACAAAAATCACTAATTAGTGTGCCTCACAGTACTGCATATGACATAACTTGTCTGTCTGTGAGGTAGACCATTAGGGCAATTAGTCGTAGGAGAGAAGTTCCATCTGGCGCTGTGAATTGAACTCCGGCTTAGCTCAGTTGGTAGAGCATTGGCGCGAATAGCCAAAGGTCCTGGGTTCAAGTCCCAGTGTCGGAGGAATTTTTCTCCTATAATGTTATCGGGGAAACGAGTGTCAAAGAGTTCAAAGCCTATCTACGCTGATTAAATATGAAGTGATAGGTAACGTATATTCTAGAAATGTGTGATCTGACAAGACAAGCAAGCATGTCTGAACGCCCCTCAGACGGGAATGTGCTATTTATTTTATGGCTCTCAGTATTTATTAATCATTTTTCGCTACTGGCGGCGGTATTTGGCAAAGATCTACTTACTCATTAAAACACAGCAAAAAATATAAAAAGGAACCCGTGTTTATTATAAGACTTCGTCCATGCCATTAGGAATGAAGGCTCTTATCCGTCGGCTCATAGTGCAGAATTCTATTATTTCTCTTAAATTTATGTGGCATTTAGGTGGTATTCGCACAGACGTTCACGAAGGCCAGACACCAAATAACATTAACGTAGGAAAAATAATCGCACACTGTAAACTGTCTTGTTTTATGGTCTCTCGGGTTAACAGGCAAGGCTTAAGTGAAACAAGCCGATGCCCTTTCAATAGCACTCGAAAGGTGAATATTCAGAGGTCTAGGCGAATCGAATAATTGACATCGATTCTCCATTTCGGTAAGCCATGTTGTCCCAAAAGAAATTCAAAGTCGTTGCTAATCAAAGAGCAGATAATTCAAGCTAAGCACTCAAGAATGTTAATACAGATTTGGTTGACCGAAACGTAAAATCTTAGTACTGACTAAAAAAGGTCACTTTCTACTATCTGGCAGAAAAGAGAAGAAACAACTAAGTTTGGTTTCGAATATGGTTTCGAAAAGTATTTAAATTCCATTACTAGACCTGCATCTAATTCTTGTCTAGATCACATATTTTACAAAGATGAATGTAATGGTAGTTTTCAACCCGGAATTTATAAAAGCTCAATTACTGATCATTATGCAATTTTCGCCTTGTTCCAAATTAATTATTCACCTACCGGCATAAATGTAAGTTCTTCCAAACAAAATGGTGAATCTGATATATATACGCAAAAGCATGTAAATTATAACAAATTAATCTATGAATTAGAAAAAGAAACATGGGTAAATGTATTGGACTGTAATATTGCTAACAATAGTTTTCGAATATTCCATGATTTGCTGCAAAATTATCTAAACAAATGCTCATATACTGACAATAAAAAAGTTCCTTGCAAACTAAAGAAAATCAAGCCATGGATCACGAGAGGAATAATTTTGTCTATTCGGATAAGGGACAATTTGGCAAATAAAGTTAGGAGAAACCCTACAAACGAAAATCTAATATTATACTACAAGAGATACAGAAATATATTAACAAAAGCTATACGAGCCATGAAAGTTATTTATTACAAAAATAAATTTGAAATACATAAAAATAACGCTAGAAAATTCTGGTCCACTGTCAATGAAGCTACTGATACTAATTCAAATAATAAAATCCCAATCTTAGAAATCATAAATGAAAAAGGACAAAAAATTAAGCAAAGTGACCAAATTGCAAATGAATTTAACTCCTTTTTTTCGAAAATAGGAAAAAGAATCACTTCGAATATTAAGTTAGCACCAAACAGTATCCCTGAATATAAAAAATGTATACCACAACCTGCTCAGCTTTCGTCAATGTTTCTTCTCCCTGTAACCCAAGATGAAATCAATAAAATGATAATCTCACTAAAAAATAACGTTGCCCCTAGTACGGACGGAATAACAAACAACACCTTGAAAACAATTTCTAAATACATATCGAAGCCCCTCGCACATATTTTTAATCTTTGCTTATCACAATGAACTTTCCCAGATGATCTTAAAAAAGCTGTCGTAGTACCTATATACAAATCCGGAGAAAAGCATAGTTTAAATAACTATAGACCTATATCCTTACTCCCTAGCCTATCGAAACTGTTAGAAAAATGTATAAAAAATAGACTGGTGGACTTCTTAAATAAAAATAATATATTAAATTCAAATCAATTCGGTTTTCGAAATAACTTGAGCACAGATGATGCCATAATTAATGTTACAGGAAACGTTATCGAAGAATTAGATGCGGGAAATAAAAGTCTAGGTATTTTTTTGGATTGCAAAAGGCTTTTGACACTGTAAACCACAAGATACTTATAGAAAAATTAGAGCAAAGTGGAGTAAGAGGTACTGCACTAAATTTATTTCGGTCTTATTTACAAAATAGAACGCAAATAACCAAAATTAAGGATCAGTTTAGTGATATCAGAGATGTGGATACTGGTGTGCCACAAGGAACAATTTTGGGTCCAATTCCTTTCATTATTTACATAAATGAGTTGCTGCATTTGGACTTAAATAATTTCCATGGTCGTCTTTACTCTTATGCCGATGATACCGTATTGCTATTTTCCGCTCCAACTTGGCAGGATACTTACAAATGGGCTAATAAGGGATTAAGAGTAGTTAAAAGTTGACTTGACTGCAATAGGTTAGTATTAAATATAGATAAAACAAACTGTGTTCCATTCTCATTAACAACTGCTGGTACTCCACAATTAAAAATGGATCAACTGTGAATCTGATTCATGAACCTGCCAGGCTGTGAAGGAGACAAATCAGGTCAAATACCCTGGTATTATTATAGATCGTCATCTGAAATTCGACAAACACATCACATATTTATGTACCAGATTAAGAAAAACATTATACAAATTTGTCTGTCTAAAACAATATTTACCGACTGAAGTCTTAAGAACAGTCTACTTAGCTCTAATACAATCTGTCCTCCAATATGGTATCATTGGCTGGGGGGGAAGTGCCACATCTGTATTGACTCCTTTGATTCTAATACAGAAGAGAATTATAAAAATTTGTTTAAAAAAGCCTATAGAATATCCAACAGAATTGATATTTCCTGAATTTAATGTGATGACTGTAGAACTATAAGCTCACACTTTTAAAATACTTTCAAAAATACCGCAACGTACATGTATCGGATCCTCATAACTACAATACTAGAAGAAATAAAACATTGCCTTTAATAGAACCAAAATACTTCACCTCTTCTGGCTCTAAACATAGCATTTATTATGGTCCAAGACTCTATAACTCTATAATTAGGTCACATCCAGAAATAGTACATATGAACAACAAAAAATTCAATAAGTTTATCAAAAATCTTATTTGATAGATCAAAAGTTACTTCACTCTGTACTTAGTAGACAATTAAGGAACGATTTTATTTGTAATAACTCAGGGTTTCAATTTTTGTTCTTACTACTTTTCCTTTTTTCTTTTTACTTTTCTGTTCTTTCTTTATTATTATTATTTTTTAGGTTTTGATTTAATTATATTTTCTTTATGTATTTTGTAATTTGTATTTTGCAATGTAAATGGCTGAACTGTGCCCGAGCACGAGCGCTTGCTCATTCGGGTGGTCTTGTTTTGTTTTGTATAAATATTTGTATAAACAAATTTTAAATAAATAAAAAAAAACCTGAAAAAAAAAGTAAAAGACAGCATGGGAAATCCGTCTCAAGGGCAGCATATTTATTACTGTGGTGGAGTTCTTGAAAACTATGCTTTTCTCTATATTTTGGGGAGAATAATGTGGGGATTGACTTTCACGAAATGATACCTGCAAAGGGTAGACCAAATGGAAAAGGTCCGAAACTGTTGTAGGAAAAACTTTCAAAACCCTTTAAGAGGCCCCGAGAAATACAAGGGCAGAAGGGCCCATGGAAGTCTGAAGAAGGTGTCTGATGGAGCAAACTTTGACTTCTGAAGTTATAAACATGTTCAGTGATTAGTTTTGAGTATAATAAATACCTATATTTAACTAAAGTCTAATAAACAAATAAGAGAAAGATATAAAGAAATTGAAGGGGAATAAAATACTATTTTAACTTCATAGCTATTCAATTACTAAGACCGACATTATAATAATCATAAATATTATTATTAACTACTAAATACATAATTATTATTACCATTATTATATTCCTATTAGCCTCTAGATCCGCAGGGCGCGGGATCAAACCCGGCCGCGGTCGATGGATTTTTCAGGACGTAAAAATCCTGGGCACGGAGTCCTCCGGGAGGGACTTTAAGCTGGGGGTCCCGTGTCGTAGATTTACGGCACGTAAAAGAACTCCAAGCCTAAATTAGAGCCTCTGGACAAAATTTCTCGGCCCTTTCACGTCCAAGAAATACTTAGTTTCCAGAGGGGGGTTGCGAGGCGATGGGCTTACCACCTGTCCCTCTACCCTCTCTCGGAAAATAAGCATATCGAAATTAGTATAGGTAATGAAACCTCAATTGGAGGCCCCTTCGCCCCACCTGGGGATCATAGGGTACCAGATACCAGACAGAGATATTCCTATTAGGTTTCTATTATTATTATTATTATTATTATTATTATTATTATTATTATTATTATTATAGGAGACACTTTCCAAACGCTTAACTTCAATATTCTACTACTATATATTGGTATTCTTTTCCTCGCATTCTTTCCATGCCCAGAAAGGTTTCGATGAAACAGATAGTTGCGAATGGGGAACAGGATTCAGTAGGTTGATAAGAGTCTAGAAAATACCCAGATGAGCTTCAAACTGGGCTCTGTTAGCGCTCATATATCCCAAAATGTCCGAAGTTGCTGAATGATATTTGATTTACACAAAGGTTTAACTAAGTGTAAAATAATTCTCTTAGAGGACTTGAAACTGTTTCGAAAAGAAAAGATCATCCGTAAAAACATGGAGAAGATGGAAAATCCTACCTGCTCATTCTTTTTTTTTCTTTTTTTTTCTTTTTTTTTTCTTTTTCATTTTTTTCATTTCCATACGAATACAAGCTTGTATTCGCGCACGATAACAACGACTTCAATGTTTTTTATTCATGCTGAGTTGAAATAAATTAGTTACAACGTGTGGTTTTTAAAGCCTCAAGGGTATATCCACCTATTCAGTAAAATCCACTTTTATTGCAAGAATTTTAATTACATGTACACATATGAGTTCATTTCACTGTTTCTACAGTAAACTGTAATTTTTTTCTTGCGGAGAAGTTAATTGAAACAAAACAAATATCCAGAGGTTTAGAAACGCAGTGTAATTTACCTCAGCAATTAAATTTAATGATATACTGACATTAGCTCAACTAACGGAAGAAGTTCGCATTAAAACGTGATACACAGGTATTATTCCGATTTCTACAAGAATACACACAAAGAGAAGTCATTTAAATACGAGTATTAGTCAAAAACAGGTACACTCTCGACAGACTAATCTGTAATAAATAATTTTAACTACAAATGGCATCCAAAATATTTTTAAAATTTTTGCACGGATGCCCTTTATCGTTATTTACAGAAGTGTGCACTTGCACAAAGCTGGTTCAGATATGGTTCCACTTAACGATATTGTATTGCAACAAACGCCACAGGTCTACAATAATTCCTAAAGATAAAATATGACAATAGTCGTAACACAGAGTACAGCGATTGCGAATTCTGTACTAATTAGTTGCATTTTTTTTAACAAGGCATGGAAGTAAGAAGATTGTTGTTTATTTTTCTAGCACGAGGGACATGTCTTGTAAAATTGTTTTGATTCGCAAGATAACAAGAGGGAGGCCGGACAAGGTGTAAACCAGTTGTTTAGTTTTATTTGACATGTTGCAAGCTTGTACCGAATTAAGAGTCCTACGCATGTCTCCTCCCTATTAATTCTGCTTTCCAGTTTGTGTCTTACATTAATTACATTAGGACACTTTTATTTTCAGCATACCTTTCTTCATGAAGTAAATAGATCTGCATAGTCGTCAACAGATCGTATATCTTATTCAACGACATTAATCTGGTGAGTAACGACTGCTATACTAGCACTGCAGAGATATTCTACAAAGCCGGGGAAGAGAGTGAAATAATTTTGCACTAGCCACAGCATGTTATGAGAGTGGCACCTTTGAGAAATAAATAAAATCAGGTAAACTGATATAACAAAGTGCCAGAATGCTTTAGTTGAATCAATTATAATTGCAATTATGATATGCAGAAAATAAGTTTTTTTAAAAATCAGACTAAAATTGTCCAGCACCAGCAGAACTACAGATTTGTGATATATTGACAATCCCACACTCATCTAATATATAAAGTCGAATGTGTGTTTGTGGGTATGTTTGTTCCTTATACAAATCTACATTTCTTTACCAATTTACACGGAATTTTGCACACATACCCAGTTAAGTCCGGAAAGTATAGCGGTCAACATTAAAATTGAAACAAATCAGTCCTTCCCTTGAAAATTATATAATTTCTGTGAATATTCTACTGAAAAAAATAATGTTGTTCAGTTCACATGGCAACAGTGAATTGTTTACTGTGATTACATAGGGCCTTGGCAGACTTTAACGATTTATGATTCCATCGATGTAATATATTGGCGAAAATAATTACTGAAAATGAAATCCACGAAAATAAAGCACAGTGTGATGTAGTCACATAACTTTCTCTACCCTCGACATAAGAAATATTTACTCACTTTACATTTTGATGTAGAATAAGAGGTCGTACTGCAGGGACAACTTAAGTGTGTGAGTATGCTATATCAGAAGTCTGTAAATAATCCTTTCCGCTGATACGTTATCCATAGGCTTTGTATTAGTTGAGATTTATCATAGGCCCTAAGCATGGGATGGCACATTTTGAGTCCTATGCTCGCAGTTTATTATGACCCGGGTTTTAGGGGAGGAAAGTATGAAAGTGATACTGCATTTCTCTTTTATTTCAGTCCCTAAACGGTTGTAAGATGAGAATGAGAAATAAAATTTTCCGTCAAGCCAAATACAATTTTATGAAATTTATGTTTCTTCTTATTTCAACCCCACCCAGGCATGATGTGTAGAAGCAACGGAATGCAGCATTCGACATCCTCTATGAGCCATAAAATGCTATATCTAGCGTTTTCTGATGGAATAGTTTGAGTGTGATAAATCTTTTTCTTCATTTCAAGTTCTACATACATATTATATAAGGACCTAGAGTTTCAAAATCGAAAGTCCTCCATAAATTAATTTCAAATTAAAAAATACAAAGCCCGGGCGACGCCGGGCCTTTTCAGCTAGTATAAAATAAAATACAAATTTAAAAAAATGTCAAATTGGCCAGCTCCGGGATTTGAACCATGGACCTCCAAAATACGAGTCAAAGACGTTACCATTTCGGCAATCTGGTTCAGTTTAACGGTCAAATTTGATAACCGTATGTAAAGGAATAGTCGTATTTGTCAAAGCTAAATGTATTGTAACTTGAAATTCTTAAAATATGTCAACATTTCACAAAATTCAGTGGCAAAGAATTCCGCTAATTATTTCACAGTAATGTACCTTCCGTATACAACAGTATTCATGTAGTACTCAATTTCAACTAGATCAATGAAGTTAACAAATATGTGAGTGCATTGCAGACAAAGCCCTCAATGATTAAAAATGAGGCATTGTAGTAAGACATGATTTAAAAAAAAAAACATGTGACTTTTAATTAGTTGTTACTGTGGTACCGTTCAACCGAATTGGCCCAAAATAAATAGGGTTCTTGCCATGGACGTTATAAATGCGTATACGAAGTTTCATTAAAATCCGATAAAACGTATTTTAGTTATCGTGCGTACAGACACACGGACAGACGGACGCACGGACGGACGGACAGACGGACAGACAATTTCCCGTCCCCACACAATCTCATAAAGTACCATACTAGCACCTAATAAATGGTACAGAACATATTACATGAATTTCCTCCATGAAATATAAGTAAATTTTTAAAACAAATTTTTAGTTTTGAATGCATTTAAGTAAATTAAAAATCTGACTATTTAGAATATTAGTATTTTTTGTCATAAAATCACACATAACTAAATAATTGCCAGCTTGTTTACTAAGATTTCAGCAAACTAAAATATATTAGGTTAATCATAAGTAGACTACCATGGAAATTCAACAAATCTACACACAAGACTACTTTAATGAAACTTGTATTTTTTCCCTCCGCTATTTTCTTATATGCTTTATGACGCAGATGTATAACGTTTTCAGATAATTTTCAGATCACTGCTATTTTGGTCTGTTATTTTCTTATGTACATATTTTATGATCAATTTTCAAATCATAGTTTTCTTGTTATTATGAGTTCATAAAGTAAAAAATGGTGTAGTTTATATTTTTATAAAGTGTCTAAAGAGAAATAAGTGCTTTGAAAATATAGAGTGGTTATTACACTTCTACTTTGGTAACAGTGAATTTTACTCTGTTGCGTGTTTTATATATTTTTAAAAATTTTATGTGAATATTACATAACTTCCTCTTCCCAAATTAAAGTTAACCTCTTTACATTTTGTTACATTATTTTGATGTAAATCGGTTATAAATTGAAGAGAATGTGGTTACCTCATCACATCGCTTCTCCGAAGATACATAACCCAAATAAAATCTGGTTAATGCACTCTTCTAACTTTCTTTAATTTAAGCATTGCCACTACATTTTTCTCATCTCACATTCTGATACAGAAGAAGAGGCAATATTGCAAAGAGCGCGTATTCAGAGTGGGAGGCTGAAGATAATTTTTTCGAAAAATATATTTCAAATAAAAGTATTAGCGCTTAGTATAAGCACCCCATGAATACAATTTAAACATAATTGTAAGAGCTGCTTTCGAGAAAATCGCAACAAACGAAATTTGCTTTATGTAAAGTTTCCTTAAAAATAAGAGAAAGTCGTCGCTAATCTTAGTGTCACATCCCCAAAAGGTACGGTACCTAATACAAATTTTAAAAAAATGTTTTCATACGATCTTCCGTTACTGGAAAGAACGAGTCAGAGACATTTTCGAGAAAATCGCGAAAAACGAAATTTAACCATTGCTAATCCCACGAGAGTTTGATTCATTAAGACTATTCCATGAATAAAATGTTACGGATTATATACATAATAATTACTTTCGTGCTTTGTTGTGCAAAAACAAAACTAATAGTTGTGAGCTCGCGGAAACTGTGAATCAACCATCCATGTATCGAGTCGAGCTACCCTGCTATAATCAGTGCTACCAATGGTGCATAGTTAACTTCATTCAGGTAAGCTATCAGCAGAACAGAATAAAAGCACATTTACTGGCTTGCACCGAATCGAAATTGTGTTCTTAATATATGTACATTTCTATCATTTCAATTTCCAAACAAGTTATGTTGTATAAAATAATCTGATTTCATGCCGCTTAGTGTCTCCGGTAACGAGCAGCACATTTTACCGCGATAAAATGCCATCCTCGCGATTCCTACAAGAATATTGCAAGATAAACGGCCGTGATTGGTCAATATCCGAGGAATTGCTAAACGTTATTGGTCAATATCAAACACGCGGCGTATGAGTGGGATAGTCATGTAAAGCCCACTTAAAAATAAGAGAAAGTCATCACCAATCTCCGTGTCTCACCAGGTATTTAACCCAAATATAAAATTTAGTTTCATACGATTATCCGTTCTGGAGCTAAGTTGCTAACAGGTAGGTCCTACACACCTAGAGACACACACACAGACATATTTCCGCACCTATTTGTGCGCAGACATTAGCCTATTTGGTGTTCACGAGATTTTTTTTTTACGTAACTTAAAGAGCTGGAAGCTGAAATAATTTCAATGGAAAAGTTTTTATAACAAGTGTCCTTTTTCGAAAAGGCGTTGAAATGCTGAAGATTGTCCTGATGGGTCTTCTCGTTTGTATGAAAGTGGAAATTCTAGATAATCGTGTTAAATGTGGTGTTAAATGCTGGCATATATCCAATGCGCATGCGCGAGCTCGGTATAAAGTACATAGTGTTGAGTGACTTCGATTACTCGTATTAATCGTGATAAAACGATTTAGTGTGTTGTACTCAGCTTGCCAGAGTCATCTCATATTTTTACCAGCTCGTGCGTGCAACCTGGAGTTCATGGTGCTCCTACACTGCCTAATCCAATAATATGCATTAACGCATTGTTACTTGACTCTTCTTAGAAATCGGACGGAAGTATGACAGAAAGGTATGCCATAAAGAGTATACATCATCAACAGGAATTTGATTGAAAGAGGAGCTTGGAGTAAGAGATGATCGAGTTACTAGGCCTACTAAGATTTAAAGCGGGCTAAGGATAGCAAAGGAGAGTTCGCTGTTAGCGTTCTCACAATACTCCGAAAAATGTGCGCTTGTATCGAATACCAACCCCGTTGCCCTGACGCATTTGAATATAGCCCGTGGATCCCGTATCGTAGTGTCTGAATTCTTATAGGATTGTTTGAATCGACATCTGAAAACATGATACTTGAAACATGGTGAGTGTTGCAAATACATGCTAACTGGATCTGATTATCGCCTTATTGGGGTTTTCTTAGTTTACAGATTTCTTCGGACTCTTCTTTGACGAGTACAGGTGGACGCCGTGCCCTGGCAGAATGAAATGCTACCTGTGAACAAATTTAGTCCCGAAAAATAAGAGCCACCTCCCAAGCTTTATCTAGGTTGAGTATAGTCGGTCGGAGGTCTGTTGTCCAACGATACGATTGGCAGAGGCAGGTATCCCACGCTATAGATTTTCATTTGCGGTTGGTGGTATCTATGACCATGAGATGTAGGAAAGAGGGTGAAACCTCAGTTCGATGATGTCTTAATGCCACGATATCGTGTCTGTTAAGTCAGTTAAGTCAGTTTGCTAGCACTGATCACCCACGAATAAAGTACTGAAAGTTCCCTTGGCCTTACTTGAACTGCTCACTTACAAGTCTCTACAGCAGGGGAAGACAGAAGGTTGCTCTGTGACGTCACTGCTTTCTGCTCTGACTGCTCGCGTAATACCTCTGCGTGGAGTATGTGAAGTGGGGGCATTAGTGAACAGGGGGGAAGAGAGGGGCATTAGTATTGCGGGCAGCGGGAATTTAGGGGGTTAGAACTTACGTAATACGTGTTTCCGAGTTAATGAAACATCAATCGATTTTCTTGATAGTTTATTGGTTAATTACAGCACAGTAGTTTAACATATTATAAATAATACTATTTTTCTATTCTGTGAGAACAATTGTCTTTCCACAAAATCTATGTTCTTTGACAAAAATAGAAAATACTATCATTTGAATTAACATAATTCACTACTATAAAAATAATTTAAAAAATGAACTGAATTAATTACCATACAAGCTCATCTGCACCTTAGATGATACAAGATTACAGTAACAATTTTCTGACTTTCCTGTCTCTTTTTTTCTTTAACAAGTTTATCAATGTTGGGACGTAATGTTTGAGCAATATTTAATCGAAGACTACATTTAGGTTGTGATTTGACAATGTACTTCTTGATTTGAGCTTTGCACATTTCATTACCGGTAGTGAAAAAAATTGTTCGGCCACATATGTCGATCCAAAATTACATAATATTCGTGCGGCAAGTTTCGGGAATCTGGTTTCAGAGAAATTTCTGTAAAAGTTACCCAAGACCACTTTACGTTCGTATTTGTCCTTTAACAGATCGTCGCATTGTAAGTTTAGCAGTTCCAACTGATACCGGCAAGGAACGTCTTTGACATTAACTGAATATGGGGTAGCAAAAAGTTTAAACATTGGAGAAAGGTTTTCCACATCCTGAAACCTCGATTCGAACTGAAGAAGAATTTTTTGCAGAACTAACACATGTTCTGCAAAGAGAACACTATCAGGATCGCGTACTTGCATTAACTTTGAAAAATGCTCTGCATTTCCAACAAGAAGTTGTTCTACCCACAGAGCTAGAGCTAGCTCTAGCGTACTCTAAACACCCCTACTACCGCGCGCTCTTGCTGACGTCACACACAAGGGATCCGCATGCTCTTGCTCCACAAACGTCATCACAAGACGTAGTTGACTTCCCCTGCTCTACAGGGTAAAGCTAATGAGTCGAGAGACTTCGAACTGAACGGGCAAGCGTACCCACACCTGGAAACCTATATTCCCGAAACTGTATCTTGTTGATGCCATTCATAACAAATGTAACGATCCAAATGTAACTGTTAAGGTGTTGTAAATCAAATCTAGCTCAATGGTATCAGTTTTACTCGTGAAACAATCTTCTTAAAAGCAATTCATGGCATATTTTTTGTCCTTATCAATAAGATGATACTCATTCGTCATATCACAGACGGTAATCACAACGCCTGGTATCTGATAACTTTAGTACAATAATTATGTTTGTGAGGATGTGTAGGTTGTATTGTGGCTCATGGAAAGGCGCTACTTTTAATATATTATGACTGTAATGATGGTGTTTATTAAAATTCCTGTCTTGTAGCTTTTATGAAATCCTCTGCGATTGTTACTTCGTGAAGGGGAGTAAAATTCCAGGAATTAGACTATATAATGAGCAGATAAGTCAGGAAACAAGGAGAAAACTAGCGCTTTTAAGTTAATACTATTCCGAGATGTTAAGACCTTAACACTTGCACTTCCACATGAACGTTCTACCCCATATTGATCGATTTTAACCCACAAGACGAAAACGACGCTATCAATTTTATGACTCGAGCGCTAACTTTGGTAGGTGGCTGTAAAATTGAAGTGCAACGCGTGCTTTTTTCCTCTCTCTCTCTCTCTCTCTCCATTTTGAGTGGATTAAATATCCACTATAGTGAGAACAGTAACAGCATTTTTGAAATCATGGAGAGTACGTGCTGTAATGTCTCATGTTTCTCTCATTGAGCTCGCTATTCATATTACGGAGTTCGATCTTGATACTGGGTGTAAGCAAGCCTAGTCACCAGTTCGAAAACAAAGGATATTAATAAGTGACGTTTCAGTTCAGGAAGATGAATCTGTCGTTTTGCTTTATTATGATCCAATGGAAGATACTCTGTTAACTTGTTATCAGATTTCAAGGCAACAGAACGACAAGTTTCGTTAATAATATTTTTAAAAATACACTCTAGTCACAGTTTTAATGACATATTTCTAACAGATATTAAATATTGTGCAAATCTCTGTTAATTCAAAAGTTTACATCATGTTTGGCTAAGTGAATATTTTGAGAATCGACTATACATAGCATATGTTTTAGGAACCTGATTGTATAACATTAAAGCTTCCTTTCCAATTTACTAAAATTTAATGCATTAACCTTTTTCTTAAGTTTTATAATTTAATTTGAACGACTTTTACTATTTTTTCTTAAATTTATAATGCATTTAAGCTAACAAGAGAACGTAAAGTATTAAACTTACTTAGAGAATACTTCACTGATCGGAGCATATTTTTCAAATTTTTGAGCAGATATTTAAAATGAAAAAATAGCCTATATATTTTTATGGAAAATATGACCACCTTTGTGGTCTACTGGTTAACTTCATGGCTGGAGGCTAAGGGTTCATCTCTAGTACATCCTTTAATTTTGGAGATGATCACATTATTCATTTTACAAATATTGTTGAGTTGATTTATGCCCATTTGTAGTCTATCCTCATTGTCAAACATCAGAACTACGTCATCCGCAAACTACTTGAAATGGTTTACACTTTACAATTGAAATGGATCAATTTCTGTTGCTGAAAAGTGTAAACCATTTCAAGCAGTTTCTTGAGAAAGAGAGGTAGATAGATAGAGGAGACAGCAAGCACGTGTTTAGAAATTCGTGTTTGGGGGAGTTCCTAAACTGATTGACCATAAATTACTGACATGTTTCCCTTCCTGTGCGACAAAAAACATAAATTTGTTCTAATGCTTTAAAAACATTGATTTGTTCTAATGCTTCAAAAAGCTTATATTTTGAGGGATCCAGACCCCAGGACCCCTTTAAAAGTATGTCCTTGAGAGTGAAAGAGAGAGCGATAGAGATAGAGAAATAGAGAGAAAGAACTGAAATTATCTAATTTTTAACAGTGAGGTAGATGAAATTGTCATTTTTTTAAATTTGACTTTTATTTTTTTTAATTTGACTTTTATTTTTTTTTAAAATTTGAATGCTGACTTTCTCAACATACGATATCAATATTCCAGAGATATCTGTCTCTAAAACATTAAATTCTTATTTTAGTCACAATGATATGAAAATAAAATGTGAGAAATTTCCTCATATGAAAATTCAGGACACACGGGTAAAGAAATTTTAAGTCTACAATGTTATTGTTTCTTTAACTGATTTATTTCGAAAAAAGAGAGGCATAAAAAGAAAACCCGATTGTACCCACGAGCTTTTTGTACTGAACTGGTAAAATAGGCACTGTGGGACAGTCGCTGACGACACTCAGGGATTCCCTTCCCAATTAAATTAACCTTGCTCCTCCTTTTTCTGTGTGAGTGGATCGGTACCGGCTGCCATGGCTCGTTTCCAAAGCCCACAATGCGTCTTCCTGAAAAACATTCCCCACACAATATTACTACACAACCTCCCCGCCCGCCTCTTCAAATTTATGATTCCCCCGGCATTAATGGCCCTCTTGGTTCGATACAGGGTGCCTACGAATCGCACAATATGCTTTTCACATTATCCTCAAATTTACGACTCTCATCCATATTAAATTTGGTTTGTAAAAACAGGAGAGGAAGGTGAGGGCAAGTCGATGATGGCCGTAACTTGTCACCTCAGATTAAATTAAGCCTACTAACTGTCAACTCAATGGTCCCGGTCACCATGGTTGCCTTAATTTATGACCATCAGCTTCCTACATTATCTTCATTACCATTTCATAATCGCATATAGATGTACAGTATGCAGATACACAGGGGCATCTGGACATTCAGGTGACAGCAGGAAAAGAGGACATCCTCTGAAATGGACAGTGCAGTACTGGAAACAGCTATTATTTAAATGATCAATAAAATGAATTAGCTAAGGAACATACTGATACAGATAAATATTAAAGCTAATCAGGTTTGTTTTTCTGCGGTACTTCCAAGTAGGCCAAATTTATAAAAAAATAAAATCAGATAAACTGATGTAACTTAGTGCCAGAATGCTTTTGTTTAATCAGTTATAATTGCAATTATGATATGCAGAAAATGTTGTTTAACTGTTTTCCAAGTTAAGCTCCAAACTAATTCATTAAGCGGGGCTTACGGAAGAAGAAAGGTATAGTTTTAAAAAAATCGCATTAAAATCGTCCAGCATCAGCAGAACTATACATATTTGTCATAATTTAAGTCACACTCACATAAAAATTAAAAAAAAAAAAAAAATGTCAAATTGGCCGGAATCGGGATTTGAACTAAGCACCTCCAGAATGCTAGTCCAAAACATTACCACCACGGGCACTTCGCTCAGTTCAACAGTCTAATTTGATAAGCGTATGTAAAGAAATATTGTTATTTGTCATAGCTAACTGTATTGAGACTTCCAAAGCCGTATACGGACACTCTAAAACAGCATGTCATGATAACTGATTTGCATTTGATAAATTCTTTCTTAAATATTACCATAAAAATAGGCACTATATTGGGTATTACTCCGGTACCGGACAACCGATTTGGTCCAATATCAATAGGCTTTTTCCCGTGGACGTTATAAATGTGTATACCAAGTTTTATGAAAACCCGATAAAGCGTATTTGAGTTATCGCGCGTAAAGACACATGTACGGACAGACGGACGGACAGACATTTTCCCGTTCCGCACACAATCTCATAAAGACCATACGGGCACTTAATAATTAAGGAATGTTGAAATACAGTAACGTACAGCGGATGGCAAATCTTTTCGCCGAACGAGTGGAGAAGAGTTTATACAAGGATAGATTTTGAGAGATAATTTTTTCAAAAATATAGAACAAGAAAATAACAGAACAATATTTGTTTGCGATTACTCTGTTTTACGTTAGGGCAATCTTCAATATATCATAAGAATATTACATCGGGGAAGAGCTGTTTTTCTATAGGCCTACGTATTATTTTGTGCCAAGGAACAACGAAGCCTTGGGTTTATTCATGAGTAATCTGATACCGGAAACTATTAGGCCTATTCTTAAAATGTAGGTCTCTAACGTTATCTAATAACAGTGTTTTAATTAGGCTTATAATTATATATTTGGCATAAAATATGCAATAAGCAATATTAACTTCTAAACTTATAAAATATTATATTCGTACAATCATGTAATCGATCATAATAATACTAATATTAACAACGGGTTCATATTCCTAAAATTGCATGATAGATTATTTAGGAAAATGAACCCGTTATTAATATTTGAAATGTTTTTGACGTTTTATGTCCTTAATTTCCTTTCTTTCTTTCTTTCTTTAATTTTCATTTAAATGTAGTCTTTCGCTCATGTTTTTCTCATTTCATTTTGTTAATTGCTTCTTAAATAATGTCTTGTGTTCTTATCTTGTCTATCTGTTCGTCTTGATTCAGGCTTAGTTCTCTAACAACGTTTTTCAGTGCTATCAGCTAACGAGTTAAAGAACAAGAATTTGTAGCCCGTAGAGACAGAATTCCAATTTGAAGCCTATTTATGCAGAAATCCAATTTCTATACACTGAGCTAACATAGAAAAAAGATTACTGTTCTCACAACTACCAACGAACAGATTTTTACTTTGCAAAGTTTTATAAAAAGTGGTAATAAATTATTTTGTAACTTCTTATTGATAGCAATTAAAAATGACAAGCTTTCAAATAGAAAGATAAGTCACTGTATATTTATAATCCATATACTTCTTACTGTAAAAGATAATTATAAATAGGCCTACAAGCTGGCAGACTAATGGGTTCAATGATTTATCACAAGCAAGAACTTAAAATGTAAGGAACTGGAAGTAAAGCTATTTTTCCTAATTACAAATCGCGATGACATTTCGAAAGTTTGAGTAATGTGACTGAATTGAGTTTATATTTGCAATTAATATATCACATACAAAACATCGATAGAACCTACAATGCAAATAATAAGGTAATGGGGGTTTAAATTTCCAAAATCATTTAATGTTAGTTTAATCATCGTGTTTTTACGTTAAGTATTTTAATTTGTTTAGGTTTAAAATATATAATTATGTGTGTAAAATATATAATTATTGGTAATTTACGAGATTCGTCCTACCCTGCTTATCTCTCATATAATTCATCTTTAATTTACCGTATTTTACGGACTACAAGACGCTCCGAACCATAAGACGCACCTTGATTTTTAGGATGGATATTTAAAAGAAAAGAAATTTAATGTGATTCTAAACAAAAAATTTAAAGGGAATAATATACTTCATTCCATAAACAATTATAACCTTGTACAATAAAATCAGTGGAAATTACTTCTAACTTAAAACCTGCGTTGTACGAAAATATCTTCTGTACAGGTGGCATCGCGTAAATTTTAACAACTGAACTGATTTTTCGTAAAAGACTGAAAATACTTTTACACCCTGTAACCCTCAATTCAGCATAAAGTGTAATGGGACTAGGCTGTTTAGAGGTCAATTGCCTTTATTTAAACCACCCGGTGGAGAAAAACACCTTTCATATAAAAGAACTCAACATTCCCTTCTTTTCGCATTGTATACCTGGCTTCCAGCTACCCTCATTTTACGATTGTGACAAATCCACTGATGTTCAGTCTGTCACAAAATTTGTAACTAATCGTTTATAACACCTTGTTTATAACTATATGGTATTACCGGCAGTATTTACCATAATTATAATTTTTAGTATACTTCGGACCATTAGACGCACCCAACTTTTAAGGTTCTGTTTTCAAGGTAAAAAAGTGCGTTTTATGGTCCGTAAAATACGGTACTATTAATTCTTAGGCTATAGTTTTGAAAATTAATATCATTTCCTTTATTATAATTTTTAATACTGGTAGAAACAGGTTTTATTATGTTTTTAATCTTGCATATGGTTATAAAAATATAAAAGGATACAAACTGTCAACATCGTGTTTCGGAAATTACGTGAGTTCTGTTAACGGAACTGTGATTTTAAAAATAAAAATATATGAACACCAGCCTTTATTGTTTTGCAGAGGAATTCCAAGTATGTAATCAGTGATGATGAGGGTTAATTGCAAAAGCGAGGATTTTTCATGTCCACATATCAAATACCGAGCATATTATTTCGTTTTTTGTTGTGGTTAGAAAATATTAAATATGCACGAACTGAATGCCAGAGTAAAATATACATTATGCTATAGGCCTATTCATATACGGACATGCTGAAATACAGGAATGCATAACGTTTCAGGGTGCTAAAGTCTCTGTATGGAATAATTCTTAATATAATTAAAGCGTATAGCTACTTGCAAATAGGTAGGCCTAAGGCTTCAATTGCTAAATAAATTCTATGTTTATACTTCTATATAACTTAGTTATAGAATTTCGCTAATTTTGTGGAATAGGTAAATAGTCTATTCTTCTATCACAAGTAGGCTATGAAGACGTACAGATATGACATGATTTTATGAACGAGACAGATAGCCTATTTGTAGTAACAGAATCTCGAAATAATGAATTCGAAGAAGGAAAAAATGAGCAAACAACAGAAAGAAATAATTATAATGTTCCTAGCAAAATGCAAAGGAGAATATAAAAGGAGGTAAAATACACTTTTGTGCAAGAAGTAATGAAAGAAAGATAGAAGGAAAAATAATAGGCACAGTAGACTGGGGCAAGGGGACAAGGATGTAGAAGAATGACAATAAAAAAAGGAATTCTTGAGTTTTGTCCATTCTGTAGCGATGATCTTAATGATTTATGTATAGCGTAGAGCTTTATCACTGGTACTCACTACTAAATTGCGGTATTTTGTTACCTGTTGGAGCGCTTTCAACCGCATGGAGCGGCCATCTTCAGCAACTGCTGAAGTTGCTGAAGATGGCCGCTCCATGCGGTTGAAAGCGCTCCAACAGGTAACAAAATACCGCAATTTAGTAGTGAGTACCAGTGATAAAGCTCTACGCTATACATAAATCATTAAAAAAAGGAAAGGTAAATTAGAAAATACTTATAGAGTAAAATATAAATAGAACCAAAGAGAGAATGAAAGAAAGAAAGACAGACAGAAAAAAGAAAAAAAAAAAATTAAATTGAGAACATGAATCATAAAAATGAACATTTAAAAATTGTAATAATGAAGAATGTAAGAGGTACATGGAAATGAAAATGATGAAAATAGAGTAGGCCTACCATTCATATCTTGTGTGCAATCTTTCAAGCTGTAGGAAAATTGAGGAATTTCAATTTAATTACTATGAACTCTCACGTTTACTTTAAATACGAAAACTTTTGATTCGGTAGTATGTCTTCTGTACTAGCAGAATCTATTTCACAACGTCCGGTCTCAGCCATCTTCTAGTTAATTTACCCGTGTTCTTTATCTGCAGAAATGTATTTTGTACTGTCAGGATATCTGATAGGACTACGCATAATACGGCTGCAAACGCTGGAATGAGTTCTTTAATGTCTGCGTGCTAATTATACAAACTGTTGACATGCACATGGACTAATTCCCAACTCTATAATGAAGGTATTTTTCATTAAGTCTCTGCTTGATTTAAGAAAGACAGAACTATTTTTAAACGCTATGTTTTACGTTCCTGTTTTATGAATCGCCTAGAAGATAAGTTGTCTGCTGCCGACAGAAAATGACCTAGATATAGACAAAGAAACACTCTGGAATTTTTTCGCACTCCCAATCTGCCACATGAATATTACAGAACATAGTATTCGCGTGTTCAAAACGTAGTGGGCGAAAATGAATTTAATGGTAGGTTGCAAAGTGGTGTGTTAGTGATATCTCAATTCTCATTCCTAGAGAACTCATCAAAAAATATGTCACGTCGTCGGAAGATATGCTGGGCATCCAATTTTTAGTATAGCTTACCGGTAGAAGAAGTTCATCTTTCAACATCATCTTCTTCCTCTTGATTCTAGGCTCAGGGCATCTTTATTTCGCTAAGAGGTTGAGTTGAATTCAACTAGGGACATTACGAAATTGACTTGAGGCTATAGACCTACGTAGGACCTTAAGGACCTGAATTTTCAGTCCGCAAACTTTCAAATAATTGGAACACGGCGATGGTAAGATTTTCCGTATTTATTCTTAAGGTTGCACATGGTATTCGTGTCTGTAAATTTCGAGTCGACCCTAGATCTTTATTGTAAATGGAAATTAGGCCAGATGGGAACCGAATCTTTGGTTTAGGCTACTGAACTGTGCCACCAATAACTTGCGCCACATTCACTTCATACAATATAAATTATAAATAAGTATATCGTGCATAAGTACCTGTATATCGATCGCTTATTTGTCACTGGACATTAAACACTATTGCAGTTCAGATGCTTCGGCAAAAAGAAATAAATAAGATGACCAAATTAAATATAATAAACGACAGATTAATTGCCCAAATTCATTCAAAATAAAGTCATAAAATCTCATAGCCCGTGTTTGGTCTTAAAATGACCGTAAAAAGACGGAACATCCTTTAGAAATATTATTAACTAGGAATAAGGCAAAAGAAAAGTGTTTAACAATATCATTTTAAATGTTCATTAAAATGAGATCGTAATGGTAAGAGAGGAATAGACAGAGAAGTTGGGAATTTCCCTAGCATACTTAACGGGTGTGGGACAAGGCAATGCAGGTACCCAGGTACACTGCGTCGGCAATCTCCCGAGATCTAAACAAAAGGGTAGTGATACACTTAATTATTTTAAGAAGTCGGCTATTATGTTCAGGCCAAGCTTCTGATTTTGCTAGTGATACAACACGCTGTCCGGGTTTTTCCACTTAAACCTTCTTAGAAATCCGAGACACTAAGTTGTGGGTTTTGATAATAAGGGAAATCCAAACTGATTTCCGTGGGCGACTAACATATTATTATTGGTCGGGAGAATCGCCAATAAGAATAGATCCATAGTACCACGTGCCGGGATTCACGAATAATAATTAAGAAGAGTAGGGGTAAATGTTTATCCATCAAAGTCTTCCTTAGGCCTACCGGGGCGCTGTAAACTCACTCTACTTCGAGGCCCCGTGCCTACATCAGTCAACTCTACTTCAAGGCCCGGCGCCTATAGCAGTCAACTCTACTTATCTTTGTGGCCTCGTGCCCATAGTAATTAAATTCACTTAGACTCCGTGGCATTGTGTCCACTGGAATATATCACAGTATTAATTGGACTTATAAAATTTTCGTTGGGGAATTAATCGACTTAGAAGAATTATTACTTTCAATCGCGATTAGCTAAAAGCATATACGGCAGCAAATTGTATCACCAGCTACGATCTACCGAAAACTTTTAACAATATTAATTGTTTAATATCAATTTTTGTAATTATTGTCAACGACTGGACTTGTATTTCCAACGTATTGAATAAACTGAAAATTCCTTCAGTGTTTAAAGAAACTGCTTTATTATTCAAGTAATAATATTAAGGTGTTCTTCGCTTCCTACCCGGAAGCTAGAGGGGAGTGCTCGACGATCGACTGACTGACCGGAGGCGGGTTCGACAAAGACAGAAATATTCAGTATATGCATTATACTGTGGCGCCCATAAACAACGACCTCTCACCGAACCGCTGTAACACCCTATGAAGGATGTAAGCTACATTAATACCGGTAGAAATAAGACCAATAAACGGAACACCATCTCTATATGCAAATTAAAAAAAAAACTAATGCACAATATTACAAAATCCTCGGTGGGTAATAAAGGTCATATAGAAGGAAATAAAAAATGTCACTAATAAAAGGCGAAGGCTTTCTATAGAAGTACTACATTATAAAAAGGAAATAAAAACAGACATAGGAAGACCGCGCAAGAGATGGAAGGACAAAAGAGGCCAGAGTAGGTGATATCACCTAATTATGGAAAGAAGAGGAAGAACAGAAGTGAAGGAGAATGTTAACCAAAATCATTACAACACACTCATACAGGTCTATATGGCTAGAAACATAGAAAATAGGCTTATGTCAACAACAAAAGTGTATTTTGGACTAGTGGTTTATTCAGTTCATGGGATGCACATTGCTTATCGTATTCTGATACGTAACACCAACCGCATTTAACGTATTGTAAAAAAATAACATGGGCCACACCTTCCCGCCACGGAAGGTTTAATCATAGGCCCACAGCATTATTATTATTACTATTATTACTATTATTATTATTATTATTATTATTATTATTAGGCCTACTGTATATTGATACATAGTACACGAAGAAGAAGACCGCGGGATGACCCTTATCTCTCGCATCCAGGCAAATGCAAAGGATTAGTGGCGCTACCCGGGGTTGTAAATCTGAACTAACACTGACTCTCATTTGGTTAAGTAGTGCCCACAAAAGAGTGATAGGGTTTTGGGTTTGGCACTTGCACTGACGAAGATTCGTTATTTATACTACATACGAGCATGCGCATCAACAGAGCTCACGTGCATGTCACAATTCTTTTTTTAAAACTAATTTGTTACTCTCTTTTAACATGCACCGGATAAAAGGAATATCTAGTTAACTGCACTGTTTTGATGTCGGGTGTTATAAATTTGTAAACAAGGCCGACCGACGGATAGTTTATGTGTGTCCTCATGTCAAGGCATCTGGAATTGTCTTATTGCATCGTTTGAGTCAGTGAAAATGAAAATAGGTATTTCACATCCCCAAGGATTTAAGTCACTTAAAATATATTTTTAAATACTTACTAATGTATTCGTAATTGAAAAGTGACACAAATTGGCTGGTAGTGCTTATTTCTACGTACCATCGTAATTGTTTCTGTGGTTTTATTATGAAAATACTATTAGCACCACCTACATATGATATTTAATTTCTTCGCAGAACAGTACCTGCATTAATTTGTAGCTTACGTACATAAAATCATCAATATTGTTTCAAGTACACACACAGATGTATAACACTCTTGTTCAAGGTTTTTAAATTAATTATAATCGTAATGCATCCAAAGAACGTGTTCCTCATGCCATTCTTACTGAAATAAATGTAGACTAAAAACAAATAATTTTACTGGATTCACATTGTTTCAAATTATATAATAATTAAGGAATCGCGCACAATGTGCATTATCTTAACCTAAGACTTAAACTACTGGCAAACACCCAGTCCTGAACCCGGGGAGGGGATCTTTCACTACTGAAAAATCCCCGTGCGTTCAGGTATGTTTAATCCTCCACACTAAAGCAAACAGAAAAACACGAAACGGTTAATTTCATCGCGTGCTATGGTAATTTAGAGCATCATAAGGTTTTTATTAAAATATAATAATTTACAATTAATGATTCACCTTAGGAAAGAAAGTTTATGATTTTACAGTTGGCTTATGCTTTTAACCAATTTCGGTCCTTGAAAGAAATTAAGTATTTGGAAGCAAACACATAAATATCTTCCGATCGAGAGAAAGAGAAAATTATAAACATTTTAAGAATTTAAACACTAAAAATGTCGTAAATATTTCAGGAAAAACCTATCATGGTGGGAAATAGAAAAGCAAGATAAAAAACATTTACTTTGAAACCTTTGAAATGTTACTAGGGATAAGAAGGAAATTTAAATGGCGTAAATACTTAAAGAAAAGAAGAAAATACGCTGAAATATAAAATACATAAAAGCATTCTTAATTGAAGACTTTTAGGAGGCAGCAACGAGTCAGAGGATTCTCGAAAGAAAGAGAAATGAAATGGTAATGATGGAATATCGTTTTCCTAACAACACTGATTGCAAGACATAGCACAAATTGGTGTCGTACTAAGCGATCACTTCATAATAAAAGAAAAATAGTAGGCCCACAATGCGATTGGACACAGAAAATTCATTTTTTCAATAGTACACAATGTCAAGATGGAAAATAAATGAATAATAAATTATGACTTACGTAAATTCCAAGCTCGGTTATAAGAGTAGTGGAGTATAATTACCTGTAACAAAAAAATTAACAAATAAATAACGTATAGGGTAAGGTGGAACGTCCCCGAACACTTAACATAGGCCTATATTCCTATTTTATGAACACTATAAACATAAGATAAATTCAATTGTACTTTAATCACAAAGTTGGCAAGGTAGTTGATCCTTCACAAAAATATGGAAGTCAAATAGCTGTAAAATTGGTCATGGCCATCAATCTTTCATTTCCAGAATATCGTTCGAAAATGTACTGCAGAGGGCACAATTCTAAACACTATTTCGAACAGTGGCATTTTCAACGAACGAACTGCTTTCTTCCAAACATTATTTTATGTGTTCGTATTTGTACTTCGCGCTAGTTTTTGTAAATTACTACATAGTTGCAAATTCCGCTCACGAATGACACATGTTGTGCCATTTACTTATTATTAAAGACTACGCTATTCGTTGGTATGAGTTAAAAATTGGTCCTCAACAATATATTGCAATAACTCAACGTGGAATGATAACCAATTTTATAATGTGCCATTTTTCAAGCATGGTGTTCTTACCTTCCATTGGGAAAAAATAATTTATGGCCGAATGAGACAGCTTAAAAAATCGTTCTCGCGGATACAGGTTGTTACGTCATGTAATACCTTTTCTCTTGCTTGCCTTGAATTTAGTTCAGATGGCTTTGATTTTTCATTTGTCATTTATATGCCATTCAATGTATGTCTTGACAATTGTTATTTTAATCTCAACTCCAAAATGATTTATTTATTTTTTAAATAACTACTAATTTATCAATTCTGTTTTATTTTATTTATTATATATTTAGTATAGTGTGTTTTAATGTATTGATTAATTAATCTAATCTTTAAGTCAAGCTATTATCATTGGGTTAGCGATTTTTTATTGTTTCAACCTTCAGTTGTCTCTATTATTCTATTCACTACTTCTTCTTCAAAAAATGGACAACGATTTGGTTGTTCCATTCTCATTTTCAAGGGCAATGTGCTCTATTCTACAAATCGTTTAGCACATCATACTGTGTTAAATTCGGGCGAAAAGCCTTTTCAACTTCATTTTGTGTTGGATTAAGAGATCCAATTATCTTACATCGTATTCAACATAATTTTCATCACAAGGATTCATCTACAACGTCGCTAAAAGTGCTTCGTTCTATCTCTGGACATTGTACCATCAAAAGGAGATATCAATCATTCAATTGTGAGTAATATAATTCACAAACCAAGGTACGTTTTTCCAAGGACTACGATTAGTCTTTTAATTCGATGAGATTATTAGTCATAAATGGATTTTATGCAACTGCAAATTCTAAAATAAATACAGACATTTATACTTGGAAAATAAAGTGTTAATAGCTTATTTGTACGATCTTGCTTTGAGCTAGTGCTGTGAATAGCTTTAAATTCAGCATTCAATACAACCTTTCAGTTTTTTGAAATAACAATCTCTACAAGCTATATTTTATTACGTCATCAAATGGTCCTCCGAATAATACAGTCTACCAGTGCATCTATATGTGTACCTGGATACAACTAGAACTGCAGGATTCAAGAAGTGCATTTAATTCCAAACCTCAAGCTTATGTTAATCAAGCAACGTCATCGCCCAAGTGTGCATAATTCTTGTATATCAATTTACCCATTTGAAGATTGGAAATGCAATCCAATTCTTCTCCTCATATCTCAACCCCTCGCATTTTATCGCCGGGAATCGAACCCACAAATAATTTCCAATACGGTCCACTATCAGAGGAAGGGTCGCCTGGCGGTAACACAGGTCAACAAAACAATCAGTGTGGACGCTATATAATTAAAAACAGTTGGCCCTAAAACTTGTGGATGCAATTGAAAATTATAAAAGGATTTAATCAGACATATGGCGAACAATATTCATTTTTCAATACAATGTAACAAATAATCTTAATAATAATAATAATAATAATATTATTATTATTATTATTATTATTATTATTATCATTATTATTATTATTATTATTATTATTATTATTATTATTATTATTATTATTATTATTATTATTAAAGTTTAGATCAAGGAAAGCAAGTTATTGGCATAAAAATAAACACAATTTTACCGTCGTATTTAAAACACGGCAGATACAAACAGTTGCTCTCCAGTTGGATCGGGTACGGTACCATCCTTATGAACTAGCAATACTTTAATCTGGGTGGCGATCGATACATAGAGTTCTTGTGTGCATGTACAAGCCTTCGCTTCACGGTATATTAAAGGTCTTGCGTCATACTCAGTTGCCTGCTGAATTATCCTAAGTCAATATTAAGAAATCAAGAATAAGTGAAGGCATGTAAGATGCAAATTGTACACTTCCACTAGCAAATATGATTACATTACATGTCTGCAATAATAGAATATCAAAAGTTAAAGGTAACGATGCACATGTGCGGTACGTAGTTCGATAAGTAGCAAAACAAGACGCAGGTAGGCTTCCGGCGCTGGGTGTAGGAAATTCGGGTTTCCATTATAATAGCATGAGCGGTAAATGGATGAAAAACATTATCGCAGAAAAAAATATTACAAAGTTTATATCAATTGATAAAACATACGACACCTTTCAAAACAGAACAAAATAGCCTATACGGCCTGTAGCCTAGGATTTAAATCTGATATAGCCTATTTAAAAAAAAAAAACTTACATACCACGTATTTTTTGGGGAAAATGCGACCCGCGGGTTGCCAGTTGTTCAGACTTATTACACAATATAGAGGTGGCCTCCACACACCTCGCAACCCGCAAGTGGCTCTTTTACTATTCTTATGAGATTCCTCAAGAAATCCTGAAAAATAAATGGTGCAAAAAATATGTTGCACAAACTTTCTCGAATATGGACTACGTGTTAAAGGCTAGCACAGAAAAAGGTAAATTATAGGGACAATTAAATTTCATTTATTACATTTTCAGAAAACTAATAAGTATCTAGAACGGAAATCATCAGGGTCGGTCTTTATATTCAATGCTTTTACCGTGAAATAATAATAATAATAATAATAATAATAATAATAATAATAATAATAACAATAATAACTTGGGGTTTGCATGGTTTCCTCAATCTCAAAGGCAAAAATGCAAAATACATTGAGATATAGCCGAACAATAGAAGCAAATGCTGCACTAATGAGTTATTACAAAGAACCTACTGGTAAATTTGGGTGGTCACGAGGTTTGATTTGAACCCAGGACCTTTTCTGTATTACCCTATACCACCTCGCTTTAACTGATTTTGGTGTGTTCATTACGACTGTGGTGAATTGACTATATGTCACAACAATATCTAGATTATAGTATTCTTGTTACAATGGGCAACAAAAGAATATTCATATTTTAATCAAAGTGTATGTTCTGAAATTCGCATTTGAGTCATGTTATTTCGTTTTTATCTTGGTACCTATTAATTTTATAAAGAAATGTATGTAACAAAAAAAAAATTCTCTTTAATTTTCTCTACAACTTTACTGTGATTTCATGTATCGCCCGCCTACTGTAATGGAGATAATCTAGAACATTTGAAAATGGATACGAGTAAAGTACCCCCTAAATAATTTTTGCAGAGAAACGGATATAGCTATTTTATTAGTCATATATCGATACCTCAGTACAAAAGTGTTACAACTCAAAAAACTTCGATTTTGAGTTATGACCACTACTAAATGAGGAACTATTTGTTCTATGCACTGTTAGAGTGTTACACCTTAAAATTGAACCCTTAATTTTTTAATTGGGATGATTCAGTTTGACACTGACAATATCTTGAGTAGCTGCTCCATGCAACACTGTATCATTTTAAGTTGTAACACTTTACGCTCTGTATGATGTTAAATGGAACTGTTATATTTTGAGTTGCAACAGTTTTGCAACATTATTCAATGAGAATCTCGGTTGTGAGGTGTTAGTAAGACTGTAATATTTTATTTCAATATGCCTTTTTTCTGCATTGTCAGAGTTTTTGTATATACAGTATTATGTGAGTGTTATGGCGATTGTATAAGCAATCTATTGTGAATCATAATACAGTAATGTCCAAAAGGTATAAACGTATTGTAGAGTTATGTCTTATGAAAGAAGAAGAAGACACACCCTTAATCTCAGCTGAAAGTAGATTAGTAAGTACATTGTTTTGTATTTTATACTTGCAATATTTAATTTAATAATATTTTGCTGATACTTTGATAAAACTGTAAGGTGTCTCTTTGCGTTGTAGTCTGCTTCAAGTATCTCTAAAGAAAATGAAAATATACTGGAAATACTGATGCCTCAGTCAAAAATCCCAATTGGGATTATTCTTCCACGTCTGATGATAATGGACATGGACAACACAATCAATACACAACCCTGCTACCTATAATTCCATTTGATGAGGAAAAGGAAGTACCCGTTTAAGTAATTTAATTTATTATTTCTATTTTATTGAAGTAATGGTACGAGTTTACAACACTTGTGTTAGTAGTCGTTATGTGAGCACAACATGGGACAAAATTACTAATGAAGGGACAATAGTTGAAGACAGACGAGGGAAACACAAGAAGAACCATAAAATACCTCAGCATAATATGACAGATGACATTATAGCTCTCATAGATTCTTTCCCCAGGGTAGAATCACATTACTGTAGATCTAGGTTTAAGAAAGAGTGCTTAGAAGGTGATCTAAATATAACTAAACTGTACCAAATGTGCAAAGAGAAATGCATAGCTGAAGGAAAGTCTGCTGCAAAGCTTCACTTCTTCTTCTTTCTCGGCTCTACAGCCCTTGACGTGCTTTGGCCTCCTTCACAATCTTCTTCCATGCATCTCTTTCCTGAGCCTGTCTTTTCCAATTCTTTACACCCATCTTTTTATTCACATATTTTCAATTTTAATTTTAATTTTTTCTTTCCAAAAAAAGATCAATGCAATTTTTGTTCAAATTACAAACTAAGAACTTCTGAAGAAAGAAGCGAGATTCAAGATAAGTACAAAAGACACAATCATATTAGAAAAAGAAAAATGTACAGAAGAGAAAACTTCAGATATTGAGGCATGTAAAAGAAGTGATGGAAAAAGTGGTGTTTTTGCATTTGACTTACAAGCAGTTCTTCCAACACCATGCAGTAAAGTGTCTGTTTTGTATTATAAACGGAAGCTCTCCTGTTATAATTTCACAGTCTTCGACTTAGTGAGCACTGAAGTCACATTTTTCTTCTGGCACGAAGGATAGCTAAACGGGGAGCCAATGAAATTGCCTATTTCCTTCTAAAAGTTTTAGAAGAAGTGAGAGATGCTGGAGTTGCCAATAATTGTATCAGTCAGAATAAAAACAGACATCTAACATCCCTCTTTTCTATATGCAGTCAGATAGATAGAAGGCATCAACACTATGATTGTGAAATATTTTGTCATTGGGCATTCACACAACGAAAATGACTCCGTGCATGCTACAATTTCCATAGAAAAAGAGAGTATTGAAAGCAAACAGAAAAACAGATACACCAATTGCACATCCTCACCATTGGATTACGCTTATCAGAATGGCAAAGAAAAATGGAAAGTCATATTCTGTCATTGAGATGGACACCAAAGACATACACAACTTCAAAGCACTGTCAGAATGTACGGGGCGAAACTACAAAAAATATGAGGAAGGGCAGACTGTAGTTTGGATGAACTTAAAAGTTCTCCATTTTCTAAAAATCAACCATTCACATTTTTGTAAAAAAAAACAGTTATACTGCATAGGAAGAATTCAAGGCACTTCATATAAGAATTAGATAGCCGATTCTCTCTCTTGTACCAGCATATTTTGAATTTCCACAAATCGACGCCAACAAGAAAGTAGATTTATTGTGCCTTTGCCATGACTACGTCATTCCTAGTGTATACTGGGACTTCTACAATAATATGAAGTGTTCGTCTGAAGCAAGATAGCACGACAGTTGTTCCTCTGGCGATGAATGATGTCTGAATGATATTAAGTCAAGAAAGTATCTATTGAAGTTAAAATTTAGCAAATGCAATGTCGTTCTAGACATTTTATTATTTATATAAATTTAACTTATTTAAGAATATATTAATAATAACTTACAAGCATTGTAGAATACTCGAGCAACAAGTAAAACAGAGAACTTCACACGTTATACATTCTGATTTATTTCTTTCAATTCCTATCACTTCCCATAGAATAAATGGAGAAAGACTAAAAATATGATTAGTTAAATAGTTATAAGTCAGAATAAGAAAGCTTCTACTTGACATTAAAGTGTTACAACTCTGAAAAAACTGTCACAACTAGAAGTTTTTTTGCCTTTGATTCAGTGGAACACTGTTACAACTCAGAAATTTGTTATTTTTTTCTAACCAATCAAGTTCTGGATTTTATGTCTTAGCGTTATTGAAAGAGGCCTATGAGATGAAATAAATCCCAAAATAACAAGTTCATAGCAGCTCCTTGTGACCAACGAGAAGATGTTAAAGAAACAAGGATTTTGTTTTTTCTCTCTCCTGAAAATTTACTGATTTTGAGTTGTAACAGTCTAATTCTGAGGTATCGATATAAGAGTTTCCAATTTTAAATTTTTATTCAAATCGTTAGAACCAATTTTTTTTAAAAAGTTTTCATGAAAAGTCCCCTTAATATTTCAGTTATAAAACTCAAATTCTGGGCGGTTCAATAAAATTTCGAAAAAGTACTTGATTCAAAAAATGAAGTAAATACATTGGACCGTTTATCCGCTGTGCTTGTCCACAGACGGACGGACAGATGGACAGACGGACAGACAGACAGACGGACAGACGTCATTCCAAAAACACCTTTTTCGGTTTCTAGGCATCGTGAAACATGCTTTCCCGGTGTTATCCCGAATTCGATTTTTTGTCACGATCACAATACTTTCTCTATACTACGTATATGCGAGAAAGTAAAATGGGTAAAACCATTTCTTGTTGACGTACAGTAATGAAGAACGGTTGGCCCTTTTTGAGACTAACTATGGGTGATTGGCAGCTGTAGATTGGACCAACTGAAGATTCAAGAGGATGAAGGAAAAATAAAAATAAAATAAAATAAAATAAAACTTCGCGACTCTACCATTCGATATTGGAAATAAACTCCCGAACATAAGAATCCAAGAATAATGGAATGTGCCAAAAGACTCCATTTTTGAGGCAAGTATTCTATTCTTGTGAGTCACTGTATGGAACACTTATATTCAACGAGCTGTTTTAAGTGATTAACATTTAAGAGAAATTGTAGGAACTGCCTTAACTAGTCACCAACCAGATTTCAAATGCAAATAAATCCAACACTCGAAGAAGTATAGAATAAAATCAGGTGTTCTGATAAATCAACGTGCTAGATGGAGTTAATAGGCTATATTTCAGAAGCTATTGAGTTTTAGACCACAGTTTCTTGAGAAAGGTTGATCAGCATATGTGAAGAGTAAATGGGATAACTAGAATATTAACAGAACCAATTTACAACACATTCCTCACGTTAACAATATCATTTGAGTTTTGCAAAAGACATCTGAAGGCATGCAAATACACAGTCACCTGTCTTCAGTTCCCAACAGCATATTTAGTTCTTCTGATTGATGCAAATTTGCTATTTAAAAATCATGTGACCATTAATTGGTCGTTACTCCAGTACCGATCAACCGATTTGGTCCAAAATCAACAGGGCCTTTCCTATGGATGTAATAAGTATGTATACTAAGTTATGAAAATTTGATAAAGCGTATTTGGTGGAAAAGTAGAGTCAGTCTGAAAAATTTAATGCTATAGCCGAGATTTAGAACCAGGAACTACGGCAAAATGACCAAACTTGTAGATCTCTCAAAATCCGTTGCTACTGGTGCAATCGGTTTTTAATACGATTTACCGTCATGTAATCTTAGGAGTGCTATTCTGGCACTTAAAAATTTGTGGTTTGGGTTATCTGCAATAACTTATACATATAAACACTTTAAGTGAAGTTCAAATCATTCGCATTATTATTACAGCAGCAGATGTTTTTCATTCTTGTACTGTTTGACTTTATATTATTTTATTGCTGATAGTATAATGGTCTACAACCCTTGTGTTTGTCAGTTAAAACACTATTAGGTTCTAATATAAGTTTTACTTGCGTGTTTTATAACCCAAAACTAAGGGCGACTCTTTTCAAAGTTCGTCCCTTAGATTGCTCCCAAAAGTCAGAATGTTGGCCACCCCTGGTACAAATATTAATGACTACATTGATGTTCTATTACATACACTGTATGATTGTAATATTAGTATTGCATTAGGCTACTACTCCACTGCACTGCAGTGTGCTGTACTTTAACATTCTAACTATGATATAAAGTTACTTGTTCAATATTGTTAGTTACTGTACGTGAATAAGTGGTTTGAAAGCCCCTAGCGGGCAGTAAGGCTAGACAAGGGGTAAAGGTCACATTCGGTTATTCTTTCGCTTCTAGCATATAACTGGGGACTATTTTAGGGGGAGGGAGAAATATGACGGCATAATGTAATTAAGGGGATCCCCTTTCTCATAATCTCTCCGCTGGGTATGAAACATCATCGCTCTGTATAGTACGATACAAAGTATGCCACTATTGATCGCTGCTCAGCAAACGTGGTTCAAAGGATATCCTAGTACAGATAAACAGTAACCGTAGTTTAGCTTGTATCCATTCATTAATTAGATATCTAGGTTCTTCCTGTAAGCGACTATGAAATGCAATATTCTTGGAAGTCTAATTCTCGTTAATAAGGATCAAATTATGAATCACAAACACTGTTGTTAGGAAAGCAAATCATCTAAGCATACATATACGGTGTATATATATATATATATATATATATATATATATGACACATGTTGTGCCATTTACTTATTATTATTAAAGACTACGCTATTTATATACGCTATATATATATTCTTCGAGCTTCAAACCTGAAACCATGCCCATTATGCTTATTGTGTGTCATGACAAGAGAAAAAACCTTACTACTTAACAAACTAACCCTTTCAATTTCAAAGCTGAATTTATTTATACTAATATAAAAGTAACTAAGTAAAAGTACAAATAAAAGTAACTGGCATAAAATTGCCCCCGAGCACGAGCTCCTGCTCATTCGAGGTTTCAGGACCTTATAAGTTACATTATCTATGTATTCATGTAATTTTAAAATAAACAAATTAATTAATTAATCAGTGAAATCATCATTGGGCTCTAAGGTTGAAATCAATTAGGCAAATTCCAAAAAAATTGTTGGTTTCCATAAATGACGATCCTAATCCAGCCAACCGCCGACCAGAACGCTTCTCCCGAGACTCCACCGCCACTGAGGATGTCCGCCGCAGTTGCGGACGAAACGTTTGGCCCCCAAATGTCAACTGGATCACGGCCTACAAGCCCGGACAATGTTCTTAATATTGACTCCGGCCGTGAAAGCCTACAGTGTTTTATAAATCCTAAACTTGTAGATAAAAATCCTTTTTGCATAAATCAGTGCTCCACTGTCCTTAGATCTCTGTTTCTACATAATTTTTCAGGTGAGAAATTAATACGTCGGTTAGCAGGGAGAAAGTTAAAAACTAAATTAAATTGAAATATAGAAGACACGTGGTATCCAGCACGACAATGGTCTATTGCTAAACAAATTTCAAGAAGGAAGAGTTCGAAAAGATAAGTCGAAGGCGAGTCATTTTAAGTTTCCGGGTTTCTTCTACGCACTTAACGCATGTGTATTGCAAACTATTTTGTCTATGACAGCAATTTAACAGATAATAAAAACATGTTACGTGAAAATCATTAATCACTTAAAACAGCTATTACAAGTTACAGGAGTATCAACCTTTTAAGAAAGTAAAATTTTAATCTCGGTGGCGATTGATACATAAAATGATTTGAGCGCATGCGCACATATTCACATCAAGGAAATCGAAAAATTTTGCCTCATACTTGCTGCATACTTATCCAATAATAAGAAGTATAGAGGAAGTTAAGACATGTAAGTTTGAAATTGTGAAGTTTTACTTGACAAAATGAGCATAGTCCATGTCTGCAATTATAGATACATTAACTGTTACAGGATTTGTTGTGATGGCGCACATGTAAGGTAAGTAATGAGATAAGCCAAAAGACGGAGGAATGTTACATTATCGACACTCTGCGTATGAAGTTCGAGTTTCCACCAAGGCAGTCGATGAAGAAACACTATCGTAGAGAAAGTAACGAAAAGACGGATGCAATGTGAAGAAACTACGGCCACAACATAACTATATAAACGTAGGCCTATTTACAAATAATTTAGAAACACATCGTAATAGTAATACATTTTTATGGAATGAATTATTACTCAACTTTTCTCTTGTAAAATGATTATTACAGTCCCGGAAAATGTTCTAGTAGGCCTACATAAGTTCATTAAATCCTCGGATAAATAATATGATAAAATTCTTGATTAATAGCCATGAATGATACAAGTGGTAAAAGATATATTTATTTTGCGAATACGTATGTTTGTGAACCTAGCCCGTAAGGGTGAGTGTAACAATTCTACGAGCAAAATAAAATCATTTTACCATGTGTAGCCGTTAATATTTTGTAAAATAATAATAATAATAATTAATAATGGATTTATTCTGTGAATTCGTTCCGTGAACTATGCTGGAGTCTTATCTGCCCTGCCATCTACTGCCGTTTATACACATGCACATGCGCAGACAGAGGTTATTTATTTTCTGGGGCACGGCTGCCAACATAAGGAATGGATTTGAAAAAGCTTTTGAACCACCATGTATGATGGTTTTGCTAATTCCGCGAGAAATTTAAAAAGGCGTGTGCCTTGTATTAGAAATTCTAGATTTAATTCAATCTAGGCCTATCTAAAAATAACTATTCCTCAGGAAAGTTATGTAGTCTACTATAGCATAGATTAACTGACTTCTTATAACAACTAGGCTACTTACTGATTTACAACTTGATGAACAAAGTAAAATGTTAGTGACAGCCAGGACCAAAGTAGAATCCGATTTTTAATTAGAATCCGAACCTCTCATATGCTTCATTTAACACGATTATTGTCTATACGAAGGAAGCGATCCCCCTTGTTCTCGACCAAGCCTATCCCGGTGATCATCTTGGAAACGGTATAGCCTAATCAACTGTCCGCAAGATAGCTATTAATAATGATTTTAAATACGATTCGCGGTAAAATTAAAGAAAATTTCGCAATACGGACAAGTGTTACAACATACAGGTATTAAATGCAAAATAACTCGTAACGAATCCCCTTCATAAATGGGGCGGTAGATGTTGCTGTCTTTCACCCAAGTAGGAGGGTTTGTACTTGACAAGCTTCATTGCAGGGCAAGATAACACTGCGCAACATGGAAAGTGTTTTTGTCAACATAAAAATGAAATATAACAAACCGATATTCTGTATCTGTGATGCATGGCTCACACGATATTCACTTCGCTTTACTCACTATTACACTCCTCAAAAGATAGAAAAAGAATAGCGTTCAAAATTCTCCCTATCCCTCCCCCATTGCAGTAATTTTTTGGATACATTCCATGCCATTTCATAGTCTTTCCATACTTTTTTTTATTTAATGGAAGTAGATATCTGTATGTGTGTACATTTGTTGGAATACTCAGGTCCAGTTGGAATCGGAAGATAAAGTATCGGAACCAAGCCCGCGAACATGAACTATGATACCCCTCCTGTATTTATGGGACTTTCTCCCTCTCTTGCCTCAATAGCAAACGCATTTTTACCATACCATCCAGAATCGGGGTTTTATTTTCAGTAAAAATAAAAAGTTTACTGATATCCATATTTTGATAAATTGTAATATGGCACTTTCCTCCTGCCTCAACTATAGCTCCGCTTATCTATAGATTTCTTACGCGCTTTTCTTTAAAAGGAAGTGTGCGATAAAGCACAATAAAACTAAAAGCGTTGTATTTTATAAAGAATTCTCTGATATCAATACAAAAGTGCCCTATCCTCTAGTAACTTCGTATGAATTCCCTTAACTTTAGCTCGTATCTAACAACATAGCCTATGCTTTCCAAAAAAAAAAAAAAAAAATACAGGCCTACTGTAGTGAGAAAAGTCATAATAAGATATTTTTATGTTTTTTACTCCATTAGTAATTATTATATCCATTAAGGAATTTCAATCAGTACCGTATCGTTGAAGAATTTCATTCAAAAACAACCCATGTGATTTTAAAGGAATAATATGTTTGAACTAGCTATTTTATTTTAATTATGCTGCTTTTCAATACTTAAAAAGAAGGAACTTTATATGTTTTAAATAAATAGGAGCGAAAATCACCGGTCCTCTTAAAGAAGGCTTAAAATAAGTAGGGGCAAAACTATTGAGTTTTATGGAAGGGAATTGAGCGAAGGAAAATTTATTTGAAAAATAAAGAAGCTTCTACAAAAAGAGATTCGGAGCATAATATAGAATAAATGTGTAGGCTGGTTCGAACAAGGCATTATTTGAAATATATTTGCCTATTTTAACTTGCATTATAATTAAAAACTATACAGAGTATTTAAACTCTAACGGAAATTGCTAGTAAGACACTCCCACTGTCCACAATGTTTGGATAAAAAAAAAGTTATAAAAGTCTCCAGTTTCAAATATGTAATATGTTTTTATCTGTATCAAATATGCAAGTGGAACTCAACATTACAAGGTCCGCAGTGTTGTGGCCCTTGGTTGGGTGGCAATAGTTGAGTTTGGCCCTAAGAGTGAAACAAGTTGTGCAGGCCTGTCATACACCGATGTGAAGAATATGATTGGCCAGTTCCCTTATAAAGGTACAGATTTATGAAGGGCACTTCATATAAATGTTGTTGCATAAGAAATTGGGAAGTTAAGTTCTGATCATTTTGTTACAACATGTGTTTAAACTGTACACGTAATATACGGTTTTCTTATATTTTGAAATTGGCTACTCTTCCCTTTCTGTCTCCTGTATGAATAGAAGAGTGAGTCTTCAATTAACCAGTTCGCACACGATAGCGGTCGTGTTATATTTCTGAAAAGCCTTGCTTATAAATTCATGACAACCGGAAACCCACTCTTGTTTCATGCCTAACTCTGTAATTTTCCTGTCTCATCGGATGTAAGCAAATTAAACCGAAATTGAAATGAAAATTGTAATTATGCCACGTTTGGAACGCTGTGCAATCAATACTCTATTCTTTCGTCTCTCTTCCTCTTTTGCTAGCGCTATAGGATGGAAATTGAAATGATTTCGCATGTCGTAGCCTTTAATTGCAGGTTTTCATTTCCATTTCGACTTCATAAAAAGGCACTGTTGATACGAACTCTACAGAGTGACATATAGAAAATAAATGATTTTGCTTCTTCATTTGCTATTGTTAGCCTAAATGGACAGTTTTTATCCAATTATAACATCCTTCCAACTGTTTATGATATGAGAATTTTTAGATATTAGTAGAAGTTGACTGAATAACTAGAGGCATGTAGTAGCTATATGCCATCAGAATTTTACAATTCTCCTATAGGCCTAGGCCTGCCTAGTGAATCTTTCCTCCAATTTATGAAGTTTCATAAGGAGGAATACCACATCTCAATGAAGAATAAGCGTGCCAGGTAACTGTTTCTTCGTGTAAATTCTATAAGTTAAGTATTTATACAGAGAGTTAAAAAATTCAATGCTCGAAGTGTTAGGGATGATGGAGAAAAATAGATTTTGCTAAATAACAATGTGTCGGAAACTCATATTGTGCGAGTATTGTTTTTTATTTATTTATTTATTTATTTTTTTGCAGAAATGAAATATACTGCAACCGTCACGCAGATACTAGTGCTATACGTCGTTTACTGACTAAATGTAGAAGAGTATGCTTCACAACATACTAAGTACCTCAAATAGACGTTTGGTTTAACGGCGTTTTAAATTATTGATCTACTTCTTACTCGCTTGTTCCTAACTCCTGCTCAATGCTCACTCAATATGCTTCCCGACACTTAGTTATTGATCAAAATATATTTATTTCATCTCCATCATACCTGTCAGTTTGGGCATTGCATTTTTTAACACCCGGTACACAGTATAAGTATTATGTTATTTCCTTGCACACATTCAATTCAATGTAATTAACTCTCATTGTAAAATTAAGAATGTTGGTCTACTCCAAAGATTAACTCCACTTTAATTAAGAAATCTAGCAAAATATATTTTTCCTTCAGAAACATTTAGCCTAAACGATTTTGAGATCCCTAATAAAAAGAATATGATAAAAATTTTCTCATTAAGTTTGTCAAGAAACTTCATTGTTTTAACGTGTTTCATCTTCACGTCAGAATTAATACTTTAAGGTTGACCAATTTACCATAGCCGATAAACCAGACCTATATTATATAAGACTCATAATTATTATAACGTCTACTGTAAACAGGGATTTTTCTTCACCTCTTGGTTTTGAAAGCCAAATACGCCTTCCTTATAGGTTTTAGTAGTCCAGTAATTTAAGCGAAAAACAGGGTGTTTTTTCTTCGGAATAAATTTAAGTGAAGATTTTTTTCACAGAAACCTTTATTATATCATTCTAAATTATATCTAAAAAGTATCTGACTTTCTGTTGACGCTTCCCACTTTTTGTGGGGCTTGAAGGAGTGAAATGGGGTGTAATATGAACTCAGCTATCTAGGCAAGTGGGTTATCGTTTTCTATGTATTTTTTTACGTTGAAAGGAATAAAACCTTAAACAAACAAACCTTAAACAAGGGTTCTTAGTATGAAAAAGAGCAAATTTTTATACACGTAGTTACGCATCAGTTTATTGCAAAAGATTTCATTGTAAATGTAAAATATAGGTCAATACTTGACATTATGCATTTTATTTACATTGTATGTTATATGATATTATAAAAATAGCCTATTACATAATAGATCTTAAGTTAATATTTTAATGAACACTTTCCAATAATAAAGTGTAGATTAGTTTCTCACATACTTATTGGTGACCATAAAAGTAATGTTTTTCAAATTCTTCAGTGCCGGTGGTGATTCCTCTTTCTGATATTCCCTTCGTTGGAACGGCATTTAAACAAGATTGTCCATGACAATTTCCACACGCTAGAGAGTAATGAAGCCTCTATTTCCTACATCCACACACGTTGCCACAACCTTTTGTGCATAACAGAAGAACATATTGAAAAAGGGAATATGGAGCACGTGGTTAGGTTGTTCGTACAGGAACATTCCTCAGGGTTCAGATAATTACCAAGCCAGGTCTGGAAATAAACCCGAAATAAATGTTGTAGAGTTGCGCTTTAAATAGGCTGTTGTGTATTCAAATTTACTGCTGTATTTTTTGTAACAGTTCTGGTGAGGTGTAGATACTGACAGTTACTCAGATTCCGTTTTTATATGATCTTCTGTTATGTACAAAAGTTTGTGGCAACGTATGTGGATGTAGAAAGTAGGGCTCCATTACTCTGTAGCGTGTGGAAATTGTCATGGACATTGTAGTTTAAACGTCATTCCAACGGAGCGAATCTCAGAAGGAGGAATCACTACCAACACAGAATAAGTTGAAAAAGAGATGGACCTATATTGAACATTACTTTCATGGTCGCCAGTAAGTATGGGTATGTGAGACACTGACCTACACTTTATTACTGGAAGATCTTCATTACAAAACCAGATGGTAGTCGCCCCCTAACACTAAAAGCTTCAAGGTTCAATGAGTTTAATTTAAACTCAGTTTAATGTTCACAATTGTTATTTTTAATAAGTAGTATGTTACTTTGAGAGAGTTATTAGCAGTGGACTTTAGGAAATCACAGATTATAATAAGTAATTAGATTAAGTAGGTAGACGTGTTAAAATTAACTATATTTTGTTTCGTATCCAACTGAGGAGTAAAAGAGTCATGGTGTATGTACATTAACTCTCAAGTGGAACCACTTAAGGAAGCTGTGAAAGTTCACCACTTAAAAGGCTAGCCCATCGGATTGAGAGAAATAAACTATATGAATACAATCTTTGAAATCATAGCTACTCTAGATTAAAGAATAATATATACAGATCATATTAATTGCCAAGTACTATACCATAAAATAGAAACCTTTTAATGGAGTATTCCTTAAGCATAAGATTGCAGAATAATTAAAGCAACCAATCAGAATCCAGATATGATAGAATATTATTCCTATTGGATATTGTGCCGTAGGGAGGAGGCTTATGTACTTTTCAGGATTTATCTTAAATTTGATTTTTGTGGAGAGTAGTGATACTGCACTCGATATGATCAGAAGTTGGTGCTCAGTGCTCGATGTGTAGATCTTACATTATTCAGAAATTAACACAATGGTGAAAGTAGATCATAGATTTATATTTGTCTTTTATAATAGCGTGTGTAACAAGTCAAAATTATTCTCTCTTAAAAATAAAACTCCATTATCTCTGATCAGTGAAAGTCATTAATCATATTAGAACAGTTCATCCCTCTGATTCCCGAGTCTGTGCAACTACCGACATGAGAAGCCTGGAGCAGCACCCACAAGAAAACATCAAGAAGTCACAGGTATGTAAATACCAAAAATATAAAGTGAAACAAGAAACGGTTTCATATTTGGCGTCCCAAGTGGTGGCTCGAGAAAATCTCTGAATATTTGACATTGAAGGGAGACACTGATGAATTTATACCCACATGGACTACGAATCACAGACTTTGAGGACTGGCAGAGACGACTAACGGGATTGAGGACTGGCACGAGAGACGATATGGAACAACGCAGAGGAAAGCTGGGATGGATGGAACCAATGAAGGCAACGGGAAACCACTGATGGAACTGGACATCGCCGTGATCATCTTGCCATCGAGGGAAACAACGTTGGACAGTCAAGACATCATTGGATCACTCCAGTACAAGCTAAGTCAAGTGTGATTAAGAATTAATTAAAAGGACATTAATTTATGAACATTAGGTTAAAATTAAAACTCGTTAATATCAAAGAAAATCAATAATAGAATAACTATAAAATTAAAAGTGCCTAAATAGTAATATAATTAATAAAACTAAATTATTGACACGTTAACATATGTTTTTAAGAAGTGGGAAAAAGGTTACCACAATGGATAGTGAAGAACATGCACAACAATTCTTTTCACAACCCATAGAAATTCTTAATGATAGGGAGAGTAATATAAATGAACCAGAGAATAATTGTAATGAGGATAGCATAATGGAAAGTACTACTATTGAGGATAGAAGTGAGGAAAATAATCCCACTGTAAAAGTGCATGTAAGTGAGGAGTCAAATACAGTCATGGAACCTACACAAGTAGTTCATAGTAAACAGTCTAATCAGATTGATATGATGTTAGCCACTTTGCTAAATGAAATCAGTAAAAGTAGGGAAAATACAAATAATGAAATAATTAAAAGTAGGGAAGAAACAAAAAGTGAAATAAATAAGAGCAGGGAGGAAAATAACAAAATAGCTGAGGAAACTTGTAATAAAATAGAAAACCTTAGTAGAGAAATTAAAACAATCAGACAAGAAATTACGCAGGAATTTGATGATAAACTAAAACAAAGTGAAAATAAATCCTTTATAAAGATCAATGAAAATGAAAAAGAATGTAGTTTAAGGAGAGCAGACATAAACAAAAACATTGATGTTCAGGTGCATTGTCTTGAGAAGCAAATTGTAAAAGCACAAGAACAAGTATTCAAACATTTAAACAAAGAAATTACTGAAGTTAGGAATGAAACTAAAATAGTTTTGAGCCAGGTACATAGCAATATGCAGATTTTAGAAACAAAAACAAAAGCAATAGAAGAAAATTCTAAAGAAATTATTCAAAATAACAAAGAACAAGGTATGAAGACTTTAAAAGAAGTTGATACAAAAATAGGACATGTTAATAAAGAATTATTGTGCATTTCTAAAAAGGTAGAAGAAATACAAAATAAGGTTTCAGGTTGTGGAGGGAACTATGTTGCTACTGAACCTAATGGTGCATTGTCAGATAATTTGATTGATTTATCTAATAACACAGTTAATGTTGTGCCTAATGAATATAATGGTTCAATAAATAGTGAACAAACTGGTTCACGCAGCAACATACTTCCTAATACAATGGAGTCGCCAGTGGAAAACAACAGTATCGCAGTAAGTACAAATTTACAAAATATTACTGGTATGATCGGGAGTGAAGTGATTTTACCCATGTACAATGAAAACTCTTACGAAGGTCCACAGAACTTCATAAAAGAATTGACGGAATACTTTGCCATCAAAAAGATTCCTCCGCAATATCAAGTTTTAATTGCTGGCAGATGCCTAAGAAACAACGCGAAACAATGGTTTCAAGTGACGATTGATAACGAATGCAGTTATGAAAAATTTTGTAAGTTATTCATTGATAGGTACTGGTCAGCTGGACAGCAGTTAAAAACCCGAATGCAGCTTTATACAGGTCAATACAAACCGGGAAGTGGCTTATCAATGTCGGATTATCTAATAAGAATGGTAAAAACAGCCAGGCTATTACAACCCATAATCCCAGATTCAGAAATTCTTGCGCTGATAACAAAACACTTTTCACCTGGAGTTCGAAGTGCATTGTTAGTTGCAAAATTAACTACTGTAAGCGACACTATTGAACTCCTCACTAACCTAGAAATGTACTCGACACCTGAAGGTAATACAGAAAATGGAGGGAACAATAGGAATAATGAAAGAGAAATCCAACCTAGACATAACCAAAATCATTCACAGGGGTATAGGAACAATAACAACCACAGCAGGTCAGGACATAACCCGAATTATAACAACAATCAAAATGGGAGGTATAATAACAGGAATAACACAGAATATATGTCACGAGACCCGCAGAATCAAAGTAACAGAAATACTCAAGTGAATTCGTTAACAATCCAGAGTGATGATCAAGGTAACCGCAGGCGTAATACACAAGGCCAGTTCAGTAGGAATTCCAGTAGACGGGTGAATGATCAAAACAGGAGGGATGATCCTATAGAGACAAATTCTGAGAACCAGGACCACCAGGATTTGAACCCCGAAGCGAGGGAATTTCATAACAGAAATTATGCTTGTGAAGCCTCGCGACAGGAACAAGATTTAAACTAATTCATAACAGTAAAGAGAATCCGTTTGCTGTTACATGTCTTACACAACAATGTACTGAAGGATTCATGAATGATAGTTTGCCGGAGAATGTAGGACAGTGTAATAATGAAAATAGCATACAATCCATTAATGTTCAAAAACCCATTGAAAATGAAAATCAGAATGATATAAAAACACCCGTTATAACTGTGAGAATAGGAGAAAAGATTAATGTTTGTGCCATTGTGGATTCTGGGTGCACGCACTCAGTGTGTTCTCAAAAATTCTTAGATAAAATGATAAAGAACAAAATTAATATTCAAATACTAAACACAACAGGTTTATTTTGCAAGACAGCTGTAACCTCAAAACAATTCAGAATTGGATATCAGTGTATGGTTAATGCTGAAATCGATAATTATAAATGTGAGTTATTTATGCTAACGGTGAATGGGCTTGCTCATGACGTGATTCTTGGATGTAACTTTCTATACGAACATGGTTCGAAAATTAATTTTATGGATAATAAATTAGAATTGTCTAATAAAAATAATGATGTAATTCATATACCATTCCATAAAGAAAAGACCCTTAATAAAAATGACAAACTTAGTGATATTGAGAGAAGTATCTTAGAGGAAGACTTTGTAGTGGAAGAAATAACATTAAGTGACCTAAACGAGGCACATATTTTACGGGGGGATGACCCGAATTATTTGAACATTGAGGACAACAGTAATTTGCCCAATGATTCATGGAGCGTAGTGGAAGAGGAGAATATAGTGGAGGAGAAATATAATTTATATGGGGAAAATAATGAATACCCAGATAATAATAATATGTCATTAAGGGAGAATCCGAATGGAATCGGCTACTATGAATTCGATGAAGGAAGTAATGAGAATAGAAACTTAGAAGCTCAGGAAATTATCGAAATTTTACGAAAGAAAGTTCAAGAAATCGAAGCCATAAGCCATGACCAAAAAGCAGAATTATTAGCAGTATTAATGAGGAACAAGGAATCATTTTCTCGAAGGCCAGGGCTTTGTAAAGTGTACCAGCACTCATTTGACATGCAGCCTATGCCGGAATTTAAATATAAATCGAGAATTTTACCATTAGCCATACGTGATCTTGCAGAACAAACAATTAAACAAATGATAGAAGATGACATAATAGAAGTGTCAAATTCAAAATTCATAAATCCTGTTTGTTGGGTGGTTCAGAAGCCTAATAAATTGAGAATGGCCCTCGATGCTAGGTTCCCAAATAAATATATGGCTCCTGATAATTTTAGAACACAACCAATAAACCAATTATTAGCGAAGATGGGTGAGGCTGAGTACTTCACTGGGATTGATTTAACGTCCAGTTTTTGGCAAATAGGCCTAAGAGAAGAGGATAGAATGTACACAGGTTTCAATTTCAATGGAGTTACGTACCATTTCCGAAGAACCCCATTTGGTATAAAGACGTCGAATAGCGCGCTTCTCCGAGCGTTACATATAATGTTTCCTGACAGTACGAACGATTGTGTAACAGCATACGTTGATGACCTTCTCTTACAAACAAAAACATTTGATGAACACCTTAAACAGCTTGACAGAGTGCTAAATAAATTTAAGGAGTGTGGCATGAAAGTGAACCCAGATAAAATTTCACTGTTAAAACCCGAGGTAAAATTCGTGGGATACATAATTAACCGTGAAGGGATTAAAGCAGATCCAGAACGAATTAAAGCAATTCAAGATATGCCGGTGCCTAAAAGCATTAAGCAGGTACGACGTATTTTAGGTGTCTTGAATTACCAAGCGAGATTTATACCTAATTACGCAGAGCATGTAACACCATTAAGGGAATTACTGAAAAAGGGGAAGAAATTTCAATGGACACAGGTAGAAGATGAAGCGTTTAGGAAAGTAAAACAATTATTTGGTGAGTCTATACTATTAGAAAGACCGAGAGAGGATTTACAGTATATTTTATATACAGATGCCTCATCTCGTTCTGTAGGAGTATGCCTGACACAGGAACATTCTGATGGTACCCACCATATAATTGCAGTAGCTTCAAGGGGACTTACACCCATAGAAAGCAGAGGAAATGTGACTCAGTTAGAAATAACAGGATTGTTCTTTGGATTGAATAAATTTCACCAATACCTGTATAACAAACACATTATTGTAATGTCTGATCACATTAGCCTAACATTTCTTAATAGATGTAAATTACAAAACAGCAAAATAAGTAGGTATATCCATGAAATATCCCAATATGACATTGAAGTAAGGCATATTGCGGGAAAATCAAACCTCCTATGTGACTATCTTTCTCGTGTGGATAATGTCATCCCAGAAAATAATTATGACAAGGGAAATCAAATAGACTTGATGGAAGTGCGTATGGTAAACGAACCAAGCTTACGAAGCTTGTTCAGAAATATTGCAACACTGCAGAGAGAAGATCCTGAAATCTTACTAATTTATAATGGGTTGAAAGAACTTGAGGGGGAGACAGATGAAGAGGCTGAACTAAAGTATAAGATTGAAAATAACATTGTTTACAAACAGTGTGGGAAGGAGAGGAAAGCGTGGCATGTATATATTCCAGAAGCAATGGAGACCGCTCTAATTAAAACTGTACATGAAAAGTTATGTCACTCAGGAACAGACCGCACGATGCTATACATAAATAAATCAGTCTATATAAAGAATCTAGGGAAAAAAGTAAGAAAGTTACTAAGCTGCTGTGAACTATGCCAGAAAGCGAAACCCTTGACAGTCCATTATGATTCTCCGCCCCTAACTATCACAAGGGAAGAGAAAAATGAACTCGTAATGATTGACGTACATGGACCTTTGCCTCAAGGACAGTTACAGAATAAATACATTCTTATAATGTATGATGTATTTACTCATTTTGTGAAACTTTGCCCACTAAAGAATGCGACATCGGCAGAATGTGTCAGGAAAGTAATGAATGATTGGATAGGTAAGTTTGGAAAAATGAAATCTATCCTTACAGATAACTCTAGTGTGTTCAAAGGACATAGATTCAGAAGTAGATTGGAGCATGAGGGGATTAAGATGTACAACATTTCTTCGTTTAACGCGAGGTGCAACACAGCCGAAAGAGCGTTGAGAGATTGTGGTATTTACTTGAGAATCCTATGCCATAGCCGTCATACTAATTGGGTAAAATATTGCTCTGTGATTGAAGATGTCATAAACCACTCAATTCACCCAATTACACATGTCGAGCCATACAGATTATTCACTGGAAAGCAACCGATGAAACTAGTAAAAGAAATACCCCAAGGAATAAATGAAGATAACAATGATGAAAGTGTAGAGGTACTATGCCAAAAAGCAATTAGTAGGATCAGAGCAAAAGCTCAAAAGAGAAAGGAAAAGGCAAAAAGATACAAAGCAAAGTGGCAACCTTCGGTAGGAGATCTCGTCCTTGTACGTAGAAAAATTCTATCTAATGCTTTAAAGAAAAGAAATCATAGATTAGAACTTTTATATTGGGGTCCTTTGTGTATTCATAAGATATTTAATGATGTATCTTATGAGATTATTGATGTAGATAAGAATAAGATTGTAGGCAGATATAACAGAGATATGTTACGACCCTTCAAACAGTAATGATACCAGTAAAATGTTGTAAAGGTACAATAAAAATGTACTACTGTTATGCTGAGATGAACACTAGGTGAGATAATTGGAAAGGTAAATATAAAACTCTGTAAGAAAATTGTAAAGAATGAGTATGGGATGAAAAGATGATTGCATGTGAATAGCATAATGCAATGAAATCGATAAGCACTGTGGTGTAGACTGAAGTGAAAAAAAAAAAAAAAAAAAAAATACTAATAAAATGTGTAAAAATAAATGAATGACAGTGAGAGATGAACTCAGGACAAGAAAGATAAAGATAAAGACAATTTGGTACTTTAAAAAGTTGATAGGATATGAATGTTTGCATGAAATAATGAGTGGATGGAAGTATGGGTAACATTATGATAACTGCTTGTAGAGAAAATAATTTTCAGATAAGAAATGTTCTTTAGAAGGAATGTAACTATAACATTAGAAATTCTCCAAACAAAATGAGTAGACTTGAGCACTAAGCTTACATTGAGGACATAAACTTACATGTGTGAAATTGTCTTAAATTCATTCAAGAAATTTCAATATGGAAGTTTGGCATATGAGAGAGTTATTAGCAGTGGACTTTAGGAAATCACAGATTATAATAAGTAATTAGATTAAGTAGGTAGACGTGTTAAAATTAACTATATTTTGTTTCGTATCCAACTGAGGAGTAAAAGAGTCATGGTGTATGTACATTAACTCTCAAGTGGAACCACTTAAGGAAGCTGTGAAAGTTCACCACTTAAAAGGCTAGCCCATCGGATTGAGAGAAATAAACTATATGAATACAATCTTTGAAATCATAGCTACTCTAGATTAAAGAATAATATATACAGATCATATTAATTGCCAAGTACTATACCATAAAATAGAAACCTTTTAATGGAGTATTCCTTAAGCATAAGATTGCAGAATAATTAAAGCAACCAATCAGAATCCAGATATGATAGAATATTATTCCTATTGGATATTGTGCCGTAGGGAGGAGGCTTATGTACTTTTCAGGATTTATCTTAAATTTGATTTTTGTGGAGAGTAGTGATACTGCACTCGATATGATCAGAAGTTGGTGCTCAGTGCTCGATGTGTAGATCTTACATTATTCAGAAATTAACACAATGGTGAAAGTAGATCATAGATTTATATTTGTCTTTTATAATAGCGTGTGTAACAAGTCAAAATTATTCTCTCTTAAAAATAAAACTCCATTATCTCTGATCAGTGAAAGTCATTAATCATATTAGAACAGTTCATCCCTCTGATTCCCGAGTCTGTGCAACTACCGACATGAGAAGCCTGGAGCAGCACCCACAAGAAAACATCAAGAAGTCACAGGTATGTAAATACCAAAAATATAAAGTGAAACAAGAAACGGTTTCAACTTTAACACATTATAAAGAGAAAAATATGAATGAAATAAAACTGTATGTATTATAAGGTTAGTTTGTTAAATAAAAAATAAAGAGAAAAGAAGTTTCAGAGTCATAACAAAAATTTTAAAATATGCCTTCCTAGCCTTGATGGATGCAAACTTGTTTATAATAGAGTCGAAGTCTATAGTAGCAGCCACATCACGTTCAATTGATAAAATTGTTAAATTACTTAGTCTTTCTTCCGCCCGTACACCGTAAACTTTTCCTGTGTACTCGGCGCCACCACCTATTTCGTATTGTCTATAAATAGTTTAAAACGAAACGTTTATTTCATTTCTAAATAATATTACTGCAGTATTCAACAAAGTAATAAAGAAATTTTGACCAATAAAACCGTATATTTTGCCTGAAAATAATTATTTTTTCTTAAATTAAAAAAAGTTGTTTTTCAATGTTAGCGCCCCCCCCTTTTCGGTGCCCGGTGCGGCCGCCCCGTTGGCCCCCCCTCCTTAGTACGCCACTGTAAATGTAAATGTAAGTAAAATGTATATTGTCAAGTATTGACTCACATTTTATATTTACATTCTTCAGTAAACTGAAGCGTAACTACGTAGGACTATATAAAAATTTGCATTGTTTTCATACTAAAAACCCTTATAACTTCTAAAATATTGATCGCGTCGACATATTTAACGTTTTATTCGTCAAGCATAAAAATATACACTTGTCTAGATAGCTGAGTTCAAGTTATAACCCAATCTCTCCCCTTCAGCACCCCCAAAAATAGGAACGCGTTCAACAGAAAGTCGGGTACTTTTCAGGTATAATTTAGAATGACAAATAAAAGCTCTGTATTAAACAAAATAAAAATAAAAAACTTTGACTTAAAATTATTCCGAATAAAAATGCAAAAGTTACTGGACTATTGAAGGATTCAGTATATTTTACACATGATTAAAGGATACAGTATATTTAGAATTTACGTTGAAAGAACATTTTCATTAGCAAAAGTAAGAAATACGTGTGGATACTTATAAAGTAGTGTTACTGAGGCTAACGACATGAGTTAAGGTGTTTTCTTAGCGGGACGTTAAACATACGATTTCGTGTATTTTACACATAAAAATTGTAGCTAGCAGAAATCTAGATTTGTGTTAGAAGTCATGACAAAGTAAGCTGAAAATCGTGCCACAGAGTGAGATAGAAAGATAACCTGCAGGAGTACATGGCATAGGTGGGCACTAAGAAACATAATGTCTGGTATACATAAATAAAAACGTCGACAAGAAAATGAACGGATATATACACAGAAAGGGATGCCTAATAAGAAATCACACTCCAGTTTCACTCTATCATATACGTAGACAACCTGTTTCGATGAAACAGTTCGAACCTCACATTACAGTAATTTGCTGAATTGTAATAATCTGAGCCATAGTTACATAACCCCACGTACACTTTTATGCTAAGTAACAGAATATATTTATGTTAAAATATAATATTTTATGCTTCATACGTTCAGTAAGGAATTCAGCCATCTATCATCCATCTATCTAGGGATTCAAAAGACCAGGAGTCCTTTATCCGGAAGGGAAATAATGGCATAGCATATCACACATTTACATCATGCTACGCTATGCTAGGTATACACAGGAAAATAAATTGAGGGATAGGCAAAATTATACACATTATAAATTATCACGGTATGACTTTTTACCCTAGGGAAGACATACCGGTATATTTAACACAGGCTATGTATTAACACGATTAAGACGTCAGATGGATGCCTAGAGGGAATATTTCAGTCACAAGCTCCAGTTGTATTGCCTTTATTATAATTTATATTATAATTATATTATTATTATATTATATTATAATTTATTATAATTTATTATTATTATTATTTTTCTCAAACTGTTGGGTGTGTTATACTTCATTGTTAATAGAAGCACAGTAAGCTTTGTCATTTAGGCAATCTTGTAATCAAGAAAGCAAATAAAATAAATAATATTATTATTATTATTATTATTATTATTAAGTGTCAGTATGGTACTGGTATTGTGTGCGGAAAGGGAAAATATCCGTCCGTTCGTGTACCTATACGCGCGATAACTCAATACGCTTTATCGGATTTTCATAAAACTTGGTATACGAATTTATAATGTCTATTGCAAGAAGCCTATTTATTTTGGACAAAATCAGTTGACCGGTACCGGAGCAACGACTAATTAAAGGTCACATGTTTTTTTTAAATGGGAAATCATGACTATACTACAATGCCTCTTGCTTGGCCTATTCATTGAGGGCCTTGACTCCAATGCAGTCAGATGTTTGTTTGTTTCGTTGATCAAGTTGAAATGAGTACTATGAATACTGTTATATACAGAAAGTTATATTACTTGAAATAATTAGGCCTACATACATTAAGCGGAATTCTTTTGTGAAAAGTTGACATATTTTAAGGATTTCATATATCAGTGTATACGAGTATGAATTAAGGTTAAGTATCAAATTTTAGACCTTTGTTCTTCCGCAAACCCTACTTAATAAATCGACCTGGAGCTTATCTCGGAGATAGATTTCAAAAATAACTTATTTTCTGCATTTCATAATTGCTATTATCACTGATTAACCAAAAGCATTCTGACACTTTGTTATATCAGTTTACGTGGTTTTATTTTTATATTTTGCATTACTATTACTACAATAATATTATTATAATCATTATTATCGATGACTTGAATTTTTGATTAATCATAATATTGTTGTAGTCTACTATAAGGTTTATTTATCAGCCGAGCCGGAATTTTATGAAATTCACCAATCGGCTCTCGAAACGAGAAACAACTGTAATTAATAAATAACTGTAAATAACTGTAAATAACTGTAAATAACTGTAATTGATTAAACATAACACTTTATGAAAAATCACCACACTACTTCTGTTTCAAGATGTATAACCCCCTTCCCAAAGAAATATCATATAAAAACAGGAGAGTTAGTTATTTTTAAGAATAGTTCATCTTAAATTAAGTTATTCCCACTTCAACATTGATTTTAGGCCTATTAGGCCTATTCTCTTATCATTTATTTCAGTAGCGGAGTAATTAGTGACAGGTCCTCTTTATATTTACTATTTTTCCTACTGATATGTCAATCGCTTATGCATTTAAATTACTCTGTTTCATATTTTCTGTGCTATTTATACCACTAATTACACCGTTCTGCATGGATTTTGTTGTTTTGAAATAAATGAGCGTTTCTGATTAACAATTTCACACTGATAGCAAAAATGAAATTCGTTTTTGCATACCCATGTCAGAATTTTTCACAATTCAAAATGTTATGTTTTCAAAATGTTTCATAATGTAGTAGTACTACTTTGTGCTTGTCATTTGTAAAAAAAATTAGAAAGGCAGGACAGCTTATAATTTCAACTGTATTACTTAAAATGTGAAAGCATATATTTTATTATGTTTATAATAAGTTATATATTTATTAAAATCTACTAACTATATCCCTCCTTGACATCCCTCTCGTTTTAAAATTGTATAACATAAACTATAATTCCATAGAGTGGAGGCTGTTCATAGATTGATCTCAGGAAAGTCTTAAAGGCGTTTTGCTTCATAACGGATATATAGGAAATCCTTCCATACCTGTGGCCCACTCTTTTGTTTTAAAGGCGTCATATGAAAACGTAAAGTTTTTGTTACAAAAATTGCAGCATGAATACCACTTATGGTCAGTCTGTGGAGATTTCAAGATTATTGGACTATTACTTGGTCAGAAGGCTGGTTTCACAAAATATCCTTGTTTCTTATGTGGGATCAGAACACTGGGAAAGGGAACAGTGGCTCTTCTAAACAAGGAACTGATGATGGTTAGCAATTTTTGCGCCGAAATGCATTTTCAATATAAAAAACAACACCGCAACACACTGGTCATTTACATAGTATCAACTAGTAAATTCTGCAAAAGAACTTCGTATAACAAACAAGAGAGGAGCACTTTACGCCCATGAAGATTTGGACACTATCATCACATGTATGGTGCGAAGACTCCCAAAAATAGTGAAATTCGTTTCACATATACATTTTAGTGTTTTACAGCATAGATCTGTGTGTAATTTGTGATAAATTTAATTTTAATCTTTACATATACGGTATTTTTAATTATTTTTTAATGCTTTACACACAAATCTTACTTAAATCCTATAAGACACTCCAAATATATCATTGGAAAGATATAAATATAATTTTAATATCAGTGTCAAGTGTGTTGTGTGTTATTATTAGAGGGTATAAGGAGGCAAATACTGTCTAAAATAATCCTCCCTCTTCGGCAAACATGAAATTTATCAATATACATGAATTGTTTGAAAACCTGACGTGATGGGGGAAATGGAGATTATTTTTTAATTCAGCACAGAAAATCCGTTTAGAATCACCTTTCAGATTAAAAACAACAGATAATAAGTTTCGAAATGCAGAACGGTGTTATCTTTAAAATTACAACTTTTCGTACCATTGTGTTATCTTATTAATTCAAATAATTTAGGCTAGTAGCCAGATCAGTTAAAATAGGTAAATAAAGACATTTTACCTAGCAGGATGCTAGAAGATACCTCACAGAGACATGACTTCCTCGTGTATTTCACACATAGTAATAACAGCAGCGAGAGAGGTCGTGAAATGGAACGTGTCTGATCGTGCCACGAACAAGTTCCACTCCGATAGAGATGCAAGCGATACGAAGCAGAAGATCATCGGTTATTTTAAAGTCCTGGAGGATAACTAGGTGGGTACTAGCGTAACTTTAACATAAATAAGGACACAAGGTCAGACCTACGAGGAGAGCCTTGAGCCTGTCCAACGCATGCAAGTATTTAGTTGTCTGCATCATATCTTTTCCATCACATAAAAACTCATTAACTTCATACGAAAGAAGTGTATTTATTTCCGTAATAGCGTATCTAACGGAAAAGGTGGAGCTATCGTAATGCCCTTCATATAGGAAACATGTTATTATGTGAGTTTTATTATAAATATGAGGGTTTTTAAATGTCTTCATGACTGGAATCAAGTCATGCCAGGGCCTTTGATATATGAAAGTATGTATTTTAAAGACTGTTGTTAAGAAAACTTGTTTCCTTAAAAGTTATACAATGTGGTCGTTTGCATTAAAATTATTTTCATGAAGAAGAGGTAACCCTATACAGGATGTCTTAAAATATCGTTATCACTCATATAGACCATACAGAATGCTATGCAGCTTGCTCTCCGAAGACATATTACATTTTATGGGACTTACACAATACAAACTCATTATTTACAAAATCTTCTGCCCAATTGACTGTATAGATGTTCATACAATTTTGCAAATTCACTCTACATGAGAATTTTCTAATTCGGTACATAATGTACCCAATAACTGTCAATTTTTTAATTTTATTTTATTATTTGTTTATTAAGTGCCAGTATGGTACTTTATGAGATTATGTGGGGGACGAAAAAATGTCTGACCGTCTGTCTGTCTGTCTGTCCGTCTGTCCGTGTGTCTGTACGCATCATAACTCAAATACGCTTTTTCGGATTTTCATGAAACTTGGAAAACACATTTATAATGTCCATGGGAAGAACCCTATTGACATTGAACCAAATCGATTCAACGGTTCCGGAGTAATGCCCAATTTAGTGCCTATTTTAATAGATTATATTTGAAAGGCGCCATAGCTCAAACACGCTGTATCGGATTTCGATTAAACTTAGTATACGCATTTATGACGCCCATGAAAAGTACCCTATTGAATTTGAACCTAATCTGTTTATCAAGAATTATCAAATCCAAATCACATTCCATGTACAGCTCTCATGACACCAGTGTATTGTTGGCAGTGGTCACAGGTAGCTTTGGAAGTACCTGATATGGGACTTTGACAAATTAAAAAACTATCGATAGAATTCATTGATTTAAATGAATATTGAATAATGATATTCTCGAAAATAATTCACAATGGGTTGCAGTCTCAAAACTTTCTCTGCCCTGGACATAGAGAATACCATTTTCTCACTTCACATTTTGATGTAAAATAAGAGGTCGTATTGCGGAGATAGCTTAATCCAGCTGTTTCAGCCTGAGTGTGTCACGAGTAAGTTAGGCCGTACCAGAAGTCGGTAAAAAAATTCCATCCACTGATACGTTATTCATAGTTGTAGACTTTGTATTTTTACTTGAGAAGTACGGATGTCTTAAGCATGTACAAGGAGACAAAATAGGATGAAACATTTTTAGACTTATGCGCGCAGTATATTATTATATCCCAGGTTTTGGGGGAGGAAATATGAAAGTGATATTGAATTTCTTTTTGATTTCAGCCCCGAAACGGTTGTATGGTAATATGAGTGTGAGAAGTAAAATATTCCGTAAAGACAATACAGTTGTATGTTACCGGAAATTCTATTTCTTCTTATTCGAACCCCTAACAGGCTTGGTGTTAGAATCAATGGGGTGAAAAATTCTACATCCTCTATGAGCCATAAAAAGCTATATTAAGCGTTTTCTGAGGGAATAGTTTGAATGTGATAAGTCGTTTTTCCTCATTTGAAATTCTACATACCTAATTAAGGACCTAGAGTTTGAAAACTGAAAGTTCTTCATAAGTTAATTTTGAATGTCAAAATACAAAACCCGAGCGACGCCGGGCCTTTTTAAGCTAGTTTTATATGTTGGTAAAATTCTTTCACTTACTGTCAATAAGAGGTGCTGGTCAGTAACAATAAAAAGAGAGAACACGAATTTTTGGTTTTACAGTAGGTCATGACATATTTTATTTCTTTTATTTGTTAATGTGTCATGGCTTCTGTTCATTTAAACATAAACTGAACTTTAATGATATTACTTGTAGGCTATTCGGGAAGATGAGTGAACGACCACAAATCAGTTCAGATAAAGATGAACCATTAGATTTGTTTATAGGCTATAAGCATAAGATAAGATATGAAAATGTGAACATCTTTTATTATTTTTTTAATTAATTCTAAGACGTTAATAATCTCTGCCAATTACTTTCTAGTCCTGTCTGGGGACATAGATGACAACCAAATGCTCACTATTTGAAGGTGCCACTTGTATCTGAAAATGAAGCGAGAAAATCACAAAAACTATGCTTACGGTAGAGAAAGTAATGCCTGTCATATCAAATTTATTTCATACTTGCTGGGCTCTAGTCACTGAAGTTAATTCTGACTCAAAATCTAGCAATCAAGGAAACTACAATGGAGGTAGACTTAGTAGGCTATTGTATATACAAGCTCTTAAATGGAAGTCATCACAGCGTGAGACGTGTCCTAATTTAGCCAAAACTTGTGCCAATAAATTGAAAATAATAAGACCGCAGTTGAAGCTCAATATTATTAATGTGCACTCGTTACGAGCGTTTAGGAAAGAAGGCCCAAGGGTCACGAGTAGCCCCCCTGTGGTTTGCGAAGTTATAAAATGGGCAACACCCCGGATCCCTGCCAGCTTTATATCACCTTCGAGTTTCAGAAATTATTGGTCACGCTAGCAATTATTGCGGCTGACATAAGTGCTACTGGGACAAGCCGCGCCTTCCCACTTCAATGTCACCCACTGTCACGAAATTGCAATCTGCTAATCAATCAACACGGTTATTCGCAAACACTAACTCTTCCAATACTTCATGCAACATGTGACTCTACTGTTGCCTTATAGCAACACGCCAAATTAAAGTATTCTGAATAAGGACACTTCATACTGTAAAAAAATCCCGGTCTTCAAAAGAGCAGCGGCTCAAGCCTGTAAGAACAAAATTACAGAAAATTTAACTGCACTTGCTAAACCAGACCTGACGAACTCTTATATTTATACTTCCCATACCCCATTTTCCTTAGGCCGATCCAAGCTTTTTAAACTCTTGAGCAATGAGCCTCCTAATTCAGAAATAATTTAAGGTAATAAGAAGGAGAATTGTGAATTGCCTATAAAATTACGTTCTAAAGTGATATTAAAGTAAATTTAACAGAATAATAAATTTAAGGGATTAGTACTAAGTCCATTTGTAGGTTGTTACTTCCCACCGTATAGCCTACCCTCAAACATGTAAATTACATATCGACGCTCTTCCATAGGCCTAAGTCTGTTTACAACGTAGAGCTACATCTTTATGCTACAACATAATGTTAAAATTTAAAAATCTATGTGATGTTTTGTCAAAAAGTATAAAACAACTTTTCTACTCACAATAGTACAATACTAGTCACAAATTAAAAAATAAAAAACTACAAAAATCTTCAAATATAGTCTAGTCTTTCGAATGGTCTCTCCCCTTCGGATCTCTCAGACAATATTTAAAAAAAAAATATGTATTTCCTTCCCCATACGCGTAACATGTCTAGCCCATTTCATCCTCCGTGATTTAAGTAGCTTTATTATATTCAGAGAAGAGTACAGGATATGAAGTTCGTCATTATCCAGTTTTCTCCAACCCCCATTTTCATCTCTCATAGGTCCGAATATTTTCCTAAGCACCTTGTTTTCGAAAACACTCAGATTATGTTTCCGTAGAGCACGGGACTATGTGTCACAACCTTAAAACACAACAGATAGAATCATTGTCTCACATATTTTTATTTTTAGATTGCTGGATTGAAGACGAGAAGGTAAAGTTTTCTGAATTGCATAAAAAAGCATTTCCTGATTTGAGTAGATATTATTTGTATCTGTAATTGTTGTTCCCAGATATTTGAATTTCTGCACTCGCTTGAATGCGTTATCTGCTATTCTGCATTTCTGAGAGATAGTCAACTACTCAGAAAGGATATTTACATACCAAACCTTCCATTAAAAGCATATTTATCATATACCAAGTCATGAATAATCCGACAAACAAATGGATAGATGGAAAACCAGCACAGTTAACAAATACCACAATGGTGAGGGAGGCATCAGCCAAATTGGACAAACAGAAAAGTGACAGTAGTGTCTTAACTCATCCCCCACAAACAGCAGGCAGGCAGCACTTGGTGTTGTTTTGAAAGCTCATTTCCCTGTAATCACTACAGAACAGCGCGGCGCCACTGTGCCTCTGTAAACACACTGACCCGCCAGACACGTGTGCACGAGAAGTCGCCTAATTGCAAGGCGCGCAGAAGCTTACAACGCTATGCCATCACAAGGAGTGACGTTTACTTCATTTCTGTAATTACACAGTTTCAAACTCAACATTTTACCATGGCATTTCATATTTTCGACCAGTTTAATAAATATATTAGTGGAAGCGAGTTACTGTGTTTGGTTCAGGAAAGTTTTGTATGTTTAAACTATGCATGTTCGATTGCGGAAGTGCTTTCAATGAATGAATGCACAATTAGTGCAAAACTGTAAAGTGTGCTTATCTTGTTTTTGTTAAACAAATAAAAAACTTTCTTAATTAAATATTCATATCAGTTCACTTGGAAACTGCTACAGTTAAAAATTTTAATAACATTTCTCTACGGTGGTGTTTTCTATCCATTTCCCTCGAATTTCATATACTCAGAACCAATAACTTACCGCACTACTAATAGTCTAGGCAAGGTAGCAAAACATTCTCATTAAAACATTAAAGTAGCCACTTTCTCTACGCAATATTTAGAAGGAACATAGTAGGAATTCATTGTATAGGCCTATGTTTTGGAAAAGAATCGCTTTGTAGCATCATGGTGAATTAAATGTAAAAGGGTGTGAAAAATTGTTTTAAAAAGTGCTTTTTCGATTTTTTAAGTATAAAGAAACGAAAAATATAACGAGAAAGAGCTTAAAAGACGACGAAAGTTGTCCCAAACGGTAAAAATGTATTAATAACATAAATCGCGATTTTTCAATATTTTATTACTCCGTTTTTCTGTATCGTAGAGAGATCTTCGCAGTGAAATTCTAGCTAACTGTGACACCTACCTGTGGTAAAAGTTGTACACCAAATATTTTTAGCTCTGAGAAAATCGCTGATATGTGAAAACAGGTGTTTTGCTGAAACGGCTGTCAATCTGCTAAAAATTACCCCCATGGTAAAAGCTGAAGTCGCTTTTCGTTCGTGAGATGTTGCTCTACAGCCCTATTTTAATGAAAAGTATGTAAAAATCGTCTAAACTCTTATAAAACTACACCGAAAACCGGGCTAATCTGCCACTCGGGCCGTGGAGAACGCTACGCCGATACGACGCTACGACGGCGGCAACCTCGCTTTCACCCTCATGGCGTTCGTCCATTGGCTCCTCGGCAGCCCGAGACACAGAATAGTTTTCGTAGTTTCTGTTAAAGCATACTTCCTAATATACTATTACTAGCCCAACCATCAATGCTTCGCATTGTTAGATTTCGACATATATATCGTAAGCAAACGAATTGAACAGAGCGGCCTAATAAAATCGAAGCGCTAAACAATAACCTATACATGCATTATAGCTATAGAGCAAGGCCACGTGCTCATTGAAAAATATTGAAAAAAATATTGAGAAATATTAGCGCTTAAACAAATGAATCGACCAGAGAGGGCTTACAAAATGAAGCGATTTTTTAATTTCCAAATCATGACAAAAGTAGGCAAGGCCATCTGCAATTCAAATGTAGAGACTAGGTACCATTAAACTCGAACGAAGAAATAATAAAGTGAAATCAATTTGCTATATTTTTATTTTTAAGGGAGGTAAATCTTTAAACTATTATAATATGTTTCCTTCAACTGTCTTAATAAATTTTAATATTGAAGAGGCTTACTTATTAACCGTTGGCAATGTTTTAACGTAAAATACATTCTTAATTTGTTTTTTCTTTCACTTAGATATACTTCAACGTACGTGAATAACGAAGAATGCACACAACATTTTAATATTATTGCGCAGCCTATCTTGGATTACATATTATTTGAACCTTTTGTCACTGAATGACAGCATAATTATGTAGTAACATTTACGGTGAATATTGCAAAATAGATTTATGTTGATTGTAGTAGATTTATGATTTAGTACCATTACCAGTGTACTACCATACTGTTTTCAAATATTGGCTATTCCACACGATCATTTCATTCGTTTACATAAACTGTTTCATCTGCCGTATTTAGGAACGTGAACATTAGCCTTTCGTTTCGGAACCCCTTGCATGTTACTACGATTCAATTGCGATGGGAAGCACTTCTTTACTGGCGAGGATAGGACATGGTTGTGGCCGGAAAAGAACCGATGACCCTGAACACGGAAAGCTTATCCTTATAAAGTGGGGGATCGGAAGCACGGGGCAGCACGCATTGCGTGAGTTATCATGCGTCCGTCCGGTTCTACGCATCACATACAAGTAATTACACCTTCAAATTAAATCTATCTCCCTGTTAGCTCGTGTCACACGCTTCCTTCCAGGATACCTCTCATCCCACCTAAATAAATATCCACAATCGCCTTACCCGCTCCTAAACACATATCACAGCAATCACCTGCAGTAATTGACTGGAGTGCCTGTCCTCGGAAACTGCTGTGAAAACAAAATTTTCATCTTGTCCTTCTCCGTTGCACGAAATTATTGGTCGGTGACAATTTCTATAACAACCATATGGGTCTTATCATAGGTAATATAACGGGATTTTACTGATTAAACCAGGAACAATTTCGTTGTTCGTGAATTTATCTTGAGAAATTCTTGAATTGAGTTGAACCATGACAACTCCTATTCCTTGATCATTAATATACCTCATGTAGGCGTTAAGTGGTCTCGTAAATAATTATAACTCTACTGCTTATTGTTTTACTTCTTCCTTTTGTTAATTCACCATACCCATGTAGTTCTGCTAGTTTGTATTTATACTTCTCCATCACAGTAAGAAATCTATGAATTTTAAACATCTCATCTTCTAATTTTTCAATTATTTTAATTTTCCAATTATTTTCATTTTCCAATTGCACTAGGCCTATATCTCTGTTAAAATAGGTACATGTAGAAAATTAATAATAATAATAATCAAATCTTATACATGTTTGCTTTTCATTTTTTCACCTCATTTTATTCCACCTATTTAATTTCTAAATGACTTACATAAATAAGAACATAGTTGTAAAATTAAGTTTTGTTGGAATTTTGAAATCTGCATTTAAAATTATTTTGTAAAATTTATTCAACTGTTTTAAGTTTATAATCTATTATATTATACTTTTAAATTTATATTTTTTCTCTCATTAAGAGATATGATAATTGGAGCCCATTAATACGAACTTTGCTCATCTGGGGAATTTCGCATACTGTTAAGATTCTGTAATGTGTGGTAATAAATAATAAATAAATATAAATAAAATAAAAATAATTAAGGAAACTTGAAATCTTATCCGAAGCTTGCTTATTGATGTGATATTAACGTATCTTCATAAATTACCTCTTTTCAAAATTTTCTAAGGAGAAGAAGTGTTGAAAGTTACTTGGTCCAGTATTTCGGTGTTCATTGTTACTTTCTTACTTTATGAGATAATAAGGTTCAGCAATTATGTGAAGTGAGGGTACCAGGATATGTATTAGAGGTTAGCGTACAGTATCTGAGCTGAGGGTACATATGATGAGTAGAGTGATATTGATTTTGGCTCTTGTAGAAGACAAGCGTGGGAAATTTACTACTACCGATGTACATTATGGGGTTAGTGGCTAGGGATAATATCGCCATGTATTTACTTTCCCCCCTCTTACACACTATACCACTCCGCAATGTTTCGGGGATTTGTTTCCCTTCAGTTTCAACACTCTCGCCTAAACTATGAACGCAGTTTTATGAAACTATCAAACAGTTAAATAACTCTCTCTCATACATACACGTGCCAGTTAATTTTGACGAATTGATAGTTTGACCTCGTCCCTCCTCCGTGGGTTATGGAATTCAAAGCTAGTTTGAAATTTATGACATTACTAAAACTTTGTTACTATGGAATATAGAAACCATGCACAAAGTAAGATATAATTTAACGGTCGTCGTAAAAATGGAAGTATTATGTCCGGGCATATGTTTGCATAAAACACAGTCATTGAGTTTCGTATTACAACGCCAGCGCATGATACAGTTCAGAGTTCATAAAATGTGAAACTTCACTAGCTCGGCAGAATTAATAATCATATTTCCTCTTCACAAGGTTGACCCTACAACGCAAATTACAGAACCGACTTTTGGTTTTGACAGTTTTGAGTCAATTGTGTGTGTCAATTATCAATTGTGTCAGATCTCAAAAAGAATAACGGGACTTTCTCAATAAAGAAAATATATATGAGGATTTCTTGTAAGTTTTCTTAAATAACTTATTTTTAAATTGAAATTCGAGAGCGATGGCGAAGGTACAGTGCGTCTTTCGAGTGGCCGGACCGTTCCGCGGCGACCTTGGTCTCGGTGATGAGTGGGGCGCTGGCGGCCAGACAGTAGCTATAGCTACCGCTGGCTTCACGCATCAGTCAGCTTGGATCTGTCGAGTGAGAAACTCTATGGGAGTGTTTAGTGTAAAATTGCGTTGTCTCTGTTTATGTGTTTACAGTAAAATTGTCTCGTCTCTGATCGCGTGGACTTTAGAGCAGGCCTTTCCAACTCAGGTGCTTCCACGGCGCAGGCGAGCACCGGTGTAGCACCAGAGGCAGCTCCACAGGTCTAGCCAGCGTTCAGCTTATGAAAACATTATTAATAACAATTTTGTGAACACATAAATACACCATTTATTCTCTACTTATAATGTGTTTGTTAGCATTTAGAATTTAAGTAGATTGTTAACATCGTTTTGCCGCAACTAATTTACCAATATTTCGTACAATCGATTTGGCAATAGAAATTTAAAGTACAGCCTCTAAGGCAACATCAGACAGAGAAGTCCTGGTTTTACTTTTATTTAAATTCGTAATTGAAAACATCTGCTCGCATCCATAAGTTGTCTCGAACACTGGCGTAAGTTTTAAGCCAGTGCGTGAAGTCTGGGAAATTCCTGTGGATGAATGAAATTGTAAAATGAAAGCAAATCGCCGGTGTAGTAGTACCTGTACTTTTATCACCTCTGTTTGGAAATATGATGGTGATTTTCAGGAGAAAATATGGCGTCATAAATATTCAAGCTGAGGTGCCATATAATCAATTTCTTTGAATGGGCATTGCATTCATCGTGCAATTTCTGTAACAACGTCTGATGATATCCGAAGTTTTCGTAAATAGACAAATTTAATGATTTTAATGAAGGAAAATTGTCAACATTTCCGGCTTTAAGTTGATCTTTAAATAATAAATTATGCATTTAGAAAGCCTTAATTCTGTCACACATGGTGCCAATTAACTAATTTCTCCCTTGCAACTAAATATTTAAATCATTTAAATAAGACGTTACATCCACCAAGAAAGCGAGGTCAGCTATCTATTGTGCTGTCTGACGCACGCACATGCAGTAGCGACATGGGGAAGGAGAGCACCGTGCTGCTGTTGGGTGCTGCGATGGTGCGCACCAGCGCAGAGTGCTCGAGTTGGAGAAGCCTGCTTTAGAGCAACGTATTTTTCTTTTTGATACGTATGTGAAATACTCTTCTGCAAGAAGGTGTCGTAGAGAATTTCAAAAACGATTTGGAGGTGTTCCAATTCCTAGCCGGTCAACTATTCATGACCTTGTTAATAAAGTCAGGCGTACAGGATCTTTTTTGAACAAGAGACATGTTCGACAACGCCGTGTACTGACAGAAGAGAAGCTCGATGAAGTAGGGACCCGGTTAGAGCACACACCCCAAAAATCACTCAGACGTTTAGCACAAGAGGTTAACATTTCCAAGTCGGCAACAAAACTTCTGAAACTTAAGCCGTACAAGGTAACTGTAGTTCATGCTTTACAACCACAAGATCCTGTAAGTAGGGTTAATTATTGCAATTGGTTTTTGCAGTCCGTTCATAATGGAGAAGTGGACCCACTTTTAACATTCTTCACTGATGAAGCGTGGTTTTATCTTCAAGGTCTCGTTTCAGCTCAGAACAATAGATACTGGGCTACCAAAAATCCCCATATGATTCATGAAGTTCCTCACCACGCTGCAAAAGTTGGGGTTTGGTGCGCAGTGAGTGTGCTTAGAATTATCGGTCCCATATTTTACGACACAACAGTTGATTCACACGTTTATGTAAATTCTATTTTAAATAATTTTTTCCGCTACTAACAAGAAATGAAAGATTGTGTGGCTGGTTTCAGCAGGATTCAGCTACAGCGCACACTGCTGAAAATTCTATGCATGAATTGCGAAGTGTGTATCGTGACTGAATAATTAGTCGAGGATTGTGGCCACGTCGTTCCCCTGACCTGTCGCCATGCGATTTTTATTTATGGGGAACGTTAAAGAATAAAGTGTATGCATCAAATCCGCACAAGTTACAAGAATTGAAGGACAGCATCACGAGAGAAATACAGGCAATCAGTCAACATGAACTTTTGCGAGTAAACCAGAATTGTTTTCGGAGATATAGAGAATGTGTTCGCGTTCAAGGTCATCAATTTCAACATCTGTTGTGATGCAGGTAAGCCTAATGTAAGTTAGTACAGTAGTTAGTGTTCCGTACCCATGACTTCCCGGTCGTTTACGTGTAACATTGGCGGAAGAAGCGCCAAGCCTCACCCAGTCCGGTGCCGCCGCGCGACGGTCCGGCCGCTCGAAAGACGCACTGTAGTAATAACTAGCATCACGAGTTCGCATTCGGATAGATCGCAAGTTCAAATCCCGTGGTTGGACAATTTTCATTTTGGGGTTCTCATGGTTCCCCCATCGCAAAAGTAATTAGATGTTTACTTATCACGGCTCATGCCTCAACTCCAACCATTACCATAATAGGCCTATAATTGAATAAAGTAAAATTACATAAAATAAAATAACGACAGTAAAAAGAGATTACGGGCTACTAGTATACCCATGTGTTATGACTTATATAGGCCTAGTTGAAGAGTCTATAAATAACGAAAAATAGGCTATTCCAATTGACAGAAGATTCTTGCATTGCAATGTCGGAAACTCCTCTATAAGTTAACAGATGCGAGAGTAAGTTTTAAAAAACGATACTCTTGCGCCGATTACTTCAGCGCATGCGCAACTATTTTCATCATACTTAGCTGATGGATTAATTTAATCGTAAGTCAATATTAAGAAATGAAAAGGAAGAAAAGATACCTAGCTAAGATTTAAATGGTGAAATTCAAAAAGCAAATATGATTATATTCCACGTCTGTAAATAATTGTATCAAAATTTAGAGGTTTGCTATACTGACACACGTGGGCTGCAAAGAAGACAAAGACAAAGGTAGGTTAGCTTACCGGCACTGGATGCAACAAATTCGGGTTTCTACCTTGCTAGCATGAATGAAAATTGGATGAATATACACTATCGTCGAAGGAAGTGCTTAGTCCTGTAAAACACGTGTTGTGTTTATTTTTTAAGCATGAAGCTCATCGAAATACAAGCGTAAGTTCTCTTGTTTACTTTTCATCAAACAATTGGCGTTCAAAAAAAGCTCGAAAGAATTTGAAGCTGAGGTAAAATTGTAAAATTGAAGCTTAATTGAGTTTAGATATTTTCTAAAGATGCCCTTTGCGTTCTTCTTTGTTTTATTAATAGGTCAACTAGTAGAATGTAAATAATAACACTAATAATAGATTACTAATAATGCTACTTGACTATGTAAGATAAAGCTATGGCAGAAAAATTACATAACCGTTAAGTGGCCTGTAGATTTAGTATGCTGTGGTTATTACAAATTTTCCACGTCAGAAATTTTTCTTTTAGTTGCTTCTAAACGCTTGAAGGTAAGCCAACTCTTTGCGTCATAGAAACAATGAACAAATACAATGGAATGATTATAAATTTCACATCCATATGCCTCATGCATAGTTACAGCAATCCCTAATCCGGACTAGATGGGGACTGGTCTCCGTCCGGATTACCGGAAACCCGGATTAAATGTAATTTGCCTAAAATGCTCATACTGTACCGTAATACATTATTTAGATGGGTAAAGATATAAGTATATATGTTTTTTCATAAATATAACTTTTCCTGCAACTAATTTTTTTTTAATAGGCAAGTATTGTAATCGACCACTTGAGTTTTTAACCTATGAACTGATGTAGGATTATCAAAAATATCTTTGTTACTGAAATTCATTTTTTTAAAATCCCGGATTAGCTGGACTCTACTGTATTAATATTGTGGAAGAATGACTCGCAGCTATTAGGAGTGAGAAATAATACCAGTAATTTCACAGAAATAACAAAAATAAAACTTTCATTTTGGACTTGAAAATAGTAAAGAGATGCTCATACAATGTTATGTGGGACTTATACCACTATCATAAGGCCATTTTCCTTAAAAAAAAATAATAATTTCAAAACAGTCGTATGTAGGACTTTACTCTAAGAAATTCAGTGGTACCAATATCTCAAAAATTCATATTTTTTTTACTTATAAAACATTATTTCTGAAGTAGAGCCAACATCAGCGTGTGGTATTGAAATAAGCTTTCTGCTAAAAATAAGAAGTTCGACTTTGGAATATTCGGTGTATGTAAAGAATCAGTGTCATGATGATGTGGAAGAGTCCTGGCGAAACATCTGACAAGTCTTCAGTGGTGATGTGAAAGTTTCTACTTATACGCAAATGAGACGCACGTGTGTTAGGAGATGTGCAGGTGCGGAGGCGTAGCGCTTCTAATTCCAGATAATCTCCATTGAAATACGGACACTGCCTGCCAGGTTAGGTGCTTACAACTTCAGTGGCTAAGACACAGGATCTGATAACCAGTAATTCAGTTACGTACCAAGGGACTAAACTTGTCTTACTTAAGCTTAGCTATGTGAAAAAATTTCATTCCATTTCCCTTTTCCCCACCACAAATCTGGTTAAGGAATGTAAATCTTCGAAACACTGCCTAACACAATATTGTCTTTGCCTAATACAATTTTAGGTATTATGTACTGTACAAAGAGTGCACTGTGAAAGATGCACATGCAGAAGCTATACCGTATAGTACTGAAGACGATTGGGGAAGTGAAGGATTTCTATTTAACATTGAAACTCAAATTAAACTTAGACCGACAAGAAACACTGAAATTTAGCACTTTTGGCAGCAGGCCTGCCTTCCAATCCGATGGCCTGGATTCAATTGCCGGTAGGGGCGGATTTTACAATCTGACTCTCTGGATTGTGGTGATGTAAGTCAGTGGCGGACGCAGAAATTTTTTTCGGGGGGGATTTGAATAGGTAGAAAGAATACTACAAAAATTAATCAACTTACATATACAATTAGTTTATAAAACTGGCCTTTTTTCAAATTTCGGGGGGATATAACCCCCCTATTCCCCCCTGCGTCCGCCACTGATGTAAGTACATCTTCTGACCACTAGTCTGTGTACCAAATATATCTGAGTTCACTCCAAAACCTATCCGCGGTGCGTATGAAGGGGAGGCATTTATAAGACACTATTGTTAGTGACTCGTCCGCCGAATAGACCATTGGAAGTGGAACTGTGTCCTGTATGGTCGATTCCGCCCAACTCGAAATCAGTATAGACACCCCCCTTCTGCACACCTCAGTTTCCAGAGGATGGAGGCAGCTTGAGCTTCTGAATCGTCGGAGACAATAAATCTTCTGGCTGTCAACACGAGAAGCTTTTGAAAACAATGTAGGCTACATTCAAAAGTCTTTCTTATTGTACATTATTGGCCAAAGCCATATGGCATTTGGCTTGCTTCGTCACCATTAGAGGGATAGTCCTAGTAAAATTTGTCAAACTAATGGCAGTGTCTTTTGCTTAGGTTTTCTCCTTAAAAGTATGAATTAATAAAAATATTTACCATAAAATTTGTTTGCTTTAAAAGCGCTATCAAATGGTTCCTGTTTTACTCCTGAATTTCTTTTGAAATTTTAGAGCGTTACGCCACTGACTGGTTATGAATAATACTGACGAAATCAAGCTCAAGTGAAAGTTCACATATGCTTTGGTTATAAACATTTCTGTCTAGAAAATGTTAATGTCGTAGTTTCAGAAATAAATTACTGTTACGGGTGGTCTGGAAATACCGTAATCTGTAGTGCAGAGGTGCCTTCTCGTTGGAGCACAGCTTTGACATATGTGTTATACTTTGTTTTTGTAGTTTTTGTTACAGGGAACTTGTATTAGAAATGAGTTTTATCTACAGGCCCAAGGGAAGAGTGTTAATTGTAGGAGACGTCGGTAACGCCTAGCTCAGGTTCCGTATTACAAAACCAAACTGCATCACTTTAAAGCCGGTCTAATGCCCTCCCTTGCCTGTTCTTGGCAGCCTTTATGTGCAATATTAGACTGTTCTGTACTCTGCAATAGCTCAATACATTACTATCGTTAAACAGTTAAACAAAGTTTCAATCCACTCACCTTGATACATCCCCTTTTCTAAATGTATTAATATTATACTATTATTGTTTCTATTACTTTAATACTATTATTATTAACAAGAGCAAGAGTAACAGTAACAATAACAAAGTAAAAGGAAGTAGTAATGCTTTGAACAGTTCAGCAGTGGAATTAGTACCAATAGTAAAATTATTAGTAGCTTTATTACAATTATTATTACTATTATTATAAATTCAGCTTGTTTATGCTCCCTTGAACAACGAGGTTATATCAGAAGTTCAGGTTCTGTGTGTAGCCCTATACCAGTAGGACATGTAAGTAGTGATGTGTAACGGTTTTTGTTATTGTTGATGTGTCAATTTTAATGTATATATTACAGAATGAAACAGCTACGATGAGTCATGGTAAGTAATTATCCAATTCGGCATTTCCTTATAACTGGAAAAACCATGAGAAAACAGCATTCAAATTGGCCGAGCACGGGGTTTGAAGCACGGACGTCCCAAATGTGAATCAAAGACGCTACCATGTCGGTTATTATTATTATTATTATTATTATTATAACAGGCAGAGTTAAAGCCATACGGCCTTTTCAACTAGTTAAATAGGATACATTAATACGTTTGAACTATTTACATTAAATTTTATCACATTATATATTAATTATTTTCTTTTGAATTCCGCATTTAATTTAATTATACCCCTCTAAATTTTTTTTAAAAAATGAAATAGGGTCCAACCAAGCTCATTTAATGCGTCAAAATGCAACACAAACCACATATCATTAAATGGTAGAGGGGGGGGGGGACGGACCTCTTACCGCTCTAAGTGGCCAGTGTGAAGTTCGAACAGAACATGTTCATCCGAAGTCAACTAGACCTGTACTGTACAAATATAGGGAGGGGGGAATGATATTGGCAGCACACAAAGGATCACGGGAAAACTATCAATACACAAAAGAGATTTCATAATAATTTAGCCTATTTCAATACATTAGCCAGTTTTTCAATAACAGAGTGGAGTCCGAATCATAATTCTGCTGGTATAATGTCCTCTTTCCAATCAACGCTTTCATGTTCTGAAGATATGATAGAAAGGGGTATTGAAACTTGTGACGTCATTTCTTTAGCCAATGTATAAAATAATTATCTTGTTTCCTCCACTATGGAATGATTTGGTGTCCAAAATTCAAAACCTTCAATCTTTTCACTGCTACTGACATATTTATGCGTCACCAAGAAAATTGCATAAAATCAGATATATAAAATTAGTAAATTAAAGTTATGTACAATATAAGGAATTTTATGCAAGAATTGGAATTTCTATTCATAAAAACCAGCTATTCCATTACAATTTTTTTATTTGATTTCATTAATATTGATAAACCTGCTGTTATCACTAGATGAATGCTTAAATTAATATAAATTCAGCTCTGGAAGGGTTAATGATCACTTATCCTTGGAAAAGATTTTCTCTTTTCAATCAACATTTTCTGTGATTTTAGGATATGACCATACAAGAATCTGACGGCTTGCGACGATATTCATAGCTAATTTTCAACATAACATAGACCATATCTCACCCTATGGAATGTTTTGGTGTCTAGACGTCCAGTCCTTAATGATCACTTACTTTCCCTTAACAAAATATAATAGAACTATTCTATAGCCTCTAATGTATGAAGCATGAAGCATCTAAAAACTCTTTAAATAACTTATTATTAAACAAAAATGACCCTAGCACCCATAAGACCAAGCATATCTTCAAGTTCTTATATACGTAGATTGCTTAAAAATTAATGGCAACACACCTATAAAATCATGGTGAATTACAAGAAGATTAAATATCTTTTATCAGATATTGGTTGGATATCCAGCAAACTACAGAACAAATTGGAGCCCTCTATCACTATGAATGCCTTCACAGTAGCAAGAAGAAAGTGAGCTGGCCCCACCATTCACCCTGAAATGATTTTTGGAACTAAAATAAGGTCGTTGATTAAAAAAATCAAGGTGCCTTAAATGATCCTTGATTCAAAATAATCTGAAATACCATAATAAACACTTCAAGATTGGTATAATTTTTTAATCGTAATGATGAATGCTTGAATATAAGGAATTTTATGCAAGAATTGGAATTTATAATCATAAAAACCAGCTTTCCATTAAAATTTTCTTAATTGATTTCATTAATATTGATAAACCTGCTGTTATCACTAGATCACTAATCCCAAATAAATAAATAGTTTAAAGATAAAGGTAAAAATCCCCTTAATTTCAAATATATCAATTTGTCATAACGAAAACGTGGTCAAGTACCAGGTACCCAAATAAATACAAATGAAATAAAAACCAATTTAACATTAAGAAATAGTGAATTCACATCCCCACCTATTAAAATAATTGCAAATAACATATTCATAAATAAAATTCTACCAGATAGAAACGAAGAACAAGTGACAGGCTTTGAGCCATCTTCCTCTTTTTTCTGTTTGGAAATGAAAACAGAGACCTCCCAGCCGTTGGAATTATCAGTACGTCAAGTCATTTTAGGGCGGCTAATGGGACTACTTCATTTTCTTCCGGTTACTGTGGAGGCATTCGTAGTGATAGAGGGTTCCAATTTGCTCTGAAGTATGCTGGATATTCAATCAACAACTGAGAAAAAGTTATTTGAACTTCCTGTAATTAACCGTGATTATAAAGTTGTGTTTCCACTGTTATTTATCCAGCCTAAATAAAACTGTTAAGAAGCTCAATTCGTTACATCCCTGTAAGAAGGGAAAGTTGTTTTCCTACCCCTGTGCGGGTTCATATTCTTATAACCCCGTTCTAAACGACACAACATGCAGTGGAATTAGGTGGTGTGCCATCTATACAAGTTTTCCCACGACAGAATTACACAGGATTACAGCACTGAGCCTCTAATTTCCAAACCCAACCACACACCAGCTTCCAGCAAAAACTTTATGTATATTCACCCATGATTAAAACTGAATGGCATGCTACAAGATAAATTATGACGCAACTTCAGGGAGATGAATTTTAAGACTAAGCATTAAAGCTTAAGGTACACAGAAATTCTACATCGTGCACAATTCCTACTTACCCAGAATGCAGCAGTTCACCACCGTTCACCATGAAAATGAACGGGCAAAATACGTTGCACAAACTTTCTCTCATATACGTTTTAAGATTTTAATTATTGAGGTTCTTAGGTTGATGGAAAAAAAACTGTTATGTACCATTCATAAATGTACAACCTTGCTCTGATTCGATTTAGTATGTTCATTATGACTGAGGAATTTCAGAGCGATAAATTAATTATAGCTTTCTTGTTACTGTGGGAAACAAAAGATATGATAATTAATATATGTTCCTAAATTCATAGGCCAACTCATTCATGAGTCATAGGCCTACTCATTTCTATCCTGATAACTACGAGTATTAATTTTATAAAGAAATACGTGTGGCAAAAAATTTAAATTTAAATTTCTTCTACAACTTTATTGTGCTACGTTTTAATGTAGTCTCTATCACCTACTATAATGGAGATAGCCTAGAAAAATAAAACATGTAGAAGAGTAAAGTAATTTTTACAGAAAACCAATATAGCCATTTCATTAGCCACGTATAGATGGTTTGAAATCTACATTTTTTTAACATCCTTATAGCTATTTTTTTCAAAAATCTCGATTTAATTTGTTTTATGAAGAGTCCCCTTAATATTTCACTTATAGCAATCCAATTATTTCCAGTTCAATACGATTTAAAAAAAGTCCTTAATTGAAAAATCAAGTAAATGCAATGAATCGCTTAGCCACTACAGATGTACCGTACACGGACAGACAGACGTCATTTCAAAATACTTTTTTTTCGGTTTCTAGATATCACGAAACATGTTTTCCCGGTGTTGACTCGATTTCGAAGTTTTGTCACGATCATAATATTTTCTCTATATTGCGTAGGCATATATGCGAGAAGGTAAAAATTAAAATAATGAGGTCATATGAGTACTGCAATGCTATTGCGTAATAAATTAGTGATATTATTTAGAACCATTGATGTCCACTATATTCCCTCACTAATTATTTACTCACAATTTAAAACCTCTTAAAACATAAGACAGGTGGCATTTATTCAGTATAATAACATTCTAACATCCTTTACCATGTTATCCATCGTATTATGAGAAACTGCATTTGATAAAAACATGCCTATTCTAAATATGAATTTTTCTTGAGTATTTTATGCTCAGTTATTTAATACGTATAGCCTACTTTGAAAATCGTTGTAGTATTCCACCATGCAGGGTCTTTTCACCTCAATTATTCAAGTTATATAATTTTTTATACTCAATAATTATGTGAATGTCTTCTTACGTTATATATCATTGGCGCCTTCTTCGGTATTAAAATTTCATCTCAAAGTGCATTTGAGAGCGTGCATTGTTTGCGTAATACTGCCCTACTGACTGTAGGTAGTGTATGATGATATTATATTATTAACAGCCCATGGTACTAGCTTCATATCCAAAATCATAACAATTTAATGCATTCTTCCTGAATAAATGTTTTAAAACGAAATCTCTGATACTGTACGAAAATCATAATAATTATACATTACAAAAGGGTTCGGAATTCCTAGGTAATAATGCGAAAGACCTAATGTAGTCCAATTACTAGTGTCAGCAGCAGGCTTTTGAGACAAACGAGAGATCCTATTTGGTGTTTTGAAAAAAGCAAGTGACCCACATGAAGGACGTGTCAGAATCATCAAAAGGAAGAAATACGATTTCATTAAGATAATTATTTGGATACGGCCTGAGCGGCCGTACGGAAAAGAGGATCACAGCGATCCCCGTGTCCGGCGTTTCGGAGTGCAAGCTCGGCCCGGCCGCCTGATCCTCTTATAACTTTGGACTGCAGAGGATTTGCTGTGTTTCAATCATCTGGCATCACCACCTCACAGGGGTGTCTAAACAAACGAATTTATACTACAGCCCCTTACAGCAGTGTGGAGCATAGACCTAGATAGTTACTTCAATCTTAGTTAAATGGAACTGCATTGATGTCAGAAATTAAACAACAAACTGGACGAAGAACAGTGGGCCATGCTCTCTTCACGGATGAATACAGATTCAGTCTCTGCAGAGAACCAGGAATACGATTTCAGTTGGAAAATACTGAGGAGGCTCTACAATGGTTTGGTAGATACCATACCAACTGGAGAAATACGGTACGAATCAACTCGTACATATGCATGAAATTATTAGGATAATCTAGCAACGTTTAGCAGCTGTCAGAAGACACCTTAGTTATGTTTGAATGTTTGGAGAGTTCCGATGGCACAAATTTTCTCCTCACGGATGGCAATCCTCGTCCTCGTAGAGTTTCCTTCGGTTCTTTGAAGCTGTGAATGAACATTTGAGCGCGCAAAAGAAGGATTTTGCTTTTCTTTTCAAGAGCCTGCGCTAGAAACGTTTTCTTGTTTCTTTTGGTGGGGTTTATAAAGTACATATTAAACAAGTTATATAAATTCATGTTAAAATTGTGTTGCGTACATTTATGCAAGAGTTGCTTCAATTTTGGACTTGTCCTATGTTCCGGAATAGAACGAAGGGAGACGGCTAAAAACGATCATACCCCATGTTTGAAGTGCAGTGAGTCTCAGTGCCATTTTGGAGCTTAATACAGTAGGAATACAAGTTTGATTCCGTTGGATGATATTCTATTAGTTAATTATTACTTTCCTGACAATATTTAAACGTTACTAAACCGTAACGCAGTAGCCTAATTTTAGCGACTAGAAAGACAAATGTTCAAAGAGGTTATAAAATGTTATTTCGATCGTGTTTAGCTCTCACCCTTCAAATAGATACCCTAAATAATATAAACATATTAAACGAATAAAAAAACCATCTCCTAACTAAGCTTAGCAAAACTGAAACACATACCCATATAGAATGTATTTAATAAACTACTTCTTAATTAGGCCTACTCAGTTTGAAAATTAAGATCATATATACGTTTTCAGTGAGCAAGAATACTAAGCTAATCTGTCTTATTAAGTTTCTTAGTACGGATTGTCAGAAATTACGGCTACGTGCTCATCCCACGTGATTGTTTAAAGAATATCTTACACAAAAGATCATTCTGGAAAAGGAATATCATCTTTAATATTGAGCTGCTGGTTTTTAAGACTGCATCTAACTCTTCCCACAGCTTTCCTATTCTAGGGTAATCCATATTGTTAGAAAACTTGCACCATTACCCTGGCTACATTAACATTCAGACGAGATATAGATTATGTATAAAGAGAATGAAAACTGAAACTCTATGGATGATAGATAATAAGATGGACTACGGATAAAGTAAGAGCAAAAGCGATATAGAAAAGTGTGTGAGTGAGTGAGAGAGAGGGAGGGAGAGAGAGAAACAAAGAAAGACAGACAGAAACAGAGACAGGCAAAAAGAAAGAGATATGGGGAAGGAGAGAGAAACATGCAGAGGGAAAGAAAGGCAGAGGGAGAGAGAGGAATGCGCGAGACAAAAAGGAAAAATTAAAGAAATAAAATATTAACGAAATATGAACGAAGAGGAATAAATAATTGGGGGAGTATTAAGGAATGAAAAAGGACTAAGAATAGCAAAGTTGGAAATAAAATAAAGAAATCACAATGAATATTATCGATGTTCTGAAATCGCGAAAATCGCAAATATTTGTTTTACGTCAGTAATATTAGATAATGAGTAAACACTCTATGCTCATTTCTGCCTTCAACTAACGCTTCGTCATTGCATGAGGTTTTATTAAGTGCCAGTATGGTACTTTATGAGATTGTGTGCGGGATGAAAAAATGTCTGTCCGTCTGTCTGTCTGTCTGTCCGTCCGTCTGTCCGTGCGTCTGTACGCACCATAACTCAAGTACGCTTTTTTGGATTTTCATGAAACTTGGTATAAACATTCATAATGTCGATGGGAAGAACCCTATTGATATTGCACCAAATCGGTTCACCGGTACCGGAGTAATGCCCAATTTAGTGCCTATTTTAATAGATTATGGCGCCTTTCTCATAGAAAGGCGCCATCACTCAAATACGCTGTAACGGATTTTCATGAAACTTGGTATACCCATTTATGACGTCCATGAGAAGTGCCCTATTGAATTTGAACCTAATCTGTTGACCGGTACCGGAGTAAAACCCAATTTAGTGTATATTTTAAAGACGCGGTAACTCAAATACGCTTTACCGGATTTTTATGAAACTTGGTATACACATTTACAATGTCCATGGGAAGACGTCTATTCATAATGGATAAAATAGGTTGATCTGTTTCGGAGTAATGCTCAATTTAGTGCCTATTTTATGGCAATATACGTATTCGAAAGAATTTATAAAAAAAAATGAAAATCAGTTATCTTGACAACATAGCCTATTAGAGCGAAGGCTACTGTATACCCCCCATCCCCCCCCCCGTGGGAATTTCCGACACATATATTTTTTTGTTGGTATTCCCATCTAGTTTCAGTTTTCAGTTGTTTGCCCCTTATCAATTACAGCATTTACCCGGAAACCCCGGAAATCCGGAGAAAATGAGTTTGTTTTAATTTTTCTTCGTTCTTTGCTCCTAATATGCCCAGGGAATTTCTGGCTCACATATTTTTTGTTGGTATTACCATCTAGTTTAAGTCTTAAGTTGTTTGCCCCTTATCAATTACAGCTTTTACCCGGAAACCCCGGAAAACTACGGAAATCTGGAGAAAATTAGTTTGATTTAATTTTTTTTTGTTCTTTGCACCTAATATGCCCAGGGAATTTCTGACTCACACATTTTTGTTGGTATTGGCATCTAGTATAATGTTCCAGTTGTTTGCCCCTTACAAATTACAACATATCCCCGGAAAACTCGAAAAACCCCTTTTATACGGAGAAAACGACAATGTTTTATTTTTTAAATCTTTGTTCTTTGCTTCTAATATTCAAAGGGAATTTCTGAATCATATGTTCTTTTATTGGTATTGCCATCCAGATTAAGGTTTCAGTTGTTTGCCCCTTATCAATTACAGCAAATCCCCAGAAAACTCCGAAAACCACGGAAACCCGGAGAAAATGACTTTGTTTTAATTTTTTTAATCTTAGTTTTCTCTTCTAGTATTCAAAGGGAATTAGTGACTAATATGGTTTTGTGTTGGTATTGCCATGTAGATTAAGGTTTCAGTTGTTTGCCCCTTATCAATTATAGCAAATCCCCGAAAACTCCGAAAACCACGGAAGCTCGGAGAAAATGACTTAGTTTTAATTTTTTAAATCTTAGTTCTTTGCTCCTAGTATTCAAAGGGAATTGGTGACTCATATGGTTTTGTGTTGGTATTGCCATGTAGAATAAGGTTTCAGTTGTTTGCCCCTTATCAATTACAGCAAATCCCCAGAAAACTCCGAAAACCACGGAAGCCCGGAGAAAATGACTTTGTTTTAATTTTTTAAATCTTAGTTCTTTGCTCCTAGTATTCAAAGGGAATTGGTGACTCATATGGTTTTGAGTTGGTATTGCCATGTAGATTAAGGTTTCAGTTGTTTTCCCCTTATCAATTACAGCATATCCCCGGAAAACTCCGGAAACCTAAAAAATCCGAAGAAAATGAGTTCGTTTTAATTTAGTAAAAACCTTTGTTCTTTGATCCTAATATTCCCAGGGAACTTCTGACTTACATATATTTATTTTTTTGTTGGCATTGTAATCAAGGTTTCAGCTGTTTGCCCATTATCAATTACAACATATCCCCGTAAAACCCGGAAAACCACGGAAACCACAGAATTTCTAGAACTCGGAACCTTTGATCTACGGTCACTGAAACCGTTATTGCGAAGTAATTCTTCTGCTTCAAGTGTGTCCCTTGCAGGTTCAAAAGGGTGAGTATATGGACTACGAGATTTCTGCCATAATTGTGATGGTCACATGCAAAGAAAAGGGGAAACATATTTTCTTAACATGCCAAGTGTAAGTCAAAGTTGTTTTCTTTAGTTGCTCGCTGAAATCTCAAAATCAATGACACTTTGTCCATATTACCATTCCACATTGTGCTGTTTTACCGAATGTCTCTTCTCTAACTTCAGTCAAGAAAGTTTGGTAGTGACTGTGGAAGGTTTGGTAAGATAAATTAATTATCATTCACAGATGTCAAATTAGAATATGAAGTGTGTTCTGTCAGGTTTCCAATCGCCTTCATTCCTTCAGCATCAGGATTTGTTCCAGTATTCTTTGTCATGCTGTAATTGGTAAGGGGAAACAACTGAAACCGTAAAGTATATGGCAATAGCAACAAAAATTATGTGATTCAGAAATTCCCTGGGAATATTAGTATCAAAGAGCAAATATTTTTTAAAAATTAAAACAATCTCATTTTCTGCGGATTTTCGTGTTTTCAGGGTTTACGTGGATATGCTGTAATTGATAAGGGGAAAACAACTTAAACCTTAAACTTGGCAATACCAACAAAAAAACATATGAGTCAGAAATTCCCTGGGAATATTAGGAGCAAAGAACAAAGATTTTAAAGAAATTTTTAAAAAGTTAATTCCTCCGGATTTCCGTGGTTTTTGGAGTTTTCTGGAGATATGCTATAATTCATAAGGGGCAAACAACTGAAACCTTAATCTAGATGGCAATACCAACAAAAAAACATACGAATCAGAAATTCCCTTTGAATATTAGGAGCAAAGAACAAAGATTTAAAAAATAATACATAGTAATTTTCTCCGTATATACGTGGTTTTCCGGGGTTTCCGGGGATATGCTGTAATTGGTAAGGGGCAAACAACTGGAACCTTAATCTATATGGGAATACCAACACAAAAACATATGGTTCACCAATTCCCTTTGAATACTAGGAGCAAAGAACTAAGATTTTTAAAAAATAAAACGAAGTCCCTTTCTCCGGATTTCCGTGGTTTTCGGTGTTTTCCGGGGATATACTGTAATTGATAAGGGGCAAACAACTGAAACCTTAATCTGGATGGTAATGCCAACAAAAAAACATGTAAGTCAGAAATTCCCTTTGAATATTAGGTGCAAAGAACAAAGATTTAAAAAATAAAACTTAGTCATTTTCTCCGTATATACGTGGTTTTCCGGGTTTTCCGGGGATATGTTGTAATTTGTAAGGGGCAAACAACTGGAACATTAAACTAGATGCCAATACCAACAAAAATGTGTGAGTCAGAAATTCCCTGGGAATATTAGGAGCAAAGAACAATGAAAAATTAAAACAAATTCATTTTCTGCGAATTTCCGGGGTTTTCCGGGGTTTCCGGCTAAATGCTGTAATTGATAAGAGGCAAACAACTAAAATCTTAAACTAGATGGCAATACCAACAAAAAAATATATGTGTCGGAAATTCCCACGGGGGGGGGAGGGTTTCATATTGGTAGCCCATGGTCTATATTGTTTTACTGTGATCTTATAAGGCCTTGGAAATTAAAATACAGGTAGCTATGACAAAAAACACTATTGTTTTACATGCGCTTATCCAACTAGACCGTTAAAATGACCCAGGTGGCCGAGATGGTAGACCTTTCTTCTTCCGTAAGCCCTGCTTAATGAATAAATCTGGAGCTTAACTTGGAAATCAATTAAAAAAAAAACATATTCTGCATATCATAATTGCAGTCATAACTGATTAAACAAAAACATACTGGCACTTTTTTACATCAGTTTACCTGATTTTATTTAATGGTGTCACTGTTTAAATGGTCGGGCCCGGTTGAGCATGTATCTATTATTTAAATTATTTAAATGCGTCATAATATGAAATAAAACACACGAAATTATTTCATGTAGGCTATCCGTTGCGAAATAATTCATACTTTAAAATCTTAATTTCGTTACCTTTAATGTATAATCCGTATGACAAGATAAGAAACTCATATTTCGCATGGCAAATCACAAACGTATTGTTGAAATGTATGGTTGAATTACCCCACATTCACCTCTAAAATATATCAATATTTTTTTATGGAGACTGTACTTTCTTTTGTCTTCATGGAGCCTTACATGAAACAAGTAAAATAAAAACAGACTTTAACACAGAAATCTTCTTAAGCACTAAGTCCATATTATCAGCGGTACCCTCACCTTTTACGGCTTCGTGAAATTATTGCTTCATAAAGGAAGCGTACCTATGGTCGGAAGACCAGAATGTTCACTACATAGTATCCCTAATGGCTCGTAAAAGGGTAAAGGTATACAAATAGATGGGTGTATGTTTCTGCTCCGCCACTGAGCACGAAATAGCAGGTAAATGTAGAGTTATGATGCAGATAATTGGGCGGGTCACAAAAGCAGCTCCTTGTAGCAAAAGCAAGCAAGCGGAATACATTTTCGTTGTAGCTTCGTAGGTGGACATTAGCCTAGTATTGTGCATTTCCATACAGAGAATATGGAAAACTTGTAGAAAATAAGACCTTGCCATTAGAAATAATGTGGTACAACAAATTTCCAAACAAAGCCAGTATGACCGTTTTATGCAAGAGAGGGTGAGGAGATTCCAGAAGTTAGCATACAAAATAAATAGTGTCGGAGCAAGCAGAAGAGTCTTCCTAAGATAAATGTGGAGACATGAAGCCGGCTCATTGTCTTCTTCAAGAGGTCACAGAGGTAAATTCACAAGCAAACTGTTCTATCATCTGCTACATAGGTTGAAGGGCTGTAATGTATGAATAAGTATTAGGCCTAAAATATGTACTAAATGTTTATTAAGTGCCAGTATGGTACTTTATGAGATTGAGTGTGGGGACGAAAAATGTCTGTCCGTCTGTCCGTCTGTCCGTCCGTCCGTCCGTGTGTCTGTACGCGCCATAACTAAAAAACACTTTTTCGGATTTTCATGAAACTTGGAGAACACATGTATAATGCCCATGGAAAGAACCCTATTGATATTGAACCAAATCGGTTCACCGGTACCGGAGTAATGCCCAATTTAGTGCCTATTTTAATAGATTATGGCGCCTTTCTAATAGAAATGCACCATAACTCAAATACGCTGTATCGGATTTCCATGAAACTTGGTAAACGCATTTATGACGTCCAAGAAAAGTACCCTATTGAATTTGAGTCTAATCTGTTGACCGGTACCGGAGTAAAACCCGATTTAGTGTCTATTTTAAAGGCGCAATAACTCAAATACGCTTTATCGCATTTTTATGAAACTTCATATACACATTTATAATGTCCATGCAAAGACGTCTGTTGATATTCGACCAAATCGGTTGACCAGTACAGGAATAATGCCCAATTTAGTGCCTTTTATGTTAATATATAAGAAGTCGCGTAACGCAAATATGCTTTATTGGATTTTCCTGAAACTTTGCATACCCATTTATAATGTACATGGAAAAAGGTGTACTGACATTGGACCAAATTGGTAGACCGGTACCGGAGTAAAACCCAATTTAGTGTTTATTTTAAAGACGCGGTAACTAAAATGCGCTTTCCCGGATTTTTATGAAACTTGGTATACACATTTATAATGTCCATGGAAGGGCGTCTATTGATATTGGATAAAATCGGTTGACCTGTTTCGGAGTAATGCTCAACTTAGTGCCTATTTTATGGTAATATACGTATTCGAAAGAATTTATGAAATGCAAATCAGTTATCATGACAACATAGTCAAATGTTTTACTATGATCTTTTAGGCTTTGGCAATTAAAATACAGTTAGCTATGAAAAATAACTCTATTGGTTTACATGTGCTTATCCAACTAGACCGTTAAACTGACCCAGGTGGCTGAAATGGTAACGTCTTGGCCTCACATTCTGGAGTTACTTGGTTCAAATCCCGAAACCGGTTTTTTTTTTTATTATTATTATTATTATTATTATTATTATTATTCTGCATATCATAATTGCAATCATAACTGATTAAACAAAAACATACTGGCACTTTGTTACATCAGTTTGCCTGATTTTATTTTGTGCTAAAATTGGAGAAAGAATTGTAGCCTATGCAACCCGAAAATTCCACATTGATTTTCTCTTAGGCTGGCATGAGTCCAAGAAAATGATTTTCAGGAAAATTAGCCTATATGTGTATAATATTTTCAGAAGATATTTGACACTTACATAATTAAAGTTCTAACTTTTTTTTACTTTATATAATATTCTAGGCTTATATTTTCCTGCTCAACCGAATTCTATCCCTTGTAAAAGCAATTGATTAATTAATTAATAATTATCTCTATTAATTATTCTTTATTGTATTAAGCCATTAGTTTAAACATTTTTTTATGTATTGTAATCATGTCTAAAGACCATGTCTTAAAACTCGTTGAATGAAAATGAATACCTTATGACCATAACTTTCACTAGAGAAATATAGCTATTAATATCATTATTATATTATTATTATATTACATTAATATACATTATATATTAACCCATTAACTGCCATGATCCCCATTTGAGCCTAAAATTTGAAGCCATCATGATTTGGCAGCATTGCTCCCTTCTTTACAGTGTTGAGTAGACCTTGTTCAAGCATTTGCACATAATCATTGTTTATCTATGTGACGCAAATCTACTATAGTGAGTAATTTAGGCAGGAAGTACAATATTTTGTGCGTTTCGTCAGATCATTATATTTTACACATGGTAAAACATATGATTAGGGATAGAACTTTAAATTCTATAGTAGGATATTGTTTCCTAATTAATTTAGATTGTACAAAAAGGTTATTTGTTTTTTACCGCATGCCGCCTTTTCTGTTAGGGCTGTTTGAACATCGATCCCCATTTGGGGATCATCGTAGATCCCATCTAGATAGAAGTTTCTTTCTTTTATATATGTAGTTCCCACATGTATCTCAACAAAGCACTTAGTGAGAGGGAAATTGAGCAGCTGATAAATGATCCCAATTTTTTGCTTCTGATAATGAAGATGATAAGCATGAAAACATTGACATCGTCTAACTTCCCCAAATTTTGTTGACGAGGAATCAGTCTGCAAGTGTGTAGACGAAACTGATCTGGATTATACGCTTCTCCATGAGGTTCCACGTAATATGGAGCTACATTTTAACCAGAAACACTTAAAGAAACTTCCGCGATTTGATCCAGCGACCTCCAGAATACGAATCCAAGACGGCCAACTCAGTCAGTTTGACGATGTAGTTTGATAAGCATATGTGAAGGAACAGTGTTATTTGTCAAATCTCAATGTATTGCAACTTGAAATTCTTAAAATATGTCAACATTTCGCAAAATTCAGTGGCATATAACTCCGCCAATTATTTCACAGTAATGTACCCTCTGTATATGGCCTACTCAATTTCAAATACATCAACAATGTAAACAAGCATGTGACTGCACTGCAGACAAAGCCCTCAAATAGTTAATCTGAGGCTTTCACGGCCGGAATCTTGGAGTTGAAGCATCTTCCGGGCTGTGGGCCGTGGTCCAAAGGCAAAATTACAAGTCTCGCCAGACGTCACGGCTCACAGCCCGGAAGATGCTTCAACTCCAAAGCCCTCAAATGATTAAAAATGCGGCATTGTAGTATAGACATGATTTTTAAAAAAGGTGACCTTTAATTAATTGTTACTCTGGTATCGGTCAACCGATTAGGTCCAAAATTAATAGGCTTCTTTCCATGGACGTTATAAATGCTTATACCAAGTTTCATGAAAATCCGATAAAGCGTATTTGAGTTATGGGGCCTTTTGTTATATAATACCATAAAAAGCCACTAAATTGGGCATTATTCCGTTACCGGCCAACCGATTTTGTCCAATATCAACAGACATTATGGACATTATAAATGTATGTACCAAGTTTCATGAAAATCCGATAAAGCGCATTTGAGTTATGGCGCTTTTAAAATAGACACTAAATTGGGTTTTACTTCGGTACCGGTCAACCGATTTGGTCCAATATCAATAGGGGTCTTCCCATGGATATTATAAACGCATATACCGAGTTTTATTAAAAACCAATAAAGCCTATTTGAGTTATCGCGCGTACAGACACACGGACGGACGGACGGACTGACGGACGGACGGACAGATGGACAGACATTTTCCCTTCCCCCACACAGTCTCATAAAGTACCGTACTGGCACTTAATAAAACCCAAGAACAATTTAAAGTGGCATTTGCGATGATCCTCAATTGGGATTAGTTTATTTTTTGTTTGTCACCAAAACTGCATAAAAAAAATGCAATCTATAATTTTTTGGTAGCTACATACCACAAGAAGGCCAAAATAATATGTAGAAAAATAGAAAAATTTTGGAAGTTATGGGTTAATATACATTAGTTACAACAATAATTTTTTTTTCGCTCTGTGATGATAAAAACAAAAATTTGAAGATGTACTTTGAGGGGTGTTCGGCGACCCTCAATAACAAGAAAAGAAAAACGTATTCGCGATTGTGTAGAATAGCATTTATTTTAGTACGCCTAAAGAAAACCTGCCAATTCAGGAGAGTAAAAGTTTAACTCAAGTGCTCCGAAGGAAATTAAATTTGACAACGGCCAGCGTCCATGCAACATTCAAACAATATGTCGGGTAGGCCTACAGGTGATGTTGAAGATAACCATACCTGAAAGGCAAATATATACGTGCAACTCCTGCTTAAGCCTATGATTTTTTTTCCTGGTACATCCCTCGACTTTTTTTTTAGAATGAAGCACTGGTATCAGCGTTTCAGGCGAGGTTTTCTTCTTCCTAAAAAGTTTAACTCCTGCAACTTAAGTGTATTTTGTTCTATTTGTTTCAATTTCAAGGGCGACGTCTGTTTTTCAGACCGAACACCGCTTTTGTGTGTCAACATGCAGAAGTAGTTTTATATTTTGTGTATAAATTTGAGCACTTTAAGGGTAGAACAAGGCAGGATATCTGCAGATGGAACAGTTCTTCATAATAATCCATAGTGTTAAGAAGTGTGGGAGGGGGGATATCTGGAGAATCTCCAGGCTGGTACATTAGCGTCTTCAAGCGAGGATCCCGGACCTCGCCCAACTATAAATCTCGATGGTGTGACCACCCCAACCACTCTTTATCACCCCACCACTTTCTTTTCTTTTTTTACTGCCTTCTCTTTAACTTTCAACCCCAGCCCTGGCAATCTTCACACCCAAGGAGTCTTGAATATTCTGCCCTGCTCATGGTGTATGCACCCTAGAACATCAAATGAAATATCTTTTTTGCAAAGAGCTTGGCTACGTCGTACAATTTACATTACATAGAATTAAAAGTTGTCATTTTCATATAAAAAGAAACTGAAACAATTTCTTTAACATTTGTACTACTTTCTTAAAGGGAGTAGGCTAACTAAACTAAACTCCATAGTGCTACATCCCTTTGAGGGACTAGGCCTGCCATCCGACCACAGCGTCATATACCATAGGCAGACGGAAGGATTGGGGGCACGTGGTCAGCATGCCGTCTCTCACAGCCGTTATTGATGGCTTACTAAACCGGATCCGTTGTGTTTGTGTCACGAGGCTCAGTACACCCCGTTCCAGCCTCCCTACCTCAGAAAAATCCGAGGAGAAACCGTGGAACAATCCCTACCTGCGGATCCGTAGTCGCCAATGCTAACCACGAGACCACGCAGGCGGCCTCATAAAGGAAATAGACTTCTCTAAACTCGATACATGTAATATATTTTGTAGCAATCTGATTATCTTCATCGCAATATCATTTTTGTCATATCGCGGTGCGTCACTGTAAGCAAATCACATGGCTCATGTTTTCTACCATTTCCGCACCCACAGCCCTAGTACAAATATTTCTTCATAAGAAATATGCGTTTTTGGGGGTTAATGACATAGTTCGTGTTATTCTAACAATTCCTTGCCTATAGTCCGGTGTCATCTGCTTTGATCGATTTTCTTATGTAATGTATTCCTTAGGATAGTATTGTAGTAATAAAAATTTTAATCCGGTAGGCCTACTTGCCTTAGCAAACTAAAGAAACAACAAAAATGACCTTAGTAAAATTGTCCGGTCAAGGAATTCTAACTCGGAAGATCAATGGGTGAGAACATTCCTTTAGAAAATACAAGATTATGAAGTCCCATGATTGAATTAAAAAAAAAGCTTCCACAAAAGTTGTGTGCATGTTTGTGTGCACAATATTATTCCAAAACGAACACTAAAATGAAATCGAGGTTTCTTATTGAAAGTAGAAATTTTCGGATAATGCGGGATGATTCTTCTCTTGCAAAAAAAAAAAAAAAAAAAAAAAAAACATTCAGTTTATAACTAATAATTTATCTAAATATATGTAAATACTTTTGAGTGAATCTCACAGCATTGCAGAGAGAAAAATTATTTAAAACAATATTTCCAATTCGAGGGTTCTTCCCAGGACTGCTGACAATATCTCTTACTAGTAAACTCGTATGGAGCTTTAGGAAGTCGCGCTTTTTGACAAGTGCGCAGGAAACTGGTCATTAGTTAATTATTAAGTACACTGTACAGTCACATATCTAAATACACTGTACACGTCGCAGAAGAAATGCCCAAAAATCATGTGCACATAGGGAATGTATTAAAACTTGTTTACAAACATCTTTATCATAATTATGGTTGCAAAGGTGAAGTCAGTGTTAAAGAATAATCATTCCATGTGTTGTTGTTGTTGTAATGTCAATCCTCATATACGTGATTAGCTAATACATAGGCAGGGCCGTGGAAAGAAAGCAAGGGCCCCAGGTAAAAATTTTCCCGGGCCCCCGTCAAATATTAAATTTACTACCCAACTCACCCTTCATAATGTATGCAACAAAAAGATTATGTAATGATATTACATAATTATTAAGTGCCAGAATAGTACCGGTACTTTATGAGGTTGTCTGGTAGACAGGAAAATATCTGCCCGTGTGTCTGTAAGCGTGATAACTCAAATACGCTTTATCGGATTTTCATAAAACTTGGTATACCATTTATAACGCCCAAGGGACGAATCCTATTGATTTTGACCAAATCGGGCACGAAACGGAAAAAATACATTAAAATGTTCTAAATAGAAACAATTTTATGTATAGGCTAAGTTATGTACCAGTTTAATATTGAAAATTATTATTTTAAATGCCGAACGTTAGTGAGGCCTACTGTTGTGTTCAAAAGGATTTCAGCTTCTACCTTTTCAAAAATAGCAATTTTTCTTCAAGAATAATCCGTTTCAGATTAACTGATTAATTCCGTGTCACCGTTATACGACAGGATAATGCAGATAAAATAAACACATAAAACATAGCTTAAGCTGTTTATTGAGTTACAATCAACTAGCATGTGCCCGCGGCTTCGCCCGTGATAATTATTTCAAAAATTAAAAATTAAGAGCATAATAGTAAAATCATAATATTTATTAACTCCTAAATCACGTGGACTACATACCACGATTAGATAGCATCGTCTGGTAAAAGCGACCTCAGATTCGAGTTTCTTGGTCCAGAAAACCTCTGTATAGTGAGATTCGTCCAAATAAAACAACGTTTGACCATATTTAGGGCTTACAACATTCAAGCGATCGCGAAAGTTTTATTTTCAAGGTGTGACAAAAATAGCCAAAGCCAACTGTAATTGATTTGACATTGAAATGTATAACTGAAAACTTATGTTTTGAAAACGCAAAAAATGCACGTTTTTTGCCCGTTTTTCACTCATAACTCACGAACGAAAACTAAAATTAAAATTCCGGCTTCGCGGTGCATTTTCCGACCCTTCAGCCCACCTATGTTTCAAATTTCAGATCTCTGCGTTCAGTAGATTTCCCTGGACATCGAGGACAGTTCCTTTTATTAATATAGATAATATGAATTATAATGATACCTTCTCTAATTTGTCAAACATCCATTTAATTTAATCCAAACCCACCTGTACCATTGGCAACAATATGTTCTGTGAATTTGTTTCGATAATTCTATGCAAAAAGGGATTAAGTATTTTCAAAAACATTTAATTTTTGGCACTTAGAATCAGAATTTTTCAAAATACCTTCTTAGTGAGCACCTACATTATGAAACGAAGGTACTGTCAAAATTCCAAGTCTCTACCTGTTATAGTTTAGGCTCTACGTTGATTCCTGTCAGTCAGGACAAAGCCTTTTATATATATAGAGATTTTATTTTAGAGTAAATTTAGAAAGTAAAAATTAAAACCTGTCGGCCGGGCCCCCTTTTGAGGCCCGGGCCCCGGGGCTGTAGCCCCGGCTGCCCCTCCCTCTCATCGGGCCTGTACATAGGTATATTTATGAAGTACCAATCAAACATTCGTGGAAAATTTGACAGAATGTATGGATGAACTAACCTCGACGCAGGTCCATCTATTATCTTATCTACGAGGCGCGTCCATAAAGTAAGTTTCCCTGGGATCGTTTACAGAAACAAAACACAATTTCTTGGACATATATATTCCAACAGAAACAGCAAGTATTCAGCTAATATTCAACATATTTGCCACCGGAATTGAAACATTTGTCGTACCGTGGAACCAATTGTTTAATACCTGTGTCGTACAAGTCTGCCTATGTGACAAACATCTCCTCCTCTCTGTCATTCTCTGTCATTCCCTATCATTTCTTGAGGTATAGGAAAATACTGAAATCACTAGGAGTGTGGTCCGGGCTGTAGGGTGGATGTTTAAACACCTCCCACCTGAACTTCTGCAGGAGACTTGCTAGGAGATGTTTAAACATCCACCCTACAGCCCAGCCCTCGCTCTCAGTGATTTCCATATTTTCCTACAACTCAAGAAATTCTACAGAAATATCATTCAGATCAATTTTATAACTTATATGTAGTTTAATTTTGTGCATAAATTGTTTTTTGGTAGAACCCATAGTTTTTTTTGGTGTACTTAGGGTAAACTGAGAGAAATGGCATTTAAAAGTTCCCCCCACCCCTCGCTCACCCCCTATCCATGGGAACTTTTACTATGTTGTTTAGGACACTTTCCTTCACATCTCTGCCAAATTTCAAAACTACATGATTTTTATTCCTATTTTTCCTTCGTTATCTTGACTATACTGTATTTTCCATTACGTGTACTGTGCTTGTACCGTGAACGGATTTTTAATATATGCAAGTGTAATGATTGTGTAATATTTCTCCACTGGTTTTATGATGTAAGTACACAATATACAGCTTATATACAAAGATATAACCCCTAAATATAGAGCAGGTGCGATGTACGGTTTTATTTCTAAATTTCGAAATTTGACCGAAACTTAAAATTGTTTAATTTTTTAACATTTGAAGACAAAACAACAAATGACTGCTCATTTTAAAGTGAATTTATTTCCCTACAACTTGTTTCATGACAGAATTGCTGTATACCTAAAGGCTCAAGCGCTAGAAGGCAAAATTGTCGAAAAGCGCGAGGCGAAAGAGCTTTTTCGAAAATTTGCAATTTTCGCTGGTGGATATCTCGAAACCTCTTGGGAATATAAAAAAGTGTAGGATAAAATTTGTAGGAAATTTTATTAGCTTGAATTTTGTATATTGCACTTTTCCTCTGCGATGCACCATTATTTGGTTTTAATAAAAAAAAACCTAAAAAAGGTACCTTCTGCAAGCCCCCCTGCCCCCGCTCACCCCCACCCTCGGGGACTTTTAGTATGTTGTTCAGGACACTTTCTCTGACACCTCTGGAAAATATCCAAACTACACGATTTATTTTTTCTATTTTTCCTTCGTTGCCCGGGACTACTGTATTTATTCTTGGTCTGTGCAAATACTGGTAAAGTCATAGCTTCAATTTACTATATTTTTTATATGCGCTAATAAGTAGGCTATATTAATGAATCGTATTAAAATTATTGTACCTAAGCTGACTCCCAAAGTAAAGTACTTCCCTAAGTAAAGTATTTCCCAAAGTAAAGTATGTTTATTGTTTGCCTCATTTCATTTATCAATAACCTGGAGAGAACATAGAGAACTCACAGAGAAAAGTCAACACATTATTATAACAAAATTTAAAGATTGTTGTTCATGACTTTTGTCATAGCTTCAAAGGATTGGAATGTGAATAAGATTCGAAAAGGCATGAGAAATATTATGGAACGAATTAGGAACGGGACTTGTTATAGAAGTCAAGGATCCGAAGCAAACCTAATCTCTAAAAACGCTTCCCATTAGAATATTGTGGTTCGCCTGTAAATCAGGGACTTTCCGAAATGTCGAGGAAGACGAAGACAAATTCGTTTGGATGACACACCGTTAGAAAAAGAAATTAATTACTTCTCTCCTACAACTATTTACATGCATTCATGACTGAAGAAAAGATTAATTTTATGAGGTGACAACAGCAAGAGGTTGTTATTCCAATTGCGATTTCAACTTCAAAAGAAGCAAACGCCTCCAAGCAACTGAAGAGAATGGAGGAGGGTCGGGAGGAATTTGTATGGAATCAACATCAGTATTCGATTCTCGACCACTTTTCTCTGTCCTTTTCTCGTACTTCACTCGCTGCCGGTACAACATGAAGACTTTTCAAGTTTTCTTAGCTTTACAAATAACGACATCTAGAGAAAATAAGAAATAAAGACAAAAATAGCATTAGAACTCTCACGTAGCTGTAGTTTCAAATACTACACAGGAAGAAGTATGCCGCTTACAAAACTGATTCATATTACACTTAAATTTCTTATTGCATCTCAGGTCGCCAAACTTTTCAGTAACAACAAGGTCATGCTTTAGCTGAGGTAATTAACTTACTGCTTAACTGATTAATTTTTGTGAAACCTAATTATTACAGGCAATTTAAGGCATGAGAGAAGCGCTCATTTAACCATTTAGTAAAAAAATAGGCTACTATTTTTTGATTTTAGTGTCAATGTAGACTTCATTTTTGACACCAAAATCCAAATATAGTATTTTTTGACTAAATGGTTAAATGAGCGCTTCTCTCATCTCTTAAACTGCCTGCAATAATTAGGTTTTATAAAAATGAATCAGTTAAGCAGTAAGTTATGCCTTTTGGATGCAAGGAACAGGTGCTGCTGTCAACATTCTTAAACCTCAGTGCGCTTTCAACTGCCAGTGCTTGCAAACTTAAATCGCCTGTTTTGGCAGTTTCAATTTGCATGTAATTTTGCAACATTCAAAATCTATCTTCTCCCACAAAAATGGATATACAGCTGTGAAACTTTTTCGCAGTATACTTTACAGTGTGTGTAACAAAATTACTAATCAGATAGTCCGTAGAGATCTCAATACTAAAAAAAAAATAATTGGAGTAATCATAGGTCAGTTTTTTTTAACGTTCATTTTTATGGGTAAATTCTTTTTAAGCAAAAGTATAAACAATACCACAAAATCCATCAGCAAATTTCTAGAGCGAACATCAAATAATCTTACACAAAGAAGTCGGGTTCAAATTACAATATCTGTCAGAGGAGGTTGATTTTATTTTGATTTTGAAAAATCGATGAATTTAATATCTCAAAGAAACAAATGGAAATAACAAAGTGAATTTTTAAATATTAACTTCGGTTTTAAATTATAATTAAGTGTACAAAATTTTAAATTTTCTAGAGCTAGCAGTTTAGACAGTACCCTCAACATTTCGGTAACTTTTTTAATTAAAAACATACCTTTCTTTGAGCTTTTCTAATTTATTTTGACTTAGACTTTTACAGCATTATTTTGCTATACGTACTTAATTACTTAGGTTCATTATATAGCGTGTTCAAAGATTCAAGGCCTGTACTACTAAAATGATAAAGGAGACCAAAACAAATATATATATATATATTAGTCAGAAATTAATATTCAGTCACTCTCTAACACCTTAGTGGAGAATTTAAACATTTATAGTACATAAACACTAATTTTCACAATAGGTCATGAAAAATTCTGAACGGAAACTCAAATAACTTCACCTGCCTAAATAAAAGTTTGCCTCTTAGTATAATATAAATGACATACCCTTCATGTAAATTGGTTTTGAAAATTAAGAGAATAATACGTATGGTATCCCGTCCCCGAAGGATACATAATTCAAATAAAATCTTATTAATGCACTCAAGCAACTTTCATATAAATATATATATATATGTATATATAATACATATAATACAATAACATAAAGATCCAGAACAAAAACAGCTTTATGTTCCCCCTTGGATAAAAATATTTTTTGGAACAAATGAATCTAACATTTGTAAAATATACATTTTGAAAACTAAGTGCTAAGTCATTACTTTCTTTACTATCGCTGAATAATTGCCACTGATAGACCTCTGTGGTTCTTATCCAGACTATAATGTGAGTTGACTTTCTCAGTAGTGGAACTGACACCAATACCACTATTTCTTGTACATAGCTTACAGAGCAGGGGATTGTTTCCTGCCAAAAGCTTAGTGTGATTAAAGAAAATGAGAGATGTAAAACGCTTAGAGAGAGCTGCTGCATGTACTCTCCCTGCTAGTATGTTCATTAATACTCCTGCGGGAACTCTGCCTCGTTACGTTTTATGAACATAGGGTGTTTCGCACATACAGTAGTATCAAGTAACGAAGAAGATATCAGTTTTCGCAATATGAGAGTGAATCGTTCAGGAAGTTACAAAAATCTCTAGACATGTGTGAAACGTTCATGCTCTCTGTTATCCTGTTGTTGCATTTAATTTTGTCACTAAAATAAATATACTAATCTTGACGAAATAAATAAATTAGGCCTATGTGTAACGCGAGGCTTTCCTGGTGCTGAGAATAGATTTAGGCCTGGTTTGATAATGCAACCATTCTGGCCAACACTATACAATCAATGCAAGGCACTTCTCTCCATAATGTTTTACATTACGCAGCACCTGAAGATAATAAAATATATGACTTTTTACTCAGGTAAGTTAATTTAAAAACTATCTTCTGACACATTAGTAAAAATGGCCAATAAATATTATACGAGACCCATGAAATTTTAATCAGAAGCTACGTAATTCTGGATATTGTATCTTAGTCTTTCCTCTGAATGCATTCAATATTTCATTGCTGCAGTGTGCCTGATAATAGTGATTAAATAATGATAATATTAGAAACGATTTTATTAAATAATTGCCATACTTGAAACCAAAGTGTTTTTCTGTGCTCTCACTGCATACAGGTAACATTATAAGTTAATGAAAAATACTACTTGCAGTAATAACGAGAAAATCGTGTAAGGTAGGAATTACTTTACTGTAATTTTTTAGTAAGGAATCATTAACATACAAATTAAAATATACCTTTCAATGCATTCCGAAGTTATGTAAGGGAGTGCTACCCATCTTAGGCCTACTCTCATTACCGCAAGAGATCTACTTAAGAAGTTTTCCAACATCGATGAAGTAAAATTTCCCTTTTCAATAATCTTTAACGCAGACGACTATAAGATAAAGTGTATGACTAAAACCTAAAGATCAACTACCTCTATTTTGTGCTGCCTAGGACTTTCGACATTCCTTTGTCATCCTGAGGGAACCTTGCTGCGGTGGCGTAGATGCATTAACTATTAAAAATTAAAATGACATTTTCTTGTGACCTTGCCATGCTGATAAAATAATTAAAATCTTTAGAAAGCTTCATTAAATACTAGCGGTGATACACTTTCAACTTTCTTCTTGAGTCTTCCCCGTTGTGTGTTTGCTGAGTAAATGTGTCAGTGATAGTTTTTAAGGAAACTTTTAACGTGTTAATCACTTTATCAGCATGGCAAGATCGTAAGGAAATTTCATTTAAATTTTAGTAAGTAAATGTATCGCCAACACTGCAAGGTGCCCTGAGGGTGGCATACGAATTCGAAAGGCATAGGCAGCACAAAATGAATGTTGTTGAGCTATCTTATTTTATTGATAGAGCTCAACGGTGCAATATCATGCATTTTAACACAGTCGATAATATTACTGTATCATGTATGACAGAATTTGATTGGATGGACCTTCGGTAACTAATCTTTCTCCACTAATTTTGCTTCAAACACGTATTATTAAAATGTGTCTATCTAAACTTCTTGATTATCCGTCTAAATATTGTCCGAATTTGACACACATAGTATCTACAAAATTTATATTTATATTTTATTTATTTATATTAGTAGAAATTCAAACTTCAGATCACATCCGCATCCCTACTATACATATGATACCAGATGAAACAGAATAAATTCTTTAATTGAATACAAAGTTTTACATCAGGCGTGAAACATTGCCCTGGTTAAGATTATTCAAAACTACTGTCAAAAATACCCAAAATTAATTATACTGAACAATTAAAAAATTGAAGGAAATAATTTAGTTTATTATATAAATATTTTTTTAGGTTTATTTCTTCCTTTTAAAATTTTCCTCCTATTATTTACTTGGTTACTTAATGGGAATATAGAATTTCTAAGCAAGTTAAATGAATAATTATGATCTATTTTATGGAACCTGGAGGTTCATTGCCGCTCTTACCTAAACCCATATTTAGAGCTAACTATATCCAAATCCCTCGCAAATCCTACTTCCCTTACATCTATTCTAATATTGTTTTCCCACCTAGGTCTTCCAAATGGTATTTTCCCTTCGCGTCTCCCAATCAATATTTTTTAGATATGACTTTCCTCCCTCATGCGCGCAACATGTCCAGTCCATTTCATCCTCCGTGATTTATTACCCTTGCTACATTCGTTGAAGAGCACATGAAACGCGTCGTTATGCAGTTTCTCTAGTCCCCTTTTCAACCCTCTTAGGTTCAAATATTTTCCTTAAGCACCCTTTTTCGAACGCTCTCAGATCATGTTCTTCCCGAAGAGTAAGCGATCATGTCTCACATCCACGTAATACAACAGGAAAGATAAAGTCTTATAAAGTTTTATTTTTTAGATTTCTGGACAGACGACGGGAAGATAAAAGTTTTCGAACTGCATAAAACAAGCATTTCCTGATTTCAGTCGACACTTCTAGCTTAATATCATTTGAACCTGTAATTATTGCTCCCTGATATATGAATTTCTCTACTTGTTCGAATGATTTACCGGCTACTGTTTAATGAAAAAATAATGTAGAAAAATTCGTAAACAATTCTTTCATACGTAACGTTTATCCAAGACAATAAACAAACTTTCCATTTATTTGTATGCACAATATTCAGACATGAGAAGTTTGTTCTGGAGACGAAATATAAACACTGTAGCAAAAAATAATAAATCGCACGAGAAGGGTGCATGATAGACCGTAGCTTTTAGTGAATATTGTTTCCGGCTGACCTGGCAGAATAACCAGATTTATGAAAGCATCGGAGCGGGCCAGTCTACGTTCTGGACATGCATCGTACTATTAATAATGTAGGATGTAGCTTCACAGCATCCTCACGGTCACAGAGCAGCTAGAGTATAGCGCTGTCAACTTGATCAATTGTAAGGAATTTGTTAAGAAACTGAATATTTCCTTATACTCCCCCTTTTTGCTTGACAATATGTTTTTCTCAGACGCACTTTTTAAAGAAAAATAGAAGCACAGTGGCAGATAGTCTTATACTTATTGGCACCTTGTCAATTTATATTCTATTATACGACTTCTAGAGCGCAGTGACATAAAGAAAGGACATTCATACTGTCGTCATAAAACGGAATTCTACTTTTTTCCCCAGTACGGAGTAAATGCTATTCCCTTACAGTCTAGCGTATATTATATCATCTCCCATATGAGAACTAGGCTAAAATTTACATGCAAGCGAAAATAAAACTATTTTGTACTATCCTTAAATTCATGAATCATAAACTACAATTTAATAATAAATGTTGAGTTTATTTCAGACTCATGTACTCTTTAGTTTCCTTACACTCAACTTGTGAATAAATTATTTGGATTTATAATAAATATGTGAAGATGAAGCCTTCTGGCTATAAACATTCAAATGAGATATAAATATAAGTCAAATTACTTCGTAAAGTGAATTGCAACGTTTGTTTACTCATAGTCTATTTAAGTTTTTAAAAAATGCCTTACTATACAACATTTATAATAGTGTTTTTCACTTTTCAAGATATTGAGATTGATAAGTTGTGAAAGAGCCTGGTTTTTAGGTAGATTTCGAAGAAAAATCTACCTATTGCAATGGATACCATGTCATGATTTTCGAAAAATTCTTTCATATCTTTACGTTTCATGCTCCCCTAAGTACGAAACCACCGCCCGTTCAAAAAAAATATTTGTGATATTTATATATACGGTATATATATATATTTATATCTTTACACGATAGCGGCCGTAATTTTGAAGATATTTGAACCAAATTTTAATATGTTATTTCTAGGCCCAATAGTTCGGACAAGTTCGTTAATGAGCAAAATTGGCCCAAGGGGGTGGTCGGGGGAGGGGGTGGAAATTTTTTAAAATGTATATCTCAGCCCCTATGAAGTATAGAGGGAAACTTTGTTTGAATAAATTAGAGTACTACCTATGGAGTTCACAGTGACACCAACGATTCGGGGGTTCGAATGAGGGTGGGGGTGGGGGGATGAAAATTCGAAACTTTTGAAACCACGTCTTGTGGGATATCGTTGAAAAGCTCTTGATGAGTACTCTACAAATCAATAACTAGTTTCTTGATAGCTCTCATATGACGCGAGATTTTAATGTTTGAAAATAATAACACTTAAAAGAATTATTATAATATAATTTTGTATTGTTTAGCGGCTTTGCTAATTTTATTCATTGCTGATCTTGCGCACTGCCTCCAAGAATATTATATCCTATTCTTGTTGTCAAAACAAATGATTGTAGGCTCTTCCTCTTTACCGAATTCAGTTCTTATTACTGCGGGTTTGCCATGCCAACGCTAAAAAAGAAGAGTGCTGCGCAGCGATAATAAATTAAACCAAAAGCACTTTGAAATCTACCTCAGCCTGTAGGCCTGCCTAAAGGTATTTTTAGTATCAATCATACGTTCGTGTGTGAATTATCTTCGAAATGTCTGTCCTGGTAATAAAAAAACTTTAGTAAATATTTAGTTCATACATCTTTTTTATCGATTGGGACCAATAACATAAAATAATGAGTCTGAAATTAGCCAATCGCAGACCTGATTCACTCGATCTTTATTGAAATTTGCTTCATCACCTTCTACAAAAGCGATAAAGACAGCTCTTTTCTTTATATTTTAATCAGGTCGCAAAATATCTAGGAAATGACTTATGCATACGTCACCGTTGTTGTAGTACGTTAAAATTTATTCTGAAAATAAAGTGAAGTACGCTTCAGGAATATGCATTAAAATATTATATGGAAACTGTATCCAATAGTTCAGCAATCTTGACATTTAACTGCAATCACATCCTGTAAATATTTTAAAGACATAACCTCAACAGCATAAATGAAATATATATGTTCCTATGTGCGTAGTACCTTTCTAGAAACAGTATTTAACTTATGCGTTAACACTAAGAGAGGAAGTAATAAGTTCAGGTTCTATCGATCAGTAATTTTGCCCAGGGTCCTCTCTATAAGTCAACAGAGTTCTTTAACGTGCAGTAAATCTACGACACACTACCAACAGCTTTATTTCTCTCCCAAAATATAGGGTGTTGTGTGTGGGTGTAACGAATATAACTGTAATGCTAAATATGAGAACACCATTTTCGCTAGTTCCGCTATTTAGATGACTGACGAGTATTCCTAATGTGTTCAAATTTATTTTAAGAAGAGTATTCCTATACATAGCGGTATCGATAAAAGTGTGGGTAACTACTAGATCGTCATAAGTAAGCCTATTTGGAATTTGACAAGAATTTAGGCTAGTTAAGTTGTTTACGTCTGACAAACGATGAAAATATACCGCTCAATAAATGTAATCAAATTTAAGTTTTGTTTTCTAGCTGGCACAATGTATGACATCCTTGCATCGTGCCCAAACTTTTAGTACTTGAATAAAAGTTTTTGTTTCCTCTTATAATGTAAATAATATTAGTAATGGATTTTGACTATCCCTTCAATTTCATTCGCGAACTCCGACACGCTCCTGTTCTCGAAAATTTAAAAGTATGGTCTGATGTAGTGCACTAAGTTTCGGTCCACCCTACGCAGTTCTCCGTTCAGGAACATGATACTTATGATAAGTATGTTCTTGTTCACGTTCTGATGAAAGCACTTAAACGTTCTTCTCGTTAGCGATGCACTGAGAGAAGCGTACAGGCATTCAATCCAAGCAACACGATCTCTCATGCAAGTTTCAAATCACAGCTTATTTCACTTCTACACAACTTTATGGAGGGAATGCACACATTCTGTACCTCCTTGTTCAACCTCTTAATATACGAGTCACGTTCAAACATCACAAGAACACACCAGCTGAAGAGAGAGAGAGCTTCTGATTTTATGGCATTGTGCATCAAATACTCGGATGCACAATTAGAATTGAGATGTCTGAATGGGAACGCTTATTGCAGAGCTATGCCACTTAATCAAATTCATCGCTTTTCCCTTTCAGCGAGCTGCGAACTTGTTCGCTCCAGCCTCAGCGTTACACGCCGGCAGATTACATCAGGTACAAGAAATGCTAGATGAGTTTCTAGCAATGTATATACAAGCCAATTAAACGATATAATGAAGACATAGTGGAACAGTTTCGGGGGAGTCAAGTGCATGAGAAGCCCTGCCAGTTAATTAGCTTCAAGATTACGTCGCGCAAGAAGCTCTGGAGCGCTTTGAAGGGAGAACTCAGCTCGGTTCATACAATTCACTCTTCTTTTCGCTTCAATGTTTTAGAATTATTATGCAAATTTCATTTAGCTCTGCAAAAACACGTTTAATATACGGCTCAAGCATTTGGACAAAGAAGATATTCAAGACATTTGATGAAAAACTATCGCGTACACAGTCCATTGCTACCAGCGAGAAGTCTATGATCCAAAGGAAGCCAATAATCTACTGCAAGGCTGAGTTCACATACAGCATACATGGGCATTTACTGGTTCGCGAACCACTTGTTGTTCTTGAATTTCCCGCATAACACACAAGATTGCATTGCGGACATTCGGTGTACGTGGTAGATTATTCCCATGCATGAGTCATACTCTCTTTGCAAGCAGTGACGGGTCGCAACACAGTTCCGATTGGAAAAGCATTATGACACATTCTAAGCCTTTGTGTAATGAAATAATTGCACACGTAAAAGAATAATTAAAAATACAAGATTGTTTGTATTATTTGTTTCTTGTAGTGTACATTTTAAAGTGAAATTAGTGTTTCCCTAAGAATGAGCAACCACCACTGCACTTATTGTCTGCTTGTGTCTCCATCTATCCGTTCTTTTCGAACTATGTGTAAGTTGAAAAAAGTTTGCGGGTTGCGTGTCAATGGATGGGGGTTTGCCCATGTCTGACATACAGAGTGAATAAAAAAAGTGGTATGTTTGCAAACAGTCAAACGATATTCAACGAACATAAGGGCTTTTCACACTGGGTCACTTGTGACAGTCACCGGTTTCTGCAGTAAACACATGTGGGTCACTTGTTATGGTCACCGCTAGTATTGTCAATAGTAGCTACATGATAAAACAATTTGTCATCGCTTTTGATATCCCAAATAACAAGTCGACATTCCACTTCACTTAAAGGATCTTCAGTATTAATCAAATCTAAACTCATGGCTGGATAACTGCGAGGGCTGAATGAAAAGCAATGCCCTCACCTTCATAACTTGGGTTTCGATGGGAGTATTTTAATAAATCAAACACAGAAATAATCCTTAGAATGTGTCCTTTAATTACCAATATTCACTTTACCACATAATCACCAGACAATTGAATATACGTCTGCCAATGGTGAACAAGTTTTTTGAAGCCGTCACGGAAGAAGTCGACGCTCTGTTTACGCAACCAAGCCCCTCACAGTTCTCTCAACTTCTTCACCAGATGCGTAGTGAAGTCCCCGAAGATCTTCTTTCATTAAGGCATCCTCCATACAGTCCAGATTTAGCGCCGTCTGACTTTCATCTGTTTCCGATAATGAAAGAAGATCTGCGAGGACTTCACTATGCATCTGATGAAGAAGGTGAGAGAACTGTGAGAGGCTGGTTGGGGAAACAGAGTGTCGACTTCTTCCGTGACGGCTTCTAAAAACTTTTTCACCGTTGACAGAAGTATATCCAATTGTTTGGTGATTATGTGGAAAAGTGAATATTGGTAATTAAAGGGCACATTCTAAGGATGATTTATTAAAATACTCCCATCGAAACCCAAGTTATGAAGGTGGAGGCATTACTTTTCATTCAGTCCTCGTAGTTTCGCTGAGCTCGACTATACATCTGAATTATGTATCTACAACTTGCACTGTTGACAATCCGAAAATGCGGTGACCGTCAAATATGTTCGGATTCAACACTGCAGCATCACTTGTGTCAGGGTGGGTCACCGCGGTGAACCAGTATGAAAGTTCCCATTTAAACCAATGCTTGTTCGCCGGTGACCGTCACAAGTGATCCAGTGTGAAAAGGCTCTAACACTGTAACCTACATGCGAATGTAAGTAGGTCTACATTATTCGTTCCATCTACACCTTGGTTATCATCGATGCAACTGACATTGCAAACAAAGAAACGCCACTTTTCGCTATTTGTTTGATATTTGGATTTTCAAATAATTATTCTTTACATTATTCCCAATCGGGGGATTCACACAAATCTGCCTATTACAGCGATGAGTAAAATGTTCCCTTCCTGCACTATTATAGCAACCTCCTCCCTACGTCAATATTGAACATGAGGATGTACTGAAAGCTGCGACGCTGCAGTACAGCTGGAAGTGTTGTGCACTGTCACTGCCTTTGTGATCTATACCAGGCCGTCAGGCAGGAGCGTGGACGTCAAGCTCAGCTGATTGTTCCAGGCGGTCTTGGTCGGAATTGTGATTGAAGTTGTGTAGTCGTTTCACGTGTTGGAGAAAGTAATCACGAGTGTATATTATATTGTATAAATAATTGGTATTCTGTAATATTACGTTAGTATTCAGTTTGTGCCACATAAAATGAATATTATAACATAAACTATCGTATACCTCAAGACCTAGTGAATTATGCTTCAATCGCACGATTCTAACCTCAATTGTAAATAAGTGATACACAAACTAAAATTTCCAAATAGTTGCTGTGTACCAGGCTGCAAGTCGAATTGTTATAAAGGAAAATATGTGCCTTCTTTTGTTTTTCCAACAGAAAAAAGTAGAAGAAACGTATGGATGAAAAAAATTCCAAGGGAAAACTTTAAAATTACAACAATAACAAAAGAGTTGTATGCATTGTTAATTTTCCAGAGGATGTAATGATACGAGACAGGCTCAGACGGTAAGTTTTATGTGATTCAACATTTAAAATTAGATGTAACTTATCTTCTGATGCTTGAATCTTATAGTTCATTTCTCAGGGTCTGAACTTAGTGCTCACACGGAAAAAAAAAGTGCTCTCAGACAATTTGACGAAATATTCAAGCACAGAATCAGGTAATGCAGATATAAGGAATCCAAATGAAAGGAAAGAGGAATATTTTCAGCGGGTTGAGCAACAATATGAAGACTAGTTGGCATCAGATAAAATGAACAGTGTTGAATCTTGAACGTTTGAATATTGATGGCTGGACTGTAGAACATGCTAATGATCAGTTATACTTTCTGAGAATTTGTTTAAATGGTTCTCCTACCCTGAAACATGTAGTGATATTGCAGTCAAATTTCACTGTCAGAGCTTTGTTTCAAGTTGTAGAAAAGTTTCCCACTGTACTGGATTTCCACATGCGATGTTCGGCGTTGTTATGCGGTCTCTGGCTTGCAGAACAACACTCCCATTGGCTGCTAACGACCGTGCATGTCATTGGTCTGTTCCATACGGTGCTGCCAACAATTTTAAGCGCGCGCTTTTAAATTCCCGCGCAGACTGGATTCCCGGGTTTTCTATTTATTCTATATTGAAGAAGGGGGTTTGGGGGCAACAAAAAACGTTAGGTTAGGTAAGGCATGTTAGGTTAGGTTAGGTAAGGCATGTTAGGTTAGGTTAGGTTAGGCATGTTGGCTCAAGTTTAAAGAGGGTTTGGGGGCCAGTGGTGTTCTAGATAGTGATAGCGACTGACCCACCACAGACCCTTATCATGTTGGCAGCCCTGATTCCAGCACCACGTGACCCATCGGCTTCTTCCCAGCATGCACCTGCGCTGACTCGAGCAGCCGATTCTGGTGTGTGCACTTTTCTTCCGAGCGCCATTTTAGGTTATTTTCCTGTGAACTGTTTACCGATTTTACCTATATTTTTAGAAACAAAATATGCCTATACCTGGATTCCAAAACTTCTGGAGAATAATATTACATGAAATATGGCCGTTTTTCCTCTGTAAAAAAAATATTAACCAATCCAGGACAGTGGGAAACTATCCCCAAATTTAATTTTCTGCTAAGTAATGAACTGCACTGTGACACTTATTCCAAGTCAGAAAAATTGTTAACTGTTGTTAAGAATTTTGACGATGAGGACATCAAAATTGAAGACAAGTTTAAAGTTGTTATACAGTTGCTGGCCGAATGGAAATATAAGTGTAGCGCTGAAAAGAAAGCTTCTTTTGAGTTCTTTTGTGAGCAACTTAAACTAACTATGGTGAAACAGTTAAGGTATTCTCCTGTCTTACTTGTTTTCGCCCATAGTCTGTTTTTTTTTTCATTCCCAGCAGCTTATAAATTTTTAAGATAAATCTCATACCAACGTACATTCTATGCAGCCTACTTCAAAGTTTTTAATTTACGTAGTGTAAGTACTGGTCTTAACTAGTATATTGCGATACAAGTGCCGTAAGACCCGTAAATTGCCTTTACGGCCCGTGTGTTGCATGCTATTTTTTGCACGACGGTTACTTATATCAATTTAATTATATTAATTGTGATATTACCTGAAAATATTATGTAAATACATTCTTGAAAATAGATGTTTATTTCAGAAAGTGATTCGCATGTGTTTGTTGTTATGGGAACCGAATATTTGTCCTGGGGGCCGTGTCCATAAAGGCTTGTATTATGAAGTGTATCGTAATGAATTATGACGTGGCGCTTGGACCGTAAGTAATTTAACCTCATCGCAACGCCCTTAGCAACACGATTGTGTGGGAATGTCAACTTACGATCCATGTAAACAACTTTCGTAAGTAACACTTACTAGCTAAGGAGTGCAAAAAAGTCTTTAAAGAAGTATTTTCAGACCAAGTATGAAATAACTCCACCCCAAAACGGTTAGTAACACTTGTGATTGATGAAATTTATGTGAAACCAAAGATTTCCTATAAAGGGAACAAAATTATTGATATGACCCATAATACTCCTGACATTGATGCAGCAGCAACTGTTCAGACATTTTTCCTTAAATCTGTTCTCTCTCACTGTCGTGATAGGCTTGTGTCAGGACCTGATTTGCAATATATCTTTACCTCTGAAGTAGCCTAGAATATCTGAAGAATATGAATGAAATAGAAAATGCGCACAATGTGCAAGAAATTTAATTTTACATAGTTCAGAACTTTGTGAAGAATTCCTGTCATGTCATAACGTGATATCTCTCACAGTGCTGCCCGCAACGCTAACACACACAGTCTTGAACTGGTTGCTGGAATCTTGTGATTTTGCAGATTAAAGTTCTGTAAATTAAACAATGATTGTAAATAGTTGAAATAAATTTTACCTATAAGTTTCTGTATAAATAAATGGTGATTAATGTTCTGTAGACTAAATAGCGGTTGTAAATAGTTGGGTTTCAGATTGTCTAGTAGAATATGTAGGCCTATAAACTATGTTATGCTATTTCCTGTAATAGCCTATTTCTGTTGTAGAATTTAGTGTTACTTGAAATTATGAAAGAGATAAGAATGTGTTAAACTTATGTATTTTTTAGTTCTCTAATAGAACATTTAGGCCTATAAACTATGTTATGCCATTTCCAGTTATAGCCTATTTCTGTTGTAGGATTTAGTGTTACTTGAAATCAGTGGCGGATCGTGGGTGTAGGAACAGGGTGTTGCACTATTTTACGGGAATTATAATTCCTTTATTGCAACCAATGGCCATAGTATGATGAATAGAGCTCTGATGGAATATGTGGCAGGGGAAACAGCAGTGCCCCGAGAAAACCTGCCCGACTCCATTTCGTCCACCACAAATTCCACATGGATCCACCAAGATTCGATCCTGGGTCCCAGCGGTGGAAGACGAGCAATCTAACCACTCAGTCATGGGGGAGTGGTTTTACAGGAATTAATAATATATAATATATAAATAGTCGCTTTGCTCGTTCGGGGCTCTACCTCCAAACTCCCAGTGGGGCTCTGCCTCTCTGTGTGGTTCTAAGAATTTTTTTTTTTAACTGACACTTTATCGAAGATACAATCATTGTATTTAGACTGCCGTAGCCCATAATAACTACTTAGCCATACTAAACCTAAAAAAAATCTGCAGAACGACTTTAAGATTTTTCTGGGGTAAACATTTAAAATTTAGAACATTCTGGAATTTTCTCCTTGGTTACACGCTAATAGCTATAAGTCTGTCAAATTTCAGATTTCTAGCTCATGTGGAAGTGGGTCAACAGTAATGCCTGTAAAAATTTTCGAAGTTTCTTTTTGGAGGGTAAAAAAATAAAATTTTGGACTTTTTGGAATCTTCCATCGGTGGTAGGCTAAAAGCTGCCAAATTTCAAGTATCTAGCTCATGGGTAAGTGGGTAAACATTAGGTTGGGTTCGTTCCCCGGTACTTAATCGAATTTTTCTGAAGTAGGGAGGTCTGGAATGGGGTGTACTCAGCCTCCTCATACAAATTGAGGAGATACTTGATTGAAAAGTAGGGCGTAGGATGTAGTCCCCCCACCTAGTAGCTGCGAGACCTTGAAGTAGGTGGTGGGGCTTGTGTACACCAAGGACCTTGTGAGCTGTACTGGCAGAGCTACTCAAGCCAGGGAGGTCACAAGCGAGGTGTCAGACTAAGGAGCAGCTAATTGTAAAAAATCCATCCTTACGGGGACTCCCCTTGGAGAACCACTTGCCAGGCCTCCCCTTTGGAGAACTGACAAGAGATAAGGCTCTGGTCTACCCAAACCAAGGTGTAATGGTATCGTGCCGAGGGCTGGATGGCACCAGGGTAGTCAACAATGGTGTCGAGAACGGTCCCCTTTGAGGAACAGGGCGAAACCTAATTGTAAAAAGCCTTCCTTCAGAGATGGGGGCTCTTCTGAAGGTGACTTTTAATCCCCCCATATTCGTGGGACCAAAATTGAGTCTTCATCAGAATTAACAAAAGGAAGCAATACCAGGGAATCCAAAGAGAAGACCCTGGAAGAAATGGAAGTAACTGAGGGAGCCTTAGGACAAACCTCAGAAACTTTAGAAGAAACTGTGCATACTCAGGAAGAGCTTGAGCTCAGACCTGAGGAGGACAAAGTGACAGAAGCGGTGACAGCAATGAAAAGAATCAGGCTAGAGCCACGAAAGAAACTCTCAGCAGCTCAGAAAAAGAGACTAACGAAAGAGAGGAAAATGGCAGAAGGCACTTGGGTTGAAAACAAAAAGAAGCCTGCCACAAGACCTCAAAAACAGGAGGTGAAAGATACCAAAACTCCGAAACAGTCCAAAAGACAACATTCGGAGGATGGAACTCCAACACCCACACAAAAACAACCCATCAAAAGGATGAAAAGTGAAGATGTGGTTAAATCAGATTACAGTGACGCTGTGAGGGGTATCAAGATGGCAATCATTCATGAAAATCATCCTGATAACGTACTCACAGACGAAGATCTGGACTGCTTGGAAGTAGAACTGACGGACAGGATGGAGGGGCTTACCCCTGGAACTGCTCCTACGTTCAAGACTTGCAAGCTTGAAGATGGCGCAATCATCATCATATGCATGGGGGACCACAGCAGAATCTGGTTGCAGAAGACTGTAGAGGAAATGAACCCGTGGAAAGAAAAAACATTAAAAGTAGGTCTGGCAAGTGATCTTATACGGACCTCTAAAATAATCATGAAATTGCCCAAGGCATATAATGATTTTAATGTGGAAAAGATTCAGAATAGAATGGAGGCACAAAATGCAGGACTCCAAATCTGTAAATGGATAAACCTAAATAGGAAGGTAGAACCTACGGGACAGACCTTAGTATTTCAGGTGAAAGAACAGGATTACCTGACTCTGAAGGGGAGAGGATTCAAAGTTTATTTCGGACTCTACCAGATTCAGATGAATGTCATAGACAAACCAAAGGAGGCACCCCAAAAGAAGGATGAAGCTAGTACAGGCCAACCTTCAACACAGTCGGGCAGCCACCCTCAACCTCAGTAGACGGATTCGAACTGAAGGAATCAAATTAGCCCTAATCCAAGAACCTTGGGTTTCCAAAGGGAAGATTTTAGGGCTAGGAGAAACTGGAGGTAAGTTAATCTTCAATAAATTTAACCAGACCCCAAGAACATGTATTTTGTTAGATCAAAACATCACAGTCTTTCCAATACATGAACTCTGTTCCAGAGATTTAACAACTGCAAAAGTTCAACTCGTAGAGGAAGGGTGCAAGAGAGAGATCATTCTAGCCTCTGCGTACCTTCCCTATGATGACAAAACACTTCCTCTTACAGAAGACGTGAAACAACTGGTCCAGTACAGTGTCGGATGTGGTACACAGATGATAATAGGATGTGATGCCAATGCACACCACGTTGCCTGGGGCAGTACTGACATCAATAAAAGAGGTGAGTCTCTACTTGAGTTTATTGTAGCAAACAATTTGCACATATTGAATCAGGGGAGTAAACCTACTTTTATCACAAAAAGTAGGAAAGAGGTTATACCTAGGTAGATATAACTCTTACCACTGAGCATACATTATCAATAATCAAAGAATGGAAAGTGGCTGATGGCCCCTCGCTATCAGACCATCAGAACATTGATTTTGAAGTAAATCTCATGATGCGGGAGGTAAGGATATACAGGGATCCTAAGAGTACTAACTGGATACAGTACAGTGAGGACTTGAAGGAGGCCCTATGTTGTGTGAACTCCAGCATCAAAGATGAATATGATGTTGAAATGGCTGTAGATAACCTACAAGAAGCTATTCTCACATCATACCACAACAACTGTCTTCTTAAAACTAGGAAAGTAGGCCGCCGCACAATGTGGTGGTGCAAAGAACTAGAGGATATGAGGAATAGAATACGAAGACTATACAGGATAGCAGAGACTCAGAATGAATGGGAGCAATATAAAGATGCTCGCAGGATTTATAATAGAGAGGTAAGGAGAGTGAGAAGGAAATCCTGGAGAAGGTTCTGTGAGGACGTTAATTCGACCTCTGAAGCTGCCAGACTCCAGAGACTTCTTAGACGTGAACCACAAGAAATTGTAGGATCCCTTGAAAACTCCCAGGGAGTATATACAAAAACTGGAAAGGAGACTTTAGACCTCAAAATAGAGGAACACTTTCCAAAGTCAACTACCTTGGACAAGTATGAGAACAATCACATTATTGGACCCTCTAGGAGGGCAGCAGATGTTGATTGGGTCATTGCTAAGGAAATAGTAACCCGAAAGAAAGTTATATGGGCGCTAAATTCCTTTGGACCATATAAATCTGCAGGGCCGGATGGAATCCAACCAGTACGCCTACAAAAGGCTGACTGGCTACTGGTTCCAATATTAACCAAAATATACCGAGCTTCACTGGATATGGGTTATATACCCAATAGCTGGAGAGTGGCAAGGGTAGTCTTCATACCCAAACCTGGAAGAAAACTTGACCAGGCTAGAGCTTTAAGACCAATAAGTCTTGCATCATTTGTATTGAAAACCCTGGAAAAGATAATAGACAGACATATGTTAAAGGAGTTATCTCCGATACATAAGAACCAATATGCTTATCAACCAGGGAAATCAACAGAGACAGCCCTACATCAACTGGTAGGTAGGATTGAGAAAACTCTGGACAACAAAGAAATAGCTCTGGGAGCTTTCTTGGATATTGAGGGTGCCTTTGACAATACCTCATATCCATCAATCATCCGCTCTGCCAAAAGAAAAGGACTCAACGACACCCTTTGTAGGTGGATAGAGACTATGCTTGGTGGGAGGAAAATAATAGCTACATTGTTTGGTGAAACAACAGAGGTGTCATTACATGGAGGTTGTCCACAGGGAGGGGTTCTTTCCCCATTACTGTGGGACTTGGTAATTGACAGACTCATAACAGAACTCAACAATGAAGGATACTATACCCAAGGTTATGCGGATGACTTGATTATTCTGATTCCTGGGAAAGACTACAACATAACTAAGGCTCTTATGCAGACTCCTCTGAGGATAGTAGAAAAGTGGTGTAAGGCAGAAGGCCTAAAGGTAAATCCACAAAAACAACGTTAGTACCTTTTACTAGGAAAACGGTAAACGCAATAGACACACCAACTTTATTCGCTGGGAAACTCTCTTTGGAGAACCAGGTAAAGTACCTAGGAGTGACACTAGACAGTAAACTTCTCTGGAACCAACATATTGATAACAAACTAAACCAAGCTAAAGTCTGCATGGCAGCATGCAGGAGAAGCTTTGGGAAGACTTGGGAACTGAAACCAAAGGTGGTATTTTGGATATACATAATGGTTATAAGACCCATAATTACATATGCCGCCATCGTGTGGTGGACAAAAGTGGAACAAACCCATGTCAGAACCAAGCTAAACAGTCTTCAGAGGCTGATCTGCCTTGGGATAACGGGGGCAATGGTCAGTACACCAACAAAATCTATGGAGACCATTCTAAACTTGACCCCTTTTGATCTATTCATCCAAGGAGTGGCAGGAATGAGCCCCTATAGATTAAAAACTACAGAACATTGGAGCCCCAGTCATATAAAGGAAGGGCATACAGAAATATCTGGAAGAATTAAGAGTAAAACACTAATAATGCCGACAGACATTATGGTGAAACAATACTCCTTTGCAAGACCCTTTGATGTCATAATCAGGACAAGGAAGGAATGGAATGCTAAGGAGCAGGGAAATGGAAATGGAGATTTAGTGCGGTACACTGATGGATCCAAAACAAAAAATGGCACAGGAACTGGAATACATGGCATTAGAGCAAAAGCAAATTATAAGATAAGCCTTAGCAAACTTGCCACAGTATTTCAAGCAGAAGTATATGCCATAATCTACTGCCTAATAGAGAATATAAGGAGAAAGTATAGGGGAAAAAGAATCCTCATACTCAGTGATAGTCAGACAGCCTTAAAATCAATAAACTCAACCAGCGTTAAATCGAAGCTGGTGTGGAATTGTATACAACAACTCTGGAAACTGGCAGAACATAATACAGTTAAACTCATATGGGTTCCAGGACACAGAGGTGTAGTAGGAAATGAAAAAGCAGACCAACTATCAAAAATGGGAGCAAAGGAACCTTTCTATGGTCCAGGACCTTCTCTTGGCATCACAATAAAGACCATGAGAAGTGCAGTAAACAACTGGATACAGGACAAGACAATGAAATCTTGGAAAAGGTTCCAGGTCTTGAATTTTCTAAGAAGATGATACCAAAGCCTTCTAAGAAACTTACCAACAACTTGTTGAAGCTAACAAGAGAACAAACCAGAATAACTGTAGGGTTATTAACTGGACATTGTCATCTTAGGAAGCATCTAAACAAAATGGGTATCTATAAAGAAGAACCAATTTGTAAGAAATGTGGCATGGAAGAAGAGACAGCAGACCACATTATATTCGAGTGTGAAGCTCTTGCAAACACTCGGTACTTTCTCCTCGGCCCCCGGGATCCGAGCTGGAAGCTATCCATAATGATCCCATTAGAACTTTGATAGGCCTGGCAAGGAAAACAAAGCTTTTTGATGAGATCTGATTTGAACTTAGGGGTATGCGTAATATGCCAGCAAAAGGCAAGCATCCACGCTATGGACAGAAGGGCCACCCAATTCGAAAGGAAAAAAAGGCCTAGTCCCTCTACGGATGTAGAGCCAGGGAGTTTATTTAGTGTCTAATAGATAGATGAAATTAGCAATATAGTGACTACATTGGCAATTGGCATCTCTGTGAGGGACTTCATAGCTCATAGCACGCGCTCTTACTTGCTTGCAAACAGCAGCCGATGCGACGTGCTCTAGCGGTGAAGACAAGAATCACGCCTTGTTCGCAAACTGAAAGCGACGACGAAAACCTTTAAACCCCGGGAGTATTACCACGCAGTCAAGCCTCTCGCACCCGTTAATAGCCGGCAAAATGAGGCAGCAAGTCGTGGCTTTCGGAGAGCGACGACTAACGCGCATTTACACGTTTAAATGACTTAAAATTGTCAAATATCAGGTGTAGCATGTTTTCAGTCGATAAGAACCTATCACAAAGACGATTTCGAAGTAGTTTAATAGTAGGCATATGCAGTACTATAATAAAAAAATCTAAATATTCTTTACATTAAAAACTGGTCGTTGTGCAACACTGCAACATGATCAGAGGCCGCCACAGCTTGAAATTATGAAAGAGATAAGAATGTGTTAACTTACGTATTTTTTAGTTATATTTTAGGTTGTCCATTAGAATTTCTGTGAGCTAATAAGATACAATGAAACTGGATGTGAAAACTACACCAAATTAATTTGTTCAAGAATATATTTACTATATCTAAGCCTCTCGTGAATTACATTCTTTAGTTCATTAAACACTCTGAATGTTAATAATACTGTGCACAATTGACATTAATAAAAATAATAATGAAGATAATATGGATAAAAGTTTCATTTGTAATGAAACTTATGTTAGCGCTCCCGAAACACCAACCTCTGTAACATCAGACTGGTAGCGTGACGTCACGAAACCTGCCTGACGGCCTGGTAAAGATCACGAAGGCAGTGGCACTGTGCAACATAGTTAAGGTATGCTGTAATATTCAAGGAACTTGGATCCTGAAGTTATTTGATTTTTGGAACAATAACATTAAATTTGAGTTCCTACTATGATGAGCTGATATTAGCTAATCAGCCATTTCATAATTACGGGTGGGACATTCTAGTAAATTATAACAACTATTTTTGTTTATTACATGTCATAAATAATGAATTAGAACTGGTTCTGCACATTCTGTAAAACCTACTATGGCGTCTCCTTCGTTCTACATGCAAAGCATTATTAAAAATTTATTTTAAATTTGTTTTTAAAAATCTGTTACGGGTGGGACATCATTTGGACACTGATTTTAATGATGCAAAACAACCCTCATTTTCTGTTCTGCTATTACTGTTAGGGTCTTAATGTTGTTATAAATGAAGGTATGAGGGATTCAATACAAATTATAAACTGTTTCCAGGTTGTCAGAACATTTATTTAACTCATCAGTAATAATTTAACAAAACTATCACTGTTACGGGTAGGACGTTACGGGTGGGACAGAAATTCCCTTGTTTGTTATTTTACATAGTAATTAACCACACATATTTTTTTTAAGTTAATCTTATACCATTAATTAATTATCTGTAATATTATGTATTTGTGTTATGTAATAGTAATGTAGTTTTTTTCTACTGGTAGAGCGGAAGAGAAGGCCAAATGGCTTTAGCTCTGCCAGAATAAATAAACAGAATAATAATAAATAATAATAATAATACCAAATTGTACCTTAAGTTGTATATTTTCTCAAATGAAAATGGACATAGCTACTACTTGGTATTAAAGAGTGTTAAAATCATGCTAAAAATGGCAAAAAACTAACTCAACACTATAAATAAGTAAATCGACAGATTTTACGCATGAAACCACTTCAAATACACCCAAGTCCTTAAAATTCAGAGAATTTGAGGTTTTAAACTTATTTTTGACCACCCAATTACAATAATTTTATAACTTCTCTCTTTGAGGGAAATATTCCCATATTTTATGAAATGGCTGTAATGGTCACTAAGAAGTTTATGAAATTGTTTCTGTCCAAGGCAGGAGGAGGAGCGACCTCGACGACCTATGGTTCTACAAATTAACGCACGCATGTGTCACAATGGTGTCGCATAACCAAACTACTAAAGAATCAATAGAGGGTTAATAAAGGTACAAAAATAATAACAAAGGTAAAGGAGATAAATCTTGAAATTTTCACAGCGTCTAAATGGCTCTTATGCTAGTCAGTAATCATTTGCCATAAATAACTTATACAGAAGATATTAACATTAATTTTATTATTATTGTGATTATTAAGAAAGAAAAATATTAAATTCAATACCCTATAGGGCCCTAAATCAAGTTCGGAATAGGAATTGAAATTTAAGTGGGCTGTCATTCTGTGGTCGTTTGGAGAGATAGAGCTGCTCAAGGTGAGAGCTGCTAACTTAGAAATGGAAAATCGGGCTTGTCGCTGAATGAATTTTAACGATAAAAAAAATTCACAATCTCATGAAATACTATTCATATTAAAACCCCTTTCAGAACCGAATTTATGACGTATTTATGAAACATTCGTCAAGTGAAATCACTAGCAGGAAATAATTTTGGAATTAATGAACAGAATTTCAGCTGAATAGTTAGTTTGCAGGAATAAAAATCGTAACGCCTAGATAAAAATCCTCCAATTTTAACGCCAAGCGTTATTTCATTTTTTTTCATTGGGCACTTTTAGCTATGCTTTTTTAAAATTTTCTGCGATTTCGTTTATAAACACCAGTATCAGTTAATACACTGTACATACCGTAGAGTATTCGTTTATTTAAAACATATGGATTTTCGTCGTCTTTATGCAGTATGAACTATGTAAGATATCATAAGATAAACTCCCATATATTTATCCATGCTAAAAAAACATTAATAATGATCAACTGCTTACATATTTTGTAACTTTCTCTAGAATAAGTTCTAAAACAGCAAGTTTTAAAGCAAAAAAGTACAAGTTTGTGAACTTGGTCTTAAATTCAAACAACATCATAGCCATCAATAGGAGGCTTTGAAAATACCTAAAACAGAGGATGTAAATGTAGAAAGACAAGCAATTTGTGAGCCATGCATTGCATTTCTGTCTGTGAAATTAGAAATCTCAGCCGGAAGTCCGCTGTTTGGGGCAAGATATACCCTTTCTAGTTAATCCAGTATCATCTTTTAAAAATCTGGCTTAAAAATTTAACTCCCATGATATTAAGAAAATTATCGTACAAATACTGCGAGATTCGTTGCAGATCTTTGCAGATCTTACATTTCCACCTACACCTGCAGCAAAAATAGCTATTTTATATTCATCTAAAATATTTTAAAAGCATGAAATATTAAGTTAGAGTAACTGCAAATAATGTGTGAATAATTTTATAGCATTCTTGATCCTTGTGGTCAACCTCATGAATGGACAGATATCTTAAATATTTACTACTAAAAATATATATTTAGTTTTTATTACAGGCCTACAATTGGGTCTATCATTAGAGGCCTTTTCGAGAAAATTACTAAAAACTACATTTTCTTCATGTGACTTCATGGGAGTAAGGGAAATGGTCGAAATACTTAGGCCTAACTTTAGTATGAAATTTCATTCTGACAGGATTTTTGTTTCTCAAATCGTGTATTTCTGGTGAAAACTCCATAGCTAATTTCAAGGTCAAATATTTCATCCATCTTTAGTATCTGTAGTACAATAAAAATAGCAAGCATCTCAATTAGTAATTGGAGATTAAGTTAAGATGCCTCACGGTTCACATTACAGATGCGGAAGACTGCAAGAGTCAGGGTTGTGAGTCTTGGCGAACTAATCTTAGAGCTCTTAATGTCAAAATAGAAATTAGCATTAAAGCAAAGTAATCCTTGATCAAACGCTCGCAGCTGGCAGGACGTTTCTGGCCTCATATTGCTCTTACTACTGGTTTCCTTATTTGTACATATCTGTATACCATTAATTAAGAGCCACCTACAGTCAGCGAGAGAATTTGTAGCGACTTGAAACTAGCAGGCAATTAATTAGAACGAGAAAGTCGTTCTATTACAACATAGCGACAAGCCGTTTTCTTCTTCAAATAAACTGTTCTGTTGTGCCATGCATAGCAAAACAGTTTCCCACAGTGATGGAGCTGTTCGCTTATGGAAAAAGATTCGACTCAATGCCAGAATAGAATCGGCTCGTTTCAATAACGTGATTAATGTGTGAATGGGTTTTATTGTCAGTAAATGATTGATTTTGTAATATACCTAGGTACTGTCACATGATAAATAAATGAGTGGAAATTGCAAAGGTTCTTTGCAAGTGCCATTTAAAAAAAAAATGTTTTTATTTGTACCATGCATTAGCCAACGCCAATAACCCATGTAAACTCTATGAAAAAATTATTTATGTTAGCCTTATACCCTTATTAAATAAGCAGCAGCAAAGCAGCGAAGAAACAATTATAAGTAGAATACCTAAGAGATAAAAGATTAGTATAAGATAAAATTCTATTGTACATTAGACTCTTTTTATTAGTGTGATAATCTATTAAAATGCAAATATTACATTACACAGAAAAAGCTATTTTGCAAGTTAGGTTAGAATTAAAGATCGATAAAAGATACAATGTATGGTAATATAATAATGTCTAAATGATAAGACAAGTCAGTTATGATTGTGCACAATAAAGCTAATTCAAAAGGCTCGTTATTAATAATGGTTCCAATTTATGTTAAGAGATAATTGAGTGTTGCACAATAAATATATTCAATCAGTTAATGACATATGTCAAAATATAAAATTGACGTTCGTGAACTTTTTTAATTTACAAAATTCAGTCTATCTATAATACATTAAAATTGACTAGGCCTGTTAATGGTATGAAATTGAAAGTTAATTATATGTTAAAATTATCGGTACCGGTGTTCAATATTAATTTATAAATAAACTCAAAATGCTTTCATATTAGTTTTTTAGCATAAATTTTCAGTTCTATACAAACATATTACCTTGCTATACCATATTGTTATGGACTTTCTGTAAGTACAGTTAATGGTATACTATAATTTTTTTTACACTACTTTCTTTCTTCAAGGCATATTATGCTTAGTGGGTTGTTTAGGCTAAAATGGATAAGAGAACTATATATAGGTACATACATGAATACCATAAATATATCATACATGTCAACAACTCACTATCATGATTCAAAACTTTGTTACTATAGAACGGTGTGTTATCACACGCTTTATAGAAGTCACGTGAGAAAGAGAATATTATACTATATGAATCAATCCTACAGTTCTTTGTATAGAAATAATATCAGTAGTAATCCTTGCAGATGTCCTAAGTCATACATGGGTATTTACTGGTTCGCGAACCACTTGTGGTTCTTGACCTTCCCGCATAACACACAAGATGACATTGCGGACATACGGTGTACGTGGTAGATTATTCCCATACATGAGTCACAATCTCTTTGCAAGCAGTGACGGGTGGCGACACAGTTCCGATTGGAAAAGCATTATGACACATTCTAAGCCTTTGTATAATGAAATAATTGCACACGTAAAAGAACAATTAAAAATACAAGATTGTTTGTATTATGTGTTTCTTGTAGTGTACATTTTAAAGTGAAATTAGTGTTTCCCTAAGAATGAGCAACCGCCACTGCACTTATTGTCTGCTTGTGTCTCCATCTATCCGTTCTTTTCGAACTATGTGTAAGTTGACAAAAGTTTGCGGGTTGCGTGTCAATGGATAGGGATTTGCCCATGTCTGTCCTAAGTAGTCCACAAATACTTGTATGATACTAAAGATGTAAATTGTAGAAATGGTATGGTCGTTTCGCTTCTTAATTTTGCTGCTATTAAGTTGAGATGTACATTTCGGTATAATGTTATACCATCTCCAGTCTTATGTATTAATTCGATGTTAAGTGTTGACTGCTTTCTCTATACTAACTTATATAAGGTATAAGGCTAATATAAATAATTTTTACTTAAGCTTCCCTCATATTCAAAATGAAATTCATTAATAAAGCTCTATGTGCCGTTCATTGTTACAGTTGTTTCCACACCCAAGAACAGATGAAGAGTATTGCGGACTCAGATATAAGTGCTGTGAAGTCTTTTCTCTATCCTATACAATTCCCTAAAAAAACACTTAAAATCTTTGCAATTTCCACTCCTCAAATAAATAAATAAATAAACAAATAAGCCTTATTAATTCCATAAGGGCAAAGGCCTCTCGCGGATTGCAGGTTTACTCGATAGTTGAACTAGTCCTAACGAGTTAGTGTGTTCCTACTTTACGTCATAATACATTATGACCAACTAAATCATAAGACATGAAGACTAATTATAAACTAATGCTATGGAAAATTCAACACAATTTTTAACAATTCTATACATTATAAGTTTTTTGGATCTATTATTATCTTTTATAACAGTTCCCGAACATGCAGATATAAAATGATTACGTCCTTTTAAGGTTTGTGTTACACAGTTCGTTTATTAATTGTTTAAAGGTAGACTCAAGAGTTATTGTAATTGCATCTACATTCGAAGACAAATATCGTACAAGGAATGGAAGTGTTGGGTTTGCCACAAAAGCTTTGAATTGGAAATCTGATTTCCTCTACCCTAAGTAAGGTCTTGGAATTTTCCCCCTTTTCATTCCGATATAGACGAAGTAGTTGCTTTGCGGGAGTGCGAATTAAATTGTTCACCTTCAAGTAAAATCGTGTTTTTGGCAAGCCTAAGCTTGTGAAAGTATGGGAGTTTATAATTACTCATTGGACATTTCGACGAAAAAAAGTTTCAATTAAAACTTTTAGCAGACACTTGAGAGAAAATTCTGTAAAATTTAATTTCCTTCAGAGTAAGAGAAAGAAGTAAACATGGTTCAAGTCACAGCTCCAGAAGATTCCTAACTGGAATTTAAACGTATTTTTGCACGATTTTCATTTCCTACATACGCTAATCATAGAAACATATACACACAGCCACAAAAACATAATTATGTAGTAACTTACACGGGTGTGTCTGAAAGTAGTGGTATTGTTCAATTCAGGGCACTTAAAAACAATAATGTTGAAAACTCTACATGGAACAATAATGTTGGCTGCAGTTTGTTCGAGCCAGACAAGATCGTTAGGCCACCAGCTATTTATAAATAATGAATTCGGGGGCAAAGAGCGTGAGCTAATTACTTTTAGGGAAAATTAGCAAAAATAGCGCCAAATCATGAACGAAAAGTTAATGTGTTGTTAAATGAATTTGATCTCCCTAATTTTTAAATTAAAATATTACTTCCTCATTTGGAACTTAAAACAACACTTAAATTACCTGCTCGAAGAAATATGAACAGATTATTTTGTAGGGTGTATTCTAAACTATTCTACTTGGCATTATATCCCATGGAGAATAGGACCTACCGTCCAATAGTTGCGTCGTCATCTCCGTCTTTCTACGTCGGCATCTGGTAGGATTTAGGCATATAGTCAGCATGCTGACACCCACGGCCATTACTGAAGTCTTCTTGATTGGAAGTGTCTATTTTATAAAACTTACTTTTAATAACTTTTTAACTTGTTTTCATTTACTTTTGATTAGATTTCCATGGTAGTCATTATAAATAATTTTAATAACATTCGAACCCCGAATTTTAGAAGATTTTAATCGATTTAAATTAAAACTAAGTTACCACAACTCAAAAATATGCACTGGAGAATATGTATAGACTAAGAGAAAATTAACCAAAACGTTCAGCAGGAATAGGAAGACCTAGTTTTGTTTTAAATTTCATTGCTCGAGATCAAGTAATATCTTAAAGTGTATCATTTAAAACTTCGTATTCTATGCCATGATTTTCGCTTCATGAATCTGGTTTAGTTTTATATTCATTCAAATGGTTAAGTACACAGTTTTACTTACCTAAAACAAACTACTGTAGTCAAATATGATATGCATATTACTTCGCCATATTATTTATGTGTGTTAAACGACTCTGGCATACTGCTTTCAAACAGTAAATTCATATGTACCACTCTCTGAATTCATCATTGCAGAAGATAGACCATTAAGTAAAGTGTGCTATGTAAATCTCGAACAGCAAACAGTTGTCACGAGACTCGAAACTTCTGACCTCACTATGCCACTGCATCGTACAAGAAAAGGGGAGAAAGCTTAAAATATTGCAGACATAACAGTCCGTAAGCTCCCAGAAACCCCTTCTTTATGTTTCTGTTATTCATTGTGTGAGGAGTTGCTCTTTCTTTTTCAAATAAAGCAAGAAGACACATCCCACATCTCCTCCTTCCTTCTTTACGGCTGAGTTTTGTTTGTGCTTTTGCCATTTTGTGTCGTTTTGATGATCCGTGGTTCCAAACGAATCCAATCCTCCACTTGGCTGGGCACACTCACATCTGAGGGTATGTAAACATGCCTATAAACCTCCCCCGACTTAAGGTGGTATTACTTCTCTCTCCCCTTTCCCTCACGCCTGTTCCATTCCTGAAGCGAGAGCATCATTATTCATGAGTACAGTAAGCAACTTAGTTAGACAACACTGCTCTGGTGTTAGCTGGAAGCAGGTGAAAACTGTATACATCCAATTAAAAATTCTGAAACTCATGTTGCCCCTGCGAACATCGCATCAGAATACGTTTAAAAACCGCTCTTGCTTGTTTTGACTCTCAAAATTTATTTACAGATGAGTTTACACCAGGGTTAGCCTCTGCCTACTTTGAAGTCAGGTTTTTCATTTGTACTATAATACGCTTAAACCGATTTTTGTTAATAGAATAAGGTAGTGTGGTAATTTTGTTTCTAGACAGTAGTTACTTTAAGTGGCTATTAGTAAAAAACTATGGACTAAAGGATATTGATCTCTAACTGTTACAGGTTAGGCTGGGTACTTTCAGAACTATATTTCTTCCTTGCTTATGATAAATTAAAATTGAAAATTATTGAAAATTAAGAAAAGTATAAGATACAACAAACACAAAAAAGTAAAAAGAATGGCGAAGTTTATGTAGCTGATCACAAACTGCTTTAATCAGAGACTTAAAACTTTCCATGCACACCCTTCATATAAATAACTAACCCCTGTAGTAGAATTATGAATATATTTTCATTGGACCAGTTAATAAAACATTATTCATGTATAAAAACCGTCACAAAATATTATTAACATTTATAACATAAATATATCTTTAAATCTTATAATAAATAGGGTATAAAAGTAAATCTTCTACAGGAATGTGGAAAATTTTAGCACACTAGCTAAATCTGAGATGGTGTACATGAAAATTTAGTTTTGGGATAATTGCGTTCAGCTCCTTGTGCATGGTGGATGCAATTCTTGTCGATCAGTTGAAATCTTTTTTTCTGATTTTAAATAGATAGAAATTTAATTGAAATGTATTTTTAAGTGGGAAAAAGTATTGCTTGTCACTATAAAAGTATTTTTTATTTATGTTCAGGGATAATCATATAATTTTTTTCCGCTTAAAACCCAAAGTAGCTATTTATGTATCAAGTACGCAAAATAACGCTTTAGCGGACGAATCTAGTGTTATTTTTTATCATCTCAGACTACCCTGTTCCCTTGAAAACTGAAACCAAAGGAAAATTTCCATTGAGATGGTGCATACTCATTTTATTACTATAATCGCAATATTCCTGGTATATTAATCAAACTGAAAATTGTGCAGGATAATTCAGTATTATAATAACTCTCCTCTGATCCGTCTCATAGTGCTGACGCGTACTCAACGGGGAAATCTTAATGCGTGTGCAATGCACGAGGCCTTGCATTTTGTTGGTGTGCGAAATATGCATTTCAGTCTCCCACCAGTTCTAGGGAGTTCTTTGTAAGATGGTTACACGCTATCTTTGCAGGGGCAAAATTGCCGAAACAGAGAGGTGTTTAGTAAAATGATCTTTAAAAATGAGAATTTTATTTTTAAACATAGGCTACATCATGTTTCTGTTATATTTAGCGGAAATGAGTGGAAAGAGGAATAACCTATCTATATATTAGTTAGCCTATAAAAAGTATAATCTAACGGAAGAGTTCCCAACCTAATGTAATGTAGGCTATTTAAAGCTACGATTATTTAACCTAAACCAATTATAAAGTAAGGAAAACCATCCTAGCCTATTAGTCATGCTAGCAGTTGGTTAGTAAAGAATACTGTTGAAAAATATGTAAACGCAGCGGTATACATAATCATCCCTATCTATCAGTACACTCCAGATCAGTCTGTTTCCTTATTTATTAGTATTACATAACAGTGTAACAATAATTAATTGAAATAATACATAGCCCTATCTGAAGGCATCTATACTGCATAGCAAAGTCGAAAAATGGTATTTTCCTTAAAACTTCAAGTACGAATGACATTTATTTTCTTTCTTTACTTGTGGTAAGCAAAGGAATGTTTTAATTATCTGTATATCTCACTGTGAATATCCTTTGCAATATTGCATTAGGCCTATCTGCCATTAACAAGTTGTGCATACTATTATTATTATTATTATTTAATCACCAAATATAATTAACACCATTTCACCTTTCGGTATGCTATGCTTTTAGCTGCAGTATTAATTATTGCACTTTATATTCATTTACAGTTTGCTTCATTTGAATACTTACATATTAACAATATAGCAGTTAATAATAAAGTCAATTAACAATCAAATACTAAATATTAAATGAAAGTTTCTTCAAAATAGAAATTAAATAGTCACACAACTTATTGTATCAGCACTTCCTATGCAAAACATTTGTCAAAGGCTGTTGAAATCAAAATATAATAGAGTAATAATTTATTGTGTTCGGACTTTCGAAACAGAGCATTTAAATATAAGATGAGATACAGTCTCGTTTGTGTCCTTGGAAATGTCGGTATTGGTTCCAATTTTGAACCATTCCAATTATTGGACGAAGAATAAAGTGAAATAATACTATTTATGGGACTAGTTTTGTTCGGTAATACTGTACTGTTATTTTAATTTAATTTTTCAAAATATTATTAGGACAGTCTTACACGTCTCTTCTGCTACTTCTGGAATCAGAACTACCTACCTAGGTATGAAAATATCTGGCATGAGTAGTTGTTTATGCAAGTCTACAAGTAAACGTAAAATCGCTTTGCGAACCACAGAAAATAAAATTATATTTATTATATTAATTTTAATTGTATTTTCCAAAACCTTTTGCCTCGTTAGATATTATCAGGGTATAAAAATTAACAAACTTTAGTTATATTGCCTGCACATTTTTATAGTTTCTTAACTTGCCATTATATTAATTTATTAATACTATTGACGCGTAGACCAATAGGCCTAGACAATATATTATCCTATTGCAGAAAAGATTATTCAAGTTCACTTATTCCCCATTATTTACAGTGGGAGATACATTTACTGTCATTGAATAGTTTTAATGACTATATTGTAAGCTTTGAATACAACACTGTTCTGTCCGCATTAGCTTTCCATAAGAAGGATGACTAATCTAATCGTACATAGGAACTAAAACTCAAGCTAATTGTTGACTAAATTCACTCCAATATAAACTAAAAAACTAAACTAAACTCCTTGACGCGACATCCCTTGGAGAAACATAGCTGCCTTACAGACGTTATGTCATTTATCTCCTACTTATTTTATTGTTATATGACAGGATTGGGGAATGCTGCTAGCATTCCAAATCGACGGCCATTATTGACGGTTTTCTTTATCGGAGCTGCTACTTCTTTCTCAAAAATCTTCTCAGTTGTCCTCACGAGGATGAATGCACCCCGTTCTAGACCTCCCTGGCTTTAACAAATCTGAGGAGACGTAAGAATCGAACGCAAGGCTCCAGCAACACTACCGTAGAGTAGGATTACTTCCACAAAGTATCTGGGTTTTTACGTATATACCTTAGGAGCGAGTCTCACCGTTCCTAGAGCTCCTGCCTAGGGGAGGTAGCTGCACCCTGATTTGCTCAGCTCTCCTATCCCACTCCACGTGTTGTCTGTCTCTCTCGCTGCGGCATTATCCCTTCACTCAACTATTATAGTATTTTCTACGACTGGCGACATGCTGCATGATATTCACTCTATGCTCAACAGCAGCTCACTGATCTTACGCGCAGCGAATCCGCGCAAGACGTAACGAGAAGCTCGCTGGCTGGGTTAGTCTTCAAGGCCAGAGACTTTGTGGGAGAAATCCTACTCTAACTACTTGACCGCGGACCAAAACGGACGTAGCCAATTAGTCACTAAGGAACAGAGTTGTGTGCTCACTCTTCCGGGGTTTTCCGTTGCCTTTTGCGACAATATAGACTACTAATATCAATTTCTATTGCCTAGTTGTGTAATATTCAGTATAGTGTGACAAGAAGTAATAATTTAGTTTACAGTTTGTACTAATTACCAAGCTAATAAGAAATCATTTCCGTATAATTAAATACATCAGGTTGTCGAACCTATAATAGACATAAACACGAACAAATTACAGTTCATTGTTAATGGTATAGCTGAAATGACTTATATAGTACCGTGCATGGAATTTAATTCATTCAGTTTTAGTTTGACTGAACAATTATGCAAATTCGCCTCATCTGCATACCACTTTCAAGGCATCTTATTCTATTTATGAACAAGAGTTTCTCTTTTCCTTTTGTCATAGATTCCACTGTTGAAATTTACAGTACGATTCATACTATCGTTAAGTATTAAAAAAGAGCAGAACATTAAAATCTGAAAAGATATGAGTAATAGTTATGAAAGAAAGGAGTAGAAGGGAATCTTCTGAACTGAGTGATTGTCAGACTGAAGATTTTAATGCACGATTTTCTGACTAACTTATTAACTGATTGCTTAAGCCGTAAACCGAACTGACTATAGACGAGTATGGCTAATGACCGATTGGAATGACATTCTACCTGCCATGTCGTTCAATATACTGAACTGTTTACGTGCCGCTTGTTGATCTTTATAGCGAAACCGAACGAATGTTATGAATCTATACTATAGGCTACTAAATGGGTCCTGAGATGAGTGTATGCTCGCTTACTCCTCCGAGATCTTTTTACCTAGTGGTCTTAAATTTTCACCATACGTTCCCTATGACCTGAAATTTGACAACGCAAAATATTCCGTCAAAATGTAATTTTAAGTTTGGTTAAGATTATTTGTTGTGTTTTATGCAGTCCTGTACAATCATAACATAGATTGCATACAATGTAGGCCTACTCTAGTGGCGGTGTTGCTAAGTTGTAGCGTTGTGAGCGCACCGATCATTCCTGATTGGGATGTTTTTAGTGTTGTGTCAATATTTACAATTAGGTTTTTTTAAAATTCTACTGCTACATCGGTAAAATTCACTCAATGGTAAAATTATTTTCACAGCCCGTGTGATCTAGTCAGATAAATGTAACAAAATGTTATCAACGTTTAATTATTTTCTTTCAGAAGAGCAGTGTTTTTAATTCTACATGTTCTAGTTTCTATTTAATTAATTATACTTTTTTTTAAAAATACTGTATAGCTTTATTTCTCTACTTTAATGTAAATTCTTTCTTTCTCCCTCCTTTACCATAGTTTTACCTCTCCTTTTTAGGTACATTAATGTAAATTTAATTCTTCTAAATAAATCTTCTTTAGGTAAACATGATTATATAAATTCTGAATACAACAATGATACCTAATAAGGCCGGACATCATAATTATTTTCGGATTATAAATTTCAACGGGTCGTGCTGTTGATTAATGATAACATTAGGTTATCTATAATTTCTTCTACTCTATACCCTATTTACTGTAACAACGATAAAAATTAACTTATCAGTTTTAGGGGAAAACTAGTCGAATTAAAAAATACGTTTAGCAATGTGGTTTCAATAAGTTCAAATTAAAATCTGAATAAAGATATTGTAAAAGCGTAACGTTTATTACAATAATAATTCAAATTAATTTAGAATCTACTTGTAGGCCCACTATGTTTTATATCGCCTATCATTTTTTCCTTGGCAGTATAGGTTAAGTTTATGTGGAGTAGTCAAGGATTATGGTGGTCTACATCAAATACAAAATTACACCTCTTTATTGTAAACAAAATGAATGCAATCTTAAGTTCCACACAATTATTTACGAAACTATATATATATATATATGTGTGTGTGTGTGTGTGTGTGTGTGTGTGTGTGTGTGTGTGTAAATATTTTAATTTTAAATCTTAATTAAAAATCTACTGTAACATTTTTCTCATAAGAAAACCGCATGGCGGTCATCATTATCTGAATTAACTGGGAAAAATTAGCTTCACAAACCTAAGCTTACGTCGATTAATGTTAGTAAACAACAATAGTTCTTGAAAATATTTACACACATGCTGTGCATATATGTTAACACCTACGTCTCTTCTCCTATCTTGTAAGTATTAAAATATGAACAACTCTCAAGGATCTCTTCTAATTTCGGTACTTATTTAAGTCCGGTTTAGCTTCTTCAGTCTAATAAATCCTTGTTAAAATATTCAACGCATTTCATGCAGGTACTTAATACCCACACATCTTGAATCAATTAGGATTTGCCCTTTTCAGCTGCAGAGAATTATTTGACTTGACTAGTAACAAATCAGACCAGTCATCGTTGTGGGTATTTCTTTTAAATCCATAAATCTAATACTATGGGACACCAATTACAAGCAATATATGTAAAAGCTAATCCATCTTAGGTATGCATTTTTCAGTTTTTCATATCAACAACATTTGTTAGCAGAATTATGCTCTTAGAATTGTGCTGGATGTAAATGTAAATTGACCTCTTGTGCTCTTTAATTTAGGACGCTCATAGTTTATTTCGTCTGATTTTATACACCGATATTTATTACGACTTCACAAATATCCGTTAGAGGATAGCCGTAGATAAAATAACGACTGGTACCGGTACTACATCCCGAGTTTTTTTTTTTTACCAGAAAACCCAAGATACAAAATTTCTGTTGTTTCAGAATAGCAAGCGAGTGCTAATTAATATGACTGTTCCTCGAATAAATGTGATCAAGTTGAACCACCGAACAATAATTATGCTTCACGCTATCTCCTTCAATCCTTACGTAAATTTAGACTATACATTAAATTAAGGGATGAGCTGTTTGAGCCATAAAGTCTCAGGTGTTTTATATATATAGCCTATATATATATATATATATATATATTCCTTCTGTGTGTATGTGTATACAATAATGCATGTCCTTAATGTATACAGAGCTTTAAAGTGAGCTTTGTTAAATGGGGCCTTTCTTTATTTTCAGTTTTAAAATATTTCAAATAAAGGAAAAACTTAGCAATTGGTGTACAACATTTAAACATGACCTTTAAGTGTTAACTTTGAAAAAAAATCCAAATTTTCTTCTGTTTTCGTTTTTGAGCTAGGTCTATTTGGGTCACGGACAGACAGACACACAAAGGCAATTTTAAATAGTATTTTTCATTTAGTGGACCTCAAAACGTGTATGAATGCACGGATTTCACAATAAGCACAATACTCCCTCTATTTATAGCAGGTTTACCTATGGTATGGACAGAGAAATTAACAAATATAGACCACTTGTGCGATCTTGCACTGTAGTAATGATAAGGAAATATTGCCCTAAGATATGTCAGGATTCTCGATGGATTAACACCTAGCCTACATTGTAAAAATAAGAGCGTGGTATAGCTTACTAAGTTAAAAAGGAGCAGAAAAAGTTAAGCTTAAACGAAAAAAAAAAAGAGATAATATTCTAACATAAGGATTAATGTTGACGTTCAAAGAAAGTTCTCTCCAGATCATTTTGGCATTTCAATATATGGCATACGGATGCGAAATCTTGCAACTCCACACACCTGTACCTACACGCAAGTTCTGAACTGAATTAAATTATGATTGCAAATCACTGTACACACAACTCAATGCCAGTTATAATATTAATTGTACTGAATCAAGCCTTTAGCTTTACAAACTTGGTAATGCTGTTTTCAGAGCTCCATAAAATAGAAGTTTCTGCCTGCATACATTCGAAACTTCTTGTTTATTTTCCATAATAATAAATTGTAAACTTACAACTATATCTCTCCAACATAATTTACAACGCAGGATGGATAGAAACCCGGAGTACTGGTCGACAGAATAACTGGTGGGGAAAGCTGGAATGCTTTCATGTGGACTTTTCCAGGGTCGATGGTCATTAATAAAGCATGGACGGTGAATAATCTTATAGTATCAAGCATTATCTGATTTAGATGAAAAAAACTGAGCATTCATGCTCTCACCATTTATCCTAGTAACTTACGGACAGCTGGAGCCATTCTCCTTTCATGGACCTATAGCCACATTAAGAAAACAATCTGTCTCCAATGTCGTTATCTTCTTTAGGGGAGGCATTTTAATCTTGTGTTTTCTGACTGTGGATCAAGATTTTGCTACGGCAATGAACATGCGTTTTCAGCATTAACATCACACACATTTAATGTGCAGGATAGTGTGGTGAATTAGAGACCATTATAACTATGATTAAGTATGTAGTTAATAGATGAATCCTTATCCGTAAGGCAGCTAAACTGTGTACAAAAAGCAATAGGCCTACGTATTCCTAAACTATACCAACTTCATAGCGCATGGAAGGTTCCGCACTTGTAGACGAAAAAGAGTGAGGTTTAGGTTCGTACATCTGTCAAAACCGTATTTTTCCGGAACGGAGATTGCTATCAACTTAAAATACGAAATAAATAATTAATCGGTTTATTTGCTTGCACGTAGGCCTACTCCAAGATTTGGTATCTCAAACGTTCGTGATTTTATTTCTTGGTGCTTTAAAGTTCCTAACATAACTGCTAGGGTGCCATTGGTGTCCAGAATTCTGAGGAGGGTGACAAATATGCAATTATGAAAAATCGCTACCTTTTTACTTTTATTATTTTAGTTTCCAAAAAATAAATGTTAGAGTAGATTTTGTTCGACATGAACAAAGTGAATGAATTTACTCGGAAGCGTTCAAAGTATCCGGAAATAATCGACATAATTTAAATTACCCAAGCGATTTTGATTGGTTTTTATATCCCTGTATTTTTGCCAATGGTTCATCCAACTCCTCTGATAATAATTTATTTCTTTTGTGCGTTGGCTCTGGCCTTTAAAGCTTATAATTAATAAAAATAATTCAATTATATTTAATTTGTTTTAATAAACACTTGTTACTAATTGGTTGCAGCATGCAAAAAATAGGCTACAACCTTATATTTTTTATTGAAGGATAATTTAATGAAATACTATTTGTTTATTTTATTTTGAATATTTAATAAGGATATATGCTGAAATATCTAATAGGCCATGTAAAGAAGTAATAGGGGAAGGGCTTTTATTTATAATTCTCAAAGGTAATCCTTTAATTTATGTAAAAACAATGACAAATAGGATATTGGTTTGGCCACTGTCATTAGACTGAAATTTCTCAGCCTGCGAAATTAAGTATTACTGAATAGAGAATCGTACATGATTCTAACACAGTATATTTTATTTTAATTTTACAATAGGCCTACGCTATTTTCCAAAGTGCTCTTTGGAATGTCTAACGTATGTTAATTATCAAAAATATTAAATTAAAGAATCTGAAAGTCTTATTAAGTATAGTGGGAGACCTATGAAGTGTCCTTATAGATGGATAGAATATGCTGTAGGCCTATGTAAGCACTTTTCGTGCACTAAATCCTACGCCTTTATTGGGATCAAAGGCTAGGAAAATGCCTTGCATTTCCGAGCAGATCTGCGAGCTTGCAAAATTAGTTTCAATAAAGCCCTGACAGAAAACCCATCGATGTCAAGTGGATTCATAATGTCATAGTTCACTGACAACAAATCAATAGGAAAATTGTTGCCTTTATGCAATGTAAGGAGCTTTTGGCAACATGGTTATAACGGGAAAAAGAAACAAGATATCTTAAAGGGGGGAAAAAGATATAGAAAAGTATGAAGTACAAAAAAAATCGGCCAACTACACAAGAAATGACAGACGAGGTACTGGTAGATACACACTTCATACCATGATTTTTCGTTTTAGTTTACAACTTAACTTGAATTACTATTATCACTAAGAATTTTCATTGATTGAACAGTTAACATACATGCAATTAAATCCAATAATTAATTTCGCCACCTGAAGAAGTGATTGTTTCCTAAAACTAACAGTTTATTAAATTATTGACCATATATCTGAAAAATCTTATGTGAAGCTCTCAGGACTTCTTCTGCCCAAACAAAAGCTTGCCTCTTAGTATAGCATATTATGTATGACTTTCTGTTCAAGTAAATTGTTTGTGAAAATTAAGAGAATGCCAAAACCACATCGTACCGCATCCTCGAAGGATACATACTCCAAACTAAATCTGACTAATGCTCTCACGTAACTTTTTTTACTCTTAAGTATGACCAATACATTTTTCTCACTTCACATTCTGATATAGAACAAGAGGCCAAATTGCAAAGAGCGCGTATTCAGTTGTTTGAACCTGATACAAAGCTGTATTGTTCACCAGGCAAGGCTGAGTTTCTGCAAACAATGGGTGGCTTATAACTGGCCTTAGAAGAACTTTTTGGAAAAAATGTTTTGAATAAAAGTTTTACCACTTAGTATTAGCACCCCATGTACAACATTTAAACAAAATCATAGGAGCCGTATTCGAGAAAATCACGAAAAACAAAAGTTTGTTCACGTAAAGCCCCTTAAAAATAAGAGAAAGTTCTTGCCAATCTTCGTGGCTCATCCCCATAAGACACCTAACTGAAATATAAAATTTTGTTTTCGTACGATTTTCCGTTCACAGACATACAAACACAGACATGTTTCTGAAAACTGTATTTTTAGATTCAGAAAACCCTAAAACGTGTATTTATTTTAAAAACTGAACTTCGCATTTCGGGGTCGAACACAATACTTCCTCTACTTATAGCACCGATGGATCGGGCAGAAAAATAAACAAAGGATCTATTCGTTTCGCGGTCTTCTGCAACGATAAGTCAACCCGTCATGTACCTTGAAGGTGTGTAAAAGTTTGTGTTCCCTATATATGAAATGGAGGCCCTGAGGGTTCCAGGAGGATGAAGCGTCCATACTTTAGACATTCGGCGCATGTAGGTGGTAAAGTTGTCAACCTTACGCACAGGCTGCCTTTACCCCCAGGATTGCTCCTGGCACTACTCATTTCTCTTGGAGGCTTGAGGCGACCCCAGAGTCACAGGATTAGCCCAATTGAAAAATCGCAACGAACTCATCGGGGATCGAACTGGGACCTTCCGGTTTGTAGCGCAGTACCTCATGCACTACACCATGGCGTATCCCTTAAAGATATGTAGGAACTGTTTAATCACCTTGGTTGAAAAGTCATGCACATGCGGGAAAGTGTGTAAGTTGTAACATTCCCGCTGAAACAGGCACATAGGCCCACACATAATTACTACTGCTGCTAATATGAATACTACTAATAATAACATTGTCAATAATATTTATGAAATAACAATACAGCGAGTACTATTATTAATACCATTAATAATATTAGTAATAATAAAATAAAATAATAATAAAATTATATTATAAAAAGGCTCCTTATAATATTATTAAAAACATTTACCAGACTGTCACTTTATTATATTGAGGTATAAATAATTCACTCATTCAGAGCTGAATTTATAATTATATTATATCATATTGTATTTATATTATATAATATCAAGCGATATCAACGGGTTTATAAGTTTGCATATAATGCAGGAAACCAGTAGATAGTAGTTTTTCTACCGCCATTTAAAAATCGGTATGGTTCATCAAAAGCGGCTTGTACCCATAGCGATTATTAAATAACCGACCTTTCACGAATATTAGGCAATATAACAAATAAGAAAATGCGCATAATTTGTACATTAAGGTCTTGATTGAATAATTATTAAAGCCAAGGCTGCTAGCCTTCAAGATAGGTAAAATGGCATGTTTGTCTAATCCTAATTTATGTAATTAACCACTGTAAATTCATGGTTTCTTAGAAAGGAAACGTTTCTTCCCGATAAGATATAAATCTAAAAGCATTAATGTCTCTATTGCAGACGACAATCAGATCATAATGTGTAGCTTTCAGGGCCAAAGCCGCACATAAAATTTACAAGCATGATCTCCAATAACTTTCACATTTTTAGATACAAGAATGTCACAGAAGGGAAGCTTATTTTCTCTTCGCTCAATATAATATTAATTTTAGTCCCAGTTCAAAAAGATAAGCCTAAACATTTCAATTCATTGCGGTATAAATTACTACATAAGAAAACTATGAAATAAAAAAAAAATAATTCTTTCCTCATTATAAGTAGGTAGATATAAGTATCAGAAGAGTTTTTTTCAGCTGCAGTTCATTATTATGATTATCCACTTATGGGAAAGCATCCGGTACAAACCAGTAAGAGCAGAATAATTTCAAAAAGTTAGATTGCAGAAGTTTTGAAGACAGACTTGAAATAATCAGACTTTTTGTTCGAACATACTATAATACATTTATTACATGTGACGTAACAATATCTTAATGAGACACTTAAAATTAGTGATGTTCATCACTGATCGAACTATTGATTTCCAACCAGGTATAGGCTATCCGATATCGATTAATATCGCTCGTGGAACAATCTTCACGCCTTAAAGCAGCAGGTATTCTGATATTCTGTAAAATAAAATCATTTCTGTTCAATTAATAGTATTGTAAACTGAGTTCATTCCGTGTGTTTTGATGTACTTTTTTAATTAGTTAATAAACATTATTTACAAATTTTATGAAATGGATCAAGTAGTTACATGCAATATATAATGAAAAATGCACGACTCTAAACTTTTTATTCCTAACTTTCCCGTTCGAATCCGCTTATTCTTGAGATTAAAATGTCCAAGCAAAGCCGTGCCCTCTGCATGCCTTTGTCGTACGCCCTCTATCGCAAACTAACAGCTGAATGGATGGTTACCGAGATAAAGTCGTTTGTTTTATTAATGACAATGTATTCTAAAAACTAAAGTCTTAGACATTTAATTCCGGTCGGACAGAAACAGTCTTATGCAATTTGCTTATAAGATAATTAAGACACTCGTATGAAAATTATGAAACTCGCCAAGCTCGTTTCGTAAACATACTCGCGTCTTAATTAATGCCATTAAAGGTTCGTTGCATAATATACTATACTATTAGCCACCCGCCAATTTAATTACAATTAGTTTATGCTTTAAAGCCAATTCAATTACAATTAGTTTATGTTTTGAAATTAATGACAAATATTTTAAAAATTGCCTTTTCAAAATTGTCCAAAACTTTTATCTCTCATTCTTCATTTAGTACGGAAAGAGTAAAAGCCTATAGGGTCAAAATGCCTTGGAATCTTGCGGCAAATATTAACTGCCTATTTGAAAAGAAAATACCTGAAATCTATATGTGAATTCCGAATGGCACGACAGCAACGTGGCGCTGCATATTCGATGGGTAGAGCATATGCTACTCCACAATCTAACGAGTGGTTATACTGATGGTATAAATTCTTGTCATTTCTACGGTTGATTCATTGCTCTAGTTCGGAGTCCGTCGGTGGAATCTTTTACGTAAGACTATTGACTTTTTATAGAAAAACAGCACTGTCACCAATATTATAAATATGGAATTTGGTACGAAGGTTTTGATAGATCTTCTTACTATGTAGATTATTCTAAGAATTTAAACAACGAATAGCAATTCAGTTTTTTGCTCTTATATTCATATAGGGATTTATTCATGGGTTGAGATATTTAAGTCACCATTGTAAAATCTCAAGCCTTTTAAACCGCATAGGCAGATTATGCGTATATTCTGCCGCAAACCCTTATCTCATAATTTCAGAATTATCATCATCAATTGAGTTAAGCTATAATTATTATATTTCCGTACTAGCCTATCAGTTCGCCTAACTAAAGCAAAAAAAAAAAATCCGGAACGACTACATCTTGAATAATAAATAAAGTTTTCCCTATACAGGCCATGGAGACCCTGAGGGTTCCAGGATGTTGAAGCTCCAATATTTTAGACATTCGGTACGTGAAGGAGGTAAGGTTTTAGACATTCGGCGCATGTAGTGGTAAAGTTGTCAACCTTACGCATCGGCCGCCTTTACCCCCATGATCGCTCCTGGTACTCATTTCTGTTAGAGGCTGAGTCGACCCTAGGGCCATAGTGCCACAAGAAGGATTAAGCCTATTGGAAAACTCCAACGACCTCAGCGTGGATCGAACCTCATCGCGACCTTTCTGGTTTTTAGCGCAGCGCCTCGACCACTTCGCTTTCGCCGTAACCCTTTCTTGAATAATAAAATTCACGGAAGTATAGCTACAATACTTCCCAAGTACAAAGCTTTTCTTAGTTTATAATATTAAGATTTTTATAGTTCATCCTGTTAAATACGCTATAGCATATCATTTTGTTACAAGATGATGTGTTACCGCCAGTAGACCGAAACGCTGAACATATAGCCTATTTAATATGTGTATGTATACCGGTATATATATTTGTCATCTTCATAAATGTTAGTCATATTCGGTCTGACGAGAACCGCCAACTGTGTATCTAAAGAAGATAAATATTATTTATTTATTTAGGCCTATAACAACCTCAGTGACAATTTTGAGCACATTATTGACTTATAATATGGTGTAAGTGGAGATCATAGAACTGAATGGTATATATGAAAGTCCTTCCTGAGCTCACTAAGTCAGGTGTGCCCACACGGGGGGGGGGTTAAGACGCAGACGGCGTCATTGAAATTTCTGGGGGGGGGCAAAACATTATCGTTTTATGAATTTTCTGGGAGGGGGTTGAAAATTGTTGCAAAATTAGCGTTTTATGTGTTAAAAATAAAAACGGTCAAGTATTATAACTTCAAAAGGTCTCTTCTAATTCTTTAGAAGTGAATAGTCAATAAATTAGCGAAACGCATTTCCTTGTAAACAACTGCCGCCCCAACGAAATCGATCACTCTAAGCCGATAGCGGCGACTGCGAACTGAACTATTGTTGGTAGAATTATTGGAGTATTAGTTCTTACTGGGTTATTACAGTCTTTTTACAATGCTGCCTGCAAGAATAATATTACTCTTGGAAGGGATTTTACTGCACTCAAAAGCACATGCCACCTTATAAGAACGGGAGGGAAGGTGTGGAAAAATCTGTCTATAACCAATGCTGTATTCTTAATTTGAAACTTGAGGTTACGGGTACTGGTTTCAGTCCATCTCGGCATCTCGAAAATTCCGAAAAAACAACAGCAATTTAAATATAAGTGTTTAGAATTATTGTACAATGCCATTATTAGGCATGACAAATGGCAAGATCCCTGCAGAAAGAAACATCCGTATAAAATGAAACATAATTTAGATATAAAATAGAAGATTACTGAAAGTAAAAGCAGTGGCGAAGATAAATGGAAACCGTATATTGTTGTAAATCCCAAGCAGAATCTTCAAGATAAAGATGAAGAATTTCGACAGCCATGGGCGCACATACCCGTGGGCCGGGGAGCAAGGAAAAAATGTATATTAATAATTATTATGGTCAGGTGTTATTCTTTTAAGACAATTATTTGAAAGTCAGTTAAGACAAAAAGTTTGCAGAAGTTTTACCAAATCGACAACATGTAAGCAGAATCCACAGTGGATTAGGAACGCCCAAAATTCAAAACCTAAAATTCTATATTTGTATTTTAAAAAAATATTTATTATTTAAACAAGATTTGTTGGTGTGTCAAATATGATATAGCAGTTATTTCCTTTTCATAACATAATGAGTAGGCCTATTATGTCCGCTGTTCCATATGTTATTTAACTTTTCTTATAAAGAGTAATAAGTATTATAACTTGGGTAACAATTTCTTGTTTAAGTTGCCATGTCTTAGAGTATAGTAAACAAATTTCCTAACTAGTTTTTCAGTGCTAAAATAGCGTAAAATGTTATTTTCATTAGTTCAACTTATAAAAATTTCCTGTCGGTGGACACCCGACTTTTCTTGTTTACATTGGCATGTCTTAGAGTAAGGTAAGCAAATTTCCAAACTAGTTTTTGAGTGCTAAAATAGCGTAAAATGTGATTTTCAATAGTTCAATATTGAAAACTTTCCGGGGGTGGAGCCCCCACTTAGGTAATTACTTCTTATCTGCATTGGCATGTCTTAGAGTGTGGTAAACAAATTTCCTAACTAATTTTTCAGTGCTAAAATAGACTAAAATGTGATTTTCATTAGTACAGTATTTAAAAATTTCCCGGAGGTGGACACCCGACTTAGGTAACAATTTCTTGTTTACATTGGCATGTCTTAGAGTATGGTAAACAAATTTCCTAACTAGTTTTTTAGTGCTAAAATAGCGTAAAATGTGATTTTCATTAGTTCAATATTTAAAAATTTTCCGGGGGTGGACCCCCACCTAGGTAATGATTTCTTATTTACATTGGCATGTCTTAGAGTATGGTAAACAAATTTCTTAACTAGTTTTTCTGTGGTAAAATAGCGTAAAATGTGATTTTTATTAGTTCAATATTTAAAAATTTTCTGGGGATGGACCCCGACCTCCTTTTTGGGGGGTATTCCAAACCCCCCGCCACTTTCTACCCTCCCCGCAATTATTTTCTGGCTACGTCATTGTTGCACTTATTATATTATTAATATAATGTTACAAAGTGGCCCAAGAACTTAAAACGACAAAAAATAAATAAATTTAAAAAATTCCCCCTCTAGAAAATATCATATGGGCGCCCTTGTCGACAGTCAATCAGGTTGGAGGGGTGAGCAATGAAGTTTGGGGGGTGAGCAATGAAGTTTGGTGGGTGAGTCATGAAGTTTGGGGGCACCCCTGACTAAGTGTTCCAACAGGCAGGGAACACTTAAGTTTAGATAATCAAATAGAGTGACATCATGAAGCATGTTACGAATTGGGGTCAATTTACTCTACGTGTTGACGTTCGAGATCTGAAACGCTTCTCATAAAACTAGCAGAATATACAACTTGCTCCCAATTCACTTCATTTAATTCAGGGTGGATTTTAGTGCAGGCCGAATTCTATAACTCCTTCTTCTAGCTACGTGAATAGTTGCCAAAGGAAGATTATTTACATCAACCTGATATTGGAGAAATAAGACTCCTGCTCATATTATAGTGGGAAATCGAAATTGAAATACACGAAGCTGTTAGTGAAAGTAGCAACGCTTTCCTCCCAAATCCGCTGTTTAACGACTCGACCGAAATAATCTTTTTAACCTGGAAAATAATACATCAACTCGAACACAACACTAATCAGTAATAAAATGAGGTAAAGTGATGTAACAAAGTTCCAGATGGAGTTAATAGGCCGTATTTAAGAAACTATTGAGTTTTAGACCACGGTTTCGTGAGAAAGTTTGATAAGCATATATGAAGAAATAAGTGAGATAACTAGAATATGGAAATACGTTAAAAGCAAATTCCTCCCATTCCTTTATATTTGTCAAAACATCTGAAGCCGTACAAAAAGTTCAAACATTTTCGAAGTCTATTATGGATAGGGAAAAATAAAAACTTTTGTAATTTTTCCATCGGTTATAGGATAAAAGCTATAAGTTTGCAAATCTTCAAGTTTCTAGCTCATCTGAAAGTGAGTAAACATTTATTTAATGTTAATAAGTGGATGAATAGACTGTCATAGATGTGAATGACGTCACGGCTATCCAGTCAATTTTTCCACACTTATGGGCAGCTATAAACACCAAATTTTGCCTGCTTATGACTCTGAAATGTGCCAATATTTCTGCCAAGATTTACGATTCTAACTGTCCTATAAGTGTGTAAAAAATTACGTAATGGGAGAAAAAAAATACTTGAAATTAAAAATCTAACTCTATCTAAGGTATAACCGATGGCCATACGACAAAAAGTCAAAGGACCAATATGCAATATCATAATGAACTGTTTAAAGATTGGTTTAAAAATATGTTACTCATTATGCTCATTATGATGAATGATCGAGTGTAACGCATGATTGAACCTCCGCCGGAAGGAAGTGAAGAACACGTGACAGGCTTTGACACATCTTGCTCCTTTTCGGTTTGGAATTATTGTGAATCAAGAATAATTTTAAGGTATTGCATTATTTTTAATCATTGGCTTTCTGTCAGATCCAAAATTCATTTTAGACCGGTTGATAGAGCCAGCTCAATTTCTTCTGATTACTGTGAAGGCATTCTTAGTGTTAGAAGTCTCCTGTTTGCTCTGAAGTATGCTGGATATCCAACCAACATCGAACAAAGCGATTTGAACATCCTGTAATTCACCTTGTTTTTATAGATGTGTTGCCAATATTAAACTTCCAACCCTTGTATTTCCAAAACCTGCTATTTCCATTCATTGTAAATTTACAGGACAGCTGATTTTCTCCTGTTTGCTTCTGTGGACAAATTTGTGTGTGTGTGTATATATATATATATATATATATATATATATATATATATGCACACACACACACATATATATATATATATATATATACACACATGTATTCATTCATTCATAGTATTCTGCCCAAGGGAGGTCTTTCACTGCAAACTCTGCATTCTCCACTCTTCCTTTTCCGTAGCTATCGTTTTTTGTATCTGCTTATAGTCCAGTTTATGGGTACCTTCCGTTTCAACCATATATATATATATAATATATATATATAAATAATTATATACTTTTATTATTACTATTAATATCATTGGACTTATGAAATGTACATTACGCTTTAGAATAGGCCTATCAGTTTCAAATTCATATGTGCTTTTTATTACAATATTTGTAAGTTCTAAATAAGGCATAACAGGTAATAAATAAAGAGATATTATACCAGTTAAAATAAAATAACAAATGACTTGCTATTCACGAAATTACATCTTCTTCAATATTATAATTTTAGTATTTTTTTAAGTATTAGTAGCAGAATTCTGCCATATAAACATAGCCTAACTTACAGCATGTTCTGTACTTAAACATGTTTCGGAACTAAACTGTCAACGGGACTATCAGTTTTTGGAAATAAACTCCAAGTTTAGTTAAAAGCATGTTGTGGATCTAAATAAATATACAGGTAGGCCTAATGTGGAACAAAATGATATCAATTTGGAAAAAAAAAGTCTTTTTACCAAGTTTTGCAAACAAGCTTCTCAATTGTGGACGAAGCATTTGATAATACAGTATTAGGCTATAATATTCTGTTGTATCGTGAATGTAGAATATCAATACCAACTTTCAGGAAGAGCTTCAGAAATCTAAATAACTTCATCTGTAACATTACTTGGGCCATATAAGCTACTAGCGGAAAACCCTGCTGACTAAATGTTGGTACCGATTATTCATTACTGACAACTACCAGAGCTCCTGAAACACACGGTATAACGAAGGCGAAATATCCCAAACTCTCTTACCGGTAGCGGACATTAATGAGCACGCTAGAAGGTCAAGGCGGACCGGCCATCCCACTTCTCATTATTTATAAATTAAGAGCTGTCAGGTGCCAATCACAAAAGTGTTTATATGCTTCCCATTTTAACAATGCGTTCCTAATTAAGTGTACATATCCCGATTCATTAGCGTGCATCCACAATTACTTTATTTCTCCCCGCCCATCCTCCACCCATCTATCAGTTCTTGTATCCATTTGTGAAGTTTATAAAAACATCGACCCAGGGCATTGCCTTCGTACTCAGTGAGAAGCTACATCACTCCCAATGTTTGCATAAGAATTCAATAAACACTATTCTTTACACTGAACATACAACTCGCATTATATTCTATGTCAGACAACCAACACAACATCATTCCCTGTGAAACAATTTCTTCCTCCGTTTGGAAAAGGCTTCAGGCCTATTCACATGACTTTTCATTGTGGAATATGAGCTTCTTTACGAATGCTCATGATACATGGATTGTAGGTAGTCCTACGGGATAAAGAAGAGCTAAGTGTTCTGATTTAAGGACTACCGGTACTGAAACTGCTGGGTTGTACAGCTCAGCTTTGATCCACACCAAGGTGGTGTGCTTCGTAAAACTAAATGAAAAATTCGTAACAGAACTGACTGCCAAAGAGATTGGAAGGCCCCTTTTCAAGCAGAAAAAGTCGATTTATTGAATGAGGGAGAAGATGGATGTTGAAATTTCTAATAGGGCTAATGCAATAACCGTAACAACAATTTTTTCTTTCCTTACTTATTATGTGATTTTCTTGGTATGCTTTTAATGGGAATAATAAAATTCCAGCCATAGTACAAGGTGGATCCTTCGAACATTTTAGTAGGTGTACTCATAATTTATAATGCGATTAACTATCGATAATGTAAACTGTAACCACTCGTATATTCGGACCAGCAAAAGCGTGATTCGTAAACGTAAAGAAGCCTTATTCTTTCAACCGATGCACAAAATAATATTAACTTATTATAGGCTATAATTATTATTTTATTATTATTATTATTCATATCTTATTAATGTTGTTATTTTTTCTAGCAAGCACCTACTATATTACTATGTGTGAATTACGTGTAAACTTGGGTGAAGATAGAGTTAAGGTGGTCAATTTCATGTGTTTCCACTATATTCGCATTTTGCGTTTTATTATTTTCCTGAAAGGACTTATGTCTGTGGCTTATAATGGTGCCAAAGCTGTAAGTAGTAATGAAAGATAAACTCTCTTTTATAATTTTTATCAATTGGATTTATTTAAGAAATGTTTTACTATAGAGATTTTCTGCTAAGCTGATGTTAGTTCGAATAAAAGTCAAATCTTAAAAAAAAAGGTATGGTATGGTATGGTATGGTAAGGTGCATCTTTATTCTTACATACATATGAAATACATTATCCATAGAATAAATCCAACGCACGGGCCTAGACGGCCGTTCGTGCTATAACTATGCACATTTTTGGACAAACAAAAAAAAAGTAACACTAATAATACAAGACAATATAATACGAAAACTTATAATATAGTAATGCTATACAAAAAGATTGAGAAAAGAAAGAAATAAAGAAAGAAAAAAATGTACTAATGACAGAAAAGATATGACAATAATACAATATAATACATAATAATACAATATAATACATAATAAAACACAGACAAAGATTACTCCCCCTGCCCCTCCCTCCCATCCTTTTCTACCCTGAGCTGTCGGATTTTAGACATGAATTTCCCCACCCCTTCGGAGAATTTTGTATCACTCAACAGCTCGAATATCGCCATGTGACCTCTTCTAGAGACGACAAAAGAGTCTGGCAGATATCGTTGCCTAAGCATCTCAGTGACTTCACATTCAGAGAGAATATGTTGTGCTGTCTCATCTTTGTCGCATAGTGGGCATATTCTGGCTCCTTCTGCATTGACGCGTTTCAGTGATTTCCAGGCTCCTAGACGAAACCAGGCTAAACCCGTCCTGATTTCAGCGCTCCCCTCATAGAGATACTAATAACATAGCATGGATATAAATTTATTATGAGTAATGGAAACCGGAAAATGTCCCTAAATTTAACCGTTTGTTTACGGATTAACAAAAATTAACGTTACCTCTGGAAGTACTATTATACCATACCAACTCTTTGGTGCCACCCATGGAGGGATAAGGCCTACCATCTGGCCACTGCGCCATCTATCTCCGTATTTCGACTTTGTTGGTAGATGACATATTCGGAGGCGTGTGTTCATTACTTCCACGGCTGTTACTCATATGTTCTTCGTTGAACCCGTAGCTTCCCATTGAAACTCAGGAGGCTGTGTTCTCCCTTTACAGACATCCATTCCTGGGAAAACCTTGAGGAGGAACCCGGGATCGATCCTGGGCCTGTAATCACTATTCATCAAAGCAAGCGGTCCCCTTTTATAAATGATCGGGATTAATGTAACGGTGACTTTATTTAATTATATTTATTTTATATATATATATATATATATATATATATATATATATATATACGAGAGTATATAACGATCACTTGTTCAATGAAAGATAACTTAGGGGTAAGCGAGTAGGCTTTCATTAGAAAATATATTGTTATACTCTAATATAACGGAAAAAGTACTTTAAAAGCCAGGATATGTGGTGCCTAAATGAAACTCATTACAGAAAAGACTGTATGGGTCCGCCCTGAGATACGGTCACGTCAGATGTAGAAGTTAAGGTGAACTTGTTGGGTTCAGGGTCTCTGCATCTCCCATAATTACCGGTGCGGTCTCTCTCGCCCAGGCGGGATGACTGACCAGGTAATATCACCTTCAATAACAGCTCCGAGGCAGCTCACTCTTCATATTGCATCACCCTCAATATAAACATCAATATACATGGAGTTTTGGATTTTAAATAAAATTGATTGCACCTACCTAAGGAGGGAACTTTCTTCCTTGGTCTGGAACGAATCTTACATTAATTATCTAGCGACAGAGATGCATCCCTAGTAGTCGTGTGGTTTGCACGGCTGTCAAATATTTTGGGTTCATATCTGATTGTAAGCGTGAGAAATAAAATTATAACATTTTCTTTCCAAAATAAAATATATGTCGATCTCGTGTCGCAGACTCACGAACGTTACGAAATCCAGCACACCGAAGGAGAGGGTTGCCTATGAAAATTAACTCCGTTTAAAACTTAATGTTTTCCTTACTCTTTTGTGATGAACGGGCTATGGCTGATCCCCATCAGAGAAAGTCTTGAGGAACAGAAGAATTTTCTAGAGTTACAGGGAAATGAAAATGGGAGATTTGGAAAATATATTAGAGAAAACCTACTAGAGACGTCTTATTTAGTATAGTTCCAAGCGTAGGTCTACTCATTTGTTGGGTATTAAAATCAAATTAAATCACAAGTCAAAGAGGCATAAGGGATAGATGGGAGCACGATCGTTTCTTGTTACTTCTAAATAATACATTCTAACAAAATTGTATGGTGTATTTGGTAAAATATTTATGAACAAAATTACTTATAGTCATGTTAAGTTATCCACTTCAGGTTTGTTGAGAATATTTTAATTACAAAAGTGACACCTAACATATAAAAGCGCATTTTCAAAGTTGTACTGCAATCAAGAATAATATATTAATAAATTTCTTCTTGGCCTGTGAAAGAAACACTCCCATGTGAAGATTTTTCATTAAATAACTTACTCTATTCAGATGGTTGAGCCACTTCAATACAAATCGGAACGCGATGGGAGTGTAGAAAACTTCTGGATTGAAATGTTAATCCTTCTGTGACAGTATGATCTTATAATTGATTCAGCTTTAAATATAATTAAGTACCGGTAACGAGAGCAATCCGGGGTAGACAGCAGATGAGGAGGGTCAACTGCTTCATCTGGAAATTATCTGAAAAGTCGTAAGATTAAACTTTGCGGTAGGCCTAACCTAACTGCCTACTTGTGAGCAAGTCTAATTTATTTACACTAAATTAATTACAAACATTGGAAAACTTTTAAGTATAGAAGTATAGGCTTAATCTAGAATTTACCAATTCGTTTTTAATTAAACTATGTAGGCTGTTTCGCTATGGCGGCCATCTTTGCATCCTGCATTAAGAAGATAAGATATTATTTGCTAATACAATCGTAAAGAATTATTGTAATACCCTGCTTGAAAAGTATGTAATATTCCAATATTACACAAACATTATAAGTTAGATAAAAATTGAACACTGGAACACATCTGTTAAACAAATCTGTTAAAATACCAAAACTTTATACGACCGAAATGGATTGTCTCATGTTTTTCACACGTTTGTTAAAATACACTCCTTTGAATATTAAATTTACAACGATTTTTATGGTGATTTCAATTTTCTCTAAACCGCTTTTTATTCTGCTTTAGTTTGCTTCCTTTTTTATTGGTCTCTCTCTTTGAAATAAGAAGTAAGTTATTTATGTTTGTTAAGAATGTTCCTTTAATTTCATTTTAGATTTTCAATTTAAATAACATGAATACCGCAAGAAGGAAAGAGAAGAAATATAGCTTGTACGACCATGTTACATCGTCACATAACTTGTGCTTAGATACACAAACCGTTTCGAGAAGAAAGAAGCGGCAACTTAATTCAAAATAAAGCGAACAAAAACTGATCTTGCTCCGAAGGACAAACGACCATTTTGCATAATTGAAACTCTCACTTAGCAGTCTTAAGCTGCTTTAATACTTATATCAACATTAATAACATGCCAATAAACCATAAACAAGAACTTAAAAATAAAATCAATACAATAGTATGTAAGAATGTGTAAGTTTTGGGATTGATATGTAATCTTCTGGTTGTTATTAATCGGAAACAATATAGGCTATAATTGCAATTTAACAAAAGTTTCTCTCACAAATTAAATTAGGTCAAAGTTCTTTAACATCTAATTATGGGAGAAAATGACTTTAGCGTAATAATATAGGTCAATCATCCCTTCTCTAACCCCTAGTCATGGACAATGCCACTTTGTCGCTTCGAATAATTAAATCCGACATTAAGTAATTTCGAGTGTGCACATTCGGTTGCTACACAAGGCACTATTGTTTGGGATGCAAGACTTCAAGCCTGAGCTCTTGATACAGGTGACAAGTCTGTAACTAGCCTTCATAACGTAAATATGAAAAATATATCAAAAAAGTTTTACATCCTAGTACATGCAGTTAGTGTACAAGACTTGAACATTTTAAAGAAAATCGCGAAAAACATATTTTGTATATATTGCGTTAGTGTAGTGAGCTAACAGTAATGAAATTAATTACGCTAGTGCTGATTTAAGCTTTTTCTTAGTACAGGTGAATGTTCGCTCAACTTTATTTGACTTATAGCTAAAGTGCATAAACTGAGGCAGTATTTACCAGTTAGTCAAAGTAGAGTTAGTTGACATAGAGAGACTGGCCGGCTGGTCGAGGAGCATGACATGGGATGTGGTTTTCTCGAGGAAGAGAGCGAGCATCAATTTGGGAGGTGATCTAACATCACGCTCTGCTGGCCAGGTACGGACATGGGAACGGACGGACCCAATCCGTGCATCTAATAACACATTTACATAATAAACAACTTTTCGCAGGATTATCCATTTAAAAACCGTAAAAAGTAAAAATACGAGCTAAGCTGTACTATAGATAACAAAATATTAGTCTAGTGCATGCAGTACGAATTCGTCAGCATAAGTCCTATTCATAGTGGAATAATATTTACCACTAACCACTGTGTATGTCAATAGATTAATAGTGAACCGAATAATTTCAACATTTAACGAAGAAATTAAAGATTTTAAAGCTGGTTATGGTACTGGTTATAATAAGCCCAATCCTACGACAGCCCACGTCCCAAATTTTACCAATGCTTAGTGTACTACAAGAACAGCGAAATAACAAATTTTAAAAGTGCTGAATTGTAAAATAAGTCAATGTAATTACGAAAATATAAAACATACAAGAGAGGGAGGTAGAGAGTAACAGAAACCATTTTCGCATTACATGGAAAAATATTATAGACGGTGAAATTTAATAGACGTGCAAATAGCTGACTTAATAGCGGATGTTATAATAGTAGAAAGTGAAATCTATGGTTTTTTTAAGTTTACGCTTTAGTTCTTTTTTTTTTTTAAGTCTATAAGTTACCTAATCTGGGAATTGGCATTCACATTAATGCGTAAACAAAGATTGAAATAATAAAAGTAATTATGTAAAAGAAACTCTAAACCTAGGCCCATAACATAATTTGTATCAAACGCATCACTCTATATAGGCCTATACCATACTAAAACTACGAACATATTATAAAATAGACAAAAAAACAAAATCTAATCTGGGGAATCCCCTAAAACATAATGTCGAAACAATACATCTCACAGTAAAGTTACTGACAAGTTCGACACGATCCAGGTATAGATTGATGATGATGATGATGATGATGAGTGTTCTGCCCGAAGGCAGGTCCAGACCCGGGACGAAGCCGTGGGGTGATGACCACGACTCGTCCGAGGTGATTCAGGCAAGGGTGATACCGCGGAGATTTGCCATTGCCTCTCGCGGGAGGTATAGATTATAGCACTGAAAAATTAATACTGATACCAATCCTGAAGTACTTGTATGTTGTATAGGCTAATCTACAATAAAATCATAGGTAAAAAAAAACATAGAGGCTGATCTGGAGAGATTTGTTCAAAAAATACGGACAAAATGCCTTAGCCTTGGGGCTGGATATGGTGATTATGATAACAACAATAATAACACCAAAATCAACAACAACAATAATAATAATGATAATGATGATGATGATGATGATAATAATAATAATAATAATAATAATAATAATAATAATATGACTATGATGATGGTGCTCATGGCAACGACGACGATGAGGATGATGACGAAGTCGGTGATGATTTAGAAGAAGAATGGATTCGTTGAGGAATGAGGGGGTAAGAAATGAGTTGAGCTCAATCAAGTAAATAATTTAACATCATTCAGGCTTACTGTAACTAACGTTCTAAGGGAATAACTTTCCCTTCTGAGATCTTTGAATAAAAAGCGATACAACAGACGGACATGTTTTTAATTTTATTTGCTTGTTGCCGAGCTTTCAAGAACCTGTGCGACACGAGAAGGTACGAATATTAATCAAAACGAGATGATGCCACAGCCAAACCAGGCGGAAGCACGGCTCCTAGTTGCCCAACCTCCCAACAGATGGTGCGCGCTGCATGATGTATGGTTCGAATTACCTCTGAGACACCGGATTTATTTGTTTAACTGGTTCGTCTCTTCAGCTTGCCCATTTGTTCCACAAGAGGCTTCATTGTTAAGCTGGATCTCACTCCACTCTGACAGGGAAGCTCTAGAAATGAGAATGAGGGTGTGCAAACTTGAGAGTATGCTACAGAACCCCCTTCCCCAGGCCAAAGCCCGTTCGGTGCGAACGCAAATTTCCATCTCTTTTCGCTCAAAACGCTAAATAAGTAGCAACGATTTATGTGACAAAGGGAATACCTCGATACCACAAGAGTATTAGGAGCCTAAAATTAAGGAAATCTAAAGCACTATGCCCTTAAACTAGCCAACTTGCATGCTTAGAGTTTAGACTATGGCATGCCACATATTAGGCTAGTGACCGGTTTCTTCAACCTATTTTAGAGTTAAAGTCCGTTAAAACACCTTCAAAAACTACAAATTAATTTATTGGATCGTTGTAATAGACGACAGTGGCAAGTTAATGTGTTTTTGTGAACGTCGACTATAGCCCGCACGGTTTTAGAAGGCGAGCTGAACCAATGCGTGTATTAAAATTGCGAATTTCCAATAATATGTTTGGGTGATTGAAAAATAGGAAACTCTGTTGCTCACGCTTGTGCCGTGGTCGTCCGAACCAGGCAACAGAACTTATAATACTAGTCCATTGGAAATTCGTCATTTTAATGGGCGCATTAGCACAACTCATACGCTTTCTAAAACTGTGAGGACTGTAGCGCTCCCCATTTTCTAGAAAAGCAAGTCGTCACGATGTTACACCAGTGTGGTAAAAACAGAAACAAACCAAGCCAATACACATATATTTCTAGACCATCACATTATATTTTAATTAAGGACGTGCACAAAATTATTACCCTTTCGAAGAAGAGCTACCTATGTTATGTCTTATACGTCCAGGTTCGAAGCTAGTGTTAACACTTTTACTGCTCCTGACGTATATTTGCGTCACCTCAAAATATTGTATAAAAGGAGAGATATAAGTTTAACAGCATAATGCTTTACTTAAAATGTGTGGATTTTCTTCTACATGTCAGAATTGCCAATAAAGAAACCATCTAATGTGCTAAAGTTTTTATAATTTACTTCAAACTTAAAACCCACTGATGATTTCAGTTGATGTTTGCTTATATTAATACATACAATTCAGCTCTGAAAGGGTTAGTACGTTCCCGTCCTAAATACTACGTGATCTACTAACTATATAACTTACAGTAGATACTAAAGTCATATCAAAAATTCTTAATTACAACTCTCACAGGTTTTAGATGAATCGACATGGAAATAAGTAGGAAATGGGTTCAAATCACAGTGTCAGAGGATTTTTTTTCATAAGATATTATTGTGTGATGTTCAACAGAAGCAATTATCTTTGGTTTCATGAACGTCTAGTTTTATGTCATGTCTATAGGCCTATATAAAAAAAAGAAACCATAAAAGAACTGGAGAAGAAAATATAATCTACATAGATTTTTACGACATTTGGTCAGTATTTAAAACGTTGCGTACGATATATGATGTAATTTTCATCCAGTTAGCTCGGAATTTCTGTACACACTCATAAAAGAGAACTTAACAGTGTTGCTATAATATGTCTCTAATTTCTTTGCATAGGTCGCATAAATGCATTCCTTGGCAAGAATAAATTAATGAAGTAGGAAAACATATTCAGGTTAGGTGTTACTGCATAAATAAGACTTTAGCTTTAATGAAAACATCGTTTATTTAAAAGAAGTGAGTAATATAGTATGATGGGATAAAAACATATATAGAAAAAACTAAATTACATATGGGAAAAGCGTTAGTGGGATCTGTGAGGCCTGGATACTGAATGCTGAAAACAAAAGGAAGATATCAACAGTAGAAATGGATTACTTAAGAAGAAGTGCAGGAGTTTCATGAATCCAAAAGATTAGGAATGACGAGATAAGGAGAAGGATGGAAGTGGAGGAGACAATCCTAGATAGGATTGAAATAAGAGGTTTAAGATGGTTCGGACACATAAGGAGAATGGATCAGCATAGATGGCCGAATAAAATGCTTCAGCGGAAACCACCTGGAAGAGGAAGACGGGGCAGACCGAGAAGATCCTGATACCAGAGCATTAAAGAGAGTATTGATAGGAGAGGACTCCACGAAGAGGACGAATTGAATCGAGATAGATGGCGATTAGGAATGGGAAGGCGGCAATAGCTGCAAAATCCCCTACTACTAGTAATAAACAATAGAAAAATTCTTTTCGTGATTTTACAAGTATGCAGTCATTTTACGAACAGATTAGTATAAATTTACGGATAACATAATTATATAATAATATGCACTTTTAATGTAATGTAGTAAAAATTATAATAAAAGGAAAGATTTAAGAAGAGCGAATAAGACAAAAGTTGTAATATAAATATAATACTGCTTTCATGAGAATTTTTTTCATTTCATATCATTAGAATCACAGCAAAAATTCGAGCTAACCAGAGTTGAATTCACAATACCAGATGCAATCCCTCTCCTACGATTAGCTTAATGGACGCTTCCACTGAAAGACATGCTTCATGTCACATGCCAGGGAAATTACTAACCCATTAGGCTATAAAATTATGATATTTACAAAAATGCACATATCCAGACAGATAGATACATACACAACTACATCGTAAAACGTTATTTTTGGCCGCCGAACGCATATATTAATTCTCAAAACTATTTTCAAATTTTTGGGTCGAACAAAATAGTTCCTCAACCACCTTACCTATGGTGCAGTCTGTATCAACATTTTTTAAGAATCCGAAAAAAAAATGGCGTTCCTTCCACCTTAAGAGGTGATATTGTTCCCACAGTAATAAAAAAAATCCCGCCAGATACTAAGCAATCATCTACAGACGGATTGATATTGTTACTTCGTGCTGGTTTTATGCAAGTATAGTATTTAATATATTTACATAGGCTAATTGCTACATTTCAACGTGTATGAATGTTCACGGTGTGTATGCTGAGTCTATAGGGGCTACTGCAGTCGGGATCGTGTTTGGATATATAAGAAAAAAAGGAAGATATTCATACGTGCCAGATGACTGTAGAATCCTATTATAATAGTCTAATAGTACCGGAAGTAGCCCTAATAATCTTTTTTCCCGTTGTAGGGATGTTTACACAACCCAGACCGCCCGGGGCTTACAGGGCCGCGACCTGTGGGGGAGGAAGTTTCTACTTTGGATCAGACAAGGACATAAAGTAAAGGGCCTCCTCGGATGAGTGATCAGCTCAATGCCGAGACTACCTCCGACAACACGAACACCTCAGACGAGACATACCAGTCTCTCACACACTCATTCCAAACAAGGTAGCCTACAGATGGGATGAAGATGATAATGACGGATAGATGATTTCCGGTGACCACAAGGGCATTCGTCTCACAGGTGATGAAAAAGTAAGGAGAAAGCCCCACCCAGGAAAATTGTCCTGACCAGGAATTGAACCTGTGCACTTAAAATGTAACAAGCTTGCATGCCAGGGGTAATTAATTACCCACGTATCCATTCACGAGTGGCAACTTCGTGTGAATATTTTTATCATCTAAAGCCGTTGTATATTTCCCGTGAAGTACTTTAATCTTGGACTATTGTTCCCTGTGCAATGAAGACTCTGGAGGCAAACTGATCTCTTAAAGGTCAAGTGGTGTAAATTGCTGTCAAGTTGTACTACATATTTAGTACTTTAGGCCTAATTCTGATTCTATGAAAAATATTTTCTGATGTTTTCCACCTGCCTTTTATTCAGTTTATAAATATTTATCAATTCTCCTCCGTCTGGGATCGTGGGATCCTGGATTGTTATTATTATTATTAATAATATATTAGTAAACAGGAGACATGGACGCACGTGCACACATGCCATCTGGAGTGCGATGTTTGGTTTGAGATAACGCCCTGTGTTTGCAGGACAATTACAGAGGATTTGGTATCTGTGTACACTATCCAGGTGCGCCTCAAGGCCCCCGCAAGCAGAACACGGGACGTGATGAAAGCGGCTCCCCGCGTATGAACGTGCGATCAAAACGAACTCATGGGATTGACAAAAATTGCTCTCATTTTTCTTGTTTGGTTTATTAATAATAATATAAACGATAAACAAACACATCTATCTATAGAACTTCTTTTAAGCCTGCCATGCAACTACATAAATGTTCGAACATAGGTAACATTCGGCGATTTTGTTCGCATAAGAATATTGTCACTGTTAATTTCCCTCCCGTTTACTTTCTCGCATATAGGCCTACGTAGTATAGAGAAAGTATTGTGATCGTGACAAAAAAATAGAAATCATGTTTCACGATCCCTAGTAACCGAAAAAAGTGTTTTCGGAATGACGTCTGTCTATGGACAAGCACAGCGGGTAAACGGTTCATTGTATTTACTTCATTTTTTTAATTAAGGACTTTTTCAGAATTGTATCGAACCGCCCAGAAATTGAGTTTTATAGCTGATATATTAAGGAAACTTTTTATGAAAGTATTTTGAAAAAAAAAAAAAAATTGAAAAATTGGCTCTAACGATTTTAATAAAAATTTAAAATTGGAAACTCAAAACTATGACTAACAAAATGACTTAGAGGGTACTTTACTCATATCCATTTTCAATTTTTCTAGGCTGGGCGATACATGGAAACTTAGCACAGTCAAGTTGTAGAGAAAATTAAAAAGATCATTTTTTGTTAAATACATTTCTTTATAAAATTAATAGGTATCAAGATAAAAACGTAATAACATGACTTAAATGCAAATTTCAGAACATACATTTTGATTAAAATATGAATATTCTTTTGTTGTCCATAGTAACAAGAATACTATAATCTAGATATTGTTGTGAAATGTAGTCAGTTTACTACAGTCGTAATGAACACACCAAAATCAATTAGAGCGAGGTTGTATAGGGTAATAGGGAAGAGGTCCTGGGTTCAAATCAAATTTCGTAGCCACCGAAATTTACCAGTTTGTAATAACTCATTCGTGCAGAATTTGCTTCTATTGTTTGACTACATCTCAATGTATCCTGCAATAGATGATTGGCCTTTGAGATTGAGAAAACCATGCAAACCCCAAGTTACTATTATTGTTAATATTATTATTACTAACTTATTATTTCACGGTAAAAGCATTGAACAAAAAGATCGACCCTGATGCTTTCCGTTCTAGATGCTTGTTAGTTTTATGAAAATATAAAAATTAAAATTAAATTGTCTCTATAATTTAATTTTTTCTGTGCTAGCCTTTAACATGTAGCCTATATGCGAAAAAGTTTGTGCAACATATTTTTGTAGCACTTATTAAATTAGTTTTTGTTTGCCACTTTGTCAGCTCAGTCTTCATGGTACTACTATCATGATCCTGGTACTACTTTTATCACTTGAGTCTTGTCATTACTCGCAGATTTTTTCCTTTCTCCCCTGGAACTTTTTCATTATATTATTTTGTCTATTTTTAGTTTTAAAAACAGTTTGGTTAATATTACATTTATATTGTATCGAATTGTAAAACGTTTATAAATATAATACTGGAACTCATAGGCGTAGCGAGGGGGGGTTTTAACCCCCCCCCCCCCCATTGATTAAAAAAAGGAAAATTGTATAATTTTTTTAAGTCTGCCCATAAATTGCTTAATACAAGTATAAAGCGTGGGAAGCTTAAAACTCGTTATTTTGCGTCTTAATTTTTAAAATTTTCCGGGGAAGGACCCCCGGAAGCTTAAAACTTGTTATTTTGTATCTTAATTTTTAAAATTTTCCGTGGGAGAACCCCCGGAAGCTTAAAACTCGTTATTTTGCATCTTAATTTTTAAATTTCCGGGGGAGGGCCCCCGGACCCCCCTCTCCTTCCATACTCGCCAGACCCCGCGGATGTTATAACCCTCCCCCATATGGTCGGCCTGGTTACGCCTATGCTGGAACTGCTCTTTTGGGGTTTCAGGACCATCAGGACATCATGTATGTAATTATGAAATAAATAAAATATATTCAAATAGCCTAATAGAGCAAGGAAAAAATCATCCATAATTCGGCCTACCGACTTCTACGAACAATGAACGTCTTGGTAGTGTGTCGCCTTCTCCGCAGCAATATATTTCAACCTACATTTGCACTTATTCTTATCGTTATTATTAGCCTATATGTAGCACTAGAAGTAGAAAAGTTCGTTAAGTTGATTAATGGTTACACTAAATGCTTGCTAATGTCTATAGAATTTTGGTATACGCGAGTTCTGATATGACTTCTTTTCTGATTTTTACAGATTACAGTACCAAAAAAATTATATATTGAGAGGCTCGTTTTTCAGACAAAGTAAATACATCCATCACAGAAAAATCAGGTTCATTTGTCAGCTTTATTAACAAACTTACCGATTTTTTTTATAGTGTGGCAGTGAATGCGCAGAATGAACTCCATAATGAGAAGGCGTTTCGGACATGTTTTCCGAATATCTTTGCAGTGTTTATAGGAGGCTTTATATTAAAGTTCTCTATTACGTATTGCGTAACGTACTATTGTGCAGATGTTATTAAAAAGCTGTAGCGATATAGTCAAATAAGAAAAAGAACAAGTAGACCGCGATCAAGGTCTACTTAGTTTTTATTAGTCAGAGTAACATGTAAATAATTAATTGAATTAAAAATTAACTTGCCCGTTTAAATAGTTTTCGTTACAAACGTCAAATCTGCGTACAGGCCTACCACAATATTTTCATAGCGAACTATATATTAGACCTATTCGAGCGAAGTTCCAAAGATGAGATTCGCAGACCAAACCTACATCACTTACTGATATACTTTTTAAAGTGGATATAAGATCAGAATAACATGTGACGTTTTTATTTCAAAAAATTGTGGGAGACATCTAATACAAAATAACATAAATTTATAAACTTAGCTATATAATAAATTAAGTAATAAATCTCGAAGCAAATCTAAGTTTTTTTATTTTTTTATTGTTGGTACTGTATTTCTGTTTCTACAGACTAAACCGAGAAAATCTCCTGATATATTCTGGTGAGTATATTAGATGGTACATAGAACCACTTGCTAATATCAATCGCTCATGTGACTATATCTTGAATACACTTTCTCTGAAAGGGGCTTTTGAAGACAATAAACAGTGGCTTAATCTTCAAGACCTAATTGGGCCCTGTTCACGCAAACTTCGAACGGCAAAAGGTATAATTTACACTCTTTTTTATAACTGAGAGACGTTGTAACGCATTTGGGAATGATTTCACTTCCCTCTGTTTTGATTTAATTTTATTCCTATACTAGCTTAAATGGCCCGGCGTCGCCCGGGTTTTGTATTTTGTAATATGAAATTAACTTATGGAGGACTTTCGATGTTGAAACTCTATGTCCTTATATAATATGTATGTAGAATTCGAAATGAGGAAGAACGACATATGGCACTTAGACTATTCCCTCAAAAAACGCTAGATATAGCTTTTTATGGCTCATAGAGGATGTCGAATGTTGCATTCCATTGCTTCTACACACCATGCCTGGGAGGAGTGCAAATAAGAAGAAAAAGAAATTCTGGTTACATAAGATTGTATTGTCTTGACAGAAAATTGTATTTCTCACTCTCATATTACCATACAACCGTTTCGGGGCTGAAGTAAAAAAAAAAAATCAATATCACTTTCATACTTTCCTTCCCGAAAACCTGGGACATAATATGCCGCACTGAAAATGTTCCATTCCATCTTGTCTTCTTTTAGATGCTTAGGGCCTCTGATAAACATCCCTAGGCCTATTTCTCAACTAATACAAAGCCTACAACTATGAGTGGCGTATCAGTGGATAGGATTTGTTACCGACTTCCGATATAGCATACTCACTGGCACACACTTAAGTTGTCCCTACAATACGACCGCTTATTCTACATCAAAATGTGAAGTGAGAAAATGATAGTTTCCATGTCGAGGGAAGAGAAAGTTATGTGACTGCTTTATTTTCGTGGATTTTATTCTTCAATAATTATTTTCACAATGTATTAATTACATCGATAGTATCAGAATTTGTTAAAGCCCAGTATTATAATATAGTTTCCAAAGCCCTATGTGAACACCGTAAACAATACTTTCGTTATGTAAACAATCGACAGCAGAACTATCTAACTGTGCCTCATTTCACATTTCCTACTTTTCCCGTGGATTTTCCAAAAATTTTGTTTCCTACAAACCTTGTCCTGACAATTACGAACACAACAAAAAAGAAATCAGCCAAATCCGTCGAGCCGTTCTCAAGTGATGCGGCAAGAACCCTTTTATAAATTCATTTTTATTAATATAGATTCAGTTCCATTTCACGTTGTTTATTATAACAACACACTTTCACTAACTAATACAATCCATACAGACATTCGCGCATGCATCAGCGATATAATTACTCATGGACTTAATGATGGATATGTGAAAGCAAATTTGGAGGGAATAGACCTATTTTACACGTTCTTTTAAAACGAATTTCCCGAAAAAGAACTAGTAGCCAGACTTTTACGCGTGTGTGCCTGTCCCACTACAAGGTCTACTTAGAAAAGGAAAAAAATTGGTAAAATATTGGTAAAAGGAATAATGTAGCTTCCAGGCTAGAAATATTAATTTCATTTTAGAATATTATAGGAGAAAAATTCAATTGACACTGACACTGACAATTGACCTGTGGCTATCCGTGCCAATGCTCTACCAACAGAGTTCACTTCACAGCGCCAGATGGAACCTCTCTTCTATGACTGATTGCCCTTAATGGTCTACCTCACTGACGGACAAGTTATGTCATATGCAGTTCTGGGAGGTACAGTAATTAATGAATTTTGTGATCGGGCCTCCACTGTTATTGTACAGTTAAAATTCAAGCTGGATATATATGCATTCATGAAATACAGATTTTTGTCTCTGCTGGACATTACGTGAGAATATTATAGGAGAAAAATTCATCTGTCACTGGGAGTTTGAACCCAGGACCTTTGGCTATCCTTGCCAATGCTCTACCAACTGAGCTAAGCCAGGCGGAACCTCTTTCCTATGACGAAAATCCCAGTGTCAGAGGATTTTTTCTCCTATAATATTCTCATGTAATGTCCAACAGAGACAATAATCTGTAATTCACGAATGCATATATATGCATTCATGAAATACAGATTATTGTATATATATATATATATATAAATATTTTATTTGTTTGAGGAATTTATGGAATTAATATAGAAAATTGCAAAAATAACAAAAAATAATTACTTAACAAAGTGCCGGATGCCTATGATAGACGGCTAACACATCTAGGCTACTTTTCGAAAAAGGTCCTTAATATAATAATTAATGGTTATAATAATGGCCAATGACGGCCGCTGGGGTCTAGAGATAGCATGTGCGCAACTTGATCCGAAGGTCGCGGGATCAAACCCGGCCGCGGTCGATGGACGTAAAAATCCAGGGCAAGGAGTTCTCCGGTAGGGACTTTAAGCTGGGGCTCCAGGCCTAAATTAGACAAAATTCCTCGGCCCTTTCATGTCCAAGTAGGCTAATACCTTAGTTTTCGGCGGGGATTGCGAGGCGATGGGCTTACCACCTGTCACTCTGCCCTCTATCGGGAAATAAACGCAACAAAATTCAAATAGGTAACATTAACCTCCACTTGGAGGCCCTACGCTTCACCACCGGGAGCAATATGAAATATGAATAATAATGACTATTAACATTATTTTTGCAGTTAACATGGTCTTCCGGAATGTTGGGCCGTGATTTTAGGTTCCTTTAAAAATTAATTAATTAACACTAGTTGTCATAACCGGAGTAGTATTGGTAGAGTAGTGGTAGTGGTAGTGGTAGGTAACAGTGGTACCATTAAGTATTGTCGTAGTCCAAGTGGTATTGTCAGATGTCCAATGAAGTAGTAAGTCACGAGGATAGTGAAAATAATTCTAATGATGGAAGAAGTGATTGTATAAGTATAGGGTTAATGATTTATTGTATTATGGTATAACGATACTTACGGTGTTTTGCAGATGACAAGCCGTTTGTTCATTCTTCTGCTTAGATACGCGGTCCAATCAGAGATGGCGAGACGGAGGGAAGACTCTTCCTGCTAGCGGGGCTTCTTTAGCTCGTACACGTGATTGGCGGTGAAGGAAATGGCTTCTCATTTGAAAAATGCTGTAGCGATAATTTATAGAGGTGACTTGTGAATAAAGTAGTGACAATAGTAACATTAATGTCTGTAGACCTGCCATTATTTTATGCTATTATTATAAAATAACAGTAGTAGCTACATTACAATACTAAATATTGTTGTTGGATTATGTTGAATATTATAGTTTTAAAGCTTTACGCAAAGACTTTAAATTTTTTTTTTTTAAATTTACATAACATAATATTTTCCTTAAAAAGATACACAGCATGAGAGCTAGTCCAGAACACTCAATACCTTAAGCTAACATAAATCCTAAGTAAAATATTAAGTTCATTTATATGTTAATGTGCTGAAGCAGTGAGTATACATAAGAAAGCCGGCCCGGCGAGGCGGGTCATTCTCCTCACCCATATTGTGATTATCTGCCCACGCGTACACGTGGAAGAGTAGGATCCTTACTGACAATGAGTTTTAATCGTGTGCGGGGGCGTAATCACTTTTGGAATCCATCACGTCACTGAATCCTGATGAATAAAATCATAGCAAGTGTAAGAAATAAAATTTAAAATGTTTTACTGGAAGTGTGAAGCAATAGACAATAGAGGAATAAGAAGGAATAAAACACGAAAACAATCCAGACATAACCTTCAAATCAAGCTGCTGATTAATGAACTAATAATATTAACGAAAAGATTTTTTGTGTACTGTAGCCTACGTATCTCTATGAAACAAGATTTTGTTAACTAATAAATAATTTTAAGACTTCTCATATCATTATATTATTAGCAAGTTCTAGGCAACAACCCTGGGGGAAAGTCATAGGCTAAGAGGTAAAATTCCACTTCACCTGTGATGGCTACAGGCGTAACACTACTCCAATAATTGTGAAATAATCACGGGAGAAGATTAGTTTTATTAAACAAAGCTTTGATATTTCAACATACAAATAATATCTCAACTGAAATAACGACGATAAGGAAGACTAAAAATCAATTAGGTTTCAGCGGCATACATTAAAAAGAAGCGTTCATAATTATTGTAGGACCCATAAAGATCTATCTAAATCTGTATAATTTAAAGCCTACAGGTTCTACAGTGAGTTCCACGCAAGATTTGGCCAATCATGTGGGCTTCTGCGTCGCGGCGGCCCCTCCTCTAACTCCCGAGCGATCAAGTGAAACATCAACGCAAATAAAGCCGCTAACGGTGTAATGGTTCAGGTTATCACATTTACAGTTAGAATTACAATGAAAATAACCACGTACTTCATGATAAGAGATGTTGTAAATGTCCTCCTCTTGCATCCACACAACAATGGCATATTTTCAAGAAATTTTCTTTCACGCACATAAGTTCAACTTCCGAGATAGGGTTAATTTCTCTTGTGATATTGTCTTTAAGTTCTTCTAAGAGTATGTAACAATTATTTATGGGGATACTTGAAAATTAAAGTGTATAGGTCAATTTCCCATACATAAGAAGAGAAATTAACTCTTATCTCGGAAGCTGAACTTATGCGCGTGAAAGAAAATTTCTTAAAAAGGTGCCAGTTGAAACCGTTTCTTGTTTCACTTTATTTTTGGTATTTACATACCTGTGACTTCTTGATGTTTTCTTGTGGGTGCTGCTCCAGGCTTCTCATGTCGGTAGTTGCACAGACTCGGGAATCAGAGGGATGAACTGTTCTAATATGGTTAATGACTTTCACTGATCAGAGATAATAGGGTTTTATTTTTAAGAGAGAATAATTTTGATTTGTTACACACGCTATTATAAAAGACAAATATAAATCTATGATCTACTTTCACCATTGTGTTAATTTCTGAATAATGTAAGATCTACACATCGAGCACTGAGCACCAACTTCTGATCATATCGAGTGCTGTATCACAACTCTCTACAAAAATCAAATTTAGGATAAATCCTGAAAAGTACATAAGCCTCCTCCCCACGGCACAATATCCAATAGGAATAATATTCTATTATATCTGGATTCTGATTGGTTGCTTTAATTATTCTGCAATCTAATGCTTAGGTAATACTCCATTAAAAGGTTTCTATTTTATGGTATAGTACTTAGCAATTAATATGTTCTGTATACATTATTCTTTACTCTGGAGTATTTCAAAGATTGTATTCATATACTTTATTTATCTCAATTCGGTGGGCTAGCCTTTTAAGTGGTGAACTTTCATAGCTTCCTTAAGTGGTTCCACTTGAGCGTGAATGTACATACACCATATGACTCTTTTACTCCTCAGTTGGAGACGAAACAAAAACACATCTACCTACTTAATCTAATTACTTGCCATATTATGATTCCCTAAGTCCACTGCTATTAACTCTCTCACAGTGTTGTGTGGATGCAAGAAGAGGACATTTCCAACATTTCTTGTGATGACGATGAGGTACGTGGTTATTTTCATTGTAATTTTAACTGTGAGAACTTGAATCATTACGCCCTTAGCAGCTTTATTTGCGTAGATATTTCACCCGGTCGGGAGTCAGCGCTATGGCCGCCACGTTGCAGAAACCCGCATGATTGGCCTCTTGCGTGGAACTCACTGTATATTTTTATCTATTATATAATTCCTTTTGCTTTCTATCTTCCATTCGTTACGTATTTTCTCTTTGAGTAAGATTGGCAACTTACTGACATGCTGACTTACTGTGTTTGGTTTCTGTGTTTGCGTGCTCAAAAACAAGTTATTTACAGTCTTTTCCTATGTTTTATTTATTCGCATATCAACAATATCAAGAAACGATTGGCAATTTGTTACGTTGTGTTCAATATATTGTGGGTCATGCGTCTTATAACCACTACAAAATTAATATTGATATACTCGTTACTTCGGCACCGATTTCGTCCAAATTCAATAGACCGTTACCCATGGACGTCATAAATGCGTATACCAAGTTTCATGAAAATCCGATAAAGCGTATTTGTGTTATCGCGCGTACGGACACACGGACGAACAGACATTTTCCCGTCCCCACACAAACTCATAAAGTAGGCTACCATACTTAATAATGTAAATTATGTAAATAATGTAATAATGTAAGGCACTTAATAATGTAAAATTCCTGTCGATTTTACGATTTGTTAATAACGATACACTTCTCTATTATGATTACAATAGGAATCGCTGTAATAGTCTTTTTCCCAGTACAACGATAAAATAAGTCGTGAAAGTGTTTAAAAAAAGTCGAACAAATAGAAGGGTAAGACGAGGAGGAAGAACAAAGTGTGAATCTACCGATCTTAACAATATTATAAGTCGCCTCTTGCGAAGCACTACAGAAATTTTTATCAGTTGTCCCGTGTGTTCTAGAAGATTGACTAAGAAGGTGTTTGTGTGTTTCCCTCTCCGTGAAAAAAAAAGTGAAGCAGACTGTCATATCCGACTTTTTCGAGGAGAACCAAAAATAAAAAGGGATCATTTGTTCATGCTTTCCTTGACTGATACTTGTAATGTACAGTGTGTTCACCCATAATAAGCAAAAGTGACTCGACATATTGCGTACTAGTGTAGTGTATTAATTGAAGTTTAGAGTAAGAAGTTCGTGTGCTAGAATTACATGAGTTTTTATTTGGATAAAAAAACTTCAATTATGGGATTGGTTCTCTTTGTTTCACCAAAGTTAGAACACTTTTTCGTAAATGCTTGATATAACAATAATACACTCTACAACAATATTTGTTTCTGTCCATGCCAAATCGTTCCATCGAGACTTCACTGTATTTATATTCCTCATCCTTTCTATCTGAAATATATAGGCCTATATATATACATATATATAATATATATCTATATATAAGAGATTACACTTTTACACTGAATAATATTGAATGGCAAACATAGCCTAATAACTTATCAGTGCGTAACCAATGCTTTCTAGATTATCTTACAATATTCACCAGTTAGTAGTAAAGATGTATGGTAAAAGTACGCCTACACTTTGTCTTATAACCATTACCCTTGACGAAATCCGTAACGTCCTCGTCAAGTGAAACGTCGTTTTAATAACATCTTTTGCATATTCAACTTCTGAAACGCTCCGAAACTCAAGAAATGTTGCAGAAACGTATGATTTTTAATATAATTTCAAAATAATTTACTACCAGTTCCTTGGTTATACGGTGTAGCTTGTTATTATTTTAATGTCATCCCAGTAACAGATTCAGCGTCCGTTAACCGAGATAAATCTTACTTCTGTAGAGTTGAACAGCCTCTCTGTGAGTAGGTTTCATAAATTAGTGAATCGAAACAGCTCCATTCAATACTTTATTTTCAAATAAAGCTGATCAATAAATTTAACTGTACATGTTTATTTAGTAAGTTAACACTAATGTTATATTTTATAGGTTTAACTCATATAAGATCTAATCTGATTATTGACTTATATTGATAAGATTGAAATTTTCAAGGAGCAGCTAATTATCGTCTAAAACAATAGGCCTATTATAGAACATCTAATAAGCTTGAGATATTTTAACATTAGTAGGCTTATAACACGTAGGCTACACTAAAAGTTAAACTGATAAACGAAAACAAACAGTTTATTAAGACTATATCTTCTATCTTTACCTTAGTTTTACCTCTCCCTTTTAGGGACACTTTAAGCGACCCACGCCGCCCAGGGATTATCTATGGATCACATACATATTTTTTTGACCAGACAAGGACATGGAGGGCCTCCCCGGATGAGTGATCAGCCCAATGCCGGGGCCACCTCCGAGACAACACGAACACATAGAACGAGATACACCATTCACACACACACTCACTCGCTCCGAACAAAGCGAGGATGGGATGAAAATGATAATGACGGCCAGACGATATTCGGGGACCAAAAGGGCCTAAAGTTACCCGACATTTGTTTCACGGGTGAAGAAAAACCCCTGAAAAATACCCCACCTAGGTAACTTGTTCCGACCAGGATTCGAACCCGGGCCCACTGCATGAGAGGAGCGAACATCTCCTACGCCACAGGTGGACTTATTAAGAGGTATACTTATTAATCTCTACTGTCGTAATTTATTATTTCTACGTCTTTCTTCCTTTCATTCATTCTTTCTACCTTCCCTTTTTTCGGTTATACCTAGATATCTCATTTCTGGAATTTAAAACCCGCCGTCTCTATTTCCCATTAACTGCTAATTAAGCTTTTAAGAGTCAAAATTGGTCCAATAGGCCTATAATAAAAACCGATGATACTGATTAATAAATCAAAGGAGGAAGAAAACCAAAATAAATAATAGGGAGATACTAAATAGGTGATGATACTATAAACATGACTAGCTGAAATTTATATATAGCGATGTTATGGGTAAAAATTTGCATAATAAGTGAGCTTGTCCTTTTCCTCTTTTTTTTCTTTCTTTCTTCTGTGTGATACTGTTAACTTCTATAGATTGAGGATTTGCTTCACACAAGATTTTAAAAATTGAAAATGAAAGAGTTTTTATAAATGTGTTATTACATGTGATTTTTTTTTTTTTTTTTTTGCTGATTCGATACTTCACTATTATTTTTAAAAAGTTGTGATAGGAAAACTATTTCTATCTATATCCACTTCAATATGAATCTTAGAAGTAAACTTCATGGTTGTGGGTTGAGGTGCATTCACTGCACGGAAAATTATGTTAAATAATTAGCTGTGTGTTCAAGAGTATGAAGCAACGTGTGCTGTTGCTTCCCTGATACACCATCAGGTTCGCTGCTAGACGTGATATATGACTCACGATCTGAGAAACGTAGGTTTTATCTGCTGAAAATCATGTCCCAACCAGCTAGTGTTCAGAGGAAATCCCCTAACACACACGGGTTATTGCTCTATCGTTACACTAAGTTTTATATGTGTCAAGTGAGAAATATACCTTCCCTATCCCATGTTCCTATGTGATACTATGTGAACAAAAACAAAGTAATGCTAGAAACTGAAATGGGTCTATTGTGAGGGATTAAGATATAATAGTTAAGTGTTATTATGCAAGACATAAAAGTTTATGAGGTGAATTATTTATTTTGTTATTTGAATAAAGTGCACAAAGTGAATACAGTGTGTTTGCAAATTTATTTTCGAGTTATACCAGAAGCGTACTTTAGTTCTAGTAAATGTATAATTTTATTTATACTTCAAGTTTGTGCAGTGCTGTGATGGAAAAAATAGGGTAATGAGAAGAACGGTGAAGAAAAAGGTGGAAAGGGAGAAGTTGTAGCAGTAGTAGTAGTAGTAGTAGTCAACACGGATAACGCAATGATGATGATGATGAGTGTTCTGCCCGAAGGCAGGTCTAGACCCGGGACGAAGCCATGGGGTGATGACCACGACTCGTCCGAGGTGATTCAGGCAAGGATGATACCGATAGGCTACCATAAGTTGTCACTGATAAGATACATAGTAATTAATCTATTGCAACCAAATGGTCATATTATTGTGAATTACGGTGAAATGATCATATAAGGAAGGGGGAAAAGGAGCGCCCTGAGAAAACCTGCCCTGAACACATTTTGTCCACGACAAATTCCACAAGAATCCACCCAGCGGTGGAAGGCGAGCGGTTTAACCACTCAGCCATGGGAACGGCCGATAAAAGGTAATAGAGCATAGTTATTTTCGTCTGTATAAACAAGCAGAATGTGCGACTCTACGCATGCTGTAACGAAGTAAATAACAACTAGGTCGTATCACCAAGTATTAATATTAATATTAATATAAACTGTTTTTTAAATGACAGTGGAAGACGAAGGATGGGGGACACGACCTTCCCAAACAATATCGCTTTATGTCCAGTATAAAGCACAGTTCCTTTAATTCCAAGCCTGTGATAACCGTATACATTGTACTGCTGTAATTGCAACAATTCCTGAGATAAAATAAGCAATAAATTATTTCTAACAAGTGCACTTGTAGCGGTAGTTCTTCCTTGTTTTGCAGTAGAGCTACAGCCTTGCAAGAGTACCGGGATATGTAATTTGCGTATTTTTGTCTCGAACGCATTATGCAATTTCGGTCTTCTCATGTACAGTTAGTATCAAGGGAATGTGAAGGCCGTGGGTAATAGCTGGGTCTCTACGACAATTGAATTTCTTATCAGTGTAGAAAAGTCAGGGTCGTTTGACTCCACCCTGAATGGTTTTCAGACTTCTGATTTATCGTTGCTTCTCTTTTTTCTTTCCTGTACTCTGCCTTACATAACTGTAATATATCAAATTAAATACCTATCTCCAGATGATTGCACAGGAATGCAAAGACTGCCAGCCTCAAGTCTGTCGTACGCATTGATCTTATAAAAAAGAAGACAGCATCAATGTTCAAATATGGAGTGACTGAAAACCAATTTTGTAAACCTGCTGCTATGTTTAATATATACAAAAATTCCGATAAGAGACACTTACATTATTATATTTATCCTAGGCATGGGTCTTGTGACTTTCTCGCTTCACAATACGACGTACAACAACCTCGTACAGCAGGAGTGTGGATGCCACTGCCTCCCCTTCTCATGTCAAGCCGAATTTCTTGCGAAGCGAGAAGTTTGCTCTTACTATAACGGAATAGATAGCTAGATTGTAGTATGTTTCAAACACAATCAACAGAAATATTATAATATGAAACAATTGTAGAGTAGGAGTCATTTTCGAGAAAAAGAATTCCTCTAAAATAGGCCTAACAATAAGCTTGAAGTTGAATGGAAGTCGTCGACATGTTTGAAAGTCTAGCTAGTTCCTCTCCTCTCTACTCCTACGTAGGCCTACAGACCGACGTACGAATATACCCGACTGTGAGACTTCGTATATTTACTTTGGTGCTAAGCGGTGAGCAGCCAATACAAGTAGTATTTTCATTGTGACAATACACATACCGTACACTGAAATGCATTTTAAATTTATAATAGTGAGTTCACCTCTAACAGTCTTCTACTTCGATACATTTTTGTTTCGAAGTCATTGTAACAATGGAGGAATATATTTATACTTTCTTGTGGATACAAATTCGCACTCAGACTAATGAACACATGGTCGGCTTGGGGAATGGTGGGATAGCCGAGCGGGGAAAAGAGGGCAAAGCTGTGTGAAGGACTATTTTAGGCCTATGATTACTTTATGTTGAGCTCATTCTTTATTCTAAAATAATTAATTAATTATCGGTGTAAATAATTTAATTTATACAATACAGACATAAGGTATAATTAAATATTTGAGTATTCGTAAATATGTCAGTTAATTTATTATACATAAAAGATTCTTATTGGTACGCTATGGTGTAGCGATTGAGGTACTGCGCCACAAACCGGAAGGTCGCGGGTTCGATCCCCGATGAGGTCATTGCGATTTTTCAAATGGCCTAATCCTTCTAGTGGCACTATGGCCCTGGGGTCGACTCAGCCTCCAACAGAAATGAGTACCAGGAGCAATCCTGGGGGTAAAGGAGGTCGGTGCGTAAGGCTGACAACCTCACCACCTTCATGTGCCGAATGTCTAAAAATCTGGGAGCATCATTCTCCTGGAACCCTCAGGGCTTCGTGGGCCTGGATAGGGATCACTTTACTTTACTTAGACAAAACAACGAGAGGTCCAGATCTTCTGATTTGAGAATCCGGACCCTAAGTTATTTATTGTGATTATTTAGAGCATAACTACATAATTAAGCAAGTAATGAATAATTAAAACCACAAAAATGAATAAAACACATCACTATTTGTGACACTGTAAGCGAGATAGCCGATTGCGAGTCAATATAACGCGATGGTCGCGCTACTTGCGGTTATTACCAACACTTTTCGTTAAGGTCAGCTGTTTTATTTTTAGATTAAACTCTTTGGTGCCAATAATAACATCCAGTGTTAGTAATATTGTTTTTATTATTATGTATTTAAAATGTTTCACCATACATAAAGTTGTGCAATATTTTCATATCTCCTTTTGATCGTATGCAGCTTACACAGGCTAAATCCAATCGTTGGGTTCAGTGATTGTTATTTTTCATTAAAGATGCTACAGGAGTGAAGATGTTTCAGTGTTCCGTCCTTGTGAAGTGATATAAAAATCAATTGCACGTAGGAGAAATAAAATGAAAGTGATAAAATGAAACGATAAATAACACTTGCATTTGGTTGCAATTCCACATATTCTTATACTGAATTGGTCGTTGATTCATAACCTAAATAGTCACACAAACAGTACTTATAATTAAATATTTTATAAGCTACTGTATAGAATTCCATAAAGCTCGTTCACCTAGTTTAACCACTTTATGGAGAGTTTTAGAAAGTCATCATTGACTTATAATTCGTGCCTTTTTTGGCCCCCTGGATTTAAATTTAGCAATATATCAGTGAGAAGAGAAAACATTTTATTGAATTAAGTAAGCTGCTTGCTTTACGCAAGTTGCCAGACAATTTTAGTCAAATAGTAGAGCATTCCATATTATTATCAATAGGCTGTCAATGTAAACACATAAATAAAGGGGTAAGCACTGGTTTTTTTTTTAAATATTGCTTAGCACACATAAAATTGTCATTTAAAACTTAATTACAGCTTGTAAAGTCGCACTTAATATAATAATGATTATAGTGTCGTAAATGGCATTAAGGTGTGATTAAATCTTTCGGCTAGGGGTAATTTCTTTAACATAACCGTAGCTGTCACTCCTAATTTTATTCTCTTTCTAGGAAACAAAAAGTAACTTTTATAACCATCCGAAGAAACAGATATTACAATACGCAATTTTAGTCTGAACAGAATGCTGTGATAATGAGGAATTGATAAGCTCACATATAACTTACTAGCGCTGCTATATCAGTCTGTTAAGATGAAACTCCATTTAAAATCATGGTACCAGCAGACGACAACTGGAGAAACAAGTGACGAACGGCTAGCGCATACCGGCTAGAGCAGTGGAGACATCTGCTGGTTCTAGTTCGTTACATCCCTATTCTAATATCTGTAGCCAGACTTGATCCAACTCTAATTTCTCGAAAAGAAGAAACTATTCTAGCTATTGTAAACTTCGTAGAATGATTGAAATGCTATTTTCCTTGGCATTTTATTCCAACCGAACAATTATACCTATTTTCAAAATTTGGAAAAGAAATTAGTTTACGCTGTCTGTAATGAATAAGAAATGCGGTATAGAGTTAGTCTAGTTGTAATTAAAGGAAGCTGAAGGATTTTTTAATTAATTGATAGGATTGCAACCAGAAATAATAAAATCACGAACGGCTCTTAGTTATTGTAATACAGCTTTATGGTTGGTAGATTTCAAACAAATTCTTATGCGTTTAAACCAGAACAATGACATATGAGTGAAGTGGCCAGTCTTGAGCAACGTTTTACTTCCTTGCGTGGAACTTGTCGTTCCTTTAAGGCATAAATTCATCACAATTGGGTTATTCTTTCTGACCTTGTAGTGTAAAGTAATCCAAATGCGGAAGGAAAATCTGTAAGATAATAATTCATCAAGCACGAGCAGGATGTAACGCTCTCAAATACGGTAATGATATCAAAGTAAACACTGAACGCAGTGGGAGGAAAGGTAATATGTAACTAACAACATTATCTACGGCTCAGCCCTATTGGTAAATGTTGAAAATCGCTTGGTTATTTCCCTGAAGGCGGTACTCTGAAATTAGACCGTCAGACCACCCAGAAGAGAGTAAAAGTTGTATTCCCGGAGTGTGAGCCCGGTCCCCTCCTTGAAATTGCCACAAGCATCAATCACTGAAGTGAAGTATAGAATCGAACCAAATGTCTGCTACTTGCCTTCAAACAAGATGCGACCGTGGAAGGAGATCAGCTTTCAGCTCACCTGCAAAGAAAAAGAAAAAGAGTGATTTAAATCGGCATGTACCTATATGAAAGAATCACAGACTTCATGGAGCATATTAAAGCTGTTTCTCACATAGCCAATTTCAGTAGAGTGGTATAGAATTTTATGTTAATAAGCCATTTACAGTAATGTAGTAGTCGCGAGGTAATTTATCTAGGGGAGTTCGAAGTCACAAGTTGCAGTTATAATGACTATTTTAAAAATGTAGTGTAATAAATAATTAATAACATACATTTATTGTCGAATTACATTGAAAATTATTTCAATATTATTTTAGACTGAGACAACAACATTATAAAGCATACATTACATATAATCATTACGGGAGTTTCCATAAACGAAACACGATCTCAGGCATAGTTTGCTGTAATATGGAAGACATTTGGCATAAGAAATGTATTGTAATGATAAATCCTGAACAGATGTAAGCGTAATTCGCTTTATTTATAGAATTCATTTTAACAGAACCACTTACTTATGTTATTGTTATAATTCCCAGCGATGCATTTTGGTAAGTTTTGTTTGTCGAAAAATATTATGTACGTAATTACAAATGTATTTTATTCATGCTATCAAGGTCATGTCTTTATCGTGATTTTAGATGGTAACGAAATTTCGATTGAGTGAAATATGCCTGTGATTGGTTAATTTCAGATTCATTCTTATTTGTTATTGGGCCAAATCGAGAGAATTGCGTTTAAAGTAAATAGTCATAGGCAATGTAACTAATATTTGAAGTACACTTTATCAACCTAACTTTAACCACAAAGGAAGGTTATGGAAGCTTGAGTTTATTGTTAGTTCTTCGAAATTTCTGGAAAGAAAATAATAATTGGTCTTATATAAAATGAACAACCGTATAATTAATTGAAAAGTGATTAATTTTGTTCTATAATAATTATTACCAGTACAAGAGATATTTGTAGTCTAGTCTCGTTTGGGTTTTGTGTTATTTAACTTTCAAGAAATTGGCTATTAATCTCTGTGTATTATTCTGCGACTTAATTATTTCCACGCAACACCAAATGTTTTCAATAGCGTTACATTTTGCATTTCACTTCTTAGCACATCTGCTAGAAGTACTGCAAGGTAGCAGCGCAAGGCGGAGTTTCCACACAGTCGGGTTTCATTATTTGTAACTTTAGAAGGTTCGTTTCAGGTCAAAGGATGGAATTCAAACTTTGGATAATCCGAATGTCAGAAGAATAAATATAACATAAGTAAATAAACCGGTCAATTGAATAGGATTATGTACGGATAATTGCAACATTTTCTCCTAGTTCACGTACAAGCTTACATATACGCGTAACGAAATAAAGTAAGGTTATTTGGCCTATAACAGGTATAAAATATTTATAGTAATGGACATTCACAACAGTAAATTACATTCACAACACCAGTAAGCGTGAAGGGGGGGAAAAAAGGCATCCACCAGGAGTGGATCCCGGGGACTTGACGCACTGATATGGCGGCTACTTTCAAAGAGATCATATGACATAATTACTTGCCTGGTATTGTGGATCTGTTTCCTGAATTTGTCCGCATACATGCAAATCGTCCATCACAATGACATAGTTTAATTATTATTATCGGAGGAAATGTTCGTCTCTTGTCTGTCTGAGCAAAGAATTTACTCAGCCTTTGAACTTCATGTCTCTGTGCACTTGTTCATGGTCATTCCGAAACTGCATGTTTTGCTTGTGTAGTTTTTCTCCTTTCAACAGTTGCGTACATTACGCTAGGCTGTCTTTTTAACACCATATTCAACGTAATTACTATTATCCAATCATAAAGATTTCGTCGTTATAAAGATTAAAATTATCTGTACTTCATCATCGTTGTCATCATGAAAAACTTGATCACTTAATTACTCATCTATCAGCGTGCTAATTTTCGAGTAGAATACCGAAATAAACGTGATTCATATGCCCATCAATTAATCCATTTGTTTAGACCTACTCGTTATCATTCTAGAGAATAAACTTGAAAAATTAAAAGAATGAATACAACCAGACATCTAAAAGAAAATTTAAGAACAAAAGGAGAACAGGATTCAAACAAAACTAACTAAAATACAAATGACAAGTTTATCAAACGTGTCTTGAAGTCGTACGTATCAAATATTTCAACATAGACTATTTAAATTTAAGCTTATTTTACTGTAAACTGTTTTAGCGGGTCATTATAAGGCCCTATTTTTTGGCAACAACATAAGTACGACATTTCACATAACTGCTTTCCTTGGCTATATTTATCGTTATAGATGCTTAAAACATCAATATTAGCCTAAGTAAACTATAGGCCTATCCACATAATATATCGCGACATTTGTTAAATTGCATGACATTTGTAAATGAGCATGAAATACACCCCTCGAGGACATACTTTGATAAGTGTGCACAAAATGTTATTAAAAATATTATCAACGTGAAATTTAGTATAAAACAACCTATTTTGCGAAATATTCACCAAAACAGAAGCAAATGAAAACAGAAATCAGCTCCTTTATTCACCCAAAAAATCAGACTCATATTAGAATTAGAATTAGAATTGTTTTATTTTACCTGGTGGAATTAAGGCCATTAGGCCTTCTCTTCCATTCAACCAGGATTAATACAACTGAGCTTTACAATCTTACAATAAAATAAGTATGATACAAGTACAAAGTTACAAATACACAGGAACATGATTATATTATTATCATTTAAGACTTAGAACTAGTTCACTAGAGATAATACAATACATAAAAAAAATATGTTAAAATAGTTTGCTACTTACTAAGATTTAAACTATTACTAAAATATTAACTATTACTAAGAAATATGATGTGAAAAGATTTAAACTATTACTAAAATATTAACTATTACTAAGAAATATGATGTGAAAAGATTTAAACTATTACTAAAATATTAACTATTACTAAGAAATATAATGTGAAATAAAAATGAAAAGTTGTGAACAATTGGAAACGTTTTCAGTATTTAGGTATGTGATGATTTATTGTTATTAATGTAAAACCAAAACCAATCATTACACCTCAATGATACTAATGATGGTTCCTCAGGGAAGGCCGCAGAGATGTCAGCGACGGAAAGCTTGGATGCAATATATCCTTTTACTCGGCTTATAGCCCGTGAAACCATCATTAGTAATCAACGCCGAGAAAGCCTCAATGATACTTTAAAAGATATTCTCCAGTCAGAACAGCCTACGAATATTAGTGATATTAGGAACAAAACAGTACAAAAGTTGAACAATTCTACTTTTTTGGTTTTCAGACAACTCAGAAAACTTAATTCATGAGAAGATAGTTAAAATGCAGGCAATATTTCAGCCATGCCCTGGACGCACTAGCTACAGGTCAAACTCACCAGCGGGTCATCACAGCCGGGTAATGAAGCTTTCCTAGGCTATATCCCGTCGCCGCATAGGATTATCGTCCCACCGGGACAACTGAGGCTCAACTTCCTAATCCTGTATGCCTCAACCAGTCTAGTCCTTGGATAACTTCTCTGACATGCAAACAGGCACCCAGCATTTCACACTAAGCATGTAAACGATTATAAGAGAATGTTCCAAACAGGGATGGCCTATTTTGTTATTTCGAGCCTTTCATTAGAAAATGCTTTAAAAGAAACGTTTAGTAGCCTATAGCAAAATAATCGTGCTCAATTTTAATTCAGCTACACCAAAACACTATAGAAATTACATGAAAATGGGGTGGCTTTTACCAATGACTGTCACTGACCCACATCGCTTTAACAAAGAGAGCACATGTTTTTCATTAGCTATCTTTCTACGTTTGCTCGAAATATGTGTTTAAGCACAAACGGAATAAAATAATTTAATTAAGATCTGAGCCTAATAGGCCTATCTTCTAATCCGAGATTTGGGATATGCTGATGATCCTCTTTCTTCACTGAAGTGTAACAAAATACGAGTATTATAATGTGTGATTAATATCAATTTTCAATATAATTTCGTTTGGTATACTAATTGGCGCTGTTTTGAACAAATGATCGTTAGGTATATCATCTAATTTGGCTTTACCAACTTTACTCTTAGAACAAAATAAGTATATTAGCAGCAAAAAATGTCATAGAGAGCAAGGGATAATAAATAAGCAAATAACTGTTCGAATCGTAAGGCCATTGATCTCTTCATCCTTTTTGCTATCGCAATTATGTGAGTTCTGTGATTACTGCAACCATCCACTATACCAGTGACCGGCATGTTCCGTGCTCTGTGACGTCATACTACAGAGCAACCGCGCTCTTTGCTCGGCAATATCTCCGTACTGAGCGTGGAGGAAGGGTTCAACTGGCCAGTGGCGGAACGACGCCTATGCATTGGCAGAGTGCGCTCCGATCTTCGTAGATAGTATGGGAATAGCACAATTACAATGCATTTGTACGAAAACAAAATAGTACAACTGTGATAAATCAATGTAACAGAACAGTTTTGTTTGTAATGAAATTTAATATAGGCCCTACTTACACTAATCTGAAATGCATCCAGGTGCGGATGCGTCAGGTTATTTAAATGAGGCTCCGAAACTACTATAAACATACAAATACATAAAACATAAGAATACTTTAAGGAGTACTGCAAAACTTTGTCTACTCGGAAACTGAAAAATGTTAAAGTATACAAAATATACAAAATACACAAAATATACAAATTAAACTATACACCTTTGTGAGCACTATGCCAAGTATAGGCCTATTCAGACTTTTGATACACACCCTTACTTTGTGTCACTATCGTGCCCAAGCTCAAGGCATTGTCGAGATTTTTTCCCTCTTTTCTCGCGCACTAATTTTGCAATATTAGGAGACATAGTCTGGCTAACACACAAACGAGAACATTTTTCATGTTCTGATCAGATAGGCGGTTTCCATGTTGTGGTTTGCAGATCTTCATACAAGGAAAGAACTATTCACATACATACGTCGATACAAATACCTAATACTCAACATTCTAGCAGCAAATATATTATGTAGTTGCCTGGGGAAATCTTCTATAAAATATAGATAGATCCTTTTTGTTTTGAAAGCAGTCTTTCATTTCAATATTCTTTTGCAAATCAATGACTTCTAGTTGCAATGACGTTGGAACACTGTCAACATCCACAGAAAATGGTGTCGCAAATATGCAAATATCGGATTGGTGTTTTGCAAAATCTTGAAATCTGTAATAAAATATCCTGATCCAGTTCTTCTAATATTTGTACATAATTATTAATGTCTGTAATTGAATGACATACTGTAGACAACTTTGGAAAAATGTGGCGTGTCTCCGAGGGTGACCTGACGTTTCCGTAAGTCTAGTATTAATCTGAATGCACTAAATTTACCATACATTTCACTGATTAACTGACCTCTGCACCCTTGCCATGGTTAATGCACGCAATTCAATGTACCATCACGGCTCACCTTAACCCTACTGCTGCACTGAACGCCACTGCGCTAGTGCGTATTAACAGGAATGCATCTCAACTGCTCGCTCTCTCAAGCTCTTGCGAGATGATCGGCTCTTACGTCACAACTGCAGCATCTGCCGGACACTGCACTATACAGTGACTGCACTTCTTCTTTGGCCGAGACTTTTCTGTCGAGTGGCTTATTTCTCCATTCTCAACAAAACCGTCCATTACGTTTCACTCTGTGTGAGCTGACTGATAGAAACTCAGCAAACAGAGGCGCTCCTCTCCCCTTATATGGATAATTATATTAAGCTATAAATTCCCCTTCTTTATAAATTTATTTAATGCTGTTGTTATTGTTTTTAAGGTTTGTATTCTTATTATTTTTATTTTAATATTTGTCTTGTTAAGGTTGATTTTTTTAATTTTGTTGATCTTCCTTTTGTTCTTACTGAGATTGCTGTTATGTTAATGCTTCTGTTATTGATACAGTTTTTGTTTTTGATACGAAACAGAATAAATAAAATTAAGCTGTATTAATATTAAATCTTTCTTGCAGAATAATACGTATGTTTTGAAGAGGGCTTAAGATTTCTGCTTATTTCGTGTTGATGATTTGGATTTGTCGATTATTGCACACATCATAATATATCTTAGAACTACAGTAATATTATTAAAGTACCGTATATTATTTGCTTCAAAGGATATTATGGAAATTATTAAGTAGTGGCTTACTTTAAACATTTGCCCTAAAATAATTCAGATAGTAACTTCAGAAAACACATACTTAGAGCAAATCAACCACAACATTAATTAAAAGGCTACCATGTGAATGCATGTTTAATAGTTACGATAAGCTCATGTTGCTCGCTTATTTATTAATTTTTTGTTTATTTATTTGTTTGTTTGTTTATTTATTTGTTTGTTTGTTTATTTACTTATTAATTATTTCTTTATTTATTTATTTTCTTGACGAATAATAAATTACCTACAAAACAGTAGTTATATTCATTTAAGGATACAAATGCAATTATTAACGATTAAGAAAGTTTATTTTAAGCATTTACATACCCCTGTCTTAAGTTAATTCACAAGATCACTTGGGAAAGCAAGACACTTTGAGGAACTACAACATCAATTTAAAGACTATTACGTGTCTCCAGTGCATGTCGATATTTAAATCAATTATTTACAGCAAGAAACGCAGGGCAGCCTCCACGCAAGGAAACAACTAACTATAAACTTGTTTTAATTACATTAGGGACAATTCTCTCTGGAAGGGTTTAGTATCAATTTTAGGGGCGAAGCGAAATGAATCCAGACGTATCCCGCAACGTCTGCAACTTGTGAGCGCACTTTCTGTTGTGCACTAGCAGCAAAGGCATACCACTTCACTTGCTATTAAAGCTGGCATTTCAAAACGTGCATTAAAGTCATTTACATAGCCTAATATGCATTAATATAAACGTACACTTAGGGAATTTCGCGAGTGAGATAGCAAACAGAATAGGAATACAAGCAACAGCATTGAAATTTCAACAAGGGTGAAATAACAATGAGTGATATTATGTGCTTAACAAAATTAACAATAATTTTTTAAATGCTAATGATAATACTGATAGTAATAGTAATAATAATAATAACAATAATAATAATAATAATAATAATAATAATAATAATAATAATAATAATAATAATAATAATAATAGCAGCATAATAACACTGATGCTGTTGCTCCTATTCTTAGTGTTTATAAAATGAATGAGTTTACGTAATTTTGCGATTCCACATTTTAATATTAAAATGTGAAATCAGTGACGCAAAATTGAATGAGTTTACGTAATTTTTCGATTACACATTTTAATATTATAATGTGAAATCGGTGACGCATTATTACGTAAACTCATTCATTTCCAATTATTGGAAATAGAAACACGTACGTGAGGTCCCTGAAACACTGAAATTACTTACTAAAATAATATCAATAATAATAGTCTAATAAGCATTATGTAATAAATTGTGTGTCTCTGTGGAACGACTGTTCATCTTTGAGTAAATCTGCTATTTTCATTCACAATAATTGGAAATTTCGTGTAACATTTCGCAAATTTCTACGATTAGTCTCGAAGCTTTTCGGTATGCTCTCAAAATACGTTCCTACATAATTTTATTCGGAAAAATCCTTCTTTAGAATGGATTCATCAATCTTGTTTAAGCTTTGAATATTTACTAGAAGTATGTGTTTTGTTATGTTTTGTAGATGTGTTTAAGTTATTATATAAATTACTGTTTATAGTGAATTGCATTTTTTTTAAATATCCTACGCACGCTTTTGCATGAACCGTTCGTGTTTTTGTGAAAGCTTACACAAGAAATGAACAAGGAAAATTAAATAAAAAAAGAACACATGAACACAGTAAGCTTATCCTTTACAATGCAAAGCAAATTAATACACATATTACACAAACTCATACATCTGCTGCTTGAAGTTTATTGCATATATCTGTCACAACACCCTTACCCCCAATCCGGTTTTCAATTTACGATTTTTAGATCCTTATCTATCTCGCCTTAATTAGAAATTTCCCAATCCTCTCCTCATCTCCTTTGCCTGCCATTAACGCCAAAATTGCCATTGTTCTTTACTCGCGGTATATATTTACTTTCTCGCATATACATAGTATAGAGAAAGTATTGTGATCGTGACAAAAAATCGAGAAAACACCGGGAAAACATGTTTCACGATGCCTAGAAACCGAGAAAAGTGTTTTTGGAATGACGTCTGTCTGCCTTGTCTTTCTGTCCGTCCTTCTACGGATAAGCAGAGCGGGTAAACGGTTCGTTGTATTTTTTTTCTTTTTTTGAATTAGGGACTTTGTTTGGAATTTTATCGAACCACCAAGAATTTGGTTTTTATTACCTCAAATATTAAGAGAACTTTTCTTTAAAACTTTTTATTTTATTTTTTTTTTTATTTTAAAAAATGCCTAACGATAATAATAAAAATGCAAAATTCGAAACTTTTATCCATGACTAATAAAATGGCTATATCCGTTTTTCTGTAAAAATGAATTAGGGGGTACTTTACTCTATCCATTTAAAATTTTTCTAGGCTATCTCCATTACAGTAGGCGGTATTTGAAAATCTAAGACAGCAAAATTGTAGAGAAAATTAAAATAAACATTTTTTGTTAAACATATTTATTTATTTAAGTACATAGGCCTACATCTTCATTAAAATATGAATGATATTCTTTTGTTTCCCATTGTAACAAGAAAACTATAATTACTGGTAACTTGTTATTGTAAAATACAGTACACCTCAGTCGTAATGAATAAGCCAAAACCGATTAGAGCGGAGTGGTATAGGCTAATAGGAAAGAGGTCCTGGGTTCAAATTAAACCTCGCAGCCGCTCAAATTGACTTGGGTTTTTCATGGTGTCTTCATTCGCAAAAGCAGACGCCGGATGTGTAGGACTTGTTTACCTTCCATAACTCATCGCCACTATGTTACCGGATATTATAGGCCTAATCGTTTAAACTGAATATAAGAAAATAATAAATCTCTGTACAATCGAAACAGATCCACACGAATTATTTATTAAAACAGACTACACACAAACATTCTAAACACGTGATATGACCTATATGCAGTTAAAGCATGCAGATTAAGCTGATAATAATGATGTTTTTAATAATAATGACGGCAATCGTAATAATAATGTTATTAATAAATAAAAAAGTAGGCTTAAATGTAGATTATTGTATATTCTTGATTAAGCCTGAATTTTAAAAAATAAACAGATTTCAGATATTGTACTACCTAGGTCTATAAAAAATCTCCACATAAAAATAACAATATGTAAAGGGTGCCTAAATCATGCATTTTATTGATTTTGTTTAGTTTTCCTTCTCTTTAGTGATTTATTTGACTAGGGTAATCTAAATCTATTGAATAGTCGGAATCGGAGCAATTATTTATTCAGTCTATATGTGTATTGTTGCAAGGAAAATATTATATGAAAAATTTGGTAAGATCCTTAAATCTATTTTAACCGGGAGGATTTGGAGTAATTTTTAAGGTAGCCTACATAGGCTAGAGATTTCTTTCGTCCACCTCGAATCTCAATAATTCTTAACGCGTATATGTGAGAAAGTTTGTGCAACATATTTTGCACCGTTTATTTACCTTCATACTTGTTAGGCACACTAACAAGTTATAGTTTAACAAAGTTGACAATTCTTCACAATCATTTTCTATCATAATTGTATTATAATTACAGCATAGGCTACTGGCTGAGAAAATTGTCATTAATCTTGAGGCAAGAGTATAGACTACTTTAAAAATGCCATAAATCTACGACAGAAATAATTACCTTTACTTTCCTTCCGATTAAACATATGGCGCATGCTTTTTTCCCAGCCTGAATAGAACCCCCAAACCAAGGGCCTACGATCAATCATGTCAACCATTCCATTACTGATAGGCTATAGCTGAGAGCATAATGTGATATATCCGCTTGTATCGTTATTCAACGTTATCCCTTTCAGAGCTGAATTTGTATGTTTATATAGCATAAGCAATCATCAAGTAAAAACCATCAGTGGGCTCTAAATTTGAAAGAAATAGAAACATTTCCGTAGAACAGCTGATCTCCATTAATGATAACACATGCCACTTTGGTGCCTTAGAATTTATACCTATTCTTGGGTACATTTATGTCACTGATGCCAAATGTGTCATTAGTTTTGCCCTATGAGCTTTAGTTTTGTATATACGGTATTACCATTATGTATATTATCCCATTTTGCGTTTGATATAAATAAAAAACAGTGCTTATTTTTAGCTTCTAAATCATGTGAAGGAAAAAGCAACACACTAACATTACATTAACATTAAAATAACAATATAACATAGGTCTTTCAAAAAAATTTGATATTATCACATATTGTACGGTCGTTTATAACTTATGAGCTGTCAATTTGAGGGCTAAAAAATAATCCAGCTTTTAGGTTTTCTGTACTTCGTACAGTTTTCGTCCTACGTGTCCAAAGTATGGTCAAGAACCTTCACTAGCTCTATTTTTTTTTATTATTTATTATTATTAATACTGCATGCTCCGTTACTCACGTAACACTACATGCAATTCTTAGTCTTATTTATAACAAGTTAACAAATTTTTCTATTTTCTATATACAAGGAATACTTTTTTTTTTAAGTTTTTCAAAATCTATTTTTTTGATAAATTTTAAAAACTCCTTTAAGTAGTTCCTAACTAAATCATTAGGCGTTGCTGGCCACTGTCCACTGTCCAAGGAAGCAGAGGAGAGAGGACTTAGCATGTGGCAAAACCAGTGGGAGAGGACAGCAAATGGAAATATCAGCAAAATGTTTTTTCCTTTAGTGCAGGAACGATTAAAGCTAAGGATCCCACTCAATGGGCAAACTACTGCCATCCTAACTGGGCATGGTAAGACCAGGGACTACTACAACAGGTTTAAAATAATGGAAAGTCCAATGTGTAAGTGTGAACAACAAAATCAAACTGTGAATCATTTAATATATGAGTGTCTACTCCTGAATAATGAACGAATAACACTAAAACAAAACACTAGCTTTATTATCAAGCAAGATTTTGTTCGTGAAGGAGATTATAAGTTAATGGCACTCTATACAAAAATGTAGAGCTAGTAGAGAAAAACTGTTTACATGTTTGGAATAAGCACACTAAGTATAGCCAAAATCCGGTAAAACATCTGAGACACCAAACAAAAAGTTATTCTTTGTTGGGCTGTGTAATCCTTATACGTGGATACAAAATCCTCACATTTTACATATAACAATACAGTACTAGTCTTATATCTGGACTTCAAACAATGTTTTGATGTCACACACTTATACGTCAGAGTGCTTAATTTTCTTTACTTTTTTCATTAACTACCGGTACATAAAATTACACATTTAAAAATATTGTTCTACACATATCTGTTGACACTGAAGTTATCTTCAACTCTGACGTTCGTATGTACATTTAGTGGAATTGAATAAATATTAGTCTTAATATTAAATGAACATTCCCTGTAAGTCCGCAAACCGCAATCATACAACTAAACGTGCGAGGAGCACTTTTAAACTCTACTCCATTAGGAATCAATTACCGTGATAGCAAAAAAAAAAAAAGAAAGAAAAAAATCCTTTTAGGAGAAAATTGTTGAATGTACGCAGAAATAACTACCTCTGAGAGAGAAGAATAACACCCCTCAAGCAGAGGAAAGTTTCACAGAATTACAATTTTTAATATAAGGTAAGAAATGGTTTAGAAATTGTAAAATGAAAGGGTGCTTCTGAGAATTTTAGTGAAGCCACATAAAACCACATAATCACGCGGGTTTTTATCTACAGACGCCGGGTGAGCGAGCGCCGGGCTCTAGATGAAGTCTGAATTATGGCCTTATAAAACAGACTGTAACTAAAAGATGCATTGTAAAATTGTGTCGTAACTCTGCACAGCAGCCGTGCAAATGAAGCAAACTGCACTTTGTCATTTCCTCACCACAGCCTGTTCTTCACTACCACATACCATGTGCCTTCACCACCGACTAATTCAACATACCTAGTATGTTTGCAGCTTGTGGTTGCTGGCACAAAGGCATTGAATTACAACTAGACCCTGGATTTATACGCAAAATACACATTTCTTTTCAGACTCCTAAACATAAGCGGAAATGTTTTTAAATTTATTTGATAGTGCTTATCTTGCTTATTCTGTGGGGAATACTATTTTCCTTTCTGACTTTATAATTTTTAATTAGAATAGCATATTTTACTCAAAACTTGCGTTTTCATAAAGCGTTTATAGCCTATCACAACTCTATAAATATTCAAGGTGTCATTCTGCAAAATTGTGCAATTGAGTCAACTGAATAACATGTAGCAAGATCATTTAGGCTTTGTAGTATATTTCTATTTAGCTCTCAACAATTTCTAGTTTCCCTCATTTTCTCTAAAATTTAGAAACGACATTTTTCTGAAAAAGTTGGCATTATGTCAAAGTAAGATTAGTAAGATTTATTGAATAACTTATTATATTAAATGAGAATACTAGCATGACAGCCACATCCCCAAACATAACACGATATAAGACGATACAAGACAACCAAACAAATCCTTTAATTGAACCTAAACAATATGCATCTTCAAATCTAAAACTTGGCTGTAGTTTAGGTCTCAGATTAACACTTCCAATACTAAAAAATAACCCTGAATTAATTATTCTGAAAAATTTAAAGTCTAAGGAAACAATTAGGTTTATTAAATAAATTATTTATTTTTCACGTTTCTTTCTTCTTTTTGAAATTCCCTTCTTATTATCACTGTAAATGAAAGTAATTGATTGTATTTTTATTTAAAATAATTTAAATAACAGTACTTATAATTTACATACTTATATAAGCACTCGATTGAGTCGTCAGTAAATTAAAAGTTTGAAATCAATGCGAAAAAATGTTAGTAGAATGGTTTTCATGAATGACAACATTAATATGCGAATAAATATCTTCACATTTTAACACAATTCATTACTCTGTTACTTTAATAATTTTCTTTCTATGCAATTTTTTGTGGTGACGAATTTTTACGTATATAGCAGTGAAAAGGTTAATGCATTTATATCCATTTCTGAACTACCCCGTCCACGACCATGTGCACATTTGGGTGGGAACTTCATGAGAAAACGTGGAAAAATTGTAAACAAAACTTGCATATTTAACACTTATTCAAGACAAATAAGCAATTTTTAACTAAAAAAGATAGTCTATTGTCGAACTAGACAAAATGCCCGAAACATATAAATATTTCTTATATGGCACAAAAAAGGTACAAAATATTTAAACATATCTAACGTAAAAGTGCAGATAATCACTTACCGGTACATGAAGTTTTGAGGAAAGATCATTTTGGAGAAACATGACATTTCATGACGGTAAATCAACATTATGTACAAAAAAAGTTTCGGGTCAAACGTCACCCGCGGGAAGTAGGACTTGGTTAGTACATTTAGTCCATGCTGTGAGCTTGTGCATGCTTGGCCCGGAGCCGAAGCAACCAATCAATTAATGTAATTTTACTCTCCGTTTTCAATTCACCGTCCATTTTCCCATCGTACGTCTGTTGTAATGATTACATTCCGTCGGAAAGACCTGAGTGCCTTTGAGGTAGGTGGGAGGGTTGCCGAGGGGTTATGCCACGACTTGATCCTCAGCAGTAGCTGAAGAAAGCCACAGGGATCCGAAACGGTTGGGTGGAATTGATTATAGTGTTTATGCAAGCAGCAAATACCATGCTTCTATTTCCAGCATGCGCATTATTCATAAGCCTAGTTCTGTTATGTCCAGAATGTCCAAGTGGAAGAAGAAGAAGAAGAAGAAGTCTCGGAAATATCAAATAAAAAAGGAATATGAAGTCAATACCTGTGGCTCTCTCAGTACAGACAACTCTAAGAAAAATGGGTAGCTCTTGTTGTGGTATTGCAGCAAAAATAGTATAGTCAGTGGTTTACATAATGTGTTTCACAGAATGGACAGGAGAGCATTAAATCGTATCAATTTCTTATTGTGCTTATAAAACTAACCATACATTATTTTTAAGGAATACTTCAGAATAGCAATCTAAACTGTCGTCTTGTCGTTTAATGATATTGCATATAAACATGCAATTATTAAGAAGTTCTAAATTATACAAAAATTCTACATATTTTCTAGATAAAATTGCACAAAATAATTGTACAGATCCACTGTTAAATTTTCGAAGGGAGGGATAGGCCTATACAGGTGTGGGTACTGAGAAGTAGGAGAAATTGATTATTTATTTTCTCAGAAATGAATTGCTCTACAACCTCATAATCTGACACGATCTATATTGACTACTTCTAAAATTGCATACTATTTTCCAAATTAATCAGTGTTAGTTCAGGTAATTTTTGTTACAAAATGCCGTCATGTTTCGTGCGCCTAAACACGAGCATCTTAGTCTGTGATATTATTCACAAATATCAATATTACTGAGTGGTTATTTTTCCAGTCTATTCGTTTATATCATATTATGAACGACACTGTCTACAATCATGATTTAACATATTAGTTTAGTAAAAAAATATATTTTTTAATGTAAAAGAAAGTGTAACAAATTTCTTCAAGGATTTATTTGTTTATGAATACCGGTGCTTATCCTGTATATATTCTAAAGGTTATAGAAGATGATGTTCTCATGATATTTACTGCCAGTATAAAAAAAAGTCACTCAGAAATATTGACATTTGTGGAAATTATCACAGAAATGGCATTTCAGTGCACGAAACTTGGGTGCCATTTTGTAATGACAATTACCCTTAACTGTTAAATCTGAAAATAGTAAGTAATTGTAGAAGTGGGCCTAGAAAATAAAGAGCATGTCAGATAACAATGTTACAAAGCAATTCATTGCTGAAAAGAAAAAAAAAATTACCTATTTCTCAGTACCCTAACCTGTATGTTCCCCTTAACGCACCGTAAGAAAACCATGTTTCAATATAGTCTATTTTTTTCCAGAGCATCTTAGTCTCTTGAATCGAGAAATGTATAACTAAAAATCATCATCAACTGACAAACAAGTAAAGAGCCGATAAAGACAAGAATTTTTCAACCTACTATTATCTTTTCATCATCAAAACGGATACATAAATTAGTATGAAAACAAAATATCCAGTGCAATGCATCGTCAAACCTGAATTAATTGCAAAGACTCTTTTTAAAGTATTCATTTCGATAAATCGAATTAAATATAATTTAATGTAAAATGCTCGCAATATATTCCAATTTTATTAGCACTATCTACAACTGCACATTCCACTTATTCAATGGTTTGTAGATCGAAGATTTCTAGGAAGATTTTTTTTTTTTTTTTTTTTGATGTGTATGAAAAATTAAATTTTATATTTGAGTGTTCGCAATAAATGTTGTTGTCCATGGAAGCCCAAACCTACTTAACTAGCAGCTGTTATTGAATGATTACATAATATATTATTCTTCTTTTTATAATTTTTTTACAGAGCTCGAAAGCATGCGAAGTGGAAATATATAGCGTGATTATAGCATAATAGCATTACATTGGAAGTGTGAAGGTGGCAATTCGCCGCTGCAGAGGCCTACTAGTAGCTGTTAATTATTATGGCTTCCTACTAGTAGGCAGCAAAAGTGCTGTCATATTTCAAGCTTCCTATAACAGAACCCATCACTCATGCCGTGGAATCTAATTTGTTGGATACTTAAACAGTAGGCGTGATAAAATGCAACTGCTATTTATAATCTACTCTCCATATCCCTGCCATAACCTGTTTGCTTACTGGTATTCAGCAAAATTAACACTTTCCCACTTTTACGCCATAAGGACTAAATAATAATCGCGGAGATTAAAATGCTCCAACTTTTTCAAAGCATATAGGCATCTTTTGTCGAGTCGGCGGTTGACTTGACACATTTACCATATTATAATAGACGCGGCGTTCTCGCCATTCAATTCTCGACCCGACGAATGACTAAACTTCTCTCAACTTTCGCGCGGCACAGGTCTCCCTCAACTCGTCAGCATTCTATTATATTTAATGTAGCAATTCACAAGCCTGTTGAGAGTCGCATGGCGAGTAGGCCTATGTGTTTTACCGAATTCAGCTAGCTGATATTAATGAAGGGCCCTGAGATTTTAAAATGTTGATATAACGATACGTTCACTTACTGATAATTTGTCACTATTTTCAGTTCTTGAGGAAAGATACATTGAAATTGAGAAATTTAGCACGGTGGAAATATCGCCCTTTAAGAGCTTGTTCCGAGTAGTAGCCTATAGCTCGAAGGCGGGCAGAAACAAAACTATTGCACTAAAGCCGTTATCCTTACTTGTAATCGTAGTAGATATTTTGGTAGTTAAGAGCCATAATATCGTTTGAAGATGTTAAAATTAATTTCAATTCGTTCTCTCTGTTATTTTCAAGGTTCTAAACTGAGATATCAAGTGCTAACAAAAACTTTTTTTTTTGTGCACCACAAACGCGTGTTTGAGGCTTAGATGAAAAAGTTACAGTATAGTTACAGTGTTAAGAACTTGAACTGGAGTAAGCTTAACTTATATGGATTATTATTTGGGGGAGATCAAGTAGAATTGGATATAATCTGATATTACAATTATTACAATTATATTTTAAACCTTTTTTAAATGTCCGCTAGGTTTGTAAGCGTCTCATCGTTGAGTATGACATTTCAAAAATTGTAATCCTTTATTTATAAGATCTCTTAGTACCCGCCCATACCAAAATTAATTATTATAATTTTCTTAAAGATAAACATGGATACAACACTAGAACAAACTCCTGCAATAACATTCCAGAATTTAGATTTAGTCAAAGAGTGCATTCTTAGTATATGTTGGCCTAGATATCATATGTGGTTTTCAAACATACTCTAACAATAGTTAATAAGCAATCCATCCTATACTCTTTATTAATTTTAAAACTTAAAAGTGAATGTAAATATGCTGTAATTTTTCTTGTTTGTGTTCTATTTGTGATCTTTCAAATGCCTGTATTTGTGCCTAAAGACAGTATAATAAATATAAACATATCGTTTACACTATATGTATAATATAAACCGCACTGTGTTCAGACAGATTCACTTTCGGAATTCGCGGGGTGTTATTGTTATAGTGCGACAAGTTAAATAACAAGCGTATGAAAATTCGGGCTGCGCATCGACCACGCCCTCCCCTCTACTCCAAGAAACAGACCGAACACCCGATCGACGAGCGAATATGCCCGACTGCGAGACTTCGTTGGTGCCACGGCCTAGTGATGGGATAGCTCAGCGGGGAAAAGAGGGTGTTGCGCCAACCTCCCTTCTGATTGTGCTACTGCGCAACTTGTTTCATTTGTCTCGCCATTGAGCTAAATCGTTTTCTGTGCGGTAGACCTAAAAGTCCCAAAGTTTTATATTTTCATAATTAAAATGTAATACTATAAAACTTTATGTGAGTTCTATTTTCTTCGGAAAAGGGCAAGATTGTTTAGAGCAGGCCTAAAGCATTTAGAGAGGCACTGAACTCCAAGTATAAAGAAGTTCTTAAATGTACTGTGGATTTGTTCGCGATCAACTACTTCTGAATGGTGCATCAAAATTAAGTAAATTTAAGGTAGAATTTGTTTTTAGTTATATTCTCACATATAAATATTATATTAATTTCCATCCCTATGAAAAATTGCAGGGTCTTTTATATTACGCTAATATCCAATATTCTCTCCTAACTACTAAGCTAATCGATGACCTGATTTCTTCTCACATAAATCCATAGACCTGATTAAAATGGAAATCAAAATTATCCCTAGGCATTAAATTACAGTGATTTAAAAGGTTTTTTCTAGTAATACCTTTTCCTAGGTAGGCCTATTCCGTTCTAAAATAAATAATAAAAATACATGAGTATAATGAGTACCAAAAGGTACAACTTAAACATGTACATTGATTCCAAAATAATATTTTAGATACTGAGTATTTCATATTTTTTAAAAGGAAGTTAATATTTTTAGAAGAGAGTGTACAATAAGACGAAAATAGGATCTTTTGGAATTTATGTGGCACTGAATGCCTGGAGGAGGGTATGCAAAGTAGTTAGCAAACCTATTGTTATTGCTACGTACAAATGGATGCGTTTTATAGCTGTATGTAGCGATTTACACGCGAGAGAGCGCCTGCAGCTACACAGCCGAGATGTACGCAGCCAACACAAAGGCTACGTCAACCCTTTATTAATAAAATTAATTAAACTAATTTCCACTTGCGTCACAATACTAGTCTTATTTCCAGAGAACATCACATGGGCGAGCTAGAATGAGACCCAGCAAAGTAAGAGCTTCTAAAATCCTAGGTATCTTCCTCACAGCCGTGGGCAAGGACAGGTCTTGCAGTGGAAATAAAATGGGTGAAAGTTCTACTGATGCTTTTACTATAGAGGGCTTCATTTTGTAAATATACACGTGTCACATACCTATTTCTCCTACTCACAAAAGGAAGCACTTTCCAGTTACAATAGAAGCAGTTATACTTTTTCTACTTTCAGACAGGTAAATATTGACTGTAGTTTTTTTAACACCAATACCCTATTTCATAAAACTCGACAGGTGTGACAAATAAGACAATTTTGTCTAGTCTGACAAATTTGTAAATATATAATGCCAATTGTACTTTTCATAAATACTGAAAGTTCTCCTTACATGACAGGCAAATTAATGTAAATTGTCAGACTAAAAACAACACTTTTCATAAAAGCGACAATTTGGTATGAAACCTAAATTTTACTTTATTACACTGCAGATGGCTCTCATATAATCTGCGTCGATCTCACCATTGAATGTTAGGTTAAGCCGTTCGATAAAATCCCGCGTGGTCTCATTTATATTCCTCCATAACCCTATCACTCCTATTAATATTCACTATCAGCAAGAGAGCTTAAATCACATAGGTCTAATATTCATAAAAACAATTTTCCAAGTTGTACACAAATTTACGTAACCTACTGATTAGGTCTACATAAGAAACGTCTGTCTATTCTATATTCAAAATTCTGCATTTTTATAAATCTGTAAATAAGTTATGTCAGTAAAAATGTTTTATAAACATTAGATATCCTAAGATATGACAAATTTGTAAGATTTTTACCTTACAACGCCAAAATTTTGTGAGGCAATTTGTGAACTTGTCATTCATTGTATTTCCTGTTCCTCACTCAGTACTGAGCAACTAATCATCGCGAGCCTGAAGAATCCATACTGTACAACGGTTAGTTGCGGTGGTGTAGAGATCCGAAGGTCGCGGTCATTAGATTTTTCAGGAAGTAAACATTCTGGGCACGGCGTCCTCCGGAGGGACTTCAAGCCGGAGGGGGGTTGTAGATTAACGGCACGTAAAAGAACACCAAGCCTAAAGTAGAGCCTCTGGACAAAATTTCCTAGTCCTTTCACGTCCAAGTAATAACTTAGTTCCCGAGGAGGTAGTCATCGCAATCTTTGCGTATTCTTACGCTCGGTCAAAGCCGCTAGCGCTGCAAAAACACAAAACTGTTGAACAACCAGGATAAACTGTATGTTGTTGACAACTGCCTCTTCCAACAAGATGGTGCGCCACCTCATTAATACAATTAAATCAGGAATTGTTTGAACCAACGGTCGTGCTACTACTGACGTAGAATTTCGCAGTTGACCACCCAAGTCACCTGACCTTAACCCTTTTGATTTTCTTCTGTAAGGGTTTGTGAAAGATGCTGCCCCTTACGACGGCGTATTGTTACTGCAATCGAATATATAGATGTGAACATGCTAACATGTTTGGAAGAAAATTATTATCGTCTGGACATTTGCCTTGTGACACGGGGTTCCTATACCGAATGTTTGTGAATCTTTGTAAAGTAATTTAATTTTGAGAGTTTTTCTGTCCGTTATTACGTCACACGTTTTTCTTTTACAAACACTTTCTTCGGAAATAACACGCAGACTATATTCATTGCACTGTGCTATGTACTACGAATACATTATGAAAAATTTGGAATAGCACATGAACTAATCTGTAAATTTCTCTGTCTAAAATTATATGAAAGCTATTTAGAAAAAAAAAATATATATATTTGATTTGAAGAGTATGTACTGTTCCATGCTGATTTATGCTACAGTAATCGTGACGTTTGTGGTGCGTCTATAATTCAAGGAAATTCTTGAAATGAAGTTAGAGTCGTTTAAGAACTTCATCTGCGTGGGTCATTAGAGAGTCATTGTGACAGCAATTTGTTTCCAGCAAACCAGTCAGATAATAACGGTGGCTAACCCCAAATCAGTTACGGTGAACTGCTTGCCTTAACGTAGCGCATACATTAACACAGGATCTGGTTCCATGTGACGAAATCTGGTAATGTGGTCTGGATTCAGGGCTGCAAACTATTCCTCGCATTGAATCACATAAAACTTTGCTCACGAGCTGATCACATTTCTTCTTATGTTTAGCTTATTTTAATAAGATGACAATAAAACCTCTATTGAATCAAATCAGGTAAAATTTGAAAATGCATAATAATAAAACTTGCACGTGCTAAATTTATTGAAGACAGGAAAACCTGAAAATATTACTTTTCTAATACTAATAGGGCCTAATTATGAAAAAAATTAGATACAATATTTAGTACCTTTTTTTATATTGGATATAATTTCAATTTTACTATCCCACCACATTTACAATTCAAATAACTTGTAAGTCACATAGGAGTTTAACGAAGCTTCATGACGCCTACGGGTTTTACTTTATGGTAATATAACAACAAAGGCAAATTTTGTTCATGGATTTCGACGGAAATCAACTATTCTACATCTTTATCTTGTCTGCTCGCTAAAAACGAACACAACAATATTTCATATTAACGCAACCGATAGCTCAATCTGCAAGACATGTTTACAGGAGTTACTACTTGATTTTTAAAAAAATCAGTCCACGGAGTTATTTCAATCACACGAGTACAATGAAAAATTCTGAACTGTTGATAACAAAGACTTATCTCATAATTATATCTTTATTTAACCCCACTCCACATACGGTCACACGCAAAAACAAACCGAAGCCACGAGAATAATAATAATTGTTATGACTTTTAGATTAAATTAGAGATGAGGTTCTATTTTTGATGTTCCATTGACATATTTTACCTATTTGTATAAAAAACGACCACCTTATAACACAAACTGAATAGCTACTTTATAAAGAAATAGCGCCTCCGATTCAGTAAGGCATAAATAACGGCCGTGAGAATCGGCATGCTGTCCACATGTCCCCAGTCCTGCCAAGTTCCTCGGTATATGACGCAGCGATCGGATAGCAGCCTAGTCCCCAAATGGGATATAGAGCGAAGGAGTTTAGTCTAGTTTTAGTTTAGGTTACCAATATCTAATAATCACATTATTCGGGAATGAAGAACCAAACAATCACTATCCCTGAACGAATATAAATATGTCACTGTATTATTTGGTTATAACCCTCGACGTGTAAATTAATTGGTAGGAAAATCCTAATGAGTAATCCAACGAGTCATCAGCATTCATACTTAGCATACCTACCAAGCTAGCAAATCCGCATTAAATCAATTTAATCCAATTATTTATACGACTAGAAACAGAAATTAGTTTGTAAACCCCTGAAGAGTTGAAATCAGTTTATGCATTAGCGAAGCAGATGCATGAAAATGATTCGCGGGCGACTTGATGGGTTAATAGTGTTCTGCGCGCTGAGTTCGATTGAGCAGAGTGCGTACGTGCGTGTGCTAATCCTTGCATATCTCCGTCACGGCTGTACTCCCGCGAATACCTTCCTCTTCACCTTTGCTCTGGCTTCCGCAAACTTTTAATTATTCCTCACGTTAATTTTGAATCGAAAGTCTTCTCGTTTTCTGATTCACTTATTCCTGAACTCTTTTATTACAGTCTTGAACTTCGTATTTTCTTATTTCCCTTCTGCTCCTTTTGTGTTTTAGTACTTGAGTACTTGAATACTATTTTTAGGTAGAATTTGAGTTTGGCTTAGCCTATATATTAGAGAATTTTTTAAAAATTATATTTTCTAATGTCAGGTGACACAATACGGTAAATGGAATAACGTATTGTACCGCGACAGATTTGTTTGAGCATAATTTGATATGGTAGACCCTACGGTAAAAACAAATGAGAAAATGGAGTAACTGCTTCAGCTCGCCGTATTTCGAGGTCTTTAGGAAGGTTAATTACCTTAAATTGATGTCTGTTTGAATTCTTGCACTCTTTAAACTGCAATAAGAGATAATTTTAACTTTTTTTTTTCCTGAAGTTTCATAACACCAGATTTTTTTTCTTGGTTATTGATGCTTAGGCTTCCATAAACATGCAAGAACGAAATATAAATATGCATATGGTCTATTCTAGACATCAATGAAAATTTTCCTCGTCCTAGATTTTGATCTATTTGTAGTAATTTTAAAATTAAAAATAAAATATATAAATGTAACAGTTGTAAAATATTTTAACATTTGAACATTGCATTACATACAAATTATTTTAAACAGTTGACAAGGAAGAGTTTTACAAGGTTAACAGATCATATTTAAACGAGTAGGATTTTGAGAGGTTTCTATATTTTTAATGGAATAGCTACATTTCCACTGACCAATGGGAATATTCAGGAAATATCCGCGATCTAATCTAAGATATATATTTACCAAATCGATGTATTATTAAAAAAAAAAAAACATCTTGCGTTAATAATAGCCAGTTATCATGAATAAAGAGATTCTGGAAAGTAATTCGAGAGGACGTAAATAGTTGCATTGAATAGGAATACGGAATAAATTACGAGACTAATTTGTTTTCCTAGTAGTAAGACGGGGAACGAAATCACAACAATGCCTGTTATTCTCTCACGACATTGTCCCGGTAGCCCGACCCAGGCCATGAGGAACAACAATCAATCAAAGTGTAGAGGTCAGGCAGGTGTTGGCCTCTTTGAACCAGTGCACACCACCTGCCTGCTCTACTACGAGGACGTTGTTTCGGGCATCATTGTGCATGTTATACCATCACGTTTCAACGAATCAGTGGTCCTGCTGCCCAATTTCAGATTGAAGCCCATGATTCCTAAGATGTGTATCGCAGAATAGGCCTAGCTGAAGTAGATGCATTGATAGAATATTGTTTCCAATGAACGTTACATTAGAATATGTTCATTTTAATGGTAATCATAGGAGAGAGGTTCCATCTGCCTCTCTATCTCTGTTTTATATATATATATATATATTTGTTAGAGCATCAGCATGGGAAGCTTAATGTCACAGGTGCGAATCCCGGTGTAAGAGCTATTTTTCTCTTAAAAATAAAATACTCTCAGATGTCTAGTTGTTAGGCATTTTACCTCACATTTATGAACAATATTGCACGAATTTGGGGAGGTCAGTTCAGTTCGGTTTATAAGAATATGAAATGAAAAACAGTTACGGTTGTCATACCTGTATGTCACAGATTTCATGGTAATTCCGCGATTTAGAGTGTGAGAACAAGTACAGGACAAAAATTAACATTTCACGTTACAATTTTTGAAATCCCGTCCAAAAGTCGTCTTAACGTGATGTACATTTCCACTGGAATTTCTCAACCAATACCTAAGAATTAAATCCTTCTTTTTCACTCATATCCACATGCATATATTTTCTTGAACTGCGAATGTAAAATTATTTTCAAAATATGCTTATATCATAGGCGTAACGAGGGGGGTTTTGGGGGGTTTGAATCCCCCCATTGATTAAAAAAGGGAAAATTGTACTATTTATTTCATTATTGTGATATATCACTTTTTTAAAAAATCTGCTTATAAATTACTTAATATGAGTTTAAAGTGTGGGAAGCTTAAAACTCGTTATTGTCCATCTTAATTTTTAAAATTTTCCGGGGTGAGGACACCGGAACCCCCCTCTCCAGATGTTATAACCCCCCCCCCCCTGGTCGGCCTGGTTACGCCTATGGCTTATATGGATAACTTGATAACTGGATAACTTGAATTGGTACATTTTCTAGTCATTCTCTATACTTTCAGGTTATTTTTCTGCGAATTTCCTGCCATTTTAAAACACTTTTAGGTCAACAAAGTCCGAATCCAGGCGATTATCATTTGGTAGCGCTCCATTCACCTAATCTAACATTTAAGAGATACGTGTTCTGGATTATGAGGCACAAATGTCAATTTCTGGAATATATCAATGCAATGGGAGGTTTGGTTTTGGATCTTAGTTCCTGAAAATGTTTATTATTATTATTATTATTATTATTATTATTATTATTATTATTATAAATAAATTGAAATCAAATTGAAATATTAATATTATCATCGCAATTATTATTGTTATTATCATCGTTATTGTTATTATTATTATTATTATTATTATTATTATTATTATTATTATTATTATTATTATTATTGATCTTCTGCAAGCGGTCACTTCTCAACTGATCACCGGATTGAGCAGTGCTAAGGGCTTTATTTATTTATTAATATATTGAAATTATGAGCCATTACAGGGTAATAATACACGTTTTGAGTTCTCTTTTACAAACATATAAATAAATACTTAAGCTAATAATATAACAGCACAATAGTACAGAGGCAAACAAATTAATAATTAATTGTCTTAATATTAATCTAGAAGGTTCTTCATATCCAGAGATATTAATGATAATATTTACTAAAATTTACAATTCTGATGATTATGTTATGTGAATATAGTTTTTTTTGGTACGATATTTACAGCCCTGATAATTTTGTGTTTATATGGGTGACCACTATGGTGTGAATTCCGCGTTAAGCAGAAGGTTTCGGCCACTGTTAAGACAACTCTAGTAATTAACTCACAACAGTGAGACATTCTCTAGGCTAGCCCCAATCCCCAACACTATTCATTTAATGACCCATGGGCCACCACGTATAAATATCGTAACGTAAACTGGCGAGGAAGAAGATTAAAAGAATAATAATTTATTTATGGAAATGTGAACAGATAATGGTATAGCAGAAACGAACAGCTTTTGTATTATTCAGCATGGATCGCTTATTTCTAGTCGGTTCAAATCTTCGTACATTCAGAGCGTGAGGTTCAAGTTATTCAGTGTACATGTGAAGTATTCCAGGCGAAGACTGAAACCCAACACGTCAGAACAGAAAGTCAATTACAAGAAATTCCCGAAACTCGGGCGGACTTGAGTATACGTCGCACTCAAGAAGTGACAGCTAAACCACCTGCAAGAAACTCAAATGGTAAAACCTTATGCAATGGCTAGAACTGGAATGTTCAGAAATCCGCTTAAGAAGACACGAGCCAAGAATACGTACTTTTTAGCCTCTAGTTACACGTGTTCTTTCAAATCCGGAATCTAATGTACTGAATTCCATTACGGCGTACGAACATATGAGTGAAACAGTATTTCATAAAAGGTAGTGGATGTGTTCTTATGTGATTAATGTAATATATGTTTCAAAGATCCTTCTGCGGAGTTATGGTTAGACCTATAGGCCTACCTTCAAAGCTGATAAGTGATTAAGCACATTAGCTCGGGAAAGACTGGCTCACTGTACAACATGGAAAATGTCCTTTAGATGAAAATACGTGTTTCTTGTATATTTTTGGCTGAAAATAACGAATCTGTAATTATTTTTTGTTTACCATGCACCATTTTCCAAAAATCCTCATTTTTGCTTTTTACATTATTCTACAAATACGAAGGAAAGTTAGGAAGTTATGAGAGCTATACTGCAGTTAATTGAGTACAGTATTCAAATAGCACATTTGTGGAGATTTGAAAGTAATTGGGATATTAAAAGGCAAGCAACAGGGATACACTAAATTCTGCTGCTTTCTCTGTGACATCCGTCAACAGAAAAAAAATCATTCCTGGCACCAAAAACATATCACATATACCACGTGTGAATCCGCAATGTCTTTCTTCCACCATTGCACATTAATCTCGGTTTCATTAAAATATTTGTAAAAGCTCTGGACAGAGAAGGAGTGGCTTTCTTACATCTCAGGAACAAATTCAAACATTTAAGTGAGGAAATGGTATAAGAAGGGGTTTTTATTGGCCCACAAATTGAAGCATTTCTTCGTGATGAAGAGTTTGAAAATAAACTGTCAGAAGCAAAAAAAGCAGCCTGTTTGGCATTAAAATTAGTGTGCTCACGTTTCCTTGGAAATAAGAAAGCTGAAAAGTATGAAGATCTCGTTTGTGATATGGTGAAATGCTTTCGTGTTATAGATTGCAATATGTCATTAAAACTAGCCTACACGACGTGGGCTCACATCTGGACTTATTTCCTCAATACCTTGGCACAATTAGTGATGAGCATGGAGAAAGGTTTTATCAGGACATCTCTATGTTTGAAAGCGTTTCAGTGGACGATGGAATAGAAGTCTGCTAGTTGAATATTGCTGGTCTGTTATCAGGGACACACCATCAGATGCCTACAACAGGAAACGGCCAAAAAATCATTTTAGTGTTTGTGTTTTCTATATAAACCATGCCCCTGTTACATTTCTCTGTAACCAATTTGTATAAATATGAGAAGTGTGTCTCCTACAAAAACGGTACCTGATGGACCATTTTGGTTTTGATATATGAATCAAGAACCTTTTGTTTATACAGAATCACATAGTTTCATATAAAGGACAGAAAAAAATTCAAATTTGTTGTACTGTGATCTGCAATTCTTACAGTTACAGTTAGTGAGACTTGTAGCAAGGTCCATCTTGATTTGGATTTAACGTTAAACTGTATGTCTCGACTTTTGTAAATTACGATTCAATACAGATTCCCTTAATCAGTTATTCATAATGTGCCACACTCAGGTGGGAAGGTAAGAAGCCCCAGGCTAGAAATTAGGTGAAATTTTGACATAATCTTTTATAGCCTATCAATATTCATACAGATAAATAAATGGAGCAAAACATATTGCAAAAACGTTTTCACAAGTAAGCCTAGGCCTATGTGTAAAGATTTGTACGGTATTATTATTTTAAAGGCACATGAATATATACACCTTTATAAAATTAACATAAAAATAATTAATTAATATATAAAATAAGGTAGATGAAGATATATGCACACGTTAATACACCTTTTTAAAAATTAATACAAAAAATTAATTAACATAAAAAATAAATATTTTGACTGAAATAGATTTGGGAATCTTACCTTGCAGGATCACATACATATTAAGCGAGTAAATAATCGGTCAAGCTATCTATTTATGATTCCGAGGTCAATGACACAATTCATGCAAGTTAAGGAAAGATTTTTGTAAGCCGACAGACAATTTGTGAAACCCGACAAGTAGTAAAACTATTTAATGAAAACCCAGGATGAAGATCAAGTGGCCGGCATTTTTAATGATGATTATCAGTAGCAGTAACAGTTCAGTTAGAGTGAGCTATAATATGAGAACAAACCTAATAGGTCATTTGCGTAGCAAGGAAAACCTATATCACTTAGCAGAGTAAAATAATTTTAAATACACATGTTATATTATAATGAATAGATAATTCGAAAGTATGCAGGTTAACATAATCTTCCGGGCTGTTGGAAATCAAATCCAGAAGTCAACCTCTGAAGATGCTCGCCACAGACGCTTGCGAAACGTCATGTTCAGAAAACCTAGTTCACGGCCCAGCAGCCCGGAATATCACATTAACCTGAAAAACTCCGGCCGTGAAAGCCTACGCAATTATAAATCGAATATATCTTTAAGTTTTGATATTAAATAAATTTTATGATTCTTGAGTGATTTGATGGATGCAATATTCAGTCAAACCAAGGGAAACATTATAAAACCACTTAACCAATAAGAAAATTTCCAGAGAATCCCTGAAGCAACTACTAGTGTATAAGAGCGTATAAGAGCGTCTGCGTCGGGCGTGGTAGCTTCTACGCCACCAAGTCACGACTAGTCGACCGTGAACCGAAACTAAGATTCGCTTGCTATACTGCATTTTACATCATTTTTACTAAACTCGGAAGATCAGATGTTTCAGCTGTGTGCACAAGCAATATAATTAATTCAGCTAAATCAAGTGGTTGGTTCAACATTTTTACACCTTCCCACAATTCAGTGCTTCATAACCTGTAACTGGAATGATAGTCAAGTCATTGAGCTCATGATGATCAATCTAGTTACACTAGCATATGCTTTTAGATCTATCCAGAACCAAATAAAATAAAATAAGATAAACTGATGTAACAAAGTGCCAGTATGTTTTTGTTTAATCAGTTATGATTGCAATTATGATATGCAGAATACAAAAAAAAAGTCAAATTGGCCGGTTTCGGGATTCTAACCATAGAACTCCAGAATGTGAGGCCAAGACGTTACCATCTCGGCCACCTGAGTCAGTTTAACTCTAGTTGGATAAGCGCATGTAAATCAATAGTGTTATTTGTCATAGCTAACTGTATTTTAATTTCCAAAGCCTTATAAGATCACAGTAAAACAATAGGCTATGTTGTCATGATAACTGATTTGCATTAATAAATTCTTCCGAATACGTATATTACCATAAAATAGGTACTAAATTGAGCATTACTCCGAAATTGGTCAACCGATTTTATCCAATATCAATAGACGTCTTCCCATGGACATTATAAATGTGTATACCAAGTTTCATAAAAAAACCCATAAAGCGTATTTGAGTTACCGCGTCTTTAAAGTAGACACTAAATTGGGTTTTACTCCGGTACCGGTCTACCGATTTGGTCCAATATCAGTAGACGTCTTTTCATGTACGTTGTAAATGGGCATACAAAGTTTCAGGAAATTCCAATAAAGCATATTTGAGTTATCGCGACTTCTTTTATATTAACATAAAAGGCACTAAATTGGGCATTATTCCGGTACTGGCCAACCAATTTGGTCGATTATTGGTCGTCTATTGATAATTATCAATAGACGTCTTCCCGTAGACATTATAAATGCGTGTACGAAGTTTCACAAAAATCCGATGAAGCGTATTTGAGTTATTGCGCCTTTAAAATAGACACTAATTTGGGTTTTACTCCGGTACCGGTCAACAGATTAGGTTCAAATTCAGTAGGGTACTTCTCATAGACGTCGTAAATGCGTATACCAAGTTTTATGGAAATCCGATACAGGGTATGAGTTATGGCGCCTTTCTAATATAATCTATTAAAATAGGCACCAAATTGGGCATTACTCCGGTACCGGTGAACCGATTTGGCTCAATATCAATAGGGTTTTCCCCATCGACATTATAACTGTGTTTTCCAAGTTTCATGAAAATCCGAAAAAGCGTATTTGAGTTATGGCGCGTACAGACACACAGACAGACAGACAGACGGACAGACATGTTTTCGTCCCCCACACAATCTCATAAAGTACCATACTGGCACTTAATAACACCAGTATTTTACACGCGAGGAAGTAAAGTTATAATTCACATCACAGATTTACAACAGGCTAAAGAACCCATCATTAAAAGAGCGGCTTCTTTGGCAAAACTGTTAACAGTTTCAGAAACTTCTACAAAATATTTGATACTTTGTTATTGTTTACTCTTGAAAAATGATTACAGACTACCTAATATCATCTTGATAAGTCCAGTAAGATTTTAGATAGACATATGATACTTTTTTAAACACAATTTTTTTTCAAGATCCTACCCCTTTCCTAAATTTAGATGATAAATAACTTACCAGCCAGTATTTTAAATATGGAAAATCTCAGGTGTTTTAAACTAAAACTGAGAGAGTATTTGTATGAGAAGACATTTGACTCATTTAAGGATTTTTTACATAAATGATTAGCCTACTGCAGTCACTGTAACTTTCTGTGTCCTAAATAATATTGACAATGTCTATCTATAGCATCTATAGCTACAGATGTAATTATTATTATTATTATTATTATTATTATTATTATTATTATTATTATTATTATTATTATTATTCCTAATAGCATATATATAGGCCTACATAATATTGATATAAATTTTCACAGTTCTACCATCGAATGTATAAACGCATTTGACAATCAGGAAACGTGTTAAAAATTAGAACAAGGAAAAACTATTACAAAAGTTTCTATATAAATAAAAATAATAGGCCTAATTTTTTTTCACTATAAATATATCACTTGTAACACATAAACACCGTAGGTATAGTATTTGCCTACAATGTACACTGACCAACATAAAAAGTAATTAACCTGAGCGACTTCTTTCTGTAGAATAAACCAAGAATTTTTAGTATGTTCGTCTGCTATTGAACTAAAGGCCGATTTTCACATATAGGACTGGGCGACGACTGTGCTCCGACCGTATGGTCTTCCCTAGTGCTCTGTGCTATGCAGAGCCGGAATAAAACCCACGACCTCTTAAGGTACCCTTACAAATATGAAATTTGTTTATTGTTTCACTGCGTAAGATTGTATTGTGCATCTTTGAGCATGTAATGACAGAGCATATTCAAACCTATGGTGCATGTTTGCTTCTGCAACTGCCGGCATTAGCTTTCATAGATGTTGACCTCAGAGAGACCTCTGAAATAATAAACCGCAAGGTCACATCAACATTATCACATCGCCCTCGCATTTCTCCACCTGTTTCCTTTTGAAAAGCATAGGAACTTCATTGATAAGGAATTCTTGCACACTATCTTGCTTCAAATTATCATTATACCGATATCCTTGTCACCGCACACTTCCCATGTCTCTTTACAACAGATTTAACTGATTTAATTACGTGCAGGCCGATAATTCCTCTTATAGTGTTTACTAATGTGAAAATTCAGAAAACAAAAGAAATACAGATAATGCTGAATAAGAAAAGCTCACATTTGACACAAGTAGTAATATATACTCTCCAGCCCGCGATCCACCGAGGCCGGTCGGTCGGCAAAACAGAAACAAGCAATATAGATCCTGAATCTATAGCACCAGAGCCATCTGGTGATACCACCCCCACCCCTCTATCATCCCCCTAAACAAATTTACAGCAAATATAAGATTTGGTCGGTAAAGCAGAGACCTGCAATACCAACCTTGAAACAATCAAACTAAAAACAATAAATAAAATTAACAAAAATAAATAAATGTTATACAAATGAGTTAGGCCCTTATGAATTAATTTTCAACCCCCTAGAGGGGTATTTTAAGAAATAAAAAATAAAAATAATAATTTTAGAATATATTATTAATTTGTATATCTCACAGAGTAGTAACAAAATTAGATAAATAAATGTTATACAAAAAAGAGTTAGGCCCTTATGAATTAATTTTCAACCCCACTAGAGGGGTAGTTTTAAGAAATAAAAATAAATATAACTTTTAAAATCCAGTAGTATAATGTTTAGGTGATAGAATTAAGACCATATGATCACCCGTAACAAGAGGGTGGTTTTCACCCCAACTTCCAATCTAACCCATTTAAAATTGTTTATTCGACATATAAACATCTTACAGATTGATAAGAACTATCTGACATGATTTACACCCCCAAATGATTTAATTTTATATAGGGGTGGTTTTTCAAGGTCATCCAGGATTTTGCAGATATGGACAACCTGAGCCATTCTAAATCGTCTATAGGGTAATTTTCACCCCCACTTGCAATCTAAGCCATTAAAAATTATTTTTTCGACATATAAACATCTTACAGAGTAATATTAACTATCTGACATGATTTACACCCCCAAATGATTTAATTTTATATAGGGGTGGTTTTTCAAGGTCATCCAGGATTTTGCAGATATGGACAACTTGAGCCATTCTAAATCGTCTATAGGGTAGTTTTCACCCCCACTTGCAATCTAAGCCATTAAAAATTATTTTTTCGACATATAAACATCTTACAGAGTAATATTAACTATCTGACATGATTTACACCCCCAAATGATTTAATTTTATATAGGGGTGGTTTTTCAAGGTCATCCAGGATTTTGCAGATATGAACAACTTGAGCCACTGTAATTCGTCTAGAGGGTAGTTTGCACCCCCACGACCAATCTAAGCCATTAAAAATTCACTTTTCGACATGTAAACGTCTTACAGAGTAATATTAACTATCTGACATTATTTACACCCCAAAGGGGTTAATTTTATGAAGGGGTGTTTTTTCAAGGTCAAACAAGTTTTTCAACTACTGGACAAATTAAGCCATTATAAATCGTGTAGAGGGTAGTTTTCACCCCTACTCCCAATCTAACCCATTAAAAATGTATTATTCATCAATAAAAAATCATACTGAGTGATATCAACCATCTGACATGATTTAAACTCCCAAAAAGGATTGATTTTATGTAAGGGGTGGTTTTAAAGGTCAAACAACTTTTTACACAAATGGACAAATTCAGCCATTATAAATCGTCTAGTGGGTGTTTTTTCATCCCCACAACCAATCTAACCTACAAAAAAATTATTTTCGATATTAAAAATCGTAGTATGCTATATCAATTGTCAAAGAACAATATAAAACCCAGGGTCACAAACGTTTTGCAAAAATGGACAGTTTAAGTCATTATAAATGGATTTGTGTATGACGTGATTGAATAGTACCACTGTAGTCAAAGTGAAACCCGAGAAAATCCTAAAAATAAATTAATTTATGACAACGAAGTACTAGTCACAGCCTCAAAGATGAACTCTGATTGGTTGAACTTTTCGTAGTACCCCATACCATTGGAGAGTTATATTTTATTTTTGAATATCTATTCCCTCATTATAGGATAGGATGAGAGGGCAACTTAATAATTCAAACAAAATGTCTGCAAACAAAAAAAAAACATATGTAAGGAAGAGTATGTTGGAACCATTAGGACAAACACAACTCTAAAAGCCTTATCAATACAAAGAAATTGCTTGTAAAATAACAAAGATGCGGGAAAACACAACTGAAAACCAGAACATGTATAGTAGGAGATGAAAATATTGTCAACTGTGTATTAAAATAAAATAAAAATAATAAATACATAAATTATGATTGAACATGTACATCGACAGAGGATATTAAGCCATTTATACAATAAAATTACGAAACGAACACGTATCACTAATCAATATGACAAAGGCAATTACAAAATCCTTATCAATTCAAACAAACTGTTTTTAACTATCAAAGAAACAGGGGAAAACGTCTACAAAGAAAGGGTATGTTGGAATATTAGAGCCTCATAATAGGTTTTTTCAATAAATCATGATTTACATATTATGTAAATAGGGGAAAAGAAATAATTTAAAAATAAAAAAACATGAAACACTAGATCTATTGCTAAACAATATTACAAAGACAACCTAAACACTTCAAACAATCAAAGAAATGTCAAAACTTATGATTGAACATATCCAGTAGCCAGAGGAAATTAAATAATTATTTAATTAAAAATCTGAAATGTATACCTTGAATATGATACTGACAACTCTAGAAACTTAAAAAATTCAAACACACTGTTTATCAACTATCAAATAAATAGGAGAAAAGTCTACAAAAATGTACAAACAAATGACAAGTACATCTTAACAAGACATACAAAATGTACAAATTGATAGAATATTTGATTTAATACAAGTATTGTGGAATGTGAGAGGCTCAGAATAGCTTTTATCAATAAAACATGATTGAACATATCCTGTTAACAGAGGAAAATAAATCATTTATACATTAAAATATGAAACACTATATCTATTGCTAAACTATATTTCAAAGGCAACCTAAACATATACAGTACAGAGAGGAAATTAAGTAATTAATTAATCTGAAAATCTGAAATGTAGCTATAAGATGGATAGGTAGATGATGAAAAGGAATAGAAATTTGAGCTATTAGGTTGACAAGGGTTCGTCTTTTAAGTCTTGTAGATACGTATCACCCACAAAATATGATTCAACACGAACATTCATGTGGCAAGTACACCTTAACAAGACATGTAAACTATCAAAATAGGTAAAATAGGTGATCTAATACAAATATTTTGGAACGCGAGAGCCTCAGAAAAGGTTTTTATTAATACATCAAGATTTAACATATCCTGTTACCAGAGGAAATGAAATCATTAATTCATTTTAAAAGTAAAATGTTTATCTATTACTAAAGAATATGACAGTGGCAACTCTAAAAAAAAACCTTAACAAACCAAACAAACTGGTTGTAAACTATTAAAAAATTACGAAAATTCATATTTAAACTAAGGGAATGTATAAAGCTTGTGTAGTTATGTAGGGAAATAAAGTCATTTACGCATGAAAGAAATTTGAAAAGTGTTCACATATGAAAAAGACATCTCTACAAGGCTTGTAGGCAGGTTCAGAATAGATTACGTCAGCAAAAACATGATTTAACAAGTACAGCCGACAGAGAAAACGTAAGCATTTATGCATTTAAATGTACATTTATATGTTAATGGCACCTTAAAGACATACAAATTGACTGTAAACTAACAAAGAAATGTGACATATCATCTTTAAACAAAAGTATGTATAAAGCATGTCTAGCTGTCGAAGAAAATTAAGTAATTTTTGTATTGAACAATATGAACAGGGTACACATGTGACAAATGCATCCATACAAAGCAATGATTTATTTTAGAGATAGTAATCTAATACAGGCATATTGATACATGAGAGGCTCAGGATAGATGACTGCAAAACAAGTCCGGTCGATAAAGATATGAACTCGTTTATAGGCTATATTAAAAATGTGACAAATGTTTACCTAATACAAAACAATAGTACAAAGACCACTCTAAAAACATAAGGATGTAAAAGAAATGGACTGTAAACTATCTAATAAATTGGAAAAATCAACTGTAAACAAAGATAATATATAGAAAAGTTTAACAGGAGAGGAAAATAATGTTAATTGTGCATAAAAAAATGAAAATTACCTTAAAAAGCCACAAATCATGATTGAACATATCCAATTGACAGAGGAAATGAAGTCATTTATACATTTAAAATGTGATATGTTTACCTAATTCTAAACAACAGTACAAAGGCTACTCCTATAGTCTTAACAATTCAAACAATGTTGATGTAAATTAAAAAAGAAATGGGAAAAAGCATATTAAACAAAGATAATATTTAGAACATGTCTAGATGGAGAGGAAAATAATGTCAATTTTACATAAACATTTAAAAATTATTAAATAAATTCACAAATCATGATTGAACATATCCAATTGACAGAGGAAATGAAGTCATTTATACATTTAAAATGTGAAATGTTTACCTAATTCTAAACAATAGTACAAAGGCTACTCCAATAGTCTTAACAATTCAAACAATGTGGATGTAAATTACAAAGAAGTAGGAAAAAGCATATTAAAGAAAGATAAAATTTAGAACATGTCTAGCTAGAGAAGAAAATAAGGTCAAGTTATGCATAAAAATTGGAAAAAAAAAAATGAAATAAATCCCCAACTTATGATTGAACATAACGTCAGCAAAATAATATGACAATGCCCACCTCAAAAAGACACAAGTTGATTGTAAAATATCAAACAGACAAATAAAAAATGGTAATGTATATTTGCTATATTAGGCGTTTGATATAAACTGGAACATGATTAGTTGGTAGCCAAGGATGGTGTAAGGTTACAAGAATGTAAACGTAAACATGAATATGAACGTAAACGTGAATGTGAACGTAAACGTTAACGTGATCGTGAACGTCAACGTCAACGTAAACGTGATCGTAAACGTGAATGCAAACGTAAACGTAAACGTAATCGTAAACGTAAACGTGAATGTGAACGTAAATGCAAACATGAACGTGAACGGATACATTTAAATTGTGAAATATTTACCTATTACTAAACAATACAACAGAGGCAACTCTAATAGTCTTAAGAATTCAAACAATGTGGATGCAAATTAAAAAATAAATAGGGAAAATCATCTGTAAACAAAGGATGTAAATAGAATATGTCTAACTAGAGAGGCAAATAATATCAGTTGTGCACAAAAAATAAAAATTACGTAAAAATCCACAATTCGTGATACAACAAACCCAATTGACAGAGGAAAAGAAGTCATTTATGCATTAAAAATGTGAAATGAATACCTATTACTAAAGAATAGGACTAACGCAACCCTAAAAGTTTTATCAATTTAAATAATGTGACCGCTAATTAACAAAAGAAATAGAAAAACACAACTAAAAATAAACGGAATATATAGAACCTGTCTAGCAGGAGATGCAAATATTATCAATTGTGCATTGAAATGATGAAAAATTACTAAATTAATCCACAAATCCTTATTGAACATGTCCATCGACAGAGGAATTGAAGCCATACATGATTATGAAAAGTACACCTTTCACTAAACAAAATGACATAGGCTATTCCAAAAGACTTATCAATTCAAACAATCTTGTTGTCAACTATAAAGAAATAGGGAAAACATATTAAACAAAGAGATCATTTAGAACATGTCTAGGTATAGAGAAAAATAATGTCAATTGTGCATAAAAATTGAAAAAAGCGAAATAAATCTATAACTTATGATTGAACTTGAACGCCTGCCAGGAAATAAAGAATTTGATACATTTAATTTGTGAAATTTTTACTTATTACTAAACAATACAACAGGGGCGACTATAATAGTCTGAACAATTCAAACAATGTGGATATAAATTAGCAAAGAAATAGGGAAAATCATCTGTAAACAAAGGAAGTATATAGAGTAAGTTGAGTCAGAGAGGAAAATAATGTCAGTTGTGCATAAAAAATGCTAATCACGTAAAAATGCACAAATCATGACTGAACACATCCAATCGACAGAGGAAATGATGTAATTTATACAATTAAAATGTGAAATGTTTGCGTATTACTAAACAATAGGACACACGCAACCCTAGAAGCCTTAAAAATTCAAACAGTCAGGCTGCAAACAAAGGGAATATATAGAACGTGTCTAGCAGGAGATGAAAATATTATCAGTTGAGCTAAAAAAATGTAGAAAAATTACTATATTAATCCACAAATCATGATTGAATATGTCCTTCGGCAGAGGAAATGAGGTGATTTATACATTTTAAATTACAAATAGTACACCTCTCACTAAACAAAATGATATAGGCCATTCCAAAAGCCTTATCAATGCCAACAATCTTGTCAACTGTCAAAATAAGATTTAGATAGGTAAAACAGAGACCTGCATTAACATGAATTGAAATAAATAAACGGAATATTGATAACAAAGATCTCTCCATTAATCCTCATCCTCAAAAGGTTTTCCATAGTTCATTGCTAGTGTGTAGCGCTATATTTTAGGAGAGAGAAGGTGGTAATGTCATATGGTTGCAAAATCCTGGATGACCTTGAAAAACCACCCCTATATAAAATTAAATCATTTGGGGGTGTAAATCATGTCAGATAGTTAATATTACTCTGTAAGATGTTTATATGTCGAAAAAATAATTTTTAATGGCTTAGATTGCAAGTGGGGGTGAAAACTACCCTATAGACGATTTAGAATGGCTCAAGTTGTCCATATCTGCAAAATCCTGGATGACCTTGAAAAACCACCCCTATATAAAATTAAATCATTTGGGGGTGTAAATCATGTCAGATAGTTAATATTACTCTGTAAGATGTTTATATGTCGAAAAAATAATTTTTAATGGCTTAGATTGCAAGTGGGGGTGAAAATTACCCTATAGACGATTTAGAATGGCTCAGGTTGTCCATATCTGCAAAATCCTGGATGACCTTGAAAAACCACCCCTATATAAAATTAAATCATTTGGGGGTGTAAATCATGTCAGATAGTTCTTATCAATCTGTAAGATGTTTATATGTCGAATAAACAATTTTAAATGGGTTAGATTGGAAGTTGGGGTGAAAACCACCCTCTTGTTACGGGTGATCATATGGTCTTAATTCTATCACCTAAACATTATACTACTGGATTTTAAAAGTTATATTTATTTTTATTTCTTAAAACTACCCCTCTAGTGGGGTTGAAAATTAATTCATAAGGGCCTAACTCTTTTTTGTATAACATTTATTTATCTAATTTTGTTACTACTCTGTCAGATATACAAATTAATAATATATTCTAAAATTATTATTTTTATTTTTTATTTCTTAAAATACCCCTCTAGGGGATTGAAAATTAATTCATAAGGGCCTAACTCATTTGTATAACATTTATTTATTTTTGTTAATTTTATTTATTGTTTTTAGTTTGATTGTTTCAAGGTTGGTATTGCAGGTCTCTGCTTTACCGACCAAATCTTATATTTGCTGTAAATTTGTTTAGGGGGATGATAGAGGGGTGGGGGTGGTATCACCAGATGGCTCTGGTGCTATAGATTCAGGATCTATATTGCTTGTTTCTGTTTTGCCGACCGACCGGCCTCGGTGGATCGCGGGCTGGAGAGTATATATTACTACTGACACATTATATAATATATCAAATGTTCTTATTATTTCCATGGCTTTTTTATTCACAAGATCAGGAAGGCTTACTCGTTTAAAACATAAGAAAAGAAAATATCTCATTACAAGAATACTTCACCAAAAACTGAGAGAATAATATTATCTGTGAAAATTTAGATAAATATATTGTAATTTGTAATAAGAAAAACTGACCGGAATGTCGACTGCATCATCCAAGAAAAGGAAACATTGAATTACTGGTACAGGTTTAAGAATAAAATGCTACTTTAAAAAAGTGTCCTATTTTATTGTACTTTGCATGCATGTTTCCATAGATTTTAGACTATGTAAATCTGCACTCTATTAACGAAAATAAAATATTAATGAATAAATTACAATACCAAGAAACAGCAAGCTAGGGTAAATTTTAACTTACTCTCGCGCCTTTAGATGAATTCCAATTGCATTTCAAACTTTAAAAAAAATCCTTTTTGCGGCCTGCCCATTGAAAGTTTTTCTTTTATTTGAGGCTCTGCTATAGTAAAAAGTCAGCAAAGTTCATTTTTGTTACACTCTTCAACTGAAAAATCATGAAATTAACACAAATAATCGCTATACCCTATATTATTTAAATAGTATTTTTGAAAGCATCACGTAAGCCCCGGATTTTTTGGCTTTTATAAAAGGTATTTTAGCCTTTAATTTTCGTGGAATAGCCCTTTTTCGATCTTAAACAAACGATTTTAGCCGTCATAATGAAACATAATAATGAACACTAATATTAACTCCCAAAATTGTATTAGCCTATAATTTTAACATAGTTATCCTAGGTTTTTAACACTCGAAAAATAGCATAAACAATTTAGATATTTACCATTTAATGATACAATTATTAATTTATTATTCAATACACCACTCAATTCACTTCCGATCTACAAAAATAAGTAAACCGAGTGTCACGAATTTGTTCCTTTAACACGCTTCTCTGTCGTTGGTCGACAACTTGTTATTTTAAACTTGAAAGGACAATGGATTAGTTGAAGGTTTCGAAGTATTGCAGACGGCTCAGGTTTAATTTCCTGCGACGGCGAGGGGGCACATTTTCGAGTTACAAAGACAAGTGACATATGCATTGTTAATTTCAGTGCGTTGTTTAAATTTCTTTTTATTATGTCTTTTCTTAAAATACACAAATTCACATATTTGTTTTCTTTTGCATTAATTGGAAAATCTATTTAATAATTGTGTTTTTCTGCAAAAGCCTCTAGTTTTTCAGCAAAACTCCTCCTTAGCCCCTTTTAGGCTCTTCAGTCCGATTTAGCCCTTTTTAGGTTCTATAAGATTCATATATTCAGAAGCAAGGTGTATGAAACGGAAAAATACCTAAAATGTTCTAATCAGGAAGCTGGGGGAATAACAGGTTAAACCCTTCAAGTCCGGGCCCTACTGATATCAGTGATTTGGCAATTTCCTTCCTCACAAAAAAGTGACTGTTATCATAATATTTATGTTGTACATTATAAAGATATTCATGGTGCTGAACGAAAATTATCACTTCCATTTTGTAGCAGGACGACCACCTAACTTATTGCTCTAATATGCAGAATAACTTCCAGGCCACTTGAAACGTTTGTTTGTGTTCTATGGGAAAGATCCCGAAGTCCACCTGAATGACCCTACGGCAACATTAGGGCAACCGATTCCAATTTTCACATGAAGGACTGTCCTCCAACAGGGCGACGAGCGACTGTGCGTAGACCGTGCCGTCCGTAATCGCTCTGTTAGGTAATCCAAGACAGTAGGCGGTAGGTGCACAGTCGGAGCACAGTCGTCGCCCAGTCCTATATGTGAAAATGCGAAAGTATACCCATGTTTCGCACTAAACTACAGCAATAATGTAATATTATTGGCATTACGTTCCTAATTTTGTAATTTGTACTGCAAGTATTTTTAATTTTCTAAGATTAATAAATAACACTACTAAAATATTTAATGCACTAGCCGATTTTTGTGTGTTCGTATTTATCCAATAACTTTTCTCGCGGCACAGTTCAAAACTTTCACCGAGGCATATCCTCTGAGTACTAAAGAAAGTCGAAAAGAAGATTTTTCCGGATTGAAGTGGTTGTTTAAAAAAATCGTTCACTTTCTGGTATCACATCGTGGAAAAATGGTAACTCGATTATGAACACTCAATTTGATAGGATTTTTCGTTTTTGAGATATTTTGATAGAGACATCTAGACATGCAAACTAGTGTTTGTGGACGCAAGACACCCCAACTGAAACTTTTGTGAAAAATCAGTATCAATTTTGAAGGTCGAATGTCATCCGCCCCTTTTGTAATAGTTTATCTATGATACATGCACTGGTAGTGCAAGTAATAGGCTTTAATCATATGCATCTGTGAGCTTAACTGATATGCAGGATAGCATGTCAAAGATAGTTTGTAATTTTACTCAACAAAAGAAGTGACCAGTAGCACTTGATCCACTTCTGCTCTCGTTAAACGTATTCACAATATTTTTGTCAGTCGGTATAATTAAATTATCGCAAATAACACATCAATATTAGTTTTTAAATTTATTTCCGTGTAATTTCAGACCAGTTTCGGATGTTACGCAAAAGTAGACCTCGAAACAAACCATAAAATGTTTTAATGCGTACATGTATAAAACCGGTTATCTGGTATAAGCTGGAAGATGAAAAACTGGATCCAGAGAGAAGGCTTTATGAGAAGGTAATGATGTGTACAAATAATATAATAATGTATGATAGTAAAAACTCGGTTGATCACTAATTATGTGAATTAATGGGAGTCCTTAACCGTGTACGATCAGTATCATGGAAGAGTGTGCAAAAAAACCATTGTTAGTCCCCTTGCATACTCATACATATAGCATTTTCTTTCTTCATTCTTTCTCTGCATATTATTGTCAAGACAAATAATAATAATACTAAGCCTAGAAATTTATCTGTAGTTTAAATAAGATTCATTGGATACTTGAACTAAATTTTAATAATGAAGAGTAAATTATAATAGGCCTACTTACAAAGTACTTATTGAATGAACTACGATCTGATATATAAAATTGAAAGTGTGTACGTCTATGTGTGTTTGTTCTCTATACAAATCCACATGCTTTGGCAATTTCCTGCTGGGTATTATGTCCTTAAGTGAATATTAAGAAATAAAAAAGAAATAAAGACACAGGTAAGATTAGACTGGACAAATTAAACCAACATCTGTGAATATTACCTCATGTCTGCAATAATAAAGTAATCAAGTTAGAATCTTTGATCTAAACGACGCACATATGAGCAAAGATGGAACCAACCTGAGGTTGGTTAGGTTACCGGCACTGGGTAGAGGAATTTTGAGATTCCACCATCATAGTATGAACGTGAAATGGAAGAAAAACGTCACCGAAAAAAAAGGATAAAACCTAGTAAAAATGCATAGTAAATATGTTCTCGATTTTTTGTTTGAAGATGCGCAGTAGATATATGAGCTTGTGGAGTGGCTTCGAAGCGGCATTCTCGCGCAGGTTATGATTCATGCATCATCTGATCAGTTATACAAGATATGACAGTTCTGATTGAAATTTATAAAATATGCTATTTAAAGATATCCTCATAAAATGCAGGTTTACTTATATAACCTTCAATATCCGTATTTTTATTAGTATTATTATTAATAATACTTATTCACATGAAACAATAATTTGAATAATGGTTTAGCGTAAATCGTAAAAGTTGGTTAGGCTTTTGAATTTATTAGCTTAACATAGGCTTATTAGCTTTGCATTTACTACCTCAAAAAAACACATGCAATTTATAGAAGCTTACATCGCTCTACCAGAAGACTTTTACACAGGCCAACCATAATATCATATTACCGAAAGAAGTGGTAAACAGATAATTGGAAACTCTAATTGTAAGGGGAAGTACTACTTTTTTTTAACTGCTATATTTTAAAAGAAAATGACATGAAATTTACAGCAAATTATGTCCATTCCTATGCGTTATTCGCAAAATTAAGCGGTAAAACTCAACAAATTTTCAAGCCGAAAATAATAAGTATATGTTTATTTTTGGAAGCCATTTTTGAAATGTAACACGAACTATTTTACAGTTTTCTATAGTGCATATAACTCAAAGATAGACTATGATAATGGATCATTTGAGTTTTGCATATTAAGTAGGATAATTTTTTGTTTAACGTTTTGTTTATTGAAATAATAATGGTAAATTTATTTCATTTCTCATATGATTTCATTTCTCATATGATTTTCTTTTATATGTTTTCTGAGTAAAATATACCGTATAGTAATTAACATTCCATTGCTTCAGATATAAAATGAATATATTTTCCACGGAACATTAAGATCCATACACTAGTTTGGAATAAAATAGACTTTCTAGAGCAAGAATGCGTTCAAAATACAATTGCGGCTAACTGAATTTGAAGTTTTGGTACAAATTAAATAATACAATTATAATTAAAACAAAAATAATTAATAGCAAAAAAAAATACTGTAAATATGCTTGCTTCTGAAACGTAGAAAGCATACATTTGTACAGACTGTCAGCAGAAAAATCTCATGTTTATATATTCCCTATAGGCCTAGGCCTACTCATGTTCAGATCTCATGAGCTCCAAAAATTGGAAGAAATATTCTTATAGTAGACGTACCGTATGAGATTTTAAGGACTATGAAGTTTATTTCTAGAGTAAAAACCAAATCAGAAAGCATGAAATGCCTTTAAAAATCAATATAATTCAGAATCGCAGCACCTTAATATTTCTGTTTAATCAAATATTATTATGATTTTACTGTAACACGTATTACTTTTTCTCCCATTTGGTTCAATATAAGAGTAAAATTCTATAACCTATAATTTCACGTAAGCAGAGAATAAGGGAAAGACACTTGGATAATTATGGATGTCGCTTTCCAGAATTATTGAACCATTCAAGCCTGAATTTCGCGAAAATACATTTGTATCTGAAATATTCTCTTAAATGATAAAAAAAAGTATCTGTTTTTACGAAAAGAACATGATTTAGTACTAAAAATATTTTCTCGATCAAAACTGATTCGTAGCCACTATACACAATAGATTTTTACAGCAAAAGTCCCAAAGAAATACTGCAGCTACAAATGCTTTATCCTTCTGGTGAGAGGGAATTTTTCTCTTCCAATCTTTCTTTGTACTCCAACCACTGTTTGCGGCGTAAATCTCCTAAAGATACCATTGAGTATTTTTTTGCGTGTGTCTGCTTTTCCCCCAAGATATATGTCCAGCTAGATATAGGAAGCGCTACCTAAATTGATATTATGGAAATAAGAGACCCCGAATGGAAAACAAATATTTTCTCTACTGATGTTCACTTTCAGGCTGGCATCCGTGGAATCCTGAGCCGTTACGATCCCGACCTATCTTCTCCCAAACAGGGTTGCAAAGCCCTTAGGGAGTATCACAAACATGCCACTGACTGCTTCGTCCAATTCCATGAGAACGTATTAGCATTTTAGCTTTTCCAATTAAAGCTATGGCACAGATGAATGAGGCGTTGTATTAAACTAAATTATCTGTTCGGCACACATCATATTATACATAGGGTTCTATAAAAATGAAAATGAAAGTATTTTCTTGCTCTTAATGTTTCTAAGTATCTGTTAATCTCGCCTCGCCTTATTTTTTTTAGAAGTTTACCCGTATAAATTGTCTGTAAAGGTAGTTAGCCATCTACATACTACGCTCAGGCCTAAGAACTTTCCTTGAGAATAGAAGGACTTGGAATTAGGCTGAGCAACTGAACGCATACTCTCGCAAGGTTATTTATTCTATATCGGATTGCGAAACGAGAAAATAGCATTGTCAATGTTTAGGGTGTAGAACGTCGTGTAATTATTCAGCCTTTGAAGATATATTTCCCTTGTGTATTTAGCGATATAGAGTACCTGGCACAGTAATCAATGGGGTAAGCTAGTGTTTACTTTTCTTGATTGGCATTTGTTTATATATTTGTGAGACTGTTTATCCTTTCGTGGTTATTACTTAGACAATTTCTAAGCAAGCCAAAGGAATATTATCTATTTTATGAACCCGGAGATTCATTGCCGTGCTTACATGAACCCACCATTAAACTATTTTCTGTGCTAACTCCTTCCAACCATTCCTCGCAAATCCTACTTCCCTTAAATGTCTTCTAATATTGTCCGTCCAGCTATGTCTAGGTTTTCCAAGCGGTCTCTCTCCTTTGAGTCTACCAGGTAATATTTTTTAGATACCGGTATATCCTTCCTCCTTCACGCGCGCAACATGTCCAGCCCATTTCTTCCTCCTTAATTTAATGAACCCTAATATATTCGGTGAAGATTACAGTTTATGAAGCTCTTCATTGTGGAGTTTTCTCCAATCCCCGTTTTAATCTCTCTTACTGGTTAGTTCCGAATATTTTCCTAAGCACCCTCTTTTCGAACACACTCACCTTATAGTAGTAGTAGTAGTAAATGATTTATTTTGCCTGGCAGAGTTAAGGCCATAAGGCCTTCTCTTCCACTCAACCAGGTTTCAGAAAATATATACAATGTAGGTTTACATAAATAGCAAATTAGTGAATAAGAGACTTATGACTAATACTAAGACTAAGGTTAAGGCTAATCATAATAATAAATTAAATAAGTAAAAAGCATAGGTTTCATAAAAAGCACAGGCTTCATAGAGAGCGTAAGTGTCATAAAAGAAAATAGTAATAATGTTACAAGTAAAACAAGGAATATGTAAAATTATGTTATAATGGAAATTTAAGTCTAGCTGTAGATACGTTATAAGGAGACTAAGTAATGTTATATACAGTGAAAGATGGAGTGACTACAAAGAGCTAGTTCTGTTCAGTGGGCAATAATTGTTTAATAAGCGCAGATTTGAAAGAGTGTACACTCCGACTACCCCTAATATCTTATATTCTTCCCGTAGAGTAAGAAACCATGGGGGGATATTCTAAAAAAAAAAAGAGTATGAAGTTCTTACTGGCCGATTTCAAGTTTGTACTTGCAGTCGTATGCATAAAAAGCCTGGGACTCCCCCACCCACCGCGCCCACGTGACATGACGCTCTTTGTACTCTGTCGCTTAGTGCCCGCTTCAATTCCGCATGCAATAAGACTGAGCGGCGGGAGTATTAAATAGGAAATTTATGCGCTACCAAAACGGCACACTCACTTCACTCACGCGGAATATATGGACATTCCAGAAAGAATGAAAACTACAAATTTTTAGTTTTAATCCCTCTGTCAGTACTAGGTACTAGAGGTCTAACGATTTTGTTTAAATTTTGTAATTGAGGTGCTTATGCTAAGAGCTAAACTTTTATTTTAAATATTTTTTTCAAAAAAATTCTCTGACGGGTAGTTACAAGGCAGGCATCGTTCATAGAAACTAAATCTTGTCTGGTGAACGGTAAAACTTTGCATCAGGCTAATACAACTGAATACCTATTCTCTGCAACACGGCCTCTTATTCTATATTAGAATTTGAAGAAAGGTGTACTGCCCCGCCTAGGTTATACAAAAGTATTCGAGTGCATTTATTAAGATTTTATTTGGATTGTGTAACCTTCAGGGATGCGACACGAGGTACGGCAACGACTTTCTTTTTATTTTTACAAGCACTTTATTTGACCAAAATTTAATTTTTCTTAATTTTCTCGAAATAGGTTTAACAATGTTATAGGCTTATTATGTAGGCCCACTATAATATATTATAATAAGTACTATTTGAAAAACTTCTCCCAAGAATTCTCTGAAGGCTAGTTATAAGCCATTCATTTTATACAATATAGATTTGGATTTTTTGGTCTTGCCTCGCGAATAATGGGACTTGAAATCGAGGATGATACAAGTGAATGCGCACTACTGCAATTTAGCCGTGTACTCTACACTAGAATAGGCTATATTAAGAGTAGAGGGAGTTATATGAATGTTTCATATCACATTTTAAAAATACTAATTATATTAAATGTTGTAATTATGTTATAGTGAATTTTCATTAAACTAATTTAATCTTAAAATATTATGGAAATAAATATTTTCATTTATTATATTACTTCAATTAAAGTTTCTTGTGAATACTTGTATTATAGTGATTATTATTGTAAACTTCTAAAAACTAATAAAATTCTTGCATATTGTTTATATTGTACTGTTGAAATTTGGTGAGTTTGTTCCCGGTTTTCTTCTTATCTATTTTGTTTTATAATCTGGTTTTTATGTTTTGTGTTTTTTTTTTGTATTTGTGTTTCAGTTAATTTGAAATTAAATTTTGAGTTTATGCGTGTGACAAGTGTTTTCATAGCTTCTACTTTTTTAGCCGAACTACTGATAACTGGGATTTTGCGAAAAGAATTTTGTTTTGTTTCAAATTTTAATGAAACCTTAATGGAATTCCAGCCATTGCGGTATGTGGTATGATGTAAATTACGTTTCTATGGAGTCCCTTTGTTAAACTTCAAAGAGACCTGATAGAATTAATTGTCTTCCTCTTCATAACGCTGATCTGGCTGCAATTTACATATCCCACTGGGAGAAGACCCTTGTTTATTTTCACAACTTTGTTTATGCAGGTGCATGTTTCGTGTGGGTTGGGTGAGCGTAAAGTATCTGCCGGTGAGTCAGACTTTCTGTCGTCGCGATATTTTTTAGCATACAACTTGTGAGTGACTACACTTCTCAGCAAGAAGGCGCTCATACTTTATGCTTGCTTTTTTAGAATATCCCCCACTTCCATATTACTATAATCGGCAAAATAAATGATTTCTAGATTTATGGACAGAAAACGAGAAAATAACAGTTTCTGAATTGTAGAAAAAAACAAACAAACAAAAAGTTTCCTGATTTTAGTCGACCATTAACTTCTAGCTTAATATCATTTGATTCTGTAAATTATGTTATAATATTTCCAAGTTATTCATTGAAGTATAAAATCTAGATTTTATATCTTAGAGCATATCTCTGTACATTTCAAAGTAATAGCCAAATTGATCCATTCGTCTGTGGTCCTATTATTCACCGGTAGGAAAATCACATACAAAACGACAAAAAAAGGTTTGTTTTTAGAGCTAGTTTTCAGATATAAATAAAATATTTGTTGGGTCGGCATTACAGACGGCATTTTACACATTTTTCAGCAAGTGTTCCATTTGAAAGATGTCTCCAGATAAGAGAGTAATAATAAAAAGAGGACGATGTGCTCTTGAGCGTGGGTACCGGGTCACGGCCGAGCGGCTCCGTGCTGAGAGGAGAGGACGGTCTGGACTATGCTATAGTACATGCTTCTCAATAAGCCAACAGAAACATGCTAGTCAATAAAATGAACTCTACTCTACCGGCGTTTGACCACCAATTCTTACGGAGCCCATGAAAGTTAAACAAAATTGAATTTTCAATATATAAACGAAAACTGTCTGACTTGGCAGAAAATATATATATTTTCAAATACAATACTTTTTTTTAACGAGAACAGACACTCACACGAGTTTATCTGAGCTAAGTATAAATAATGTTTACTTCCTCTACCCGTTCTATGAGTACTATAGGGAGAGGAAGTATTACGTTCGAAGTCTCGTTTAGAACATAAATACACGTTTTGAGGTTCCGTGAAACCGAAAGAACTATTTTTAGAAACATGTCTCATGTGTCAGTGAACAGCACAACTAGAAACAAAAAATCCTCTAAAAACAAATTTTATATTTCGATTAGGCACCTTCTGGGGATGACTTTCTCTTAATTTTAATGACACTTCATAAGAAGAAAACTTTGTTTTTCGGGATTTACGAAAACGGCTCTAAAGATTATGTTTAAATTTTGTACAAAAGGTGCTCTTACTAAGAGCTAAAAATTTTATCTGAAACATTTTTCGCACAAATTTTCCGAACGGTAGTTCATAGAAACTCAGTCTTGCCTGGTAAACGATAGGCTAAATCTTTGCATCAAGCTGAAACAACTGAATACGTACACCTTTCAAGGCCCATCTTTAGCTACATAAGTGGCTTCGTCCTGACTGAATGACTGACAGAAAATCAACGTAGAACCTAAACTATAATACATACAGACTTGGAATTTTGATAGTAGCCTTCGTTTCATAATGTAAGTGCACACTAAGAAAGTAGCCTTCGTTTCATAATGTAAGTGCACACTAAGAAAGGATTTTGCAATTTTTTTTATTTTTAATGCCAAAAGTCGAATGTTTTCGAGGACATGAAATACCTTCAATAAGGAACACACAAGCAATTGGATTGTTGTAGAAAAGTTCCTATTAGAAAGACAATATTCAATTGTGAAATTAATTCAAGATAGCCTTGCTCGGTTGCTATCTTGATTCATTTGTTTACGATTCACTGAGATTACATAGGCAGACAGAAGGGAATCATGAATCACGCCAAAATGGGAAAACATTGAATGATTTGGACGAAACTCACTATGCGGCGTTTTTCTGGGCTAGGGAACTCGAATCTGAGGTATTCCCGGGCAACGCACTTTGTTCGTGAAATGCATCTCGAAGCTGGGTTTCTAGTTTTTTAATTATCAGTTGACATAATGAAATTGTTTATGCATGATTTGGGTAAGGTTCATGAATCTATGTTTCATTTCAATCGTTTCATTTCGAATTTGTATGCCCACATAGCAGCATAAGATTCGTTTTGTTCGTTTAATTATTTATATTTAAACGTTAAACAATGTAAATAATTAAGAGTAAAATTATGTAATTCCTTCAATTTATGTAAAAATGATGTCAGTGTTATTAAATATGTTTTTATTATTTTTGTTAAATAAATAATTTAAAAAAAACATCCAGCAGTAGAGTAAATAATCACGGGCGAAGCCGCGGGCACCTGCTAGTATACTATAGGCCATATGCATATATACATATTATATAGGTATATTACTTATTATGGTATGTTATACAAAGAGAAAAAACACTTCTTTTATAATTTGAAATAAATTGTGTGACTGATAGCTATAACTTGTAAGCTACTCATATCATACACAAAGTTGGGTTTTACTCAGATAGATTAATAAAATCAGACTTGCGGTTTTAGCAGGAATGTCTTATTATTGCAGTTTTTATGGTTATTATATAATTATTTATGTTGTTTTTTATGTTGCTGCTGTTGAGGGCATCTTTTTATTTAATGATACCCAGTTAGATTTTTAAACCCATTTCGTTCCTCCCATGACTTTAAGAAGCTTCACTGCTTGGTCGAACGAGTTATGTCTGGCGATTTACAAAGAAGAACAGTCATTCCGTCTGGGTATAAATACTTCGTTCTTTTATTAATGTTCCGGTACCTTTCTAGGTGTAAAGAAAATGAAGTTATAATTACGAGAGAAAGAAATAACAAAACATATTTTGGCTACAATAAATCTCTTGTAATTTCAAATAGGCTAGTAAGAACAACGTTTCCTGTCGTAGGATATTCGAAGAAGTTTTAAGAGTCTCAAGAGAAACGTTCAAATAAACAGATTTCAACATATTCATATTCCTTCCAATCTAGAGAAAGATTTACTATTACAATATTTGGATTTACAATTCTGTGTTATGCACCCCCGTTAAAGGAATTGCATATTTTTGTTTTACTGTACATTCGTTGTAAATGCTATCTAGAGACGCTTAAATTTTACAGAATGTTATTTCAGAACTATCTTGATTCAAATTATGTCCCTGTATTCGAGCAGTAAAATTCTTCAACGGTGATACGAGAAGTTTATGAATGTGTTGTAATATTTCGTTAAATTTTCAAAGTGATGCAAAGAAATAGAATGGGTTATGATAAAGGATATAACACAAGACTAGAAATAAAATCTCAGGAGACATACACTGCAGCTACTACATTGTAATACATTCTTTCCATACATATTCAGATAAATATTCTTTAGGGTTATCAGATATGGGCATGATTCCATGTACAGGAACGACACAAAAAGACAAAGGAATAAAAATGTTCATATTTGCATTGTGTAACTAAAGTTAGATAAGATGACAATGCAGCGGGCCTGTGTAAAGTCATGGTCAGATGACCCGGTATTTCGGATGACGAATTATAGTAACCTTTTGCAGTAGGGTTGCAAAGCACAGACTTTCAAGGTCTGTGACTCAGGTGCTCGTCATAACTATAAATTCACTTTATTTAATTTTATTTATTCCACGTGTTTTTACTCGTATGATATTATATATAGGCCCTACAGTCAATTACCCTGCCGGTTGTATTATATGGATATAAGAGTAAGACATGACCCCTTATTATTTGGGAAGAACATATAATCAGAGAGTGTTCGAAAACAGAGAGGTTAGGAAAATATTCGAACCTAAAAGAGATGAAAACGGGGACCAGAGAAAACTGCATAACGACGAACTTCATAACCTGTACTCTTCACCGAATGTAGTAAATTAAATCATGGATGATGAAATGGATTGGACGTGTTGTGAGCATGGGGGAGGAAACACATATTTAAAAAATAATGACTGGGAGACCCGAAGGGAACAGACCACTTGGAGGACCTAGACATCGGTGGTGGGACAGTATTACAATAAATTTAAGGGAAGTAGGATTTTCGAGGTATGGATGGATGAAGTTAGCAAAGAATAGGGTTGAATGGCGGGCTCATGTAAGCGTGGCATTGAAACTCCGGGTTTCATTAAAGAGATAATATTCCTTTAGCTTGCTGAGGAATTGTCTATTGCCATTGAGTAAGTAAGTAAGTATGCACAGTACGTTCTATTTATATAAATTATATATGGTACTGAACTATACTAGAGGTCCTGCCCATTAGTTTGATATTGAATAATGTCAGTTGCTTCTCACAAATCCTATCCTAATTCGTATTTTCATATTACTATGATTAGGGCCCGGATTCCTAGGTTTTAAACTATTTTGTTCCTTGCTACCTAACTAAGGTATTTTATCTTAATTATCCGTGTCACATAGTGCAATCTTATGAAATCTAAAATTGGAGTGCAATCTTATGAAATCTAAAATTGGCTAAATAAGACGTTAATAACTAAAAATGGATAAAAAATTTGTAAAATGAAATACGATAAAATATCCGTACTTAAAATAATAATACGTAATTAATGTAGTTAGCCTATTATTGTTCTACTACTAAAATTACTTTTTTTTTTTTAATTTGCCTACATCGTGCATCTTGATCATTGCTGCTAAAACGTTTGTAACAGAAAACATAGCATTGCATTTTGTAATTTTTTTAAATTTTGTACCAGATTGTCCCGGAAAAGGATATCGTTAGTGGACCGAAATTTTCAGTTTCTTTAGAAGTAAATTAAAGATATCCTTAAGAAGTTTGCACTTTCAGTTTATTCACAGTGTTTGCTCCAGCAAGACGTCCGAAGTAAAGTATTCTAAAAGTTGGCTGATTAATTGAGAAGCGCTCTTCTTGAGTTTATGTGGTGGAGTTGGAAATTACAGGAGTACTTCTAAACTTAATTGTGTTCCATAAACTATAAACTGTTGAAAATTTATCAAAGAGGGTTTCTATGGTTTTGTGGTTCAGAACCACGGAAATTGCAAGTAGGTACAAATAAAATTAAGTAGGCTATGAGTTCAATTTGTTTATCGTACTTTTAACGTTAAACTTACAAAAAAGCCTTGTCTGAAAATGGCAAAAACTAAAATAAAAGTATTTTATTACATTTAACAAACTAATATAGAGTTTATAAAATCTAAAAATTAAGGCTTGCTTATGATCTTAAACTAAACTCACAAAATATACTGTACAAATAATGCTTTAAAACGTCATTAGGGTAATCCCTGTTGTCTTCTGAAAGTAATGGAGTCTCAATAATTGCATCTATACTTGAGACACTGCACTAGAAGGTTCGATATTCTGTATATTTTATAGTAAGCCTACCGACTGTACCTTCCGTTCAACAGCGAAGATCCATGCATTGTTTAAATGTAACAACACAAATTAAGGAATGATTTATTTTTTACTATTTAATTTATATTTTATTGGACTTGTCGTGTCACATAACAGATTGGAATGGAACAAATTGACAAAAATTAATGCACTAAAACGTGTTGTAAGATCACGCTTTTTTCCAACCGAATGATCTAGTAATGAAAAAAGAACGCTTTTAAAGGTATAATCTAAACAATAACCACAAAACTTGAACAAAATTGGTAAAAAAGTATTACTGCCTGTTAAGTGTTAGTTCAAGCACAACATTTCTGAAAATAAATGTAACCGAAAGTTAAGAAACAAGACACATTTCTAAGCACACTTTTCAAACTCTTAGAACCATCTTCTCATTATGTGTGCTCCAAAACTTTCTACTCTCTCCCTCCTTACATCATATCACAGAATCAGAAATTTCGTTTAATAGAACTCCAAAATTGTTCCTTTTAGACAATTTTATTGTAAATTCATATTGCCTTAATTCCAGCTTTTACTATGGATCACCTTGTATTCGTGAGAGTGTGTACATATGTATGTATTTATATCTATATGTATGTATGGGTCAAATTGTTGTTAATTTGTATCACTGTAAACATTGAACTGGGTAAACTACTACAACTACTACTACTACTACTACTACTACTACTGCTACTACTACTACTACTGCTACTACTACCACCACCACCCCAAACACCACGACCAACCACGACCACGACCACACCGCCACGACCACGACCACCACCACCACCACGACCATGACCACCGCCACCACGACCACCGCTACCGGTCACCTCGACCGCCGCCACCGCCACCACGACCACCGCCTCCGCCACATCCGCCGCCGCTACCGCCTCCGCCGCCGCCGCTTCCGCTACTACCACTACCACCACCTTGTTATTTTTTAGAGAAAACGGTAAAAGGTCATAATAATATAAAAGGGAATTTATATAGGCTAAAATAAGCCTATTGTTATCGATTATTTGAAATAAACGCTAATTATCATATCAAATTACAAAACATGGGTAAAAATTATCTGATGGAAAACGCAATAAAGAAAACTTTCAAAAGAAAATGAGATATTAGAAACGAGAAAATAATGGAAGAACAAAATAAAAAAAGAGGTAGCGAGTAAAAGTAAGAAAAAAATGAAGGGAAGAGGTAAAGGTACATTAAGAAGAAGAGGGGGAAACCTTAAAGAGATAAAATTTATTAATAATAATAGAATGGAAATTATATAATGACTTTTTATTTTGGTGATAAATGTAAATTTGGGTTAAAAAAGTTGATAATACAATATTTAATTTTCGCCGTACAGTAAAAATAGTACAGAAATAAACTAGACTCACGCATTTTTTTAGTACTTACTAAACTCTAAAGTTATACTAGGTATTAAACACAATCTATGTGTTAATTCCTTGTTTTAAATGTAACACATTCTTATTTTTATGATGTGCACACTCATAAGTTTTCCACAACAGACGTGTGCTAGCAGTATTCCCTAGTATTTACGATGAGCTCAGAAAACACAGTATATCCACACAAAATAAAGTGTACGGTTTACACTTCTCTCTGCATGTTCATAACTGCATAATCAGAGCAAACAGTACGCGAACGTTCAATGCAAACCTCGAGCATGAGCTTGTTTTATATACCTCTTCACAACACCTACATGTTATCCATGTGGAGCACTGCTTTAGATTCAGACCATGCAATGCATCTGATATTAGTCATAACCTATTTTCTGAACCACTCCTTCCAGAGAAAACCATACAGCAAATACCACCTGCAACATGGCAAGGCAAAGAGTCAAACAAGACTGAATTCATGTGCGACTCAAACGATCCACAGTGGCAATATTGTGTGTTTGGTTTTATTTGGCGGGCAAATATTAGCAGAAAGAAAATTTCTCTCTAGTCTTCTTACTATGTCACAGTATTATCCAATTGAACATAAAACTTTTAATTGACTGGTAGAAAAAGAACATTCCACAAACTTCATGGTAGAAGCAATAGATGAAGGATTATCTCATGTGCTGTAAATCTACAGACATGAGACTGCCACATTTACGACCACAGATAGAGAATTTAAGTTTTCAATAGCTGATTAATATAAAAAGTAAAACTAAGAAATAAATAAAGAAGCAAAGAAAGAAAGGAAAATAGACTGCATCGATTAGGAAATAGGACAGCTGGCCAAAATATAATTATTTAATTTAATTAGTTAATGTTTGCAAACGATTGTGTAGAATGCTCAATGAGTCACGAATAATATTATGTAGGAGAATGTCTTCCGAAATGTCCAGTTAAAATCCAAACCACTAACCTGGACCGGAGATGAAAACGTGAATTTGAGTTCAGAAAACCATAGCCTTACTGACCGTTCCATCCATACTGGCAAAATCCTTGGGTAGGAGAAAGCATGGTCGAGCATGGCCAATCCTTCCACATTGCCGAAGTCAAGCGATGATTTGCGACCATACAGGTAAGGATGAACAAAAGTAATGAGACGTTTAATTGCTTTGCATGTATCATATTCTCTTTTCGTAACAATATTACAATATATTACAGTTTCATAATATTACAGTACAGTACTAAACTAAAAAACTAAACTCCGTGGCGCTACATCCCTGGAGGGACTTGGCCTACCACCCGACCGCTGCGTCATCTCCCGTAGGCAGATGGCAGGATTGGGGGGCATGTGGTCAGCATGCCGACACCCACGGCCGTTAATGGTGGTTTCCATGACCGGAGCCGCTACTTCTCTATCAAGTAGCTCCTCAATTTTGAATCACGAGGCTGAGTGCACCCTTACCAGACCTCCCTACCTCAGAAAAATCCGAGGAGGTACCGGGAATCGAACCCGGGCCGACAGATCTGTAGTCAGCGACGCTAACCACAAGACCACGCCGGTGGACTTACAGTACAGTAAGTTGACGTAATTTCAGGTAATATCTTACACATTTAACTTTTAAGTTGATTTTTAAAATGAAATTTCCTCAGTTCCCAAGCTTCTTGAAAATTATAGCATTACGACCACACCTTGCAAGATGAATACATTGTAACACTAAGTTACTGTCTGTATCGGCACATTCTGGCTTGTTACTTAAACGTCTCAAGTACGAAGTCTCCAGCGTACTGGCATATAAGGCGGAGGAGAGTAGCGGACATGCAAGGGAATTTCAGGGAAACTAGAAAGAAAATTCTCCCTCTTCTTACTACGCCTATAGGAACTTCTCGGCTGTTTAAGCCAAACTGTTTTTTGCAATAGTAATTTAATGTCTGTTCTGAACTGCTACTTATCCCTATCCGTCGCCGATGTGCCGGAATTTCGGCCCGCAAGAGCTATTTTACATACCTGCAGATCTACAGACATGAGGGTGTCGCATTCAGGTACTGGTACATATAAAGGCCATCGACTTGGGCTGAAACCAAATCCACCAACAAATCAAAAAGATCACGTGCAAAAATCAGATGCCTAAGTTTATGAAAATGTGCCCCCCCCCCATTAGAGACCTAACGTACACGCATAAGTGATAGGAATGGGATTGAAGTAGCTACTTCTTGGACTGGGCAACTCTTCTGTTGTGCCGTAGCGTAACTCATTCCGGCACACCTGTAATTTCTAAAAGCAAGTTGTCCAGCTGCGAGCTATTTCTTTTCTGTAATTTCGAATTTTCCTTCGTTCTTAGGTTCTTAGGAAGTAGGCAAAGTTTAAAATTAACTCGTAGGCAGGGTAATTGGGAAGGAAACAAGGAATATCCCGAAAGATTAGTTAGTTGAAACTAAAAGGAATGTATCAACACTGCAGATTCAGTCAGAAATATTATTAAATTAATAATCGAAACCCATGATTTCCAGACAGGACAGTTGATGACAACTTAGTGTCCCGCGAAGGAGTTACTACCCACCCCTGCAGTGCGACTGTGGGACAACTGCAGCAGACAACCAATTGAATTATGTGCATTGGATGCAATAAAGCTATCTATGCAAGTCTCCCTCTTGTTTTGCGAAGATAAACCTGTTTACAGGCCTTGGAGAAAAGAATGGCTTCAAGGATAATGAGGCAGTTCACACGTCCGTCCGTCTTTCGTACGTACTGTACGTCTTTACCCTGATTTATTCTCTTTGGCTTAACCCAACGTTTCATCGCCAATTTCGCACGCATTAATATAATCCTGAAGAAACCTGCTTGGTCAACTCTTAAAGCGCACACAAATATAGTCACTGGCAGTGGCGGCTCTTCGAAGCTCCACAGCTCATTCGTTGAGAGAAAAATCCATCTCTGTCTAGGCCAAAAGGGGTAACCTGCACTTTTTAAAAAACGAGTTTATGGTTCAGATAGATAGCTGGTAATGAAATACACATGCTGGCCAAAGTAGGTAACCCTAAAAAAAATTATGGGAAAAAAGCTTGAGAATTATTACACGCTGTTTTTCAAAAGTTTCAAATTAAAACTTGTCAGTCAAATTAAAACTTGCCAATAGGTGTAACTGCCATCTAACAGCTGATCACGTGAGACAAGTATACTAAGGAGTAACCCACTAATATCTTTAGATGAGCAAGCCAATAAAGCCATCACTAAATATTACTATTGAGGGTTGTACAATTTCACCTGGAGCATCGTGGGGACCAGGGAAAGGTTCAATTACCGAAGACAAATTTAGATACCGGTACGCTTATTTTTCTGTAGAGGGCAGCAAGGTGGTAGGACCAACGACTTTACAGGAAGAAACTGAGGCATTACTATGAATTGAAAGATCCGGGAAAATTAGTTTAAATGCTCTAATTTTGGCTTACCTTAAACCTACAACAACGGGAGCCAAGTTTTACAGTCCCCCTCAGAGGACGTTAAAAAATCTGGCGAAATCTGTTGGGTTTGAGCTCGTGAACTTCGGAAGCAGATGCAAGAACACTATTTCTGGACCACCCCTTGTGTATTATACACATTTTTAACATGTTAAAAGTGATTTTCTCGCATAATTTTCTCTACTCTAATCATGGATATTTTAATTCTCATGTGTAACATTCTGGCACAGTAAGCGACCTTGAGCACAAATTTTTAACAAACTTAAAAGTTTCCCATTCGAGACAATTGTGAAAAGCTATAACTTTAAACGGAAGCGGCAGAAACGTTAAGAGAGAATGGAGAATGCCTTATTAACATGCCCTCGGAAGTTGCCTAAATGGATTGTAAAATGTTTTACTATCACTTTTTTGATAATATTATAGGAGAAACATTCCTCTGACATTGGGATTTGAACCCAGGACCTTTGGCTATCCGTGCCAATGCTCTACCAACTGAGCTAAGCCAGAGTTCACTTCACAGCGCCAGATGGGACCTCTCTCCTATGACTGATTAGCCTTAATGGTCTACCTCACTGACAGATAAGTTATGTCATATGCAGTACTGTGAGGCACACTAATTAGTTATTTTTGTGACCGGGCTTCCAGTGTTATTGTACGGTAACATTGAAGATAGATATATGCATATGCATTCATGAACCACAGATCATTGTTTCTGTTGGACATTACATGTTGATAATAGGAGAAAAACAGAGACAATGATCTGTGGTTCATGAATGCATATGCATAAATCTACCACTTTTTGCTTTCCAGTTATGATGTTTACAGACCTATAGGTACACCCAGATTTCTTTCTGAAAATTGTTCTTTGGATGCAGAGGATACAAAACATTTATTTCTGATGAAACATTTACATAGAATTTCAGGACCGAATACCTGTCTTCTGCTAATTACATTAGGCATCTAGGGGATGGGTAAACAGCGTAAAAATATGAGATAAGTAGTACCGGTATTATACAATAAGAAGAAAAATATGGGATGGATAATAATGTTGTTAAAATGTTGCTATAGGCCTACCTATCCTTCTACCAACCATTAATATTGTTATTAACCGTAGGTTATTGAAAAGGTAGATAAAGCAGTAGATAAAAGAAAGTATAAGCAGAATGAGAAGATGACGGGCAAGAAAGGATAAGAATGAAAAAAGTTGCGGATGTAAAAGTGAAATGATGATGACGACGAACACGATAACGATGATTACGAACATGATCATGAGATGAATGAACAAAAACAGATGCTAGATTAAAGCCGGTTGTCGACCAAGAGTGAGGGATTTCATACCCTATATAGTTGTGCCGGATTTCATATGTAGTTTTGTCGGCACAACTACAAATGAAATCCCGCACTGTATGTGATGGAACTAACTTAGCTTAGCTCTTGGTCGACAACCGGCTTAAGAACAAGGGTTGAAGAAGAGGTAAGAACAGAATATTAGTCATAACGATCATACGACACACTTAAGAAGTGGAGAAGGAAGAGAAAATGAAACAGAAAAATAAAACTATAATTAAGAGAAATGGAGGACTTTCAGGTGGCCGCATGACACCGCGAAGGGTCCGAAGACTGGTCCCCGTTCCTTTCCTCGGTCAATAAGAAAAATTATTGACCTGTGGAATTTTTGCATATTGTTATTTCGTTCAAGTCAGCGTTCCTTCAATCTTTTCATCATACGAGGGTAAGTCCGAAAATAAGTTTCCCCTGGCGGCTGTGTACAGAGGTGTGGATGAAAGACAAAACATATAATGAGACATTAAAGATAAGACGTTCCTTTATTTTGCTACATAATTACCACGTAGTCCACCGCTGTGGTTCAGGGGATGCGTTCAATCCTCTCACGCAGCGGGCCCGGGTTCGATTCCTGGTAGGGACAAGTTACCTAGGTGGGGTTTTTCTGGGTTTTTCGTCACCTTTGAGACAAAATAATGTCGGGTAACTTTAGGCCCTTGTGGTCCCCAGATATCATCTGGCCGTCATTATCATCTTCACCCCATCCTCGCCTTGTTTGGAGTGAGTGTGTGTGTGAATGGTGTGTCTCGTCCTATGTATTCGTGTTGTCTCGGGGGTGGCCCCGACATTGGGCCGATCACTCATCCGGGGAGGCCCTCCATGTCCTTGTCTGGTCACAAACGTATGCATATGATCCAAAGATAATCCCGCTCCCGCCCTGTAAGGACCGGGCGGCTTGGGTCGCTTAAATCCTAAAAGGGAGAGGTTAAACTACGAGAAAAAAAGAAAGAAAGAAAGAAAGAAAGAATTACCACGTACATTGAGACATTTGTCATACTGCTTTAGAAGCTTCAAAAAGCCCTCCAAGAAAAAATTAGGGCTCTGCATAGGCTTATGGAAGAAGCGTCAAACGGCAACAAATCTCCTTGGGTGTCCCAAAACACTGCGAGGAGCACTTTACCTGCAGAGGGTGTTGTTTTGAACTTCCTTCGGGCAGGTGATGGAGGATGTTTCCACTTCATAGATGTGTTCTTCTATTCGGGCTTGAAAAGTTGGACCCACGTTTCATCCCCCGTCACAATCCGAAACAGAAAGTCATTGCCATCACGATGGTAACGCACGAGATATTCCAGGCCGGCTCCCATGCGTTGTTCCATGTGGTTCGCGGTCAGTTATCGGGGCACCCATCGTGCTGACACTTTCCGGTATCCAAGAATGTCGTGGATTATCTTGTGGATGATCGCGGTCGAATGGTGTATGGGTGTCTTTCGCGTTCAACCGATGTATTGATTCCCCCATTGCTGTTCGATTTCCTGGGGGAAAATAGAGGGGAAACTTATTTTCGGAATCCCCCTCGTATATCAGACATATCGAACTAGTTTTATTTTGTAGCGATTCCTTTGAATTACTACTGTAACAATGTTTGTAACAAAGTTCAGCAAAGAATCCTTTCACAGATATATTGATTGAATGGAGTGATGTAAAGCGTAAAGATATTTTCGGTTCCCGATTCCAGTGACACTTTTTATTCAACATCCGATGAGATCATGCAAAACAATGTGGAAAGACAAAAGAGACTGAAAGCAGAGCACCGAAACATGTCCCATGGTTTTTCATCTTTCTACCGGTCCAGTAATCTTTACGCATTTGCACATTCGGATCAATAAAGCCATTAACAAATCTGTTGTCTCACTAACTAGAAATAAATCGCCAATTTCAGAAGAAAAAGTTAGTGGATATAAAAAAATCTTAAAAAGAAAAGTAAATATCAACTTACTTGATGAGAGGAACCTCAAGTCGAAAAAGAGGGCCTTTTGTTACGTATAAGGAACAGTTGTTATAAAATATATGCAAGAAATAATAATAATAATAATAATAATAATAATAATAATAATAATAATAATAATAATAATATGATTGATATTGAAGAGGGATTTTCAGGACCATTAGCTGAAAAGTCAATACAACTTAATAAATCCAATTCAAAGTTACATTTAGCATTAATGCAAGGAGAGCACGAGGATTACACAGAATTATAAAAATATAATAAATCGCACGCCTTTAAGAACACCCAAACAAACAAATGCAATTTGTGAATCGCTTCTGGTCTTGCATATAATGAATACATGGACGTACTGTGCAACACTTGTTAGATGCTCCTTTACAACAGGTCCCGACAGATTGTAGGCTATTCATGGCATAAGTGGGTCATTCTTCCGATTGTGGGGAATTTCGTGTCCCAACCTTGCCAGTCTCGTAAATTAGAAATTTCCTACCTTTTTACTATTTACTCGTAAGTAATCATCATTTATCTAGTTAAAATATAAAGAAGTATATTTTTATTCTGATATATTGTGGTATTTAATAGCTTGAAATGTTGACAGGAACTACAAATTACCCATGAAATCAATTTCCCAACTCGAAGTACTGCATGTACGAAAGCTAAGAAATTGACCGAGAAGTCTTCTAAAAAAATAGTAAATACAGGAACTGCAGAAGGTATGCTCACTCTCATTGATGATATTACGATAATTATTTTATTCTTATTTGTACTGTGTTATTTATTTTTATTTAAGTGCTTAACTGAGTGTCCCTGCATTAGAATAGTCAACACCGTAACGCACGTAGGAATTAAATTTGCCCCAAATATGATATTGCGGCATTAACTACGGCCATAAGTTAAATGGGAAGAACGATGGGAACAATGTGGCAACCACAAAAGTATTCCTTGTGTGATTGTAGGAAGCGTAAGAGCAAAAAACCAGATTTTTCAGGAAAGTACCTTAATTGCATGTCAACACCGTAACGTAGAAAAAAGTGTGATTTTGTGATTTTTATAAATATTTTTAGTCTAGCAAAGAATTTTTGGCTGTATTTGAAGATAAAGCATGTGATGAATCGTCTTTTTTTTCAGTCTTAACTTCGAAAACTTATGAACAAAAAAAAATGTCAACTCCGTAACGAATTTCTTCGTGACGGAGTTGAACACTGTTACAGTGGTGACTTTATTGGCTTGCATATGTTTAATTTAATTTAAATTTAGCTTATTAATTGTATTTACCTCATTATATGAATACATTATCGAAAACATGTCCACATCTTGAAATGAATGTCCACACCATAACGCAAGTGTCCACACCGTAACGCAGTCTCCACCCCATTTTTCTAAGTAAAATGGCAGTAAAATGGCAATAGTTAGCACTAATTTTTAAATTTCTTTTTCTTAATGAGGAGGCATTTATGCACTCTATTCTTAGAATGCATGGCATATGAAAATAAATATTTTACATTAAAAATTCTGACCATAGTAACAAAATTTTGCATTAAAAAATCTCGATCCTATATTCTAAATTAAAAGTCTTAATTTTTGTTTTGTCCATTATAGTAAATATTGGAGATAAAATTGATACAAGGTGAATCGCAAGCCAATGACCTATAGAAGCAATGAATAAAAATGCTTTAATATTTCAAATTGTTAATATTAGGACCGGAAAACGCTCCGTTACGGAGTTGACTGATATTTGCACCTACTGATATTTAAAAAAATTATATCTAATTTTGTGATTAACATTGAGCTCGGCCAGTTCACTGGGAATAGGTTAACATCATAATAAACGAGATGACATCAATAAAACACAGTTTTGTGACAATTGTAATTCCAGCTTAACAGTGGATGAAAATCCCCACAATCGTGAGAATGACCCAAGTGCGACAGACCCATGTCTGCAAATTTACACGTTAGTCAAAGAACTCCAGGGGGACATAACTCCAATACACAGACGTCGGTCACAACCTAATACTGATAACATGGCAATTTTTTTATAACTAGGTCTCGCAAGTTTATAAAAATTCATATTTTTAATAATGCACCCTGTAATATCTCCTATTAAAATCTGTACAAGACACAAAAGAAATAAAATATTGATGGTTTAATTTTGCATATTGTTGTATAATTTGTTAGTTTTGCGATAATCGATCATATTTTCGAGATATTAAAATAATATTTGAGCATATTTTATTAATTTGCGACATTTTAACAGCATATTCTGACAAATTTTAAATATTGTGCATATCTCTGTTAATTAAAGCATTTACACCAAATTTGGATAAGTTAATATTTTGAGAACAGACTGTATAATAACAGACATAGCCTAAGGTTTTCGGTATAATACTGTAATAAAGCTTCATTTCACTTTATTATTTTGCAATTTACTAAAATTTGTTGGATTGACCTTGTTATTTGAAAAGTTTTGTTAATGTAATTTATACAACTTCTATTGTTTTGTAATTCATAATGTAATTCCGCTAACAAGAGAACGTAAAGTATTAAAATTTCTTAAATGATGAGCATACTTTATTGGTAGCGGAGAATATTGTAAAATTTTATAGCATATTTTCATGCATATTTCGTCTTCTCATACAGCATTAACTTACGGGCCTAAAGGATAACATTTTAGAAAAGTGAAGCGAGCGGTTAGGGATATTATGGATTCCGTGCGACATTAAAAATCGAAGCCGAATAGAGTATTGCAGATCGGAATGCTATGCATGCTAATGTAGGGAATAGGCATTTTTTCGCAGGGTATGCAATATCGGTTGTTGGCTGTGTCCTAGGTTAGCAAGTTTATGTTTTACCAGGGGACAATAAATCTGATAACATAAAGAAATCTGGGTAAGGCGCATGATGTGTGGGTTTGTGGTCGTGCATACATTAAGCTTGTCCTTTACGTGGATATAAAATGTAGATGACCTCTTATGTCGTATCTGCTGGCTTGTTTACATACAACTCTACTACTCTTAGCCTAGCCGACAGATTGTTTCATAAAGTCCGTTCTAAATTTTAACTGGGTGCTTGATAAGCATACCTACGCGAAGCAAGAAATTTACAGGAGACCGTGTATTAATCTCTGCCTAGCGTTTTTACCTAATTTTTCACATGAGTCAATATTATGTAAAGTTAATGGTTACTTATGCCTACATTGCAAGCATGTTTTACAGCTTGAATAGTTATTAAATATATCGTTAATGCATTTTACTAAATTATTGATTTAACTTACTTTTAAATTACTAATTTTTGGTAACCATGGAAATTTTAAAATAAAAAGAGAACTTATAAGTCTAGTGATTTAAAGACGGGAACCCGCAATCTTTTGCGTAATAATAGCCTATATAGGTGTTGCAAAATTCCATACACAAACTGCTATGGATTGTAGAGGAGACCAAAAAAAGGTTTTTGTTATACTATAACCATAGGCCGGAAACCAATAGTTACAGCAGCAGTCACCTTCAAATGGAAACATTGCTGAGAGGCAATGAAGGTATGGTGACCATTTGAACTGGTTTATTTACAGATATTGTTCAAACGTGCAGCCTCCTGCTTCAATACATGATCTGCAAAAACGTCTTAAGCCCCCTGCACACAGGGACAGTACTGGCAGCCAGTAGCACTAGCCAGTACTGGCCGCCAGTTACTGTCCCTCTACTGTCCCAGTGTGCAGGGGTACTTCCCTTCAACGTCCAGTAGCTACTGGCGGCCAGTAAACTTAAGGCAGGTTTAGCCCCCTGCACACAGGGACAGTACTGGCAGCCAGTAGCACTAGCCAGTACTGGCAGCCAGTAATTATCCCACAACATGCAGCAGACTACTGGCGGCCACTAAACTCAAACCTGCTTGAGTTTGAGTTTACTGGCCGCCAGTAGAGTCATTCCATGTCAGATCAGCACACCCATTTATTCTCACCGTTCCAGATTTGGATGAAATTTTGTAGAGAGGTAATTTTCATGTATATTAAGAGAAATACACACTTTTATTTAAATATTTCAATCCGTTCTTTACAGCCATGTAAAGTACTAAAAAAATAACAAAAATCACATCAAAACATATCTTTCAACTAATATAGCAACTCTTCTAAGTAACCTATAAAGGTGGGGAAAGTGTCATTTTTTAGCATTTTTACGAGCTTTCCAATGACATGTAACACATAATAGTTCTAATAAAATTTGTTTTTTTTTTCAGAATTCAAAGTGAAAAATTTTGATTTTGAATTTTTAAAAAGTACTTTTTAAAAATTTTCAACAAAAAAATCCTAGGAAATAGGTTATACCAATGCTAAATGATGTTCCAAGTTTGAAAATATGATGGGAATGGGTTCATGGTTAAAAAATTAAAAAAGTGTCACTTTACAAAAAAATCAGGTAATAAATAACTTATATGCCCCAATGGAAAGCATAATAAAATAATTTTGACAAATAAATTTAATCAAGGGAAGTAACTCACATACTTGACATCTTATTGTTCAATGAAAATTCTTGTCTAATGCCTTATTGGTTTGCAAAGTGTTAAGATAGCACATAAAGCCTTTTGATCGATGTCGACCTGTGAATACCTCTCACAGATGTATTACATACAGTAAATCCTACGACACAGATCAAAAGGATTTATGTGCTATCTTAACACTTTGCAAACCAATAAGGCATGAGACAAGAATTTCCATTGAAGAACAAGATGTCAAGATTGTGTTATTTTCCTTATTTCAATTTATTTGTCGAAATTATTTTATTATGCTTTCCATTGGGGCATATAAGTTATTTTTGAGGTTATTTTTGAAAAGTGATGTTTTAATTTTTTAACCATGAACCCATTTCCATCCCATTTTCAAACTTAGTACATCATTTAACATTGGTATAACATATTTCCTAGGATTTTTGAAAATTTTTAAAAATGTACTTAAAAAAAATTTCAAAATCAAAATTTCCACTTTGAATTTTGAAAAACAAATTTCATTAGAACTATTATGTGTTATATATCATTGAAACGCTTGTAAAAAATGCTGAAAATCGATACTTTCCCCAACTTTGTAGGTTAATTAGAAGAGTTGCTATATTAGTTGAAAGAGATGTTTTTGATGTGATTTTTGTTATTTTTTTAGTGCTTTACATGGCTGTATTTTCAAAACGGATTGAAATATTTAAATAAAAGTTTGTATTTCTCTTAATATGCAAGATAATTAACTCTCTACAAAATTTCATCCAAATCTGGAATGGTGAGTTTAATTTTAATTAAAAGTGTGTTGATTTGACACGGAATGACCCAGTAACGGGTCACGTGACCTAGTGGCAGCCATTATTGGACGTGTCTTAAAGGATACTAGCCGCCAGTAGAGCACTGGAATGAAGTATCTGTTGGGGAATTACTTTTGTGATTTTTTATTTGCGAAATATTTTAAAAACCCAAGGTCAGTAAACCAGATAGATTGCGCATTCCGGGATAGACCAATCACAGCCCTTGAGTGTGTGACGTCACGCGTTTCTAAGTATGGCTATTCACGGCTTTTACTCCGTCTAGAAATACACGGCATGATTAAACTCGAAACCTTTAATTAACCCTTGGTCGGATTCCAGTGAAGTGCAGAAATAATCTACACACAACAGCCCTACTGATGGTTAAAACAGAACCTTAGAAAAGCTGACACATATGTTTTTATTTCATGTTATACTCATCACGAATTACATAAAACTCATGCAGGGAGAAGCGAATTTGACTATGCGACAGTTCTTTTATTTTTGTATCCCGAAAAGTCTTTAAGCGAGAAAGTTTGAGGGAAATATTTGAATTATATTATAAATTAAGCATCTACTTTATATTTTGAATAGTTTACAAGTAATTGAGTGGTAATTATTCCGGGCGCTTCAACTATGTGAATGATTTGGGATGATCGTGGAATGTCGAGGGTGAAGCAAATTTGACTATGTGACATTTTTATTTTATTTTTGTGTCCAGAAAAGATTCAAGTGTGTTACTTTTAGTGAGATATTTGAATTTTATTATAAATCCTTTAAAACTTGAATGGATTACGAGTGGTAATTATGCCAGACACTATCAGAACGTTACGGAGGTATTAGCAAGCCTCTTTTCCATTATATGCCAGCAATAACGTAAAAATCTTTAAATATTTTATTCGTGGACTCAGTAATAAAACTTTATTAACTTACTACTTGTACACATAGTGAAAGATTGACCGCTGGGGAAAATGTAAGAATCAAACTTTTCCCTGACTTCGTAAATCTGCACTATTTTTATTTAGATATTTGTTGGAATATTTATTTTATGTTTTGTTCATTTATGTCAAAACCTTCCCCATATAACAGGAAAAAAAAAATATTAATATAAGTATATTACTTTTAATACAATATTAATACAAATTATTAGCTTACAAAATTCTGCACAATGTAATATTAATATTAGTACCACATTAATATTAAAGTATAAAATATCCCTTAGCTGTTTTCTACACTTATTATATGGCGTAATTCCTATAAAAGTACACATTCTTTAACAAATTTTCCTCAAAATATATTAACGTACACTCTAGAATGAGGAATATTTTCTAGGCAACAAAATATTAGATCAAATCACCCGTAGCTGTTTTACCTGTTTTAATTTCTACTCAAAACTACATTTTTTGACAAATTTTACGCGATTTTACAGACAAATCCTCTAAAAGTCAAAGTAACTTTTTAGGCAGCTTGAATAACAGAAGAATCCACATCTTAGCTGTTTTCTACCCATGTGTTGTGATTTCTGCAATATTATTCGAAAGATTTTACAACCGATTCTGTTTTCTACCCCTATTACACAACCTATTTACAAGTCTACAATTTTTATAAAAGTTTGCCTACTTTGACAATATTAATACAAGTTCTCTAATATTCTATATTCTTTAATATAATATAAATACTGTTTATATTAATCATAATCATACATAATTAAATAATTGACCCTTGTACTGCCTACTGGCTGCCACTAGAACATCCACTGGCCGCCAGTACTGGCTGCCAGTTACTGGCCGCCAGTAACTGTCCCTGTGTGCAGGGGGCTTTACTGCTTGTTTCTACTCAACGATGTCTGTCTTCGAAGGTGACTACTGACGTACCTATTGGTTTCCGGCCTATGGTTATATAACAAAACAAGTTTGTTTTGGTCTCCTCTACAATCCATAGCAATTTGTATATGGCATTTTGCAACACTCTGTATAACTATGAAGCTAATCGATCTATTAAAAATCAACTGAAGCATTAATAGTCTTTGTATGTGGGACAATGAATTCGACAACGTTTATTCATAATGGGTTCTTCATAGGGTAATTTGAAAATGTTGTTTATTTTCAGCTACAGAAATTCTAATTTAAAAAATAAAGGAGTTGCTATTCCTACAATACCTTACGGAAGACGTAGGGCCTTTCTACACGGACGGAATAAACGCGACCGATTGTCAGCGACCGAAACGCGTATCCATTGGGTCAATGGGTAGGTAATGTTATTAATTACACGGACGGAATAACCGCGCCTTCAGACGCGAAAAAAACTAGAGGACAAGCCGAATCTCGGTCGCCGAATTTCAGCGACCGAAACGCGTGATGCATGTTACACGGGCAGAATGGTGACCGAAAAAACGCAAGCTGGAATTCTTTCGAGGGCAATAGTCCGTAACTTGCTTGGTAACTTCAATTACAATGACCACAGCCTGCACACACTACTACAACAACGTAAAAATGTAAACTTCGGATGTCATGGTTATGTTTTGGCAGATGACAGGTATTGCACATAACACATAGGCCTAGCTGTTAAGTTCATAAACATGGACAGTTATTTCTTTTCGGATATATAGAATTAATTTAGGAGTCATATATGAGCACGTTTAAAAAAATAATATTAATAACACAAGTCAACAGCCAAAATGTATTCGAGATAATATTAACCATACATTACTAATTTGGGGTCGCTGAACACGAAAATGACATCCATTTTTGTCTATTAGTTCTCATTTCTACAATACACAGGTAAGTTTGTTTTACTAAAAACAGGATTTTAGCCGAGTAACTTTGTTTGAAACAGACTGTACCGGAAATTTAAGGGTGAATTTATGGCACTAGCATATAAGTCGAACCCTCAAACTGATATTCCTTTATAAATTCAGTTCAGTTCTTGCTTTGTGAGTGAAAAAACTGTCTATCAGTGTGCTTTGAAATAGTTAAAATAGGGAGTGATTTAATCGTTATTGTGAGTGATTATAATTATAATTATAAAATAACATATATGAGTATATATTATCCTTCCTGTAATAGAATTGGCATGAAAGGCACAGAATGCCGCGTAAGTGTGTTAACAATCCAAATAACTTTTGTTTTATCTGTGGAGAAGTGACTTTTAAATCGCAAAAGGTACGTTAACTCCTATTGTTAAAAAGGCCTATCATCTCTATTTTGGTTGCAAGGTTGGTGATCAGGATAAATCGTTTGCACCCCATATTTGTTGTCGTACTTCTTCCACAAACCTACGCGAGTGGCTAAATGGAAACGGGCGATATATGAATTTTGCTATACCAATGGAAACAGGGTTATACGAAATATTGTTGCTGTTTATGTGAATGGGATAGTCGTGTGAAGGACAAAAACTATGCAACAAAGCAAGAACCAGGTATTAAAAACATTGTTTACAGACCACTGGTTGACAAGACTGAAATAATATTACCTGCGGTGCACATTAAGTTGGGACTAATGAAAAACTTTGTAAATGGTATGAATCAAAACGGAGAAGCATTTTAGTATCTCTTTCATAAATTTCCACGATTAAGTGAATCTAAAATCGGAGAGGGAATATTCATAGGTCCCCAAATAAGAAAACTAATGGCTGATGAACATTTTCATGGACTTCTAACAGGCAAGGAGAAAACTGCATGGGTAGCGTTCACTAGAGTTGTACTTAATTTCCTTGGCAACAAAAGGGCATCTAATTACAGAACATTAGTGTCGATGGCTTATAATATAATGGGGTGCAACATGTCTCTCAGGATGCATTTCCTTCACTCTCACCTGGTCTTCTTCTCTGACAATCTTGGAGCAGTAAGCGACAAGCATGGTGAACGTTTCCACCAAGACATCGCTACCCTAGAACGATGTTATCAGGGGAAATGGAACACGTCTATGATTGCTGACTACTGCTGGTCTGTAGTAAGAGATGCTCCTAAGATAAAGTACACTAGAGAAGGCAAAAGACCACGTTTATGAGGTATGTGATTAAAGACTACGTATATTTTCTTGCACGAACAACAATGAAGGCTATATATAGTCCAGTCACCAGGTACTGAAAATTGGGTTTGCCTGGAAAAAGGTCCGAAGTTAATGATTTTTTAGTATGTTGTATATGGGCATTCTGAGGTGTAGAATCCAAGTTTTCCAATTCGAGAACCTTGTGCTAACTTCAGGGCAGTCGAAAAACCCCGAAATTTTAGGGCTTTTTTCAATGTTTTCCTTATAACTCCTAAACAACGCGTTTTATCTGAAAATACTCTATTATATAAATTAAAGGGCAATAGATTTTCTACAATTTGCACTGTTTAAAAGTTTTTTAAGTCGAATACGTACCGAGATATGGATCTTCGAAGTTTCGAGTTATTTTTCAAAATATTGAAAAACCGCAAAAAATGCAGGATTTTCCCTAGTAAATTTCATCTTCCAACATTTCTATATGGATAATAATAGTAGTAATGGTAGGTGAATCTAAATTAATAAATTTAACATCATCATCCCCCTCCCTCCCCCCGTCAGGACGTTCTGTTGGGCGATTTCCTTGAAGGCCGTGGAACGGCTTATAGTCCAGTCACCAGGTACTTTTGCCTGGAAAAAGGTCCGAAGTTAATGATTTTTTAATATGTTGTATGTGGATATTCTGTGGTGTAGAATCCAAGTTTTCCAATTCGAGAACCCTGTGCGAACTTCAGGGCTGCCGAAAAACCCCGAAATTTTAGGGCTTTTTTTCAGTGTTTTCCTTATAACTCCTAAACAATGCATATTAGCCTAAAACACTCCATTACAAAAGTTAAAGGGCATGAAATTTCCAATTATTTGAACTGTTTAAATGTTTTAGAAAACCAAATATGTACCGATATATGGCGCTTGAAAATTTTGAAAAATTCTCAAAATATCGAAAAACGGCGAAAATGGAGCATGATCTTTAAACATTTCTGTATGAATAACGTTCAATAACCTACACAATAGAAACCCCAATCTTAATGAGATGTTCATTTAAGAATAAAGTACACAATAATCGATACATAAAAATTTATTTTATAAAAATTTATACTACATATGATATGTGGATATATTAACTAAGTAGAAAATATGTAAATTATTACAAACTTCCATTAATATTGATTGATAAAAGCATTGGTCTCTTTGCTCCTGATTGGCAAATCGGCATCATCTCTCAGTAATTCCTCCTGAGCAAAGATGTTATCGATGATGTCCTCCTTTGTTGCCATTTCAGCATTCACTCCTTACAGGATGAAGACCTTGGCAGCAGAAAATGTGTAGTAAGTGACTGCATAAGGTTGTATGGGGTAAGACTACATCACGCACGTTCAAGTCAGTGTGCAAGACCTACGTGGACTAGGTACAGAAACCCTTTGGGTATAATGCCATAGTAGTATTCGATGGATATCTTAGTGACATCGCTTATCAGAGCACCAAAGCAGCTGAACGATATCACCGGGCTTTGCTGCAATCGTCCAGAAAATTTGTATTTTCGTTAACAACGGCCGTTACATTGTCGCAAGAAAATTTTTTGTCCAATGACACGAACAAGAGAAACTTTATTTCAATGCTGATTGACTGAAATGGCAGCAAAGGGCATCGAAGTTAAGCAGGCAATAGAAGATACTGATTTCATGATAGTGAAAACTGCTATATCTAAGGCTTCTGACTTCGATAGTGTTACTACCACAGGTGAAGACATCGATCTCTTAGTATTGCTGACTGTATTAGACTCTTCTCAAAAGAACTTTTATTTCCAAAAGAGTGGGAGAGGTAATACCCCAGTGTTTTGTATTCGCCAGCTTCGTGCAAATACAGTACTCAGGATATTCTTTTCCTTCATGCAGCAAGCGGGTGTGACACTACATCAAACCCATTTGGACAAGGAAAGAAGAAAGTTTTCACTATGTATGAAAAAAACCGTTCTGTGTCTGACATCGTTAGTGTTTTCAAAGATAACGAAGCAACACCATGCCAAATTTCGGAAGCAGGGGAAAAGTTTCTTGTGATACTGTACGGTGGTAACATGGACACAGATACTCTGGATGATCTTCGGTACCGAATATTTTCCAACTCCGTGTCAAAATCCAAATTCAACCTTGCCAGATTGCCCCATACACGAGATGCTGCCCGGTACCATTCTTTTCATACCTATCTGCAAGTGCAGACGTGGCTGGGCTACAAAAAGTCACCGTCAGTTTGGGGCTGGACTTTAACGAAACTAGGGCTGATCCCTATAACAACGACCATGGATGCAGCTCCAGAAAAGTTGCTGCACATGATACAATGCAAGTGCATGACAGGATATAGCACCGGGGCTTGCAGCTGCAAAAAAGCAGGACTCCGATGCTCAACCATCTGCAAGAATTGAGCAGGAAATGCTTGCGAGAATTCGCCTGAAACTGACATCAACGAGGAAGACACAGACATTGAGTGCGACGAGGAGGATGACGTCATCGATGAGTTCATTGCTCAGGAGGAAGAGGAATCACTGAGAGATGATGCCGACTTGCCATTGGGACCAAAGAGGTCAAGGCTTTTATGAATTAATATGAATGACTAATTTGTAATAATTTACATATTTTGTACTTAATTAATATATCCACATGTCATTACATGTATTATACATTTTTATACATAGAGAATTGTGTTATTTATTCTGAAAAAAACATCTCATTAAGGGTGGGTTTCTATTGTGTAGGTTATTAGACGTTATTCATATAGCAATATTGAAAGATGAAAGTTACTAGGGAAAATCCTGCATTTTTTGCAGTTTTTCAATATTTTGAAAAATAACTCGAAACTTCGAAGCTCCATATCTCGGTACGTATTCGACTTAAAAAACGTTTAAACAGTGCAAATTGTAGCAAATTTATTGCCCTTTAATTTTTATAATAGAGTATTTTCAGATAAAACGCGTTGTTTAGGAGTTATAAGGAAAACATTGAAAAAAGTTCAAAAATTTCGGGGTTTTTCGGCTGCCCTGAAGTTAGCACAAGGTTCTCGAATTGGAAAACTTGGATTCTACACCTCAGAATGCCCATATACAACATACTAAAAAATCATTAACTTCGGACCTTTTTCCAGGCAAAAGTACCTGGTGACTGGACTAATAGCCGATATCTTCTAAACGAGAACTAATAAAAAAAATCTGATGTGAAAGTCACATAACTTCCTCTGCCCAAATAAAAGTTAGCAGTATTCACATATCCTTGTACAGAATCGCAAGACACAATTTTACGCTAATTATCCTATAAATACCTCTTCTTTCAATGATGCGACTAAAAGCGCAGTCTATATAACAAACTTAAAAAAAAAAAAACAAATGACTGCAGACGTTTATTGAACTTTCTGCCGTAAAATATAATTTCCGAAATTTATCGAATATTTCCCTCAGATACATCTTTACTCTATGCATGGCCAACAATACATCTTTCTCACTTCACATTCTTATATAAAATAAGAGGCCGTGAAAGAGCGCGAATTCAGTTGTTCATCACGTAAGACAAACTTTCTACAAACAGTGGGTGAACAGTGGGTGGCTTGTAACTACCCTCAGAGAATTTTCTCGAAAAAATGTTTCAAATAAGAGTTTTAGCTCTTAGTATAAGCAACCTATGTGCAAAATTTAAAGAAAATCGTTAGAGCCGTTTTCGAGAAAATCGCGAAAAACGAAAATTTCTTCATGTAAAGTCCCCTTAAAAATAAGAGAAAATAGTCGCCAATCTTATCCTCACATCTTCAGAAGGTACCTGACCCAAATACGAAATTTTGTTTTCATACGATTTTCCGTTTTGGAGCTAGCTTGTTCACAGATATTTTCCACACAGACACACAGACACACAGACATGTTTCCAAAAATAGTATTTTTGGATTCAGGGGGCCTTGAAACGTGTATATATGCTAAAAACTCAACTTCGAATTTTAGGGTCGAAAACAATACTTCCTCTACCTATAGTACCTATGGTACGGGCAGAGGAAGTAAAAATGTACTGCCATTTTCGAATTTAGGAGGCCAAATTACATAAGATTTAATACATTTTACTTCGGATACAAAAAACTTTTTAAATTTTGTTGACTTGTGTAATCATTGTACAAATTAATATGAACTTGGAACAACTTTACTTATTTTCAATAATAATCCTTGAGCTTCGGCAGGGCAATGCACACGGTTTAATTGTCCGGCATAGTAAATGGATTTGATTGCACAAATTCCATCTGATAGCTGAATCATGGCAACTGCAGGCATACATATGATTGTAAGAACTACAGTACATTCCTGACACAATCTGACAATCGCAGTGGGACAATAAATTGTCTGCTTTCGTAAAATTATTTAATTTTTGACGCCGAAACAGCTTGCCAGTATCCGTCTTTCTGAATAATTCTGTCAGTTTGGAAATCCATACTTTTCTTGTGGCGCTTCCTCAAGACAGATATTTTTAAGTTCCGGTTAACTTTCCCTTGTGTATGACTGTTAATCTGTCAATGAGTTTGTCCCTCATGAAAGCCATAGTTGCGAAGGTAACAGAAATAATCAATTCTGCTAGTACAGAAAAACAAATGCTCTAGCCAAACATAGGCCTATAGCCCCTATGCCGGCTCTAATGAAGGCAGTTCAGCAAACCAAGGACTGCAACAAAATTAATACCGGGAGATAGCCTACAGAAGAAACCTCCACGATCCCTGACAAGCTGCCAGCATTGATATTGAAAAAAGTAAAGTTGCTCCAAGTTCATATTAATTTGTAATTAGTTGTTAATATTTTTAAAAACGTGCTCATATATGCCTCCTAAATTAATTCTATGTATCCGAAAAGAAGTAACTGTCCATGTTTATGAACTTAACAGCTAGGCCTATGTATTATGTGTAGTACCTGTCATCTGTCAAAATATAACCATGACATCCCAAGTTGACATTTTTACCGTGCATGCGTGGTCGGTAGAGTCTTACAGAACACACGTCGGCTGCTTGACTACTACCTCGTTAAATCTAAAATTCTCGCTATACCCAAAGTTTCGAAGTTTATCAATTTCTGTAGATTCAAAGTGTAAAGTGGTGACATCAAACAAAACTATGTCTATTTTCCAAGGAATTAAACGTGCAGTAGCCATGCGTGGTTGGTAGGGTCTTCCTGTATGTAGTCGCAAGTCAATCGCCATGCACAAACACCACAAGGTATTTCAAATTTTTCCCACACGCTCCTCCACACGCGTGCATTCGGTCGACATTCTGCCCGTATAACTTCACATGCGTTTTTTCTGCGCGTGTTCTTTCCGCAATTTTACCGGTCGCTAGGCGAAAAAACTGCCTACACCAATTTTTTCGCGTCTGAAGGCGCGGTTATGCCGTCCGTGTAATTTATAACATTACCTACCCATTGACCCAATGGATACGCGTTTCGTTCGCCGACAATCGGCCGCGATTTTTCGGTCTCCGTGTAACATGGGCCAATTTATACTGGCGGAATGTCGACCGAATGCACGCGCGCGGAGGATTTGATAGATGTGTTGCCATTTTTAAACTTCCAACCCCGTACATTTTGCCCTCGAAAGAATTCCAGCTTGCGTTTTTTCGGTCAACATTCGGCCCGTGTAACATGCATCACGAGTTTTGGTCGCTGAAGTTCGGCGACCGAAATTCGGTTCGGATAACATGGTCAAAATCAGCCGGTCTCGGCCCGAATATACGGTCGCGTTTATTCCATCCGTGTAGAAAGGCCCGTACATGTACTTTCCTCTCAAAAGAGCAACCACCGAGTAGACATTTATTTAAAGCCAAAACTTCCCCAAGGATTCATCATTGATTTCACAGTAAGATTCGAACCACGACAATCAGCCAAATGAGGTGGACAATGAAAAGAAGATTATTTACGAACCAACAATCGAACTTTACAAAAGCAAACACCACCGAAAATCCACCAAATCACCGGTTTAATGGCAGGAGTCGGTGGAACTATTCCTTGTTTCTGGTTGACTTCGGCAAGAAGTTTGATCTACAAAAAAGTGTGCTGCAGTCCATTGCTCTTTAAGCTCTATAATAATATTTAGGAACCACCCATTTGGGCTTAGAGCATTGTTTATTGAAAGCTGACAGTTTTGTTGTTTTATAGTGCGTTATATACATTGTTTCTTTCAAAATGTCATTCTTGAATAACGTCTGGAATGTATGTTTCAGACAGTCTACAGTTGTTATAGGTTGATTATATAATTTTGCCATTTTCAAGTATTAATTAGCTCTTCTGGTAGTCAATTAAGCACTTTTAGCAGAGCATAAATCGACAGAGAAATCAATTGATTGGCGTTTAAAAATGTCACGAGAGAGGAACAAGCCTTCAAGATATAACGATTGAAGACAAAGTGCCATGATGGAGCAGTTGATGAAGAACGGATGATGAATTTGACACTGAACTTGTCCAATACTCTGTTTTGCCGATAAGAAGAACATGCGCAATTGAAATATGAAACACCCGGTAGTGAAGATTTTAAATGAAGCTCTCTACATCGTGTTGACGGAAACGATCGCTTCACTGCTAAAGGGAATCATTACACCGAATGCAAAAGATTTTTTCATTGCTAATGAGCAAATATTTGTGACCGTAAAGGCTATGCTGGTGAGAAACTATATATAAACAGCAACCGCCGAGTAGTCCAGGAATCTATGTTTGAACAGATGTGGAAATGAGCTCTTTGAATTATGTTTGTGTGACAAACTATGGAGATGATGTTGATTATGCAAATTCATTAAGCGGCACTTCCACAGCTCGTTAAAAATCCGAGTATACTTCAGGTGCTCATGTTTATTAAGGCAAGCCTATAGGCTATTAAAAATAAAAATTCTTCAGTTTCTTATATAGATTTTAATCAAATTCTTGTTACTGCGTTCAAAGTTTCATAATGACATGTTCTACTACTTTAAAGAGTTCTTATATTATATTTTATATTAAAATAATTATTATAAATAAAATCAGGTAAACCGATATAACAAAGCGCTTTTGTTTAATCAGTGATAATTGCAATTATGATATGGGGAAAATAAGATTTTTTTAAATCGATTTTCCGAGTTAAGCTTCTGATCGATTCATTAAGCAGAGCTTACGGAAAAACAAAGGTCTAGTTTGATAAGTTTGAAATATGTGGGTAGTGATATTTGTCGTAGCTAACTATTGCAACTTTCAAAGCCGTTAAACAATATGTTGTCGTGAGAATCGATTTGCATTTGATAAATTCTATCCAATATATTACCATAAAGTAGGCACTAAATTGGGCATTACTCCGGTACCGATCAACCGATTTGGTCCAATATCATTAGGCTTCTTCCCATGGATGTCATAAATGTGTATACTGAGTTTCATGAAAATCCGATAAAGTGTATTGGAGTTATCGCGCGTAGAGACACACGGACAGACATACTTTTTTCCCGTCACCCACACAATCTCATAAAGTACCCTTATGGCACTTAATAATAGAACACTGGGCCTATGACCTGTCAATATATACAAAATTTTAAAGTGATATTTTTCCTTGTACTAAATAGGTATTCTCCTTGAACTTCTCTTGACCAATAGAATAGCTTAAATATTTAAAATAAGCCAATAAGAATTGTTCTAAAATCTACACTGATGGTAAAGTCATGTATAAGATAGTTTCGCTTGATGTCGCAAACCCGATATCTCGTCACTGCTTTCGAGAATGGAGAAAACTTCAGAATAACGACTAATGGTATGTACATACCTTTATTGTTTTATAGTCTTTCCTTAGTTCGAAATGGAACTATTTTCTCCTCGCATAGCGAATACCGCTTGTGTTGTTAATTTAATTGAGCTTAGCAAATGTTTCTTGTCATGATAATTATTTCAAGACCTAGGAATATGTCATGTTCACACATGAACGAAAGATTATACATGCCTAATGCAATGAATTTTATATTGGAGACCAGATATCTTACCGGTAGGTACATATCTATAGGCCTACTGTATTATATTCTGTGCTTTGAATTAAATTCCAAGATGGGCTTCTTTTTCCTCGCGTGGAATTATCTAGCTGAATAACAGTTAATTTGACTAATAGGTCTACTCGGGAAATTTAATTTCACTTTTGAACTCATGTTTCTTATGACAAGATAATCATTAGGCCTATCACAAGAAACATTCGTTAAGCTCAATTAAATTACCAATAAAATCATCTGTACTCGTAGTAGTACTGTAAAGTAACACACAATTATATTTTCCTATCTCTTTTCAAATAAGGAAGTAAAGAAGTATTCCTGTATTTTCGTAATTTGTTGTATAATTTAATATTTGAAATATATAACATAATTCTAAACTATTCCACACAAAGCCTACGAGGAAAAGGCTATGTAGACCTGTTTATCTACCTTGTCTACCCTAGGCCTGAAAACCGTATTGAGTTGGATGAACTGTATCACCAGCTATATTTTGTGGGTTGGGAAGAAATATTGAAAATACTACATGTTAATATATCGTATTATTCTAACCATTACCTAAGTATATAACTCGCCTGATGCATACAGGGCAGCCCCTACTTGCTTTAACCTCTTTAAAAATTCGAAAACAAACAACACAAAAATGTAAATATTAAATTTTTGGTCGGCCGCGGTGGTTAGAGATAGCGTGCACGCCTCTAGATCCAAAGGACGTGGAATCAGACGGCCATTCGATGAATTTTTCAAGATGTAAAAATCCTGGGCAAATCCTGGATTTTAAACTATTGTCGTTGATTTACGGTACATAAAAGAATTCCAAGCCTATATTAGAGATGGATATATGCATTCATGAACCACAGATTGTCTCTGTTGGACATTACTTGAGAATATTATAAGAGAAAAATTCCTCTGACACTGGGATTCGAACCACCGTGCAATTTTCTGTAGAGCAGTGGCACGGATAGCCAAAGGTCCTGGGTACGAATCCCAGTGTCAGAGGAATTCTTTTCCTATAATATTCTATATTAGAGCCTCTGGAGGGGGGTTTGTGAAGGGCTTACAGCCTGTCTTTTTGTCCTGTCTCTCGGAAAATTAGCTTAACAAAAATAAACAAGGTACTGAAACCTCCAATTAGAGGCCCTATGCTCCATCGAAGGGGATACAGGCCAATTTGGCCAAATTTCAGAAAAAAATGTTGAAAAGAAATAGCCCTACTTATACTTCTCTACTTCTCTTCGCCTCTTTCGGGAGTTAACTAGTAATAGGCATTTTACTTTATTACGTACTGTATTAAATCAAACATCACATGTGCTTCCAGGTTTGTCTGAGATATAGGAGTACACTATATTTTATGAAAAGTAAACTGGCGAGAAAGAAATTTGGAGAAACACTGGAGTACGTCAAGTAGGTTTCATTTGAAATACGCAATATAGGTTTTGCATGTAATGTCCATAGCCACCATATCAAGGACTCGCTGTTTGCTAATCCACTTTGTAGGTAGTAGTGCACCGACTAGCACAAGAGTTTTCTACAAACACAATGGACGCAATTCATACTAAACAGGGACTCAATCTACCTAAAAGAAAGCATACAGGACTTCTGTCCCTGTATGAATCAGAAAGTGATGAAATAATGGGAAGGACGTGAAAGTTTTCTTCTTAATAGTGTAAGGAAAGCTGCAAAAAGCACAGTCTGATTGAACCAAAGACTTCTACATGAAACCGTTCTCTTTTGTATCAATTTATTCGTTTAGTTTATCTGAATATGGTGTACTAAACTGCATCCACCCGTTAGCGGGAAGTTAGTAACTTAGAAATAATAGTTACTAAGTACATTCGACTTAAGTGCATGTTCAAATATCAGTCTGTAGTAACTTCCAGCTTCATAATCTACAACTATAAAGGGTAGGAAATGGAATCAAGAGAATTGCAATGTCTGGAAGTAAGCTTATCAGAACGAATTCGTCGAAGGGTTGTTAATAAGGAAATCTCTCCACTTCAATGTTCAACTTTGCGATTGTTTACACCAGAGGCAAAAACAACCACAAGAGTGGTTTCAATTAATTATTGATTATTATTGTTATTAATGTTATTATTATTAATGGTCATCTTCCGGATTAGCATCATTCCACACACACTAATAGTAACTCAAGAGTGGAATCCTTCCCTTTGCATCCTGATAACTGGTAGAAACTCCTTCCCTTTGCATCCTTATAACCGGTAGAAACTATTACATCTTACAAGGTGGATACAATTCCCACACGTAAATTCTCTTGAACACAGGAGAGAACTCTAGTGCAGAGTTGGCTGTAAGTTATGTTACATTGGCTGTAAGTTATATTACATTTAATCCGGCTTGTATTCCAATTTTCCTTGAATTCTTACTCCTTTCATTGAGAGTTAATAGGGCGTAAGCTTCCATATTTCCAACATCAAACTGAAATTAAAATGTTTTTATACAGCCGGCTTAGGTCATAGAGAAAAGAATGTCCCTTCATTATGCCCCTTCAGAGAATTATATTAACACTCCATTTTCAATTATTTATAACGGACACTACATGGGCATGTCATTGAAAAATTAAGGACCGAAGTGGACAGAAACTCGTAATATAGTATAGCAGGAGAGAACAGATTTCGTTTACGTCTGTACTTTTGAAGTTCTCAGTTCGATAAGCAGGTATACCAACGAATTAAGCAATTGTTATTACAGAATTTATATAATTACAATCTGCCTCCCGCCTCTTGATTTCCTCACATGAAGTGCAAATGTAAATGGCCTGCCTTTCCTTCCTTAAGAACCAGTTACAGAGAGGAAACATAATTCTGAATGTGATGGCAGCTAATCTCTTCACATACCGCCCATCTTCGTGCCAAAAATCGGCGCGAAGTGCTTCCTTTCTAAGTGTAAACACAGCTGTTATAATAATGCTATCATTCACACATTGTACATTTAAGAATTTAGCAGTTTCTTATAACATAACGGAACGATTTCTATATTGGCAACATAAAATTATTTACGGATTCCACAGATGTAATGTTTTTTAAATATCATACTTACATAAGAAGTAACTTTTTCTAACCTCCTTTCCAAATTATATCCGTGTTCAGCAATTCTATTAAACGTACTCGATACTTTACTCTTCTGGAAGCCTGTTATTCCATAATTTTGATTTCACTTTAAAAATAATATTTAAAATACTTGTACTGGTGATTTGTACATACAGTAAATAATTTCCAACTCGACTAACTTACACCTATCGTAATATAGGGTAAAGGCAATTGTGTCATTTTTAATATACAGTTCTGTGGAACATTGACTAAAATAAAATATCAGTAAGAATTTATTTAACATTTACTTTATTTACTATCAAACATAACAAAATGTTACATATACTTTATTTGAAAGCCCCCAAGTAATCAATGGCTCATGTTACTGAACAATTATTGTATCAAATGAGTCCGTAGGCTTCCGCGGTCGGAGTCATCACAGTCTAGGCTATCCGGGTAGCGCCGCGTCGAGTGTTTACTGTAATTATTGTATCAATTTTAATTTTAAGTTTGTTAATTCAGTTTTACGCCATTTGAATAATTAAGAAGCATGTCTCAAAGCATTCTTTATCAATGTATTAGGAAATCACTAAAAAGTTTTGACTTGTGTTTCTAGCGAAAGAATTACTTGTTATCAACGAAATCAAATACATTACTGTACTGTCAATTATTAAATAATTAAATAAATACAGCTGGATCAACAAACTTTTGGAACACAATATTACTGATGATGAGATTTTGGACACAGGTTAAAGATTTCATTTGCCTCTCTGAATCGAGCCCTAGCTAGCTCAATTGGTAGAGCATCGGGACGGAAAGCCAAAAGTCATGGATCTGAATCTCAGAGTCTGAGGAATTTGTCTCCTAAATATTCTTGGAGATTGCTATTGTTTTTGCCATAGGCCTATAACTTGAGGGAAAATGGTGGTATGAGGTCTGGGGAAATAGTGGAGGTGCAAGTGAAGATAAGTAAACTTTGTAACAAATTATTCATATCCTGTTTCCAACAACCACATTCTCCATTACTTTAAGTTTACGATATATTATAAAAGCACATTTTAATACAATTTCTTAAAAAAACAACAAAGAAACTCTCAAACTTTTGAGACGTAAAATGTAGGCTTATGTGGAATATTTTACGTACATACCTTCATATATCATATTATTATGATACGAGTTCCTCGTCGGTAAATCTATTTTAATCTCCAGTTTCCGCACATAGCAATGCGTTCTGGGAAATACTTGTTTTGAGGCTGAATACAGAGGTATAAAGTGGGATGTAGCAGTATGACATGCAATCAGAGATATAGAAAAACAATAAGTTTTCGGAGAAGAGAGGATTTTCTGATACTTCCGCCGTTTTCCCAAGGGGAGGAGTCGCCCATTTGGCTAGCCCTTGTTTATTTTCTTGCGACACAATCTTCTTTTCGGACACTGCCGAGTCCAGAGTATTTGTACTGCACTCATCATATTATGTATTTCAAAATTCATTCTCAGATGGCTTGGTTCTGATTTATGTTCTGCAGAGATAGAACTTTCAATATAACAGCGAAGATTTCGGAAATTGAAAAGCAGTTTTATTTTCTAGGTATCGATACTGTAAGAGAAATATGTAATTTTAGTTGTCGACAGTACACTTTATTTTGCTATCTTGTCGTTTAAAATCTTTATAGGAATAATTAATAATTTTCAATAATAATTTTAATCAAATAATGAAAAAAAAAAAACAATCTAATTTTTTTCAGTAAATTAACACTGTCGTTATTTTAAATTGACTGTACAATGAATAACACACAAAAAAAGTCATGAGAAACTCACATAATTTTCTTTGCCCAAATAAAAGTTTGCCTCTTAATATAATATAGACTACTATGTATGACATTCTCTTCGTATAAATTGGTTGTAAAAATGAAGATAATGATACCTATGGTATCGCATTCCCGAAGGATATACAACACAAATAAAATCTGATTAATGTACTAAGTAACTTTCTTTACTCCAAACATGGCCAATTCATTTTTATCACTTAACATTCTGACGTAGAATAAGAAGCCATATTGCAAAGAACTTGTTTCAACCTGATACAAAGCTTTATAGTTCACCGGGCAAGACTGGAGTTTCTACAAACAGTAGATAGCTTATAACTAGAGACAGGCACAATATGAAGAAAATTTTGCCAAAATATGAAATTTATTTATGCTAAATATGAAGAAAAAAATTAAAAATATTATGAAATGCAATAAATCACCAATTTTATCATCTGAATATTTGTTATTTGATTTAAGACAACACACAAAAGAATATCTACCATATTCACAATGATAGGGTAAAATAAAAACACTAGTTAACTGGTAATTAATACGTTAAATATTCACAATATTCTATTCACCTACATTTTTCACATCACATCAACTAATATTTATTACAATAAGATAAAAGCAGCTTTTCAATGTTTTCTGGCAAAAAGTACATCTTCTGTCGGTAAGAAACGTCTGAACTGTGTGTGTGTCTTTTTAATTTTCATTTCTTTTTATGTATAATGCTATTTGTGTGTTGTTTCAGCTGAAACTTTGTGTTTGCAGATACCAGTATTAAAAAATAAATTAATAATAAAATTATTATGTAATTCAGTCACCCATTTGTTCAGAATAAAGATAACGGCAAAAGCCAAACATTAAGTGCACTTTAAGCTCCACCCACTCGATCACTCAATATTCACATTTTGTTTCTCAGGGAAGCAGGTGACAAACTATCCTTGTATATTGTCGCCGACACTCCCGACAGTACCAAATATTAAAAATGCGAGAGTGCCCCTTGTAACAAATATTAAAACTGCTAGAGTGCCCCTTGTACCGAATATTAAAATTCTAGAGCACCCCTTGTACCAAATATTAAAAATTCCAGAGCGCCCCTTGTACCAAATATTAAATGCGAGAATATGTGCCTTGTACCCAACGGTTTGTCAGCCTATTCATCCTCATAGAATTCGCTAGATCACGGCATAAAATGAATTGCTTCACTGGGGGAGGGCTGGCCGGGATATGTCTCATGCGAAGATGCATGTAGCGTAAACATAATTTGAATGTTAGTACAAATTTGTCTTTAGATAATATTACACAGGTAATAAAAAGGACTATATTCCATACTTAACACTTTTGTTACAAAATGTGCACATAACAATCGTTCCATCTGTTTTAAAACAGTTTAACTCTGTCACCAATTGCGCATTCCAGACTTAGGCACACGATCCAAATCACCACGAATCGCAAACAACACATAAATGAACATTCCCTCCTCCCTGCTAGTGAGCTGGTTCCTCTAACTGTCAAGTTAGCTTTCGGAATGCAAAAAAAATTTGACTACCTCCACTCAATATGTACAAATTCCATTCCTGATCATAATGGAAGTAGGCTATTATTAGAGCGGAATGGTGTACGGTACCTCTTAACAGTTAGAAGTGTTGCCAAATGTCTTAGCTTTCTGGAGTTAGCGGTTTAGGGATTTGAGATGCGATTCCAGGGAAATTTTTCAAAACATTTTAATAATGTGGAAAACTCAATTCATTTGTCAAATAAGTATTAATGAAGGAAAAATTTGCAAATCATACAAAATATGAAGCTTTATGAAGATTTTCACGAAATATGAAGATTTTACCAAAATATTATGAAATATGAACTTTTTTCTTGCTTGCATTGCCATCTAAACTTCGTGATTCGTAAAGATCCGAGTTTTCAGAGCGCTAGTAGCCATATTTTAGAATATGAAATTTCATATTTTGCCTGTCTCTACTTATAACTTCATAGATTTTTTTCTTTTTTTTCGGAAAATGATTCAAATAACAGTTTTAGCTTTTAGAATAGGCACCCCATGCACAAAATGTAAACGAAATCGTTAGAGCCGTTTTCGATAAAGTCGCGAAAAACGAAAGTTTCTTCATGTAAAGTCCCCTTAAAATAAGAGAAAGTCGTCGCCAATCTTCGTGTCACATCCTCAGAAGGTGCCTAACTTTCATACGACTTTCTGTTCTGGAGCTAGGCTGTTCACAGACAGATACACACACACACACACAGACACAGATATATTTCTGAATATAGTATTTTTGTATTCAGGTAACCTCAAAACGAGTATTTATGTTTAAAACTGAATTTCAGATTAGGGGGTTGAGAACAATACTTCTAAGTAATAAATTAAATAAAAGTATTCATTTATCTCCCTCGTACATAAATAAAGATGATAGATAGTTATATCCTTAAAAAGTAAATTTTCCAAACGCTAGTTTACTTGGTGACAGTAGATTTCATAACTACTCTCGTGAAAGTGATTCATGAAATTACTTACACCCAAATTCCAGTGCAACTGCATGTTAGAACTTATTTTTGAAGTTCAAGTCGTTGAAATCTCACATAAAAACGTTGAACCCCTTAAGGCCCCTTTTCATTTATAAACTCCTTAGAGGTTGAGTTCTGGGTAATAATGAAATATGAATTTTATTATTTGTGTTGTAGAATATTATATTATGATAAGTTTCAAGAAAATTTGAATTTTTTCAATACAAACTTTTATAAATCACCCAATTATAGGTTGTTTTCTAAAGAAGTAAGTTAAGTAATACTCGTACGTGAATAATTACTTATGAATTGAATATTTTTACCAACTTTATTTAACGGTTCTTTTTACTTAAAAGTAGGACCGTTTCATAAAGTTTCATCATATAGGGGTTAGATTTTGAAAAAATCCCTACTTAGTCAATCTCTACATTATGAAATAAAACTACTGATCCAACTTCATATTTATAACTTCAGCGGTATCGGCTTACAGGGGCCGCGAGCACACAGTGAGGGGATTCGTCGTAACATCTCACTCCACATACCGTTCATGTACACAACACGAAGTCAGTTCTGTACAGTCACAAGCTGCATCAATGGCGTAGCAATATAATTTGAAGATTTAAAGCATTATTTTAGTAAAGAAAATGCAATTAGTATCATTTAGTGACATCAGTATAATAATCCTTCTCCATACTAAAATATACCTTGAGGTTGAAGGGAATTTTCACTGGGTCTTGGCACGATTGCTAGATCTTTGGCACCTCTTGTTTTCCAGTAGTCTGGTTCTAAAGCAGTGTTCACCAAACGTAAAGTTAAAACTGAATGGTAATCACTTTTGTTGCATCGTGTATTTATTTTAATTTGATTCGTCTTGGAAAATAACTCTTTAATGGAATTGACCGTCTTTACAATTTACATATCATTTTTCATATTTGCAGACGCTGCACATAAGATTCGCTCGATCATACATTTTTTTTACTTTAAAGTCCTTTATATTCACGCCTGTTTAAATTACAAAAATATTCCAATCCTCGAGCAAAATTTCACATTTCCTATCATTGTAGGTGCTCCATCAGTGGCAACTAAAACTAATTTACCACATGACAGTTCAAATTTTTTTGTAACATCGAAAACTGCCTGAAATATAGCAATGCCACATGTGTGACCTTTAAGTGGTGCCATAGCCCATCTAAAAACTCTTCTGTCACATTCATGTGTTCATCAGGGCCTCCGAAAAACAAAGCTACAGTAATTGAGCAGTAGGCCTATCTTCAATATTTGTACTCTCATCCAGTGCTAAGAATACCACTTCATAGTTTGAACTTTATTCATTAATAATTGTGACTCTACATCAGAACTCAGTTCCACTATTCTGTTAGCAACTGTGTGAGGTGATAGACTGATATATTTAGATTGTTCGACTATGTTAGGACAAACATCTTCTGCAGCTAAAACTAAACAGTCTTCAACATTCTCCTCATTGTGGTTTCATTTATCCGTAATATATTTAGAAATGTGATAGCTGACACGCACCAATTGTTTTGCTGTGGCTTTTTTATTATTTTGTTCGATTCTGTATTAGGCCTTTTTAGGCTTTCCAACAACTGCTTCCTCCCGTCCCCTATAATAGATAAATTATTATGTTAATCCAGAGTGACTTATATTACGCTAACCGTTACATTTCTTAGAAAAAAAATAATTTTTCACAGCTAAAAATTAATGCATAAGTTCATTTCGTAATTTATTACATACAGTTTATAAGAAAACGACACCTGAAACTACACTTTTTCCATGATTCGTATTGAAGTGTCGTCTGAGGTTGAAATGCAAAATAAAGCGAATTGTTGCACAACATATCAAACAAAACGCATTTTCGTCTTGTTGAATAAAAAAAGGAATTACAAACTTTATTGAAATAATACTTAGCAGTAGGCTAGAGCGACTGCTTCCACGCTCCGTAGAAGTGCGGTAAGCGGGTTGAGTTAGAGACGGCGTTAGAAAGGGTAATGGAGGGGAATGCTTCAGGTACTCAATGAGTGCCAGTTCGCAAACCCTGAGCTAGGAGATGATGAATCAGTCAGTCAGGACAAGTTATTTTATATACTACATAGATTACTATAAATAGCATATCAATAAATTGAATTGGTACGTAACTTAATAAACAGGACAGCTAATTCTGTTTAGATACCATAGGTATCATAGAATGTTTCCATTTTAACGGACCGTCCAATGCAGAATATAAAGCTAAAATATAAGCAGATTCACTAAGCTTGTGAACCGAGTATTCGTGCAGAATAAATAATATAATGTACAAAGTAAATAAACTGCATGTCTCATTCATTGCGTGGAAATGGGAGGCCATATTCATAGAGATAATGCGATCAACGTATCGTATCATGCAATGGCCTGCATAGTCGTTTATGAGGCTCTTTGATCCCAATGATTGATTTAACCTTCATTTCAGGCACTAACGACGTTACCTGCCAGGTAATTTATATGCCGGCCAGGGAGCGCGATTTTAATTTCCTAACTGTTCTCTCGAAATTAGTGCGTGCGTGCATGTGCTTTCAGTTTTCAGCTCATAACTCTTGAGGGTGTAGCACAGCGACCCTTTAAAATTCAAAAGGAAATTAAATATTTTCATTCTTTATTTCAAAATAAAGGAAGTAGTTAAATCCGTATAAAACTGCTTAGAGGATTTTATGAAATATTATCATATATGCATACAAAAGTTATTCCTCAGGTTCGCGAGCGACCCCTGGTGATCTCGTAAGGGGATATTCACAGCGGATTTGTTACCGGGGTGCGCCAGTCCCCTACCTACTTAAACCTAAGGACACACGCCCAGTCCCACGACCCGGCCGAGAATCGAACCCGGGCCGCCCAGGTGGCTGTCAGTCATGCTACCAACTCACCCACGGCGGCGGACATATACATATACAGTATATTATATTTTACTGGATTTTTAAAGATATTCATATGACACATTTTGTATTTATCCTGGAAGATATGGCCCTATGCCCTTAACTCTGCCAGGCTAAATTATTATTATTATTATTATTATTATTATTATGGTAAGGTGACACATTTTCGAACATGGTACAATTCTGAACGAACTAAGATTTTTATCCACTTTTGGGTTTCAAATGTTAGCCAACCTGTCTTTAATTATAGATCGTCCATACTGATTGTTTTGTTAACCTGTATCCGCGAGAATGATGTTTTAAGTTTTCTCATTCGGTCATAAATAATTATTTTTCAATCGAAGGTAAGAACTCCATACTTGAAAAATGGCACGTTATAAAATTGCTTATAATTCCATGATGTGTTACTGGAATATATTGTTGAGAAGCAATTTTTAACTCATACTAACAAATAGCGTAGTCTTTAATACGTAAGTCATTGGCACAACAATGGTCATTCGTGAGTGAAATTTGCAACAATGTAGTAATTTACAAAAACTAGCTCGAGGTACAAATACGAACACATTTTAGGTACAATTTCGAACAATTTCGAACAGTACTTTAACCCGCGATCGCTCGCTTAAGTCTTGCATGGAAAAGCTGTTTTGCCATCACACCATTCTACATGTTTATTATTATTAGCTGTGATAGTCAAATATAAAAGTCATTCATACATCTTTCAACAGTGGTATTATTTCAACGAAGCTTTATGAACTACACTTCCTCTGTATTGTTATTAGATCTCAGCAATTTATGCAATACAGAATAGCATACAGAAATCGTTCTGGAGTTTTTAAGTATTTTTATTATTGCTCTTGATGTTATGACAGGCCCACCTGCATGGTCTAGTGGTTGCTGAGTACGGACCCGCAAGTCTGGGTTCGATCCCCGGTACCTCGGACTTTTCTGAGGTAGGGCGATTTGGAACGGGGTGCATTCAGCCTCCTGAGACCAACCGAAGAGCTCTTAAAGAAGTAGCGGCTCCGGTTCAGCAAGCCATCAATAACTGTCGTAGGAGTCGGCATGCTGACCACATGCCCCAATCCTGTGATCTGCCTATTCAAAATGTGACACTTCATTACTACGCTCATATTATTGATAAATAATAATAATAAAATATAATATAATATTTGGAAGAAAGCAGTTCGTTCGTTGAAAATGCCACTGTTCGAAATAGTACCCACTGATGTTTAGAATTGTACCTACTGCGGTACATTTTCGAACGATATTCTGGAAATGAAAGATTGATTGCCATGACCAATTTTACAGCTGTTAGACTTTCATATTTTTGTGAAGGGTCAACTACATTGCCAATTTTGAGATTACAATACAGTTGAACTTGTCTTATTTTTATTGTGTTCATAAAATAAGAATATTTGTTAAGTGTTCGAAAATGTACCACCGTACCCTATTATTATTATTATTATTATTATTATTATTAGGCCCTAAACACTTAAAGGAATAAAGGGTGACATTTTTCCTCATAAAGAACTTGAAGAGAACTCTGACATAAATTAACTTAAAAAATAAATTATTTTTCTCATGAGTATTTGAAGCTGCAGAGTTTTAGGGTACCCGATTTACTTGGTTAACCTTTTCACTGCTATATACATAGGCTATATGTGTGTGTCCCTTACAAATGCACGAAACCAGATATATAAAATTAACAGAATAATGCTTTACACTAAAATGTGATAATTTTTACTCTGTTTGTTACGGTAGACACGTATGAAAACTAATTAATCCACTGAAATTTCTTCGTTGTTTTCACACTTAGAGTCCACTGATGCCTTTGCATAATGTTTATAAATTCAGCTCGAAATGATAAATTGTGCTTTACCAAATTCGACTAGAAATAATTCTCTTGAATTTGTACAATCTTAGTTTTTTTTTACGTGAAATGTCTGTATCATCGCATAATGAAGTGAGCTTGAATACCGTCTCGCTCTCCTTCTGTCTCTGTGTGGGAAGTATTGGAATATACATTACTTTTAATAATTATGTTAACTCACATAATGTTTGTTAAATGTATTATATTTAATAATTAGGCTATATCAGCTTACTAGCTGATTTCAACTTCCTTGTTGTTCGTGCCTGGTCCTTTTATATTTTTGAGGCGATAAAAGATATAATTATTCCAATACCATTACCTTTACCTTATTAGGAAATGTATCAATATCTGTGTGGATGTCTCTAATATATTTGGATTATGGTGACAGGTGAACATTCCAATTTAGATTTAACCGTCGCCGGTGTCCCATAGCAATAGGGCCTATATCCTTTTTTTCAAACATAAAAATCTACAGGCATGGGAGTCTCACATCTATGCTTTCAAAAACGTCATGGACGTATGATGGACTGTAACTTTGGAACAGAAAGTCATGCTTCATAGATTTCTTCATTTCGGCCGATTTTTGTGAACCGCTTACATAATTCAACTCACAGATTGGAAATTCAATCACATGTTTAGGGCGTGCTATAATTCAGTATCAAAAAATATTAACGGACACAGCCATGAAGGAAGAGGTTTTTTTCACCGTCATATTGTAGCGATTACTCATGAATAGGGTTATATTTTTAGGCGCTATTTCCGTAAGTAAAAAAGGAAGGGAAAATGTGCTAAACATAAGGCAAAATAGGTGACAAAAAAGGTGTTATTAAACTCACTATGTAAGAAACTTACATTCACGATCAGCAGGCTACTGACTGATACAAGGGAAACTTAAAAGACCTACTTAGTAATATCTTTTCATTGCTGCAAGTGTGCATTTAGTCCTGCGTTTGATGAAAGCCCTGCAAGCTGATGAGAAGTTCATTGGAAGTTGCTGAAGAACTTATATATTGGAACGAAATCAAGTTAATTATATAATAAAAAGCAATGAAAATCAAAACGATTAACTGCTCTTTAGAAGAGTAAAGGAGAGAGATATTCTCTTCATTTGTAATGATTTCTTCAAAGCTGGATTCTTATTTCATCTGTTATTGGTAATTGTTTCTACCATAATTGTGTCGGTTTAAGGAGGAATCTGATTTAAATCTGATATAACTAAGAGGTTGTTCTGGAATACTGAGCTAGACTCCTTTTTCAGGGTCAACGATAAATAGAGGACGGATGCAATGCATAGAAAGTACGCGAAAAGAAGATTATGGGCACGGTGGAAGAAAAAGGGATGAAGGCCCTAAAACGAGGAAAAGAGATAAAGACCCTGAAAATGGGAAAAGGTGCCTCCATTCTCAACTAGAGACAACGTTTCACACTTTTCTTTCATAGAGGCTCTAAATTGCCCTGCAAAAAAAGGTTCGATTTTAAAAATCCTAACCCTGCTCATAATAGTTATTTATGATCCAAGAGTTGAAAACGAGATTTTATTTTGTGAGTACGTTACATTTGCGAAACGAGCCCGTAAAGGCGAGTGTAGTAGTCCTATGAACGAAATAAAATCATTTTACACGAGCATTCATTTTTTTAGACAACCGTTAAAGATTATGAAATGGTAATAGATGTTAAATGTGTTATAGGCCTAATGAATTACACAAGTTGGAGACAGCCATATTGGACAGCACAGACAGCTGTTATTGTTTTTCTGGTACACGGATGTCATTTAAGGACAACGCTTTTGACCCTTTAAGTATGAGGATTTTTGCAATCACCGTGAGAAATTACTAATTTGAAAAGACGTAGTGAATTTTAAAATTTTCAATTTTTTCAAAATGAGTCTATTAATGGTCATATTATGCAAATATTTTAATTCAAACAGAAACTTTAAAGCAGTCAGTGGCATAATTTTCTCCTTTTAATTAATAATTTATACTGTTAAAAGTACTTATTTTACCTTTGACTCCTAAAAAATATAATTACACAGCACTGACACTCCTCTGATGAATTGACTTGACAGTGAAACATCTGAAATACATGGATGATTTGAATACCTGTCTAGCAAGAGATATGCAGCACTCTTATTCACTATAATCCCGGGCTCAAGTCGCACTGTGTTGCATGCAGGAGATGCTTTGATCCTTGACGTCATGTAAACAGAGAGCCACGTCAAATATTGTCGCCTGAGGAATCCTCTTCAGACAATGCATATTGGAAACTTGCAGCTAAACCCAAGATACTGGGCATTTCATCAACTTCTTTCCCATAACTTGACTATAGCTCAATAATAATTGAGAAAAAGGGATGAAAAACCCAATAACTTCACTTTTTTTTCAAAATTGAGTTAGCCCTATGGGCTGGATTGAGCTACAGCAGGCCTGAACAACATACGGTCCGCGGGCTGCATGCTGCCCGCATTGCTATTTATTCTGGCCCGTCTGACTGATTAAAATTACTTAATTTAATATATAAGATAGGGGAATAAGGCTGCAGCTGCAGTAGTTGGTTGCACTGTCTGTGGAGCAGTACATTGCAAAAAAACTGCATTACTGTAAGTTTTTCATTAGTTATATTTCCACCTCGACACAACAAGCTTAAGTAAAAAGCGTAAAATAGATTCCGAACATCGAGCATTTCACCCTGAGTGGACAAGTAATATTTTTTTACGTTGTTCAATTAGAAAATAATGTGCCTTGTTTGCCGGGAATCTGTCGCTGTGCCGAAAGAGTACAATCTGAGACGTCATTTTGAATCGAAACATCATAACCTAGGCAAGTTTGATGCAAGTGATAAACAAATAAAAGCAGCAAAGTTATTGAAAGTTCTTAGTGGTGAGCAACAAGCTTTCAAAAAAGTGACATCTGGAAATGAAGTTGCCACGAAGGTAAGCTTAAAAATATCACAAGAAATAGTTTGTGCTGGCAAATAATTTACTGAGGGAGAGTTGATAAAAAAAAGTGTCTTATGATTGCCGTTTCTGAAATGTGCCCTGATAAGAAAAGTAAGTTTGAAAATATCAGTTTATTCCGTATGACTGTTCAGCGCACAGTGGCTGATATTGCTGAGGATCTTAAAGATAACCTGCAAAAATGATCTAGTGAATTTGTCTATTATTCGCATGCTATGGATGCAAGTACCGACATGAAAGGCACTGCACAGCTTTGAATCTATGTTAGAGGCGTTAACAAGAATTTTGAAGTGACAGAGGAGCTAGGTCATTTGTGTTCAATGAAAGGAAGAACAACAGGAAGGGAGATCGCAGAAAATGTCAAGAAGTGTGTAACAGAAAATCTATATTTAAATTTCGAGACTTTTGTAGCAATTTGCACTGATGGTGCACCATCTATGCGGGAGAAAAATGTTGGTGCTGTAACTATTATGCAGGTATGCTGGTAAACCACTGGCAAAATTTCACTGCCTAATTCATCAGAAGGTATTAAGTTCAAATGTTTCGCAGTCTGTTCATGTGATGAAAATAGTATTTGCTCTGGTCAACTATATTCGAGTTCGGGGTTTGAAGCACAGAATGTTTCAGGCGTTTCTAGAAGAAAATGATGCCGACTATGGGGACCTACCATACCACATTGATGTACATTGGTTAAGCAGTGGTAAAGTTTTGGTGCGCTTTGTCGCTCTAAAAAATGAAGTAGCCTACTTGAATTTTTGGAATCTGAAGGAGATGAGGAAACATTTCCAGATATAATGAATGAAGACTGGAATCAAGAACTCTTTTCCGTGTGTGACTTTTGGGTCACTTGAATGACCTTAACTTGCAGCTTCAAGGAAAACATAAATTTGATTTTAAATTAATTTCAAATATAAAGGCCTTCAAAATGAAACTAAACCTGTTTGAAAATCAACTTGCTAAAGGGAATATGTCGCATTTTATAACTTGTCGACAGAATATTCCTTCTGCATATCATTCAGTGGTGGGTGGAAAATATAAGAAGCATGTACTATGTGAGGAGTTTCAGAAAAGAATGCCATTGAGTAATGAAGACGAAGTCCGCATTAAAGTGATTCAGGATCCATTTTATTTCGATGCAGGAAATCTACCTGTCGAACTCCAGATGGAAGTCATTGATCTCCAGTGTTCTGAAAACTATCGGGTCAAGCATAGGGAGAGTAGTTTACAAGAGTTTTTTTTTTTCTGTTCTGGAGCAGAATAAATTTAAAAATTTGTTGGATACTGCCTACCAGATATTTTGTACGTTTGGGAGCACATATACCTGAGAACAAACATTTTCATTCATGAACTTGAACAAAAACAAACAGCGTTCATCTTTAACTAATGCAAATTTAGAGGCCATATTAAGAACGGCCACTTCAAATTAACACCAAACTTTGATCAAATAATTGCAAAAAAGAAATGTAATGTGTCACATTGAACTGTTAAGAATAGATGTAATGCCAGTGCAATTATTAGTAAACCTCGTGTGTGTTTAAATGGTACTTATTGTGAAATCTTGTAAGTAAATAACGTTAATATAATTTTAGTTGCAACTCTTATCATTTAAATATGCATATAAACTCGTCTTTATTGTAGATCTAATAACAACATTTATAAATTTAGCTGCAGTGGCCTAATGTAAGGTCCAAGGTCCGCAGTGATGTGGCCCTTGGTGGGGTGGCAATAGTTGAGTTTGGTCCTAAGAGTGAAACAAGTTGTGCAGGCCTGAGCTACAGTATTTAGTTTTCCCCCTATGTAGAATGGCAAAGCCCCTCATTTAACGGCATGCAGGATGCTTGTTAAAAACCTGTGGACGCCGAAAACTTCTTATGCCATAGATTTACAGAGTTCTTGTTTTCCATGCTTAATTTTCCTGGTGGCTGTTAACAATGAGCAATGTTAATCTTACAACAACAAAAATTCAGTTTCTCATATATTCCATTCTTTTATAAGACACTGGTAGTGATGATGTAACTTACCTTTAGGCCTATAGCCTACATATGACTACTACATATTTAACCACATTTTCACTGCTACTCTGGTATTCGTCACCACAAAAAAATGCATAGAAACAGAATTATTAGAATAATAGAGTAATGATTTATGTTAGAATGATAGAATTTTTATTCTCGTATTACAGTTATGCATAAAAACTAGCTGTACCGCAAAAATTTTTCGTGCTGATTTAAAAGTTATAATCCAGCGATGATTTCACTCCGATATTTATGTTAATATGTAAATTCAGCTCTGAAAGCAAATCAATCTTATTAATTCCTGCGGCATCAGTGCACAATTCAAATTGTAGCATTGGATAAAACATATAGCCTATCTTTATTTTACATTATAATTATATATTTATAATTTTATATTATAATGTTTTATACTATATTTATACAGATATTAGATCAAACAGATTTATTGAAGTATTTAATTGATAAAGAATGCACTTTTATAGAATATGAATAAAGACAACATTTACTGTTTCTCTGTCCTATAAAATTTGCTGTACTGGAATTATAGAGTTTTTACATCCCTACTTCAATTATAAATATTATGTTTAGACATATTTCTGGATCAATATTGAGAACACTCACATAATCATCTCTAACATAAGAACGTATTTTTCTATGTCTTTACTTTTAATTATTTTGTGATGGAGTAAATTGGCAGCAATGTGAGGCTGTGCATTCGGTTGTCTAAACCTCATATAAATCTGAGTTGTCTGCGAGACATGACAAATAAGTGGAAGAGATGGTTAGCTTCAAAAATTGAACAAGTTCAAAGTATACCTACAGGCAGATTTCCGTTTTGAGCGAAAAACTAGATTTTCTTCTAGTAAAGTAGTATCGTAACAAGATTAAGAAAAAGTCGACACATAAAACATAATATAATATAATAATAAGTCACATTATGAGCAGATGCTAATTCAGACATAAAATGTACTGTTTATGCGTTTTGGAGCTATGTTGTTCATAGACAAGATTAAAGACAAATACACAACAGACATTTTTCTGAAAACTTAGGGATCTCAAAACGTTTAATAACGCAGAAAAATATAAATGAATTTTCAGGGTTGAACACAGTACCTCTCCTACCTACAATACCTATAGTACGGTTAGAGAATTTACTTATCGTAGAGTAAATCATTAGCAATATTATTTTGTTAGCGGGAAACATGCCAACATCCCGAAGTACGAACTTCCGCTTCATGCATGTTCATTTAATGCTAATTGTGCACTAACTTCGGGTAGATCGACGCGGTGAATAGGTCAACTATTTTAAAATACATTTTATGAATAATAAATATTTATTTAATTATTATTTATATAGCTAGAAGAATAATAAATAACAACACACTGGATTCCTGCCAAAAAATTCAAGGAGAAGAATTTATCTTTTATCCAATATTCAGAATTGTACTGATCTGTAATATTATTCGCCCGTATCGTAGATTTACGGCACGTAAAAGAACTACAAGCCTAAATTAGAGCCTCTGGACAAAATTTCACGTCCAAGTAATACCTTGGTTTCCGGAGAGGGGTTAAGGGGCGATGGGCGTATCACCTGTCCCTCTGCCCTCTCTAGGAAAATAAGAGTAACAAAATTCACATAGGTACAACAACCTCCGCTTGGAGGCCCTTACGCCCCAACAAGGAGGCACAGGAGAGAGAGGGAGAAAGAGAGAGGGAGAAAGAGAGAGAGTAATATTATTCAGTATTTTGATAGATTTCCCAAACTGGATTTTCTATTAAATAGGTTCCTTCTAAACAAATATATGCTTTGTTTATAACAAAATTTATGGAAATTTCATTTATCAATACTATGATGTTCCTAAAATGGGAGCATTGGACTAGAAATGTCAATAAAATACGCAGGTATTTCAACTGTTATCACATAATATGCCATTGACTTCTTGTCGTGGCATCCAAATCTAAAAGGAGACATCCTTACCTGTAAAATGTGATCTTTAACATAATTAAGGCTGAGGAAGTGCATTGAAGAATGAAATAATAGCTCTGTGTACCGGAGCCGTTCCCGTTAACTCTCACGGTGGAATCATTTCTGGTCATTCGCTGTTCCGACGGCCTTGCTTCATAATGGGCATGGGAAAGCGTTCCACTACAGGAGCTCTTTGGAAGTTCTTTAGTTTCCGCAAATGTGAACTTTATACCAGACGTATAAGATGCTGATACCAGGGATGAAGTGGTGCAGCGTCTATGCACTCACCGCGGCGGTACGGCCGATCAAAGCAGGAATAACAGATGATTTTAAGAATATTTTTTATCGTATTCCCACAAGCTTTGCACAACTTACCACTTGCAATATTTATACAACAATGATAAATGATGAGATTAACATAGATTTAACCCTTTCATAGCTAAATTTAAATAAGGTAGAGTCGCGAAAATCCGAGACTCCGTGCAATCCGAAATCCAAAAAAACAGGAAATTAAAAAGAAATTCATATAAAGGCTTAAGGAGAATAAAAAAAAAATTACAGTTGCTCTACTTTGAAGCAGAAGACATTCGACAGTTTTTTAAAGTTGTAAATGCTTATAAAGAGTATTTCTTCTAACACTGTTAATGTAGGCCTATGGTATGTATGTATCTGTAACTTTAATATCTACACATTAAATTTGACTTCGTATGTAGTTGAAAATTCCGTTATTTTCCTTTTTTCCGTGTAATCCGAGGTACCATCAACCCCAATTAACTCGGATTATCGCGACTCTACTGTATTTATATAAGCATCCAGCGAACGAAATCGCCAGTGGATTCTAAGTTTAAAAACAACAACAACAAAAATTCATCGAAATATCTGGTTTCCATCAATTATTATTCTAACAATGGATAAAAAATCCTATTTTTTTAAATAAAGCATTAGCCTATTATTTTTATATTTTAACACGATTCCTTGTGGTGACGAATTTATAAGTCAGTAGCAAAGAATAGATTAAGGGTTATAAGAAAATCTTGTGCTGACTATATTCCGGTTATATGTGAAGCCATTAAAAAGGATCGTTGTCTGACCTGAGAAAATAATTTGTGGGCCGCAATTAAATAGAGGAGAAGAGAGCAGCAACAAATTTGGCGGTCATGTCCTAACTGTGTCCCATATAATTTTGTCCAATTTCTGGTGGTAGCATAACGAGAAATCATGAGAAAACCACAGTGTCTCCACAACAGCTCACTAGTGTACCGTGACGTTTCCGTATAAATAATCATCATTCATTATTCAGTTGGGATGACAATACAGCACCGTTAGAAACACAGTTTCTGAGCGCACACTGTTTGCGTTCCACATGAACAAGAGTGGCTCCAGACTGATCTCGTGCAACGGTCCAGATACATTGCTCGTGTTCGACTGAATCCGAAAGGACTTATTTGTATCAGAAGGGGGTTTCAGCTGGATTTCATTCTCTTATTTCTACGGCAAACAAGGGGCATTTTTAAAGGTGACGCCCAGCTAATTTTGTAATAATTCTTCAGATGTCATCCCTCTCATGCCATCATCATCTTACCAGTGAATGTTTATGAAACTGATTTCCTTAAGTTAACGGCCTATGAATTATAAAATTTAGTCACGTAACACAGAATCACAGAAACGAAGACTCGCATTTAAAGGTCTCAAAACAATATGTTCTTTGTTCGATTCAACGAACAAGTGTTTCAATAATTAATTTGATATTTAATTAATTATTATATGTTGTAGGCCCTGTGTTACGAGATTTCATATGCCTATTTGAACCTTGCCTGAAATGATAAATTGGTTTTAATTAATCTTTTTAAATTTCTTAGATAGCGTATATTCAATAAGTATAATTTAATAAAGGCAAGATAAATTTATTTTCGAAGGTATCGTTTGTCCATTTCCCTTGTGTGTAATTATATGGATACTTTGATCATCTTATTGTACGCAACATTGCCTTGCGAGTAAACTGAATAAGATAACTTTCTTTTTAAGAAAATTAGTAAAATGTATATTAGATCCAAGAACCAGGGCCTATGTTTTTCTCCTCGGTACTCCAATAATGAGGAAGTGTGAATTTACACTGACGGAAAAAAACAGAATCTACTAAGAAGTAGAAACTTTCCCGAAAGATGCCTAAGAAACCCTAATGACTTCCAGGACAAACGGGACCTGATAAAGAGTATTTGGGCAGAAAAGGTATAGAAAAAGGTCTAGAAGGGTGTATGAAGGCCTGAAGAGGTGAAGAGGGCTAGAAAGAGCCGAAAGGACCGAGGGCAGGTAATTATCATTCACTTCTGTACAAAAACACGCAGCATAATGCAGTTTCTTCACCCATAAATTTTTTAATGCGATACATTTATCGTTAGATAGATTTCCAGATACTTTTCTTGTAATTACCCTATCTTGATAAATATTTTCTCTAGTTCTGCTACCGATGCTAGATAGCCACTTCATTATCTCGAAGACAGCAGTAACATTTTATTACGTTGACAATGACTTTTAGAAAACGTGCTATTTTCGAGAATAGTGAGTATGTATATTTTATGGAATTTACGTTAGAGTATATATTAATCAATCATGCATTCTATATAATTCAAATATGTGTCTAAACTGTATTATTAGACGAGTTAAATCTAGCAACACAAAAGTTGGAATTCAGGAGGCAATGGAGCACTCATGGCCCACTGTTTCATTTTTTTTTTACCAAGAATGCCTATCCGATAGTGTTATTGATTTAATTGCTAAGTTACCCAATAGATGCCCAAATTAGATAAAATTATTCCAGATTGTATTTAAAGGAAAAGAGTATTTGTAAGTTATCCAATCTAAATTTCCAGATAAAAGTGCAATCTGCCACACAAATTTGAACCAGAGATTTATGTGTCTACCTTAATACAATCAGGCTGTAGTAATAATTTATTTGTTGGCTTTCATAAACTGTTATTATCTCACAGTACCCGAGAATTGGCTCTTTTCCTCCTACAAGTACATGAATATTCAGTATAAGAACTAAGCAGTGATGAATGACTAAGTATTATTCACCAATATCTTATACATCACAATGGTCATTTATTCATGCGGCACAATTACGCAGGTGATAAGAAAACACAAAAGATGATGATTTGCATCTGACTCTGGTTAAAATTCAGCCGTGGCTCCAGATAATCTGAAATTTGTCACTGTTGTATTGTGAGCTGCAAGCCGAGGCTAATCAGGACGTGTTTTGCAAATCGCCTTGGCTTGTCGGTTAGCATGACGACGTTGTGATAACGAATTCATACGCACGTCTAGTCACGGAAGTTCCTGTCCGTGTGTGGTCCTTTTCGCTAGTACACAACAATTCCATTAACACACAAAAAAGTATGATCTTTGTTCTTATTTCACGAGACACATAATCGAATTTGTGGCACAGCATTAACAAGTGTGGATGTCAAAACATCAGATGTCACTCTACCTGTATCATTAATTCATATTTGACCTTGTCTAGGAACACACTACTAATCACGTTTCAAGAAAAATGAACACATATCAAAACAGGGGATAAAAGTATGTTTTGAAGCATTCACATGACTTCATCTACACTACATATTCCGACATCAAGTAGTCGGTCGCCTTGCAGCATTGCCCATTCAGCAGTCTAAAGATAACTTTATACTAACGAGTATCTCGAGTACGAGAATACGAATGGGTTACCATTTACGTTATTGAAAAATTATACTTTCCTAGAAGGCTTTAAATAGAAGAAAACAAAATGTTATGGCAGGTATTTTATTACAATCATTTAAAAATTAAAAATAATGAAAGTAAGACAAAACTTGAACTCAAAAGACTCTTTCATAATTTCTGCTGACATCCTACCAAATTTAAATCCGTCACTTTTAAAGCAATGAATCTTGGAGGAAAGTCTAATAATAATAGATCAATTTTACTCCAGTCATTCCTATCTTAATCTTTGTAACGTATTCACCAGTTATATAATTATAAGTTGCTTTATATGCATTATAACATGCCTTTTCTGGCAAAATAGGGTTCATAAAGATTTGGAGATGCAATAAATAAATAATAAATAAATATTTATTATTAACTTTGATTTGCTAGACTAGAAGATATGCATTCGAACATAGTAATGTAGAACTGTCATTTTAAGAGAATAACTCTTAACAAATAAAATAATTACCGTGACCGTCCACTTTGACATGTTTCTATTTTTTTTATTTTTTCATGGTTTCCCCAGTTGTAAAAGCAAATGACGTATTGGATATTTTACTTATCAGAGTCATCCTCGCTATTTCATCCTATATCATATTCATTGAAATTATTATCAGTTGAAATACTTGACGCCATAAAAATACACCAACAATAGAAAATAGTTTAGAATTAGTTATACAGCATAATGGTATACACACAGAATATGCACTCTATAAGGTATCGATGCTGAAAGGAGTATAAATACAGCTGAATTAAAGATAAATAAATAAATAAATAAATAAATAAGTTTAATAAATAAAATAGTTATGCTTTAACCAAAATTTGTACACCGTATTCAGCACCCATTTGCACACTCATCAGGCAGTACAGAAAATCGTCAATTTGTATAAGGTGGACATCAAATATTGAATTAACTTAACCGCTTACAGGTATGAAACTTCCCCGTTCAGTTACAGTTAATGCAGATTCGTAATTTCCTGTGCACCTTGTTTGACCAAATAATAATAATAATAAAATCTACTTTTTGAAAGCAGATTATAATTATATAGATCACAAGAAAGTCAACGATAGCTTAGTGTGTCTCCTGTTATTTGATCCTTTGCCTCTAATTAAATACAAACTGCGTTACCTGATTAAATTGATCATTCTATGGGCTCTAGATAATTAATATTCATCAAAATCACTTGACCTAGATAAATGTTACGATGTTAGTTGAGCGTTTTTCAGCATGTTTAATTAAAACTTGGAAGTTAAGTTTATGGAGGGACCATGAAGAATACAGAGAGAGGAGTTAAGGGAGATAGTTTGCAGGGTTGATGGGGGAGTAGCCAAGTAGCTACAGTGGCTGCAACGTGATGTCATTTCACTAAGGCTTCAGGGAAATGAGAATTTAGTTCTAGTGTTCTGCCATTCCCTACATTGTTTCATTTGATAACTATAAAAGCTACTATGTTTTCTTTTTGTATTACTCGAGTAAACTGTTGCCTGTTTTATTTAATTTCACAGTGTTCTTAGGATTCTTCTCTCTCTTTCAGGTTTAGTGGAGAAAAGAAACCATACTAAATAATATTAAAATTTCTTTTGCTTTTTTCATGTACTGTTCCATTAGCCGTTGCATTTTGTTTCTCCTATTTCCTTTCGGATTATGATTATTTTATCTTCATCCTAGAATTATTTATATTTTTCTACTTTCATTTTACTGTTCACACACACTTTATTGAACTCCTGTATATCAATTCATTATTTTATATGGATATATATATTACAACATTTTTAAATGTTTTAAATGTCGGCTTACATGACCAGAATATTCAATAACATACATCTTTTACGGGATGTACACCGTGTCAACGAGTATTTATTTCCAAGCGTTTCGTTCTCAGCTGCGGAGAACTGAGGCTGGAAACGAATCGTTTGGAAGTAAATACTCATTGGTAAAGTCTTATATCCCGTAAAAGTATATTATTTGATTTGTTTAGTTTATCTTCCTTATTTTATTCCGTTCCATAACAGATATGAAAGAATTAACCGAAAATGTATGGTTTCACTTAACATAAATTGCATATTTGGTTAATTTTGTGATAATGCATCATATTTGCTTGATATTGAAATATTTGTGCATATTTTAATAATTTGACACTTTTAACGGCATATGTCTGACAGATTTTAAATAAAGTGCATATCTCTAGTAATACAATTTGGCATATTTGGCTAAGTGAACGTTTTTAGAACTGACTGTAGGGTGTAGCCTACAATAATTGGTAATATATAGCCTAAGGTTTTTGAAAACGAATAGACCTATTAAAGCGACGTTTCACTTCATTGGTTTTCATGTTACTGAAATCTGTTGCATTGACCTTGTTATTTTTTTAAATTATAATGTAATTTAAACAACGTATTCTATGCTTTGTAATTTATAATGTAACCCAGCTAACAAAAGATCTTAAAGTATTAAAATTACGTCAATGATAGAGCACAGTTCATTGGTTCCGGAGTATGTTTTACAAATTTTAGAGAATTTTTGTAGGCAAATTTCGCTTTCTGATAGAGCATTAATTTGCAGGCCCTAGTAATTACTTTATAGGCCTATTTCAAAGCTATAAGACCTACACAAGACCTAAGAAACACAAGGTGCTTTTGAACAGAACATGAATGTGGGCTGCATTATTAAACAGATCAAGAGACAACCCTTTTTGGGATGAACTGTGAAGCGCCACATTGTCAAACTCCCAAGTGGGGTATCAATGACAGTTCCTCCACTACTCGGGTGGAGTCCAAAAGCATGGGTTCTTTCTTCAGAAGTTGATGTTTCAGATCAATCAGCAATCTGATAATTCATCAAAGGCTCAAGATTGAAATGAAACGGGGAAAATCGATGCCAAACTAAGCTCAGGCATAATATTCACCTAATGGCTGATGTGAAGTTATATAGTTGCGGAAGGAAAAAGTTCATTGAAAGAAGTCGAAGTAGGAGTAGGATGATCTCTGGAATGTAGATTCCATCCTGGAATTTGCGTTAATGACCAAAGAAATCAGGGAAACCCCTCAGATTGGCCAGCATCGGAATTTTAAATTGCGACCCCACCGAAAGTAGATAGAGTGGCATTAGAAAGGTATTAATTGCTCAATCTATGTTATTGTTATGTTATATGGTTCTAGGAAAATATCGAAATTATTCACTGTTTCATGTTGCAATACATATCCCAAAGCTTCCTCTTATCAACACATGAAACATACATAGGCCTACTATTAACTATTACAACTATTAAGAAGTTCAAATTTGTTTGTAACAGTACGTGGGTATGATCACTCCATTACCCATCTCAGAATGCTGGCACATTTTTGTAATGTTAGGTTAGGTGACTTTTTTTAAATTCAGCCTTTATTCGTACTCCTTTGAGCATCGAGGTTCTTTGAGGTTCAGGTTAAGTTATGTGTGTGTACCAGTAGGCCATGCTACTATTGAAGTGCATATTTTTCCTGTTGTTGATGTGTTATGGCTTCTGCTAATTTCAACTGATATTGAATTTTTAATTATTATGATAAAGGATGAAATAGTGGAGATGAGTCATGGTAAGTAAATATCCAATTCGGCATTTGCCTTTATGACTGGGAAAGCTATAAAAACCCCAAGTCAATTTGGCCGGCTATAGGGTTTGAACAAAGGACACCCGAAAGCGAGTCCAAGACACTACCATCTCGGTCAATTCGCTCTGTAATTTCAGTTTGTTGTGACTGAACTGCACTTAAAATGTGGACAGCCCTGATTGACACAGTGCAGTAAGGCGTCGTGTCAACAACACATAAACATCCCACACACATTCGAATAAATCATTAACATTAAAGTAGGAAGTGACTCATCGCCAGTTAACGCCCTGCCCTGCTGTCTTCTTATTTTGTGGATCCACAATTCCTCATCAATTAGAACTGACCCCTATAATCAGCCCAGTGCACTGGTCAAGAGTTTTGTAATTCAATAACTTGAGTACACAGATATATAGAGATAGATCGGCAATGGTGTATGCTGTACCATTGGCGGCAGTGAAGCCACGTGATGCAAGGACCGCCATATTACTACACTGCAGCAGCTGATCGTGTACATGCTACAAGTGCGTTACAGCGATGTGAATTTTAGCATTTTAGCTAATAATGTAATTGGACTGAGGAGTATAAATACTTTTTCTAAAATGGTGAATACCTGTGTGGTATTCGGGTGTAATTTTTCATACTACGACAGAAAGAAACAAGGAAAGGAACACGTTTCAATACATGCGTAAGTAGGCATTTCATTATTATTATTATTGTTAGCCATTTCATGCATTATGCATGCTTTAGTTTCTAGGAATGTATTATATGGTTGTAAATAACCATAACCTAATATTGTTAACTATTTCATACACTGTAAATAGTCATATATTACTTTAGCATTTAGAAATTGCAAATAAACTTAACCTCAATTTATGTGTATTTTTTGCATTGTAAATAATATGCTTTAGTTACTAGGAATGTTTTATGTTTTTATAAATAACTGTAAGCATACATTGATAGTTATTTCTTGTATTATTCATACTTCCTTAAGAATTTAAGCATGTGTTATAATATTTGTAGGCCCTAAGTAATTATTAACATATAAGCCATCTTATGCACTATAATTAATATTCTTATGTTATACTTCATGTTATGTTTGTAAATAACTCTAACCTTAATATACCTCTAGGTACAAAAATGGTTAAACTTTTGGATAGTAAATAAATAAGTAGGCCCTTATGATATGCATGCAGGAATACCTACCGTATCTAATTAATTGCATCATTTATTTGAGTTTAATAATTAACATATTTAATATTTATTTATTTATTTCAGAGTTCCTAAGAAGAAGGACATTCGGGAAGCATGGATAAAGGCGATCAACAGAAAGAATTGGCAACCGACTACAGCTTCAGGTGTGTGCTCTCAACATTTTCGTCCCGAAGATATGGACTATACTGGCCAAACCAGGAGGCTGAGAGAAGGAGCAGTTCCCTCTGTATTTCCTTCTTATCCTGTGCATTTGCAGAAGCGACATGTAGTCCCACGGAAACCACCTAAAGTGAGACATGTGTCTTCAAAACCTGATATCGCTACGTGTGCCAGTGAAATCACAATAACAGAAACTGTCAAGATTGAAGTTGGTGTAAATTCTGGTGAGAATAGTATTGGTACATGTGACAATAGTGGTGGCTCTGAACCATTAACACCCCGGAAAAGAAAATTAATGACCCAATTGAGTGAGAAAAATGTTGAGCTTTGCAGTGCAAGAAAGAAAATAAAGATTTTGCAGCAAAAGGTACGACGGCATGAGAAAAAATTAAAATATGACAGAGAAGTTATTGACTTGTTAGTGAAAGAAAAACTCATTCTTGAAAATAATGCTGAAATATTAAAAAATTCACTCCCTTCTGATGTATGCTGCTTGTTAGACAGAGCAGCGCAGAGTGCTGGAACCAGAGTAAGTAAACACGGCTTGGCATATGAACCTTTGTTAAGATCATTTGCATTGACCTTGCACTATTTCTCACCAAAAGCATATGAGTTTGTACGGTTGAAGTTCAATAATTCATTGCCTAGTACAAGGACAATACGTTCCTGGTATATGAAAATTGATTGTGAACCAGGTCTGTGCACTGAAGCTTTTAATGCAATTGCATGTAAAGTTAGAGAAAGCAACGAGAAGGCTCAAGTTCCTATAGTATGCCTCTCTATTGATGATATGTGCCTGAAGGAACATGTAGAATATACTGGAAATAAAATTATAGGTTATGTAGATGTTGGTACCGAAATTAATAATGACAGTTTACCCACGGCAAAAATGGCCTGTGTAATTATGTGTACAGCAGTAAATGATACCTGGAAGATCCCTTGTGGCTATTTTTTTATCGATTCACTCTCAGGTCAGGAAAGAGCATTTTTAATGTCAAGTTGCATCGACAAATTGCATGAAATTGGTGTCACCATAGCTGCAGTTGTATTTGATGGAGCCAGCTCCAATATAAGTATGGCCAACAACTTGGGAGCTAATTTATCTGATGCAAATAATCTCAAAACCAGTTTTCTTCACCCATCTCTGTCAGGAGCATCAGTTGCTGTATTACTTGATGCCTGTCATATGATCAAACTTGTACGCAACTGTTTAGCTGAGAAACAAATAATTTATCGCAAAGACGGTGCAATTCGCTGGTCTTATGTGAAATCTCTATTCGAATTACAAAGTGCCGAGGGTTTGTGTCTGGCAAACAAATTAACCTCGAAACATATCAACTGGCATAAACATAAAATGCGTGTGAGACCTGCAGTTCAGACACTTAGTAAATCAGTAGCAGAGGCACTGGATTTCTGTAATGTGGTGTTAAAGCTACAAGAATTTGAAGGTTGTGAAGAAACTGTGAAGTTCCTTAAATATATGGACAAGATATTTGATTTACTCAATTCATCCAGCAAGTTTGGCAAAGCATTCAAAGCCCCACTTGCAATGGAAAATGAAAATCTATGGAGTTCATTCATTTGTGATGCTATTGCATACATTGACTCTCTATACACTGATAAGGAATGTGAACAGAAGATTATAACGTGTAATAGGAAGGTTGGATTTGTGGGCCTAAAAGTGTGCTTATTGTCTGTGCAGAATTTATATGACATGTTTGTAAAAACAAAAAAAATGGAATACCTTCTGACATACAAATTAAGCCAGGATCATGTAGAACTATTTTTTGGTCTCATAAGGCAACGAGGAGGTTGGAACGTTAATCCCACATGTTTGCAGTTCAAATCAGCCTTCAAACGACTGATTACCAGGAATGAACTAAAATGCATAAAAACAGGAAATTGCATTTCACAAGATAGTATACCTATCCTTAATGTAAGTAGTACTCGTGATGCGAAGAGCACTCAATTTATACAAAATGAGGATGATCCCTTATGTCTTCAGTCACCAGTTCAGATTTCTGATCATGATTATTGCCCATCTTATTCAACATTAACATTGTTGTCAGACAGTATTGTTGAATACATATCAGGTTATGTTGTTAAGAAAGTAGTCAGTTCTCTAAAGTGTGACAACTGCAAAAAAGCGATTACACAGACAGAATGTCCATATTCATTTATTTCTTTCAAAAGTAATGGGAAGTTATTTATTCCTTCAAATGATGTGGTTAGAGTATGTAAATTAAGTGAAAGATGTTTTAGAGAGAATTTATGCAGAGGCATCAATTCAATTGTGAAAAATAACATACCCTACAAAGTCGCAGCTGAAGCAAATGAACTAGGTTTGTTTCCCTCATTAAATACTCATGTATTGGACTTAAATCCATTGGACACTCATGTTAATAGATTGATACAAGTAATTTCATTGTCATATTTGAAAATTCGCATTAATCATGCAGTTAGGGAAACTAATAGACATAAGATTGATCACAGATCAGTCTACAATCGCCTGGCTATTTTCAAACATTTGTAAATATTCTGTTTATCAATTGAAGGGGCTAGTTCCATAAGGGTGTAAGGCACAAATCTTTAATTTTGAGTTTTTAACATTTATGCCTTCTCCTCATATCTCTTAAATACTCAATGAAATATTGTACTTGTGCCTTAAACCTCTGCTCAGTTATAAGAAAAGACCTGTGAGACTGCACATTCATTCTACAGTGAGTTCCACGCAAGAGTTGGCCAATGACGCAGGTTCCTGCGGTGCGGCGGGCACAGCTCCAACTCCCGAGCGATCGGGTGAAATATCTACGCTAATAGAGCCACGGTCGGTGTAATGATTCAGGTTCTCACATTTACAGTTAAGATTACAATGAAAATAAACACGTACTTCATCACAAGAGATGTTGGAATTGTTCTCTTGTTGCATCCACACATTACTGGCACTTTTTTTAGGAAATTTTCTTTCACGCGCATAAGTTCAGCTTCCGATATAAAGTTAATTTATCTTTTTACTAAATAATAAAATAAAGTAAATACTAAAATAAAGGTTTTTACTAAAATAAAGTAAAAACAAATAATATGATACAAAGTAAAAAGATTTTGCTACTGTAAAAGTACTTCAGTTTTTGTTTGACATGTTTAGGTACCTCTAGTTGTAAAAAAATCCCAATACATTGTAAATTTAGCCTGTCCTTCAAAAATATATGTTATAAAATTAAACTTTAAACCACCTAGGCTACTTGTGAGTGGTAACATTGTTTAAAAACATCAAGAATTCTCGAAACCATGTCCTTCTGTCTTACGCCTTTATGGAACTAGGCCCTTCAATTTCAAATTTAGAATAGGGGAGACCAAGGATACTTAAAAACCTTTTCCTTTGATTTTTTAAATTTTTCAACAAATATTTTTACTTTTTGGAGTTATGAAGACAAAGTTCATATATTATTCTATTATTTAAAATAGTTAATATCTTGGTCAAAGTATGTTAAGGGCACCCGGAAGGTCCTATATCTGCAATGTTATATGAAAGCAACATTTTCTCTTACACTGTTTGCACTAGGGAGCATATTGAGTGGAATCTTGAACATTTTTCCTAAACTATTAGAACTAGAACAATAATTTTTTTCCTGTATGATGCTTTTGCATGTTTTTCTTTTTACCATTGGGATTTTTAGTGTACCGGTACTTATGTTTTCCTAAAGTTATTATTCTTTTAAATGAAGGATTTTTATTTTTAATTTTTTTTTTCAGTTTGGTACCGGTAGGCCATATTTTTCTATGATTGCACTTTTAATAAAATGACTACATGTTACAAAATGTAAAGTGGCATTTATTACAAGTTCTGAAAGTTATAAATCTCTGGTTCTTATAGTTTAGAAAAAATGCCCCCCAGTACAAGGAAAAAATTAACTTACTGAAATTGAGACTCAAACCAGTGCTTTAAAATATTTATAAGCAAGCTAAAGATGAGATAATTATGTCATTTTAAAGAGGAAAGTCCATATTTTTATAATACATAAAATAACTTAATGATTCATTTAGAGCATATAGCTTTTTTCACTGACACTCACTACTGTGGTATGGCAATGTTATTTAACTTACCTACAGACAAACAACACAGAAATAAATACAGTAATCCAGGAGTCTACAAACTAAAATGCAACGACTGTCCAAAGTTCTACATAGGACATACAGGCCGAAGTTTCAAAACACGATACACAGAACACATACGAGCTCTCAAAGACTCTGACTATGCAAACCATATAATAAGCACAGGCCACAAATACGCAGACATCAATACAGACATGGATATCCTACACATTAACCACAAAGGTCATATGCTCAACACACTCGAACAATATGAAATGTACAAACACACCACACAAGACAACACCAACATCTTAAACGAACAATAATTGTAATTATTACAGTTCAAATCACATGCACTCTACGACACAGTAATTCAAAAATGTCTTCTTAGCCACAACAGTGGCATCATGGGAGTCAGTTGCTGAAGATGGCCGCTCCACACGGTTGAAAGTGCTCCAACAAGGTAATTAACATTGCCATACCACAGTAGTGAGTGTCAGTGAAAAAAACCTATAGGCCTATGCTCTAAACGAATCATTAAGTTATTACATCACTACAAAATGGACGAAACACAAGAATATAAAATAAAGTAAAAATTAATGTTTTTGCCATTTTCACCCTTAATAAGGGCAGAATATTTATTTTAAGTGTCCCATAACATATTATTTTTCATATTAATGTATTGAAATTTGTAGTGTGTGTTTTTCTGTATAACTGTGTTGTCTTTGGACTATGTAATATTTTTAAATCTATGTATTACTTGAATGATCTTAATAAGTTCCGCCTAGTATACCACTAATTTGATTAGGCACATGTGAAAGCTGAAGAAGAGAAAAAATAATCAGGAATGCCAGTTCACTTCTATTGAGAAATTGTTTGTATGTTTATTAGTCAGTATTTTAGCAAGGATTAAGTTATATGATGATTTTGATTTGATATAAAAACTATTATCCAATCCGGGTTAGTATCAATACTTTAATTATATTTTCATGTTTGAACAAAGAGCTCAAGTTAACAAAAGTTACATATATTCAAATCAGTAAAACTGTGTGTTGTCAATATTTAAAAATTTGATTTAACTAAAATGACTAATTAATTATTAAAATATCACTACCTTGCTATATTGTGACATAGGATATGTAGTAGATAGTTCATGTATGGGTGATTCTTCAAATACGGGAAAATGTGCGTTCCGGAGTGATATTTCCCTTCAAATTCAACTTTATAAAAAATTGAAATAAAAGTTTTTTCTACTACTTCCATACCACAACTACCACTTTGAAATGTCACTAACTTTAAATTATGATACTCCAAAACCAAATTTAATTCAATTAAATGTTATCCACATGCCCTGTCCCATACCCCGGTTTTGTATATTCTACTGCATTTTTCCACAAAACAAAATGTTACTTCCTTTTCGACTTTTTTCCTGCCAATGAGTATGATTGTGTGAAAATAAAATTGTCATTTCACCTAATGAACATAAAGAATGTCCCAAGGGTTTTTGGTCATCCACATGGCTGAAAAGAATAGAAAAATTTTCTGCAGGAATGAGAAATTTGTATAACTGGCAACAGTGTTAGGAAGCTAACAGAGCAGCTTGTGGTTGAATTTTGCTTGCTTACAAACAGTTTGGGATTAGCAAAGGAAAGCGTTTTTATTCTCCGTCATTAACATGACTTCTAGAAAATAGGCAAAAAGTGAATATTAATTAATTTTGATTATGCACTATGATAAACCTACCAATTCAAAGTACCTGACTGAAGTTAAGCCTACAGAGGTTTAGGAATGGCTTGCTGAGACCACTTAAACTCCTTTTTTTTTGTCATCCACATGCCTAATTTTTGTTTCATCCACATTCCTCATAAAGGGGTACGTGGATGACTCTCAAGTCATGTAGATGATAAATGTAGGATACTATTGTGTTTGTGGTGTCTGTGACCTGTACTTAAAATCTTAAAACTGATTAAATGAATTTCTGCTTGATTCCCCCCCCCCAACCGTAAAAACACAGTCTAGTTGAAATTGCATTGATTCCGGAGTATGCACACAAAATTGCAAATTTGGTGCAAAATAAACTGAAGTAAACTGAGAAAAATATGAAACCACATAAAAAAAGCATATTGTTGCCAAAGTTAGTCATTAATGTGGCCTTCTGCCATCCACATGTACACGGATGTCATTCACATGGCTTTAAAAAAATATATATATAAACATTTAAGCTCTGCTGGTGTCTTATTATTATCAAGAAACCCCTGAAGTATTTTAGCAATTTTTTTGAGATTTTAAATATAAACTAAAAAATTTTGATTTTAGACACTCCAAATTTTCCCGTATTTGAAGAATGACCCATATACTGATTCTTTTGATCAATGGAATGGAAGTTATCTAAAATATAGTCTTAATAAAATAATGTCCTTATTTCATTTATGCCTGTCATTTCACTGTGCGTGTTGTAATTGAGCAATACTGTAGTTTATTAATAGTATTGATGTTTTTCTCTTGATTTTAAATTTGGAATGTTTTAAATTTTGGTTTTTTTATTTTTTTGGATTTTAACATTTTTTTTAATTTTGGATATTTGGATTTTTTTACTTTGGATTATTTTTTAAAATTTGGATCTTTGAAGTTTTTATATTTTTAATTTATTTTTATTTTTAAATTTCGGATTTTTAGACTTAAAATTTTGGATTTTCGATTTTTTAATTTGAATTTTTTAAATTTTTATTTTTTTTGAATTTTGGATAAGCCTAATTATTGAGTTGCTTGTTTTCTGTGCAGTCCGTTCCGTCACACCAAACTAATTTCGCGACGATTTTGAGCATAACACTAATTTCGTGACAATTTTGTCCGTAACGCAAGCTCTCGATTTAATCCTACCGCGACTAAAGAAGTTTCACATCTAAAACCTAATTTTTAGCAAGTAATAGGAACCAATACTTGAGAAAAATAGCAAGAGGACGTGCTTTTTCAATGTGGTTTCAGTGTGTTCACTAGTGGATACAAAATTTCCAATAGAAAATTGTGAAAATAGACTTTATTCTAAGTTCTCGTGATAGTTTCCCATTGAATTGCGTGTAGTTCAGTGGGTGTCTTCAGGTGAGACAAGATGGCGGCATAGCGCAAGGCTTGGCTTCACCGCCGGGACCCAGATTGCCGGGCTGTGCTTGAGTACTCGAACTCCATTTAAAAGGGTTAAAGACCGCGTCCTGCTCGCTGCTCTCAAGTAGGAGTGCGAAGTCTCGCTTTTTCTATGGTCCATGATAATTTCGTCCTGAAGAGTCATTTTAGTGTTGTTTCTGGTATTATAACGAAAAACAAACCAGAAAATAATATTGGGATGTCTTAATAGCCTTTCCTGGTATTATACCTATCATTATGTTCTTTTTTACATGCAAAACTTCTGAGATGGCTAGTAATGTTATGTTTATTCTCCGTAGGGTTAAGTAAACTTTAGATAAAGCAGTTAAACGATACTTTCTCTCGAGCTATAAAGTGCATGGGCAATAGTTTCTAAGCACATTCTATATAGCTTGAGAAAAGCCTTCCTTTCCGGCATCGAAATTACAGTTGAGAAACACAAGAAAAACAAACACATGTAGACGTTATGTTGTTTATATGTACGTATGAGAGAAAAGGAATGAAAAAGAGGAAAGAGGTAGACACTAAGAGGGGAAAGACAGACAGACAGAGAGAGAGAGAGAGAGAGAGAGAGAGAGAGAGAGAGAGAGAGCGAGAGAAAGTCAAGCATAAGCTTGCTCTGTTCCGGTATAAATTGACTTTTTACAGCCGGAGGTAGATAATTCCGCACATACACTTGCTTACAACTTGTGCAGTGTCCGGCGAAATTAATGTAGTGTAAGTTATTGCTATTAGTCCGGCCGGGAACATAACCTTTTCTTGTTCTCTTCACCAGCGGTTCCCACGCGGGGTCCTAAGCAACGACATGACCAACGACAAATTCTATTTTGTCCACAGAGAAAATTAGGTTCTAATATCGATCTTCAGACAAAAATGTATCAATGGTTCAGCCGTTTTGTAACCGAAAGAAGTTTAAAATGCTGGCACATTAGAACATTGGATGAGTTCTAAATATAGCCGACGTCTTCGAATGGCATATTTTTGTCACTTTGTCAAAAATTACTATGCATAAGTTACTATTTAACATGTGTTTTGAAAATCAATAAATGTTGTTTTGAAAACTTTTCCTTTAGTTCGAATTAGTGTAGTTTGCAGTTTCTTCTCCCTTTTTAGCACCAAAAGTAAAATGGGTAGAACAATAGACAAAGTAAAATAATTAGAGATACAAAATAATAAAAGAGAAAGAACATGTAGGGGGAAAAAAGAAAGAAGCTCTAAAGAAGGTAAACATTTTAAGTATAAAGTTTTTGGTCACATGCAGAAAGAATTATTATGGCAAAGTTTATAATTTTAACTTCTTACCCCTTTCTGTGTACTTATACAGTATTACAATGATATATGTGTAACTCGTTTACCAAATATTTTTACCCTTGCCAATTTTGATGTAGTAGCAGAAAAGAAATGTGGGTTAAATTCTTTTAAAGTTTCACTACTTTTGATGAAGAATAAACTTGACAATGATTACTTAGAAGCAAGAAGAAAATAATAATAAATAATAAATAAAAATAAAAATTCTTGATAAAAAGAATAGACTAAAAAGGATAGGAAGAAGAAGCAGAGGACGAGGAAGAACATTACATTAAAGAAGAGATAAAATAATGTGATTAAGAATACTTTCAGGAATGATTAGATGAAGAAGAAAGAAGAATAAAATGATGACGATGTTGATGGTGCTGAAGTATGAAAAGAAAAAATCAAGGGCAATCAAAACCTTCCTCCAGTGATGTAATAGAGCCAAAATGAAGACCTCTGCTCAGAAGACAAAGATGGTGCTCCTGAAGGGATACCCAGATCCAGGAACTCCACCGAGAAAACACATTGAAGATAAACAACTACAGATGGCCAGGTCGATAAGGTATCTTGGCTTCGCCCTTCAGGAGGGAAACAGAATGGACGAGCAAGTCAACAAAGCAACTGAAACAACCCTGGATAACTCCGGACTTCGCCACATCGCAGTTTCTAACGGGGCACGGATCATTCTTAGCATATCTAGCCAGATTTAATTTAGCAGAAGATTCATTATGTTGCTGTGAGAACTGCGAAGATGATTCCATGACCATGTTTTATATACGTGTGCCAGACATGAGGAGGCCAGGAATATGCTCAGAGATGCTGCGATGACTGAAGACGAACCCTGGGCCCGGACTTAACTTTCTGGACAGGAAGAACAACTTCGAGGCATTCAAAACTTTTGCAAAGAAAGTTCTTGATGACAGGCGAGAGCAGGACGAGGAAGACTGAAGACTGAAAAACAAGGATGAATAAGTGTAGTGCGAAGAACTGTATCATTTTTGTTTTCTCACTTGCTTTTATATTATATTCAGGACAAATTGTAAATGTAAAACTTGTAGCTTCTCTACGGGTATAGCCTACGACTCAGGGACCCTGGGTAATTTCACATTGGCCAATAAAAAAATAATCTTGTAAGAAGAAAAGAAGAAGGAAAATCATAGAACAAACCAGAAAAATAACCCTTGAGTAAGCCTATACTAATAAGGCATATCAATAACTATGTAAATAAAAATAAATTTTCCTAATATATATTTTTTCTAAAAAATATATTCTGGGCATAGTTCCCATATCGATAATATATTGTAATTGCAACAGCAATATTAATATTTAACCAAAGTATTAATTTTCGCAAAGACTGGAGCAGACACCGGAACAGTATTCTAGAAAGGTCACCTCCAGTCAAAGAAGATCTGTGTATGTAAATCATAAACCACCTTCAGCGAGCATAAATCTTGCACAAACAGCTCTCCGCCTCAGTCGCTGTAATGATAAGCACCGTGCGTCTAAACTTCTTCATTAATGCATAAATACATGCGATTATGCAGCATGCATGTTAGATGCAAAAGCCTTGCTTCATATACAGAATATTAAATGTGAACGTGCCTAAATTCTTTACGGTACCAGTGCATGCAATTTCGTTTGAGTGCTGCAATGATGTCATCCGATACTGAATTCAACAGCAGCTAATGGATTTTATTTCCCCGTCTTCTATGCAGTTTGAACATCAGGCAAGTCAGGCTTTTACGTGAGATTAAGAGTAGGCCTACCATAAGTTGACTGTGACAGTAAAAAGTATGAAATCTGCCTGGTGTTTGACATAATAACATAGAAATTAATTTACTGTATATTCACATTGAAAAGGTAGGTCCTTTAAAAATAGTGAATCGACCATCACCGCCGAAACTTCGAACATTTCAAGTTATACGTGGCGCGTCCATAAAGTAAATTTCCCTAGGGCCGTCTACACAAACAAAACAAAATTTCATGGAAATGTTTGTTGCAATAGATACAGCAAGTGTTCAGCTATTTTTTCAACATATTTGCTACCAGAATTGAGATATTTTTCATTCCGTGGGACCAACGTTTGAATACCTGTGTCGGAGAAGTCTGCCGCCTGGGATTTGAACCATTGCATGGGAACCATGTCCGCCTCTTTGTCATTCTCTGTCTTTTCTTGAGGTGTAAGAAAAGATGGAAATCACTGGGAGCGGGATCCGGACTGTAGGGTGGATTTTTAAACACCTCCCAGAAAGTTTCCTGCAGAAATTCCACTGGGATGTGCTTAAACATTCACCTTACAGCCCGGACCACGCTCCCAGTGATTTCCATCTTTTCCTACACCTCAAGAAATGACAGAGAATGACAGACAGTTGGAAATGGTTGTCGCACAGTGGTTCAAATCTCAAGCGGCAGAGTTCTACGACACAGGAATTCAAAATTTGGTATCACAATATGAAAAGTCTCAATTCCAGTAGCGAATATTTTGAAAATATTATTCTTCTTCTTCTTCTTATTATTATTATACAGTTGCAGTAACTGTTACAATAAACATTTCCATGATATTTTGTTTTGTTTCTGTAAACGGCCCCAGGGAAAATTACTTTATGGACGGCCCTCGTCTATTCACATTGCAAAGGTAGGTCTTTAAAAATAGTGAATAGTCCATCACCGCCGAAACTCCGAACATTTCAAGTTATACTACAGTATACACGCATAGTTCACGGGTACTGTTGGGCAAGGTTCTTAAATACTAAAGGTTAGTCCACTTGCCACCCTGAGCGGTCATTGGCTGAGGGGTGTGACGTGGCAAGGATGTCAGGCAGCTCCTCTCTCATAAGAAGTGAATGGAAAACAGATGGTTTTTATCCTTTAATATTTAATTACAGGCAGCAACTATCAAGTGTTCCAACATGCCAACCCACAGTATAAGAACTGTTCTGTTAGGCTGTGTGGTAGAAATTGTAAAAATCGATCGGGTTTGGTTTACAAATCGTAGTTATTGAAGCTGTTTTTAGCTCAGCTAAAATCAAATCTGCAGGTAATGTCAAGATAATTTGAATGTATTAGAGTTTCATGAGACTTACAGGACTATTTCTATTGTTCTTATTCGAAATAGGCCGGAAATATGATCCACATTGTTAATTTAATTTTAATACTTCACTATTAGAATACTGTAAGTTATAATTATTTATACACTACTTTCAGGAAAAATGGAAGAATTAATCTAGGTACATAGTACTAATTAGGCCTGAATTAGTTTTCTGAATTGTCATAAGGTAATGTATCTATACTATTTTCACTTTAAGTTCAAAGTAGATGTAAACAAACTCTAAAGTACCACTCCGCCGAGCATGTGACAAACCATATGGAGTTTTACCCGCCACGGAATGAGGATTTGTGTGTATTCCAGTGTTCTCAATAGTACTTTTAAAATATTTTTTATGACAAGCACCATTGTTGAAAAATGTTATATTTATTTTGAAAAGATCGATACATCTGTACAAAATTAGGCTTAATATTAGTATTTAAGAAAGTCATAAACAGTTAACAAGAAGATATTAACGAGTATAAAAAATTACTCTCAGTTTGCAATGTTGGCTGCCCACTTCAGAGGCGTTTCCTTGTTGAATTCATTAATTTCTGTTTGTAACCGCCCCAATCCTATCAGAGCTGTAAGTTACATTTAACTTTTGACGAAATTTCCAGCACACGACTTTCTTGTCCTCACGTACGTGTTGTAAAACCGATATAAATAAATAAATGAACGCATATTCAGCAGGTCTTGCCAAGTTATTGGGAAGGGACTGTGGCAAGCTCATTCCAAGATGGCGTACTTGAGCATTCACACAGCTGTCGTAAACGCCTACAATTTACATCTGTTGTAACGGTTTAATTATATAATAAAACAACGTATTCCCACTGACGAGTGGCACAGAATAAAATTTATTCTAGAGACAAAAAACAAACAAACATGTCTGCCAACAATGCAAGACGGATGGCAGCACTAGTAACATATTGTGTAGATATTAGGCCTTTAACACCCCCACTATATCTAACAATATGGATATACAAAAAAATATTACAACCTTTGAATACCTAATACATCCAAAAACTTATAATGTTTCACAACACATAAAGCCTTCGTGAATACATCAGCTGGCATCTCAGCTGTAGGTAAATGCTTCACATTTACAATTTTATTTACTACACATTCTCTACAAAAGTGAAACTTAATGTCTATGTGTTTTGTACGCTTGTGAAACATTGGATTCATAGTTAGCTTTTGTGCACTCTGATTATCGTTGAACAAATCAATGGTATACAAATTTTGTGTAATTTCATATAGTAAGTTTCTCAAATAAACAGCTTCTTTACATGCTTCTGTAATAGCCATATATTCGGCCTCACTACTAGACAAGGCTACAGTAGTTTGTTTTTTAGTTTCCCAAGAAATTACACAACCAGATAAAGTGAAACAATATCCTGTATATGACTTCCTATCTATAACATTTGCACCCCAATCTGCATCTACATATCCTTCTAATATTGAATTTCCATCAGTAGTGTACTTCAAACCGTAATGTTTAGTACATTTTAAATATCTCAATAGACGCTTTACATATGCACAATGTTCTCTAGAATAGCAATTGTTAAATTGACTCAAAAATCCAACTGCATAAGTAATATCAGGTCTGGTTAGAACTGCTAAGTACATTAGACAACCAATAACTTGCTGATATGGGAATTTTCCAACATAGTTTTCCCCTTTAGATACATGCAACTTAGTTTCCATAGGAGTCTGAATGGGTTTGCATTGACTCATGTTAAATCTTTGCAACACCTGATCAATATAATCAGACTGGTTCAATGTAATAGTTTTCTCAGACTTATTAACACTTACATTGACACCAAGACACTTTCTGATTTCACCTAAATCTTTAAGTTTGAAATGGCTAGCTAATTCATTTTTCAAATATTCTGTTTCTTTACAATCATTTGAAAAAATAAAAAAATCATCCACAAAAAGTGTAACAACAGTCCTCAAATTATTTCTGACTTTTGTGTACATACATGGTTCTATCTTAGATCTCCTATAACCAATATTTAACAAACATTCATCCACTTTCCTGTACCATGCTCTCGAAGATTGTTTAAGCCCGTAGATTGCCTTTTTTAATTTAAGTACTTGACCCTCATGGGTCTGCTCGGAAAATCCTTCTGGCAACTGCATAAAAATGGTTTCATCAAGAGCACCATTCAGAAAGGCTGTAGTTACATCAAGGTGAGTAATGTCAAATCCTAACTTAACTGACAATGCAAATAGTAACCTCAATGTAGTATGCCTCACAACAGGAGAAAATGTTTCTGTATAGTCTATACCTTCAACTTGTGAAAAACCTTTAGCAACTAAACGTGCACGGAACCGAACTTTGTTATCACTATCATATTTTTTACGAAGCACCCACTTACACTGTACAACCCTACCATCTTGTGGACTTTCACATAATTCCCACGCATCATTTTCTTTGAAACACTGTAGTTCTTCTTGCATGGCCAACATCCACTGTTTCTTTTCTGGTCCGTTTAAAGCATCATGCAGTGTCAAACCTGCCACATCATCATAGGTTTCAGCGCTTGTGCAAAGATTCGACATACCATATCTCTCTGGTGGTTTCCGTGTTCGTCTGGGTCTGTCCATGAAATCTTCATTTTCACACTGAAGTGTACTCTCTGAGTCTTCATCATCATAGGAATAATCATTTTCCCTGTTGGAGTTATCTTCAAGACTAGATGTTGATTCAAAACTTGTTACCTCCTGGCCTTGTTGTTCTGGTTTAACCTCATTTAAATCAAAACTTGTTACCTCCTGGCCTTGTTGTTCTGGTTTAACCTCATCCCCCACTGAAGCAACATTCTGGTCTTGCATTTGAATCATACATTCAGAATTGATTTCTGGCTCAATAATGACCACATCTCTACTTGTAAACACAGTCCTTGTTTCTGGATTATAGACTCTGTATCCCTTTATGTTATCTGGGTATCCTGTAAGAATACATTTCACAGATTTCTTATCCCATTTCTTACGCTTTTGTTTAGCAACATGTACCATGACAGTGCTACCAAATATCCTAATATGACTGATATCTGGTTTTGTGCCAGTCCATAGTTCATATGGCGTTTTATTATCCAATGCAGCAGCCACAGTTCGATTCTGCAGGTACACTGCCGTATTGGTGGCCTCAGCCCAAAACTCTTTTCCCAGGTTTGCATCAAACAGTAGACATCTCGCTTTTTCTACGACTGTGCGATTGAATCTTTCACATAAACCATTTTGTTCTGGGGTGTATGGGTTGCTTTTCTGGTGGATAATACCAGCACTGCTACCAACGAAGTAGCGAGAATAGAGTTAACTCCAAAATTAAGATGATTTAAAATCGGAACAAAATAAAAATACTTTTTTTTCAAGAACGTAGGCCTAATCTATCTGTAAATTGCCACTTTACTTGAATGTGCATTGGTTAAAGACATAAGTTTCTTCTCCGTTGGATTTTCTCATATTGATAGCCTAATCTGCTGCGTTTGAGCTTTCCTAGTCAATTCAATTCAATTCAATTGTACTTAGGTTCTTCACAAAACTTTTAAAGTTGAATCCATATGCATTTTACATTTCTTTCAGTTTTATGTTGTTTATTTTCCTTTATGATAATATCAATTTCGTCAATAGACGTATTACCAAACTTTCAGCTTCCCATTTTTGTTTTAAATTTAACGCCTTCAATGGATAACGTAGGGATATTGGGACGGTTCAGTAACGAGCTGACGTTTTATCAGATAAAATCTCATCCTCGCAAATCTTGCAGGGATTTTGTAAGATAAGCGACCGTGATTGGTCGATATCCGAGGAATTGCTAAACGCTATTGTTCAATATGAAATACGCGGCGTGTGAATGGAATAGTCACAGTAATTAATGTTTTCAATATATAGGCTATAATAAAACATTTACTAGTCGCTGTAGTATGACACGATTTTACATGACTTTATCCAGTCTAAAATTCAATAGTTTTTAAAATAATTATAGGCATATTACTACCCACATAAACTACAGTTCTTTTAGTAATTTATGACACGATTTTACATTACTTATCCAAGAGAAAGTTAAATTACATTTAAATAATTATATTACTAACCATACTCATTACTTCCAGTAATATATATCAATATAATATAAAACATCAGTTAGTTGGTAGCCTACTGACGTAGTTGTTTGCCCACTTCAAGATGGGCCAAAAACTTGAAATTTGGCTTGATTATTTAGCCTGTGACCGACGGGAAAACTCCGAAAAGTTCAAATTTTTAGTTTTTAACCAGCAATAAAACTTTGAAAGGTTTTCAATCACTCACTCATATGGTTGATTGAGTTCACCCACTTCAAGATGAACTAGAAACTTGAAATTTGCAAACTCATTTTTAGCCCTTAGCCGACGAAAAATTCCAAACAGTTCAAATTTTTAATTTTTTATCCCTGGAAAAATTTAGGGTTTCCAATCATCCACTGCCATAAATGTTTACCCACCTCCAGATGAGATAAGAGCTTGAAATTTGGCACACTTACAGCTTTAGCCTGTAACCGAAGGGAAAATTTCGAAAAGTATTTTTGTTTATTTTTTTACCCCTTTACAAACCTCACAGTAGTTCCACATTTCTTAGGCCTATTGTGGCTAAACTTAATTCTACGGCACCCTAAATAGACGAACTCTACTCCGATACAGTGTCAGTTCATTAGTGATGAGCGAGACCAGTCTTGGTCTTGCAGAAAATGCAAGACCGAGACCAAGACCAAGACCGCATCAGCGTTAGCAAGACCAAGACCAAGACCGACCATGCAAGACCGAGACCAAGACCAAGACCAACCCTGCAAGACTATGGCAAGAACAAGACCTAACTGCAAGACTCTTGCAGTCTTGCATTTGAAAACGTTTTATAAAGCCCCGTTGTGTATGCAGCGACCGCTACTCAAAGGCGCCGCAGAGTCGCTAGCCGGGGTAGTCCCAAGGCTAGTGGGCCTATAATATAGAGGTTGCTTCATCGTGCGGCAACCAATGAGAGCAGACCCGGTGCGTAACACTGTCCGTATCCAAAAACGAGCGCACCATTCAAATAATACATATGAAATCTGTATACAACCTCTCTCACCACTACGATAAACAAATTACTGCAATGAAAACTAACAATTAATCTGACGGATTTCCCTGAATGGCATTCCAGACAGCTAAAGACCGTCCCAACCTTAAAAAACAGTATTGGTCTTATGCAGCGCACTGATGCCAGATCTACTCACATTACAAGGCCCGGCACATGATGTGAAAAAGCTCTTAAACCTCGTGAAAACATCGAAATTTGTTTCTTGTACATAATAATTAATGTAAATCATGCCCTGCAGATAGAACGACGGCACACCCTCCTTCCCTTATTTTCAACCCCCATGAGTAATATTTTCTCTATAGGCCCACAAATCTACATTTTCTGACCAATGTCTACAAAATGTTACACATGTACCCTGTGGAATCAAGTAAAAATTCTACGAGACAATCATTCTCGAAAAAAACACCCCTTGCAAAATTTTCAATCCCTACTTTGTGATCTTTTTACTAGTCTACATTCTTTGAACGATTTTTACCAAACTTTACACAGACCCTATAAAAACAAGAGAAAAATTAGGCGAAGTTAATTTTGGAAGAAGCCACCCCTTAAATGTTTCTACCCCTATTACACCACCAAAATTTAGATCTACATTCTTGACGTGTTTTTAACAGACTTTGTACACAGAACGTATAGAATCAGGAGAAAATGGTAGGAAAACTAATTTTGGGACAAACCACATTTTAGATCTTTCACCCCTATTTTGTGATATATATTTATCTACATCCTTTGACCAATTTTATCAGACTTTATACCAAGAACCTATTGAATCAAGAGAAAATTTTAACCAAAGTTTATTTGGATGAAACCACTCCTTAAATGTTGCAACCCCCATTATATAAATGTTATTTAAATCTAAATTATCTGATCAATTTTTACCAGACTTTACACAGAGCTAACAGAACCAGGAGAAAAACTTAGGTAAAACTAAATTTGGGAAAAAAAAAGTCCCTTAAAAGTTTTAATCCCTATTAAATGACGTTTAAATCTACATTCTTTTGGCTCATTTTACGACTTGACACACAGAAAAGAAAGACTAATAGGAATGTCTGTCTCTTCTTACCTCAACCCCACCATCCATGGTCTTTAGAAGTAATAGGGTCCTTGAGTGTGACAAGTTGTGCTTTCTCTAGGGCCTAAATTTTGAAAATTAAAAGGGCTTCCTCCAAAATTGACTTCGAAGTACAAGTAAAATACAAAACCAGGTGACGCCGGGTCCTTTAAGCTAATAATTTATAAATGTTAAATTTAATATTAAATTTCATTTCGATAATATTATTTTTCATCATTATTATTATTATTATCATTATTATTATTGCTATTATTATTACTATTATTGTGTTATAATTTGTAAGAATATAATTATAAAGGGAAGTAATAGTTAAAATACATTACATACCTTTAGGCCTGTTCACTATCCTCAGGGAGTGGTATTATTCCTTCTCAGAGGGCCTTTCGTTTTTTCTTTTCTTATTCTATACAGTAAAGTTTCTGAACACCCGGTAGCTTCTGCTTTCTCTTTAATTGCCTGGGTAACGTTCATTTTCTTCAAGAAATAATTAAGTGTATTTAATACTATAATTCGCTCTTTACTGCGCAATTTGTCAACTCTAAGATTTCTAGTTCCTCTATTCATAATTAATATACCCGGTAAAATATTAATATAAAATTTAATTTAAAAAAAACACAAGAACCACTTCACAACAAAGTTAAACTTCACTACACAGCTACTATATAACAATGAGCTCTGAAGAAGACACGATAGTCTTAGAAACATCTGAGTACACAAAATCTCAAAACAACCAAGTCATGAGCGCGAGAATGCTGAGCTCGGGAAAACTGTGATAATTTATTAATGCTACATGATAGAGAGCTCTGGTTTGTTTTAGAAATTTTTTCAGACATCTATAAACATTTCTTCTCGCTTAGTCACCAATGTAAAGTCAATACCAAAGTATGTTACTCACTGCCTAACTTTTCTGTGTTGCCGTCCGAGAATTTTCAGGTAGCACTTAATAAAAAAATATATAGCTTTCTTCTTATGTAAAATTTATTGCCTACGGAAAGGGAGTACTTTCTTTCACCATCAGGCAGTCCAAGAAAAAAATCTTTACTTGTTTTGATTATTAGTTTTCTGTCTATCGCGTGATAAGTTATTAATGTGCAAAAATATTGACTTCCGCCAAAATAACGTAATTATGAAAAATAGGCCTCATATTAATTATTTATGGCTTTACAATTGACATCATTAGAAAGGGCGGAAAATTCCCGATAAGACCTCGCAATCACATTATTACATTTATCACTTTGGAAAATGGCAACATTGTCGGGATAGAAAGGGACGAAGCTAATTGCAGAACGTACGAGTGCAAGTGAGATGCAAATACTACATTTAACTCAATACTGTCTTTTAAGGCTGGGACGATCTATAGTTCCTTCAATTGGTGGGAGTTAAATTCACGATAAACACTCCATATTCATTTTTAAAATGTTTAATTGCAATAGTTCTCTAGTATTATGGTACGAAAGGCAAACAGATGTAACAAAGGCCCTAAGCCATATATGAAATTTCATTTTGCGTACAATATAAATAAATTCTGCCATACAGTTATTCAATAACTAGTTTCTCTAACCTCTCACTGGGTTAAAAGAAAACTATGACTGAGGATCTATAATAATTCGTTATTACAACCAAATGGTCATACTATGATGAATGGAGCAACGATGGAATGAGATATGCCAGGGGAAACAGGAGCACCCCGAGAAAACCTGCCCTGACCCCACTTTGTCCATCACAAATTTCACATTGATCCATCGAGATCCGATCCCGGGTCCCAGCGGTGGAGGGCGAACGGTCTATCCACTCAGCCATGGGGCGGCCTATGACTGAGGGTTTGAAACTTTAATCAGTCCCTGTAACTTAAAACTCCTATTAACATGCTCAGTAGCCTATTTCATTAACGATGATATCCTTTTTTACACCTATCATTAATATTCATAGCCTACTCTCACATATAAATTTGATATGGAATTTATTAGATAGAAGGTGATTTTTGATGGTAATAATGATTAAGTACAGTAGATTAAATGAATTAGTTGAATATTGAATAGTTAAGGTAATTCTTTATTATAAAATGGTGATGGGTATGAATAAGTCTTGGTAAATACGTAGGTATTGTGAAAAAGTACGTTCTTGGAAAACCAAATTCCGTTAAGAGGATCTCAAAGCGAGGGTATATTTTCCCAGGTAGACTGAACGTGACTTTAAATAATAGGCAGAGGGTTTGGTAACAGAAGGAACTAATTATGTTACAGGAAAGATGAGCAATCAATGTAAAAGGTATATTATGATCTAAGGAAAAGGAGATGATAATTAGTAACACTTAAACTTTAAGTTTAACAATCAGGCACGTTTCAAGTAAGTTTGGAGAAACGCGTTATAAATAAAATTGCTTCCGATTTACAAGGGTAAAACTGTAAATGTTACATATTTATGAAAAGACATATTCCGGGTATATGGGAAGACACACTACAGAATTAAATCAGTGTGAAGATTATGTATTGTATGAGACCTTTGGCTATTCGCACCAATGCTCTACTAACTGAGCTAAGCCGGAGTTCAATTCACAGCGCCAGATGGAATCTTTCTCCTATGATTGCTCTAAGTTTTCTCCTATAATATTCTAATGTAATGTCCAACAGAGACAATAATCTGTGGTTCATTAATACTTATATATCTAGCCGTTATGTATCATACACATCTTGTTAATATTACTTCTTGTCTCCAAAGACGTTCAATTTGAAACTTTACAATATAATATTCATAATTTTACGCTCTCAAATAGTGTTAGCATCTCGTGGATTTTGGGTTTAAAGTTCTGCAATAGGATAACAGAGAATATTTAAACTTACACTCAAAGTTTACTGTTCTAGCTTATATCACCATGGACATTCCGGCAAACAGTGTGACATCACTTTACTGTTTACATAGTCAAAGCAACTAAAAGCAATTAGCTTTCGTTACTTTCGCAAGCAATAACACACATGTAATCGGTGTAACTTTAAATCATGTAAACGCCATAGATCACAGTAAGATGCATAAAATAAAATTGCAAGACTCTTGCAACAAGACCAAGACCGAGTATGCAAGACCGAGACCAAGACCAAGACCACTGATGCAAGACCGAGACCAAGACCAGGACCAGGGTTACCTATGCAAGACCAAGACCAAGACTGAGAGTGCAATACCAAGACCAAGACCAAGACCGCCTTGGTCTTGGTCTTGGTCTTGCATTTGCTCATCACTACAGTTCATGAAACAACTTTTCGCGAGAATCTTCCCGGAGATTTTGGGACAGAGCCCAGAACAAGCAAAGCTAGTTTCTATGTAAGTTGTGACTGGAGGTCAGTACGATATAGGTATTTCTATTTTCTGCAGTATGGAATCAATATATTGAACAATGATTCATAGGCCTAACATAATATTATTACAATACATTTATATTATATGACTACTATAAATTAAAAGGAATATTAACGTAATACTGACTACATATACCACAAATATTATTGTTGTAGACCTACTTCTGCACAATCTAATGTACAATAGATCTTAATTTGAACTAATAATACGTGATTCTCGCGTCTTCGCTATAACAAGGAAAGTTATGTATACGAGTGGCTATAAGAAAATAATAGAGCAGTGTGACCCAGGCTTTTATTACCCGAGGTAAAGTTGTAATTGCCTACCTATCTAAACTGGAAATCATTCATGGAAACTTCAAATTACTTCAACGCCTTTGAAGATGGAGGCAGCGTTCGCCTCCGAAACGTCGGGTATAATTGACGCAACCACCTGGCTGACTGCCCGAGAAAACTTCACTCAGCTTCTGCGCCAGGAAAACCTCAGATCCTACATCAGATCCTACATTCAAATTACTCATTTGACAAACCTTACAGAGTCTTCTTAAGCTTGATTCTGGTAAATTATTTTCAATGCCATTTCTCTTTTTTAATGGCTTTCAAAGGTGAAAAGCACTTTCATACACATACGTATTTTATATTTGCTAGTTATAAATAATTATAACTCACAGTTTTTTTAAACCGTGCATTGAATTGCTAAGAAATGATGTACACACTCTACATTAAAGTCATTTGATATTACTTATTTACAGTATCATGATATTAATGAAGGTAAAGCTGTAGTTAGTGAAGGATTAAGAAAAATATAACATTTCCTCTCTATTTCGAATAACAACGATAGAATAGTCTTGTCTTGTTAAAGTATAATACATTAAGTTAGCTCGACATCATCTGCAGACTCAATCTAAACCTTTAAAACAGCTTCAAAAAATACAATTTTTAAACCAAACCATAAAGACTTTTACTATTTATCCCACATGGCCTAATAGAACAGTTATTATACTTGAGGTTGACATCTTACAACACGAGGTACTTGCTGCCTATAATTAAATATTAATTTTAAAAAATCAGCTGTTTTCCATTCACTCCTTATGGGTGAGGGGTGATCTGCCATCCTAATGACGTCACAAGGCAAAACCGCGCGGCTGGAGAAAGTTTGAAAACATGGCCAAGTGGTACCCCCGTGACTGTTGGGTGCATTTTGTAGGAGCTTCTTCAAACAATTGTATTTAATAAGGTTCATTTTGTTTCGTGTTTAGATTATTGTAATTTTCGTTGTATAATCCATTTTAATGAACGCTGCAGGGAATGATTATTCAAACTCTACTTAAAATGTATAACAATTTGTTCGAGGGGAATTTGACCTCGGAACCCCTCGTGTTAATGACCGTTATACTAACCACTCGTACATAAATAGAGATGCAAGGGTAATGCCAAAAATTCTGCTTTGTATGGGAGAATTTGGGGTAAAATGGGTTAAATTATTGCTAGTGATATTATTTTAATGAAAAGTAATCATTTTATCAAAATAATCACTATTAAGAAAAAATATAAAACGTATAGGCTACCTATCTGTGTGAAATAACTGAAGTTACTATTACTAAGTAGTTAAATACAGAACGTCGTTAAACCAGCAGTTTTACCCAACCTTAATGGCGTGATACGGCGTTTCGGGGACATCCGGGTACATTTTTACTGATGCTCTAGTGGACTAAAATCCTTTGCATACGAAATAATGTAACTTTGGGTTGCAGTCTAAAATTAATATAAAAATTACTAAAGACATCATAAAGAGTCACTAAACATTTTACCATAATCAAATAATACGTTACAGATCTACTATCGAGATATGTTGAACTTTAAATATTAATTAAATGTATTATTATTATTATTATTATTATAAAAATTATATCAATACTTGCTGGCAGATGAAAATAAAATGACAAAAAGATCGAATAGTTGCATGTTACAGAAACTAACTAATGCTGCCAACATTAGGTTTGCACCGAATCGAAATAAGTTTTTTCTAATCAATGTACTTTTAAAATGTTTCAATTTCTAAATAGTTTCTATTGAATTAAATTATATATTTTTATCCTTTTCAGTAACAGGAATGTGACGTATTAATCGTTGCATATTGATATCTCCACGTGCATATCAAATTGCATCCTTGCGACCCTAGCAAGCAAGATCAACGATCGTGATTGGTCGATATCCGAGGCAGTGTTAAACGTTATTGGTCAATATCAAATACTAACCGTATGAATGGAATCGTCACCAATAATATTAAAACTGAAACGTGCACTGGCAAACATATAATTCATTCCTCTCAACACACTTTTGAGACACACTGACAGAAACCCGTTCCGCCGATCTCATTTCCAAGACGTCTCATGTAGTAAAGTGGTACTGCCAGCATAGCTGTTAAACCGATCGCTTGGCACACATCCCTCAAATCTTAAGTCAAAATAAATAACGTGGCCACGCCTAAAAGCCAAGAAACCCATTCCCAAGTTGACAATAATAACCTGCAGTTATAAACACTAACAAATGTTTTATTTGCTCCTTGAATTAGCTTATAAATAGCATTTTCTGTGTTTGTGTGGTGTCTGTGACTGTACAGCTTGCCCGAAAACGAATGCAATTACAAAAGTTCCACATCTTTCCAGGTACCGGTACTTTACTAGAAATGTATCGTGTTACCCTACGAGATTAATGTGCAATTACTAGGACTATAGGCTAAGTTTGGTACCTAACACCAGGAGTTAAATTACCAAGCCTAGCCAATACTAAAATTATCGCTGTAGCCTGTATACAGGGTGTTTCAAAAATACTCTTCAAACTTCGGCCATGGGTTCTTTACACAAAAAGAAGAAAAAAAAAGTTCATATGAATATAGGTCCCATAATCCATTGTTTTCTCGTTAAGAACTGTTCAACACATTGGTACACTCATAACACGTCAACATACAAAACTCATAAATGCTCGAAATGTCCTCCTCTTGCTTCTAGACATCCATGCACTCGTCGAATCATGGACTGTCGCATCCCGGATGAAGAAACTTTTCATCGATTTGTCATGGAAGCCTGCGAAAGCAATCGACACCATCCCGGAGTATTTGAAAGGGTGCGACAGTCCATGATTCGACGAGTGCATGCATGTCTAGAAGTAAGAGGAGGACATTTCGGAGCATTTGTTATGAGTTTTGTGTGTTGACGTGTTATGAGTGTACCAATGTGTTGAACAGTTCCTAACGAGAAAACAAAGGATTATGGGACCTATGTTCATATTAACTTTTTTCCTTCTTTTGGTGTAAGGAACCCATGGCCGAAGCTTGTAAAAGTATTTTTGAAACACCCTGTATATTAACTTAAGATTCTCGGTTAGTGCAATACTAGCGTTTTGTGCCTTTGGTGCAAGCCTGCCCGGGTTCAAATCTTGGTGGGGACGTCCACAGTTCCAGTAAAATAAAGTAACTGTTTTAATGTACAGGTAGGCCTACCGTAAACGAAAAACAAAGTAGTCTAATAATCAGATCATTAATAAAATTAAAAAATTATTAATAAAAAAGAGACTTTAAACACAAGTTTTTCCTTACCTTCAATGTGTATCTCTCTTTCTGTCTTTTCAGGGTAAGTGGTCACTTGGGAGGAGCGAGCATTGCACGACCTTATATCTTACACATCCCAGCATTGATAAAAAATGAGACTCTTCTGAGTGTCTTAACTGAGACGGCTGGCATAAATGCCCAAATCATTAGTTATGCCACAGGAATTTAATATTGTTCTTCCCACTTTGCATTTTTGTTTTCTTATTTTTTAAAGTTAGAGTTATATTATTTATGATTTTGTATTTAATTGTGTATTATGTAATATAAATAACTGAACTCAACCCGAACACGAGAGCACTTGCTCATTCTCGTAATCATTAGATGCATCTTTCGTGTGTTTCTACGAACTATTTTACTGCAGGATTAAATAATTAAATAAATATTTACAAGCAGAAGGAATAGCATCACTACATAACTACGTATGGTTTACATTAATTCTCCTCCCTCTAAATAAGCCTATAGCCTATACCAGAGCATACCCAACTTTATAATCCTGAAATTTAAAAAAGTTTATTTTAAAAAATCTCCTCTTTGTACGATGTTAACAAAATTGACAGAATATTAGGATTGGTAAAAAAAATAATACGATTAGTAAAATGGACAATAAATAGCTATTTTTTCACCAAACCACAGTTCTCAGATTCCAACCCATTTGACAGAATGAAGTCGTCAAGAGTCTGAGTCGTGAATCATTACTTTCCTTCCGAAGGCAGGTAAAGTTATTGGCTCGTGTATTAGATTTAAGGAATTCCACATCCCTAAGCATGTGGTAACTGATCAGAATTAACTGTTGCTGCATGAGGCACATGTTAATAGAGTAAGATTTTACGGGATCGAGAAACACGATAAATTTTCTCACAAGTCTCTATTATAGGCTTGCAATTTTGTAAGCAGTCTTATATATTATCACTTCACAAGGGGTCCAGAGCTTAAAGTCTCTCCAGACCATCTCGATCGGATTTGAAGATGGATTCTTTGGTTGAAGAAGAAAAGAGCGCATATTATTATATAGAAATTGATCAGGAAAGTTTAAAATCAAAGCATGTCTGAGAGAGCAAGGATGTTGTAAGTTCTTTTTCATGGTGTACGCGGCAGCTATGGAAGTGCTGTTGTATTTCTCCATATAAAACATACAATTTATAAGCAACGCTTGAACAATGAGGCTTAATCCCGTGGGCGTACTAACATGTCTGACCCGCAACTAAGATGCAGGCGAGCCCGGAACAGGGTGTTTGACAGTTCAAGTTCGGTGACAGGGATCTGAGGCTCTCATAAAAACAAAACAAACAAACAAACAAACAAATCTGATGTGAAATTCACATAACTTCCTTTGCCCATACAAAAGTTTGCCTCTTAGTATAGACTAATATAGGCCTATTATGTATGGCATTCTCTTTATGTAACTGGTAAAAAATGAAGCTAATTTCGTTACCACATCGTATCGCATCCCTGAAAGATACATAACTAAAATAAAATCTTATTAAAGCACTTACGTAACTTTCTTTACTCCAAGCATGGCCAATAAGTTACAGCTTTCTCACTTCACATTATGATATAGGTAGAACAAGATGCCGTATTGCAAAGAGCGCGCATTCAGTAATATTTCAACCTGATGTTCACCAGGCAAACTTTCTGCAATCGCTGGGTGGCTTATAACTTCCCTTCACAAATTTTTTCTAACAAATATTTGAAATAAAATTATTAGCCCCTACTATAAGCACTCCATGTAAAAGATTTAAACCGTTAGAGCCGTTTTCAAGAAAATCGCGAAAAACTAAGTACTTTCGTGTGAAGTCTCCTTAAAAATAACAGATAGTAGAAAAAGTCGTCGCCAATCTTCGTGTCACAACCCCATAAGATTCCTAACCCAAATAAAAAATTTTGGTTTCATACGATTTTCCGTTCTGCAGTCAGGCTGTTCACACACACACACACGCACACACATATACATACACATTTCATACGTGTTTCTGAAAATAGTAGACTATTTTTGGAATCAGGGGACGGAAAAACATGTATTTATGTTAAAAACTCAACTTCGAATTTTGGGGTCGAACACAATACTTCGTTAGAGCCTATGGTACGGGCAGAGGAAGTAACAATAGGGGCTGAAATAAGTTGAAGGCATAGCTATCTAAAGCACAAAATGTCTCACAGCCACAATGTTTCAGAATTGTATTGGGTAAAACAATATCATCTTAGAGGCAAAATAATGGTCGTACAATAAACAATGTTTACTTATTATTCATTGTACAGTATTTTAACCTTTTCATTGCTAGGGAAGTTTAAATGCGTCGCCTCAAAAATTGTATAAAAGCAGAGATATAACATTGCATGCTTTATGTAAATTGTGATGATTTTTATCCGCATAGGCCTATTACAATTGTCATTCACTGAAATGAGCTACTCCACTAACATGTTTTCATCGATTTTAAACTAAGAACCCTCTGATGATTTCACTTGATGACTGCCTTAACAGTGGTTAAATTCAGCTCTGAAAATGCTTTCATTTCTCGAACGTTTTCTCACTTCCTTTTATCAAGTGTTTTTTAATTTAATTTTTTTTTTTAATTCATAATGGTCAGTTCTCGAATCTCACCTATGTTAATGCACAAATGAGAGCTTTGTTGGATGTGTATCACTTGTCGTTGTTTAAGTGTTATCCGATTCCCATATTATTATGTGGAACAGATTACTTAAGTCTAATTATGTAAACAACAGCGTTAATTCCGAACAATCTTTCACTTATACTTTTCTGTTTACCAGTTTAATAGGCCTACTCGTAATTCTAGCGATATTGAAATCTTTTATATTTCACTAATAAAATCTGGAAGATGTATTTTATTACTTTTTCAATATTATTTTGTTTACTTGCCTTTTCAAGATTCCGGGAAACAGAAATATATACTTCCAGACCAGAGTAATATTAACTGAGAATAAAACTGGTTATAAAAACTAAAATTGGCAACCTTGTGACGATAGAAAGAAAACATGGTAGTAATACGTGCAGAAGGAAAGTGAACGGAAATCTGTAAGTATTGAACTTTGGTAATAAAATACCAACTGTGAGTAAAGTGAAATATGAAATAAATTTTATGTATTGGAAAAGCGTTACATTTCCTTCAAACTTACATTTCTTTCAACATAGGCTTTTCTAAAACTCTGAGAAATGGTTTGGTAAGTAGGCACGTCTACTTTTTGTTACTTCGAAAAGTTTCACTGTTTTGAGTCTGGCTCCGGTATGTTTTAGCTGGCATGTCATAGTCTAAGCAGGTAATTAAATCTGATAAAGGAACACAAGATAATGTGTTTTTTTTTCCGACCATACTATATCCCGATTATTATATGTGTCATAATGACATCCATTAAAACACTGAATTTCATTAAAATACTATATATTAATATCGTATACGGGACCACCTTCAAGCCTTGAATGCAGCAATTCAGATTGCACAATAATCAAGCTGTTTATAAAAAATAAATTCTGTTCACGATAATTTTGATACATTATATAAATTGAGTTCATTTCGTGTGTTTTAAAGTGCGTTACTTTGAGGTTAAAACGCCTAAGAGAAGCCCAGATGCCTGCATGTATTGCTGCCTGCCATATATCGCGCAATACGGTAATTTACTAACAACTGATCGCCGTGATAGAAGCGTTTGATCAATATTGCAAGGTATTCCAAAACGCAATACTTAGACATTTTATTATGGGCAAACAAAAACAGTACATTAGTATGCAATTTGCCTATTAATAATTAAGACGATCTTATATTGATGAATCGAGCGCAACCGATAGTCTAATGTATTAGATTTCCACAAGACTTAGTATAGGCCTACACAATTATTAAGTCCATAGGAAGAACCCTTTTCATTTTTGACCTAATCCGCTGACCGTTACTGGAGTAACGACCAATTAACGGTCAAATGCCTTTAAATAACAATTTTCTTTTTATGTTTCAATGGATGCTGTTTAGTACTGAAGGCAAGTAACTGCGTATTTTTACTACTTCAGATGTTTTGGCAAAAATAAATGAATATTGTTGACGTGAGGAGATTTTTGTATTTTCTAGCTTACCCAGATATTCCATCACATATGCCAATCAAACTTTCTCAGGAAAACGTGGTCTAAAACTTAAATATGGCCTGTTAACTCCATCTGGCACTTTGTTTTATAAATTTACCTGATTTAATTATAGTTCCAAACGACCATATGAATAACGGCGGCGGAGAAAGATTATTAAAACCATTCAATGAGAACAGTAAAATCTTGAACCTTTCGTTAAGGTATACTCAGTGGTTGTTGCGGCTGCCGAAACATCGCTATGGGAGATAAATGGGCATGGAGAGGAAGGGGTCTTTTTGCTCCAGCTGGTTGGTTGATTATACAGTGGTCCAGTTTAGATGCCGCAGCAGCTGTCCAGTCAATGACAAGCTTCTGATAAATACAAGATGCTCCATTACCACCGCCAAGAGGTGTTAATAACTCGTCCGATCGACTTAACAAGCATCAGCGCTACCATAAAAATCAACAAAACTCTATTATAAACGAGTTGCTTTCAAGCTGAAATGTCAACCCTGAACGCTATGTGACCATGACTCTTGGAGGATGACGAAATACAAGACTGGACTACTCAACGGTAGGAAAACCCGCACCAAAACAAGAGTAGTTGTCATTTATTAGTAGGGCCCGGATTTTTATGTGCTAAAAAACTTTAAAATATTAATTTTTTATGTAAATTTAAAATATGTGCTAAAATTTTAAAAATATGTGCTAAAACTAAGAAAAATATTTTTCTGAAAAAGAAACAAAAACACCAGAATGTGTATTGAAACTCACCAATTGCAGCTAAACATCAGATGTAAAATGCTGACTAGAGTTGCAGTGCGCAACAAATGTCATCTCCAGATTATGGATCACAAATCCTTGCCTATTATCCGAGAATAATGCCATACATTGAGAAAAGGAACGTTCTACATCACACAATGTTAACCTTGCATATTTGAAGAGATGTACTGTATATCACTAACACACACACGATCAAGTTCACTTATGTTTTGACCTTCCAAAACTTGAGCGACTTTGCAGAGGGTTTGGTAGCCACCATTTTTCTCAAACATACCTTTAAATTTTGTTCTTAGAACTTCTATTTTCGAACCTGAGATAGTGTTAAGTTGCCTTTCAACATATTGTATTTCTTTAACTGAACTACGCAATGTTGAGATTGGGTTCTGTTCTTCCCTGATAAGCAAGTGCAAGTGAATCACTCTCACCTCATTGCAAGTGAAGCATTTGTGTTGAATTCATTCGAGATACAAATTTTTGTTGTAAAATGTTAAAAGAGAATGAGGAAATGTACTAAAATATTTATTTATGGAGAATATATCGAAAATATTTATTCATATAACTTTTTTGTAAAACATGTATTTTTATGTAAAATAAAATTTAGAATTTGCGTTTTTCTGACCTTGATATAAGCATCAGGAAAAAAAAAATTACATAAAAAGTCCTGAAAAGTACTAAAATATGTATTTATGGAAAAAATATCGAAAATATTTATTCACATAACTTTTTTGTAAAATATGTGTTTTTATGTGAAATAAAATTGGGAATTTGGATTTGCCGGACCTCGATTTGGATATAAAACTTTGTTTTAGGAATGTACGCATCAGGAAAAAAAATATTTTTTTACATACAAATCCGGGCCTTATTTATTAGAAGTAAATGCAGAACGTCTTCGGATGTAGCGTGGGCAGCATCTTACAACTGGACCTCAAGGTCTACGGCACGCAATAAAACAAGCTTGACAGAGTTATTCTTTTCGGGATTAATAATTAACTAATGATTACCTTGAGAAGAGAAGTAAAGCTATAGGAAACGTGTCGTATAACTTTAAATAACAATGGCTCCTCAAAGTAATTGGTAAAATTGTAACCTTTTCAATATCTGTCTTTACCTTCCTCCTCCTGGTCTCTCTGAAGGCAACTGGCTAGGAAGATTTGAATGGCTTTAAGAAATTAAGGAAGAACACAAACACTCACCTTAAAGAAATCTCATTTGAGGCTTAGGAAAAATACTGCAATAGCTGAGAGACCTTACTAACACGAACAGCAACTTTTTCCCATGCATGATAATTTCTTTAAACGAAATGAACCGAGTTTCGCATGCACATGAGAAGCAGAATAGTAGTCTACATTATACAACGAGCCCATAATGGCATATATTAAGATACGAGTATTTTATGAAACGAGGAAACTAGTTTTATCATTTTAATACGAGTATCTTGGTTACCATTATAGGCAAGTTGCATCCGACTATTTTTGTTCGACCATAATTAAATGTTTTGATATTTTAGATTCACTCAAACAAACGGGAACGCTGCCCTTCACAATCAGCTGTTCTCAAAGTTCTTGCCTTCTGCGAAAGATGGCAGCTCATGGCGTCCGATCAAACCAACGGATTTTGATAATACGAAATTAATTCAGTTTAGAATAATATTAAGATTAATACGAGCAGAATTGGTTTTATTTTAAATACAGGTTGTATATTACGCAGTATCAGTTACTAATTTCAAGGTATCAAGATGGCTTCGTGTTCGATAATAATCGATACCGCACCAATGTTATATTGAAAATCTTTTGGAAATGAATATCATTATGATTCCGTTACGTCACACGTAATAAGCGGTCGAACAAAAATAATATTTTAGTATACTAGGCCTATATTTTCGTACATGTGGGTCTATTAACCTACACAATGGTTTATAAAATTATCTGAATAAAGAGAAAATTACTATTTAAAATAGGCATTGAAGTTACAGCTTACTATATTATAATGCAAAGGAATTCTGCAATGATGAAAATGTTAATAAATCCTTTATCAGGCGAACCGTGAAGATCTGGAATAAAAATTCCACAGGTTTATTTGTTTCCCTAGGTGCAATCATTCATTGACATAAACATAGTCAGTATCTTGTATTACACATAATAATCCTATGCATATAACTTATTTGATATATTTATTGTGTGCTGGTTAGCACTGTGTTCCCCGCGTAAAGCAGTTTGAAGTGGTTCATAGAAATCCCAATCGGTCACGTGCGCGCTGCAGTAGGCGATCCGAGCGCTCTTCAAGCAAGGTGAAGGGGATGCCGGAAGCTCCGGAGAACAGAGAGTGATAGACAGCCACGTGAAGCCATGTAGTGTGCATCATCAGTACGCAGCAGGGGCCATGGACCACACCAAGAACTGTTAACATGTGAGTTAGAATCCCTAAAACTTTAATAAATTCGGTATTTCAAAATTTAGCTCTGATTCCTTCAGAATCAGGGGATTTCTAAATGTAGAAGCAGTGCTCACTCAGGAAAATCACATTTACAAATGGCTGCCCACGCGGAGATAAATTAGTTTAAAAGAATATCATTACACAACCCATATTTCGACCGTGAAGTATAAAGTTTAGCATTTTAAATAATCGTGAATTATTATATAGCATTGGAATAATAATAATAAGAAATAGTTTCATTTTGTAGCAATGCATAATCATTTTGTAGCAATGCGAGGCTACGTGATAGAACAAAGGGTAAAGATGGCTACGTAGGAATGCACAAGGTCCACATGTCTTGCTTGCGAAAATATATGCACATTAATATTCACAGTAATTACTTCCTTAAAGAAAACCAGTCCATTATGCAATCCGACATTCAAAATAGGGGATTCTTAAATAAAATGTGACGACGTACCCTAAAATAGAAAATTCGTTTTAGTTTTTTTGGTATTATATAGTCAGCACCAGGTACAAAGGACATATTGTTTTCTGCAGCTAGTGAAAGAAGCCCGTAGTAAGTTCGAAGAGTACCTTATATTATATTACCTTGAAAGGAATTACAGTTCAATACTTAGTAATAATTAAATAAGAAAAGAAGGATAATTAATATGTGATATTCAGTATTAAGTGAAGGTCGTTAATATTATCTGTGGTATTCCAAAATGTCGGCTTGAATATTGAAGGAGAAAGTGGTTAAAGAAAGACGTACAGGCTAGTACAGGATTTTAGTTCGAGTATTATCATATTATGATTATAACCTTTGATGTGGCCTATGGTGATTTCAAATAATGTGATGAGTCTGATGGTTCACTTCGAACTTATTACTTCGGTACATTATTCTAATAAGTGCTGCCTACTAAAGCTGACTTTAATTAATTAATTCATTTAATTTACATCATAGGTGCAAAACGTAAAATATAAGTTTGACAAAAACCATAAGGTAATGGTAAGAGTTTGTTGTTCTGGAAAATAAATAAATTGTTTAAATTGACTCAGCATTTCCATCATAGCATTTAAGCATTCAACTTCTCCTACCCTTCGTGGTTCAACGATTGGCCTGTAGGGAGTGGTAGCCCTCAGTCGCTTCCAATTAAGCAATATCAGGTATACTCTATTTTATATTACCGGTATCTTACATTACATATTACATTACTGGGAACCAGCAACACTACAGTAATAGTATAGCATAATTAGATACCATAACTAGCCCAAAACCAACCATAACCCCCCCCCCCACAGTCGCAGCACAACAACACCCCAGCACAGTGGTAGCACCCTTTTTTTTGTGCCTTTCTCTTCCGTTTTGTTTTTTTGCTGGGTCGTAGGGGAGGTTGATGCTCCTTATGTCGCATCATTCATATTTTTACATATTTTACTGATTTTCTGGTTAACTCTCACCATGGGATAATGCAGGCGGGTATAGCAGGAAGTAAACAAAGCAATCAGCTGTTGTCAACCAACTCGTTGCAGTCATTACACCCAGTGCTTCACACATATCAACTTATAGGTGACAGCTTGCTAGTTAGGTTTAGTGAACAGATTTTACATTATACGGTGAGAAATATTTATGGAACTAGAGCTATAGGATTGTGTGTTAGTGGACAGACAATTAGTGAATTACTGCATAGACTAACAGTGAAAGAGTATCCGGTAGGATCGAGAGTGCTTGTACTTATTGGAACTAATGACATTTTGAAGAATACTAGGCAAGCTGATATATATACAAATTTGAAAACATTGCTAAGCGAGTTGTGTAAGACGGTAGAACGTATTGTGTTGCTAACTATACCACCTATACCCAAATTGCAAGCGAGTTCTGAACAATGGGAACGTATTGAAGGTTATAATGCTTATCTCAAAACATTGGGAACTGATCAAGTTACAATAGCAGATATTCATCAGCTGTATTTATCGAAATATAGGGAATGTGAAATAGATTGTTTTGAACAATTTTATGGACGAGGACCAAGAAGGGATCTTATACACCTTAATAAAATAGGCCTGACCAAACTTTACCAGTATTTAACCACACATAATTTTTTGTTTGCATAAAGCAAATTTGAGGCAGTTCTCATGCGAAATATATATACGTATATTTGCATATAATATAGAAGGGAAGATAGGTTGATACAAGCTGATTAACTACATTTCAATATAAATACTTGAGGACTTTTGTAGAGATTTTTATGTTTTGTACATGGAGATAAATATCTTGAGGAAGATTATTTTTATTGCATTAGAACTACTTAAACCATTCACATATACATATTTCCCAGCTTTCATACAGAGATACAAGCTGATTTATAAACATAATTATAAATTTTGAGGGAAGTTACCTTATGACAATAGGCCTACTTGATCTTAGTTAATTGCTGCACAATACCTTCATAACCCAGAGGTCAGTGGATCGAAATATTGTGCAGATGACAATACAAGATTTATATTCACATCTATTTGCATATATTCGGGAAGGTTGTTTGATATATTCACATATATTTGCATATTCGGGAAGAGTGTTTGAGTAAAACTAGAAGTTACTAAAGTTTTTTTGTACGTGCTAAGATATATTCACATATATTGGCATATATTCGGGAAGGTTGTTTGATATATTCACATATATTTGCATATTCGGGAAGAGTGTTTGAAAAAAAAAAAAAAAAAAAACTAGAATTTACTAAAGTTTTTTGTACGTGCTAAGATGTATTCACATATGTTTGCATATATTGGGGAAGATAGTTCAAGAATGTTATAAGTGCCACAATATATTCACATATATATTTGCATATTCGGGAAGGCTGTCTGAATAAAGTAGACTTAACCAAACTTATGAAGAAGGTTGTAAGTAACAAGATATAGTTACACGTATTTGTTATTCACAATAGAGAATGTTTATAGAGAATGTTGAACATGTGAATGTAAGATGTTCTAATACAATATATCTACATATATGGGCATATATTTTGAAGGAGACTATTTTAAAATTGACTTGGCGATAATTAAATATTTCATAGGGTTAAATACACATATTTAACTGCTGTATAAATGAACTTTGTAGACAACACTATAAAATATATTGACATATTTTTGCATATTTTGGCGACAATAAGACATTATATTTGGTATATGCTGATTCATAGTGACGAAGCGAGTAGACTTGTGGGACTTCTACGTGTTAGGCTTGTGCTTGTATAACACATATTCAGAAGTAATTTAGCATTGGTTTCATTCTTATTTTGCGTAATTACCAGTCATAAACATGCCGTTCCATAGGGCACTGTCTTGGGACACGTTGAGGAAAGACGAGTTGATTTTTGAAATTAGGAGTAGGGGAGCAGAGGTGTCAGACACGGCAGATGTTTTCCAACTAGTTTCGTTGATTAAGCAAGTAGCTACTGATGATATTTCAAGTGATTTTCTTTCGCAAGAGGATATGCGTGCTGAAATTAATGTATTGAAGCACAAGGTGGTTGAGATGCTGGATACAATAAAGGAATTACTCGCTGAATCTGATTTCACTGTCAAACAAAGGCGTCGCTTGTTTAATAGGTCGTGCCATTTTGAAAATAGATTACAAGTTCTATCTGATGTTCCGTCTTCTCTTATGGATGAGGATACTATGTCAAAATTTACTGAACAAATACAATCCATATTTGCCTTATTAAAGCCAGAGCAGATGGATATAGCTTCCGACAGGCTTACTAGTAGTCAAGAACGCAATGTAGAGGTCGAGGTTCAGCAAGGGCTACCTATAATGCCAGGGCGATTGGAAACCCAGTCGCAGACTCAGAATGTTCAGAATATTTCCGCTCCCAATATCCCCTCGTTAATTAACTTAGCATCTGGGAATGATTCAGTTGCGGTACAACCACTTAGTTTACAACAATTAGTAACGGATCAGGCAGTTGTAACTGAACATGTACCTTTGGTTCCTCGGCAAACAACTACTCAGGCGTCGGTTTTCATGAACACTGAGTTCGCACAGTTGAAGATACCACACCCCTTACAAAAACTTATTGAAAGGCAAAGCATGTTTACGATTGTACAGATACCAGAGGTTATAGCATTCTTAAGGTTTTTAGTAAAGTTTGTAGAACAGGCTAGTTGTTTTAATGTGAGGGACCCTACTATTTTGCGATTGCTTATGAGTATAGTTTCAGATAGAGTTTTGGATATTTTGACAACAGTTATTCATTCATCTAATTCAGTACAGCTTTTTCATGCTCAAGTGCTTACAGAGTTTATCCCTTCCAGATTAAGACAGGAGTTGACATTACAGTATTATTATAGACCCCAAAGGGAAAATGAAGCATTTACGGAGTTTGTCCAAGATATTAAATTACATGCACAAGTTTTTCAAATGGGTGGGTCGGAAGGACAACTAGTACAAACAATAGTATCTGGACTTAATCCATCTACACGATCGTGTTTGACATTCATGCAACGACCCAATACGATCGCACAATTATTGGAATTAGGCGCCCAAGTTTCAGAAGTTTCTTGTGCTGATGCGCGTAGGACTTTAACGCTAGCATCCCACAGTGATCTAATGAACTTAAATCAGACAGCATCACGACAGTCGTATGAAAGGAGTAGAGTAGTCTGTTCATATTGTCATCGAACTGGACACACCTTACCAAATTGTAGAAGTAGGGCTGCTCAATTACCCGTACGTGATACAGTTAACTCTCAGAGGACTCTACATTATCAGAATGCATCGGATCGTAGAACTACCAATTCGAGTACTGCAAGACCAGCTAACACACAGTCAGTTCACAATAATAATCAAAGGAGGTGTTTCATATGTAATGAGGTAGGTCATATTGCAAGGGATTGTAGACAAAGGCGATACAATGGTAGATTTTCTGAACAAGGAGGCTCTAGGGTTATTAACCGTACGACTCACCAGGATCACCCGACGCGGCTATGACAATCCGTTGGAAATCACACGAGCAAGAAATCACAGTCCAATAAACAGCTTACGCAGTCTTGGATACAATCCATGGGTACTCAAGGGCGTGTACCATTGAATTTACCTACTTTAGACATAGAGCTGAATCGAGTCACCTTTCCAGCATTAATTGATTCTGGGGCTTCTTGTTCATGTATCCATGTGGAAGTTATGAACGCTTTAGGCATACACTCATCCGAATTAATACCTTATAATCGTCCTGCGATTGTTGCTGATGGTACAGCTTTACATATTTTAGGTGTTGTGGTTCTCAAATTACATATTGCGAAATTTTCTTGGAAACTGCCGTTCCTAGTGCTACGTAATTTGGTCGCACCTGTAATTATTGGGGCAGATTTTGCAAGTTTTGCTGGGTTAGTTTTAGATTTCCAAGCAGCGAATATTCATTTCAAGTTTGCTCCCAGATTCATTGGACCATTAAGAATAATTGATGTATTGCATAATGGACTGTCTTTCCTATTACAAAGTTTGCAAGATAATTCGGTGCGGAGAGCACATGCCACACAGCTTAATGAATTTCACATTTAGTACAAGATATATGGAGCCTCGTGTGTGACTATCAGGCTCATTTGGGGAATAAAGAGTTGCATTTGATAGAGTGAAATCAGTTTATAGATAGAGTGAAATTAGTTTATAGAAATACAGAAGTATCAAGCTCTTAGGGTGATTCAAGAGTTGCAGTTGATGTAGTCAAATTGATTATGGAGAAAGAGGGATAGTATGTGTAACTGTAATTTCGAATTAGGGGATAAACGTTCAGAGAATGGGTAAATTACGATAATAAGTTAAATGGATACCAAGAGGGGAATCGAGCAATTTAATTGTCAGTAGCAACATGATTGTATATTTATATTTATGTTGGATAGCAGTATTATAAGTTAAGGTCAAGAAGTGAACATTATTTTGATATTTCGGTGTGGGCAACCATTTGTGTTTACATTCGATTTATTTAAATTTGATTTAATTTTTGAAAAATCATGTTTCTTTCTACTCACATGTTGCGGGGAGTCGACGACCATGGTCCCAGAGGTGCTGCTGGTGTACGGCACTAATGGCTAATGGCTAAGTATATACTCTCTAGAAGGTAGAGAGAGTATTGTAAAAAAAAAAACATAATGTAAAAAAAAAAAGGGAAAATAGATAAAAAAACAAAAAAAACATTGCTTAAGCATTATCTATTATGTACATAAAACTGATTACGACTAAAAGAAGTACTTCTACATTCTAAATAAAATAAAAATAAAACTTGCAAGTCTACAATCAAATAAAGTTAAACGTTAAAGATAAATGAAGCTAAAGAAGAGTAACTTAAGGTTAAAGAAGTAGAAAAACAATTGGAATTCAGTATGATTATTATGGACATTGAAAAAAAAAAAAAAAGGAACTAAAGTTTAAAGTCAATAACAAATTATTTAACATGACTTCAGCGAACTGCTAACAATGTATGGACTTAGAAAAATACTGTGCGCAGTCGTATTCATGTTACAGCTGTCATAGTGGTGATGGAAATGGATTACCAGGACGATATCGGCAACGATCGATGGTGAAGGAAGGACCGGGATGGACTTGGTTTCCAGTTGCAGCTGCTGTGGTGTGTGTGCGCGCGCACGCTCGGCAGTAGTAGGCCTAATTCATGGTGGAGGCCTCACCTATTGCAATTTGTCATCCAACATTGGGTGGCCGGGATTACGCCTCACGTCGCAGATTTACACAACCTTGGAGATCCCAAGACACCATCCGACATCACAACAGGTCCGAGGGCATGGAATACTACACATCATCGGTGACATCTGGGTCACTGGCGCAAGCTGATAGTATATCGCAACCGCGGTGTATTCAAGGACCAGCTTATTGATGCTACGAAGTGTAGTGGAATAGTGGAAGACCCACTGTGTTTGGTAGGTAATCATCGATGCTTGGGTGGCAGCTGTGCAGTGTATGTGTGATCGCAATCAAAAACAAAGTAAGTAATAATTTCATGTAATTATTAGAGGGCAAACAAAAAATGTTAAAGAAAAATATAGAAAAGAAAACGTTCAAGAAGATTATAAAAAGCAAATAAAAACTTTCAAAAGAAGAGGATACAAGTAAGACACTTAGCAATTCAAGATTCGATATGTTGGAAGACAGTGACTAACCATTTAAAATAAAATAATATAGAATAAACAGAACTTTATCCAAGGACATCTAAATAATGATGATAAATAAAAAAAAAAGGAAGGGTATATTAAACTATAAATGTATTAAAATGTAGAAGTGTTTATTTTTAGCTTAAGGGTCTTATATGCTTATATGTCTTTGTAATATTATATATATTTGTGTTCACATAACATGCAACATATTTTGAACAGTTGCACATTTACAAATGAAGGCTGATTTCTAGTGAAAGGGTAATGTGCTTCCTGACAGGTATAACCGATGTATTCTTGTTGTTGTTTTTTTTTTTTTTTTGGAGCACTGATTTTTTTTGTAGACTGTTCATTGAAGGGTATTTTTGTTATAAGGTTGTAATGTTGTGGAATAATTAATTTGATAACCTGTTGATAACATGTATCGAGGTATTTAGAGTTTAGTTTAGTATCTTGTCACATTTTATTAAGGGTCTCCGATTAAAGGGCTTGCTTCTTTGGGGGGAGGGGAGGTTGTGCTGGTTAGCACTGTGTTCCCCGCGTAAAGCAGTTTGAAGTGGTTCATAGAAATCCCAATCGGTCACGTGCGCGCTGCAGTAGGCGATCCGAGCGCTCTTCAAGCAAGGTGAAGGGGATGCCGGAAGCTCCGGAGAACAGAGAGTGATAGACAGCCACGTGAAGCCATGTAGTGTGCATCATCAGTACGCAGCAGGGGCCATGGACCACACCAAGAACTGTTAACATGTGAGTTAGAATCCCTAAAACTTTAATAAATTCGGTATTTCAAAATTTAGCTCTGATTCCTTCAGAATCAGGGGATTTCTAAATGTAGAAGCAGTGCTCACTCAGGAAAATCACCTTTACAAATGGCTGCCCACGCGGAGATAAATTAGTTTAAAAGAATATCATTACACAACCCATATTTCGACCGTGAAGTATAAAGTTTAGCATTTTAAATAATCGTGTATTATTATATAGCATTGGAATAATAATAATAAGAAATAGTTTCATTTTGTAGCAATGCATAATCATTTTGTAGCAATGCGAGGCTACGTGATAGAACAAAGGGTAAAGATGGCTACGTAGGAATGCACAAGGTCCACATGTCTTGCTTGCGAAAATATATGCACATTAATATTCACAGTAATTACTTCCTTAAAGAAAACCAGTCCATTATGCAATCCGACATTCAAAATAGGGGATTCTTAAATAAAATGTGACGACGTACCCTAAAATAGAAAATTCGTTTTAGTTTTTTTGGTATTATATAGTCAGCACCAGGTACAAAGGACATATTGTTTTCTGCAGCTAGTGAAAGAAGCCCGTAGTAAGTTCGAAGAGTACCTTATATTATATTACCTTGAAAGGAATTACAGTTCAATACTTAGTAATAATTAAATAAGAAAAGAAGGATAATTAATATGTGATATTCAGTATTAAGTGAAGGTCGTTAATATTATCTGTGGTATTCCAAAATGTCGGCTTGAATATTGAAGGAGAAAGTGGTTAAAGAAAGACGTACAGGCTAGTACAGGATTTTAGTTCGAGTATTATCATATTATGATTATAACCTTTGATGTGGCCTATGGTGATTTCAAATAATGTGATGAGTCTGATGGTTCACTTCGAACTTATTACTTCGGTACATTATTCTAATAAGTGCTGCCTACTAAAGCTGACTTTAATTAATTAATTCATTTAATTTACATCATAGGTGCAAAACGTAAAATATAAGTTTGACAAAAACCATAAGGTAATGGTAAGAGTTTGTTGTTCTGGAAAATAAATAAATTGTTTAAATTGACTCAGCATTTCCATCATAGCATTTAAGCATTCAACTTCTCCTACCCTTCGTGGTTCAACGATTGGCCTGTAGGGAGTGGTAGCCCTCAGTCGCTTCCAATTAAGCAATATCAGGTATACTCTATTTTATATTACCGGTATCTTACATTACATATTACATTACTGGGAACCAGCAACACTACAGTAATAGTATAGCATAATTAGATACCATAACTAGCCCAAAACCAACCATAACCTAACAGATAATCACCGATTGGCCAATTAGGGAGTGGGCCCCTAGCACACCCCAGAACGCACCCCCCCCCCCCCCCAATATATACATAACCACAATTCAACAGCACAAAGCCACAACCAAAAGCACCCCAGCACAATTGTAACTTACTAAGAAAAGTTATAAAAGAGTCTACCGGATTGGACGCATGTCATTTTACCAGTAGACATCTTAAAACGCAATAATACATTTCTGTGGAGGTGTGTGTAAACATATGGCTGCTAAACAATATAAACAGGTTTCCTTTCCTGGGCTTCTTTTAACGTAAAATTGAGAAGAAAATGAAACAGTTTTCATATCTGCTACCCTTTAAGCTTTGTTCGTACGTCTTTTTTTCTGTTCAAATGGTCACCATTTTATATTCTTTGCTCTTGCTTAACCATAAGGGTAGTTTACCAAATGAGTAAACTGCATTTTTGTGGGATTCAACTAATCGTGAACAAATCTTCTAAATAAACCTACCATATCAATATTTATTAGAATATTTTCTTTTTAGTCACTACTCAAACTCCTTATGAATAACCCACTGAACCGAGCTACATAACATTTCACTTGTTATTTATCACTTTCTTTCTTTCTTTCTTTCTTTCTTTTTTTTTTTTTTTTTTTTTTTTTTTTTTTTTTTTTTTTTTTTTTTTTTTGTGTTTGCACTGCTTTAATTACACTGACTGTTGCACACTGATCTCTAGCTGTTATTAACTTCGGACATTTATTTCTTTGCGTTAGTCTAATTTTATCTGCTTTCCTTGATCCTACTGCTTACTGACGATTCATATTCGCACTGAAAGATTTCAAACGTCCTTTGCTTCTCGTTCCGATTCCTGCTCCTTTGCCTGCACTTTCTTCTCCCGCCCTTCTCGTATCAAACCTCATCCATGGATCCTCAGCTGTTAATTTGCTGACTCGCGTTGTCTTTGCTCCAACGTCATCTGATTGTATCTGCGTCATCGGCTGAGCTGGTCAATGAGCTGATTTTCCCCTATGAGGCGATGAGGCGACACGACGTCACGAGTCCCGAGTTCACTTCAATTCCACCTATCACCAGGAGGGCAACAATTATGATTGAGTAAATCAATGCGTTGGCATTGTTTACTTGCTCCTTCAACCCCGTCTTTCTATTCACAAAAGATCGATTCGAGCTGTGTAAACTGTTATTTCTACTCCCATTCTCCCTTATGTCACTTTTAACTAATCTTCCGAAGCTCAGACCACACACGTCCTCTCTCAACTGTTGCTTACTTAGTATTGAATCCTATTTATATCATCCACTAATATTCCAATTTTATTACTGTGAAAAATGTACAGTAAATAATTTAATATTAAGCCTTTTTTCTAAGACACAGTAATGTTTTTTTCATTCATTTCCCCTTCGATGCTATCAAGTGGAAACACAAATTTCCTACACTCAGTGCCAGTAACTTAACCTAACTTAGCCTACTGCCCGTGTATCTCATTATGTTAAAGCCTTCAACTCGTATTTTCAAACTATTCCTCGGATCTCCAATGATGCCATCACCATACTTATTTAGCACTATACTATTCTTTAATTTGTTTTCTTTTTTAGCACAGGTAATTTTAAAGGAAATTTGCGCACTGATATATTTGTGTATGAGACAATCTACAACTTTTTCGCATTGTCGTAGAGAAAAGCGAATTTATTGTTCATGTGCATCACAAAGGAAGAGAAAATTAAAACTTTTTATCGTGCATAAAAGAGGCAAAGGTGACTACAAACTAAATAAAATATGAAGCTGAAATTGCCTCATTTTCTTTTCCTCTACAGACTAATTCTTAGTTTAATTTTGTTTTTATTAACTTCTGCATTTCTCTTTTATCTTTCAACTTTGTGTTCCGCCTGTAACATGCGAGATATGTTTACGAGAACTAGTAATATTGCGCGTCTACAACTAAACAGAATAAAATATAAACAATGTTTCTGCCGGTAGTAAATTACTACAGTTTACCAAAATCCAGTGGTGAACTTCAATTTAGGTAATCGATTACCTCGGTTGATTACTGACTTACTTAAATTACGACATGCCTTGCAATTGCAAAATTTTCACTGGACTGTTGATTTGTAACACTATCTTTAAAACATAAACCCTTTCCTAAAATATTTACAAATATCTTAACAATACTAAAATATTAATAAATATTACTATACACCTTACGTTGACTTGGTATTTGGTCTAGGATAAAATTAATTAATTACATTTACAAATTTCATTTACGTAGAAATTAGCTAGAAAAAAATAATGTGTCGATGTGTAAGCGAGACTGATCATAGCCAATAAAATAAACGGTGCAAAAATATGTTCCACAAACTTTCTTGCATATACGTGTTAGAGGCTAGCACAGAAAAAAGTAAATTATAGAGATAATTAAATTTTACTTATTACATTTTCATAAAACTAACAAGTATATAGAACGGAAAGCAATCAGGGTCGATCTTTATGTTCAATGCTTTTACCGTGGAAAATAATAATAATAATAATAATAATAATAACAACTTTGGGTTTGCCTGGTTTCCTTAATCTCAAAGGCAAAAATGCAGGATACATTGAGATAAATGTAGTCGAACAATAGAAGCAAATGCTGCACGAATGAGTTTATTACAACAGCCTACTGGTCAATTTGGGTGGCCACGAAATTTGATTTGAACCCAGGACCTCTACCCTATTACCACCCTAAATGATTACCACTCTAAATGATTTTGGTGTGTTCAATAGACTGTAGTAAACTGACTACATTTCACAACAATAATTAGATTAGGCTATAGTATTCTTGTTACTATGGGCAACAGAAGAATATTCTTACTTTAATCAAAATGTATTTTCTAAAATTTGCATATCAGTCATGTTATTTTATTTTTATCTTGATATCTATTAATTTTATAAAGAAATGTATTTGACAAAAAATGTTCTTTTTAATTTTCTCTACAACTTGACTGTGCTAAGTTTCCACGTATCGCCCAATGTAATGGAGACAGCGTAGAAATATTTTTTCAGAAAAACGTATATAGCCATTTTGTTAGTCATAGATAAAAGTTTCCAATTTTAAATTTTTATTAAAATCATTAGAGCCAATTTTTCACAAATTAATTTTTCTTTTTAAATTTTCATGGAAAGTCCCTTAATATTTCAGTTATAAAATTCAAATTCTGGGCGGTTCGATAAAATTCCGAAAAAGTCCTTAATTCAAAAAATGAACTGTTTACCCGCTGTGCTTGTCCACAGACGGACAGACAGACGGACAAACATCATTCCAAAAACACTTTTTTTCGGTTTCTAGGCTTCGTGAAACATATATCTCGATTTCGATTTTTTAGCACGATCACAATACTTTCTCTATACTACGTAGGAGAGGCTGTAAGGCTCGTGAGACTTTTCACACACACAAAGGTAGGTAATGGCTATGAGTATCGGGCAATATTGGAAAGATAAAACGTAAAAATGTAGCCTAATCGGAGACAACCTGCCCTCGAACCGCTTAGTTCACCTCACATCTAGGTTCGACTGAGTCTCGGATGTCAAAGCATCTGAAAAATGTCATAGGACTTTATGAAAATATTTTGCTTCTTCTAAGTCATAATTTTTCTATAATTCGTTCACTGTATGGAAAGGATCCAATGGATCCAGTGCTGTGCCTGGCAGCGCTTTCTATGAAATTGTTCCAGGTAATGAATGAACGATTTTGGAATTATTTTTGTAGTCAAAGAGGGTTTGGAACAATTTAAAAACTAGATAGTTCCACTTATAATACTAATAATAATAATAATAATTATTATTATTATTATTATTATTATTACGATTATAATTATAATAATTATGTTGATGATGATGATGATTATTATTATTATTTATGTTGGTGATTTATTTTATAGATCAAAGTACTCTTAGCACACGTCTACTGGCCCACAGGAGAAACAATAAAATAAGGTGCATAGGCCTATCATTAGGTTATTATTCACTCATTATTTTATGATAATGCAACTATCATCATTCATACAGCAAAAGACCTGAAAATATTCAATTTACATTTGAAAATATTAACCATTAAAAGGGGAAAATTTACTGCTGACAGAAATGAAGTTGAGTAAACCTGAAATTGCTAGTCTACTAAGAGGCCAAACAAGTCTCTCCCACGGTGCGTTGTTGTTGGTCTCATTACACTGAAATTTCTGGTGAATGCCCTTTGGCTGCGGACACTTAATGCGGATCATACTTCATTTAACTTATGTCTTCATCTTGATCAATGTTTTCAGCTCGGAGGGCGCTCCCAAGTTGAAGGTCTCTCAGTAGACAACACGTGGACTCTATGCAGGGCCTTCACTTACACTGGTTATCTGCATTCTCTACAAAACATACAATTCCAGGTACTCGAGACGAATAAGGCTTGGTTGTTATTGTATACATACATGTTTGAGGTGCCTTTTCAGGGCAATTTCGTAATTTTCTGTTTGTATCGCGTGAAAAAGATACTTTTCTAGTTCGTGAAGAGTAGACACCTGCTCCCGAAGGTGGTTCAAATGGACTCAGTTTCCTTTCTGATATATAATAATCGCAGTATTCAGACATTATTAAAGGAATTTATAGGAATATAAATTTAAAAGCAATTGAAGGGTCAAATCCCTGCTCCAGTAGTTAGCATCGTTGACTCCAGAACTGTAGGCTCTGGTTCGATTCCTTGTACTTTCTGGAACGTATTTGCCAGCCTGGCGGCGCAGTGAGTATGGTAATAGTTTTCTATGTCCAATGTCGCGAGTGTGATCCCAGCCCAGGTCGATGGTATTTATATATGCATAAATGCAACATTCTCAAGTCTGAAGATTTGCAGGCAGGTTCCTGCGGCACAACAGCGACGGTCTTAGGCCTAAGTTGCCGAAACCGCCGTTTAACAACCATTAAATGAATCAGCCGAAAACGCCTGATACAATCACCATAACGAGAAAAACTGAGGAGTTATGAGATAAAGGAGTAGAAGTCAGGGCCAGAAAAAAAAACTACCATACCCCTCGGTCTTGCTAATTACCAAGAAACTATCATAGGTAATGTTAAGAGAGGTTCAGATTTTATCGAAAAATTCACGAGCAATGAAGTTGAGAAAATTTGAAAATGCAGTTACATTTATTGTGACTATTTAGCGAATACCTACATAACTAAGCACGTAGTGCAAAAATAAAAGCTTGAAAATAAACAAAATACTTAGCTCATCGTGTATATAGGAGCGAGATAGCCAAGCCACCTAGAAGGTGCTGAGATAAACCGATAGCGAAACAATCGATATATCGCGATGGTGGTGCATTAAGATCACTTGGTTCATATTTTAGATTAACCTAATTGCTATAATAATATCGCATAATTAATATCGTAAGAGATTTAAAATGCTTTACCACACATAGTAAATAATTAAACATCATTTTCAAATCTCTTTTTGCTCATTAGCAGCTTGTATATGTCGTTGTGTTCAATGATTAATTATTTTTATCAAAAACACGCTAGAGTTATGAAGACATCCAGTGTTCAGTGCTTGTGAATTTTCATCATAAACACATGCAGGTAGGTGCGATAAAAAGAAAGTGATAAAAGTAAAACGATAAAATTATGAAGATAGACACTTTCGATTGGTTGAATTTCCACACATTCTTATACTGATTCATGAACTATATAGTATTTTCGTTCGGCTATACTATAATACGCTTATCACGTGTGATGTAACGGTATCACAATGACACTCATTTTGAAACTGATTTCCATTATGACAATGGTGTGATATAGACTATTATTGAAGACGGAACGATCTTGAGCCCTTGAGAGTAGCAGCTGAAAACTGCGTAATAAATAGCTTATATTTAAAATAAAATAAATTCTGTTCGTGTTAATTTTAATAGCATACTAAGGTGAATTCATTTCGTGTTGTCAAAATCCGTTGGTTTAAAGAAAATGACCAAAAGGAAGCTTAGGAATGACCGGCGCCGTAAGCTGCCATCTGTCGTAAACACAAGAACTACGACAACCATCTGATGTGAAGAGCATGATGGGCTCGTATCCGTTTGTTTGAATGAATCTAAAATCTCAAAATTTAAACATTTAGACTAATTATGGTCGAACAAAAACAGTCGTTTGCAACGAGCGTTGCTCGTTTCATATACATACTCGTGTCTTAATGAATGTCATTATAGGCATATTGCATAATGTACTATTTAAATAACTTCTCTGATTACTTATATTTCGATCATGTTGGTAAAAAAAAAATTAGGAGTAAATAAAAGTAATAATTATTCTAGCTTAAATTTATTCTAAATTATTGCAACATAATATAGCACGCTCATTAATATTTTTTAAGAGATGTTTATCTACATTTTGTCAACCTGGGTAGAGCTATTGGTAAGACTTTCTGTTCCCAAGTTCCCAAGATCATGCGAACTGACACAGATCGATTGCATAATAATGTGGGCGAATACGACAGTCCCATGTCAATATACTTACAGACGTCTAAAAGACCTTCTGTGGGACAAAACTTCTGAACACCACACTTTCTGGGATGCCTTTTATATTGCATTTCAGGAAACTCAAACAGAAGTATTACTTTGTCATATATCTAAGTAGTACTTTACGATAGAAGATCGATCAAGACGTAAGATAATGATTATGACAAATGGCGTTAAGCATGCAATTGGTTCGAGCAATATTTTACTACAAGAGGAAGTTGATTACTGTCTCTAACTTAGCTAAAATGATTGATGTAATCGATAAGGAAAAAGCAATTCATAAGTAACTATATCAGAGTAGGAAGTGTACAAGGCTGTGGTATACTTGTATTCATTACTATTCTCATAGCTTGCTGGCTGTATTGCAGCAACAGCCGTATACATCATGTACAGTACACATATGACTGTGTGACATCTTAAATTGATTGATTTATAGAGTTCCTGCATAGGTAGGTGCACTTTATCAACGTCCTGTTGGTATGAGAATTACTACCTTACAGTTATTTGTTAAATAAGTGTAAATTGACATAGGAATTTCATAATACTTTACAACATAAGCTAGTTCCTGGTAGTTAATATAAATTGTTATATTATAAGGTGTATACGGAACTGATTTATAACAATTAATACTTGGAAAAACAGATCAGTGTGATAATGATGTAATTTGTTACACATAATAACGTGTGGACAACCTTAGCATACTAAACATCTAGTCTCAACATGACGTTAACGTGTCAGAACTAGCTAACTCAATGGCAATAAGAAAACTCGAGAGCTCATCACCACAGTAACAATTTTCTGAACTTAATTTATTCTATTCTAACTTATCGTCTTATTCGGAAATCCCTAAGTTGTCTGAACATTGTTCGCATATAATCTCCTAGGTCTTATGTGGACATTTATCTGCTGCAGGGTTTACCTAGTAGGACTTAATAATCTGAGATTTCCCATTCGAGGTATTCGTACATAACGTGCCCCATCTTTCTCTCGGAAATTTTTGTGAGCTATATAAAAGTTAAATTTTATCATTAGGCTCATGCTATTATCTGCATTGCCCTATGCGCTCGGTGTCAGAATTTAAAAAAAAATGCTCGTTTCTCGAATGTTTTAATGATTCTTCTATACAAATTTCAAAAACCATCTACCGCACCAGTATGAGACTAATGGAATAAATTATAATGATTTTTATGTGATTATAGTTTTATTTATTAGTTTAATGGTTTTATTTTTTTACATTTTCTATAAGACCGGAATATGCACATATGCTTATGGACGGAGGACATTAAATAAAGTTGAAAATACATTAAATAAAAATACGATCATTACAGTCTTAGGAAGGAAATTTCAAAAAGAAGAAAGAAAGAGGAAAGAAACATGAACATTAAATATTTATTTAAAGGCCTAAGTTATAAAGGCATATCAAATACATTGAGAATATTATTGATATAGAGGATCCAGTTTTTTTTCAGGAAGTTGTGAAGTTTTAATAGTTCCGTAAGCTGCTGGCCTTCTTTACTTGCCTCTTTGCTTCCTATTATCAACTATCTTACCAACTATTCTCATTTCACCTAGGCAAACGAGCTATTTATTATATATATTTCTGGCAAAAATGTCTAAATTTTAAAACGTATGTAGACAAAATTTGGGAACGCAAAATTATCTTTTGTAACATGGAGTTACCTCGAAATATTTTTATATATCTTCAAAAAATAAAGGTATATTTGGAATGCTATTTTGAATGTACATAGATGTGATTATTAAAATGTCAAGAAATTATTAAATTATCTAAAAGAAATGGCACCAGTAAAACACATTCTACACCGAACAACAAATGCTATGGTTGTTTATTGAATGCTAAAATTCCGTAGATGGTGAAGATGGCATTTTTTTATACAAAATGTTAGCAATGAAAGCGATAAATTAATATATATTTTAAAATTTACGTAGTAAATCCAAAATAAGCTCAGTAATTTTTTTCGAATTTGCATATAGCTGTATTGTGTAGGAAGAAAAGCTCCAAACAATAGTAATAAATACAATAATGAAGCATTAAATAATAATTTTTATAAAAATTCCACACAAAATTTATATCACATACAGTAATGTAGTACGGATACAACACAGTTTTATGAAGTCATCGCATAAACCTAATAAGCCAAACTGTGGGAGAATTTATAGAAACATTTATTGCTACGGATAGTTGGTACCATAACCAAAATACTCAGAATTTATTAAATAATAAATGGATAATGGAGAACCTACATAATCCCACCATTAAAAATTCCTTTAAATGAACAAGGTTCTCAAGAAATTTATTTGTCGTGTATTCTCATCTTCCAAAACGGTTAGGTTTGTTTTCATCCCTATGTGAAGCTACAATCATGAAGGACTCCCCGTCTTACCTACAAACATGCAATTCACTCCATTCAAGTGAGATTTCCTCCTTGTTTGTGAAATTGCGAACTGCGGTCCCCTGCTGACACATCCTGCGCTAGAGCCCTGGAGATTGATGTTGCCAGAGCCTCGTCCTTTTAGTAAACTTCACGGTTCAATGGGCACTCAATTAAAGGTCTTCCTTCACGTTCTGGCCGCAGTAGAAGGAATATTCGTCTTACACCCCCAAACAACACCAAACCGCACAAAAGGAGCTTAGGATATTCACCAGTACAAAGAGCAATGTACAATAAGAGAGTGGAAAATTGTAGGGGGACGATCAAGAGAGAGAATGAAAGGGTAAAAAGATCGAGCAGAATAAATATCAAGAAAATGGTTGTATATTGAAGGAACAGTATTTATAAAAGGAAATGTCAATTCAAAATAAAAGGTAATGAGGTATAAAAATACAGTAGAAAGAAAGTAAAATGGAAACAGGAGCAAGAAGTACGGATAAGAAACAAAGAAATCTAAGATCAAAACAGAAAAGGAAAAGGAGATATATTTCCCTTTGGGTTCCTTATACCCTATTTGGCCAACTGCGTTGTAAGTTTACGCTAATATCATAGCTCTGAGAACGGTGTTACAGGGGACACGGTCGACGACGCCAGTCTCACTTGTTGACGAAAACAGGTATTAAGGGATGGGAAATGCGGCAATTTTTTTCTCCGAGACATGTTTGTACTTTATGGTTTCTTATTTATAAATATCTTAAATTGTTCTCTAGAATCACGATTAAAGACCTTCCGAAAGTCGGCATCAACTTTCTTCGTCCAAGAATCAACCTACCGTAATCGACCGGAGCTAATCCTAGACTTTAGGATTAGAGGGCTGCCTTAAGTCACTAAGGGTCCCATGTCACTTAATAGAAATTAAACATAACTTATGAAATGGAATAAAGGAGAGAAATCGAGCAAACAAGAATAAAGTGAATTTATTTTTCGCCCTTAAGAAGAAGAACCACAGAGAAGAGGGCTCAAGAAACCCAACTGCACAAGAGAACTGGTGGAAGGATAGAGAGGAGAAATTTGTAAAATGGACGAGGGTGAAATGTTAACAGAGCAACGGCATCCGACATCAGCAGCTTTAGCAATTCTTTCCTGATTGCCTTGAGTCGCCATAATTTGTTATATTATTTCGTTATACAGTACAACATAGCATTCGAGGACGGCTAAGCAGTTTTCCTTCATACACTACACGTGTTCTAATCACAACAATACTTTCCCAATCCTCAAATGTCTTACATCAATGTGAACTAAGATGTTTATTTAATAATTTAAACATAACGGCATATTCTTCTGACACCTACAGAGATACGAGGGCCGTCCATAAAGTAAATTCCCTGGGGCAGTTTACAGAAACAAAACACAATATCACGGAAATGTTTATTGAAACAGATACTACAAGTGTTCAACTATTTTTCAAAATATTCGCTACCGGAATTGAGACATTTTTCATACCGTGGGACCAACTTTTGAATACCTGTGTCGTAGAAGTCTGCCACCTGGAATTTGAACCACTGTGTAACAACCATCTCCGCCTGTCTGTCATTCTCTGTCATTTCTTGAGGTGTAGAAAAATATGGAAATCACTGAGAGCGAGGTCCGGGCTGTAAGGTGAATGTTTAAGCACCTCTCAGCCAAACCTCTCAGGAGTGACAAGTAGATAAGACAATGCAACTTTAATTTTTAATGATTAATACATCTACACCAGTGTGAGAAGATGCCCTGAAGATGACTCAAATATGTGAAAAGACTTGGGCATAAAATAAATAACTGTTGAGTTGCTGATATCAAGAATCAATTTTATTTACATTACTCATCGAGCTTACGGGTACTACACTATGTAGTTCAAACACTTCTGTGACAACGTCAAGCACATGCGTCCGCAATTCTATTAGCCTATGTACTATTATTCAGGTTCAAACACACCCTTCCGATTAGGTAGGGAGTGCAGGAAAAATAAAATCAGTGTCCGCTAGGAAAGTTTTATACCATCGCTGGTATATAACCTACTGCTTCACCCGTATGTTAGAGGATGTCATTTACGTGACACATAATATGCACTCATTAGTAATTCCTACTTTTTTTGTAATACAATAATATTGTTCTGTATTTTATTCAAGTACGGGTACCTTTGTGGACTTCAAGTTGTGTTATTAAATTTACACACTAGAAGCTCATTAAATGTAGAGTTTCAAAAAACTAGAACTTCATTGCTTTACGATTAACAGATTATCGTATAACAGATTATATTATTAAAACAGAAAATGGGCATGCACCGGGTGGTATTGGTGAGAGTTTTAAAAAGCTAATAATTAACAGTAGTAAATATTAGAACTTGATATTTGAAATTTAAATATTCATTAATACTTTATAGCAACTGTTTAAGGCATTAATCCTGAAAAGTATAATAATACTTACAAAATGGGCTTTCGTCCCAACAATTGCCCAATTAATACACGACTAATAAAACATTAAATATTTGGTAATTGCGAAAGAGTATTAATGTTACATTTTGAAATGAGCATTACGATAACGAATAACCATCACACCTACAGACGTGTTCAATGCATTTTAGAACACCATTGTCATTGCAGTGATACAAAGTACAAAATTGAATGTAAGTGAATCAGAAAGAACACGTGTTTACACTTTAAAAACACAACGTTCAATTGCAAAACAACATCGCAACAAAAATAAAATCAGGTAAACTGACATAAAAAAGTTCCAGAATGCTTTCTTTTAAATCAGTGATAGGCCTAATTGCAATTATGATATGGAGAAAATAAGTTTTTTATTCGTTTTCCGAGTTAAGCCCCAGATCGATTCATTAAGCAGGGCTTGCGGAAGAACAAAGGTATAAAGTTTAATTCTTAACCTTAATTCATATTCGTATACACTGATAATAAATTCTTAAAATATGTCAACATTTCACAAAATGCACTGAAAATAATGTTAATTATGTAATAAGCCTACGATTCGCTGACATGTTTGTTTCAAGTTTAAAGCAGCCGTATAGGTAAGAGTGAATAAAAAGTCAATCTGAAATCTGTATGTTAGGAATTACACTAGGTATAGGCCTATTGCTGCACAGGAGCCAATAAGAAAAATACTCATATTAAAATATAGGCTAATGTAGATATCGGTGGTCATACATATCGATAGAATGCACAATATTATGTCAATATTCAACGGCTAGTTATGTTTTAAATCTTTTATTTACATTTATTTACACTGACATCGATATGAAGAAATGAATCAATCAAGGCAGGTTAACAATATCAACAAGCGATTGGCAACTTGTTACGTTGTGTTTAATATATTGTGGGCCATGCAATAATAGTGTAGCGTCTTATATCCATTACAAAAGTCATATTTATATGAAATTGGAAATGAAAGCATGCTCTTTAATAAGTAATTTCTCCTATTATTTCTACTTACAGAAAATTTTACATCTGAACGTGTCTTGTTTACATTAGTTACGTGAGCTCGGCCGCTGATTGGCTGTCCACGAGTCAATCTAAATGCTTCGGATTGTATTATATTATAATAGTTATGACTGTTAATTACTCGTTATTGCGTACCGGTCAACCGATTAGGTTCATATTAAATACGCTTTTTCCCATGGATGTCATAAATGCGTACACTAAGTTTCATGAAAATCCGATAAAGCGTATTTGAGTTATCGCGCCTTTCTAATATATTACCATAAAAATAGGCACTAAATTGAGGACTGTTTTGACTAAGTCAACATCTCAAATTTTTGCCAAATTTGTTTTTTAATTGTCTTAGGTGCTTTGAAATGAGATCTTTAAGTTGGTGAAAAAAGAACATAAGAAAATTCAACACACCAATTCATTTTGAAGCCTCAATATGAAAGGTTTCTATCTTCTATATTACGTTAATCAAAACTAAAGAAACTTTCTCCTGAACAATTTATGTTTTGGCACATGCTGAGTTTTGTCAAAACGGTCCCCAATTGGGCATGAACTCCGTTACGATTTGGTCCAATATCAATAGGCTTCTTCCCATGGACGTTATAAATATGTAAACCAAGTTTCATGAAAATTCGATAAAACGTATTTGAGTTATCGCGCGTACAAACACACGGACAGACAGACAGACGGACGGATAGAAGACAGACAGACAGACATTTTTCCGTCCCCCTACACAATCTTATAAAGTACCATATTGGCACTTAATAATAATTCATCAACTTATTTCACCATCGGCTTTCACCTTGCAAGTTCGATTTGTTGTTGCTAGTGTTTGTGTGAAACGTTCATATGTTTTCACTAAAAACGTAGAATGATTAGGAATATCAGTTTTCTAGTGATATAATAAAAATTATTATGAATGATCACTGAAAAGCAAATTCATTAAATTTGAACTTTAGCAATAGATCAAATTACATAAGTTTAACACTCGTATATCTCTGATTGCATTCAAATGCATTTTAGTGAAATTGAACAGGGGTTAGAATATTATCTTGATAAGGTCTACTGTAATAATCATGAACTGAAAGCTGGAAAACTTGTCAGGGCTATTCTACTCGGCTTGGTAATATCGATTCCAGGCAGCACTTCCTGAACAAACAGACTCGTAGCCATACTCAGTGTGCTTTCATTTCTTTGCCCTCACTCTCTACATTAAAAAAAATTGAAAGAAAGTAAAAAGGGCGCAATAATGACAGCATAAAATAATGAGCAATTGTGATACTTTGAAATCAGACGGCATCAACCATTGTCATGGATCTTAATTGTGCTCCCAAGTCATTAATGCTCTATAAAGCCGCGTTCACACCTGTGCGCCTTGCGCCTAGTTGCCGTGCCTCTCCAGTGCATCTGCGCATGCAACGGTGCAAGCTCACGCATGCACCTAGTCTCTTGCGGCTCCATTATTGTAGGCGCATACCTCTTTCTGTTCACACCTGCTAGAAGTGCGCAGATGAAATGTCCGCTTTGGATTTAGGTGCCGTAGCTGCTGCTGCTGCAGCTGTTGTTATTTTGCGACAAAGACGAAACCGTAAGAAGAAAATTCAATTGTATTGTAATCACAAAGTTGGCAATGTAGTTGACCTTTCACAAAAATATGAAAGTCAAACAGCAGTCAAATTGGTCATGGCAATCAATCTTTCATTTCCAGAAATCGTTCGAAAATATACGCAGTAGGAACAACTCTGATCACCAGTAGGTACAATTTCGAACAGTGGCATTTTCAACGAACGAACTGCTTTCTTCCAAATATAATTTTATTTATTATTAATTACCAATAATATGAGCGTAATAATTGTCACATTTTGAATAGGTAGCTGGCAGGATTAGGGCATGTGGTCAGCATGCCGAATCCTACTGCAGTTGTTGATAGCTTACTGAACCGAAGCCGCTACTTCTTTATGAATTAGCTCCTCGGTTGGTGTCACGAGACTGAATGCACCCCGTTCCAGTTGGCCCTACCTCAGAAAAATTTGAGGAGGTACCGGGGTTCGAACCCAGACTTGCGGGTCCGTAGTCAGCAACCACTAGACTAGGGGCTAAAGAGGACTTTTGCAGAAAAACACTATTTTTAAATAGATTTTCCAATTAATACAAAAGAAAATAAATAAATGTGAATTAGTGCATTTTAAGAAAAGATGCAATGCAAATAAATTTATACAACGCACTGAAATTAATAATGTAGGCTATTTATCGCTTTGTTGTTTGTCTTTGTATAGTGCAGCTATTCATTGCATGGGCAGGCGGCATCAAAGGAATAAACCATTAAGTCAGTGTTTATATTAACTGATGTAACCAAGTCGGCCTTGGCTTCTGCTTTCCAAAACAAAAGCAACGTTGTTATCATTGACCTCAGTTCTTCCCTCGGTTGAATCAATTCACACGTGTTATTGTTTATTGTAACTATCGCAGGAAATGAAACTTGAGCAGTCGGAAATACTTTGAAATGTGAAACAATTTCAGTCAACTTATTTTAGTAGATAGGAAGTTAATTGAGTGAGCATTGAATAATTGTATCATTAAAAAGGGTAAATATCTCAATTGTTTATGCTATTTTTCGAGTGCCAATATAAGGAATAGTTACTTGCTTATTTGGGGGGGGGGAGAACTAGAATAACTCTGTCAAAATTATAAACAATTTTCGGTGTCTTATTAGTGTCCATTATTATGTTTTATGAAGACGGCTAAACTCGTTTGTTTAAAAAGCCTAAAAAGGGCTATTCATTGAAATAATACCACTGCTCTACTCTATTGGACTCTACGAAAGTATGATCGGAGGCTTTTTATTTTATTTAGCACCGCTTTCGTTGTTCCCAAAGCGTATTTGTTCCTTAGAAACTGTAAGGAATCGCTCCTTTTTGTCCTGTCCTTGTAGTCCGGGGAGCTAGCCATCCACAAGCACGGATACGAGCGATAATCCTCCACGAACTCAATATTCTTTTCCTTAAACCACTCCGCCATAATGAAAAATCAGAGCAGAGCCTTGGAAGACGCACGACTGTTGCACATAGCTCCCCGTTTCAAATGGGGAGCTACTTGCGCCTACGTCCACCGGCGCAAGGAGGTCCGTGCGCACAGATTCCACGCATGCCTCACCCTGCACCGTTGCATGCCCCGGCTTGCAACTCCACCTGCCAGGCGCAAGCCTCTTGTGCGCATGCAACGTTGCACAGGTGTGAACGCGGCTTAAGCGGAACATTAGGGGCTCCCTGAATAAAGAAATGGAGAACGACCTATAAAAAGAAAGTAAACAAAGGAAGACACAGTAAAATATGCACAGACGGATGGACTCATAGCCCTTGGCCATGCATCCACCAAGGACAAATGGAATTGCCCTATCCCGTGGACAAAAGTGGGCTAAAGAGCTTAACAAGTTTGCTTAGGTTGTGTTTAGTATGCCACGTTACTTAAAAAGGCATAGTTTTCCATCAGGTATTTTGTGAGATTAAATATGCAGTGGGCGTTACAGCGTCTAAAAATAGATGTGATTGCTATAGCAGAACTCTATGCCTGCTAATGATGTACCACAGGGTTTGGTGTTATGCCTGAAGGAACTTAGTCGAGTTGGGACAAGAGGTTGTAATTGAGAATGCATTAATATTGACAAACACAGCCGTTTAATTACGATACGAAAAGCAGTAATTACTTTAATGACTAACACTTCATTCCTACAAGACAACTATTTACCTATTATCACGCAGTACTTTTCACTTCGACGTAAACAATTCTGTGCAGATGCTAGTCCATTAATGTTTTGTTTTGTATTATAGGAATTGATATAGCTTTTCAATTTATTTATCATAAAAAGCATTTACTTTATAACCTAGGAGCATATTGTACTGCGATTTGCCAAATTTTGAGGTAAAGGAATATTTTTCAAACTTTACAAAATGTTAAATTTTTCTACATAAGTAATATTACGAATTTTTTTTTACTCCATAGAGAAAAAATTATTCTGGATGGCAAACAAACTCGAAATTTCAACCTATTACGTTGACGTTTAGGCCAGCGAATCAAGTTTAAAACTCATGATCGATTTCCGCCCACATTTTTATTTATAAAATATGACAATATTTTCAGGGATACATAACTGAAAACTTACCATTTGTACTGTAAATTATTGTGCAGTCAGTTCTCAAAACATTAGCTTACCCAAAGATGCTGTAAATGTTAGACTTAACAGAGATATGCACAATATATTTAAAATCTGTCAGAAATATGTCAAAATTTTGATCGACTAGTAAAATATGCACAAATATTTTAATATCAAGCAAATATGATGCACTATCGCAAAACTAACTAAATATGCAACAGTATGCAAACTTACACCTTTAATTTTGTTATTTCTTTCATATTTTGTAGTCATTTTAAAACTAGCATTAATAGAGTATGTTATTAAAAATACGATTTTTATAAACTTCCGGGATCTACTTACGAAGATTCTGCACTACAGGAAAACAGTGTAAAATGTCTGCTGCATAAAAATATCTTTGAGACAAATGAATCAAATGTAAAAAGGAATTGTTCTGAAAGACTAATATCTCAGTGTTTTGAATTTAGATATTCAAATGGAACTTCGAAAATATACTTTTGCATATCTTCTCTGTTCTTAAAGTTACACAGGCCTGGAGGCAATGATACAAACTCCTACGTCCACTGTGGCGCTGAACTATGTCGCCCAAGGGAGACATTTAATCTGTATAGAAATGTGAACCAAGAAAACCCATACTGTAGATTAAATCTACACCTTTGGGAGAATGCAGGAATGGAAGAAAGAAAAGAAATATAAAGGCAAAACCAATTGAACGGTATTTTTAATGGCGGTTTGGGGTTTTTACTGACTACACAAAATGTTTTAGGGATGACTTATATATTTAAATAATGCAAGATCAATTTGATTTGGATTGGTAAACTTAAGCTTTCATCTCAGAAAAGTAGGGGATACGGTATCTTATAAATAGGGCCCGGATTTCGAGGACTTTGCATTTTTTTTCTTAATTTTTTCTCCGATGATGCTAGGACGATGCTCTGCAGAATATAAACGTGGCTCATGCTATCATATTTTTTCTGATAGGGCAATTTTTATGGGTTATAAGTGATTTTAAACTAATTTTTAAGAACAAATCCACTTTTTTGTCATTTTTAGCGAGTTTGGTTGCATTATACTTATAATACTAGTAGAATCAAGTTTCAGTACCTCGAAATCTAAAAATTCTTGGAAATCTGTTACCTTGTGGCCTTTTATATTTATATTTTGTTAAACATTTGAACTCGTCCAAGTAAACCGTTTACAGCTATTGTCTTTAGACATGGTTGTCATCCAAAGGAATGTGGGTGTGAAACTACCTACTACATTTCAGGTTCGCACCACGGATTATTGGGCCCACTGGTAAAAATTCAATCATTCACAGAGCGGAAGCTAGTGGTTGAGGTACTGAAGTTACATTTTTATTTTTATATGCCGAAAGTAAAAACAAATATGTCCGAAAAACCAAAACTGTTTGTTTCGGAGTATGGTGACAATGTCTGTAACTTCTAATGAGGTATTGAGTGATAAAGTGTAAGTAATAATTAGGGGCCGGGATCTTAGGTTTTCAACTATCTTGTTCCTTGTTACCTAACTGTGATATTTTATCATTTATCCGTTTCATTCACATATTCCAATTTTATGGAACCTAAAAACGGCTAAATAAAATGTTAAAAATAAAAAATGAATAAAAAATGACTACTTAACAAACTAACAATATGTAATTAATATATTATTATTGCTCTACTAAAATCACATTTAAATATCGACCTACATTTTGCATCTTTCTCGTTGTATTGTACATCTGTCAGAAAAGATATGATTTTTGTCAATTTGTAGCCCATTCTCACGATAAAGGAAGTCGTTAGTGAACCGAAATCACCGGTTTCTTTAGAACCAGTAAGAAACTTACACTTCCAGTATTCAGAAAGTTTCCCTTTTTGTGTAGGAATATTCAAGCTTATAAATTACACTTAGAAGCCACATCTTATTTCAAATATGAATGGGTCAGCATCAATAACAAACTCAAAGTACAATCCAAACTGGAGAAAGAAATTGAAATTGAATACAATACCATAAACAAGAAAATTGAGAAGCCAAAACAAGAAAAGGAAAACAAAAAAGAGATTACACAACATAACACGAAGACCATCAATTTTTACCCTAGAGTACTTAATCTTTCTGATATCAGACTAAACAAAGAAGAACTTAATGTTCTATAACTAGGCTACAAGCGGCATAGCCACCCTTTCAAAAAAGAAAAACAAATTCTTAATAACATAGTTGGTACCGAAAGCGGTATTGCTGCAATTCCCCCTAACTTACAAGCGGAAACTAGGAACAAAATTGCAAATACAATAAAGGATATTTACTTAATGGAACATAAATAACCAACAGATACTAAGCATAACCTAAATAGATTAAAGAATCTGAACAAAACATTTCTTGACAATAACATTACATATACCAAGCCTGATAAAGGGAATACAATCATCCTTCGTAATAAGGATGACTAGGCCTATATTGACAAAACAATAAGTTTCATTAATCACTAGCAGGTGACAGCGGCTTCGCCCAAGGTTATTAATTCCAAGATTAAAAATTAAGAACAAAATAATTAAAACATGTTTATTAACACTTAACGCGAATTATTCATAAACTAAACGATTAATAATTATAATGAAACAACTAAAAATCTGGCTTTGGAGAGCATTCCACTATAAGAAAGCGTCGCTTGGGGAAAACGACCTCAGATTCGAGTTCCCTGTCCAAGAAAACCCCTGCATAGTGAGTAGCGACCAAATCAATCAATGTTTGTCCATTTAGGCCTTTATTCATTCATAATTTCAGATGTCTGCGTGCCTTGGCATTATAAACAAATGAATCGATCAGAGTGAGCTTACAAAATAAGCTATCGCGATGCATTTATTTCCAAGGTATGACAAAAATATGCAAAGCCACCTGCAATTGATTTGACAAATGAAATACATACTGAAAACTGATGCTAGAATAGAATTTTTTTTTTTTTTAATCAGGTTTTCTGCCAGATTTTCACTCATAACTCGCGAACGAAAGCGAAAATAAAAAAATCCAGCATCGAGGTGCATTTTCCAACCCTTCAGTCCAGCTATCTTAAAATTTCAGATCTCTGCTTTCAGTAGATTTCGCTGGGCATCGCGGACAGACAGAAAGACAAACACTTTCTTTTATTAAGTGCCAGTATGGTACTTTATGAGATTGTGTGGGGTACGGGAAAATGTCTGTCCGTCTGTTCGTCCGTCCGTCCGTCTGTTCGTGTGCCTGTACGCGCGATAACTCAAATACACATTATCGGATATCCATGAAATTTGGTATAAGCATTTATAACGTCCATGGAAAGAAGCCTATTGATACTGGACCAAATCGGTTGACCGGTATCGGAGTAATGCCCAATTTAGTGTCTATTTTGTGGTAATCTATATAAATAAAAATCAATTGCCACATGTATGTTGCCGCTTCACTTGAGAACGGCTCGACCCATATTGGCTGATTTTTTATTCTGTAATTGTCAGGGCAAGGTTTTATTATGAAAGAAAATTTTGGATAATCCACGGAAAAGTCGGAAATGTTAAATGAGGCACAGCTTGAGAGTTCAACTGTCACATGTTTACATAACAAAATAGAAGTGTGACATATGCACAGTGTAAGCTCATAGAGCTTAGAGCTCATTTATTATAATTTATAGCAAATACTAGTAATAAAGTATTAATACAAGTCACTAGATGGCACCAATGCCAGTTACTAGCAAACAGAATTCTTGGCACGCTTGTATCTCTTTATTTACACTTAGATAAAGAAAATATCCATTATACGCTGTAATGTAATAAGCTAAGGAATAGTTTTGCACATTTATTCCTGTTACTATTAACTATTATCATTGGATTCAATAATTAATGTTAATTAGCAGCAGAATGCTGTTTTGCCGGCATCGATCAGATATCGATTGCCACCTTGGTAATCGATAATACTCTTACTTGTCCTTATAGCCAGAATAGCGTAGAGCACTACGAGCAGACTATCGATTACACTGCCCAACAATGAAAATGTTTCGGGCTCAAAAATAGCTGATTCTTATGTATTTCCACCTGCTGAATTCAGAAATCGCCATAGAAATTACCGATTAGCTCTTATTTTGGAGATACAGTGACTTTTGTATTCTCTATAGTCAACATTTTCAGTTTCGGGAAAATTTGTTTTTGGATGTTGGCACACTTGTCAACTGTCAAAATACAACAGTAGTCTAGCTGTGGGTAGAATTATAAATGTAAACACTATTGTTTTGACAGTGAATTTCGTATTATCTGTTGTAATTAGTGCAGAATTTTTGTTTTGGAGGGTTTTAAAAAGCAAAATTTGATGCATTAACATGCCACTTAAATGTCTAAATTTAGTGAAGAATTTATGTTACATTTGTGGTGAAATAACATTTTCGTCACAGAAACGCAAAGTGACGCCTCTTGTGAAGACTGCCTACCAACATTATTTTGGTATGAAGGTACCCAATCTTCCATCTGCTATTTAACCTATTCCTACTCCACCCCAAAATTATGAGTTGGAAGTATAAAATGAAGGCAGTGTGGAAGAAGAAGAACTCAACAAGCCTTCAACATCCCATGACCCTGATTTTGAAGTGAAAGATGATCAACCGCACAAATTGAGCCAATCGGAGTTGAGTGATCTCATTGGAGCCTCTTGTGGATCCAAAATAGGTTTTTCTTCCACCTCTACATATCAAGCTGGGTTTGATAAAGAATTTTGTCAAAGGCATGAACCAAGAAGGCCAGGCTTTTAAATATTTGAGAGAGAAATTTTCTGGACTAAGTGATGCAAAAGTCAAGGAAGGCATCTCTGTTGGGCCACAAACACGTCAACTTGTAAAGGATCCTGCGTTCGACCTACTTTTGGAAGGGGAAGAAAAGGCAGCTTGGGAAGCTCTCAAGGGATTTTTAGGGAATAAAAGAGATGATAACTACACTCAGTTGGTGACAGTACTTCTACAAAAATACCATCAACTCAGATGCAACATGTCCCTAAAAATTAATTTTCTCCACTCCGTTCTCAATTTTTTCCCACCTAGTTGTGGAGCTGTCAGTGACGAGCATGGAGAAAGGTTCCATGAGGATATTTCTGTGATGGATCGGAGATATCAGGGCCTCTGGAATGAAGCAATGCTTGTGGATTACTGCTGGTTTGTGTGTAGGGATGCTCCAGAACTCAATTACAAGAGAAAAGCCAAACGACAGAGATCTCATGAATCCACCTATTGATTCTCTGTAGACCCAACGGCATGGTAGGTTTTCTTTAATCAATTTAGGATGTTAACTGTCATTAATAAAAGAACGGTCACACTTTTAATGTTGTTAGCACATTAAGTAATTAATATATATAAATGTTAAATTTACTGTTTTCTCTTAATCCTTTAAAATTAAAAACTTTCACCTATTGTTTATCTCAGAAACTAGAGCTAATAAAAATTTTTCTTTGTCATATTCGTTTTTCTCAACCCAAAATTAGTAAGAATTGACTCATGAGGTGACGGAAACATTTAAAAAATGTTTTTTTGTTGGGCAGTGTTATCTATACTTGCCTTAAGGACAGTGTACTGAAAAGTTAGATTACTTTCCATAAGAAATTTATTTATTTCTCCACAAAGGCATATTGTTTAATAAAACAAATTCTCACATATATTTTTCTGTATGTTTCAGAAAGAGTACTGCATGTTACCTTATTTAATAAAAGCCTGCTTTAGGATGGAAGCATCTAGAAAGTTCCAGATTAGCTTCCATCGAATTTATGAATGACTCTTTTGTAAGATGATTATGTGAACGCATTTTGGCCGTTAGACTTCAATCACTTCTTCATCAACCATCGCTTCGTAAGGGCACAGCCCAAATATATAGCAAACAGATCCCAAGTCTGTATATACTTTAGTACAGTTACACTACAACATCTACGAGACTACAACATGGAAACAACGCAGATACTCAACACATAGCCAGTTTGGAAACTGGAATTGCAGCAGCCCTGGAACGTCGTGGAGCGTAGTTGCAGCCATTGGAGGACTCACTATTGGCCACCGTTCAGGATGATTTACCTTTGACTCTACAGTAACCTCATCATGTAACTACAGCAACAGTAACTGTACTTCCCCTAGTTAGCCATATTCAAGCTAATGCATTCACATTCTCATCAGATGCAGTCGCTATACAAGTTAAGTACTACACATTTAACATATGGTTAATTTCACAAAAGTCTAGAGGACTTAGCAAATTTGCTTGCATACAAGTAGAAACTGCATTTATAATTGTCCAGGAGTTTTGGCATACTTGCAGCTCCTCTTGTCCCTACGAGCAGTCCAAAGAAGCTGTCGTAGTATCTTTGAGCAAATATAGCTCAATTAATACATATTGTAACTCGTTAATACATCAATAAAAACTAGTACTGTTGTTTGTTAAGAACATCATGTCTTATGAACAAAGTGAATAACCTCAAAGCTTTTCCTAAAATTTCCAAGTGAAATAAAATGAATACTAATTAATATTAAACACAGCTAGAAGAAAGAAGAGAAACAGCAGTCTACTAGAGCAGAAGAATAAAGTGACAATTCTCATTCTCCATTATTCCTTCTTCCTTCAACATTCCTGCACTTCTAAGCTTACATATTTCTGGATTATAATCCAGTGGTCCTCCAAAAAATCCTATAGCAAATTCTGTTAGGCACACTATCCTACACACAGTTTAAGAGTTCTGTTTTCACAAAAAAAAAACAAACAAAAAATGTGAGTCTTGCAACCAAGAAAATCGAAAGTGTGTATGTATGTATGTGGGTATGTATGATCCCTATACAAATCTACACTTCTTGACCAATTTGCACGAAATTTTTCACACATACCCAGTTAAGACTTAGACGTAAGCGATCAACATTAAAATTCAAACAACCCACTCCTTCCCTTGAAAATTTATATAATTTCAGAAAATATTATACTGAAATGCAATTCAGTTATTATGACAATAGTGTATTGTTTACAGTGTTCACATAGGGCTTTGGGAACTATATAATACTGGGCTTTAACAAATTCTAATGCTATCGACGTAATACATTTGAGAAAATAATTCTTGAAGAATGAAATCCACGAAAATAAAGCACAATGTGATACAGTCAAATAACTTTCTCTACGATCGACATGCAAAATATTATTTTTTCACTTCACATTGTCATATTGCAGGGACAGTTTGCCAATGAGTATGCTATATCAGAAGTCTAAAATAAATCCTATCCACTGATACGTTATCATAGCTTTAGGCTTTGTATTAGTTGAGAAATAGGGATGTTTATCAGAGGCCCTAAGCATCTAAAAAAAGACAAAATGGGATGGAACATTTTCAGTCCTACGCGCGCAGTATATTATGTCCCAGGTTTTTGGGAAGGAAAGTATAAAAGTGATATTGAATTTATTTTTTATTTCAGCTCCGAAACGGTTGTATGGTAATATGAGAGTGAGAAATAAAATTTTCTGTCAAGACAATACAATCTTATGTAACCGGAATTTCTTTTTCTTCTTATTTGAACCCCTCCCAGGCATGGTGTGTAGAAACAATAGAATGCAAGATAGATATATATATATATATATAATTCATGAACCACAGATTGTCTCTGTTGGACATTACATGAGAATTCCTCCGACCCAGTGTCCTGGGTTCAAGTCCCAATGTCGGAGGAATTTTTCTCCTATAATATTCTCAATAGAATGCAACATTCGATCCTCTATGAGCCATAAATAGCTATATCTGGCGTTTTCTGAGGGAATAGTTTGAGTGTGATATGTCGTTCTTCCTCATTTCAATTTCTACATACATATTATATAAGGACCTCGAGTTTCAAAATCGAAAGTTAATTTCAAATTACAAAATACAAAATCTGGGCGACGCCGGACGTTTTAAGCTAGTGTATTATAAAGAATTTAACAAATGCAAATCGGTTATCCTGACAACATATTAAATATATTTATTACAATATTCCGCCTTAACCCTTAACATTTAACACACAACTTATCTTGAAAATGCATTTCGGCGTATGCTGCGCCATCTTCAGTTCATATAAGATGTAATGAACACCACAATTCTTCTGAAATAATGTTGCATACTCCGAAATGCATTTTCAAGATAAGTTGTGTGTTAAATGTTAAGGGTTAAGGCGGAATATTGTAATAAATATATTTAATATTAACCCTTATCTGTTGGAAATGAGTTATTTTAACACTGACAACATATGTTTTAATATACGGCTTAGGAATTTGCAATACAGTTAGCCATGACATATCCCTTCGCATTTGATTATCAAACTAGTCAGATGTTTATTTCGTGATGAAGTTGAATACTGTTATATACAGAAGATATATTACTGTGAAATAAATAGGCCTACGTACATTAAGTGGGGTTCTTCGCCTCTGTATTTTGTGACATGTATGTGACATGTCTGTATGTTGACATATTTTAAGAATGTCTTATATCAGTGTATACGAGTTTGAATTAATGTTAATTATCCGTTCTTCCGTAAGTCCTGCTTAATGAATCGATCTGCGGCTTAATTCGGAGATAGATTACAAAAAATAACTTATTTTTTGCATATCATAATTGCGATTGATTTATCACTGATTAAACAAAAGCATTCTGGCATTTTGTTATATCAGTTCACCTGGATTTATTAATATAGAAAACCATATTACAGGAATAAACACGGACCCAATAGAAAAATTCCAACAAGCTTTAAGAAATACCATAAAACACTTGGACCTTATCCTTAGCGAGTCAGATATGAAGTCAGATATGAAGTATGAGTCAGATATGAAACCTATAGCTCCAATTCTTAAGGCACAAATAAAAACCCATAAGTAGAATAACCCCATAAGACCAGTAGTTAATTTCATCAATGCACCTACACACAAAATTTCCAAATTACTAGCTATATTATGATTCTATTCATTCTCGAACAAATTTAATTATCCAAATTATGAAATGGGCACAGAAATTCAAAAGTTCGAACGGTTTAGGAAAACGAGATTTTTCCACATGAATTGATTCTACCTACCTACAGAATTATATGACATGTGATTTTACACTACAACTAAAGTCCTTGAAAACAATATTTCAAAAAGGGTTAGACAGACTACCAATATGGATTGATGGAACGGAACAGAGAAATTAATAACATAATTACAGATGAAAATTCTCAGTGATGATTGTGCAAGGTCAATGATGAGTTTATGTCACGAATTACCCCGATGATTCAGAATGAAGCTCTTGTTTTATTCGCATAGAACACGAAAGATGATTCACAATCATGAGGAGAACATAAGCTGTTGCTGCCATGGAAATGAACTGAACTGTTTTTAAGCTTCTAACTTTGGAATTGACTTGAAGTACTTCAGAGTAAGCCTAGTACTTATTTTTACGATTTATATATTTTTACGAGTTATAGAATTTTCCTAGACTTTAATGAATTTCAAAGCCATTATACTTTGCTTTACTGGAACAAAATAACTGCAGTCTGCATGAAGCCGTAATCCTATGTCTTTCGTAGGCCTAAGATACTCAAGGAAAGATAACAATTATGATTTTATTTTTCTATATAATAAGAGGAAGTGTTTGTATGTCTGTCTGTCTGTCTGCGATGCACAGCTAAGCCTACGCCACGCAGGATCTGACATTTTAAACAGAGATGGACTAAAGAGCGTCCGAATGCATCTCGAGGTCAGATTTTTAATTTTCGTCTTCGTTCGCGAGTTATGAGCGAAAAAATGGTAGAAAAGTGACTTTTTGTGGTTTGAAGTGCCAGTTTTCGCTAATATAGGCCTTAAGAAGGTCTACACAGACTTTAACGTTGCGTCCGCCATTTTTAATGTTTTTCGGGAACAAATTTAAAATCTTAACTTTTTGGAACATTTCCGTCAGTTATACTTATAAGCTACGGTACTGTATAAGTGCGTGTACCAAATTTCAAGTTTCTGACTCATCTGTAAGTGGGCAAACGATTATGCCAATAAGTGAGTTAGGCATGCGGCTTTGTAGTATAGTGACGATTTGCTATTTAAAAAGCATGTGACCGTTACTTGGTCATTACTCCGGTACCGGTCAACCGATTTGGTCCGAAATCTTCTTATGGACGTTATAAGTGTGTATACAAGGTTTCATGAAAATCTGACGAAGCGTATTAGAGCTAAGTTATCGATTTACAGACACACAGACAGACGGACAGACATTTTTTCTAGTCCACATTTTTCTCGATGTAATCTTAGGAAGTACTGTTCTGGCACTTAATAACTTAAATAACTTTCCTCACTGTGTGATATGTGAAGTTCTTCACCGAGCAGAAGTCAAAAAATGCATTACATCGTAGCAAATGCAATTATCTTGAAGATATTTATCTGATCAAAAGCACTTAGTTTCATAATATTATGGGACTAATGCTGGCAGAATGAAGAGAGAAACCTATTGCCGTATAGCCTACTGTTCCTTTATATTAACATAGAATTATCTTCCAATGCTACAATTGTCACATGCATGCCAATAAACTTTCTCTTAAAACTTCTTTTAGGTTCATCAAGATTCTATCACTACGTTCTCAGAGTGAAGGATGTTCCTACTTGTAGGGTAGCTATAAACACAAAAATTTTGCATGCATGTGGCAATAGGACGTCCCAATATTCCGTGAAAATTTTACGATTGTGTAAATATGTCAGAAAATACATAATGTGAGGAAAAATAAACAAATTTACTTCAAATAAAAAATCGAACTATATCTAAGGTATAACCGATGGAGATATGACAGAAGTCATAGGAACAAACTGGAAGATCTTTTAAAATCCGTCAGTGCTGGTGTAATTGTTTTTTTATACGACTTGTCGTATAATAAAATCGCAACGTGGGAAAGAAAAAAACTTTAATGCATGCGATATATTATTTACTCATAAATATGAGATGTAATGAGAGCATTGGTGTAGGCAGTCGAGAAGTTAAATTCTGTGACCTTGTTATTTATTAAATAAGCGATTCTTATCCGAATTTTTGTGTGGGGTTATTTCGAAACTGAGGTTTGTCATGTGGATGAGGATGTTTGCTCATTAAGCTGTAGTCAGTGCAGGTCGTTACAGTTGAATACAAGTAATCAAGTCGCTTCTTTACGGCTGTTATTTGCCAGAGCCTGTCTCAAACTTCGGGCTCATCATTTCACGAGAATGAGCGAACTCTCCTCACAAATTGCCCGTGACGGTCGGATGTTAATTGTGCACTTCTTCAAGCATTAACCTGGCAGTTTTGTCAGAACATAGCTTCTCTTCAAGATATCCAGCTGCTTTAATGTCTTGATTTCATCAATCTGTATATGGGTAAATTTAAATATACTCTAAAATAAAACTAATATAATTTCAGTACCGGGTTTGTCTAAATATCAAATGAATTTGATGGAGAAACAAGTACACCAGCAAGACACAAGGAACAAATCTAATTTACATATTACATGGCATAAAAGTAATAACGGGACTGTTATTTGTAATAAATTACCTACAAGCATTAAATATATACGAACTACTAAAAACTTTAAAAAGGAATAAAATTAAAGAAATATGTGATAAATGGTTGTTTTTATTCAGTGGACGAATATCTCAAGCAATGATAGTGAATAGTATGAATTCACTTTCGTAAAAAAGATGATCTTGTTCAATTAGGCTTAGATTACAACTTTTTATCATTAGGACTTCACATGAATATATAAAACCATAAAATCAATATATATGATTTGACGTGTCCGAAATGAACTGTACACTGTATATGTAGTAGATCAAAGGGACGAAGTAATTAAATAAATAAATAAAATGGTAACCCTATTTTCCTGCTGGCTGGTCTATGAACTCAACGTTTAGAAACTTTAGATGCTTAAACTCTGTCTATATTCACTTTTTAACATGAAGTTCTTCCTGTAGACCTTCATTATAGATTTTTTTCATTATAACTGCATGTGCCATTACCATGGGTAATACTACATGCACATATTTATTCATAGTAAGGTTATACATAAGTGTTACAATATTGTTTTGTATTGACTTTACAATTCAAGATGAATTTAGCCTATATATAAGAATGATCATATTATTCACAGGATCTAGTGAAATTACTACCGATAATATAATGCTAGTTTGAATTTTTTTCTAATAACTAAAATGTTTTTGTGCTATCGTATATTTAGAGTTTGTCGAAAGGAATTATGTTACAGAATTTAACAAATTTATTGGTATACTTCATTATTAACTGTTGTTCACTTATAGGCCAGTTTTCTCTTTTCAGCACCGCTGCTATCATGGTATTTCTTTCATTATTTAACAGGCGGCATCGAAATAACAAATGTTTCAGGGTTTGTTCTTCTACACCACATGGACACATCGGGTTGTCTATAATTTTGAAGCAGTGAAGATACTTCCTTGTTTTTCTATGTTCTGTGAAGAAGGCAGTAAGATTAGGTGTAATTATTATTTTAGTTTTTTGACGACCTTGAATCGTTGGGAAATAGGATTTAGTCACAGTTCCTTTTGGTGATTGTTCCCATTCACTTTGCCATTTTCTTATAGTCTCTTCTGCTACTATCGTCGCTATTGTACTTTAGGTATCTTGTTGTAACTTTCTAGGATATCTGTACTTGATGCCGCTTCCTTTGCGAGTTGATCAGCTAACTCATTCCCTTGATGTCCTGTATGTGCTTTTATCCAGTTGAAGGTGATCATCCAGTTTCCTTCAGATTCCAAGAGCGTAACTTTTCTCCTAATTTCATCAATAAGATATGTGTGGTTTCGTGGGTTCTTAAGAGTGTCCAGTGTAATTTTGCTATCTGTGTGGATGGATACTTTTTTGATTGTGGTTTGGATAGATTCAATTTTCGTTAGTGCCTTCAGTATCGCCAATTGGTTCTGCCTGATTATTGCTACATTTTGAATTTAGTTTGTATCTTGACGTGTGTGTTAGAATTCCTTCTGTGAATATGGCCACTCCTGATCCCACACCGTGTTCACTCTTACTTCCGTCGGTGTAAATCTGCAGTTCACCTAGAGAACAGTCATTTCCTGTGCTAATTTGCACTATCAAGTCAAATGATTGGTAGGAAACATCTAACTCCGATGTTAACATTTTATAACCCTAACTCCTACAATTTTTTACTTTCACTACCCGTGCCATAGGGCGTATGTCACGGGTGATTGAGGCATCTCTAGTATAAGAACATGTCATTTGGTAGCATTGTGAAGTAAGTTTATACGAATAGGGCGATGCTAATTTAGTTGTGAGTCAGCCGCCGTGTAGAATGGATAAGACAAGATGTGAACAGCATTATTACGTCAAAAAAGTCGCTATCCGTGGGAGAAATTCCAGAGAATATCACAAGGAGCTGATGGAAGCTTCGAGGAATAATACCCATCCGTACCGAACTTTAAGGGATCATGGAGTGGGTATGGTTGTGTGCTTTCATGCTTCCAACTACCGCAATACTTTAGAGTGGTACGATGTAGTCGCGTATGGATGTTTATGGGTGTCTTGTTTCCTTCACTATCCTACATCTATTACCTACATTTTCAATAGACAAGATGGTTGCCATGACTCATTCCCCATACCTCGTATTAATGCAGGTACAATAATTATACCTAAATTATTCATCTTACATGTTGTAAGTAAGGATTCATTACAAATGAAGCAACAAGCATAACATAATAGCTCCAGCAAATTATAGGCCTACTACCTCAAAAGAGAAGTAAATATGATACCTCCTATCACATTACTGGAATCGTATTATATTCTTACTAACGTAAGAGTTACTTCCCGTGTACTTATAATCTTTGTTGTAGCCTGTCATCATTAAAGACTCTGGTATTTAAACAGTGTTTTCTTGCCAGACCGTGGGATGAAACCTTAGCCGCACTGAGTAATTAAACATAATATTAAGATGCACGTAGGGAAGAGAGTGATGACAAAATAGACGGAAAAGTGACACCACATGCTCACATTGAGCTGGTGACCCATCAGTTGACCCCGGTTAAGTCTCTTCCTTTGACTTCTCACTCACACAAGGTCTCCCACAGTACTCGTCTGCAGCATCAGTAGCCTATATGTCTTTGCTACTGGAATACTCTTACTTTTTTGTAAAACATTCATCCAGAAGTCTAGTCAAATTTGTTCATAGAAACAACTTACTTTAGGTACCTTAAGCATAGAAAATACTATTTTCTAGCTTCACATTCCGACAAATCGTCAGTATCCATATCAAATGGCGTAAATCTCACTTTTGTTTAGAAAATGAGGTTATGGTACAGATAGGAAGCTGGTACTGAAATAGGCTACATATGCTGGTCAAAGTAAGTAACCCTAAAAAATTCTTTGAAAGGTAAAATGCTTGAAAATCATTACATGCTGTTTATGAAAAGTCTCAATTTTATCATTCAACAACTGAGTATATTAGCCAAATTTACTAAGGAGTAACCCACTAATGTCTTAAAATGAGGAAGCCAATAGTGTAACCATCAAAGTGACAGTGTTTTACCATCTTTCACTATTACTATATTATAATCCAGACTGTTTTCCTCTCCCCTGTAAAATTGTACTTTTGAGACCTTTTGGTCTGGACACCATCGATATTATTTTATCAGGATTGCATATTCAATTCTCTTGGCCCCCAAAAAGGCCGTATTATTCGCTAATCAATTTGGGAAGAATAAGTTGTAAGAGGTGGCTGGCTTAAACTCAACGGTGATTTACACAAAAATGTATCTCAAATGAAAGATTCTGGTTCTGGATCAACCTTAGTGGACCATCTCTACCCACGGCAAAAAATTAACTGAAATCATCTTTCAGTAGTTTTCTAAGTTACACATGAGATATTAAAATGGTCCTACTCTTCATTTACCATTTATGAATTGTAGAGCTTCAATATAGCTGCCTAACTGAAACTAGCATTTCTGCTAGAGCCATAAAGTCCATCTTCATGCAGTAAATGACGCTAGTCGGGTAAAAATGTGAGGAAATGAAGTTGGTCCAATTAGATCCTTTTTGATAATTTTGAACAAGAAAAGGCCAAATCCCACTTCAGGTAAATATCACTAAATAAAATGTAATAAAACTTTACTTCGGATAAAGTAAGTTAGGCCTACTAAGTTAAGTTAAGTAGGCCTACTAGGCTATATTCTAAATTGTACTATAGACCATGCATTTCTATAGAGTTATTCAATAAATTATTTTAGACCATGTTCATTTAACTTGTAAGGGTTTGTATGACAGGCAACATAAAATAACGAATATTGGCAATGTTTTGAAAGCTATTATGCGAATATCAGATATTGGACTAACTTGGAAATTATATCATCACAACGACATTTTTAACGCGAATCTTTTGATATATTGGAACATAACATTGAGTAATTAATTAGAAATCAAAATAAAGTTTATTAATTAAAAGTAGTTAAAGTAAATTAATTCATAAGAAAATATATATAAAAATTCTTACATTTTCAAGACGGACGCGAATTTAATGTTTAATGTTAATTATAACACAGGTTTGTGAAATAATAAATGCCTGTCAAAGATACAGACTTGGTGTCTCCACATCTATCACTCAGCGGGAGGTTAGCGTTTCTCAACTGTAAGAGTGTGGAAATTTTCCTACATTTCAGTAGAAACGCTCGTCACATATTCAAAGAATAACCAATTGGCAGAGAGTACGACAAGAAATTATCCAATGAGACTATAAAATTATACCGGTACTTAAGACGTTGTTACGTCAAACCCATATTGTAATTCCGGGGTGCGCGGGCAAAGAGAGTTAAGTCCACTTTCTTGTTACTGAGAATTAGAGTGACATAACACAGTATACCAGCCCAACATAGCTTTAGAGAGGGATAAACCCATGAGGCACACATCCATAACTACCTTACAATTTTGAATATGACTGACTGGACTTAACACAAATGTAGAGAACATTTTTATCTATAACTCTATGGACATATCTCAATTTTTTAGGATGGTGGACTTAACTCTCTTTGCCCGCGCACCCCGGAATTTTGTAATTGTAATTTTCTCTTGTATCAACTCATTTACCTCCTTGGCATTACACTGTAGGTTTATTTCCAAGTGAGGTACTTTGTGCAGACAAATTTTCCTATAATACATTGAAAGCTTTGTGGATGTTTATTGTTTGTCAAGTTCTATAACATGACACTGCTCCATTCAGGCATGCTGACTTTACTGTTCTCCGATCCTATTCAGCTGACTGGTCTCTCGTATTATTGCATCTGAGATTGAAGTTTATACTGTGGTAACATATTATCCTCACATGTGTTACATATTAGTAGAGTTCCTTAGTTAATACTATGGAGTTTAAATTAGGCTACTCTTTATTTAGGTCCTATTTGGGATCTTGTTTAGGATATCAGTAGCATGCACCTCCCGTCGAGCGTCGACATATTTACCTTAATTGTGTACACTTACTTACCTTGCATACCCTGATCCAAACATATGCCCTACGCAGCAAATTAATGCCCTAAAAGGATTGTCAAACCCATATACAAGGTAGATGCCCAAGTTTCAAGTGGGCTGTTTGACTGCGGATTGACGGGCGGACTGACTGCCGACTGTCATTTGCTCGCAAAATTGTTAGAAGTGTATTAGGGCAAAAGTCCCTTGCGTAATACGAGCGATATAAATTAAATCCATCGTGAGATATAGTGCAATTTAATAACATTGCTATAAAGTGTTATTCCGCTTAATTATAAGCGAGGAAAGAGTTTAATTTGCTCCAGACCAGAAGGTTGTAATAGTGACTCTGACCGTGTGAAATTGTGCCAAATTGATAAATAAATTATCTATATCTAAGATAACATGGAAGCATTTATTTACTGTATTTAAATCTGCTTGTGGAATATCCCGTATCATTTTGCAACGAATCTCAGCTCTACCGTCTCAGCTAGGCGCATAAGAAAATCGCCGGCCAATAATATTATAATCTAAGAGCACGTCGGGTACAAATTTTAATCTTCGTTATTTCCTTTTCTTAAAAATGGTACTTGGCCCGCTATATTCTCTACAAAATTGTTAGAAGCACTTTAGTGAAAATCTTGGTATTATAGGTTACTAGATCCACCGTTATTTATTACGGCCTGGTTTGCATCACCAAAGAATTTAGCTTCTACTATCACTGCCACGAACAGTTCAACACCATTCATTTATCTTCATCACTATCCATCACCATCTATTAAGTTTTAGCTCGTACTTTTCCCTTTTATTTCATTTTTTCGAAAATGTGTTTACGGAAAATGAAATTTTCATCATTACTATAAAAATGATAGATTTTCATTTAATCCTTTCGGTTAGTTATTTAAACTATCACAAATTAAAACCAAGTGGGCTAAGTTTTAAATTAATGCAAAATATTTCAGTATAATGGTTGGCTTTCATACATAAATAAATAAATAAATATTAGGAACTATAATAAAGTTATACTGTAAAAGACTTACAAATCCATAAGTGAAATTGTGATAGGCCTATACGTAAGTATAACTCCTGCAGGCCTGATGAATATAAAACTCAGGAAAGTGACTGTCAATTTTACATAATTTAATTGTTCCATGAAATATTAATTATGCCGTAAAAATTTAAGTTCCGATTTTGTAGGACTTCTTCACTGTAGGACAGATGATACAATGATACAATTATGATAAGCGTGGTAATAAAGATGATTAAAAAATAAGGCTGACAAGGGCATTATAATTTTTATGTTGATATTATTATTATTTTATTATTATTACTGTTGTAAAAAGATTATTGTTTTGACTACTTAACGAAATGACAGCAACGGAAAGGATACAATATTGCCGATGACACTACTGAAAATTGTAATGATTTGTTTAATGATTGGGAAGGGATCAATGTGAATGACTACGTTGATGATAGATAATAAATGTGGTCGGAGATGATGCCAGCAATGACGGTAGATAATTATAACGTTAGTGACTGGTTAGATTTGCGAGGTTAGTTTCAATGATAAAGCGATGACGAGAGCTTCTGAATACAATATCACTTACATTCCTGCTATTACAAAGATATTAATGAATTACTCTGTTATTATCCTCTTGTGATGTTAATCGGACTGATGAAGATTGCAGATTAGATTACTCATTCGCATTTGTTAGTCGTTTGTTCTATTCCGACGAACTTGTCGAATAAGGAGACCCTGGCAATTGGCACTACCATTTATGAAACGAAACTTAACTTGATTTTGGAGGAGCATGTATTTATAAACCTTTCACTGCCCCCCCCCCGCCAAAAAAAAATTCCTTCACTTCATGAGTCAATTCTTACTAATTTTGGGTTGAGAAAAACAAATATGACAAAGAAAATATTTTATTAGCTCTAGTTTTTGAGATAAACAATAGGTGAAAGTTTTTAATTTTAAAGGATTAAGAGAAAAAGGTAAATTTAACATTTATAAATATTAATTACATAAAGTGCTAACAACATTAAAAGTGTGATCGTTATTTTATTAGACCTAATGACAGTTAACATCCTAAATTGATTGAAGGAAACCCACCAGGTCGTTGGATCTACAGAGAATCAATTGGTGGCTTCATGAGATTGCTCTTAAATTTTTTTAAAACTTTTCTCTTGTAAGTGAGTTCTGGAGCATCCCTACACACAAACCAGCAGTAGTCCGCAAGCATTGCTTCATTCCAGCGGCCCTGATATCTCCGTTCCATCACAGAAATATCCTGATGAACCTTTCTCCATGCTTGTCACGGACATCTAGGTGGGACAAAAATTGAGATGGGAATGAAGAAAATTTTTAGGGACATGTTGCATCCGAGTTGATGGTATTTTTGTAGAAGTACTGTCACCAACTGAGTGTAGTTATCATCTCTTTTATTCCCTAAAAATCCATACATAACTCCCTTGAGGGCTACCTAAGCTTCTTTTTCTTCCCCTTCCAAAAGTAGGTCGAACAAGTAGACGTATTTGTGGCCCAACAAAGATGCCTTCCTTGACTTTTGCATCACTTAGTCTAGAAAATTTCTCTCCCAAATGTTTAAAAGCTTGGCCTTCTTGGTTCATGCCTTTGACAAAATTCTTCATCAAACCGAGCTTGATAGGCCTATGTAGAGGTGGAAGAAGAACATCTTTTGGATCCACAAGAAGCTCAGCAACGGCATTTTTCTCACTAGAATTGAGATTTCTTGCAGGCTAATATGATTGAATATAATGCAATTTCCTATCCCTAGTGTACCCTAATTGCATTCCTAGGCGTACAGCAATGACTTTTAGATCGCCACAGATTTTACACTTATGTTCAGCATTGAGTCGAGGAGGGCTTTCATGTTTGCATAAGTCTCCTTCATGTGAACTGCATGACCAACAGGAATAGAAGGAAGACGGCTGCCATTGTGAAGCAATACAGCTTTCAAACTAAGCTTGGAGGAGTCTATGAATAGCCTCCATTCAGTGGGATCATGCTTCAAATTCAAACTTTTCATCAAACCATTAACGTTACAGCCAAAAAAATAAATAAATAAATAAAAAAGGACGCAGATTCCGTTGACGTTGGTCTGTACTTGGAGAACCTGACATCTCACTGAAGAAGATTCCATTGCTGTAACCTTGACCCTAGAAGTTCTGCCTTCTCCTGTGACAAGTCAAAGTCTCGAATGAGATCACTCAACTCCGATTGGCTCAATCTGTGCGGTTGATCATCTTTTACTTCAAAATCAGGGTCATGGGATGTTGAAGGCTTGTTAAGTTCTTCTTCATCCACACTGCCTTCATTTTCTACTTCCAACTCATAATTTTTGGGTGGAGTAGGAACTGGTCAACTGTCTGAATGTGGAATAGGTCGAAAAGCAGATGGAAGATTCGGGTATTGAACTGTTCCTTTTTTCCATTGACAAACCTGCCTTTATAGGCGGAGTCAATCCAAAATAGCAGTCATCTGTATTGTTTGTAGGCTACCGCCAAACCATAGGCACAGCAAAAGGCATTGATAGTTTTTTATTTTTCAGCCATTCTCTTAATAAAACTAAACATGAGTTACAACATATATGTGGGGTCCATGCCTTATCCTGGTCCCCTACCTTCATACCAAAATAATGTTGGTAGGCAGTCTTCACAAGAGGTGCCAGTTTGCGTTTCTGTGACAAAAATGTTATTTGAACACAAATGTAACAAAAATTCTTCCCTAAATTTTCACATTTCAGTGCATGTTGATGTAACAAATTTTGTTCTTTAAATCTCTCCACAACAAAAATTCTACACAATTTTTTTTTTTTTTTTTTTTTTTTGTCTCGGTAACGTCTTCATTTGTTCCGATATTTTCAAGCAAAGGGATTAAAACAGTTCAAGGAAGGAAAAACAAACCACATATCAATGTATGTAATAAATTGGATTGACGTTTTAAATCATTCTCGATATCAGGATTTCTTTTCGCACAATTTGACAAAAAATTTTGATTTCATACTTATTCCTGTTTTTTTATTTCTTCTCTGATGAATGACATGTGGAGTGCGGAAAAATCGAGCCTGGAATTGGAAATAACGAAGACCATTCTGAAATGTAAAGTAAACTTCAGAGAATCATGTATAGATGTGTATGAGACATTGAAGAAAAACAAGATTGTGAAGTGTCACATTTTTAATAAAATAATCTAAAGCTACAAAATTAATTATTACGAGCCAATATGATACTTTATGAAACTGAGGGGGGGACGAGGAAATGTCTGTCCGTCTATCTGTCTGTACGCGCGATAACTCAAATACGCTTTTTCGGATTCGCATGAAACTTGGTATACGCATTTATAACGTCCATGGGAAGAACCATATTGATATTGGACCAAATCGGTTGATCAGTACAGGAGTAATGCTCAATTTAGTGCCTATTTTAATAATAATATATGTGAAAGGCGCTATAACTCAAATACTGTACGCTCTATCGGATTTTATGAAACTTGGTATACGGATTTGCGACGTATATGGGAAGAAGCCTATTGATTTTGGACCAAGTCTGTTGACCGGTACCGAAATAAAGAGTAATTAACAGTCACTTCTATTATAATATAATCTTCGTTCTCCGACAATTCGAAGCATTTTGATTGGCTCGCTGCCAACCAATCAGCGACCGAGTTCCCGTAACTAACGTCCTAGTGTAATCAATTCTGTAAACAGAAATAATAGGCGAAATTACTTATTAAAGAGCATGCTTTCATTTCCAATTTAATATAAGTATTAATTTTGTAATAATATTAGACGCTACAGTATTATTGCATGGTCCACAATAAACATAACTAACAAATTGCCAATCGTTATTGACATTGTTAGCCCGCCTTGGTGGATTAATTTCTTCATGACGATGTCAGTGTAAATAAAACATTTAAAACACAACTAGCCGTTGAAAATTGATATAATATTGTGTTTCTATCGATATGAATGGCTACCGATATCGGCATTATGTTTTATTGTGAGTAGGGTAAGGTGGTACATTTTCGAACACTTAACAAATATTCTTATTTTATGAACACAATAAACATAAGACAAGTTCAACTGTATTGTATTCACAAAGTTGGCAATGTAGTTGACCCTTCACAAAAATATCAAAGTCATACAGCTGCAATATTGTTCATGGCAATCGTTCTTTCATTTCCAGAATATCGTTCGAAAATGTACCGCAGTAGGTACAATTCTAAACACCAGTGGGTACTATTTCGAACAGTGGCATTTTCAACGAACAAAGTGCTTTCTTCCAAATATTATTTTCTGTTATTATTATTTATCAGTAATATGAGCGTAATAATGATGTGTCACGTTTTAAATAGGCAGATGGCCGGATTGGGGCATGTGGTCAGCATGCCGACTCCTACGACAGTTATTGATGGCTTACTGAACCGGAGCCGCTACTTCTTTATGAATTAGCTCTTTTGTTGGTGTCAAGAGGCTGAATGCACCCCGTTCCAGATCACCCTACCTCAGAAAAATCCGAGGAGGTACCGGTGATCGAACCCAGACTTGAGGGTCCGTAGTCAGGAACCACTAGACCATTAAGACGGTCTGTTATAACATCAAGAGCAATAATAAAAATACTTAACAGCTGCATGCTATTGTGTATTGCATAAATGCTGAGATGAAATAACATTACAGAGGAAGTCTTAGTTTATAACTCTTCGTTGAAATAATACCACTGTTGAGAGATATATGAATACCACCCTTTTATATTTGACTTGCACAGTTAATAATAATAAACATGCAGAATGCTGTGACAGCAAAACAGCTTTTCCATGCAAGTCTTAAGCAAGCAATCGCGGGTTAAAGTACTGTTCGAAATTGTACCTAAAATTTGTTCGAATTTGTACCTCGAGCTAGTTTTTGTAAATTACTACATTGTTGAAATTCCGCTCACGAATGCCCATTGTTGTGCCAATGACTTACGTATTAAAGACTACGCTATTTGTTGGTATGAGTTAAAAATTGGTCCTCAAAAATATATTCCAGTAACACAACGTGGAATTATAAGCAATTTTATAACGTGCCATTTTTCAAGCATGGCGTTCTTACCTTCGGTTGGAAAATAATTTTTTATGGCCGAATGAGACAACTCGGAACATCATTCTCGCGGATACAGATCAACAAAACAATCAGTATGGACGCTATATTTTTAAAAAGAGGTTGGCTAACATTTAAAACCCCAAAATGGATAAAAATCTTAGTCCGTTCAGAATTGTACCATGTTCGAAAATGTACCACCTTACCCTATTTTTCTTATTCGCTCCTGTGCAGCAATAAAACTAATATAATTCCTGACAGATTGATTTCAGATTGACGGCTGCTTAAAATTTGAAACAAACACGTCAGCGAATAGTAGGCCTATTACAGCATTAATATTATTGTAATTGCATTTTGTAAAATGTTGACATATTTTAAGAATTTACTATTTCAGTGTATAGCAATATGAATTAAGGTTAAGAATCAAAATAGATATAATTTTAAGCATTCACGAACCACAGATTATTGTCTATGTTGGACATTACATGGGAATATTATAGGAGAAAAATTCCTCCGGCACTGGGGCTTGAATCCAGGACTATAGGCGTAACCAGCCGACCATATGGGGAGGTTATAACATCCGGGGGGTCTGAAAGGTATTCCATACCCAATACCCCCCAGGGAGAGGGGGGTTCGGGGGTCCTCCCCCGGCAAATTTTTAAAATTTAGATGCACAATAACGAGTTTTAAGCTTCCCACGCTTTATACTCGTATTAAGTAAGTTGGTAGAGCATTGGCGCGAATAGCCAAAGGTCCTGGGTTGAAGTCCCATTGCCGGAGGAATTTTTCTCCTATAATATTCGGTTGCGTGCACATTGGCACACGTGCACATCGGCACAATCGCATTTTCGTGCACATTGGCATATTATTTTTATCTTGCAATATCATCGTGCTCATCGCCACACACCCTTCGTAGGGGTGGACATAGAGACAAAGTTGGAATTACATTATCGTATTGAATGCAATGGAGTTCACAGTAACTGCTAGATAGACAGAATGACAAACACTTTATTTTATTATTATAGATACATACTGCGTACATTAATATTATAATTGAATTGTTTTGAAATCATTCATAAAGTATCTTCCTGCGATTGAATGAGATTGAATTAACCTAACCTAACCTAACCTAACCTAACCTAACCTAACCTAACCTAACCTGACAACCTATCTACGATATCTACAATCGGTTTCCTTAGCCGCGGTAGCTAAGGGATGCTGCCTTGGAGCTGTGGTGAAGGAGGCTGTAGGTTTGAGTCTCTATGTCCACCCCTTGCCCCAACGGGTTGTGTGGCGATGAGCACGATAACATTACAAGATAAAAATACTATGCCAATGTGCACGAAAATGCGACTGTGCCAATGTGCACCAGTGCCAATGTGCACGACACCGAACCGAATATTCTCTTAAGAATCAAACTTTAGACCTCAGTTCTTCCGCCCTGCTTAATGAATTGATCTGGAGATTAACTCGGAGATCTATTACAAAAATAACTTATTTTCAGCATGGGGCTATCATAATTGCAATTTTCACTTCGTTATATCAGTATACCTCATTTTATTTTATTTTTTTCATATTAAAATTAAACTTAATATGAGAACTTAAAAAACTACCACTCTCAGTTTATCGCATCTGTTCAAAATGTGCAATTTTCTTTTATTTATCTGCCTTCAGCACAGTCACATTGAAATCTGATCCCAAAGCACGGCTGGTATCTGTTGATGTTTCCTTGCGAGAAAAAGAAGATCTAGATGTAGGCTATACCTGCTCCATTCTTACACTCAATCATGAAGACTGTAACAATAATAATACTCTGGATGTTTAAAACTCACAATAAATTATCCTAACGAAGAAGAAAAATATATGAGCTATTAGAAGCAAGACTGAATATGGGAAGTCCATTGGCCGTCCGGTGATGAAGTCTTTCGATAACTGAAACGCGGTCCCAACGACTTCAGTAGATGATAATGAATAACGATAATATTCACTTTTCTCTCAGACTGGTGGCTATATAAGGCAAAACAAGATGTCCGCAGCGCATACGAGCATTTGAATTTCAAATTTCGTTCCAACTTATTTTTATATTGTTGTAATTACGCTCAGTCTCATGGCGTATGTAGCACTTTCAAGGTGACCTTAACCCTGGACTTTAGAGATCATTTCCAATTGAAATACGTGTATTTGCTAACTTTGTTGTATTTAAGATAAATCTGCTCACACATCATACAGGTATTAGATGTGTTTATAAACGTATTTCGTGGTTGTAAGCTGCTGTAAACTATGTGAAAAATAACAAAAATAATTCATCCCAGAAGAATTTCAATGAACATTTGAGATACTTAAACGTAATATTAATTTATTATATATTTCCACGATCCCATTCTTAACCTATCACTCGACTTCCCGAAAATTTAAAATGAGACAGAAGCAACAGCGTGCTGTGTCAGCAATATTTTAAGTACTAAAATACCGTAGAAAATACATTTGGATATATACGGGTTCAAATCCTAAAACCGGCCAATTTCAATGGGGTATTCGAGGTTTTCCCCATTCGCAAAAGTGAATGCCAGAATAAACGTATTTATCCTTGACTTCATACAGGGATGTCCAACTGGCGGCCCTCGACCTCATTCTGTGCGGCCCGCGACAAAGCCCAGTTAATAAAATTTAAAATATTTATAGTTTTATATTATGGATAGATTTGGCCGCGAATATCCTGATGCATGTTTGTAAGCACGTACATGTGTGAGTCCACATTTTCCATTATGAAGGCAGTTAAATCTTCACAAAGAAACAGACTAACCCACCTTCAGGACTTGTTAAAAATATCAACATCTTTGAAAACTGACTTTGGTGAACTTGTTTATTCCCACGAGCGTCCACATTGCTTTCATTAATGTGTACTGCATTTTAACAAATAATTATTTTAATTTTTAATAATAATTTGTTGCTTAAAAAATGTTCGGCCCGTTTCGCCAACACAAATCATATATTGGCCCTCATAAGTAAAGAAGTTGACACCCTGACTTAAAAGGTAAATGCGTAACTTACGTAACATGCCAAAATTATCCAACCAGTTGATAGACATCTAAACAACAACAATAATAATAATAATAATAATAATAATAATAATAAATAACTAATGTTAATATTATGTTCGCAGATGACATTGTGTTTATAGCGAACTCAGAAGATGACCTTCAACGTTCAGTTCACTCATTCCATCAAATTGCAAAAAATTACAATATGGAAATCTCAACAGAAAAATCTAAAGTCATGGCCTTTATTGGGAAAGATCCAGTTCGCAGTAAAATTGTCATTAACAATAAAACATTAGAACAAACCAATACATTTAATTACCTTGGATATCAACTCTCATATGAAGAAGAAAAAGATTTCAGTCAAAAAATTATCAAATTCAACAGAGTAACAGGAATAATTAATAACATTTTCAAACCTAACATAGTACAGAAACACACACGTACTAGAATCTACAAAACATTAGCCAGACCGATATTGTGTTACGGCAGTGAGGCCTGGACAATACGTTGTATGGATACACAGAGACTAACAACGTCAGAAATGCAGGCTACTCAAGAACGAATCACAAAAGAAACTATGATATTATGAAAGAATTACAAGCAGAACCAATCATGGACTATATACAAAAATATAGAAACAACTGGATATCCCACGTAAGAAGAATGACCCGAACAAGAATACCCCGTCAAATTCTAAATTACCAACCATCAGGCAAGAGATCATTGGGCAGACCCCTTAAACGATGAATTGAGACCGTAACGGGCCCCTAGGCCTAATACATGATAGGATGATGATGATGATGTTAATATTATATTATTATACTACTAGCTTAAAAGCCCCGGCGTCGCCCGGGTTTTTTATTTTGTAATTGGAAATTAACGTATGAAGGACTTTCGATTTTTAAATTCTAGGTCCTTATATAGGTATTTATAATTTGAAATAGGAAGAACGACTTATCACACTCAAACTATTCCCTCAGGAAACGCTTGATATAGCTTTTTAAGGATCACAGAGGAAGTAGAATTTTGCATCCCATCGCTTGTACAGTACACAGCAAGCCTGATAGGGGTTCTAATATGAAGAAATAAAAATTCTGGTAACATAAAATTATATTGTCTTTGCGGAATATTTATTTCTCACTTACATGTTACCATAAAACCGTTTTGGGGATGAAATTAAACAGAAATGCAATATCACTTTCATACTTCTCTCCCCAAAAACCTGATATAATAATATACCTATTACCATACCTCGTTTTGTTTTCTCTATGTCCAGGGTAGAGAAAGTTATTTGACTGCATTATTTTCGTGGATTTCATTCTTTAATATTTATTTATAACATGAATCATATTGACAGCTTCTCTAATTTCTCAAAGTTCCGTTTCATTTATTTCCAAATCCAATGGCAGACCAATGGCAACAATATATTGTCATGTAAACTGTGATTTGAATTTGATAATTCTGTGTAAAAAGGGATTAAGCATTTTAAAAACACTTGATTTTTGGCATTTAAAATAAAAATTTTGCAAAATCCTAGTGAGCACTTACATTATGAAATGAAAGTACTGTCAAAATTCCAAGTCTGTGCCTGTTATAGTTTAGGCTCTACGTTGATTCTCTGTCATTAAGTCAGTCAGGACAAAGCCTTTTATATATAGAGAGATAGGCTTAATTATTATTACATAGAACATTGTTATTACTATTATTGTCTATAGCCATTTAGTAACAGGCATTTATTTATGTAGGTAATTATATTTTTTACGGACTATGATCTATAGCCACCCTCCCGTCTCTTATTATAAGTATTATTATAAATTAACTGCTGACTGAAGAGCCGTATTGAAAATAATTCCCCAGAAGTGTAAAATATGAACTCCCGCTGATAACTTCCAATCGTTAGATATGTCTCGAGTCAAATGGACAAACAAGAAAGCAGTCAAACCAACAGACAATAACCAATTAATAATTAACCTATTTTTTCCTAAACCGATATGCCTACTGTTAAAAAAATAGAAACCTCAAAGATCAGACATGCGAATTCTTATAATACTATTCATTTGGTTTAGTATGCTTTTAAAATGTGACGAGGAACCCTCACATGAGTTCTCTACCCTATACGATTTTCTCGTTCCGCCATGAAATAAGTTGCTACATTGTGGCATATCACATTCAGTTATCTCAACCTCCCGCTATCTCTCAAGAGGCAAAACTTAAAACCTATGTATGTGGAAGAGTTTTACAGCATACACCAACCATCTTTGAAAAATATTCAGGTCTCGGAACAAGCAGTAAGTGTATAAAAATTAATTTTAAAAATCAAGAGCCTTTTGGAGAAAATCGAGAAAAATTAAACTATCTACGTAAGAAAGGTAAAATAGTCGATATGCTATTTGCCAAATCCCTAATAAAATTATGAGATACAAAGAGACCATAACATGCATTTAGCTAGGAAGTCACATAATAACACTAAAATATCAGTATTATTCCATAATAAGTAAAAAAAAATGTAAAGTGGAATTCTGGAGCAAAAACGGATTTGTGAAGATTTCAACGCAGGAAGCATGGGGTCAATATAGAACACAAAAGGGCGGAGAGGGTTAATTGTAATTGCTGAAACATTAAAGCGTTTTCTTATGAAAGGCTGTAATTAAAATTAACTGCCCTCATAAACAATACTTGTGTAGGATTCTCATCAGGCGACTCATTATTCCTTGAAATTAAGAAAATAAAATAATAATAATAAATACGAGAAAAAAGAACAAAATTAAATATGGGAAAGAAAGAGATAGAGAGAAAGGGAGAGGGAGGGGAGACAGAACTGATAATACAGGATTGAATGTGTAGGCAAATAATTTGGATGACAGAAGGGAAGATCGCAAGTTGTATGAAGAAATGTACAAATGTACTGTATAATTACATCAAACAAAGGAAATGAAATGGACGAGAAAGATAATATAACAAGATAAATGAACTTAGCCCTGTAACCATCACCGGTGTGCAGAAAGATTGTCTTGCAGGAGTTCTGTTACATGCTTTAAGTCTATATACATGGGCCTGCTATAGTTATGTACACATTTATCCCACGACCTGTGCCGGGATCGAACTATAACATTCAGCACAGAAAGCCAGGGCTATAATTACCGCTCTAACCAGACCGAATGGTACATCAAAGTTCTAAGGTTGTCAGCCTTACGCACCGACCCCCTTTACTTCCAGGATTGCTCCCAGTATTCACGTTCGTTAAAAAATCCCTGTAACCTCATCGGTGAACGAACTCGCGACATTCCGAATTGTAGCCCTCAACAAATTGCACCACGACGCGATGTACCCGTATAGAAATTTTAAAACTGACCTGTCCTCAGGTATTTAGAGTAGCTTTCTCTATCAAAACTGACTCGTGTCAAGTTCAAACATGTTCGAATAGAGCAAGTTGTTCTCACAATTAATGTCTCGTTTATATTTCGTTATTGCCACTGCTCCTCGCGTTACCGTATTTACTAGCCAAAATATTTGTGTGGCAGCATCAAAGACAATGAGTGATATCATTGCCTCATTCGACCTCGGACAGTGGAATTATTATTTGCAGCTTTTACTTCCGCACAAAAACCGTCTTCGAAGGAAGCATAGGGCAGGGGAAAAATCAGTGGCAGGAGCATAATAAGTAAGTTATTTACATACTCGCGCTGTCCACTCGCCTGCTCACTGTCCTGCTGAAGTGGGATGAATATAAACGAGGTATAAGAACGGGTTTCAGTGTTTACATGAGAAGAAAACCAGATGGTCCAAATGTCCGTGAACGGACTATACATAAGAAACTGAATAAAGATAAAGAAGTTAAAAATGATAATAAAAACAAAAGGAACAAGAGGAGATACAAAAAGTGGCAGATGAAAGAAGAAAAGATGTACCATAAACTCGAACTGAATGTGAGAGGGAAACTGGAAGTAAACAAACAGCGAGTGGAATGGAAGAAAGAATCTCTCTATTACGATGTGTTAGTATTATGGGCGTTGAATAGCACTAATTATTTAATTCAACACATGGAAGGCGGCGATGAGTGAAGAGACGTGGTGTTCTGAGAAAGCAGAAGTTGTGTTCTTCCGCAGTCGATCAGTTTATTTTGGAACACGCTGTTTTATTTGCTGTGTGTTTCCTCCCATTCATAACTGTGTCATAGATGACAGGTGTAGTACTGTCACGGGCTGTCCCGCCACCTCACCACCGCAGCGCGCGGAGCGGTCAATCACCGGGTTGCTAACCTCTTATGTAACTTTATAATAAATAGGGATACCTAGTTTTCCTGAGTGAGGTGATTATGAATTGGCATTATTACCATTGATATAGGAATTTCTTTTTGTTTCAAACACTTGTAGGCCAAAAAATTGTCGTTTTATGTTCAAGACTTACACGAAATTTTGCGGATTAGCGATTTATTTGCTTTTAATATGAGATGTTTCTACTTTTAAACGAAATTCTAATTTTCAAGCGAAATCAAGAGTATAGGCTATATATATATGGGGTACGCCGTAGCGTAAAGGCTGAGGCGCTGCGCTAAAAATCGGAAGGTCGCGAGTTCGATCCCCGATGAGATCATTGGAGTTTTTCAATTGTCCTAATCCTTCTAGTGGCACTATGACCCTGAGGTCGACTCAGACTCTAAAGGAATTGAGTACCAGGAGCAATCCTGGGGTAAGGCGGCCGGTGCGTATGCCTGACAACCTTACCACCTTCTTGTGCTGATTGTCTAAAAATCTAGGAGCCTTACCCTCCGGGAACCCTCTAGGTCTCCATTGCTTGTAATAGGGAACATTTTACTATATATATGGAACTATCGTTGTGGCGTGGAGGGTCATGTGTTCGATTACCGATCGGGATTGGATATGGTTTTTCCATGGTATTTCCTCACTTGTAAGGAGAATGAAGGAAGCTTTGGGTTTATCTTGTCCCCGGACATCATCTGGCCATCACTATCGTCTTCACCACATAGATCCGTCTTGATCCGAGCGAATGTGTGGCGACTGGTGTGTCCTTGTTGTCTAAGAGATGGCCCCTGCATCAGGCTTATCAGTCATCTGAGGATGTCCTCCATATCCTTGTCTGGTCAAAACATTATGTGTGCAATCCTATAGTTAATCCCTCTCCTGACAGGCCACGGTCCTTTAAGGCCCAGGCGGCATGGACCACTTTAACAGTTCCTACACCGGGAGAAGTATAACTGAGAGAAAGAAGAAGAAGAAAGAAGTGTATACAGGTAGAGTCGTTCTAGTACTTAGTAATGATGTTAGTCAGATTGACAAATATGGAGGGATGTAGATCTACTTTCGATCAAAGTTTGTCCCGGGCAAGGTAAACTTAGAAGTTATTTTCAGTGCTTTCACATAGAATCACCACAAGGAAATAAATATTATGTAATAGCCTAATTCTACTAACGAATATTTAAAAGCTCGAAGGAACTCTAGGCCTTTTATGAAAACATTGATGATAAGTGTTCTGCGCGAAGACTTCATGTCAAAGTGCAATACTTCAGGTCTTCAGGACTGAAGCTGGCTGGTAGAACAACAGGTAGTCTCATTTGGTGCCGGATCTACACGCTAGAAATGAAGTAATTGACCTAAGTGCAAATATAACTAATCAAGAAAGCAGACAGGGACCTAATGAGACATAATATTATAGGACGAAGTTGTTGGAATTAATGTAAGAATACAGAATAATGGACACATGAAGTCAGAATGAAAAATTCAATGCCATAGCCGGGATTTGAACCAGGATCTTCGGCTCTCCGTGCCGATGCTCTAACCAACTGAGAACATGGCAACTTGCCAGTACAACATTAAATTCTCCAATTGACTCACAATCCCAGTGTACCACCAGGCGTTCTCAATATGAGATACGAACCCAGTGGCGACTTACAACCTGTAAGTACTATCCGCGCGCCATATCTTGAGCGCTGGATTTACGGGGAAGTGAGGGTTGGGGGGAACAAAACATAGCTATTCCGCCAGTCTTTCTGCAGTGTTGTCAACCAAAGAAATCATATTTCAGCAGAATCGCGAATATGGTAAGAGCACGTCAACAGCGTAAGTGTGGATGCCGAATTATAATTATTTCCGATGAATCATCCTCGCTATTTTATGTAGTGACATTTAATAGACAAGGATTTTAATGCAGTCCAATAATATAACGTGGTGACAGTATTGCCTAACAATTAATAACACGTCACAAGGCTTTAGTTATGAAATAAATCATTTTCCTCCGGGAAGAGAATGTTATATAAATAGGCTCAATATATTTACACTGGATGACTAGTTTTAAGCATGAAGAAGAGTCTTAGCAGAACATGCTTCACCATTTCGTGTTGTAAAACATAAGAGAGGTAAGGCATCTAAAAGTGGAGAAAATTAGAGGCCTAATTTTAAACGTATTTAATACGTTTTGTGAAAAGTTCGCTCAACTTTCAGTCCATGAAATTGACATCAGAGTTCACGGGAGTGTCAGAAATTAGCACATACGGAATTCTTAAAGAGGTGAGGAAAGTGTTGGATGTACAGTGACGTGTTTGTGAAATAAGCAATTCGAAAAATTGTATTTTTCCACATAACTCCATGCGTCAGAAAAGATAATGTCAATAAATAAATAAGGTTCCTGAGACAGAATGAAAGTTTAGTATTGAAGCCACTAGATGTCAGGGTGTATAGCGTACTTCGTGTTTCAATGTTGTCAGCTCAACCTACGAAGTTGAACGAAACCTACCGAATGAGGACTAGGGAGCCGAGCGCTCAAGATATGGCGCGCGGATAGTACTTTAAGACCCGGGCTTTATAGTAAACCACTAGTAGGTCACAGTGGAATGATAATTCTTTCACACTGGCTGTGTGTAGGCTAAGATGGACACGTGAAGTTCGTATCTCATATTGAGAACGCCTGGTGGTACACTGGGATTGTGAGTCAGTTGGAGAATTTAATGCTGGACCGGCACGTTGCTATGGTAGCTCAGTTGGTTGGAGCATCGGCACGGAGAGCCTAAGATCCTGGTTCAAATCCCGGCTATGGCATTGAATTTTTCATTCTGACTTCACGTGTCCATCTTAGCCTACACACGGCCAGTGTGAAAGAATTATCATTCCAATACAGAATAATGTTCAAAAGTAAACGAAATGTTGAACTCGGAGCAAATATTTTTACCAGTGTTTCATTTGAAAAACCAAATCCTGCATATCGTGATTGCATGGAAATTACAGTAGATAAGACAGGATCGTTTTGATTGCTCAGCAAAGTTTTCAAGCAAGTACTACGGATATTGTGGTTATAACTCGATAAAAATATTAATTCGGAGCCAATAGGACTGTCAAAGTTGAAGCTTTAGAAAGTGGGCACCATTCGTTGAAACATCATTCTACACGTCCAAATATGTAACAAGTTCCTTTTTCTTCAAGGGCGTTGTCTACTTTTCTTGTGATCGTTTTCTTGTCAAGAATCCTAGTTACATATCGTGGTAGGACCAATTTCTATTTACAAACATCAATGGCATACGTAGTATTCTGAGGTTCAAGAAGCGTTGAGTTATTAAGTGCCAGTATGGTACTTTATGAGATTGTGTGGGGGACGAAAAATGTCTGTCCGTCTGTCCGTCCGTCCGTCCGTCCGTCCGTGTGTCTGTACGCGCTCTAACTCTAATACGCTTTATCGAATTTTAATGAAACTTGGTATACGCGTTTATAATGTCCATGGGAAGAACCCTATTGAAATTGGACCAAATCGGTTTACCGGTACCGGAGTAAAACCCAATTTAGTGTATATTTTAAAGGCGCCATAACTCACATACGCTTTATCGGATTTTCATGAAACTTGGAATACCTATTTATAATGTCTATGGGAAGATGTCTGTTGATATTAGACCAAATCGGTTGGCCGGTACCGGAATAATACCCAATTTAGTGCCCTTTTATGGTATCATATAAGAAAAGGCGCGGTAACTCAAATACGCTTTATCGGATTTTCATGAAACTTCATATACTTATTTATAACAATCATGGCAATAAGCCTATTGAATTTGGACCTAATCGGTTGTCCAGTACCGAAATAAAGAGTAATTATCAGTCAAATTAATTATAATATTTTGGTTCATTTCGAAGCATTTTGATTGGGTCGCGGCCAACCAATCAGCGGGCGAGTCCCGTAACTAAGGTAAATAAAGAGTAATTCTGGTACAACCCTTCAATTCCTGTCGAAACCTTCTTTAGTAAAGGAGGGTAAAAAGAAGGCACCTTCTTCAAATGCAAAATCAAATTCTCGGTTCTTTCTTATAGCGTCATCAATTAATGACAGCTTATAAAGCTTCCTTCAGTTGCCATGGACAGTTGACACCTACATGAAAAACAAATGTTCCCATATGTACGATTATAGACGAAATGCTGTTGTATAATGACTAATTATTTTGCTAAAATTGATTACAATTAGATTAAAGCATTGAACTTTACTTCAGCCTATGTCAGATTTATAATCCCTGACCTCTTAATAAATAAAAACATTAACTTCTGAGAATTTGGTTAAGTTGGTACTCTGCTTTAGTGAGGGCCAAATTCGCATTTATGACTAGAATATCGCGAATATTATGTTACCAATGAATGAAATTATTCTATATTGTAACATAAGATAACTAGAAGGCTCGAAATATAGCCTAATTTCGAAATACGGTGATTTTTCTTTTCTGTGAGCTACCACGAGATAGTATTCTATGGTATTGGACACTCAAATGTCGTAGTGTAGTTTGGTCTTGGGGTAAGATGCTTGTCTAGTAATCAAGAGATATCACGTTCGAGTCCACCCTGAAGCAAAATTTTTTATTATTATTATCAATTGTGTTAAATTGAGCCTATTCCATTCTTGTGTCCTATTTTGTCAATGTGCTTAAATAAGTATTACATTTTTCTTTTAAAAAAAACTGGGAATTCATTGTCTTTCATTGACCTACATCATTCCTAAAGAATAACATAAGCCTATAAATGTTATTTCACGAACAGAAACTAGCTTTAAAGTTATTGCGTTGCGTTAAAATTGCATAAGCCTATACTCAGAACAAAACTGCATACCGCTAGGTGGAACTATCCTCTTCTTATTGGCTTACTGTACTATTTCATTGTCAATGCATTTTGTAAAATGTTTACATATTTTAAGAATTAGTATATCAGTGCATACCAATATGAATTAAGGTTAAGAATCAAACTTTAGACCTTTGTTCTTCCGTAAGCCCTGCTTAATGAATCGATCTGGAGTTTAACTCGGAGATCTATTTAATAAAAAAAAAAAAAAAAAAAAAAAAAAAATAAAAAAAAAAAAAAACGTATTTTCTGTATATCATAACTGCAATTATTACTGATTAAAAAAGCATACTGGCACTTTGTTATATCAGTTTACCTGATTTTATTCTCTTATAAATAAGAATCGCCTTCCTAGGCTAACTTTACACGATGAGCATGATGTAATAAATGTGAAAAGTCAAAGCAGAACTAAAATAAATTATTTTCCATGTTCGTTTCACTTGTTTTAATCAAGCCCGTCAGGGACATGAATCGCTATTCATACATTCTTTCCCTTTACCTCCAATGTACGTCTGTCTGTCTGTCTGTCTGTGCGCGATGCCTAGCGAAATCTACTGCATGCAGAGACCTGAAATTTTAAACGTAGATGGACTGAAGGATGGCCGAATGCACCTCGATTTTCGATTTTCGCTTTCGTTCGCGAGTGATGAGTGAAAAACTGGCAGAAAACGTGAATTTTTAGCGCTATCGAAGAATTAGTTTTCGTTCTCAGTAATACATTTCATTTGTCAAATGAATTGCAGGTGGCTTTGCCACAACAACATGTTGCCATGATAACTAATTTGCATTTGATAAATTCTATATAATATACTAGTTTAAAAGGTCCGGCGTCGCCCGGGTTTTTAATTTTGTAATTGGAAATTAACTTATGTAGGACTTTCGATTTTTAAATTATAGGTCATTATATAGATATTTAGAATTTGAAATAGGAAGAACGACTTATCACACTCAGACTATTTCCTCAGAAAACGCTTGATAGGCCTATACCTTTTTATGTCTCATAGAGGATGTAGAATTTTGCATCCCATCGCTTGTACACAGCAAGCCTGTTAGGGATTCAAATAAGAAGAAAGAGAATTTCCGGTAACATAAAATTGTATTGTCTTTGCGGAATATTTATTTCTCACTCTCATGTTACCATGAAATTGTTTTGGGGTTCAAATTAAACAGAAATGTAATATCACTTTCATGCTTCTCAACCCGAAAACCTGCGATAGACTATAATAATATACACATTACCATACCTCGTATTGTTTTCTCTATGTCCAGGGTAGAGAAAGTTATGTGACTGCATTATTTTCGTGGATTTCTTTCTTTAATATTTATTTATAACATGGATTATATTGATAGTTCTCTAATTTTTCAAGTCTCGTTTCATTTATTTCCAAAGCCAGATGTGAAGACTGCCAACAATACTGTTGTCAAGGGAACTGTGATTTTGATTTGATAATTCTGTGTAAAAAAGGGATTAAGTATTCTCAAAAACATTTAATTTTTGGCATTTAAATAAAAAACATTCAAAATCCTTTCTTAGTGAGCACCTACATTATGAAACGAAGGTACTGTCGAAATTCCAAGTCTCTACCTGTTATAGTTTAGGCTGTACGTTGATTCTCTGCTAGACAGTCAGGACAAAGCCTTTTATATATATATACTAGCTTGAAAGACCCGGCGTCGCCCGGGTTTTGTATTTTGTAATTGGAAATTAGCTTATGAAGGATTTTCAATTTTAAATTCTAGGTCCTTATATAGGCATTTATAATTTGAAATAGGAAGAACGACTTATTACACTCAAACTATTCCCTCAGAAAACGCTTGATATAATTCATGAAGGGCGATGGGGTACCAAGATTTCCTTCTTAACTCACACAATGGCCAAGCATCGGTAAGCAATTAATTTACACTCCATTTCCACATCCACCAGTAAAAATGTAAATTTTCCATTTCTGCTTCCTACACTGCACCCTGCTTTAAAAATATACGAGACGACTTAGTGTACGCCAGGAAATAAGTTCAAGATAACACTACATGCTCAATAGCTCAAGTGAGACGCTCGCTAGAAAAAGTGTTATCAAAACATCGCGAAAATTGTTTTGATAAATTTGCAAACAAATTTATATAGACAAATTAATTACTTCTTATCTATTTTGCAGAAGCGTGACCACGAATTTCTTGGAAAAGTAGCTTGTTACTTATCTATACTGCAGTTTCTCTTTTTGATGGGAATGTTTCCGGAGAGCATCGTGGTGTACAGTATTTAAATAAAAGCATTGACATGCAGACATTTCTTGATTAAAAAAAAAGAAAGGTATTTCAAGTGTATGAGATATGTAGATACCAGGTCGGCCATCTTTTTTAACTGTACATCGACCTAAACAGTGCTCTCGTAATCTAAGAGAAAATTTCACATGGTCTATACGTCATCGTCGAGATTGCCGAACCCTAGAACTCGCTGTAATCAGTTCATTGTACTACGGATTAAACGACGCGTGGCTTTTTAAAAAACTTAAGCATTAAATTAGACAATCAATCTCCGATAAAGCCAAATATTTAGATATTAAAATTGATTATCATTAAAGCTGGGGAAAAAAAACAAATTAAATATTAAGTGACAAGATGCGTAGAACAATATATACTGTATATAAAATTGTTATCCTTTCCTTAATTCTAAAAATACACGATTTAGGAATAATCTATTTATCTTCAATACAGTCAATTACCATGTATGATATAATTGGATGTGGAGTAATTTCGAAAACTATTCTTCCTCACTAATTTTTGCTACAAAAACGTATTATTAAAAATGTTCTACCTAAACCTCGACTATCAGTCTAAATTAATATTCTCTGAATTTAAAATAGATAGTACAATATCTATCAAATTTAGAATAATATTTTTATTAAGTTACATTAATAGAAATTTAAGATTTTTATCACATCCAGATCTAGAGCTGTCAGTCATCTTAATTTCCTGTTTTGGCAAGTGGAAATAGGCAGAGCTTCAGAATGAAGACAAAGCAATTTAAACCTATAAAAATGAAAATGTTTAAATATGTAATTTCATATAATATCAGAAGAATATTTAAAATGCAAAATAGTCGTAATATGGTGTACAGTGGACCATAAATTTTATGGTTATCCCAGTCTATAGGCAAATAGTAAAATATATAATTATACAAAAACCAGTTCTTTGTAACGACTATTTCCAGAACATAATGTAATTCAATTTTGCTGAGACAGCTGAGCGATGCGATATCTTCTAACCAGCAATGATTATGGTTCAGCAATCACAATTCGAGGGCAAGGAACCGCACATGACACATGAGGTACCCCAATCACGGGAACACCTCCACACGTGCTGCATCTAGCAATGTGTGCTGATCTTAATGAACTGATAGTGATGGTAATGAACGCACTATGGGTGTGCATGACTGCAGTAAAATTTTACGCCAGATAGCATCTGTTTAAAGGTTTTTTACAAGATGAAAATCCCATGAATTAAACAGACGCAACAAGTAAACACTTGAACGAGTCTTGTCTCATTACGCGCGTTCGTGCCGTCCCGATTCATCTCTTGTTCACTCCACAACACTGAAGTTCTCAGGCATTCAGCTAAGTAGGTGGACGAGACCTGCTGGTTCCCAAGAATTCGCAAGGAAAAGCTGGAATTGTTACATGTTTATGTCTATTTCTGGACATATTTCATTGAATCAATTAGGTTTTCAAGTTTTAAATTTATTTCCCAAGGATTTTCTCCGGTTTTGTTGCAAATATGTAAATCTCATCCATTTTTTGTTTACACCAGAGTTGGGATTGTCCAAATTAAAGTTAATTGGTTATCTAATTAAACAATTCTCAAATATCCATTAACGTTCATCCAATTAACAGGAAAACAGTTAACCAGATAACTGTATTATATCGTCAATTTAACCAACAATTCAATTATTTGTAGTTATCTAATTAATATTTCAAAAGAGCTTGGAGAACACAGAGAAGAGTACAGTACATAGATCCAAAGAGTGATTATTAACTGCAATTAACTGTCTGCCTGTGGTTAATGGACATAAAAATATAGATAGATGCAAGTAATATCCAATTAACTAAGTTATATATCCAAATAACAGTAGTTTTATCTCTTCCGCAATAAATTGTCTGTGCAATTAACCGTTATCCAGTTGTTTGCCCCAGCTCTAGTTTGCAGCACACATGCCAAAGAAATGTAATTCTAAACTCATTCCAAATTAAAATTGCAACTAGAACTTAACAGTTAAGTTAACTTACACCCCTGTTCATAATAGGCCTGGGTGCGCGCAGTATGCATGGCGCTGACTATCTGTGCCAAGATTGCGGGTTCGATGCTTTGGTAGACCCGCTAAACACATTCGGCTCAAAGAATAAAGTTCATAATACATAAATAATAATCAAATTACGACTTGTTAAACTGCAGCTGGTCTACTGCTGTGGCGTAGGAAATGCGTTCGCTCTCCTTACGTAGTCGGGCCGGCCCGGATTCCTGGTCGGGGCAAATTTCCTAGATGGGGGTTTTTCGGGGTTTTTCTTCATCTGTGAGACGAATGCAGGGAAAGTTCCTTCGTCCCCGAACATCATTTGGCTTTCACCTTCATCCCATCCGCGCCATTTTCAGAATGAGTGTATGATTTGTGTGTCGCGTCCTATGTGTTCATATGTCTCGGAGATGGCTCCGCATTGAATGATCACTCATCAGGGAAGGACATCCATGTCCTTTCTGGTCAAAAAGGTATGTAGGCCTATATGATCAAGAAAAACTCTTTCCCCGACAGAACGTGAAACAATAAGGCCCAGGCAGCATGGGCCGCATAAACTTTTCTACAACAGGGAGGTAAAACTCAGAGGAAGAAAATGAAACTCCAGCTGCAAAACCAGACGTTAATCTTTGGTACGAAATAAATCTTAAAACCAGTTAATTAGTTTTATAAAATTTTGAAATGGACATTTTTATTACTAACTTACATTTCAAAACTTTTTAAGAAAATCCTACAAGAATAAATTTTAAATTGAATTGTGTGTACGGAGTCCGAAATTCTTTTCTCCAGTGATCACAGAACTGTATGAGTGGAGTCCGAAATTCTTGTTTTCTCTTATTTAGATACCATAGAGAATTCACCATCTATTTAAATTTCTATTAGAATGAGAATGTCTTTCCCTGGCAATTTCCAATCTTTCCATACCACTACAAAACATGTAACTGCCTTGTTACTGCGACCTTTGACCGAATCGGGAGTAACACGTTGTTTTGTATGTCACTGTGAACTTCTGACCCTGCGTGGAGTTACCATTCTTCCTTGTTTGATTCTTCAAATTAGTTTGCAAATGGCAGATTGAACGATCTCACGCAGCGTGCACTTAGCTCGGCTTTGCGGAATAGACTCGATAAAGTTCTCTGTGGCAGGGGTATACAGGGCTGCAGTATCATGAACGCATACCAAAATTTGTTAAAAGAAAGTCAAATTTAAATTTATGGGAAATGTAAAAATATAACGAACGTAACGAATAAGAACAATAAATTAAGGGCAGGCCTACAATTATTTAGCAATTAACAGGGCTAAGATTTATATGCAGTAAAAATAGACAACATTTGCTCATACAGCCTATATGTAGTTATTTTCTCTATTTCTCTATATTATTTTTAATATGCAGCTGGAATGGAAGGAAAAGCAAGTTTTTCAATACCAATTTGTCACTCTGTATTTTCAGCTATTTAATTATCAATTGTGTGTTTACTTCCTTTTGGTGTAGTTAGGGCTTTAAGGCTTCCCTTCCACTAACCAGAGATATATATACAAACATAACTAATAACCTAACATAAGAATAGATAAGTGAAACATATTACATAATATATTAGCTGTATAAAGGCACGTTTCTTTGAAGTTAATCTATGTTTGAAACACAGGCTTATTCATACTGTAGTAATGCTTTTAATTAAATTTTTACAATGTGATTTGACAGAATTATCATAAGAGTAATTTATTTTTGGGAATATCTGTAACTAAGTGTCAAACTCTGAAGAAGTGTCCTTTCCGTAGATATCAAAATATCTTCAAAATAATTATTGTAATTGTAATTGTAGTCATTACACGTGTGTCTATTTATACAAAAATTACTTCGACTTGTTGACGAGGGAAATTCATTTTTATAAGGGGATTCTTTCGTAAAATATCAAGGAGAAAAAAATTATGTTACTAAACTATTCTATAATAAGTGAAAAATGCACGAAGGCAATATTTTTAACATCTTATATTAAGATTGTAGGTTAATATTTATCTAGTAATTGTACCTGTAGGACATACTTGTAAGACCTTAAATCATTACAGAGCTCACGGTTTTAATTGCGGGGATATCACATTCATATCTCCGGGAAACAAACGCAGGCTGTCCACCATGTGAGCCACTTCCAATCGGTCTACACGACAAGGAAGACACCACAAAACCTAAACTTAATCATAAATACTTTATCAAAAGCGTAATAAAATAGATTTTTGTTCCTTGTTTCAGGTTAGAGAGAGAGAAAGACAGACAGACGGAGAAAGAGAAACACAGAGAGGGAGAGAGAAGGAGGGAGAGAGAGAAAGAAAGAGAGGAAGAAATAGAGAAGAAAGTCGGACTTCGCTAGATGTACTTTTAACATGATCCCGATTTCGGACAAAATCTAATCCTACGAGCGAAATTTTAAAGTTTGACCTATACAGCTCTAATAGATGTACGATACATAGATCTCAACATTCTTAAACAGATATTTTGTATATAGTCGTATTAATATATTTTGTAGTGGCAATACCTACTTCATCCCGTTTTGGTTTCAGATTATGTTGTGTTCGGAACAATTAAGTACCGGTAACTATCCATAGCACGTTAACCCAGAATAAAAATGTCATAATATTTTTCCCTCCTTAGTGGAGTTAACTCAATGCAAAGAATCAAGAATACAATACTTCCTTTCCCGTCTCTTAGATAAGCCAATAGGAGTCTATACCTCCTACACCATCGGGAATTGTAGTTGAATAAACTTCTGAGGATATAGGCTAATTTGTATATATTCGTAGTAAAAGAGGCTTAGGTGACTTCAACAGCTAGAGTATCGCCAAATAACCCCATCGCTGCTGCCAAAGTATAGAATCCCGCAACCTAGTTATTTAATAAACTGTATAAATTGCCTTAAACCATCATGAAAGACTACCTCCAGAGTGTAGAACGATTAAGGTAGGCCTACATAGCAATTTCGAGTATGTTGCAATTGCTGCTAGTGTAGCTTTCGCGGCGGATTTCAAGCTGACGTGTATGGTGTCACAACTTGGAAATATTTGAGACAGAATGGCCAACATAAAGAAACACGCACGAAGTTTAATCAGATAACGGGTTTGATTTAATATTTACTCTAACCTAACTGCCACCAACTTAGAGCTACCTGCCACTAGTTACTGCCACTAACAACCTGGGGAAGATACAAGGAGCACTGTAGACTATGAAACGAGTTTTTTCATCCGTAAACCAGCGTCAAATAAGGCATTAGTAGGATATTTAAAATAAAATTTTAAAAAAGGGCATAAAAACGCAGGCTGTTGGCGGGATTGTGGGAGTGAAAGAAATGATCACGCCTGAATAAAGAGGGAGGAAAGCTTGCTGAAAGTGTAATATTGAAGATTAAATAAATGGAACCCAAACTTTAAAATTAACAAAAGAGAGATGAACCTATTACTCCTCTCCAAAATCTGTCGTTAAAAGCCGACCGTTTCTCAGAAAAAGGGGTCGGCCGCAAAAACTGCACAAATTCTGATCAGCTGCAAACGCAACGACCGCAACTGCAACGCAATGATAATTTCCCGATTCCAGGTATAACAATGGGAATAGCGGTGACAATAGAGGTGGAATGACACCCCTGGGTAGCGGGGATGTCGTGTACGCGGTGCGTGACATGCGTGGAACATTATCTCACAGCAATAACACTCAAGCTAGAGCGCCGCAATGCTTGCTTTTAAAGGTTAATAGGACACAAGGACAGCGCTTTCCAAAACCCACTGATTACAGAATTGATAACGACCATCCTGCTTATCTCTTTAATTGCTGGGCTTTATACCTATAAAACCGAAATGCAAACTTCAGAACTATCTTGCAGACATAACCGTAATAACAAATGGCTTTGCTGTATATATTTATGTCTTACGTTGCTTGCAAGACTTCCGAAGACATTATTTATGTTCTAGGTGAGATTAAATATCTGGCACTGAAAATAGTTTTAATGCGATTTTAACTTTAAAATAATAATTCTTTTTATCATATGTACAAGAGTATTTTAATTTTAAGTGATTTTACTACAATATCCGATGGTGTTCATAGCACATTAACATTAACAGTACCTAGAAATTATTAAATTTTAGTAATCTAACATTTAAAATAGTTTTCCAATTCTAGTAGGCATATCGTTAATTAAAAACGCAATATTTTCAACAACGATATTGTTCTTTCTTAAACTTATATTAATTTTTCCTCTTCATACCCATATCAATGTAAAAGTAAGCCTCGGAATCCTTTAGGGTTTCTGGAGGTTGAGCTCCCAAAATTTTATACAAATGGCACATGAAAACTTATCAGTCTTAAGCACTGAAAAATTATATCCCAGATTTCCTCCTGTAAATTTACTCCAGTCAGGGTCCCACCAGAAGATGTGGGCTCATTAAAAAATATACGAACATAAAAAATCGAAATCTCAACAAAGGTTAACACTTTTCCAATTTATATTAGCCATTTACTTCAATTTTTTTTATTTTATTTATTTAATCTTCCCATAGTTATGGGTTGCCTACACAGACAAAGAGTACCAGAAAAGAAAAACAAAAAGGTAATTGAACATTGAACATTGAAAAGAAAAAGAGAATAAAGTTAAGGAGAAAATTAATACAAAATAGAAAATCTTTAACAGTTACGATTAGGATTTAGCCTATATATGTGATTCCTCAGTATTGAAACGGATCCTCTGAGGGTTGCTAAAGCAACTTCAGTTATAATTGATGGAGGAAGTCCCAATCTCTTGACGGTGTTCAACATGAAAGTTGTAACAGTTACTCTTATATGTCAGCTCTGTTACTAATATTGGATTCTTTGATTTCACTAATAATCGTGTTTACGAATTTATGTCATGGAAGAATAAAATCAATTGAATCACAAATTCCTCAATTCTGGTTTTGTTTAGTAATGTGTGTGTGTGTGTGTGTAGGCGTGGTAAATGTGCAAGTTTATGTGAAAGGGCACTTTGCTTCATTGCGTTCCAGAATAGTCAAATCATACAACTATTTTCCAAGAAAACCTATTATTAAGTCCTCCATGTTTAAGCAGACTTACAAATTTACTCTACTCTGAAAATTGAAACTACCTCCTACAATCGAACGTTTTAAAATTATTAATTATTATAATTTTCATACTTATGTTTGTTAACATATTTTAATGGCCCTTCACCACCCGGAGCTGTCGACCATAGTCCAGTCTCAACAATTTTTCGGCGCATTTCTGCTATTGCTCCATTTTCAATCAATGGGGAAAGACATGATGAGCTGGCTGTTGCATCACCACTGATAGAACTATATATCTTGGGCGTACAAGGAAACGGTATTAACTCCAAAAATGAGTTATTATTGGTAATAAGTACAACAGATTGTGCGCTATGCACAGGGAAAACGAACCAAACCCTACATCTTATAGTAGTCCCTGAGCAATGAAACTGTCACCAACTTCTTTAAGTCCATTACACATAGAATGTTTTCAGGGAAAAAGAATTAAGTCCACCTCATACCTTTTGCCTGTATGCCTAAATATAAAATATAACTTATCTCTACAGGCAGAATGATTTAAGAGATTGACCGCCAGCGTGGTCTTGTGGTTAGCGTCGCTGACTACAGATCCGTAGGCCAGGGTTAGGTCCCTGGTTCCTCCTCGGATTTTTCTGAGGTAGGGAGGAGCTACTTGATAGAGAAGTAGCGGCTCCGGTCACGGAAACCACCATTAACGACCGTGGGTGTGGGTGCTGACCACATGCCGCCAATCCTGCCTTCTGTCTATGGTAGATGACGCAGCGGTCGGGTGGTGGGTCTAGTCCCTTCAGGGAAGAAGCGCAACAGAGTTTAGTACCGGTACTTTAGATCATGTTGATTATCAAGCACTGATTTCAGAACCTGCTGTGGAAGATAGTGCAAGCGATGAGTCTGAAGATGATTGTTAGAATGTTACAGGACAGTGTTTATGTAGCTTCTGAAAAGTAATACCATAATTACACACTTTAAAAAGCATTTAATTAACAATTTGGAGATACTAAGTTTGTTTTCCATCTATAAATGGAACAATTTTCTGTAATTCCTACCAGTAGGCCTAATAACCTATTTTTTCCCCCCAGTTTTGGACTTAATACCTTTTCCCTGTAATCATACTATTTAATTAAATTAGGACCTGAAAGAATTTTGGAAACATAATTTTGATGTGTAAAATATGTTAAAATGTAACCAATAGATGTGTTATTTAATTACAAAATGTACAGGTGATTTAATTCATAACCTGATTTTTCATATGTATATTCAATCATTTAAAATTAATTTTTCTCCAAACAACTTTTTTGAAGTTAATACCTTTTAGTTGTAAGCACACGATATATTCTCTGTGTTCAGTTATCTGTGTAGCGGGCGGAGGTCGTGTCTCCGATCCGGTATTCATCTGGTAGAGTGAGGGAAACCCCGAGAAACCTCAGTTGGGTCTGCTACTACGAGGGTTCACCCGTAGCTGCTTGGACACCTTGGACAATTATAAAAGTACATTGTGCCACATGTGGGTATGCAGCCAAATCAGCGAATGAATCATTGCTTCATTAAGCATTAAAGAATGCCTTCAGCAGAACATTAAATAAATAGCACCTGCGGTTATATACTTTATAATTATTTTAACTAAATGTCTGTATTAAATATTTTTTAATCATCGGTTCCAAGTAAATTACCTCTGTTCAAAACGCTACTCTTTGTTGATATTCTGGCAATCCTTGTATAGGTTGTAAGACGTAGCCTACCTGGAGCGAACAGCACTTACCTGAAATAATGGAAGAAAAGAAAATTAGACAATAAGTTTATTAAATTTTACAAAATTAAAATTACCTCGGAAACAGGAAAATTTCAATTAATTAATACCACATGTAAATCTCAAAAACTTCCCAACAAAACGTTTGAAACAAAACATGTCCTTCAACCATCTTTTAATACTAACATGCGATGCGTTAAAATAGTTGAAATAATTAACTTATGTTCTGTTTACTTTTGAACAAGAGCTTTAATTACATGCATACCGCCGATGAGTTGAAGAGATAATGTTGACAGGCAAGAGACAACACACAGTAGGAAACTTCAAAGAAAAAACACACATTCCATGCGCAAACACATCTCATACTTGCTTTAATTCGGAAGTGAGAAGGCGGTTATGATTAATTGCTGTATTAATCTGATGGTACGCATTTGTAGGTTGTTCACATCTCATCTGAAAATAATTCATGGCAACGTCTCCCTTAAATTTTAAAATAATAAAACTCCTCTACCTATGAAATAATTTACATGCAATTAGGACTACTGTTAAGGCAAATCCCTCTTCAACTTCACATTTTGTCAGATTTCAGGAACATACAAGGTATTAAAATGTTACAAATTTACAAGCACGGTGGGAATATTATGTTCTAACAAAATTTATTTATAATTATGCAAATACAAAAGACTAATATGCAAAGTAGGCCAAATACTCAAATATGGACTGCAACATGTGTATAATGACACAAAAGATGCCAGAAACACTGCAACTTCAGTTTCTCTTCATTACCTATAATGTCAGGCAGGCAATTAAAACAGACTCATTCTTAGGAAAACTGTCAGCATAACAATTTAAATTTACATGTAAATTTACCACCTGGTGGTATTTAACGGTATTCGTCAAACATTTTGAACAATGATGAACAACTTGATGAAATGTAAACAATAACATTTAAAATATATCTGTTGAAAGAGGGTATATAGTTTGTGAAAAAATGGTAGTTTGCTTTTTAATCAATTTCCGAGTTAAGCAGGGCATACGGAAGAACAAAGGCCTAGTTCGATAAGCATATGTGGAGGAATATGTTGGTAGTGTTATATGTCAAAGCTAACTGTATTGCAACTTCGGAAGCCGTATATGAACACTGTAAAACAATATGCTGTCATGAGAACTGATTTGCATTTCATAATTTTTACTTCCTCTGCCCGTACCATAGGTACTATAGGTAGAGGAAGTATTGTTTTCGACCTCCAAATTCGAAGTTGAGTATTTAGCATATATAAACATGTCTGTATGTGTTTGTGTTTGTGTGTCTGTGTGTCTGTCTGTGTGGAAAGTCTGTGAACAAACTAGCTCCAAGACGGAAAATCGTATGAAAACAAAATTTCGTATTTGGGTCAGGTACCTTCTAAAGATGTGAACGGAGGATTGGCGATAAGTTTCTCTTATTTTTAAGGGGACTTTACATGAAGAAATTTTCGTTTTTCGCGATTTTCTCGAAAACGGCTCTAACGATGTTCTTTAAAATTTGCACATGTGTTCCTTTTACTGTGAGCTAAAACTTTTATTTGAAACTTCTTTTCGAAAAAATTCTCTGAGGGTAGTTACAAGCCACCCACTGTTCACCCACTGGTTGTAGAAAGTTTGTCTTGCGTGATGAACAACTGAATACGCGCTCTTTCACGGCTTCTTATTCTATATAAGAATGTGAAGTGAGAAAGATGTATTGTTGGCCATGCATAGAGTAAAGAAGTATCTGAGGGAAATATTCGATAAATTTTGGAGATTATTCTTTACGGCGGAAAATTCAATAAAAGTCTGCAGTCACTTGTTCTTTTTTTTAAGTTTGTTATATAGCCTGCGCTTTTAGTCGCATCATTGAAAGAAGAGGTATGTATAGGATAATTAGCGTAAAATTGTGTCTTGCGATTCTGTACAAGGATATGTGAATACTGCTAACTTTTATTTGGGCAGAGGAAGTTATGTGACTTACACATAAGATTTTTTAAATATATTACCATTAAAAATAGAAACCTTACGGGCATTAATCCGGTACCGGTCAACCGATTTGGTCCAATATCAATAAGCTTCTTCCCATGAACGTTATAAATGTGTATACCAAGTTTCATGAACATCCATAAATTTGTTATAATATTATATTACCATAATATAGGCAACATATAAGAAGGGTGTTGAACTGATGGTCTTAATTAAACATTTTATTTTATTATATTGATGGGTGCTTTATCGTATATTTTAACAATATAGATCTAAGTCGCAAAATACTTTATGTGTTGCCTGACTTAACGCACGCTTTAAAAAATAAATGTATTTGTTCTTTTGCTAAAGCTATTTCTCTAGAAATTTTAACTTGTACGAGTGAATATAAAACAATTAATATTATCAATATAAATTTCTTAAATAATTATCTTAACTACATCTTATTAATATATCACTAAAGAAAAACACTACTGCAAATTTTCTTTTTTGTGCTCTCTGTATTCTGTTAGCCGTTTTTGCTTTTACTATTTTGGCTACATTTGTGTTATTGTCTTTTTATGCTATTATTATTTACTTTGCAAAGCCTATGTTCCTCTACGAATTGTATTTGCCTGTCTTTTATGTTGTTGTTTACTAAGTAATAAACAATCTTATATGCTTGTATTATTACAATGTACCGGTAATTTAGTTTCACTCCTGGTTGAGTGCAAGTCTGCCCAATTATATAAAGAATTACTTTATTTATTGTTATTATCAAAAAAATATTTTTGTTGATACTTAAAGAGTCCTGAAAATGCAAATCTGTGTCAAAATACTGATATAGAACGCTTTGAAGTGTAGCCTACTAGACCTATCATAAGTATAAGAAAGTGAGGTTAGTTCTTAGAGACTAAGTACGAGGGCCGTCCACAAAGTAAGTTTTCCCAGGGCCGTTTACACAAACAGAACAAAATTTCATGAAAATATTTATTGCAACAGGTATAGCAAATGTTCAGCTATTTTTCAACATATTCGCTACAGGAACTGAGACATCTGTCAAACCGTGACCACCATCTTTTGAACACTTGTGTCGTAGAAGTCTGCCGCCTGAGATTTGATAACCTTCTCAGTTTCTCTGTTAATCTCTACCATTCTCTGTCATTCGCTGTCATTTCTTGAGGGGTAGGAAAAGATGAAAATCTCTGGGTTCGCGGTCCGAGCTGTAGGGTGGAGACTTCAACACCTCTCTGTGAGTCTCCTGCAAAAGTTCGGCTGGGAGGTGTTTCAACATCCACCCTACAGCCTGGACCTCGCTCCCAGTGATTTCCATCTTTTCCTACACCTCAGTACATGACAGAGAATGACAGAGAAGCGGAGATGGTTGTTACACTCACACAGTGATTCAGATCCCAAGCGGCAGACTTCTACGACACAAGTGTTCAAAAGTTGGTTCCACGGTATGACAAATGTCTCAATTCTTGTGGCGAACATGTTAAAAAATAGCTGAACACTTTCTATATCTGTTGCAATACTTATTCCCATGAAATTTTGTTTTGTTTGTGTAAACGGCCCTAGGGAAACTTACTTTGTTGACGGCCCTCGAGGCATGATTTGATTATTATAACTTATAAGAAAATCATCGTTCAACTCGTCAGAGGTTATGGTTACAACCTAGGAAGAATATTTTCAACATATGAAGCGATTTGGTTAAATTCAATTAAAATACGAAACTGCGCTAGGATGCCTGACATGCGGAAGTGCATTATTAAATACTTTACGAAAAGCGATAGCATACATTTTCAAAGCACTTGGGTGAGGTGTTTGCATGAAATCCGTTAAAATGAGGGCGGGAAGAGACGCGGGAGCGAAACAGCTCGAGTTTCCACCTTGTCTTGTCATAACAACGCCTCATTATCACTCCTTGCTCCCTCCTGCATTACCTAATTAACATATTACACAACTGCATCAGGTGCTCCCTCCACTATCAACACCACTTCACTCCGCTGTCATTTCTTGTTACAGCTAGTCACAATGTACAAATGTATAGTAATGAGCGCCGCAGTCAACAGCATCCTACAGTCTGGCGAAAGGATCACAGCAAGCTGGCAATAATTGCAAATAACATGAACTGAACTATTGTAAACGTAATCCAAACCTTTAATGTACAGTATTATAATTGTTCAATATAAGTATTATCTACTATTATTAATAGTAATATTTTGAAACTTATTCATCAGGATATTAATTTTATGAAGTGAAATAACTAATATAATAATTATTATAATAGTTAAATTATAAATTAAATTTTTTGACTTTTGTCCATTTTGTAGTGATTTTGTGAACGTAGTTAAACTAGCTTTTTAACAGTTTTTTGCACGACTTAACTAATTAGTGGTACTTACGAATATTGTTGCCGTGGATCGTAAGTTGACATTCCCGCACGCAATCTTGTTGCTATGGAAACAAAACAAATTTCCATGCGGTAAGAGTTTCCGTGCGGTAAGAATTTACTTACGCCACACATCACAATACAAGCCTTTATGGACAAGGCCTCCCAGGACAAATATTCGGTTCCCATAACAACAAACACATGCGAATCACTTTCTGAAATAAACATCTATCTTCAATAATGTAGGCCTATATACATAATATTTTCAGGTAATATCTCAATTAATATAATTAAATTGATATAAATAATCATCGTGCAAAAAATAGCATGCAATACTCGTGCCGTAAGGGCATAACGGATCTCGGAAAATTGAAAAAATGAGGCGCTCTTTCCTCGATCCGTATGCATCGCTTACAGCACTTGTATATCAATATACTATTACTTGACACTCACTATTGCGATTGGGCAATGTTAATTACCTCGTTGGGGCGCTTTCAACTGTATTAAGCTGCCATTTTTAGCAAATGAGTTGCATTAAACAGATATTTTCAGCAACTCGGTTAATTACTGAAGATGACTGTTTTATGCAGTTGAAAGCGCTCCAACGAAGTAATTAACATTGCCTAATCGTAGTAGTGTCAAGTAAAAAAGTTCAGTAGTTTAACTAAGTTTAGCCAACTACATTAAATTACTTTTATCGTCAGTTTTATGTAGGCCTAAGTCTATGAATCAGTAAGGCCAAATTGAATTTATGTGGACTTTGTTAATGAGTCTTGGCTTTAATTTGAAAATAATAATAATAATAAGAAATTTCTTTCATTAATAAAAATATAATATACTAATAATAATATTACCGGGCATTCATTGTGCTGGACACTGGTATACGTGAGCCTAGAAAGAAAATAACGATTGGTTTGAATAATATCATTTTCATTTTTCAGATGACAGTGGCGAGTCTAATTTCATGAACACCTTTACCCATAATAGGCCTAATCTTAATCCGATATACTACTTGCATTTCCTTCTTAGAAGCTCGAGGCCTTGTAGGCTACATTGAACGAGGAGGAAGTATCCATATTCATAATCTGTACAAGCCTATGTAACTTTCTTCAGTGAATTGGAAATGATATCCAAGGTCAACTCACATATCCAATTTTTCTCCCGAATAATGTTTTAACTATAACGTGAAACTTATGTGGATGCCCGTCAAAACCTGACTACGACAGTTGAAAGGTGTTGATGGCATATTTTAACTGCTACTGCCGTTGTAAGAATAGATTGCGTTCAGGAATAGACCTCTTTCAAGGGAAGCGAGTGAGTGAATGATTACCCTGTTTGAGGCAGGAGCTTGCTTGAGAGAATACAATTTAGTATTTACAAAATGGAAAGCGTGAGTGGAAATGCATTAGAACCAGATACTCGGCCGCAAACCTGGTCATATTAAATAAAGTCCATTAGGATTTGGTTGTAAACTGTCTGAAAGTGCATTAATCAGTGTTGTAAAATGGACGTGAAATTCTATTATTCTCCAGATTGTTAAATGAGAAATGATTTCTGCAATCACTAAGCAGATTGCTTCCTGACACATTGTCAAGATATAAAACCGGTACAAGTCTTACATTTATTACATGCAGACTATCTATTGAGCTCAAGTACACAGACGAACTTATTTTGCTATAAATGAAATATATATAGCGTGCCTTTATAGTGGTTTTAATTTTGCTAATTAAACGTGATCGAAACCTTTAGAGAGAAAATGTAATTCGAAGTAAAATAATAACCATCTACATTAGTGTTTCTGTACCGCTATTACTTTATTACTTCTACAGTCAAAGTTAAATAATATTGATACATTTGTTTCTTGTGGCCATAGAGGAAGTATCAAATCAATCGATCACATTTTGTTAGGCAGGTCATGGAAGGACTCCCTCCTTTGTGATAAGCACGAAGCAGGTGTGCTCGTTAGACATCACAAACATGATAGAGCCCCACTCAGAAAATTTTTGGGGTAGGTGGTGATTAAATTCTAACCCGTCATTAGCCCTTTTGAGTGTGAAACCCCATTCGCAACGGCCAGCCTTAGAATGTCAACCAGGTACCTATCTAAAGTGAGTTCCGGATAACCGTAAATTCAAGAAATATTATGAATGAGATACATATCATTAAATATATTTAAAAATTGAATGTGTTAATATTTTCCTCTTTTCAATGGACATTTCTCTTCTCCAAGTCTTTTTTTCAATAGCAATTAAATTTAATAGTAGCCTACAAGGGAAATATCAGTTTGTAATTTTGTTGTATGATAATATTAAGACTTTCTCATTAAATCTCAGGCGTTGGGAAGGGCAACTGATAAACGGCAGTTTAACTAATTTTCCTATTTACCAGGATTTTCAAGCTTCCCACATTACTGACTTCAGTCATTATGTTTCCATCATAAAACAGTTAATTACTGAATAATGAATATAAGCCTACAAGCTGTGAGTAATTTTGTGTTAAAGTCCCGTTATTTTGGTTATCCACACATTTTCTATGTACTATATTTAAAATGTACTTCTCCATAACGTCAAATGGCAAGATGATAATATGTAATGTTTTTTTCTGTGATGTGTTAAAATTTAAAAGTTGGGTGGCTGCTCTTTTACAAAATATAAAAACATGCTCAAATTTCATAAGAACAAAAGATTGTATTTTCATTTCGGCATGTGACCCTTGGACTTCAATTTATCAAGTCAAGTAACTTCAATTTACCTTAGTAAAAGTTAAGTTTGACATGCCTGGTCTGCATTCTTCCTTTACATTGGGACTTTGTGAATTATAACATTTCTGCCTATCTCAAATTCTCAAATACTCTCACGACTAGAATACAGTCCCAAGTAAATGGCATGCAAAGTGTATGGCAAGTTTTTGTGGTGACTTGAAGAAATGATTGAACGATGTACACTGTTAGAAGCTGTAGTCCACACCTTTCAAAGCTTTCCGAACCAGTTGTCGTGCGAATCATTGATATGTGGAGCTCGTATTATTACAAGAGACACCATTAGCCGGGTCATTACAGTACCACAACTCGTCCTAATTTGTTCAAAATCCTTCTTATCAAAGCAACACTTTTAACTCCGTAAATCACTTTACCTTTTTTTCTCAAAGCCGGCTAACCGTCTGAACTTAATGTTTCTGCATTTCTTAGCGAAGGGTTAATAGGAAAAATCATCGCTATCAGTTGTTTAAATATGCGCCCTCTGTGTTCCAGGCGCGAAGTCTTAACGATTTGATCAAAACTTTGCTTCGACTTTCTCTTGACAGAATGCGGTGTAACTTTTCGTCGCAACTTGTAACTATTTAAATTGAAAAAGAATGTTCTCAGGACTTTTTTTTGCCTGAGTTCTAAGTTACAGCGCTGAAGTGAGCAATATATTCAATTCAACCATGCAAATTGCTGCAATTAATTTAAAGTTACATTGAAATGTTCAGTTCACGGTCAAGCAATTTGATGGCAGGTTTTGTTATATAAGTTTATTCAGAGTTTAGTTTATAGTCAACATGGAAGACTAAAAACCTACACATTTAATTTACAAATATCTGATCCCATAAAAACAAGACAACTTTAAAAACTCCAGACATGCAGAAGATGTGCAAACATTACCACACAGACGGTTTCCGAAAGTGAGTATTTTATTGAAGGGCGGGAATAACTAAAAACACTGGCACCATTTTTTTCTAGTTTTATTTATAGAATGAGATCATGTAGGGATCTACGGTGTCATGTAGTCATGAAAGGCAGTTTTTCGTCCCTTGCATACTCAACATCAGTATGCATTACATTTTAAGGAGGCATCACTGAGGCTTCTACAGTGAGTCCCACGCAAGAGTTGGCCAATGACGCGGGTTTCTGCGTCGCGGCTGGCACAGCTCCAACTCCCGAGCGATCGGGTGAAATATCTACGCTAATAATGCCGCGGTCGGTGTAATTATTCAGATTCTCACATTTACAGTTAAAATTACAATGAAAATAGCCACGTACCTCATCACAAGAGATGTTGAAAATGTTTTCCTCTTGCATCCACACAATATTGGCACCTTTTTAGGAAATTTTCTTTCACGCGCATAAGTTCAGCCTCCGAGACAGAGTTCATTTCTCTTGTGATAGGCCTATGTGATATTGTCTTCAAGTTCTTCTAACAGTATGTAAATATTATTTATGGGAAAACTTGAAAAATAAAGTGTATAGGTCAATTTCCCATACATAAGAAGAACTTAAAGACAACATCACAAAATAAATTAACTATTTCTTGGAAGCTGAACTTATGCGCGTGAAAGAAAATTTCCTAAAAAGGTGCCAGTATTGTGTGGATACAAGAGGAGAACATTTCCAACATCTCTTGTGATGAGGTACGTGGTTATTTTCATTGTAATTTTAGATGTAAATGTGAGAACCTGAATCATTACACCGACCGCGGCATTATTTGCGTAGATATTTCACCCGATCGCTCGGGAGATGGAGCTGTGCCAGCCGCGACGCAGAAACCTGCGTCATTGGCCAACTCTTGCGTGGGACTCACTGTATTAGAGGCGGTGGTTCAGGTAATAAGGGTAAAATTCGGCAAGAAGTTTAAACTGAAGGACATGTTCACAAGGCATAACTTATTATGGTAGATTTTACGTCAAAATGATAATTTCTGCTAAAATGAGATAAACAGTTAAAAAAACTGAATTTAATTTATTTTATTTTAAGGACTGTAAGCTTAGAACTAAAGAGTTCCTTTTAGGCATACAATCCGCTCTCACATAGCCTGAACAGAAAATTACGAAATAATACTAAGCAGTTTTAAGAAATATTGTTAGTACAAAAAAGCTAAAATATAAACCTTGACCTAATGTGATGAAGTAGAAGTAGTAGTAGTATTAGTATTAGGAGAGAGAGAGAGAGAGAGAGAGAGAGAGAGAGAGAGAGGGAGAGAGAGAGAGACAACCATTTATTTCTTATATACATATATATGTATATTTATATATATGAAACTTTCGTAACGAATATGTTGTAGAATCTAGAATATTTACACCCTTCATGCCCTATTAAACTTTGTGATGTCAACGAGACGATATAACCCTATTTGTCCACGGCATGGACTACTTCGTAGCATTTGAACTTTTTTTTTCTGTAGTAAGCCGTTAAGAAAAAAGAGAAATTGGTAGGGAATTTGTGTAGAATTGCGCAAAAAGAACAAAGCTGTAAGTGTAAATTTAATCCTATCAGAGATGAATTTATACACTGATAAACATTAAACAAGTCATCAAGTGAAATCATTAGTGGGCTTTAAGTTTAAAATTGATGAGGAATGTTTAATCGAAGTACAGTAATGGTTTCTGTGACTGACCAGAGTATCATGTGGAAGAAATTCCTATTATTTTAACGTAAATCATTACTGTTTGAATCTTATATCTCTGTTTTTATACAGTTTTGAAGGTGATGTATTTATACGTCAGTAGCAATGAAAATTAAATTCCTGGCTGTATGGCTATATTAAAGTATAAAAATATTCAACTACGTTCACTTTCCATGTAATGTAGGCATGTAAAAAGATACTCGCAGGGCAAAATTCAGGCACACGATACCTAAGTAGCATTCCTGATCACAACAAACAAACACCGTTATAAAAATCTATTTCACATAGGCTTCTGAGCCTCTGCCAGTATTCGTGTCTCTGGATAAAGTTGAAATTCTGTATTTTATTGTAAAATGTGCTTTAAAATTTGACTTGAACAATCCACATTACGCTCTATAGTTTTAATTATGCTTAATCTTTTTGACAATTAGTATCTTAGATGTAGTATCTTAGATGATTTTTTCTAACAGTAATGTAAGTTTGTCTTTGAAAAATAATGTTAAATTATACACAAACACATTGCAATAAGAAAATTATGCTAAAGAATGAAAATCTAGTCATCTATGTCATTCTCAGTCTTTGTACCATACTGTTGAGATTGATTTATTGCAAGTTTTAAGTGAATGCTTCCATCATTTCTTTCATGATTTCCTTTGAAATTTCCATACACTGCAATGCTTGAGGTATTAGTACACGTGCTGCTAGGACCACCATGTCAATCACTCTGTTTCCGAGATCTGTGTATAAAACTTTCCATATATGTATTTGCACAATGGACTTCTTTTCAAAATTAATGAACTCTGAACATAAGGAACTCTAGTTCAGATTGTGCACTGACGATAAAACCGGCAAACTTTAAGTACAAGATGTTTATTGTCACTGTAAATATTTTTAATTGTTGCATTGAACCTATTGTTAGATTTTTAACAGGCAGTTAAGCTTCCAAGAATTATGCTTTATATTACATACTGTGTTTTTATGCTTTATTTTTAAAGATTATGCTCTATTGGCCTTTTAAAACTTATTTTATCCAGACCCTTAGACCCAAAAATCATTCCTGTTATGCTCTTTATGCATATTATGCTATAGGGTTGCTCTGTTTATTACATTGTCAATTCCAGTCCAATCTTCTCAGACTAGCAATTGGCTGCAAGTTCAGGAACATACCTTGAGGCATTCAACCTTTTTATTTTACTTTACTATCTAGAACGTCGAGGTGCTGAATGCTGTAAACATTGAATTATTCCAATAAACAGATCGTAAAATTCTGATTGTCGAGTGAAATCCGTTATGAAGTAACGGGTGACGCCGAGAACTGTATACAAAGCAAGGATGACAAAACAGGATACCACTGCTTCATGAATTACAAATGGCTTTTGTGACTGCAGATTCAACCTTGAAGCTGAGAAAAAAGCATTTGCATATAAGTCTGTGATAATAATATTGGATAGTAGAATGGAAGGTAGCCACGTTTGTTTTTGTAAAACATTTGTTTTATCTTCCTTGGAGACATTTTTAACGTTCAAGGTGAAACTCTGTGCTCTGGACCTGATTACCAGACCTTCAGCTTCGAGACACCAGACACAGATTCATGGCAGTCTCGGTACTGCTTGATGAATATCTTTGCCCTTTAAATTATGATAATTTGTTATCCCGAAAGAAATTCCTGTCTGCTTCCGTAGCTAATATACTGCAGTCTGCACCCCAATTAAAGATTAATTTTTATATCGGTTATAACTCCCTGTAAGTGAATTCTAGATTGATTCTGTATAATTCGAGAATTTTCTAGTAAATAGAGTGCGATGGAATAGGATTTATTAGACTAGCCTTGCTTCAGGTTGCACATATGTAGGCCTAGTAGAATATAGTGTGTGTTTATAAATTAAAAAAAAGACATATGCTTGGGCTTTGGGAATTCGGTAGCACTAAAAGACTTTTCAACTTGTACGCATAAAAACACTCATTATAAGGAAAGTGAAATTATTTATCAAGAACATCAAAACTCGCAGGCTCAGCAGCATTTTCTGCAGTAAACATCAAAAGCAATAAATATCTAGATATAACATAGGTTTGATGCGGCCTAAGTGCGCGAGTCCATGAGGACTCAGTCCCTGAGCCGCAACAACATAGGTATGAATTTATTGCTTTCGCGGTTTAGACCACGGGACCATGGTACGCTTTCAGTATGAAATACACGATTTTTACAATAATAGTGTGATAAAGTCATGGTGAATATACATATATATGCATAATACATAGCCTATAACCAAGTATATATAGACTACATATAACCATACATAATCATATATATATATATATATATATATATATATATATATATATAACCATAACCCAGGCAGCATTTCTCCTTTGGAATGCAGTGCTGACTCTGTCGAAGGAAAGCTGTTGATCGAAAACAACCCTTTAGAGCCACCAATTTCTTTCCATATGTGTGATACCAGATCTGAGGCTCAGCGCACCATAGGCTATTCAATTAGCTCATTGCGTTTAAAAGCATATATCATAACGGTATATCAAGTTGCTATCGTTTTCAGACGAGTGTATATTCTAGTAATTGTTAGAATAGCCCGCGTTGTTGTTTCTGAAAATGTCTGAAGAGATATCGCTAGGAATTTTTAATTAGAATACGCAAATAAAAATAAATCTAAATTTAACTGCAGGATGGATATAAAATAAAATAAGAGGTTCTAAAAAGTTTGCTCATGTGTCCTTTATAAACTCAAGGCTAGGCATCAACTACATCAAAATAAAATAATATATTAATCTGATAATAACAGTACAGAAATATGTATGCTTATCATTTTAATATTGTGCATTGGCTGACACTTGCTTCAGAGCTTGAGCTTACAAAACATTCAAATGTGTTATAAGATTATTAATGGCGGGATGGTTCTAGATTTGGCGATAAGCCAATAATATGTAAGTTTAACTGTAGAAAAATCATGCAGTTAATTTAATGACCTGATTAGAATACGACGTGTTTGATACATTACGGACACGCCATAACACAAAGAAGAAAAGTGTAGTTCTTCAGCAGGCATTATAAACATAAAATCTTGTTCCTGAAACCTTAAACCTATGACTTGTTAAAACATTGGCACAATATAAATAATAAATACTGCAATCATACTACAATTCAATGTCTACAGCATGTTTAATGACTCATATATCATAATTTTAACAACACCTTCTCCTTCCTCCCGGATATTATACACGAATCGCTTTATTGTAATTGTATTGTGCTTTGCACAGTTATTATCACACACACACACATATATATGCCTATAGAATTTGGTTATTTTGATGCATCATTTGAATAGTCTGAAAACGACCATCAGGTTTATAAGGACATAATCATAGACGTCGCTACGGTGTGTGCCGGGTGTGCCCTGGTACAGCCTGACACCCTCCGTAGCTCATAAATCGTGTAACAGCTTGGACACATCTCATTAATGAATTGATTGTTAATTATTTATTTACTTGATAAATGCACGGTGATTTTTGTGCTTTTATGCTGAGCGTTTCTGTATTACAATCTTATAGAAGCATCACGTGATTGTGCAATATAAAGGAACCGGGAGAGAAAGACGATCTCAATGTTGGGATGTAATGAATTGAAGTAGGTGCAAGAAGAGATTGGAGGAATGTTTTTAATACTATGAATGACGCTTTAGTGCCTGTACTAAGGTTTATATAATAATGGTAGTAACAAGGTTCATTGCATATCTAAGAGTGAGAATTCAAGATAAACTATCTCCTCCTATGGAAATGGTGAATGGTCTGCCTCAGAACCAGTATTAAGTGTGCTTCTATTTCTTATTTCTATTAATGAAGTCAGCAGTTTGATTGAGAAGTCAGAAAAATCATCCCTCTTTGCGGACGATATCACTCTTCTCTGTAGTAGGAATAAAATTCAGCTTCCTGCTAATATTATTCAGAATTCTTTGGATAAAATCTACTCCTGGGCAAACACTTCCGGCTTCACAATATCCAAATGAAAATCTGAATGTGTTGTTTTTTCTAGAAGTAAAAAGTTTCACCAAATAGACTTTAACCTTAATATTAGTGGCCACAGGTTGCACAGATCAGTTACTTGCAACATCCTAGGCATATTGTTCGATAAAAATCACTAATGGAAACTACACATACTTACTTACTCAATGGCAATAGACAATTCCTGAGTAAGCTAAAGGAATGCTATATATTTTATAGAACCCCGAGGTTGATTGTCGCGCTTACCTGAGCCCGCCATTCAACCCTATTCTTTGCTAACTTATCCAACCATCCCTCGCAAATCCTACCTCTCTTAAATCTATCCTAACATTGATCTTTTTCCTTCGGGGCTCCCAGTCAATATTCTTTAGATATGTATTTCCTTCCCCATGCATGCAATATGTTCAGGCCATTTCATCCTCCATTATTTAATTACCCTTAGCATATCCGGTGAAGAGTACAGTTTATGAAGCTCGTCGTTATGCAGCTTCCTCCAGTCCCCATTTTCATCTCTCTTAGGCCCAAATATTTTCGTAAGCACCCTGTTTTCGAACTCTCTCAGATTATGCTCTTTCCGTAGAGTTAGCGACATATCTCACATCCATATCCAGCAGGATAATTGTCTTATAAATTTTTATTTTTAGATTATTGGACAGAAGACGAGAAGATAAGAGTTTCTGAACTGCATAAGAGCAGGCATTTCCTGATTTGAGTCTTCACTTAACTTCGGCCTTAATATTATTTGTATCTGTAATTATTGCTCTCAGATATTTGAATTTATTCACTTGTTCGAACGATTTACCGGTTATTCTAATAATTTGTAGAGCATTATTTTGACGTTTCATGACCATGTACTTAGTTTTTTTCTATAATAATTTCCAACCCAACATTCTTGCAGGCGTCGAAAAGACTCTCTGCATTTCTCTCGATTGTGTTTATGACATCGCCCAACATAGCCTATGAACATCATCTGCATAAGCTGTGCTAAAATGCGGTGACCGCCACTTTGTTCAAGGCTTACCTTGGGAAACAACTCATTACTTCACTAAACTCAGATTGTGCTTCTAGACTAAACATAATTAAAATGTTATCATCCAATAAGTGGGGTGCCGAATCAACATGTCTAATAAACGTCTACCGAGCTCTAATCAGTCCAAAGTGGATTATACAGCAGTAATATACAGTTCGGCAAGCAAATGACTTCTCCAAACGTTGGATCCAATTATCAACACTGCAAGTCGTCTAAGTTTGGCAGCCTTCAGATCCAGTCCAAGTAGCACTCTACTTGTGGAAGCTGGTCTTCTTCCCTTGACCTGCGACGAAAACAACTATGCTTAAACTATTCTTCACCCTGTTGTTCTCCTTCTAATCTCATCAACAATTACGCCTTTGGTGTTCAAAAAATCAGAACTTTATAACTCTCACCCAAATTGTATAAAACCATTAAGGGAAAGACTTATGGATTATAACTCAGAATTAAACATTGATAAAGCTAATATCCTACCAAGACGACTCCACCCCCTCCCTCCAGGGGTCTTTTATTCCCTCTATTAATATGAAGATTACACGAATTCCTTGCCCAACAACTATGCCTAAATTAGTGTTACAGCCTATGATCTCGTCACAAACACCATGTAATTGCCCACAAATTGTTATCTACTCAGATTCTAGTCAGCTCTCGGTGCTGTTGAAAATAGATCTACAAGGAACTCACCCATCCAAATTATTTGGGAACGTTTGTGTTTTCTTTTAAAAATGGCACCCAATTCTCATTAGCATGGCTTGCATCACATAAAAGTATTTATGGTAATGAAAAAGCAGATACAGCAGCTAAATCTACTACAATGTCCCACAAATTGAAAACTAGTTAAATGGTACATGAGGGGACACCAAAACATTGATCATATTTTATACGAAGCACTGGGATGAAGCATGATAATCCACTCCTTCAAAACTGCAGCTCGTCCGGAAATCAGTTACTGAACCAGCTATTCCGAATACTCTCCTCCGTAGAAGGCAACAAGTCCTGCTGACCAGGCTGCGATTGGCCACTTTCAACCTTAGCAATGGCTATCTTATAAAGAAATCTGTTAAGGAACCATGCCCGAAATGTAAAGGGGATGTAACTTCCTCCCATCTTATTCTGGAGTGTCCAGGGTTATTACATCTAAGACTTGTGTTAAATATCACGGTAGAGTTATATAATATATTTATAATTGTTGAAGGATATATAATGTTAATTTAATTCATAATTTGATAATAGTTGCAAAATTACTTCCAGTTCTTTTTATATTTAATGTTTTGCTTTTTACTATATTTCAAGTTACCATATATATTTTAGACACTTCACTTTTTTGTATCGCCTATTCAGTATTAATGTATTAATTATTGTGGTCGCTGGTGACCCTGGTTGTTAAAAAGCTATCTTATTTTAAATATTTTTTTTTTTATTTCATTTCTGTTAATCTGAATTTTAAAATTTTAGACTCAAATACGTCCTCGTGTTATTGTAGTTTTGTGTTTTTTCTTTCTTTTCAATTTTCTATATTACTAACTAGGCACACATTCGCGTGAAATTCTCGCTGCGCCTATGAACATAATAGAGTACATAATGACCAGAGTGTAGGAAACCTTATGAACATACTCCAAAGATAATCTGATAAAGCGAATTGTGTAAAAATAAGTATTTTATTCACTTCCCATCCAAAGTTGATCATGACGAACCGTAGGCCTATGTTTGGATTTCGTAAGAAATTTAGACATTCAAATACCATTTTAAGATTTTAAAGAAATACATATTATTCTAAAGCTCAAATCAGGACTTTTTCAGGAACAGGGAAGAATCAACATTTACTCCTGCTGTCAGGAGGATGAACATAAGTAATAGAAAAACAAAGCGCTTCAGCAATTTATTTATGATGAACATTTTTAAAGGAATTTCGTTTTGTTTTCATGAATATTGTTCTTCAAGGCAACCATAATTTTTAAATAATATCACTAAACTTGTTAATTTTATCTTTTATACCAAGTTGTATAAAAGTTATATTCTTATTATGTTAGGTATAATTAAATTACCATTTGATCTTGAATTAGACTATCGTGAAGGAGACTTCAAGTTTAGATATTATGCGAATACTGAAGTGGTCTGATTGCTTAAAGCCCTAAACAACTACTACACTATATTCTATAGTGAAAATGTTTCCCGGTCGGAGTTTTCAGCTGAAGCCGAGATCTCTCGGGTCTGCAAAACTTACTCATCCTTTTATCAAATTTTCTTGTAAACCCCTAGATAATTCTCTACAGATGCTAACTCATGATGCTAACAATGTAGAAACGTTACTGTTCAACTGTGATGCTAACTTTTATTAGAATTTTAAATTACCGGTATATCGAGAATTTGCGGGCATACAGGAACAAAATGAGCTACGACGCGGCGCAGTTGGTTGATGCAATGCACTACAAAACGGAAGGTCGCGGGCTCGATTCCCTAATTTAATTTTTCAACTGATCTAATTACTCTGGTGGTACTATGACCCTGAGGTTGACTCAGCCTCTACCAGAAATAGAGCCATGAGCAATCCTGGGGCCAGGGCGGCCGATAAGTAAGGCTGACAAACTTATCACCTCCAAATGTTGCTCTATGTGCTGAGAGTCCTTCCCCTAGAGGAGAATTGAGTAGGACTGTCACTACAAACCCAACATCAGTAGGTTCCGAATGTCTAAAAACCTGGGTGCCTCAGGTTCCCAGAACCCTAAGGGCCTCCAAGGCCTGATACTAGGAAATTAAATTCTACTGTATCCACTGAAATACTACTTTCCTTGTATTTCGGGTTTATACATTCACATCTCACGGTACAATTAATTATCTGGGCTCAAAAGAAGCTCAAAAGAAAGCTATTAGGCTAATTTGTAAGGTACCAAAAAAAATCACGCAGTGAGCTATTTATGGAACTTTAGAGTCATACTGCTATCATATGTTTAAATCTTTCAATGTCTCCTATTAAAAATAATTTAGCAATGTTTATTTCAAATTGTGATTTACATAATTATAATACTAAGTATGAATAGGATATAAAGGATTTCTACACACACACACACACACACACACACATATATATTTATATATATATACTAAAACACTACATAGTTTTAAGTTTACATAAATTAAAATATACAAGAAGTTACTTAATTCGATCAGAACTTTAAGTGATGTTAAATTTAAGGCACGTATTAAACAGTTGTAATTGTGTTGTATCTTGGCATGAAAATAAATAAAAATACGGATCACTTTACTTCACCAACTACCTAATAATAGGGAAAACATGCCTAATTTCCCAGTATCTTATCATTTTATTTATTGTGATTTCAATAATAGTAATGGAAAAATTAGAAAAATCTACAAGATAGAGGAGAAGATGCCAACTGAGATCAGTAAGATGAACTAGATCTATTACTGTTCCCAATTTTGCAATAAAGAAAATAATAAGATACGTGCTACGAAGTTAGACATTTTTGCTATATTTACAATTTTTGTTGTTGTAGGCATAAGTTACTGTATTTTATATAAGAGATTTACAATATGTTATATTCTATAAAATAAAATAAATTCCTGATCAGAATCAAACCACTATATGGTTGAGTTGTTAATATGTGTTATTCAATGTAAACATCCATACAAAAAAATAATAAAGATAATCTGTTAATATAACATTTTCGTCCTTCGGAAGTCAAACTACAACTAAAATTAGAACAAGTTTGAATTGTACCGAGACATCGCTTGATATCATAAAGATCACAGACCCGCCCAATGACATTGAGTTCAAGTAAGCAGCTGACTGCGTCGTTAAACAAGTTTCAAAAAATAAATAACTTTTACTCGGGATGATTCAATATGACCCACACCTTCATAACGAGCTGTTCAGTTGAACCGGTTCCACAGCATCGCCCACCATAACACCCACTTCACTCATCCGAATTCTGTGCGTAAAACCTTCCTCATTAGCAACAACTATTCCCATGTTAAAAGCCATTCAATATGCTACCGAAGTGTAATAACAGGCAATATTAAGTGATCCTATCAGGGCAGTCGTCTTTCACGCGTCAACAGCCATGTTCTGACATCAATGATATTGATTTTCTACTACTGTATTTTACTTAACACTGAATACCAGCAGTTCCCAAACTTTCTGAAACGGGTCGCACTATTGAGCATTCACAATAAAAGTTACGTTCTATTAATTTTTTGTCTAAGTGCCATGCAGATCTGTTAACCTTTCTACTGCTACTGACTTATAAATTCGATACCTTAAAATTTGTATAAAAGCAGAGAAATAAAATTAATGGAGTACTGCTTTAATGCAAAACATGAGGATCTTTTATTAACAAATCAGAATTGTCATTACGGAAATAAGTTATTTCATTAAAATTTTCCTCATTGATTTCAATCTCAGAGCCCATTGATATTTTACTTGGTGATTACGTATAATCTAATACAGCGGTTCCCAACCGGTGGGTAGTGGGTCGCGGAATGGTTACAGGTGGGTCGCGACTCGAAAACTATCAGAACATATAATAAACCATCAGAAAAGATAAGAAAAATCGAAACAACTCGAATTATGTTTTGATTGTTTTCTTAGTTCTTTGAGTACTTTTATACTTGTAGTTTTTATCTTCACCTAGGAACACTTGTTAGTGAGTACTTTTAACATTTTTATTTATTTAAATTACATTTACAAACTTATGTACAAATACAAATACAAAAATACACAAATAAACAAAAAACATTTACAAATTTCAAAATTAAAGTACAGAAAAGAAAAAGAAAGAAAAGAACCAAATATTTATTTAGAAATACACCCGAATGAGCAGACTGCTCGTGCTCGGGAGTAGATTCAGAACATCAGAGTGGAGAAAGAGGAGAAACAAAAAACAAAATGAGAAAGAATGACACACTTATAAAAGAGGTGAAAAATGTAAAACAGAGCTAGAAAAAGAAAAGACAAATTTATAAAAAGGAGACAAAAAATATTAAACACAAATACATACAATAAATAATAATCAAAATAAATGACTTAAAGCTAGTAAAATTACAAAAAAAATTTGTAGAGTATGAAACCACTTGTTGCATATATTGCAAACATATATCTATTGTTAAATAAATAACTGTTTTGCTACAAAGTGCTTATATTTTGTCAACCATTTTCAAATCAGAACACAAATTGCTTATCAATAATCAATCTGTATCTCCAAAAAAGCATAATATATAAGCTTATATATACATTTTGCAATATTTGATGGTAAATTATATATACATAGGGAAGGGATACGATACAAATAAGGTTTTTTTTTACTCCATCATGGACCGATGGGCCATATATAAAATCGAATGTGTGTTTGTGGGTATGTGGATATGTATGTATGTATGTTCCCTATACAAATCTACATTTTTTGACCAATTTGTACGAAATTTTGCACACATACCTAGTTAAGCCCGGGAAGTAATGCGGTCAACATTAAAATTCAAACAAACCACTCCTTCCTTTGAAAATTTATGTAATTTCTTAGAATATTATACTGAAGAAATTAATTCCAATTCAGTTGTCATGACAACAGTGTATTTTTTACAGTGTTCACATAGGGCTTTGGGAACTACATAATATTGGACCAAATTCTGAAGCGATGTAATACAATATATCCTGGACATGAAGAATATCATTTTTCACTTCATATTTTGATGTAGAATAAGAGGTCGTATTGCAAGGACAGCTTGAAATGTGTGCCAACGAATATGCTATAAAGAAATCTGTAAAAAATCCTAAGCATCTAAAAGAAGACAAAATAGGATGCCGGGCCTTTTCAGCTAGTAATAGATTAATTCAGAACTGAAATGGTTAAGTTAAAAATTACCATGGTTAATCTACACTATTTGATGCTTTAAGAAATCTCATTAGTTAAAAAAAATCATTATCATTTTCACAGCAATTAGACGTTTTTAAGATGACGCTACAGAAATGCAGCAATAGAGAGTTTTCTTTTCATAGGTAATCCCACGAGAGTTCAAGAGTTTATCGATAGATTCGCGACTGCGCAGCAGGAGCGAATTCATCAGATGTAACTCGTAAACTCGGGTTGGATTTATTAAGACAATTACATGAATAAAAATATAACGGATTACACAAAAGCAATTGCTTTCGTGCTTTGTTATATAAAAACGAAACTAACAGCTGCAATATCACGGCATAATATGAGTCAACCATCCATGAATCGATTCGAGTTGTCATGTTGTGACCAATGCTATCAATGGTGCATATAATACATAGTTAACCTAATTCAGGTAAGCAAACAACAGAACAGAATAAAAGCACACGAACTGGCTTGCACCGAATCGAAATTGTGTTTTTAATCAATGTACATTTATATTATTTCAATTTCCAAAAAAGTTATGTTGTATAAAATAATGCGTTTTCATTCTGTTGAATGGCATCATGTGACGTATTAATTACCTCACGTTGATGCCTTACATGTCCAGCAACGAGCTGACGTTTTATCAGATAAAATTGCATCCTTGCGATCGAGAAAGGGAATTATAAGATAAACGATCGTGGTTGGTCTAAATCCGAGGAATCGCTAAACGTTATTGGTCAATATAAAACACGCGGCGTATGAATAGAATAATCTTCATAAATGCCACTTTTTTAAAAGTAATTTTAGTGATTTTTTAATTCCATTGCCAAATATTACCCCATATTAACAACACAGTACAGTAAAGTGTTCCCTATATAGAACGTGGAGGACTTTAAGATCCCAGGAGGTTGAGGCTACCAGATTTTTAGACACTCGAAACATGGAGGTGGTTACGTTGCCAGCCCTATGCACCGATCGCCTTTACCCCCAGGATTGCTGCTGGTGCTCCTTTCTGTTAGAGGCTGAGTTACCCCAGGGACATTATGCCACCTGAAGGATTAAGTCAACAAGAAAATCCTAATGACCTCATCGGCGATCGAACCAGCGACCTACCGGTTTTTAGCGCAGTGCCTCAATGAACTGAGCCACGGAATAGTATACTGTTTTTATGTCATAGATTGATTGATTTCGAATATATTTTTTAGAAAAACTTCTCGAAAAATAAGTGCTGTCCAATTCTAGTTTAACCAGCTCTTGTAGGCCTATAGCCTATTAAAAATGGAAGACCTATTAAACCTATGTTAAGGCCTGTATTAAGAGCTCTTTAAGTTCTCATATAAATTCTGAAGTACTTCATCAGTAATTTAAAGGATTCTAAACAATAATATTATATTATACTATATATATACATATATATATATATATATAAATTAATTTAATTTACTCAACATTGTACAAACTTATTACTGTAAATAGAGGTAAACATAATTATTGTATAGTAGCTTTGGTTTATAAACAATTTCTTTCAATCTCGATAAGTATTTCATGCTTACACATAATATTGTTTCTTTTTTTCAAATTCAAATTTAATCTTTAAAATGCTTAAAATTTACATCATTACTACTAAACTATCCCGAGTAAGAGCTTTGTTCAATTCGGGTTTTGTATACTATGGTGTGTTTTTGTTTTTGTTTTTCGTACTATCAGGTCTCGAAAGCCGTATATTCGAATTCCAAAATTAATATGATGGCCATACTTTTTTATAATCTATGTACAAACCGAATAAGATGTTTTGCTTAGGAAAAGTGAATGGATAATTATTAGTCTATTACTTGGTATCGAACCAAGATGATGTAATAGAGACAGACTCTGAGACTGATAGCTTTCGTTCCAATGCGCCTACATAGCTAGCTTGTAATTTGATTTCTGTTCGAGAAATTTGGCCTTGCTCATTGTCATTTATCCAGTGCTTCATTAGAAGTGGCACAGCTGCGTTAATAGCGATTTCCTAGTAGCCTTCGGGTTACCAAATGAAGAGTTTAATGTCCTAACGTGTATGTAATTTATGATGCAGTTTGTATTGCTCAAGGGTATAAAATGTTAATTATCCTTGCAAACATTTTTACGTAATGACTGTGTTCTATCATAACCGGTCCGACTGGGTGATCTGAAAGTGCAGTGTCTATCTTAATCGTTTGGATGGTGAGATTACTGCAGGCTATCGTATCAGGATGTGGAATACAATTAGGGCCTATATATCAAATGTAAAATATTGAAATTTTGAAATGATATTTCTGGGGTCAATAATGGGAGTGTCACAGAAAGATAGAATAAAACATTAAACAATAAGACCGGAATTACATATAATTATATATAATATAAATGAAAAACTAGTTAGTTTAGAAATAAATGGCTGGAACATGATTGTACACAGCAAGCCAGAAGAAAGATAACCAAGAAGAGCTCTAAGGTATAAGGATGGAGAAACATAGGAAGAACTACAAGACATGGATGAACCAATTTGGAGATGCAAAAGGCTAGCAAATCTAATGCATGAAAAGGAAGAAGGTTTATAATATTTCGGGACAGAAAGATCGTGAAAAAAATCGTGGCTTACATGAACATATCGACTGTCTCTGTCATAGTAATAGCCCAACGCTCCAGCTGTGGCGCATGGGATGCGTTCACTTTCCTCGTGTAGAAGGCCCGAATTCAATTCCCGGTAGGGATAAGTTTCCTGCATGGGGGATTTTACGGAAAATTTTCTCACCTGTGAGACGAATATCATGAAACATTAGCCCTTGTGGTCCGTGGATGCGGATGTCATAAGGCCGTCATTATCATCTTCATCCACGCCTTGTTCGGAATGAGTGTGTGCGACTGAAGTGTCTCGTCCTATGTGTTCATGTTGTCTTAGAGGTGGGCCTAGGAATGGGCTGATCACTCATCCGGGGAGGCCCGCCAAGTCCTTGTCTTGTTAAAAACAAAAAAAAAATCCAAGGGAAATTCCTCTCCCGATGGGTTGCAGTTCTATAAGCCCCGGGAGGCGTGGGGCGCATAAACGTCTGGCTTCAGTTTTTAGATTTTTGTTTATTGTGCCACGTATCTGCTGGAACATGGGTAGTTTATTAATAAAGTTATTTTCATATTTATAGCTGACATGCGTTTCTAAATATATATATGTATATAATTTTATATATGTATATAATTTTGTAACAATTTGTATTTTTTAATTTGTATTAAACTTAATTAATTTGTAAATATATATATATATATATATATATATATATATATATATATATACACACACACAAAACTGGCGTCTTGCTCTAATACGGTAACATTTACTACAATTTTGGTTCTAATAGTATATTTACTTCGAAAGGCCATTGGGCACGACCATTGTTTTTGTTTTATTTGTCGAAATTTAAAATTATAATTCTCACATAGTTTCTGCAGTGAATAAACTGCTTTCTTTGCAGTTCGTCTTCAGTTTTACTCAATTATTTGATCAACCAAAGATAGGATTGTGTTGTTTCAAGATTTCAGAGAAGTACTGCGTCCTAAACATTCTGTTATGATATCCTTACGTTATTAAAGGAAAAGCAGACGACTTCAGTAAAAACTTGCTACACTGTAAGATTCGATAATACTTGTACCGCAATATAAGAACATGGGTAATTGTAAATGTTTTAATCAAGTGAAATTTGAAGTCAGTCATTATGGACCATTCAATTACTGCTACTCGTGCAAGATGAAGATTAATTCACTTTGTTATACCACAACAACAAGACAACTCCTCCTTCCAGCAACATCAATAGCAACCATAATGTTGAATGGCTTGTAGTAACCAATGAAGTCTGTGTAGTAGATTGCACCGTATTGAAGAAAATATGAGAAGAAAGGAATTAGTAGTAACATGATGTAAGATAGGGTCGTTAATTATCAAGTCTGAAGGAGCAATTAAAAAGCAAGTTAACTGTATTTGGGGAGAGGAGATACGGCCGGCTGGATGTGACCTGCTGATGACCTCTAGTGGACGCGCAGAGACATTCAGTGTGCCTCGCGTATTGCAGAAGGAGAGAGTTGTCATTATTGCATTTTGTTCATCTACTGCCCGTTCTAAAAATATATATTTTGAATTTTAATATTCAAAAGAAATATTCCATGCATGAATTAGGGTGACCATCCGTCCCGTTATGACCGGGACAGTCTCGTTTTTTAGGTATGCCCCGACTGTCCCCTCGGTACTCCAGAAGTAGAGGAATTGTCCTTATTATAAAAATCTAAAAACTAGTTTGAGAATAGAACATGTGCTTAAAGATATATCTGTAGTCCTTTAATGTTGCATAGTTTTAGATAATATTTTTGTCTGAATTTAGTTGTTTCGATTTTTAATTGTAGCGTGTTTTTGTTGTAGTAAATTTAAAGAACACTATTTCGTTTTGCTGTCAATGATTCCGTTTTTAACAATTACAGCAGCCGCGCTCGTTTACAGGAAACTAATTTTTATGTTTGCACAGGAATGTACAACCCAAGATCAATCATTCTGCGCAAAATACGATGTTGTGCAACTGTTGTGTAAAATTAAAAATGTTTGACAATTTTTTGTGCATCATCTCGTCACTCGTCTGGGATTTTAATGTGTATTAATTATTAGGCTTATACAATCAATAATATTTTAAAATGTGTTAGTTCTTACTTATTATTAATAATAATAATCATAACAATAATATAATGATAATGATGAAAATAATAATGTAATTTCTTCTGCGGAGTAATCTGACTTTCTCTTTGAAAGTCCCGTTTTTGGCTTAATATAATTATTATGGTCACCATATTCATGATGCTCAATTATGTTAAAGAACGAAGGACGGCGATAAGAACCCCAGTATATTTTGAATATGTTTTTAAAATCTATGTATTTGAAAAGTATTGATGAATATAAGTATTGCTCTTGATATTCTTGCGCATTATGAAAGAGATGCAAGTTGCTTAATTTAGTAATATTGCAATCTCTAATCGAAAATGCCAATTTTATTTCCGCGCATATACAATATAGTAACTTATAGAGAAATTGTTGTGATCGTGACAAAAAGTCGAAGTCGAGATAATACCGGGAAGGCATGTTTCATCATTTACAACTACAAGTTTTACAATTTCAGTTGTTAGGCTCTCAACCGTTGCAACTCTTCAGCTAACCACAGCTATGAAATGTAAGCCTTGACTTTATTTTAAAGGGAAAAATAAATAGGAAGTAATAAAAAGAAAATATACAAGAATTCACAGGAATCAACGAGAGAATAGCGGTATTGAAAGTACAAATATATAAAACAAAAATCACGATAATACAGATCTACGCACCCACTGAGGCCAGTACAGACGATGAGCTAGAAGAATTCTACGAGGAGCTAGAAAGAACAATAAACCAGCAAAAGACCCAAAGACTATTCATAATCGGAGATTTTAACAGCAAAGTAGGGAAGAAACAGGAAGAAGAAAACTCGATGGGTCCATACGGCATGGGAAGTAGAAATGAAAGAGGAAACAGGCTTATCCAGTTTGCGGAGGAGCACAACCTATCAATACTAAACACATTCTTCCAAAAACCCCAAACAGCAAAATGGACATGGAAATCGCCAGATGGGAAGACTAAAATGAAATTGACTTCATACTGAGTGACAGCCGAGAATTAGTAGAGGATGTGCAAATAATAAATGGCCTTAAACTAGACACGGATCATAGAATGGTTAAGGCAACACTTAGGATAACAAAACCAAAGAGATGCATAAGACTGAACAAAACAAAAGCCGAAAAGATAAATAAAGACATATTCAAAACCACACTCAGGGAAAAAATACAACTGCCACACGAGGAAGGAGAAGGAGTACAGGAAACATACCGGTACACAAAACTGCAAAACTGCATACTACAAGCGGCAGATTTCGCCTCAAGAGAAGAGGGAAAAATAAAAAACAAACACAAACTATCTACAAACACCATAGCAATGATCGAGGAAAGGGATCAAATGAAAAAACACATGCAAGAAATAGAAATAGAAAGGTTAGAATATGCAGAACTGAACAGAAAAACCAAAACAGAAATACGAAAGGAGCTAAGAGAGTACACACTAAACCGAACACGGAACATCTTAGAGAACTCAAAATCTATCAAAAGAGTGAAGAAGGAACTAGAGCGTGATAGACACTGGATGTTGGGAGTAAAGGACACAAGAGGGGACACAACGAGATCAAGACAGGAAATAAACAAAGCAGCAACCCAATTCTATAAGGACCGTTACGATAGCAACACAACAACACAATACCACAGCTATCAAACGGAAGAAGAAAAAGTACCTACAATAATGAAAAGCGAAGTCGAGAACGCTATAATGCAACTTAAGAATAATAAAACACAGGGAACCGACGGAATAATAAATAAGTGCTTGAAATGGGGGAAAGATGCATTAACAACAGGAATAGCTGAACTTTTTAACAAAATTATCCAAAACGAAGAAATACCCGAACAATGGCAAGTGAGGGAGATAATACTGATCCACAAAAAAGGAAGCAGAGACGACCTAAACAACTTCAGACCAATAAGCCTGCTACCCAGTCTATATAAACTATTCACAAAAATACTCACGAGCAGACTAGCAAAAATAATGGATGAAAACCAGCCACCAGAACAAGCAGGATTCCGCGCAAACTACAGCACCATAGACCAGATACACACAATAAACCAAGTGATTGAAAAAACACTTGAGTTTAACCAAAGATTATATGTTGCATTCATCGATTATAGAAAGGCTTTTGATTCAATAGAGCATAACTTTATGCTGAAAGCACTAGAAAATATAGGCATAAACCCAAAGTACATAAGGATCTTATATGGAATATAAAGGAACAGCAAAGCGATAGTGAAGACAGAAATCGAGGGAGAATCGTTTAGAGTTAAAAAAGGAGTCAAACAGGAAGATCCTATTTCGCCCAAGCTCTTCACATGCACACTAGAGGCGATTTTAAGAGGTTTTTTTTTTTTTTTTTTTTTTTTTTTTTTTTTTTTTTTTTTTTTTGTGCCCTCTCTTACCCCCCGAGTGCCAAGCAATGAAGCCAGTACCTCGGGTCAAACCAAATTCTGGCAACCATTTGTGATTATGTCCCTATAGTGAGTGTGTTCCATCCTGAAGGGATGTGGTGGATCGTGACGTGTCCAAGCTGGTATCTTGATTCATTTTCAAGCTTTCATCAGCTAGGTGTTTGTGTGTGCGGTGTTACGGAGTGAGTAGTGTTCTTGATTGTTTAGAGTTTTGTGTTTGTGAGATTGTTGAGTTGTTTTGTACTGTTGATTGTTGTAATTATTGCATGCTTCTTTGTTATTTTGAGGGGTGGAACTAGGCCGGCATTTGCCTTACAGGCGAGGGAAAACCCCTCTCTAAACCTCGCCCAGCGAGGACTGAGCTGGAGTGAAAAAAGGAAAGGGATAAACATCAACGGAAGGCTACTATCAAACTTAAGATTTGCTGATGACATAGTGTTGTTCGCAAAATCCGCCACAGAGCTACAGGAAATGCTAGCAGAACTGAATACTAAAAGCGCAATAGCGGGACTACAAATGAACCCTACAAAGACCAAAGCAATGACAAATCACATAGAGACACCAATAATAATTGATGGCACACCAATCCATTACTGTAGCGAGTACATATATCTAGGCCAAGCAGTCAGTCTGACAGAAAATGGGGACAATGAGATCCAGAGAAGAATAAGGCAAGCATGGGGGAAATTCTGGGGACTCAAATTCTTACTCCTAGACAAATACATTAACAGAGAACTAAGATTGGAAGCACTACAGACCTGCATCATACCGACACTAACATATGGAAGTCAAACCTGGACGATGACTAAACAACAAGAACTGAAGATACAAAGATGCCAGCGCAGAATGGAGAGAAAAATCTTGGACATTAAACTAGTAGACAAAGTAAGAAACGAAGAACTGAGGCTAAGAAGTGGTATCGAAGAGGCACATAAACAGGCAAGAGAGCTCAAATGGAGGTAGGGAGGACATGTGGCCAGACTACCTGCAGACAGATGGGCCTATGCCACCACGATCTGGGACCCAAGAAGAGGGAAAAGAAGAAGAGGGAGACCGAGAAGGAGATGGGCTCAGGACTTCATAGAAGTGATAGGACCGCAATGGTCACGAGTAGCAAGGGATAGGAGGGAGTGGAAAATCACAATTTTAGATTTAGAATAAAATGTTGACATCATTTAGAAACTGAAAGTGACTCAAAATGGAACACAAGCTACACACAGTAACTAACAGTTAAAGTAAAAGCTCAAAATCCGAGCATGCACACAGGAAATAGCTCACCCCGTGTGTACAAACTGAGCTAACCCTACCGATAGTAGGAGGCCCTTGCCTGAAAAGGATTCAGTGGCTTTTTATAATTCTAATTCTAATCTAATAAAAAGAAAGAAAAGGTAATTTCTTAATGAGCATAATAATGGACAAATATTTATTTTTTCGTAATATTGTATGAAATATGTAGTAAGTCTTATACACTGAAATGGGTAAATTGGAAGTTGAATACCGCGATGCTCATATTTCAATTCGTAGACATTCTATACATTCTATACATAAAATAAATAACAAAATTACATAAATATCCGTGCCTTGCTTTTTGTAATCAACAAGGATTATACCTAGGTATTCGCCGGAAATAACAACTGAAATTGAATTTTATGAATGCGGTATGATTAAAGAATACATAATGTTGAATTAATAGTAGGCTAAGTTATTATTAATGAATGGTATCCCTATGAAATGGATTCCCTTTTATGAGTTTTTGGAAAGGTACCGTAGTAATTGTCTATCAAATGCGCCAAAGTTACAAAAATGTAAATAAATGGTTAGCGCGTTGAAGATTTAGATAATGCTGGAAAAGATGAGTTCTAAACTCCGCTATATCTTTATATTTCTTAAAGAATATTTTCAATACCGATATCATAAAATATTTAGGTATATTTAGGCATATTACACTGTACGTTTTCGCTTTGTTAATGTCCTAAATTGTAGAATACAAGATCTACACCATAATCTTAGGGCGCTCTAAGTTGACTTACAAGTAATTAACTGATACGCGTTCTCTTGAAAATAAAGCCTACTCTCGAGAAGTTATACAAATGCCTCGTCTTCATTTATCATTAGCCGACTGTACATCGTTCTGAAGGATTTAAGCTGTGGGCTATAGTGAAGGACAAGGAGTATGAATAATAATATCTGCGTTGATGCGTTAAATGTCTCACCAGATACAAGTTACCACTCTAAAATGTTAGAACACAAGCTATAATCTTAAAAATTTCCGTTTTACATAACATGAAGTCATTATCTTTTGAAGGTGAAACAGAAGCAATAACTAGTTTTAATAGGATTCTTAACATTTTCCACCCAGAAATTGGAGGCTGGAGAACTTGAAGATTTATGCTGGATATGATATCATACAATATTTGCAACCACGCCAACATTATTACAACCCACTATTATTTTGAGCACGCTAATAAGACAGCAGTTGAGACCTCGTAAATTTGTGTATTGTTTGTTGATCCTAACTTCTCTCCGCATACTGATTTTTTAAAAATATATATTTAGAAACACCATCATTGGAAATAACCATCACATGGAAAGCACACTTAACACTTTCTAAAATTTTGTTCATACATACTATAATATGCTTATTACGTGTGACGTGACGTTATCATAACGATATGCATTTCGAAACAGATTTTCATTATAACATTGGTGTGATTATTATCGAACACGGAACGATCTTGAAAACTTGAGAGTAGCATATCATTGCATAATTAACAGTTAATTTTAACATTAACTAAATTGAGTGCACTTTATCAAGTAAAATATCCCTTCGTTTAAGAAAACGGAAAAGAAAAAACTTAGATTTGAACGTACGCCACCAGCAGCCATCTCTCGCAGAAAGCAACGACTATTAGAAATTCCTTACAGCTGATTGCTCACAATCAGAATATTTCTTTTATATTAATCTAAAATCCTAAACCTTAAACATGTAATTAAGGTCGAACAAAAACAGTCATATGCATCTTGCCTATAATAGTAAATGTCATTATAGGCTCGTTGCAATATATACTATTATCTGTTCTCACTTAAAATTGAAACAACGTTTATTTATTTGATGTGGTATTGTAGGCCTACTTGTATAGTTTAAAAATACTTATCACTCACCATAGAAGTAAAGTATGTATGAGGGTCTTATGGTTATGCCATCTCCTCTTGGGAGTCCAGAAAAACTATTTAACAGACTGATTCTGAAGATCTTTCACTACCTTAGTTCTCAGGAAAGGAGTCCAGGAGAGAAGCTGTAGTGCTAAAAAGGCTGTTAATGATAATCAAATGCCTCAACGTTATGGGTATGACTATCAATTACTTTAACCATTTCCTGGAGAGGAAAGGATCATCTCGTAAATAGTTCAACCAATTATGTTTTTAATTTTTTAACGTTTACATTATAAAGTAACATAAATTCCTATAAGTTTATCTGATTTTTAGGCTGAAATCGTCTCGAAGAAAGTTCTGAGACAGTCGTCCGACATAGCCAGCCTTTCCCAGAATTTAATCAACAAGGTTCAATAAAAGGTCTGTCTGTCACATACCCTTTCATGTAAATACAAAATTATTTTAATAATGATTTAATAATAATAAATTAATAATAATAAAATCAGGTAAACTGATATAACAAAGTGCCAGAATGCTTTTTTTAATAAGTGATAATTGCAATTATGATAAGCCCATAAAGAAAATAAGTTATTTTTTTCTAATAGATCTCAGAGTTAAACTCCAAAAACAAAATGTGCTGGCAATAATATTAATGATGCAATAGGCCTACGATTCACTGACATATTTGTTTGAAGTCTAAAGCAGGCTTATAGGTTATGAATGAATAAAAAATCAATCTGATATCTATCTGCCAGGAATTACATTAGGTATATTGCTGCACAGGAACAAATAATACAAAACTCACATTAAAATATAATGTAGATAACGGTAGTCATCGATAGAATGCAAAACATTATATCAATATTCTATATATAAATATATAAATATATATATATATATATATATATATATATACATCAATATATTCAATATCAATATTATATCAATATTCAAATCTTTTATTTAGGCCGGAGGATAGATGCAACATCTTCGCACTCTATCAGCTGTTAAGAGCGACTGGTATGTCACGGGTACAATTCGTGGAAAATATGCAATAAGCCTATTCCTTTATTTTTGTCAAAACATCTAAAACTATGCAAAATACGGACTAAAAAGATTGCAAGTTTATTTTGGAGGAGAAAAAATTGCAAATATGAACTTTTGGAATATTCCTATCGGTTATGGGAGAAAAGCTGTTAAGTTTGCAAATTTAAAGATTTTACCTCATCTGGAAGTGAGTAAACATCAACGTTCCTAAGTGAATGATCTATTATTCAACGGCTAGTTGTGTTTTAAACCTTTTATTTACATTTACTGACACTAACATCGTTATGAAGAAATGAATCAAACAAGGCGGGCGATTAATATCAATTTACGATTGGCAATTTGTTACGTTATGTTTAACATATTCTGGGCCATGCTAAATATTCTAGCGTGTTATACCCATTACAAAATTAATACTTATACTAAACTGGAAATGAAAGCATGCTATTTATTAAGTAAATTCGCACTGGTACTTTATGAGATTGTGTGGGGGGACAGAAAAATGTCTGTCTGTCTATCCGTGTGCCTGTACGCGCGATAACTCAAATACGCTTTATCGGATTTTTATGAAACTTGGTATACGCATTTATAACGTCCATGGGAAGAACCCTATTGATATTGAACTAAATCGGTTCACCGGTACCGGAGTAATGCCCAATTTAGTGCCTATTTTTATGGTAATATATCAGGCTTTACAACTCAAATACGCTTTATCAGATTTTCATGAATCTTGGTATAAACATTTATAACGTCCGTTGCAAGAAGCCTATTTATTTTGGACCATATCGGTTGACCGGTACCGGAGTAATACCCAATTTAGTGCCTATTTTATGGTAATGTATTAGAAACAATTTATCAAATGGAAATCAGTTATCACGACAACATGTTGTTTCAGAATCTCCATATACGGCTTTGGAAGTTGCAATACAGTTAGCTATGACAAATAACACTATTCCTTTACATACGGTTATCAAACTAGACCGTTAAACTGAGCGAGGTGCCCGAGATGGTAACGTCTTGGACTCGCATTCTGGAGGTCGTTGATTCAAATCCCGAAGCCGACCAATATGACACTTCTTTTATTTTTCTGCGAGTGTGCGATAGTCAATATATCACAACTCTGTAGACTACAGTCCTGCTGATACTGGATGATTTTAATGTGATTGTGTTTAAAAATAGACCTTTGTCCTTCCATAAGCCCTGCTTAACTTTGAAATCAATTTTTTTAAATCTTATTTTTTGCATGTCATAATTGCAATTTTAACTGATTAAACAAAAGCATTCTGGCACTTTGTTATATCAGTTTACCTGATTTTATTTATATTTACAGAATTGTTTATAGTAGGACATTCGTTACGGGAGCTCGGCCGCTGATTGGTTGGCCGTGAGCCAATCAAAATGCTTCGAATTGTCGGAGAACGACAATTATATTATAATAGATGTGACTGTTAATTACTCGTTATTTCGATACTGGTCAACCGATTTGGTCCAAATTCAACAGGCTTCTTTCCATGTACGTCATACATGCGTATACCAAGTTTAATGAAATTCCAATAAAGCGTATTTGAGTTATTGCACCTTTCTGATATATTACCATTAAAATAGGCACTAAATTGGGCATTACTCCGATACCGGTCAACCGATTTGATCCAATATCAATAGGGTTTTTCCCATGGACGTTATGAGTGCGTACACTAAGTTTGACATAAATCCGATAAAGCGTATATGAGTTATCGCGCGTACAGTCACACGGACGGACATTTTTCCGTCCCCCACACAATCTTATAAAATGCCATACTTGCACTTAATAATAATAATAATAATAATAATAATAATAATAATAATAATAATAATAATAATAATAATAATAATAATAATAATAATAATAATAACTTAACATTACCCAGCATCAACACACGAACCAATATTTCAGTTTTCTATTTCGGTATCCATCTTTACCAAACGGAGTTCTATAATAAAATTGTGTATTTTTTCCTCATAATTTAGGCTTCCTACAGAACATCTGCTTTTTCAACACAATGTTATCTTCACATACATCAAAGCCCTTTGAAACTCCATCCCTTGTGTTGAGGAAGGTCGTGAAAAGGTCATGCAAGCTATGAATGCTAACATTCATTCCAAGAGGGCTGAAGATGTTTGGAATTCGGTAAACACTGGCATCGCCATTAACGTAAATAAACAAACTGAGGAAGGGTAAGCAGCTCAATAAAACAGCACCCCATCTTACTAGAGAATCTGTCTTCACACTTCACCATGTATGGCTGCAACACATCCATCTGTTTTCGATGGAAAGAAATTCCACGAATTCCAAGAACATTACTATACTCTTTAAACGTCGTAGCACGTTTCTATACTGCTTTCCCATTTGTACCAAAATTTAATCCAAACGGGAACATTAACAATCATTTGCATGCCTTTAAAGTGAAAGTAATCAGGGTGTTGATGGACGAATGACTTACAATGCGAAGAGTAATGCCATGGCAATAATCATCCAGTCTCAAGGGTTTGGCTACGCGGAACTAGTATTAACTATGAAGTCTTATACTATAGCAACTTGACATATTATTACTCTTCGGGTTTTGCTCAACGTTCAACTGCAAATAAATAAGTAACCCACACCTCTTTACTTTACATAATTATCCTATTAGGAATCTGCATACAACATTCGGAACATTGTGTTTGTTAATGGAAATAATTTATTTTCGCGTTTATTTTAACAGGTTTCCAAAATCCTTTAGAGGCTTTGGGTTTAAAAAGTTCCGATTACAAAATATTATAAAAGTGAAAAAGTTTAATTTTAAAAGCACAAACTCCGTGAGTTCAGTTCAATGTATAGGTTTCAGAATACATCCAGAAAGAAATTTGTATAGGCCTATTTTAAATATTGCAGACATGTAAATAGCTATAGTTAAAGCCAAACTCTCTTAATTACGTTCAATTAATAATTGACAGAATATTCCAAAGTGGCAATTGTAAATAGTAAACGTCGTAAATCTGTAGACAGTTAAATTCTAAAATGCACAACCTTTCATAATGATATTCCGCGTACAGTTTGGAGAATATTCCAGAATTTTTTTTTTTAAATACAACATATTTAAAAGCTGTAAATTTTTATATTACATAATTGTAACTTATTATGTAAATACATAATGTAATATAATGTAATGCTTATTTACAATCTATTGCTGAAAAACTCTAATGTGAAACACATAATTAGGCCTACCTCTACCCAATTAAAAGTTTTGGCTCTTAGTATAATGTATTATAGCCTAATGCATAATATATCGTATAGTATAATATATAATGAACATATGAAATTCATGTAGGGAATTTAAATAAAAGTGCGTATACAGTTGTTTCAACGTGATGCAAGGCTTTATTGTTCACAGGTAAGACTGAGTTTCTACAAACAGTAGGTGACTTATAACTATGCTTCAGATAATTTTTTTCAAAAAAAGAATGTCTCAAATAGAAGTTGTATCTCTTTGTGTAAACACCTCATGTACAAAATCTAAAAATCGTTAGAGTCCTTGTCGAGAAAATCGCGAATAACGAAATTTTCTTAATGTCCTGTGTCATTAAAAGTGAGAGAAAGCCGTGTCACATCCACAGAAGATACTTAACCCAAATACAAAAATTTGTTTTCATGTGACTTTTCGTTCAGGAACTAGGCTGTTTATAGACATACACATACACACAGAGATATCTCTGAAAATAACATTTTTGGATTGAGGAGAACTTAAAACGCGTATTTATGCTAAGAACTCACCTTCAAATTTCGGAGAGGAACAAAAATTCAACAACAATAGGTTGTGGTAACTTCCTTAATTTGTATATGCGCGTCTTTTGTCTTACATACCTTCTTCTCTTTATCATAAACTAGCTTGAAAGTCCCGGCGTCGCCCGGGTTTTGTATTTTGTAATTTGAAATTAACTTATAGAGGACTTTCGATTTTGAAAATCTAGGTCCTTATATAATATGTACTGTACGTAGAATTTGAAATGAGGAAGAACGACATATCACACTCAAACTGTTCCCTCAGAAAACGCTAGGTATAGCTTTTTATGGCTCATAGAGGATGTCGAATGTTGCATTCCGTTGCTTCTACACACCATGCCTGGGAGGGGTTGAAATAAGAAGAAAAAGAAATTCCGGTTACATAAGATTGTATTGTCTTCACAGAAAATTTTATTTCTCACTCTCATATTACCACACAACCGTTTCGGGGCTGAAATAAAAAAGAAATTCAATATCACTTTCATACTTTCCTTCCCAAAAACCTGGGACATAATATACTGAAAATGTCCCATCCCATTTTGTCTTCTTTTAAATGCTTAGGGCCTCTGATAAACATCCCTATTTCTCAACTAATACAAAGCCTACAGCTATGAATAACGTATCAGTGGATAGGATTTTTTTACCGACTTCTGATATAGCATACTCACTGGCAAACCCGTAAGCTATCCCTGCAATACTACCGCTTATCCTACATCAAAATGTGGAGTGAGAAAATGATATTTTCCATGTCGAGGGTAGAGAAAGTTATTTGAGTGCATCACTTTGTGCTTTATTTTCGTGGATTTCATTCTTCAAGAATTATTTTCACAAATGTATTATAGACTATCGATAGCATCAGAATTTGTTAAAGCCCAGTATTATATAGTTCCCAAAGCCCTATGTAAACACTGTAAACAATACACTGTTGTCATGATAATTGAACTGCATTTCATTTTTTCAGTATAATATTTTCTGAAATTATATAAATTTTCAAGGGAAGGAGTGGCTTGTTTGAGTTTTAATGTAGACTGCGTTACTCTCCGGGCTGAACTGGATGAGTGTGCAAAATTTCGTACAAATTGGTCAAGAAATGTAGATTTGTATAGGGAACATACAAACCCACACACATACATACACACTTTCGATTTGGCTTGGTTGCAAGACTCACACTTTTTTTTGTTATGAAAACATATATGACAGCAGAACTCTCTAACTGTGCCAATGTCACACTTCTTTTGTCACACTTCTATTTTGTTATGAAAACATGTGACTGCAGAACTCTCAAACTGTTCCTCATTTCACATTTCCGACTTTTCCCGTGAATTTTCCAAAAATTTTCTTTCATACAAACCTTGTCCTGACAATTACGAAAGAAAGAAAAAAAAAGCAGCTAAATCGGTCGAGCCTTTCTGAAGTGATGTGGCCACATACATTTTGGCAATTCATTTTTATTTATATAGATGATAAACTCAATAATGAGAGCTGCAGAGACACACAAAAGTTTTTTTTTAAATAAGTGATAGACATTATTTGTGTTACTTGAGATTTTAATGAAAGGGCTGTTGACAAAAACATAGTTATAATACGTTATGAAAACATGAAAACATAATACGTTATGAATACGTTATGTACTCACGCATTTTTACTTGTATATTTGCTTACATATCTTCAAGCTGATTGTCACAAATTTTTAAACTCATTTTTGCAATTTGTAAACAATATAATTTGACGCTAGAAAATAAGGCAACAAGGTCACAGCACTGTGAATGCACAATAACATTTTATCTTTACATAAACAGAAGTATTATTAGGTGAATGTTTGTATGTTTGCCTTTATAGTATAACATTACTAATATAAATAACCTATAGCATTGTAATCCTTGTTTGTTCGTATTCAATACACAACATCGTTGTCAGTCTTATAAATTACTATACTAAACACAAATCAACTCTGAACATATGATAAGCCAATAGAATGTTACGCAACGTGCGGCGTTGACTATTCAGCACTGTGCAGCTGTCTCTGTCTAACAGATAGAGAAGGGAGATGCATGCCTACTCACTAAGGGCCGTTTTCTCCAAGTCAGTTTAAACCTGGATTTACTTCAAACTTGTTTAATCCTGAGTTTAAAGTAAAAATGATTTTCCCCACACTAGTTTAAGCCTTGCATCAAGTTTAAACATGGGATCTAGCTAAACCCTCAATGTTGAGGGTTTAAACTGCTGCTCTGTGGTTTAAATAGATATTTTGTTGGAAATTCCTTGACAATATCTCATAATATTAGCAATTTTTATAGCAATTATATTTAAATTAACCTTCTATTACTGTTCAATTCAAATTTTACAATTGGAAATCACAAGTGGTGAAACAGAATGATAGATATGTTGAAATCTTTGATGAGATAGATGATGATTATACCCCAATGGACCTAAATGAGGTTAGGGCAACCAAGACCAAGAACAGTAAGCCTACAAGGGCAGATCACTATTAAAATTGGGAACAGCTTCTTCATAATTCACAATTAGGTTATACAGCAAATATAACTGCTCCAGCCAAATGGATGTAAAAAAAAAAATTACTGTGAATGTCAAACTGAGGATTCCCATAAGAAATAATTTGGGCTAGAGCTTGCAAACCCCCAATATAGAATAATTAGAATTTGATGACCAACAATTATTACTGTATAAACCCCAATCTAGTACAACTTAAAAAACAATAAACCCAAATAAAACCACTACAACCAGTTTCCTTACCTAGGTATCATTTGTAGGCCTAATTCTCCTAAATATTCACAATTTCACTGACAAAACTGGTACCTAAAATAGCTCTACTAACTTGATAAAATATTAATGATTTTACATTTAATTACCCTTGTGTTACAGTAGTACTGTTACTTAAATTTTGGACTTAATGCAATGAGAAATTACATAGGCCTACCGGTAACTTATGTGGTCTCACAGAATGGAAGAATTGTTGATATTTATCACCGAGTAGCTACAGAGGGTCTTATAATTAATTAAATAATTACCAAACACAAGACATAGAAGAAATTGGATTTATAAAGTTTTTAGGATTGCAAATTGACCAAAATCTAGGCTGGAAGAGACACAATGAAATAATTTCAAAGCTTAGTTCAGCATACTTTGCTTTAAGGTTTGAATATCCTATATTACAAGATGCCTTATGTATGGTATATTTTTCATGTTTTACTCTGTGATGAAGTATTGAGTCATAATCTGGGGCAACTCTTCCCATAGGGGGAAATAATATTTAAATTACAAAAAGGAGCAATGAGAATAATGTAGAAAGAAAAAAAGAGAATCTTGTAAACCGCTTTTTGAAAATTTAAAAGTATATAAGTTACAGGGGTATATATATAATCTGTTATATGATAGAGATAATATCAATAAATGTCAGATTAAAAACTAATTACAGTGTTCATGGACAAACAACCAGAAGCATGAACGATTTACATAGACCAGTTATTTCACTGTAACTCTTCCAGAAGGGTAGGCCTACTTACTACCACACTTTTGATTAAAATTTAACCTCGAAAATTTGTAGAGAGGTAGTTTTCATGTATATTAAGAGAAATACTAACTTTTACTGAAATACAACTAGGGTATAACACATAGGCCTAATAGTTCTAATGAAACTTGTTTTTTTTTCAAATTTCAAAGTGAAAATTTTGAATTTAAAAATAAATTGCGTCTTCAAAAATGTTCAATAAATTCTAGGAAATGGATTAGGCTATATACTGTCAAATTATGTACCAAATTTGAAGAAGGTATGGGAATGGTTTCATAGTTAACATTTTTTAAACAGAATCCCTTGTCAAAAAAAATCAAGCCATATTAATTATATGCCCCAATGGAAAGTATAATAAAATAATTTCAGTAAATAAATTTAAATACCGTAAGGGAAATAACATCACCTGCTTGACATCTTGTTGTTTATTGGAAATACTTGTCTATCATATAAATCTTCCAGGTCGGTGTCAGAGTTTTTAATTTTTATTATTTATCCAAAATGGCATCAATTCATTTCATGACTGACCACAGGGTTCCTGAATACGGGTACTGTATGCCTCAGTATTACTATATTAACAATATATGAGTAAATAACATAAGTATACAATTAGGATTTACTGATTTAATTGGCTTAACTCAGCTGGAGGAGTATTAATAACCTACTATTTAAGTGGAATACAGGTGCCTGTGTAGGATACAAAGCGAGTCCTTTATTAACCCCACAAGTATAGTACGCACAAGTTCCATGGATATTCCTAAGGAGAGAAGATAATTCCATGTGAATTTCGGTAAAGTGCCTCTACAACCAAACAAAAGACCAGTCACTGACCGATGACTCAACTCGATACCATAACATTGAGCGTTACATATTACATCTGTGAGAGGTGTCCATAATACATCAGGCTTTCATGGTGGTGATGGTCCAGCTGGAAGAGTGTTAATTTCATTTCAATTGGAAATTGGCATGTTAACACTAGGCCTACTACCACCACTATATGTAATCAGAGCATCCACAAATAAAATGTGCCAATTCCTTCCTTTAAATTAATTCTAATAATTTGAATTGGCACAACTTGCAAAATACAAAATGCTAATTTTATTCACAAGCTCTCGTCAATATCAGTGCCAACACTGGTACTTCAAAAGGCAAGTTTATACTTTCCGACTCACCCTGCTCCCCTTTCGTATAATCCAAATCAATATCATTCCAGGGTAAACAGGTTTTTATTTTGTAGGTAAAATGAATAGATTCAATTTAAATGTTGTTTTCTTGAAATCCACGGTAAGACTTTCAGGGAGGAACAGATTCGAGAAATTTCGGCGAAACGGTACTTCATGCCGCGCACAATTTTTCCTTCCACTGAATAATAAGTCCCTTGCACCAAACATAATATATCACAACTATAAACAACAAAATAATATTTCATAATAAAAAAAGACCCTTGCACCAAAAATCATATTAAACAATATTATATAAGTGGGAGTGGATAACTCGTGCGCGGCATAAAATACCTTTTCCCCAAACATTGTTATATTAAAACATTTGGCATATTATAGGCTGTTATATAGAAACATATTAAATAGTATATTTGACATAATGTAAACATTACAAGCCCCGGTACCTTATATACGATTTAATTTCAATTTAATATGGATTCGCGACAAATCAGAAGCTGTTCGGAAGACATAATAACGAAAGTAGAAAGCTTCCCAAAATATTTCAAGAAAACAACTGAAGAAATTACTCTACACAACACTTCAGATGTTTAAATTATGATTTATTATTATTACGCTATAATTACACTACAATTTTCACTAGGGAGCACATTTTACACACACAGTTCTCTTTAACAAAATAAAAACACAATCTCCTTCTTCACAAACGGCAGACATATTGGAAATAAGTAACCACAACATCGGTGTCCTTGGTCCCTGATTGGCCAGTTACACTCAAGTTCCAAAGCCGGTAAACTGTCAAGATGGTCCAACTCCTCTTAGATCGTTTGAACCCGCGAGCATTTCGTTTAAACAGAACGTCCGCCAAAATTGTTTGGAGAAAATGAAAGTCTGTTTAAACCCAATACCCAAATTGAACGGGTTTGACTTCTCCCAAGTTCAATCGGATTTGGAGAAAACGGCTCTAAGGGCCGTTTTCTCCAAGTCAGTTTAAACCTGGATTTACTTCAAACTTGTTTAATCCTGAGTTTAAAGTAAAAATGATTTTCCCCACACTAGTTTAAACCTTGCATCGAGTTTAAACATGGGATCTAGCTAAACCCTCAATGTTGAGGGTTTAAACTGCTGTTCTGTGGTTTAAATAGATATTTTGTTGGAAATTCCTTGACATTATCTCATAATATTAGCAATTTTTATAGCAATTATATTGAAATTAACCTTCTATTACTGTTCAATTAAAATTTTACAATTGGAAATCACAAGTGGTGAAACAGAATGATAGATGTGTTGAAATCTTTGATGAGATAGATGATGATTATACCCCAATGGACGTAAATGAGGTTAGGGCGACCAAGACCAGTAAGCCTACAAGGGTAGATCACTATTAAAATTGGGAACAACTTCTTCATAATTCACAAATAGGATATACGGCAAATATAACTGCTCCAGCCAAATGGATGTAAAAAAAAAAAATTACTGTGAATGTCAAACTGAGGATTCCCATAAGAAATAGTTTGAGCTAGAGCTTGCAAACCCCCAATATAGAATAATTAAAATTTGATGACCAACCAACAACTATTACTGTATAAACCCCCAATCTAGTACAACTTAAAAAACAATAAACCCAAATAAAACCACTACAACCAGTTTCCTTACCTAGGTATCATTTGTAGGCCTAATTCTCCTAAATATTCACAATGTAATTAATTTCATTGACAAAACTGGTACCTAAAATAGCTCTACTAACTTGATAAAATATTAATTATTTTACATTTAATTACCCTTGTGTTACAGTAGTACTGTTGAAATTTTTTTAACTTAATGCCATGAGAAATTACATAACGGTATGTGATCTCACAGGATGGAAGAATTGTTGATATTTATCACCGAGTAGCTACAGAGGGTCTTATAATTAATTAAATAATTACCAAACACAAGACATAGAAGAAATTAGATTTATAAAGTTTTTAGGATTGCAAATTGACCAAAATCTAGGCTGGAAGACACACAATGAAATAATTTCAAAGCTTAGTTCAGCATACTTTGCTTTAAGGTTTGAATAGCCTATATTACAAGAGGATGCCTTATGTATGGTATATTTTTCATGTTTTACTCTGTGATGAAGTATTGAGTCAAATTCTGGGGCAACTCTTCCCATAGGGGGAAATAATATTTAAATTACAAAAAGGAGCAATGAGAATAATGTAGAAAGAAAAAGAGATAATCTTGTAAACCGCTTTTTGAAAAATTAAAAGTATATACAGGGGTATATATAATCTGTTATATGAAAGAGATAATATAAATAAATGTCAGATTAAAAACTAATTACAGTGTTCATGGACAAACAACCAGAAGCATGAACGATTTACATAGCCTAGACCAGATATTTCACTGTAACTCTTCCAGAAGGGTAGGTATAGGTATAGTTCAGGGGCTGAGCCCTGACGGGCTCGCGTACGGAGGCCACATAGGCGGGCCCATTGTACACCCCCTAGGAAACGAATGATGTGCATGCCCTAAGGCCCCCCAGTCAACAGACTCCACCACAAGCCCCCACGGAGCTCCCCTACATCCAACAAGGACCTGGTACCACTCCACGTGCACCGTACCCAGGGTCCCTCGTACAAGAGCCCCATAGGCGCGGCACAACCAGACATGCGCCACTAACCCAGGGTCCCTCTGAGAGCCCCAAAGGCACGGTACACCACCAGCAACTCTTGACCACAAGCAGCGGGGCAGGACGGGGGAGGCCCGCAGCAGAGTCTGCAGCAGGAGCTGGCCCGAAAACCAGTAAAGGGGAACGGGATGATAATGAGGGGGGAAAGGAAGCTGAAGTGGAGAGTGTTGGTGGAATGAATGAAGGGGGAAACGGGAGGATCCCCGAGAAAAACCCCCAAAGGTCACGGCTTTGTCCACCACAAATGACACGCCCGCCAGCCCCGAGATTTGAACTCGGGACCGCTAGCACGCCAGGCCCACGCGCTAAGCATGAGCCACCGTGACGGCATTCCAGAAGGGTACTCTGCAATACAGATACTGTATAGGGTACAATAAGCTTCCAAACAACATTAAATTATTAGGTATTCAAAACAAATGATTGAAGGCATAGCCTAAATCTTTCAAAAGACGTAGGAATCAAGGAATTTTTAGTTACTATACTCACACCTTCTAAAAGGGTCATTCTGTGTCAAATTAAAACACTTTTGATTAAAATTTAACCTCACCATCCCAGATTGGGATGAAAATTTGTAGAGAGGTAGTTTTCATGTATATTAAGAGAAATACTAACTTTATCTGAAATACAACTATAACACATAGGCCTAATAGTTCTAATGAAACTTGTTTTTTCAAATTTCAAAGTGAAAATTTTTAATGTAAAAAAATTGCATCTTCAAAAATGTTCAATAAATTCTAGGAAATAGATTAGGCTATATACTAATGTCAAATTATGTACCAAATTTGACGAAGGGATGGGAATGGGTATAGTTAAAAATTTTTAAACAGAATCCCTTGTCAAAAAATTAAGCCATATTAATTATAGGCTATGCCCCAATGGAAAGTATAATAAAATAATTTCAGTAAATATATTGAAATACCGTAAGGAAATAACATCACCTGCTTGACATCTTGTTGTTTATTGGAAATACTTGTCTATCATATAAATCTTCCAGGTCGGTGTCAGAGTTTTTTATTTTTATTAGTTATCCAAAATGACATCAGTTCATTTCATGACTGACCACAGGGTTCCTGAATACGGGTACTGTATGCCTCAGTATTACAATATTAACAATATACGAGTAAATAACATAAGTATACGATTAGGATTTACTGATTTAAGCGGCTTAACTCAGCTGGAGGAGTATTAATAACCTACTATTTAAGTGGAATACAGGTGCCTGTGTAGGATACAAAGCGAGTCCTCTATTAACCCCACAAGTATAGTACGCACAAGTTCCATGGATATTCCTAAGGAGAGAAGATAATTCCATGTGAATTTCGGTAAAGTGCCTCTACAACCAAACAAAAGACCAGTCACTGACCAATGACTCAACTCGATGCCATAACATTGAGCATTAGGCCTACATATTACATCTGTGAGATGTGTCCATAATACATCAGGCTTTCATGGTGGTGATGGTCCAGCTGGAAGGAGTGTTACTTTCATTTCAATTGGAAATTGGCATATTAACACTAGGCCTACTACCACCACTACCGGGTATATGTAATCAGAGCATCCACAAATAAAATGTGCCAATTCCTTCCTTTAAATTAATTCTAATAATTTGAATTGGCACAACTTGCAAAATACAAAATGCTAATTTTATTCACAAGCTCTCGTCAATATCAGTGCCAACACTGGTACTTTAAAATGAATTATAGAGGAAATAGAATTATAAATTAAAATCCTACCTGGACAATCATGCTGCCTCTAAATATGTGACCTTTAAGGTTCCGATTAGGCTATAGGCCTACCGGTACCTTCAATTTTATCAAAATCTCGTTTGACAATTTTTGGTGACATAGGCTATAGATACCATTACACCTAACAATAAATAGGGTAGCTGCTGCTAGAATCAAAGTAGGCTAATCCATCAGTGGCACCCCATCAGTAAATTTAGTATAATCCAAATCAATATCATTCCAGGGTAAACAGGTTTTTATTTTGTAGGTAAAACGAATAGATTCAATTTAAATGTTGTTTTCTTGAAATCCACGGTAAGACTTTCAGGGAGGAACAGATTCGAGAAATTTCGGCGAAACGGTACTTCATGCCGCGCACAGTTTTTCCTTCCACTGAATAATAAGTCCCTTGCACCAAACATAATATGTCACAACTATAAACAACAAAATAATATTTCATAATAAAAAAAACCCTTGCACCAAAAATCATATTAAACAATATTATATAAGTGGGAGTGGAAAACTCGTGCGCGGCATAAAATACCTTTTTCCCCAAACATTGTTATAACAGTGTGTCCACGCTAGAGGGATCGAGAAGTAAATGCTCGCCAGTTAAAACGAGATAAGGATATTGCTGCATTCTGCATATGATAGGAAAGGGAAACTCTCCGAGATTGTGCAACAATGTGTGCAACAATGTTTTCAGACCCCTCCACGCGCATGCGCGTCAAGAGCTTTCGTCTTGAAAGAAAGCCAGGCGCCATTCAGTAGTCGATCGCGCAGTGGAAAACATGTGGACACCACAACAGAAAGTTCAGTGCGTGTTATGGCTAGCAGAAGAGAAATCGGTTACTCGGGTGCAACGCCGTGTTCGTCGTACGTGGAATGTGGATCCACCTGGTCATAAAGCGATTCTCCAATGGGACAGAACACTCCGAGAAACAGGTTCTTTACTACCGCAAACCGGCAAACATGCAAAAGTGTCTCTGAATGAGGTAAATATCGAACGTGTGAGAACGGCATTTGCAAGGAGTCCAAGGAAGTCTATCCGAAGAGCTAGTTCCGAACTTCAAATTCCGAGATCAACGATTCACAAGATCTTACACAAGCGACTCCATTTGACTGCCTACAAGATCGAGCTTCATCACCACATAAAGCCAAATGATCGTCAGCTTAGGGCAGATTTTGCAGCTGAAATGCTGCTTCGAATTGAAAATGACAACACGTATCTGGACAAGATTGTTTTCTCGGATGAAGCAACCTTTCATTTATGCGGCAAAATCAATAGGCACAACTGCCGGATATGGGGTTCAGAGACTCCCCATGTTATTCAAGAACTTGAGAGAGACACGCCTAAAGTGAATGTCTGGTGTGGACTGACGAGGAACTCTGTCATTGGACCATTCTTCTTCTTAGAGGCTACAGTCACAGGACATGTGTATCTTGACATGTTCCAGAACTTCGCCATAGACCAATTTCCCCCAGGATCGATTTTCCAGCAAGATGGAGCACCGGCCCATTATCATCGACATGTGCGTAACTTCTTGGATGAACGTTTCCCCGATATGTGGATCGGAAGAGGAGGACCCCTTGCCTGGCCACCCAGGTCACCCGATTTGACCCCTTTGGATTTTTTTTCTGGGGATATGTTAAGGACGTTGTTTATCAAGGAGACAGACCAAGAAATTTGCAGGAACTGAGGGGCCGCATCACAAATGCAGTAGCGCTTGTGACTCCACAAATGCTAGAGAACACTTGGCGGGAAGTTGAATACCGTTTAGATGTGTGCAGAGCCACAAAAGGTGCACATATCGAGTTGTATTGAACATCATCTGAAACTCGGTCAGTTTGTATCAAGTAACAGTACAAGTTTATGTTACCAATACATTCTGTTCATTAGACATTATCACTTATTGATAGACGATATTGATAGACGAAAGCTCTTGACGCGCATGCGCGTGGAGGGGTCTGAAAACATTGTTGCACAATCTCGGAGAGTTTCCCTTTCCTGTCATATGCAGAATGCAGCAATATCCTTATCTCGTTTTAACTGGCGAGCATTTACTTCTCGATCCCTCTAGCGTGGACACCCTGTATTAAAACATATATAGAAACATATTAAATAGTAGCCTATATTTGACATAATGTAAACATTACAAGACCCGGTACCTTATATACGATTTAATTTCAATTTAATTTGGATTCGCGACAAATCAGAAGGAAGCTGTTCGGAAAACATAACGAAAGTAGAAAGCTTCCCAGAAGAATTCAAGAAAACAACTGAAGAAATTACTCTACACAACACTTCAGATGTTTAAATTATAATTTATTATTATTACGCAATAATTACACTACAATTTTCACTAGGGAGCACATTTAACACACACAGTTCTCTTTAACAAAATAAAAACACAATCTCCTTCTTCACAAACGGCAGACATATTGAAATAAGTAAACACAACATCGGTGTCCTTGGTCCCTGATTGGCCAGATACACTCAAGATCCAATGCCTGTAAACTGTCAAGATGGTCCAACTCCTCTTAGATCGTTTGAACCCGCGAGCATTTCGTTAAAACTGAACGTCCGCCAAAATTGTTTGGAGAAAATGAAAGTCTGTTTAAACCCAATACCCAAATTGAACGGGTTTGACTTATACCAAGTTCAATCGGATTTGGAGAAAACGGCTCTAAGAGGAACAAGCAAGCATTGTTTTAAGGTATTTAATTGTTTTTAAATAGGGCGTTTTCTCCTCAACGGAGCGTCGTAGAGATATGGGATTTGGACAGTCGGCTTCCAAATAAATACAGCTTTCCAGTGGTGATTTCAGAAAAGACCTATATGTAATAGATCTTGAGCGCGCAAAGGAATAAGTGAAGTACATATCTTTAGTGAGGCAGCGCGGTCCGTCAACTGTACAACACCGCAACAACCTCATTCGCTTATCACTCGTCACGTGATTCTGGCTGCTCCGCTTCAGGTTCAGAGTTGTTCTGTGTTTACTCTAGTACATAGGTAGAAACTCAACTCTCAAATTATTACAACGTGTACTAGTTGAAAATTATTACACTTCATAATGAAGTTTATCAATGCTTCCTCTATCTATTGTACTTATGGTGCGGGCAGAGAAAGTAAAAAATTACACTTTGGCCAAGTAAGTGTTTATAATTGTTCTTTAGTCAGGTCAAAGTACTTTATACTTTTATAGAGTAGAGTTTATCGTTAATAGACAGTTACCTATTACATCATTCTTAAGACGTGGTTTTTGCAGTAGGCCTATACCAGTAAATCAATCTCGAGAATGAATATTTATATACTATATCCTGTCTATGGCGGAACAGCAATCGTGTTAACTAATCAACTAGCAAGGTGGCCCCTACTTAAACAAAACATTCTATTTACACTCAGCATTAGAACACGTTTTGAAAGCTGAGTAACTAGAATATCTTCCTAGTTCCATTGCAGTAACCCTTGGAAGACGTAACTAATTAGTGGTACTTACGAATTTGTTGCCATGGATCGTAACTTGACATTCCCGCGCGCAATAATCTGGTTGCTATGAAAACAAAAGAAATCTCCGTGCGATAAAAGTTTCAACAAGCACAAGTGCCTTAAGGCTAGTTTACACGATGACACTAGGTTTCGTAACCACTTTCATGAAAGTGATTTCGTGAAACTAATTGCACACATTTTCTTTCCAATGCAACCTAACATTTCATGTTATTTCTGAAGTTCAAGTTGTTGACCATATAAACGTTTGAAACACGTATGAATACAGACATTTCACAATTTCCTCACTTCCCCATTTAATTTTACGAAATGCGAACAAGCTAAATAAGCGTATAATCTCAAAATTACTATTACTTTCGTGAAAAGTTGGAATCAGCCGAAACTGCGTAGTGTCGTAACTCATTGTCGCAAGTACATCTAGCAATTGCGCATTCAAGTAAAAAACAGTTGCGAAACTCAGTTACGAAACCTAATTTCGTCGTGTAAACTAGCCTTTAAGTAAAATCATCATAATACAAGCCTTTATGGATGACCGGAACCAAGGCCCCCGGTTTGTGGCGACTTTAACAGGACAAATATTTGGTTCCCATAACAACAAACACATGCGAATCACTTTCTGAAATATAACATCCATCTTCAATAGTGTATATACATAATATTCTCAGCTAATATCTCAATTAATATAAATAAATTTATATAAATAATCATCGTGCAAAAAGTAGCATGCAATACTCGTGCCGTAAGCGCAAAACGGATCCCGGAAATTGAAAAAACTCCTCGCCTCTTTTTTTCAAACTCTTTCCTCGATCCGTATGCACTGCTTATGGCACTTGTATCGCAAATACTATTAACATAATCTGCGCCTAGTATATCTTATTTAAGTGCCTAAGTCTGATTTAAACAACATGCGACTTGTAACAGTTGGTGGAAATGTATTTTTCTATGGCTCTGCTCAAGATACGTGAAATGTTTGCAATTTGGAGTACAGGTCAACAGCTGACAGACACTCAAATACAAGTAATACAACGTAATACAGCCCATTCTCCCAGTTTTCAACTTTAAGTGATCTGTCTCAAGTCGCAGGTTGTTTAAATCAGACTGTATGTATGATCCACAAAGGGTGATTATTATTATACTGCGCGACTACCAGTCACATTCATTCCAGAAAAATAGGCCTACACAACTTGCAGAATGTCCACCGCTGTGGCGTAGGGGATGCGTTCGCTCCTCTCACGCAGCGGGCCCGAGTTCGAATCCTGGTCGGGACAAGTTACCTAAAGTCTGGCCGTTCTAAGAAGGAAACCTGAAGTAAACAAAAACCAGTAGATCTGTCTCACTCTAACACATTATTCGTATGACTTAAGAATGAGAGAGACATACTGGTTTTTGTTTACTTCAGGTTTCCTTCTCGGGTATAGTTGGGGTTTTCTCTGGGGTTTTTCCTCACTTGTGAGACAAATGTCGGGTAACTTCAGGCCCTTGTGGTCCCCAGATATCATCTAGCCGTGAGTGTTTCTGTGAATGGTGTGTCTCGTCCCATGTGTTCGTGTTGTCTCGGTGGTGGCCCCGGCATTGGGCTGATCACTCATCCAGGGAGGCTCTCCATGTCCTTGTCCTGTCAAAAAAGTATGTATGTGATCCAAAGATAATCCCTGTAAGGCCTGGGCGGCTTGGGTCGCTTAAATCCTAAAAGGGAGAGGTAAAACTAAGATAAAGAAAGAAAGAAAGAAAACTTGCAGAATCATTAAATCTCCACTCATTAGGCCCATTACCTACAGGGGCACGCAGTGCTGCATTTGGTACAATCAGTGAGCTACAAACCGAAATGTCGCCTATCGATCCCCACTAAGGTAACTGTGTTCTTGCAATTGGCCTAAACTTTCTGGTTACACTATGGTTCTTGCCTCAGATATGAGTAGAACCTAAAGGTAAAAGCGGCCGGTGCGTAAGGCACCTAACTTGGGAGCCTCACATTCCTGGAGCTGTAAGGGTCCACAGCCTGTACAGAGAACACTTTACTTTTACCTTACTTTATCTGCAAGTCAAAAATGGGCACTGACTGAGACATCAATTTGAAAGATGATATTGTTCGTTAGATGAAAAAAAAAAAAAAAAAAAAAGTTAATAAATGGGTTTTTGAAATTAATACATTCCACGATTGTTCATCAATATCATATTCTCAATGAGGTCGTAGGTAAATAAAGAGCATTGAATAACTTTTTACATGTAAGCAAGCAAAAACTCGAAAAAATATAATCATGGGTCCGAAGATTAATATCTTCCGCGGTACGAGCACTTGTTTTATGTTCAATGTCAGCAATTTATGAGCCAATAAGAAGCATTCAGGACTTTTAGAGTGGTTATGATAATGAAAACCCGAAAAATAGCTTCATAAACATGGGTACTACAATTAATATTCTAAGGAATATTAGTACCGGTACTCCTATAGCCTATTAGAAGAAAATTTTCCTACAAATAATAAATTTTAGAAGCCATGCTTATTATATGTTTTAAATATTATATCTAAAATACTGAAATCTATTTATGTGCCAAAATCGTATTTCTAAGATTGTATGATGGACGGGAAAAATGTCTGTCGGTTCGTCCTTCCGTGTGTCTGTACGTTCAATAACTAAAATACAATAGGGTAAGCTGGTACATTTTCGAACACTTAACAAATATTCTTATTTTCTTAACACAATAAATCTAAGACAAATTCAATTTTATTGTAATCACAAAGTTGGAAACGTAGTTGACCTTTCACAAAAATATGAAAGTCAAACAGCTGTAAAATTGGTCCTGGCAATCAATCTTTCATTTCTAGAATATCGTTCGAAAATGTACCGCAGTAGGTACAATTCTAAACACCAGTGGGTTCTGTTTCGAACAGTGGCATTTTCAAGGAACGAACTGCTTTCTTCCAAACAATATTTTATTCATTATTATTTACCAATAATATAAGCGTAATAATGAAGTGAAAAGGGAGAAGACAGGATTGGGGCATGTGGACAGCATGCCGAATCCTCCGGCAATTATTGATGGCTTACTGAACCGGAGTCGCTATTTCTTTATGAATTAGGTCCTCAGTTGGCTGAATGCACCCCGTTCCAGATCGCCCTACCTCAGAAAAATCCGAGGAGATACCGTAGGGGAGGGTCCGTAGTCAGCAACCACTAGACCACGCAGGTGGTCGATCATGACGTATGAATGCCATCCTTTATTTGACTAGCACTGTTAATAATAATAATGCTATGATGGCTATGATGGCAAAACAGCTTTTCCATGAAAGACAAGTGAGCGATCGCGGGATAAGTACTGTTCAAAATTGTTCCTAAAATGTATTCGTATTTGTACTTTGCGCTAGTTTTTGTAATAGTTACAAATTCCGCTCATGAATGACGCTTGTTGTGCCAATGACTTACGCATTAAAGACTAGGCTATTTTTGGTATGAGTTAAAAATTGGTCCTCTACAATATATCCCAGTAACACAACGTGCAATTATAAGCAATTTTAAAACGTGCCATTTTTCAAGCATGGACTTCTTACCTTCGATTGAAGAATACTAATTTATGACCGAATGAGACAGCCTAAAACATCATTCTTGCGGATACAGGTCAACAAATCAATCTGTACGGATTCTACATAATTAAAAACAGATTGGCCAACATTTGAAACCCAAAAGTAGATCAAATTCTTAGTTCAATCAGAATTGTACCATGTTCGAAACTGTTCCACCTTATCCTACGCTTTATCAGATTTTCATGAAACATAGTGTATTCACTTACAACGTCTACGGCTGACCGATACCAGAGTAACGCCCCTTATTAACGGTTTAAATATAGCAAATCACCATTATACTACAAAGCCGCGTGGCTAACTCACTCATTGACATAATTGATCTGCCCATTTTCAGATGAGCCAGAAACTTGAAATTTGGCACACTTATAATTTATAGCTTGTAATCAACGGAAATATTCCAAAACGATCCTATTTTTCTACCCTAAAAAACATTCAAAATGGCGGACGTAACTTAAAGGTCTGTGTAGACCATCCTGGAGGCTCATAGAAGCTAAACGATAAAAGTGAAGTCGTATCAAATCGTATCGTAAAGTAAAGTGTTCCCTATTACAGGCTCCCAGATTTTTAGATAATCGGTGCGTGAAGGTGGTAGGGTTGTCAGCCTTGCGCACCGGCCGTCTTTACCCCAGGATTGCTCCTGGTACTCATTTCTATTAGAGGCTGAGTCGACCCCAGAGCCATAGAGCCACCAGGGGGATTAAGCCAATTGAAAAACTCTAATGACTTCATCGGGGATCGAACCCACTACCTTCCGGTTTGTAGCGCCTCAACCACTACGCTATGGCGTACCCCAAATTGTATCCTACCATTATGTGATTTTTGACAGACTTATAGGACAGATAGAATCTAAAATTTGGCAGGAATATTGGCACATACGACATAAACGTGCAAAATTTGCTGTTTCTAGCTGCCCCATAAGTAGATAGGCCTACGGGAAAACTGGCTGGATAGCCGTGGTGTCATTCACATCGACAAGTCTAATCTTCCACTTATTAAAATTCATGTCTATTCACTTCCAGATGAGCTAGATACATGAATTTTTTTCAGACTCATAGCTTTTAGCCTATAACCGGCGGTAAAGTTCCAAAAATTTCAAATGTTTAAGTTCTCCAAAATAAACTTCGAATTTTGTTGACACTGTCTTTTTATGGCTTCAGATGTTTTGACAAAAACAAAAGAATAGGCCTATTGTTGACATGAATTTGTTGTAAATTCGTTCTGTTAATATTCTAGTTATCCCACTCATTCCTTCACATATGTCCGTCGCCGTGGGTGAGTCGGTAGCCGGCGGCCCGGATTCGATTCCCGGCCGGGTCGGGAATTTTTCAGTAGTGAAAAATCCCTTTCCCGGGTTCAGGACTGGGTGTTTGTCAGTAGGTTAAGTCTTAGTTAAGATAATCCACATTGTGCGCGATTCCTTAATTAAAAAAAAAAAAAATTCCTTCACATATTATTATCAAACATTCTCAAGAAACCATTCTCTAAAACTCAATAGTTTCTGAAATATGGCATATTAGTTTCAACTGGCGCTTTGTTATATCAGTTTACCTGATTTTGTTTACTTTGGTCATGCAGTACGCATTTATGGTACGCTACTAATAAACAAGTGATCATAACGCGGAGGTTATTAATTTTAGGGCCCAAGTTTACTGCAGATTATTTTTGTTTTTTGTTAACATCGCCTCTCGAAATGAATCCAAATAAATCATAAATTTTCTATTTGTAAAATACTGGACTCCACATTTATCAGAAATATCTTGTACCCAAATAAGTGTTATATTTGTTAATTAATTTGTTTATTTACTCGCATGTCGAAACTTCACTCAAGTGCTAGATGTTTTATATAAATAATTTATTTAACAAAAATAATTAAGTCATTATATTTATTAAGATTGATTTTCGATTTTACATAAATTGCACAAATTACGTAATTTTATTCCTACTTCTCTTGTTTTAAGTAATAAATATAAATAATTTAACGAATAAAACGAATCCTATGCTGCAGATCCGAAATGAAACGATTAAAACGAACCACAGATTCTTGCATAAACAAATAAAACGACTGGTAATAAAAAACTTCGAAATGCATTTCATGATTAAAATTAGCTGACTGGGAAACAAATTTCCCATTTAGGTGAGTATTCATGATCCCCTTCTGTAACACCTATGTATAAAAAACAGATCTCCGCATGTCATAGGCCTAATATTATAAAGAATTGAATCAATTAAAACAAACAAATAAATAATTAAATGAATGAATGAATACATCAGTCAAGCAGAGCAGGTTTTCAAAATCGAAGCGATCGACAAATAAATTGATGTGTTTTATTGAAAAAAAAAAAAAATCAGTGATGCTTTTTTCCCGGTTGCAACGGCAACCACGCAAGCCACCTTCAATTAATTTCACAATTGAATACGATCTTGTTAATGGGTAGCGTTGGGTCTACACGGAAACACCAGTTCAAATACTATATTAGAGTTTTAAAATTTCTTCAATATATACAGAAGGCCAGTATCTCTATATATATAAAAGGCTTTGTCCTGACTGACTGAATGAATGACTGACTGACTGATTGTCTGAATGACAGGAATCAACGTACAGCCTAAACTATAACAGGCAGAGACTTGGAATTTTGACAGTACCTTCGTTTCATAATGTAGGTGCTCACTAAGAAAGGATTTTGAAAAATTCTGATTCTAAATGCCAAAAATTAAATGTTTTTGAAAATACTTAATCCCTTTTTACATAGAATTATCAATTCCAAATCACAGAATATATTGTTGCCAAATGGTATATGATGGGCTTGGAAAAAACAAATGAAATGCACTTTTGACAAATAAGAGAAGTTATCAAAATAATTCATGTTATAAATAAATATTACAGAATGAAATCCACTAAAATAATGGAATCACATAACTTTCTCTACCCTGGACATAGAGAAAACAAAACGAGGTATGGTAATCTGTATATTATTATATTATATCGCAGGTTTGTGGAGTATGAAAGTGATAATGCTTTATGGTAACATAAGAGTGGGAAATTTCCCGCCTCGATATTACAATTTTATGTTATAGGAATTTCTGTTTCTTCTTATTTAAACCTCTACCAGGCTTGCTGTGCACTGTACAAGCGATGGGATGCAAAATTCTAGATCCTCTATGAGCCATAAAAAACTATATCAAGCGTTTTCTGAGGGAATAGTTTGAGTGTAATAAGTCGTTCTTCCTATTTCAAATTATAAATGCCTATATAAGGACCTAGAATTTAAAATTGAAAATCCTTCATAAGCTAATTTCCAATTACAAAATACAAAACCCGGGCGACGCCGGGTCTTTTAAGCTAGTATTTTATAGTAGATTAAAAATTATTGCAATTTGTAATTGACACACAGTTACGTCCACCCTATCTTAATGCAAAATAGGAGCTATGCTCATGCCTTATAGATGAACGTAAATTTATTTCTAGTTCATAGCATTAATCTTTAGCTCTAGTAATGATTTTCTCACGTTGTATTTGAGCAGGAAATGGAGAAGAAGAATTTAGAGGACGGATGAGAACGGCACATGCTGTACCTTTGCCCAGAACCGAAGTACACTCGTGTTTAAACTTTGATGGTGTGGCGGAACAAACCAAGTTAACTCGCTCGGGTCTCGAAAGCTGGAGCAATGTCAATTCTAAAGAAGCAAAAGTTTTCAAACTAGCGAAACACACAGCTTGCCTCAGGCTAAGTACGTTTACCTACAGAGTCAAGTAGACGAGTAAAATTAAAGAAAATTGTGTTTAACAGTTCTGGCAGAGATATTATGATAATATAATGGTCAGTGTGAAGGGAACTTTATTCAAAGCCTGTCACGTATGTCAACCGAATTAAAATACAGTACTAGGCAAGTATAATATAATCCTTGTGTTTGTTTTTAAGGAAAAACGAAGCAAAATCATATCTATATACTCAAGCAATGTGTGTATAACATAGGATAAACTATTTAACGAAAGGAAACCTGTTTTGTGGAACTTCTTCAATATGAGTGCCAAATAATTTTCTAGCCTACTTTAAATGCGGCAAACGTTTAAGAAAAATCTGAAATTCTGTAAATAGGCCTAGGTACAAGTCTTCAGTGAACGTCTGAACACGCTATTAAAAGATAAGGCATAAAAATGCAGGTTTTTACTGATTTTACCCGGAGCCTCGTGTAAAGCCCAATACAAAATACAGTCCATTAAATGTTAATCTTGGTTAATATATTTTCTTTCCGGACCAAAAAATACAAATAGGCCTAGATTAAAATATGTAGATTGAAAACTTTTAGAGATATCAATCTGATCTGAGATTCATAAAGTTTATTATTGATATTATTAATTCATAAATTTTATTAAATATTATTAATATTTATTATTGAAAAATAATGGTTCTACCATAATTAATTTTGAATGTTTAAGTTTCACCTTAACCTTCCCCTTAAATTCGGATGGCACAATCTGAGAATAAAATAACATTTTCTTTCTCCGTCCAATAACTATGAAATCTAAATTGTTTGGACTTTTTGTTATGATGGTAGATTCTGTTTTTGCAAGTCAGAGATGCTGACAAAACCGTGGTTCCGCCTTGGGTGTCACCATTCTAATGTTGGGTGAATACCCTCTGGCCTCTAATGAACCTTAGGAACAAGACACAATTTTGGCCCGCCAATTACTTGATAATATCTCAAAACATACGACTAATTGTCTTAAGTTTCACGGTTTAACGCTTGAATGAGACTGCGTGGGATGGCTTTCATAATTTTATTGCTGTTCATGACAGCATCCTGGTACCATATTTGAGATGCCCGCTAATGGAGTCTTATCTGTTTGAGTAGAGGATATAAAATATACATTTCCTCATGCAAATTAAAAGGATTATTTTTATTACTTTATTATTATTATTATTATTATTATTATTATTATTAATATTACATTCAGTTTTAGTAAAATATTAGTATTGCAGTAAAGCCTCATCAATCCGGACTAATTGGGAGATAATCGTTCGGTTTAACGAAAGCCCGGATTAACTGAAATAACCTAAAAGAACAGTGGAAAGTGCATTACAACTCCGATAGTAGCAACAAAACACGTTTGTTATGGCATATTTAAAGGGCATAGGCATGCATCATAGTAAAATCTTTTATGCTATTTTTAATCGTAAATATTTTTCAACAGAACTCTCTCGTCTATGTAAAGTTTTATTTTAAAGGCCGAGCCTGTTATGGTAAAAAAATTACGGGCTAGCCTGTTATACAGATTATACAACATATCACCAGATGTCACTATCGTTCACTTCCCTTCCGTACAAATTAATAATTATAAATTTCCTTCATTTTAACCACTACAAATACTATTATTCCTACTAGTATTATCGTGTAGGCCTACCCATTAATCATTTACAATATTCAAAATATCATAAATATCTATTTCGGCAATAAAAATTTTGTCCATAAACTAGATGGTTTTTAACAATCCACAATAGTAAGCCAATACAGTATAGAGATAATAGTATCCCTGAAAACATTACGTACGACCTACATTTCTCCCTCATTCAATCAAAGTATGCAATTCCATATCAAAGGGAAGGATCCCGATTAGTTCTTTATTTGGCTATTCTATAACGGTATAATTTGAAGAGAGATATTACAATAATTTTATTTCGGTACATGTAAAATTTATGTTCATTTTCTTCATATGTTATTTGTTCCAAACAAATTGTTGCCAGCCAAAAGAACCTGAATTCCAATACATGAAATTACCGAAAAGTATTTCGAATACTATTCTAAGCATTAGCAAACTAAAATTATTTTCATTTTGAAATTTATGGTGCAAAATAGCACAATACGTCGTAAAATGTTTGACCGTTATAAGAACTTCAGGCACGCATGAATAACAAAACATGCTAGTGCTCGTTTTGTTAACTTCGAGTTTGCCTATAAGTTCTATATAACGGCCTTACATCGTAAATCACTAAAACAATACTGTAGCCAACATACAATGCAGACATACGCAATACCCGTATTATGACGATATGTTTTGCTCCAATCCTCAAGTTGAGATACAGTAGTTAGTTGGTTTGAAGTTCTTTGCTTGTCCGGATTAAGCAAAGTTCGGATTAACGAGGTTTTACTGTACCCGTACTCTTATCATTATTTCACACTTATAGTTTTGGTTCATACATATTATTGATAGTTGCTACTTGAAATGTATTTGTTGAATAGATTTTTTGTTTAATTGTACGTATTTGATACGCTCAGTGGAGTGAATGTGTAGGCTATTTATTTCCTGTCCTTTGTACGGGATAAAAGGTATTTTGCACGGTTTTTAGCAAAATGAAGTAACTGTACTTCGTTCTTTATTGTATCTGACGTTCTTGCAGCGTTTGGATCAGTTTATTTTTTCATGATTATTTCAATATTTGACCTATAAGTGTGAAGCTGTAACTCTTCCTTCAATTGTAATTATCATAAAAGAATAAGTAATTAAGATCTATACAAGAGTACTTAAATTATTATTATTATATTTCGATATTAGAATTTCATTAGAAATTATTATTATTATTATTATTATTATTATTATATCAGTGCAAATTCAAAGGTAACGGTAAGAGAAACCGAATTATTCAAAAGCTAACGTAATTATTTCATATGGCAAGGCGCAAGTTAACTTTAACCAATAAGAAAGTTCTACGTCAGAAAACTGTAAGCCAATAGAAGGCAAGCATCACAGTCCCGCGAAGAAAAGCAGTTAGAACGATTCTTTCCGTTACTATTCGCCTCTCGCTCGAGACGTGGTGAAGGAGACCGCAATATTATTTCGCGACGGATGCCTTCGCCTATCGCGATTTCCACATATATTCACACATTAAGCAAAACACATCAAATTAGTAACGCCGAGTGAGTATTCTTGCAATTGTGATTATGAGTGATATAGTATCACGTAAGTACTGAAAGTGAATCTAACTGAAAGTGGTGTTTGGTATTAGCAAGTTCCAGAAATATAAACTCACACAATAGCCACAAGTTTGAATAAATACCGATATACGAGTAAAAGTGATTATAGTGTTATTATTTCGTTATCTGTAAGTATCTATAATCATAATACCCTGAGATGATTTGTGTATCTACCCTGAGTAAGATAGTCATGGGAATGTGGTACGTGGGTCAACATGGACAGCTCCGAGATACGAAGTAAGTACTCTCACCGAACAAACCACCACTTGTACCATCGCAATTTATGGCGCCCAACGTGGAGAAATTAGAACAATAAACTGTGTGGCTATAATCTGCGAATAAGAACGAATATAGACATTGTAAAGCAGAGAACATTTAGTGTGATTATAAGATATCATTGTGGAATTGTAATAGTTAGTAGGCGAGGCATCACGCGCTACAAGTTATTCACCGTACAAGCAGGAAAGACAGATGTGCAGCAGCAAGCGGAAGAAGCCAGCAGCCGACAACAATCAACATACAACCAGGAAAGTGATTGTCGACAAAATCTACAAACCAAGTAAGAAGTCAAATTTTGTTAATTCCAATGAAACTTAGGAATCGTGACGTCGAGATGTCGCAAGAAGAAAGCGAAGTTATGCAACAAAACAAGATTTACTAAGTAACGTTGAGATGGAGTGTATTGTAAATGATATTAGTACAGAAAGTAGTTCAAAGTTAGTAAATTTGAACGAAACAGATATCGAAATGCAAGTAGAGTTAGACGCTGCTACTGAAAGTGACCATGTAAAAAGGCGGGAAAGTAGCGAGTCGTCAGAGGAATTGCTTGAAAACTCTATAAAAACATTCATGCAACAAATGTTTAATCAATTAAGTAATACAATTGACAAAGTTAGTAGTGATGTAAGCAAAGTTAATACTGATGTCAATGATGTTAAGAGTGATGTTAACAAAGTCAGTAATGATGTTGAAAAAGTTAGTGGTGATGTTAATAAAGTCAGTAATGAGATTGATAAAGTTAGTAGTGATGTTAACAAAGTCAGTAATGATGTTAACAAAGTCAGTAATGATGTTGACAAAGTTAGTAATGAAATCAATAATGTAAAAACTGATGTCAATTGTGCCAAAATAGTTGTTAACTTGCAGATTGCTGAGATTAATGAAAACATAAGTTAAAATTAACTAAAGTAGATGAAAACTTAGCGAAACTTAGGGATGATCTTAAGTTAGAAGTAGCTAATGAGATTCAGGAACGGTTGGGTGAATTTAAAACTCAAGTAAACAATGACGTCACAGTAGCATTGGAGAATATACAGACAACTGTTAATAATGAGGTGACTGAAGTAAAGGAAGTCATTAATAATGTCAGTACCAATCTTCAAACTATGCAAAATAATATTGCAACTGTCAATGACGAAATAAAATCTGTAGTTTCAAATGTCACAGAGTTTGAAAATAATCTTACTTTAATGAATATGCAAATTAGTACTTTTGAGGAAACATTAGTAGGCTTTGCCAAGATTAACGACAATGTTAAGAATGATTTAGAAAACAAGAATCAGTTGCTAAAAGTTAAGCAGAAAGACATAGAAATCCAAGTTGGGGAAGCACAATATGAATTAACTGTGTTAGCAAGAAAAGTTCACAAAGATGAAGAGATGTTGACAAATAGGATTTGTTTATTGGAAAATAGAATGAATTTACCTGTTGATTTGCATGTAAATAATGATGTAAGTGTCATGGAAGAGAATTGTTTGCCAGGTCCAAGTAGATCTCCGCGATGTAATGAAAGAGTTAGCAGCCATAATGGTTCCCAGTTGCAAGATGTCAATATACCTTTTTCAACAGGAAATAGCAACTTAAGTACAAATTTTCCTAGCTACCTGATGAATGAAATTATACTACCCGTGTTTGATGAAAACGTAAATACTAATCCGCAAAATTTTCTTATTGAACTTCATGATTATTTCAGATTAAGATCTATTCCTCCAAATATGCATTTGATGATTGTCAGAAAAGCGTTACAAGGTAGAGCGTTGAATTGGATAAACCTAACAACGAATGAAAACACGACCTTTGATGAATTCAAAAGAAATTTCATAACTAGATATTGGAGTTTGACAAAGAGAAGCAATATTAGGATGCAATTAGCAAACGGTATTTATGAACCTGAATCAGGACAGACGATGATTGACTATTTTCTTGAGATGGCTGAATTAGGAAGACAGATAGACCCGCCCTTAAATGAATTTGAATTACTGGAAGCCGTTACGAACCATTTTCCCGAAAATGTCAGGTTAAATTTAATTGTTGCAAAGCCCAGAACGTTCGCAGAGATGCTGGAATTATTGGCAGCATTCTAGCAATGTAACACTTATAGAAATAGGTATGGGTATGAAAATTCGAATGACAGAATGTATCAGTCTACAAACAGATTTATAAATTCTGGGATAGGGGCAGAAGCCCATCAAAATGATTGTAATAGGAATTACGAAACTAGGAATACTTATAGAGGCCCTATGCCCAAACGAAATAGAAATAATGGAGCATATTTTCAGAATGGGCAAGGTAATAGGTCATTCAATAGGAATAACGATAATAGGAATCAAATAAACTACGTGACCTTCAACAGACAGAATGGTAATAATGGAAATAATCCAAACTCATGGCAAAATGTACCTTGGATGAGGAATCGAGGTTACCGCAAGAGATATCATAACCGTAGTTATAGTAGAAATGATAATAACAACCAAGTTAGGCCAGGACAGGTAATAATTAATGGAAAATGGCGGGTAAAAAGTGTGGAAGGTCCACAGAATACATTAAATCCAAGAGCTACATCTTTCAATAGTACAAGAAATGTAGATAATTCAGATGATGTTATTGTAGAAGAAGCTCATGTACAGGAAAAATCAAATTAATGTACAACCGTTAAACTAGAAAGCCGATATCTCGAGGGTTCGGATGGTATTGGCATAATTTCAACAAATTCAAGTAAACAATTAGAACCCATATGCAGTATTCAAGCACATGACGATTTTTCAAGTAACAAAGTATATAGGGAGAAAAATAATGCGAAGAGAAATGAAGTTATAATGGATCCTCCAAGAATAAGAATAAGAATAGGCGATTTTGAAACAACAGCATTAGTAGATACAGAGTGTTCTAACAGCGTGATTAGTGAATCTTTATATAACAGACTTATTCAAAATAAAGTGAAATTAAATTCTATACCTATTTGTGGACTAGCATGTACGGTAGCGATAAAGAGAGCCAAGCAATCAGTAAAATTTCAAAGTATGCTAACTGTCACTATTGGAAACATAAATTTTGAAATATTTTTTTAGTACTCCCAAAATTAGTAACTGGCGTAATCATCGGAGTAGATGTGTTCACGGAGTATAATAGTGTGATAAGTTTTGAAGAAAATAACATTGTACTGAACTTGCCAGATCAGAAAATAAGTATCCCATTCGACAACGATCTAAGTAGGAAAGACGCGACTAGCGAGTTAGGGGAAAACGATATACCTTATGAGACGTTTATTGTAGAGAATATTCAGGCTAATTATATGATGATTAAGAAGATAGGCCCTTGCGACGATGAGATGAAAGATAGTGACGAGATATTTAAGTGTATGACATTAAGTTGTGAAGACTGCGCAGACAGATATGAGAATAATGAGAATAGAATTGATGCAAATGTTAGTGTAGGGCAAGCTGAAGTAGGTTATGTCTCAGTAAGTGAAGTAAAAGAAGCCGACCCTAGCGCGGACCCAACTATGATTATTCTGAAATAAAAAGTAGAACTGGCGTATAATTTGGATAATGATCAACGAGATAAGTTATTTTCAGTACTGATTAAGAACAAAGAAGTATTTTCGAAAACGTAGGACTTTGTGATATTTATGAACAGCAATTCGATATTAGACCAGTAGATGAATTTACTTACAAAAGTAGACCAATTCCGATAGCTTTGAAAAAGGAAGCCGATATGACTATACAGCGAATGTTAGATTCTGGAGTAATTGAAATTTCGATTTCAAAGTACATCAACCCATTATGTTGGACTTTTAAAAAGGATAAATTGCTTCGCTAAGAGGAATAAGTTATTTCAATAAAATATAGGATTCAAGAAATATACTGCAGAGGTATTATGCCTAGAAAAGAAAATATATTATAAAGTTAAAATGAATAGAAAGGATTATTGATTATAAGAATACTTAATTAGTACATATTATCATATATAAGTTGTTCTAAGCGTAAGAGTTAATAAGATAAAGAGAAATAAGCTGAAATTGAATAAATGGAATTGTTGAAGGATGCAAATATTATCCGAAACCGAACCCTGAGAACGACGAAATGATGTACATAAATATTTACATATAGATAATATATATAGATAAAGTTTGATGAATGTACATAACATATATAGAGGATTGAGCATTAATGATGAGAAATGCACATAAAATATTGTTTATAGTTGATAATATTAAGTAACAAGGGTAATATTTTCTATATGTTATTATTAACCAAGGGTAATGTTGTAAATGTAATGCAACAAAGTGTAAAATTGTAAATTTATTTGTATCTTATGTGTCTTATTATGTTTATGTCTTGTGTTAAAAAAAATATAATAATAATAATAATAATAATAATAATAATAATAATAATAATAATGTCAAGTGACATACAGTGATTCAAGAAAGAGAATAACATACAAAGTAAATATTGGTACGGACGATGAGTGCTCTTGACGTAAATAAGTGTTGTTCATGAACGATGAGTAAATCTCGACAGAACCGAAAAAAGGGATAAAATATGAACGATGAGTGTAATCTCGACATATATTTCAAAAATGATAAAATTTCTCTATCACTGATAAAAGGATAAAAAGATAAATATGTTTATTTTTCAGAAAAATACTTCAGATTTCAAAATGTTTAATATTATGTTTACTTAATGTGAATGTTTAATTAATTGTTCAATATTCTTAAAATATTAGGTTTACTTAAATTGAAGTTACAATTCAAATTATAGGCAAGATTTAATTGTTTATATTCAAATGTTTAAAGGGTAATAGTTTTTTCATTTAAAATGGTAATGTTTGATACATACATTTATGTTACACTTATAAATATCGCCAACCACCACTTAATTTAATTATTTACCTTTTTGGACATAATTCAATTTACACAGGGGCATATTGAAGCTGTAACTCTTCCACCAATTGTAATTATCATAAAAGAATAAGTAATTAAAATCTATACAAGAGTACTTAAATTACTATTATTGTATTTCGATATTAGAATTTCATTATAAATTATTATTATTATTATTATTATTATTATTATTATTATTAATATCAGCGCAAATTCAAAGGTAACGGTAAGAGAAACCGAATTATTCAAAAGCTAACGTAATTATTTCATATGGCAAGGCGCGAGTTAGCTTTAACCAATAAGAAAGTTCTACGTCAGAAAACTGTAAGCCAATAGAAGGCAAGCATCACAGTCCCGCGAAGAAAAGCAGTTAGAACGATTCTTTCCATTACTATTCGCCTCTCGCTCGAGACGTGGTGAAGGAGACCGCAATATTATTTCGCGACGGATGCCTTCGCCTATCGCGATTTCCACATATATTCACACATTAAGCAAAACACATCAAATTAGTAACGCCGAGTGAGTATTCTTGCAATTGTGATTATGAGTGATATAGTATCACGTAAGTACTGAAAGTGAATCTAACTGAAAGTGGTGTTTGGTATTCGCAAGTTCCAGAAATATAAACTCACACAATAGCCACAAGTTTGAATAAATACCGATATACGAGTAAAAGTGATTATAGTGTTATTATTTCGTTATCTGTAAGTATCTATAATCATAATACCCTGAGATGATTTGTGTATCTATCCTGAGTAAGATAGTCATGGGAATGCGGTGCGTGGTTCAACATGGACAGCTACCGAGATACGAAGTAAGTACTCTCACCGAACAAACCCACCACATGTACCATCGCAAGTGTATGCTATTATAAAATATTTCATGAGAAGTCAGAGCAATGTCGTCTGGGCTAGAAAATGAATCTGATTAAACCTGGCAACAGAGATCAAGCTTTGATGCTGGAAGGAACATTGACAAACGCCCTAACGAACTAGCGAAAGTGAAGAAAATAGTGGGAATTCATACTTTAAGTGTATGTTTCTATATATTATACATTTCTCTAAATTTAATATACATGTGTTGCGTTTATGGAATATATAATAAAATACCTGATTTTAATGCACTAGCAATTTTTTTCTTAGCACATCAACCACAATGAGACCAAGCAAAAATACACTTTCAGAGAAACTAGATGAAGCACGAAGTGAACACACACCATTATTAAGTTATAAGGCTGTAATGTTTCATAATATTTTAGAAAATCCTGGTGTGCAATTTTGAAATTAATCGTCACATCAAAATTACAGGTGTATATTACAGGCAATATGTTAGAGAAGAAGCCATTATCTGGGACTTGTGGGCGGGCTTTGTATTATATTCGCTCAAGTCTACCACTAGTGTCGTGATCTCTTTTTCCCATCATTTTTAAGAAGGCAATTCCACGGTTAAATTAGCAACTTCAAGTAAAGGTAAGCTGATTAAAAGCAGCATAACCTTGTTAACACATGAGTTTACCTGCCACTGTCACGGGCTCAATTTCATGCGACGAAACCCATTAAATTTCCAGTCTCTAACTTAATGAAAATATATAAAGTTGGTTCAACTTCTAACCAAGTTTCTGCCTGCAACACATTTCCTTCATAAGTATAGAGTAGCTCAAACAACGGCAAGCTACACGGCGCTTCAAATTTTGTTTTCATAATGATAACTACCCTATGACCAAAAATGTATAGATTATAATAATATATGAATTTCTTAATACTGTACAACAAAATCAAAACCTGGTTTTTGAATTCTCAAACAACTTGGTCTACTCTAAGCATGGATAATGCCATTTCTCGCTTCACATTATCAAATAGAATAAGTGGCCGCATGGCAAGAATACATATTAAATTGTCTCACTCTTACACAAAGCTATATTGTCCATGAAGTAATACTTTAAGACTAAGTTTGTGCAAGGGATGTCTAACTACCGGTACAGAGAATTTTTAAGAAAAAAAGTTGGCTAAAATCGTCTAAACAAGCTGAACACTACCTGTATATAAAACGGAACCATTAAACCGGCCACCATCTTGAAACGGAATAAAATAAATCCCTACACATATGTCGTTTCTAACAGGTTCAAGGAACATTCATGAGAAACTGGAAGAAAATTAAACAAAATTTAAAAAGAACAGAGATATGCCGAACGTTCGGGTTATAGCAGGATCTGATTTCGTTCGGTCAAATAAATTAAATTAATAATGTCAAAAATACTATGTTATGTAGTTTAAAATGATCCCATAACGTACTTACGTATAGGGTTGATCCTATTTAGTATTTGAAAGGTGTTCGATATTCAGTGAACTGTAAGATTTTAAAACTTTAAGTTTTCTCCTCATTTCTCCTCATTTCTCTTAATGTAATCCCCCCTCTGAAGAAAGATATTGCATAGCGAGGGTAGAATTCATATAAACCGTATTCTCTTTCTTCCCTCCCTGCACTTAAGGGGCACAATGGTATATAGAAAATCAAAACGATTGTATCTTCTGAAGAATCGAATATCTGAAATTCGCAATCACATAAGCTCTGTTTCCTTCACTTAGTTCGGTGAAACCTATAACAAAACTTCTGACAGAACAGAGGGTTTGTACTTGGAATATGACGTCTAAGACACGCTTTTAGCCGGGGCCCTTATCGAAAGAGATGTGAGAAACTGTCTTTGACACGCTCCTATCTCACAGCAGTGGCGGATCTCAAAATATGATTTACCGTATCAAGATGATAGGCTATAGCCTACCGCAACTTTGCTCTTGTAAGGAACATCTGAGGTCATCATTGTTGCTATACTATGAGCTGCATTTTTACAACCAGCATATTTTTCGAGGGTAAACCAGTACGTATCCGCACTCTTTTTAAAAATTTGTTGAAACAACAATACAAAACTTTCAATTGCCTCATTTATCCACTTAGTCCCCTTGTTTCGCAATGCATTTATTCCAACGTTGCACAAGCTTCCTGATGCCTTCAGAAAAAATATTTTCTGGCTGAGTAGCAAGCTTCCTCCCGTTCTTGATCAGTGTTGAATCGACGGCCCCTTAAGGCATCTTTAAGTGGGCCAAAAAGATGGAAATCTGATGGGGCGAGATCAGGACTATATGCAGGATTTTCTAGCACCTCAAAACTCAGTTTCGCAATAGTTTGAGCGGCAGTATGTGGACGGGCATTGTCATGCAACAAAACAACTCCTTTCGACAATAGACCTCGACGTTTGGTTCGAATTGTAGACTTCAGCTCGTTGCTCAACATCTCACTGTAACGTGCACTGTTTATTGCTGAGCCCTTCTCCAAGTAATGTTGCAGTATTGGTTGGCACTTGTGAGTTCCAGAAAAGTGTGAGCATCACTTTCCCTGCGGAGGGTTGACTCTTGAATTTCTTTTTGACTGGAGATACAGGGTGTTTCCATTCCATGCTTTGGCGTTTGCTTTCATGCTCAAAGTGATGGATCCACGTTTCGTGCCCAGTGACTATTCGTTTCAAAAAAGCTTCACCTTCATTTGCATGGTGGTCCAGTAAACGTTGGCAGATGGACACACGATTGTGATTGTGCTGATCAGGGAGCTGTTTTGGGACCTACCTTGCACAGACTTTATGAAAGCCAAGCGTGTTATGAATAACGTCATATGCAGAACCATGGCTAATTTGCATATGGCTTGCCACTTCATCGACAGTCACTCTTCGGTTTGTCTGAATCATGATACGCACTTGCTCATTGTTGGCAAAAAGCGGTACAGCCAACCTATAAAAGATTAAATAATCAGTGCGGATACTTAATGACTTCGCGTCCCGGGTGAAGTTTATCGGGGCAACGGGTCACTTATCTATAAACCAAAACATTGGTAAACCCTTGAACAATTTATTATTAAAACTCCAACTTGGTAAAAGAAATGTCAGCATCATCACCATCAATCCCTGGAGTTTCGTAACATGTCTTAAGGATAAGACCAGCATGTAGAAAAAAGCTTGTTCTGTACAATTACCCTGTACTCTTTTGAAGCATGGGTCCATTAGTAATATGCACACTAACCTAACTGCTAATCTCTCCCGTATGAAAATCCGATAAAGCACGATAACTATCCTAGTATAGGTCAATAAACGGACTTTTGGAATATATTATAGTTTTCCTGGCTTCAGACTGGGTGAGTAGGAGGATTTATTCCGAGCTTTCGGCAATCGTCTCACTTTTCCCAGAAGTCAAACGGGAAAGCCTCAAGTCACACTATCTGGGATACTAAATACTAAAGTGACCATCGACATCTGTTGTAATAGTTCAGTGAATATTCCTTATCGATACAAAGTAGGCCTATAATTATAATAAAACAATATATGAGTGGCAAGTGATTATATAAAATTACTGCTTCAGATGCACAGTCGTTAGTATTTAGTGGTTTTGACTTCGTATAGTTGAAGTCTAAAATATAAGGTATAAAAAGTAGCTGCTATAAGCTGCATCAGATTAATAATTATAAGTTGTAGCACGAAAATGTAACACATCGTACAACACGCGAGAGTATAGCTTGAAACTTGGCTAACTTCATACTTACACTTCTTTAAAATATGAAGTTTAATACACGAGAGGTTGACATTTTCTCTTTAAAACGTAAGACATGTTATACTTAGGAAGTTTATTCTTGGGGGAAACAGTATATTGTTACACCAAGACACCCTCCAGAAGAAACTTCCTGAGAGCAACAACCCTTGTTTTAAAGGGGAGATCTAGAAAATGAACAGCCTTCTATTCGGCAGCTTATACGTGCTTGATTAAATCTTCATTACGTAATATTACATCTGTTTATTAACGTCCACTTAATGTACTAAAATTATCGAATGAGTAAAATCTAGAATGCATATTTTTTTTCCAGATTTAAGAATTTTATAAAATACGACTATAGGCCTATTAATGTTCTTGAAGCGATATTGCCTTTGACGTAATTTTAGTCACTGTGTTTTAAAAACACCTTCCGGTTCGATTTATAACTTTTTTTAAGGTGTGAGGAAAAATTAACCTCTTAAGTTATGCACGCTTACATCCGGGATTCTAATTATAACAATCGTAATAGCCTAAATCTAGAGTACATTCTCGGACATATTTTATCGACTAGCATATCTTTTAAAAGCACAAATAAATAAGTTTTCCCCTTTGATTCAGCTGTTTCTTGATATATCCGGCGTTCCGTTCCATTGGTTCGTAGGATATTTTTATTTTGCCTATAGGAGTCTCTTGTTCAGTGACTTTGTCTTTTTTTCGATAAAAGTACAACCGGTGATGTCTAGTATAAATAATACTATTACAATATCTTTTTTGTTCATTATTTAATGTTCAATATGCGTTTTCTTCGTTTATTTTGCACTTGAGTTACGGCAAAAAATTTCACATATTAAAATCTAAGGAAACTAATATTTAGCTTATTCATATATTAACACTTTGTTTCATTATTACCAATGGCAATTTACATTTCAATGAATACCCATCTTAGAATATAATGCGAATAAAGGGACATAATTTTGAAAAAAATCTATAGGCTCTTCTACAAGTTTTTTGCAGAATCATATGAGATGAAATTTCCTAAAACTGTGTTCAAACGTAATACTGTACTTGTGTGCTTTGCTCGCAGGGTGTTTAAATATATGCTTTAGAGATCGTCGAATTAGATGAATAATTTATTTTTTATTTTTTTTATTTTATTTTTTTATGATTGTCTTCGACTTTTGATGCGGTGTTCTATACTTAGGGAAACCTGCTTTGTACACATGTAGGGACATTATTAATTAAAAATTTTATTTAATTATAATTATTATCTATTAAAATGAGAATGTGTTCGTGTGTCTGTTTGTTAGTTTTTTGACTGTCTCTCTGTCTGCCTGAGTGCAATCTCCAGCAAAATCTATGGAACGCACTGACCTGACATTTGAACACAGATTCGGCTGAAGGGTGTCCGATTGCAGCTTGAAGCCGGATTTTTAATTTTTGCTTTCATTCGCAAGTTATGAGCGAAAAACTTATTTTTTGGGCTATCGAAGCGGCTAGTTTTTGCTAATTTATTTCAATTGTAAAATAAGCAGATGGGTTTACTCTACTTCCACAGTAACCGGAATAGAAGAGCTTCGCTGAAATCGATTATTACAACCTCAATTTGTCGATTGCTTTGATTTCCTTAAACCATTCTGCTTGATTAATTTGTTTATAAGGTTACGGTGCCCAGAGATCTGAAATATTTTACTTAGGTGGACAGAATGGGGATAATGTATGTTGGCCTAGTTGGGAAAGCATTAATCGATTTGGACGAAAATCACTAAGCGGTTTTTTAAACCAGGAAACTCAAATCTGAAGTCTTTTTTCCTAGGCGGCGCTTTATAATCGTGTTCGTGAATGAATATTTAGCTGTTTAATGATTAATTGTTTAGATTATGACTGATTCCCGTGAAACTATTAATAAATATAATGCTTCGATTATTTTGCTCTTAAATAAGTTATTTTAAAAATATAGCGATTGAATTATCAATCGTGAGCGAAGCCGCAGGCCGTGCTAGTATAATATATAATTAGAATTATTTAAAATGCTTCAACGCATCGAAAGGCCTAGGCATTCGTAAATCAAAATAATTCCATCTTATTTTATTATGCTCACAGTCAACATAGAAAGCATTCAACAAAGTGCAAACCACTGACTCGTATCTCTGATAATAATTTCTTCAGCTTCAGCTGCAGAAGATAGGCTACTATACCGGCCGCAATAGTTAAAGGGATATACGAGTGAAGTTATGGAGAAAGGCAGCCAATGACATGTCTCGGTGTAATCTTAAATGCACAATACTAAACCTGTAACAGTGTTTGCTCCTCTGATGGCTATTGTCCATATGCCTTTCACTTTTGCGAGCAGTCTAGTTATCCTTTTATTCAGAATTCACGCAGTCTTTCATTGGCATGATCTAATGATCCTATTCAGGTGTCTACTAATTTCGTGCAAGGATGATGTTACAATGCTTATCACCTCATGCGCCAATTCATAGCGAATTGTATTACTTTCAAGAAACATGACTAATTTTGTTTTGAGGGATTTGGCTTGAGGCTTTCAACGTGCCTAATCTTGGAAACCAGCTGGTTTAAAATACCTCCCGAAAGACCCGCACTAAAGGTATCGTCACCTCGAAAATCTATCATCTTCGAAGATTTGAAACTGATCGGAGGTGAGGACGTTACGAACTGGCCCATAAGGGTATCAGGTAATTATTTTAGTTGAAATAATCAACGAAACGCCACTGTACAGCTGAGGAAACCATTTATGTTTTACCCTCAATTTAGTTTCTTGCTAACCTCTCCATGGAATAAAGTTTCCAGAGCCCAGTCAGCCTGGAAGATGGATATTTGTTGGTAGCTGAAAGTGCTTCCCCAGGGAGAAAACGTCACTTGAGCAGTACAAGAAGACAGTCTCCAGCTAAATCTTTCTTGTTATGGAAACAAGCGCCACAGCTACTTACCAGAAGTTCAAAAGCCATGAGCTTACGTTACAAAAATATTTTGGGGAAATGCCTTTCCGTTTCCTTCCTTTAAAATCGCCTACCTGACCACCCTATAATATTATAGTGTAATAATATTAATATTATGCAATAGGGCAGTTTAATTGGAGTTTCATGATTAGGGACTTTTCTTTCTTAACTAGGGATAAGCGCGAAATTTTACAAAACAGCTTTCCTTAGCTATGTTTGGCTTTGTACATGCGTACAATATCACTTTTAAACAAAATGAATCCACGAAACATCGTGAAATTTGTTCTATTGTGCAAAATGTCTGAATAAGCGCGAAAAACACTCCTTCCATACATAAACTGAGAAATGTGCATACAATTTTTATTCAAAATCGTAATTTTTTTTTTACTTTGAATTTTTCATTCATTTCTTATAGCGTGCTTTCTTTTCGCTATTTCTATGGCTGCCAAGAAATTATCGATACATGTGATCGATTATTTAAAAAAAGACTGAATAACGTAAATGCTATTCAGAGATCACAATAAACTCCTTTTCTACTTTCTCTGTGCCGAGTTTAGGATGCCTATGAATCTATCAGCAAATGCGACAAAGACTCAACAGATTTCGTATTTTAGCCAAAGTTGTTGGGTCAAATAAAAAACGTCGGGACTCGTATGCAGTTAAAATTAAAGTTTTAACGCATTAGTTCACAAGTTTCCTATAAAATACATAAAATACAGATCATTCTCGGAACATATGAGGCCATGCGACAGGAGGGATAATGAACAACGCGGAAAGCGCAACACACGATATTCAACTTAATATATCGTCATAATTCATTTTGCTTTGTGTCATGGCACCACATACAAATGCTAGCTTGAGAGAAATTTTAGTTAGGGCAGTAATTGACCTGCATTTTTCGACATCTGAAGCAACGAGAAGGTTCCATATTTCTGAAAGAGCAGCTCAGAGGTGAGTACTTCACTATAATGCGACCGGAAGTTTTCATAGGAAACGTGGATCCGGCCGGCCGCGTATTTCGACGATGGAGCAAGATGCTAGATTGGTCGAAGAAGTTCAACGTATTCCGTTTCTTAATGCTGCATCCATGAAAGCTACTGCTCAATTTCCTGGCCATCTTTAAACCATTAGGAACCGGGTAAGATACGCTGGTTTACGTTCTAGGCAAGCACTCTCTAGAGAAGTCCTGAAGGAAGAGCACAAGGACGAGCGCCTCGTATTTGCAGTTAAAAAACTGACTTCGACTGGAGTAGAGTGATATTTTCAGATGAAGTTAGTTTTTCGAGTGCATCTTCGGGGCCAGTTCTAGTGTATCGACCATTCGGTACCCGGTACGACCCCAAGTACACTGAAACTCGTGCAAGGAGTGGCAGGGTAAGTGTGACATGCTGGGGCTGGATGTCTCAGGAAGGGGCTGGCATGCTCCACCGAATTAGGGGGCGGGTTAACAGTGAAAATACCGTAAGTTTCTTGAGAGGTATATGCTTGTTTACGCCAGGCTTCGTTTTCCTGACGGAAACCTTCAGTTCCTACAGGATAACAGCCCAATCCACACTGCTCGATCGGTTCAAACCTGGTTCGCTGAAAGACCATATATCGAGATGATAGGCTTTCCAGCGCGTTCTCCGGATTTAAATCCTATTGAGAATGTGTGGGCGGAAGTAAAGAAGCACATGAGAAGGAACTGGCCGAACCCACCTCCAGCTTCTGAAGCAGAACTGTGGGAACTAATTCAAACTGCTTGGGACGCTGTGGCAGACAAGGATAATTATTTTCTAAACCTTGTAGAGCCAATGGCCAACAGAGTGAGGGAAGTTATAGTAATGGATGGTGGATGGAATTCCTACTGAGTGTGTGTGGCTCTTTTTTTTCACTTATTCTTCTTTAAATTCGTTATTATGTTTCATTATGTTATCTTCTATTTACAGTACGTTTCTTATTATTTTATGCCACAGATACGCATTTGTTGAAAAATCATACTTTCTTTCTTGCTTTCTTTTGTGTGTGTCCAAAATTCAACACCAACAATGATTACTCATTAGAAGTAATTATTATTTTATTACAGTCATTGCCGCGTTTGAAAAATAAACAAATACAAATATAAAATATATAAGAACCCACTAAGGATATCGAACCCAGAACCCACACGTTAATTCCGATGTCTTGACCATTACGCTATTGCGAACAGATGCCAATAGTCTACATAATTCTGATGAGATTGTAATATCCAAGCTTGAAAATACGATTAAGCCAAAGTTATTATAAAATAAAATCTTTAAAAATGCTCCTTGAATAAACGTATTCCTCGAGAATTTATTCATTATTAACATTATAAGAATATGCAACCAAGAATATGGCGGATGTGAGGCATATAGCCACAGCCTTCTATGTATGTTCGTTTTGGAACAAAACTGACTAAATAATCAAGAAAATTCATGGATAGACAAGAGGCCGGTGTGAACCTAATCTTAAGTCTTCCTGTACATGCGCATATGCTCGTTCGTGATATCATATCACATACTGCCCGGCGTTTTTTATTTGACCGACTGTACTTCTGTCTGCAAACATCTGTGTGAAGTTGTTTAATGGCATTTTCGATTAAACTTATTATTATATTTGCACTTAGGCTAAATTATGGCAACATCTAAACTTACGACGATTCATAAGAGCAGAAGAATACAGAAATGAGGGATTTTATATACTAGACGGTGAAAAGAGTATCTTTGTTTAAAGACTGCAAATATTTTATTTCACGAAATACTCACGAAATAGAAAAAAGTTAATACCGAAATCAAATATTTTATTTTACCTAAAAATATGGTCCCTACACATGATCCATTCTTAGTGCATCCTTAACCTTTTCACTCTTACTGATGTATAAATGCATCACCTCAAAATATGCACAAAATCAGAGCATACTATTAGTAGAGTAATGCTCCACCCAAAATATGAAAATTTTTATCCACATATCACTATTGTCATTTATAGAAACCAGCTATGCAACTGACATTTTCGTTAACGATTTTAAACATAGAGCCCAATGATTAGTTCGTTCATGTGTGCATTGCTTATACTATTACATGAATTGAGCTCTGAAAATGTTAAACTGGATGTAGCACACAATAATTATTTTAAAAATATAAACAAGGTAATCATAACAGATTTATTTATTTATTTATTTTATTTTTTATTTATTTTTTTATTTTTTATTTATTTGATTTTTTACCTACACGGTACAACGGTTAAGAAAATAACAACATACAACGTGGTTCCAGACTTTCAAATCTAAAACTTACTTTGTACAATTTATTTAAGAATTCACAAATTTATGTAAGCCTGACTGCTTCATGAATACCACTACAACAACAAATAATTTTGAACTGGAGAAGTAGGATTTAAGAAATGTCACTCTTGGTACGCGAGACCGGAGTTCTACGAAGAAAACGAAGACAAAAATATTCAATTGGAATAATGTGTGAGAATTTAAAATTACAGCAATCACAAAGGGCCCTTTTTCAAGTTTTACTGCATTTGAATCGAGCTTCAAATGAATGTCAGCTTGGCCATTACTCGAAAATAAAAATAAACGACAAATTTTAACGATTGCCTTGGCAAAAACTGTCGTCGCTGAGAAAAATCCAGACCATAATCAGTTGATTTACATGCAGAATTGAACATGTTATTTATTTATTTATTGAATATCCACATTACACAAAACCCTATTTCACCCGAAGGTACATTAGGGTTGGAGATGTCACAAATGTTATTTACAATAGGTTATCCTGGTATTGGAATCTGAATGTCTAATATACACTATTTACAATAGGTTATCCTGGTATTGGAATCTGAATGTCTAATATACACTATTTACAATACTGTACAGTTCTTACCAGGCGTAATGTCTACAATAGTCCTACAGTTTCTTATGTCTTACGATATGGTAAGTCTTAAGTTAAAGTTAATTGTGTGAATTCGTTTTTATATAAACATAACCTTAAATTATAGATAAGATATTGTTGGAATAAATAGCTTAACTAAGCAAGATAAAATAAATTAACTGAGCAATACATTAAGTTAGGTAAGTAAATACCCCAATGACTGAATAAAAGTGTGAGAGTTAAAGCTTCGAAAATATTCTATTTACAAATGTTTGAAAAAGTTTGTGTCCGTTTTTGTCAGCAAGGACGTGTCCAATGGGACTGACATACTCTAAGTCTATTCTGTTCAGACACAAAAGAAGTTCAATCCTCTCCAGTTCATAACGTGAACATGTATACAATATATGTTCAACTGTTTCATCTTGCTGACCACACTTGCAGGTGGCAGTGTTTGAGATCCGAAATCGGTGAAGATATTGCATGAATTTTCCATGCCCAGTCAGAAACTGCGTCAGAACAAAATTCGGCATGAGTTTTTTGCACTTCAACCTATCGCCCACTGTAGGAAAAAATAGATCTCTTGTTGTAGAACCATTTGAGCTATTCTGCCACAGAGTATCCCATTCTTCTAAGATATTTCTTCTGATTGTCTTCTTTATGTAAGAAATGGGACAAGCAGAATAGGTGGGAAGGAGGTTCGAATTTGCAGCTGTTTTGGCCAGTTCATCCGCTCTCTCATTTCCTGCAATTCCTGAGTGTCCACGAATCCAGGAAAGACAGACATGACCAGGGAATTTTCCTATCAATCTGCGCACTTCGTGTGCGATTGGGTGTAGATTGTATTTGTCATTTATAGCAAGTAAAGCAGACTTCGAGTCACTGTACACACATACACTATGGCTGGTATCCTTGCACCATTTTATGGCTTCTCTAATGGCCAGGAGTTCAGCCTGAAACACTGAACACTCAGGGGACAATTTGTTTTTGTTTGTAAATATTTCTGTTGAGTTGGAGTACACAACAAATGCACACCCTACATTCATTGTGCCAGCGAGTATGTCTTCAAAGCGAGACCCATCAGTATAAATTTCATAATGGTGAGCCCCACTGTCATTTGGTTTCCTGAAGTATTGCATATGTAGGGCAGGATGTCCTGCCGAAATCTTATCAAGCGGTTTCTCAAGTTCCAGTTCTGATATATATTCAGGTACAGGTCTGCCTCTTTTTATGTTGCTTATGTGCGCCTTCATCGTACCTGTTAAGAACAATGGCTCTATTCCAGCCACGATTAAAGCAGCTTCAGTGGAGATGGTGCGATACCCTCTGATCATTCTGAGTAAATACCCACGTTGAATTTGGAGCAGTTTGTTTTGTGCCCACCGTTTCTGAAGTACATCCTGAAATGCTGCTACACCATATAGAATAAGTGGTTCTACTGCTCCATGATATATTATTTTGAGGATGTCGTGATTAAGTCCCCAGGTAGGTCTAGTTGCAAATGCCAGTCTTGTAAGTAGTGAACTTGCCTTTTTGGCTACATGATCAAAATGAGGGCGGAAGGTTAACTTTTGGTCTAATAGAATACCTAAGTAATTTAATTTATCAGTAAACTGTACTGGTGTATTGTTCATGCTGAGGTTGACTGGTTCAGCATTCCTTCGTCTAGTTACCAACAGAGCTTTGGTTTTATTTGCATTAAAATTAAGTTTGTTGGCTTGTCCCCAGTCATGAATTAAAGAGAGAGCAGTGTTAGCAATATTTTCTACTCTTGCTGCTGTATCAGATTTCACCAGCAGAAGAGCATCATCTGCATAGGCAAAAATACTACATCCATTTGGCAGGTGCTGTTGTAGTAGGTCGTCATAGAGTATGACCCAGAAGCCTGGGCTACAGGTGGATCCTTGTGGGCAACCCCTTGTAATGTTTTTGTTAATGGTAGTGCCACTTAATGCTAACTGAATCTTGCGGTTAGTAAAATAGTCTCTTATTAATTTATATAAGTTTCTTCGGCAGTTTTTCTTTCTTAGCTGGTGAAGCACTTTTGGCCACCATGCATGGTTGAAAGCACTAGATATATCCAAAGAAATAAGCAGGCCTATTTTCTTTTCATTGAGTGTCCTCTGTATCCAATCAACCACTTTACAGACTGCATCCTCTGTTGATTTTTGTGGCATAAAGCCGAACTGGTTTTCGCTTAGCTGATGACTGCTAGTTAAGTGAAACATAACTCTGTCAATTATAAGTTTTTCTAAGCATTTCCCTAGAACCGGTATTAAACTAATAGGTCTGAATGCCCCAGCCACCTTCTTGTTATTATTTGGTTTTGGTATTATCTTGACTGACGCAATCTTCCAGCAATCTGGGAAAGTACCAAGTTGTAAACATTTGTTGAACACATCTGTGAAAAGGAAGGGAAAACAGAAATGGACATTTTTCACTATGTTAGCGGAGATGTGATCAGGGCCTGGCGCTTTTTGATCGTTTAGTTTCAGAATTATATTATTAACTTCCTGTGGAGTGAACAGGCAGTCGTTTGGCGTGTAAATATCATTTTCCGCTAGTGTACGAATTTGTTGCTGATCTGCATTATCTATTGTGTCTTCAGGGAAGAATGATGCAGCCAGTGCCTCTGCTGTTTCTTTAGGATTTGTTGTATATCCTCCTTCTGTTTCTATTGTAGACATGGTGTTATTAAGATTCTCGGGTTTTCGGCAGTACTTATATACAATGTTCCATGGGTTTACTGATGTCTGTGTTGAGCAAAAATTTTTCCAGCTATTCCTTTTGGCATTTACTATCTTCAGCCTGTATTCTGCTTTAATTAAATTGAACGCTTCCTCGTACCTCTCACGTAGTAGGGGACATCTGGACCGTTTGAATCTCCGGTAGCTTGCAAGGAGTCGTTTCCTAATAACTGCCAAATCTGTGTTCCACCAATAGTTTTTTGCTGGTCTGTGTGTGAGTTTTGGTAAGTATGACTCACATGTATGAACTATTGTGTCTGTCATTTCTTCTACGATATGATTTAGTTTTATTTTGCTGTCAGCATTCTGTATTTCTTGAGATATTCCTTCCAGATTACGGGACACTGCATTTTGAAAGTGAGACCATGATACATTTTTGGTTTTAAACTTTCTTGTGAGATACATGTTATTGTTGATGATATAGGGCGTTCTAGATGTATTTATTTTAGTGATAATGAGTCTATGATCGGAAAGAGTAGCTTTCTCACTTACTGTCCATTCCGATATAAGTGGTAACAGTGATGCGCTGCACACCGTGACATCTATGTAGCTCTCACAATTTCTTCGGCTATAGGTGGGTAAATTTCCGTTATTAAGTATGTGAAGATTGTTAGCAGAGTAAAAATCGTAATACTTCCGCCCTCGGTCATTTGTACTAGAACTGCCCCAGGCCACATGACTGGCATTTATATCGCCAGTAATAATTAATGGTTTGCCTCGCAAAGTGTTACATAAGTTGTACAGTTCGGTCAAATACTGATCTACATTGGTGTCAGGTGCACAATACACATTGCATATATATAGGTTGACTCCGCTGAAAGACACATTTACCACTACACAGTCTGCTGTGGAGAATTGGGAGAGTTTTAATACGTTATTGTAGTTTGTTATTACTGCTGCACGAACTCGATCCTTATTTTTACTGTCGATATGTATTTTAATATTGCTTCCAAACCCCGAAACGCCACGTGAAGTAATATGTGGTTCTTGCACGCATAAAATTTTAATTGTGCTGTTTTCATTTAAATTAGTGTTAAGAATTAATTCCTGCGTAGGCACTAATGATTTGTGTAAATTTTGGTGATATATTACGAGCTCAGCCATAATTGATCCTAGATTGAATTACTTTTATAATTTTTTTGTATACTGAGCAATCTCGAGATGTTGCAGGGTGATTTTCGTTCACAGGAGTATAGTTTCTCCATGATGACATTTTTCGATTTTGTTCTTTGCAATTGCTACATTCTTCTTTTGTTTTCGGGCATGTGTTGGTGTCATGAGGATCGGAGCATATGGCGCAGCTCAATACTGACTTACAGTCATTTGAGAAATGACCGTATTTGTTGCATTTGTGACAGCGGATTACCGGAAGGTAATCGTTGAAGTTGCATCTGCTGTAGCCTATGTACAGCTTTTCACTTTGCTGCATAGCTTGATACACTCCTGGGGTAACTTCCAGGACGGCAAATACTTTTTGTACATAATGATGTTATTTTGGCCCAATTTCTTAAAAAAAAATATATTGTAGCCTATCATGTTCAATTCAGTTGAACATAGAGCTACGCATCTCAGACATAGCTATTCCATATCTTCTTTTACGAGAAGTTCTGAGGTTGAGGAAATATGTTCATAGGCTGCATATATCACAACAAACACCTAACTACATATAATTCACGATTACAAATTAACTTTATTAACAATTAACTTTAGTGGTATTTACAGATCACGAAAATCACATTTCACCCGTTGCATTCTTTAATTCTGTTAGGGAAGGAAAATAACTTTTACCCACACCTTTCCTTTACTAATCTACCATTCTACGTCAAGGTGGTTGTCAGGCGAGAAATAATCACTGATAAGTATGATTTCATGTCGATTGTCTAACATTCTTCCTAAATACTGTAGATTACAGTACGATAACTTATAGCCTATTGTTGAAAGTAGAATTAAAGACGTGAGTCAGGGGAGTATCAAAAATTAAGGCTCTATTTCCATTTCAATAAATAAATAAATAAACAAAAAAGATTCTTCTTTAATTAGATCCAAACCGTTATTCATCCAGGCCATTCTTTTATCTAAACTACCAAATACACTCAATAAAATAATTATTTTATAGTAACTATATGCGAATGATGATATTTACTATTCTAAAATGAAACAAAAATAAACTGATGTGAAACACTCGTGTACTTTCAGTACTATGAGCAATAACTTGCCAGGTCACATTCTGATATAGAATAAGAGGTCGTATTGCTGGGTGCTTGCACTTGCAAACGTGTATTGTTCGCCACTGACCCCTGTGTCTGCAAACGACGGCTGACCCTTCTACCCTTCAGATAATTTTTACAATATATATATAATATACGAGGGTGGATCAAAAAGTAACGCACAATTTTTTTTTAACAAAAAGTTTAATAGGTACAATTACAAACAAACGTACACATGAACTGACATCTTTTGTCTATTTTCCAAAAGTCGTCAAGTTTCTCAACACATTTCCCCCATCGTGATACCAGTTTCAAAATACCCTGTTCATAAAAGTCCGTTCGGTTGGAGTATAGCCATCTGCGGACTGCTCACTTCTGCATCTGACGCAAAGCGTTTACCGGCCAGGAATATTCTTCATGGGACCAAACAAACGAAAGTCCGACGGTGCCAGGTCTGAACTGTATGGAGGATGCTGAAGCACCTTCCAACCAAATTTATTGATTTTCTCACGAACAGCTGCACACTACCTGGAGACATTGCTACGGTCCTTACAGTCGTCCCCAAACACGTCACGCATGTCCCTGTGAATTTCTCTCGGGTTATGCCCTTTAGCCCATAAAAATCGCACTACACCTCGCTGCTCTTCACAAGTGGATGACAGTAACATGCGCGCCATCTTTGTTGCATAGTTCACGCTTCTTTCGCTTGAGCTTCACATAATAACAAAATAGCGTTCGTAGTGGAAGCCTCAAACTCCATCGTGGTGAAAGTTCAACATCCCAGCCGCAATACCAACGCAGAAAAAAATTACGTGCGTTACTTTTCGATCCACCCTCGTGTATATATATATAATGTGTGTGTGTATATGTTCTAGCGCATAGTATAAGCACCTTCTGTACAACATTTACACAAAATCACTACAGCCGTTTTAGAAAAAAGTAAGCTTCCTCATATGTCACATGTAAACTTCTAGTAGACGTAAAAGAATGTCTTCGTTATTGTCATGTAACATGTTCTAAAGGTAATCTCCAAGATATAAAACGTTATTTGATTTTTCCCCGTTCCCGAGCTATGCTGTTTAGAGACAGGCACACACAGACATGTTTCTGAAAAGTTGTATTTTTTTATTCAGCGTACCTGAAATATAGACATGTTACAGGAAATTTTTGGATTCAGGGGCTCTCAAAATGTGCATGAATATTGAAAACTTCACATCGATTTTCGTGATCCACACAATTTATACCTATTTTATCTAGGGTACATTAAACTAAAAACATGAAACCGCTTCCAAAAGATGATAGCCTACATATTATTAGAGAAAAGTAATGTTGAAGTAATGCCATTGTATGTGGGGGTCTGTATGGTGTGTGTCAGCACAAACTGTACATGAAAAGTCGTATAAAATCATAACTTTCTGTTCGGGTTAGGTACCTTTCTTGGATGTGACATTAAAATTGGTGACGACTTTCTCATACTTTTACTACTACTTTACAAGAAGAAATTTTATTTTTTTCGCTATGTTTCCCAAATACTGTTCCAGCGACTTTCAACATTTATTTAAAAAAAAAATCCATATAAATTATTAAGTGCCAGTATGGTACTTTATGAGATTGTGTGGGGGACGAAAAATGTCTGTCCGTCTGTCTGTCTGTCTGTCCGTCCGTCCGTGTGTCTGTACGCGCTCTAACTCAAATACGCTTTTTCGGATTTTCATGAAACTTGGAAAACACATTTATAATGTCAATGGGAAGAACCCTATTGATATTGAACCAAATCGGTTCACCGGTACCGGAGTAATGCCCAATTTAGTGCCTATTTTAATAGAATATGGCGCCTTTCTAATAGAAAGGCGCCATAATTCAAATACGCTGTATCGGATTTCCATTAAACTTGGTATACGCATTTATGACATCCATGAAAAGTACTCTGTTAAATTTGAACCTAATCTGTTGACCGGTACCGGAGTAAAACCCAATTTAGTGTATATTTTAAAGGCGCAATAGCTCAAATACGCCTTATCGGATATTTATGAAACTTCGTATACGCATTTATACTATCCATGGAAAGACGTCTGTTGATGTTCAACCAAATCGGTTGGCCAGTACCGGAATAATGCCCAATTTATTGCCTTTTATGTTAATATATGAGAAGTCGCGATAACTCAAATATGCTTTATTGGATTTTCCTGAAACTTTGTATACCCATTTATAATGTACATGGGAAGACGTCTACCGATATTGGACCAAATCGGTTGTCCGGTACCGGAGTAAAACCCAATTTAGTGTCTATTTTAAAAACGCGGTAACTCAAATACGCTTTACCGGATTTTTATGGAATTTGGTATACACATTTATAGTGTTCATGGGAAGAGGTCTACTGATACTGGATGAAATCGGTTCACCTGTTTCGGAGTAATGCTCAATTTGGTGCCTATTTTATGATAATATACGTATTCGAAAGAATTTATATAAAAAAAAAAAAAAAGCAAATCATTTATCATGACAACATAGTCAATTGTTTTACTGTGATATTTTACGGCTTTGGAAATTAAAATAGAGATAGCTATGACCAAAAACACTATTGTTTTACATGCGCTTATAACTTACAACCTTACCGTTAAACTGACCCAGGTGACCGAGATGGTAACGTTTTGGCCTCACGTTATGGAGTTCCATGGTTCAAATCCCGAAACCAGCCAATTTCACTTTCTTTTCCGTATTTTTATGTGAGTGTGCGATTGTCAAGATATCAAAAATCTGTACAGTTCAGCTGATGCTGGAAGATTTTAATCTGATTAAAAATAAAACTAGACCTTTGTTCTTCCCTAAGCCCTGCTTAATGAATAAATCTGGAGCTTAACTTGTAAGTCAATTAAAAAAACATATTCTGCATATCATAATTGCAGTCATAACTGATTAAAAAAAACATACTGGCACTTTTTTACATCAGTTTACCTGATTTTATTTGAAGAGTAATTGGAAGTCAGCCACCGTTGGTACAAACTAAGAGTTTAAGTCTTGCACGGCTAACAGGAACAGCATATCTTGCGTCAGGCAGAAACAACTGAATACGCACTCCCTGGAATAGGCCTCATATTCTACATCATAGTTGTTTGAAGTGAGAAAGTTATGTTCCCCATGCTCTATACTTTAATGTAGAAACGTTTATGTGAGCGCATCGCCTCAGAATTTTTGTTTTTGTTTTGCGTTCATTTCCATTATTTGTGGAAGTTGCCTATTTCTTCAATAAATTATTCATTATCTGGAATTTCCATTTCAATATTTTATACAGTAACTTATTGTAAAATAATGGTACCCTATTGGATATCTAGTTTCAATTAAATTTTGTAAATTATATAGGAAAAATATTAGACCCAATAAAACAAAAGAATAAATTAAATACTCGGTACAATTCATTCCTTAGTTACTACTGATCACCACTACTTCAAGACAAAGTGAATTGTAATTATGATATATTTGCGGCCGATCCGAAACAATAAAATAATTGTATTCGACGGAATAGAAAGAAAGTTTAAATTGGTAATGTTATGAAAGAACAACATGTTTACTTTCTTAACGAGATATTGCTATGGAAAATTTAAAATACCTTTACCGAATTACAACGAAGATTAGGTACATGCGATGTTTTATGGGCTATTACGAAGTCAACTATTTATAGTAAGGACTCAGGATTTACTTTATAGGTAGTAAGCAAGATTTTAAGTTTGTAAGCCTACATAAATTTGCATTTCATCATGCCAATTTTAAGACGAAAGTAAACAAAGAAAGCGTACCTTTTATCCGAGTTTTCGATTATACGACGTAGACCTAATCCACATTAACTCGAATAACTTACTACATGTTGTACTGTATAATAGTTTATGTAGATCATATCAGGATAATATAATATTTTATACCTTACTTACTCTAATCGGAGAAATATGCTCAGCGCAGTTCACATACCTGGAAAAGAAAGAAGAGGTCAGACAAAACAGACACACTTATATGAGTTCATACCTCAAGGATTCTATTAAGCTAAACTGAATTTATTTACAATTAACTTCATACACTAAAAACAGCCGACAAGAGGCAAGCTTGTAAGTTATCCACAAGTTCGAAATAAAGAGAAACGCCAATGAATTTTATCCTCGCTGCATTAGGCCTATCTGTAATGACGAAGATAGAGATCTCGCTTAAGAGATTTGTTACTAAATTCTGAAGAGGAAACATTTTCCTGAGCGGGAATCGAGCAGGGATTATCAATTGTCATCGCCGACGTAGGGGTTACTTGATCCCCTGGCTTCACCTGACCTAGAGAATTTAAAGGCATATCATATAGTTATAGTGTGTCTCCAACTTTGCTGCTGACAATACGCAGCACGCTACGGTATTGCTGTTTTCGTAAACACTATATATCCATTCGTAATATACACTGATATGAGGTCTAAATTATTATACTTTGCGATGCTCGAAACCCAAAAGCATTTTGATTGGCTTTCGAGGACAGCCAATCTGCTGCCGAGCTCCACAAACCCGTAAATTGAAAAATTGAGTTGAGACTAAATTGAAAATCTATACGTATTAATTGCACACTTAATTGCACACTTTCATGTATTTCATGACATGCATTCCCCTGGCTGAGTGGTAGAGAAAGCCTCATAGACTTACTTTTACAAAGTTAAATAAATAGATAAAATAAGTTAGATAAATAGGCCCTAAGTGATTTTTCTCTACTGATGTTTGATCAAACTAGAAGTGAGGTTCATGTAATGTATACAAGATTGTAAATGAAATGTAAATAGTGGGTTGTTTTTTATATCTCGATCGTTGTCCCATTTCGATATACCAAACCCCCTGTAAGTTACAGATAACAAGCCTCCGTTTTGATATAGGAGGGATTCATATCAACTGAAGCAAATGTGGCATAATATTGTGCATTCTATCAAAATGTACGGCTACCGATTACTTTAACTACATTATACTTTTATTGTGAGTATTTTTAACTTCGAACGCTCCTTTCTTATGTGCAAGTAGGCCTAATAGGAATAATGTAATTCTTTACGGATTGTTTCCAGATTGAATGTGGTTTCGCTGAAATCCATTCTTAACATAACAGAGCTGCTCTAAAGCTATAACCTAAATGTCACTGAATTGAACACTTACATCATTAATAGTACGTACCGGTATTATTTTGAAATCTCATATTTTAGGCATTTCTTGTGTCAGTGTAACCGAGTTTATATGAATGAATTTAATTACTTATAGATCGCTCACGGTTAAGGAAAATCCTAGCGCTTTATGGAAGAAATGTTAACGATATGGGCTGTTTCTTTATATGGAGCTAAAACATGTATGCTGAGGAAAATGGAAATATTTAGAGAGCTTTGAGACTAAAGGGATCAATTTTAGGCCCGTTACTTTTCTTTTTGTACATAAATGATCTTCTTTTACACTTCCCTGATATCCAAAGAATAATGTTCGCAGACGATTATATATTAATTTTTCAAGGAAAATCGCTTGACTATATAAAAATTCCAGCCTCTAGTACAATGTCACATTTTCATAACTGGTATACAAATAAGAGTTTAGCTATAAAAAGGAGAAAAATCCCTTTAGGCAAGCCTACAGGCTGAGGTAGACTTCAAAGTGCTTTCGGTTTAATTTACGGTCGCTGCGAAACACTCTTCTTCTTTAGCCTTGGCATGACAAACCCGCAATAATAATTGCAAAAAAGAGGAAAGAGCACTTTTTCAAACATTCAAATCTCTCCTTAAATGAGAGCTATCGAGAAACTAGTTATTGATTTGTAGAGTACTCATCAAGAGCTTTTCAATGATACCCCACAAGACGTGGTTTCAAAAATTTCGAATTTCCATCCCCCACCCCCACCCCCACTCGTACCCCCAAAACCCCCGAATCGTTGGTGTTACTGTGAACTCCATAGGGAGTACTCTAATTTATTCAAACAAAGTTTCCCTCTATACTTCATAGGGGCCGAGATAAAAATGTTTTAAAATTTCAACCCCCTACCCCGACCACCCCCTTGGGCCCATTTTGCTCATTAACGAACTTGTCCGAACTATTGGGCCTAGAAATAACATATTAAAATTTGGTTCAAATATCTTCAAAATTACGGCCGCTATCGTGTAAAAATATAAATAGCCTATATACATATACATACCTTACATATAAATATCACAAAAAAATTTTTTTTGAACGGGCGGTGGTTTCGTACTTAGGGGAGCATGAAACGTAAAGATATGAAAAAATTTTTTCGTAAATCATGACATGGTATCCATTGCAATAGGTAGTAAAAAATGAGGTACGGACTATGGTCTCTTCCTCAACAAGTTTCTCGGGTAACGATTTATTTTATTATTATTATTATTATTATTATTATTTTTATTTTTTTTATTTTTATAATTTTTATTTTTTACTCTACGAAGGAGGGGTAACGAACTTTTATTGTAAGTTATAGGCTAAAATACACCCATTCAAGAAATCATGGCCAGGCTGTGTTGAGATCATTTTGTCACATGTTATGCAGGTAACGCAAGTATAAAATTATTCCTTAAAAGAATTAAATGTTAGAAAACGCCTTCATCCATCAAAATAAGAAGTAGTGAAACGTAAGTTAATACGCAGGAAGAAAGGAAAGAAATTCCTTCACAATTCACAAAAATATTCAGAAATTAGATAAACTAATATTGTGGTGTCCTGTCCTCAGCAACCATTAAAAATGATATAGTGCGAATATTTTGAATAAGACAGGCACGAATTCTATGGTATCATAATGAAATCTATAATATGCACAAATTGAATTAATAACATCTCAATTTAATAAAACTTTGAAGGTTCTCCCAACGAATACATTGAAGAAACTGTTCTCGGGTTTCCAGTCGGGTAGTTATAGGAGTACATTCTGAGCTTTCGGCGACTGTCTACCCGACTGGAAACCCGAGAACAGTTTCTTCAATCTTTATTTCATTTTATTATAGTTCACCGGTACCGGAGTAATGCCCAATTTAGTGCCTATGTTAATAGATTGTATTAGAAAGGCGCCATAGCTCAAATACGCTGTAGGCCTATCGGATTTCCATGAAACTTGGTATACGCATTTATGACGCCCAAGAAAACTAACCAATTGATTTTGAACCTAATCTGTTGCCCGGTACCGGAGTAAAACCCAATTTAGTGTCTATTTTAAAGGCACAATAACTCAAATACGCTTTATCGGATTTTTATGAAACTTCGTATACGCATTTATAATGTCCATGGAAAGACGTCTATTGATATTCGACCAAATCGTTTGGCCAGTACCGGAATAATGCCCAATTTAGTGTCTTTTATGTTAATATATAAGAAGTCGCGATAACTCAAATATGCTTTATTCGAATTTCCTGAAACTTTGTATACCCATTTATAATGTACATTGGAAGACGTGTACTGATATTGGACCAAATCGGTAGACTGGTACCAGAGTAAAACCCAATTAATGTCTATTTTAAAGACGCGGCAATTCAAATACACTTTAACAGAGTTATATGAAACTTGGAATACACATTTACAATGTCCATGGGAAGACGTCTATTGATGTTGGATAAAATCGGTTGACCTGTTTCGGAGTAATGCTCAATTTAGTGCCTATTTTATGGTAATATACGTATTCGAAAGAATTTATAAAAAATGCAAATCAGTTATCTTGACAACATAGCCTATTGTTTTACTGTGTTCTTATAAGGCTTTGGAAATTAAAACAGTTAGCTATGACAAAAACACTATTGTTTTACATGCGCTTATCCAACTAGACCGTTAAACTGAGCCAGGTGGCCGAGATGGTAACGTCTTGGCCTCACATTTTGGAGTTCAATGGTTCAAATCCCGAAATCGATCAATTTGACTTTTCTTTTATGTGAGTGTGCGATTGTCAAGATATCACAAATCTGTACAGTTCAGCTGATGCTGGAAGATTTTAATCTGATTAAAAAAAAAAAACTAGACGTTTGATCATCCGTAAGCCCTGCTTAATGAATAAATCTGGAGCTTAACTTGGAAATCAATTAAAAAAAAAATCTGATGTGAAAGTCACATAACTTCCTCTGCCCAAATAAAAGTTTGCAGCATTTACGCTAATTATGCTATAAATATCTTATAGCCCCTTCTTTGAATGTTGCGACTAAAAACGCAGGCTATGGGGGAAAAAAAACAAGTGACTGCAAACGTTTATTGAACTTTCTGCTGTTAAGAATAATTTCCGAAATTTATCAAATATTCCCCTCAGACATTTCTTTACTGTAAGCAGGGCCACCAGTACATTTTTCTCTCTTCACGTGCTTATATAGAATAAAATGCCTTAAATATCCGCGTATTGAGTTGTTCACCAGGCAAGTTGGTAGGTTACAACCACCCTTCAGAGAATGTTTTTGAAATGGTATAAGCAATCCATGTACAAAATTTAAAGGAAATTTTTAGAGCCGTTTATGAGAAAATAGCAAAAAACAAAATATTCTTCATGTAAAGTCCCCTTCAATATAAGAAAAGGTTGTAGTCAATCTTCACAGCCTCAGAAGGTACCTAACCCAAATACAAAATTTTGTTTTCGTACGATTTACAAGAAGCCGTATTGCAAAAAGCACGTATTCACAGTGGGTAGCTTATAACTACCCTTCAGAGAATTTGTTCGAAAAAATGTTTCAAATAAAAGTTTTAGCTCTTGGTACAAGCAATCCATGCGCAAAATTTAAAGAAAATCGTTAGAGCTGTTTTCGAGAAAATCGCGAAAAACGAAAATTTCTTCATGTAAAGTCCCCTTAAAAATAAGGGAAATTTGTCGCCAATCTTCGAATCACATCTTCAGAAGGTACCTGACCCAAATACGAAATTTTGTTTTCATACTATTCTCCGTTTCGGAGGTAGCCTGTTCACAAACTTCCACACAGACAGACACACAGACAGACACACACAGAGACACACACACAGACATGTTTCCAAAAATAGTATTTTTGGATTCAGGGGGCCTTGAAACGTGTATATATGCTAAAAACTCAACTTCGAATTTTAGGGTCGAAAACAATACTTCCTCTACCTATAGTACCTATGGTACGGGCAGAGGAAGTAAAAACATATTCTGCATATCATAATTGCAGTCATAACTGATTAAACAAAAACATACTGCACTTTGTTACATCAGTTTACCTGATTTTATTTTGTTCGATTACTACGGAATAAACAATAGCTAATTGTAATAACGTGTAATATATTATTTATTTCTTTAGCTGAATAAATTATACACATGCATGATAAAAGAAATTTAAGTATTTTATTTAAAAATAATATTAGCTCTATTTCTTGACCTAATCCTTGTGGTACCACTAAGACCCTAGGGTCAACTCAGCCTCTAACAGAAACGAGTACCAGGAGCAATCCTGGGGGTAAAAGCGGCCGGTGCGTAAGACCGACAACCTTACCACCTTCATGTGCCGATTATCTAAAAATCTGGGAGTCTCAACCTCCTGGAACCTCTGGGCCTCCATGGCTCTTTAATAGGGAACACTTTACTTTTACTTCACTATCTTTATTTCACAGAAAATCACAAAGTAGCTTGAACAGCACGGAGTTGCCCGGATACGAGTATTCTGATTCTACTTCGAAATACATTTCTGGAGGATTTTCGATTTTCAAATTCTAGGTAATGCCCGATATTGATTACTGCGATTTCTTAAAGCAGTCTCAACGTCAACCTCTGTCGAAAAGTACAACGTGATCGTAATATGTGTATTTGATTTATTTGTGACATTAAAAAACTGAGCATATCTCTCTCACTTTCTATAAATGATCATGGATTCGGCTTAATGGTCGTAGAAAACTGCATTCCCTTTGTCTTCTGTTCCAAATGCTAAATACATCATTTCCGGGATAACTATCAGGGACACTCGTTCACAACTTAGTACACTTCTTCCCCGCACTCGTTTTTCTTCACCATTTCCCTCTCTTGCCAAACGAACTGGCTCCCACACAACATCAGAGCCTGTAGGGCTACATTTGTCATTCAAAATCTAAATTACTAAATTATTTACATAATCCTTAAAATATTTAACTACTTTTATTACTCTACTACATAACAGTGATGTCAATTTGTGCATCCATATGTCCCCTTATGTAGGTTTTCTTTTGTTTTTATTACAGGCCTGAAAATCCTCGAAATTTCATATACCGTATATATTTGTTTGTTAAATTTTATAAATTGTACCTCATGTACTGCAGACTGCATTGCTGAACAATTAATATTTAATTATGATACACCAAAGTTCACAGCATGATTTAAGAGTTTTCTTTTTTGCAGGTGTTCTCAGAGAACCTTTCGTTCTTTCCATTTTTATTCTGTATAGGCCTATTAAATTTTTTTGAACACCCGTAGCTTTTGCTGTCTCTTGAACATGATATTTCACGTCATATGTCTAGCTTTGTATGCTAGTAGATCTGGCATCATTTAATGCGTACTGTCTTTTAAGGTTGAGACGGTCTATAGCAGTGGTTCACAACCTTTTTCAGCTGGCGACCCACCTTTCCTTATCGGAATACCTCCATGGTCCATCGGTCCATTGGTAGAGTAAAAAACCTTATTTGTATCACATCCCTTCCTTATGTATATATAATTTACCATCAAACATTGTAAATATATATATAAACTTATATATGCTTTCTTGAAAATACATATTGATTATTGATAAAAAAAAATATGTTCTGATTTGAAAATGGTTGACAAAATATAAGCACTTTGTAGGAAAACAGTTATTTATTTAACAATAGATATATGTTTGCAATAGCCTATATGCAACAAGTGGTTTCATACTAACAAGTGCTCCTAGGTGAAGATAAAAACTATAGTTAAAAGTACACAAGGACCATTTTAATTTTTCAGGCAAAATTGCTGTTTTTAAGTAAGAAAACTATATTAATGAAATTTTTGGGACTGTTTCGATTGAACTAACACGTCAATGTCAGGATTGAATAAAGATGTTTTTAATCTTAAGTCACTTTCAACATTGAGTTTATTTCTGTATTTGTTTTTTAGGAAAACCAAAGTTGAAAAAGTACGTTCACATAAAACGTAGTGGTGAATACCATATGAAACCTCAATGCAGTTACGGATATTGTTGGATATTCTGTCCTCGTTTTCATCCAGAATGTTGTTAAATCTTTCTCCTTAAAGATTGACTTCATGGAATCACAAGACAGTTCAATGAGTTCATTTTCGATTTTTCTTATCTTTTCTGGTGGTTTATTTGATGGTTTCTGATAGTTTTAGGATCGAGTCGCGACCCACCGGTTGGGAACCGCTGGTCTATAGAATAAGGAACATGGCGGTGTACATAGGTACGAAAGGGTAGTATGGGAGCTTCTGGTGTAGTACTATCCGGTGCATATAGGCCTAAGTAAGCGAAGGCAACTCAAGAGACACAAGTGTCTAAAGAAGAAAATGACATGAGTCGTAAGAAAACGTGCAACTCTATTAACTTCCACTCCATCGGGCGCAGTGGAACGGAGATCGGCGGAGAATCTGCAGAAAAGCTACTGGCTCATAAAGAACGCTTCATACTGTATTAACTTCCGCAACGTCAGATGAGGTAGAATGAACAACGGCCTTTCTACGGTAAATGCCATAAGAGATAAAGTTCCAACTACTGAAGAGATCTTAATACTCTGCGTTTAACTTTAGTATACTAAAATCTGAAAACAAACATAGCTACGATACAATGAAATGCTAAAATCGCTCAAATGCCAATATAGAAGCCACTGCGTAAGCCTGCCGTTCCTATTACTATGAAGTAGCCTATGCAACGTCGCCAACTTGTGACAATTTGCATATTAGCAGATGGCAGAATAATCTACGGATTAGATAGAACGACGAATTATAAACGAAACGACACGGTACGGAGTCCATGAGATTGTGGAACACGTCTAATAGTTGTGGCCACTTCCTGCGCACAACAGTCCAAACTAGCGCAGTTTTGTATAAGGGTTTCTCAGGCTTCCAACCGAATGAGTAGGAGGACTGATTGCGAGTTTTTGGTAGCTTGTTCCGCTGTCACCTACAGGGAGAAGTGAGCTAGACTTGGGAAAATATCTGTGTTTATCAGTAATTTACAGGAAATAAGTCAAATTAAAGCGGAAAACTGTCTAAATCAAAGTAGGCATATGTACCGCATATGTAACTGCATAACTCCTACTTGGAAGTTAAAATGGATGAACACCCGTTGCTATCGTCGCCATATTTACACTTTCATATACACCAATGGTTTCCCGAGCCCAGCTTAATTCTCCTAGAAGATGGCAGCGGAGATTACTGCTGTTCTTAACATTTTCAACACCCAGAAAGCCTCAAGTGACATATGGCGCACTTCTGTTTTGACGAGCAATTTATTCTTCAGACAAAGTAGTATATCCAGGATCGACTCATATCCGAATGTCCAACGCAGTCGGGTTTGGACTTATGAGCCTTTTGTCCAATTGAAAGTACGCTAAAAAAATAAAATTACATCCAGGTTTAGCCACATGCATTTATGGAGTATTTAAAATCTAGATTTAAATAAGTTAAATCATATAAACTGTTATTTTCATCTCTTTATAATTAGTTTGCCACTTGATCTGCTCTGTCTTCCTGATACTACTATCATGATAATTATTGCTTACTTTTAATTAATATAATAATTGTTATTGGATCTACTTTTATCAGTTGAGTCATGTCATTACTCTCAGCTTTTCCTTCTTACCCTTGTATTTTTTCATAATATTAAGTTGTCTACCAGCACTTCTTAGTTATAAGATCAGATTGGTAACATTACACTTCAATACCGTAAAATATAATCATGTAAATGTAACCCTGAAACTGCCCCCGAGCACGAGCTCCTGCTCTTTCGGTGTTTCAGGACCAACCTATTCGGGCAATTATGACATTTAAACAATAAAATCCCTCGACCACTATACTCTTACCATTTCAGTTATTAACAGGCCGATCCTCCCGATTGTCACACAATGTAATGAAATAAGAGGTCAGTAAACATACAGAAACTGCTTACTAGTTACTTTGATTAGAACCCTTTCTGAGCTTAATTTATTATATTAATATAAGTAATTATGAACTAATACCATCAATGGGCTCAAACTTTAAAATCGATTATGAAAATTTTAGTGAAACAGTCAGTTTTCCTGAATGATTTATTGTAATAGACTACGAGAATAACAATCCTCAAATTGTATACAAAACATGACTCTATTAGTCTTATATTTTTTCTTTGATACAATTTTTTAGGTAAATAATTTATTCCTCAGTAGCAGTGAAATGGTTAAAATGGATGAACATCAGTTACTACAGTCCCCACATTTACACTTTCATATACACCCCAGCAAAGCCAGCAGGTACGAGCAAGCAGCTTACGGAAATCTATTTTAAGTTTTCTTTTATCGAAGAAAGAAAAAAGTAGTTAGATGTTTAAGCCGGGGGAGAAAGGAAATAAAAAAGAGGCAGAAACACCTTTTCCTTAGTCGTCAAACTCATTTTAAAGTGCAAGGGCATTTTAACTCCATTTCCTCTGAGAAACAAAATATATTCAGTGGCACTGTAAAATTTGCATTCAAAACGGTAATAAAATCATTATACACATGTAAAAAGCAGCTTATCTTATAGGCTAGTATGTTTTCTATTCTGTTTTTTTATTGATGCTCTGCAGGAAGAATACAGGTTTATAGGATTTTTAGACGCCTGATAAGGTCTCATCTCTCTTCAACATTCCAGTATCTCGTTGCCATTACGATCCTGTTACTGCAAACAGCGTCTCTGTTCTTTTTTATCATGAATATTTTCTTTTTTCATCTTTCCCAATTTGCTCGAAAATAATATAAAAGAGGAGATTATAGTAAGTCGTCTCAGGGGTGGATCTACGAACAAGAAAGTAAAAATATATATATATATATATATATATAGATTTTTTCAGATTCTTAAAAGTCTCCGCGTTGCAACAAAACTGTTTATTTTCACGATGTTTATTCTCAAAGTCCTGAAAAATGTGAGGTACACTATAAAACGAACTGTGATAACTTCCTCAAGGTACTGAATGGGTAATTCTTAAACAGTGCAAAGTACTTTATCTTTAAGAAGAACGAGTAACAAGGTAGTAAATAAATAATTACAGTAAATCATTGTTAAGTAAAGCACACGGAGGCACATATTCAGATTTCATGTTTATCTTGAAGTCTCAATAAATTCAGTTCTGTTGTTTATAAGAAGCCATAATCTTTTCTCATCATGCCCGTCATTTTTCACAGTATACAGCTATGCATTATTTAGGCTATACAAGGATTCTGTTTTTACATAGACTAGTAGCATTAGACAGCCATTTTCATTTTTCCACAGTCGCAGTTCTAGACACGTGTGCTCCCGCTGTTCCCTCGGTAAACATGAGGAAATGAAACTGTTATTTCGTCAAACGAATTCCAAATAAAATATTTCACTTCCTGAAATGACATGACAGTAGATCAGAGGCCTGGAAATTTTATGCGTTTCAGACGACATTACGATTTTTGAAGAACATAAGAGACAAAAGGGAAAAAAACTGTGTAAAAAAGGGGAGAAGACAGAAACTCCGATATAAAAACACATGGAAGAAGACAGTGAACAGGGAAAGGATGAGAAAAAAGGAGGTCAAAAGCGAGACGGAGAAACACATTCTGGCATATCAGTCGGGACAGCAACATACACATGCTCCATATGAAAGAACTCGTAAAATGTGAGACGGGACTTGAATATATTAGAAAAACTCGAGCAAGTAATATATACTTCCTTCTAAATAAGATCTCTGATTTTTATCATTCATCATGGAAGAGGGCGTTGACATGATACTTTTCGTGTGGCACGAACGGCAAACAATTTGTCTGAATGCCAGCCAGCCATTTCAATAAATTGTAAGTTACAAGTAAACCGTAAAGTTTTAAATCCGGCGTCACGACACCTAGATCCCAACCTGGCCTGACTTGATAATTTGATCTTTGTCATCCATAGAGTCGTGAGATCACATCTTTGCAGTGGCGTAGCCGAAAGACTGGGCACTCACTGAAGTGACGTCTTATTGCGTTTATGAGATGGCCTATATGCAGGGGGAACGCAGGTGGACGCCGTCCCCACAACATTTTTCAGAGGGGAACGTAGTCCCTTACTATGCCATTTTTCATGTTAACGTAAGTAGATTCTAATTCATTTAAAATTAAAAGAACCAATAATGCAAACCATTATTATATTCATAATGCTAAATGAAAAAATATAAGAATATAAGAATATAATCAACAGTTTGAAGAGACAGTAGCGCTTTGAACAAGGAAAGTTCGCTGTTGCCCACTCGGTGACCCTCAGGATGTTGTAGAAAAGTACTAAGTTATAGTAGAATATTTTAGTAGGCCTAAAGAAAAACCTACCATTTTAGGTGAATCAAAGTGAATCCGCAGAGAACTAAATGTGACAATGACCAGAATACATAACGCATACAAACAATATCTCGGGTATTCCTATAGGTATTGTTGAAGATAACCAAATGAGAAAGACAAATCTATACGCGCAACTCCTGCTTAAGGAAATTGATACTACTTGGACACCTTTGCGAAAAAAAATTCTGAACTGGTATGTCCACCAAATTGGCCCTAACAAAATCCGCATTCAACTCTTATACACAAATGAGTGACACGGAGAAAGTTCTTATAATATAGGGCCTACCAGTTATACTGCAAGTCTGCTTTGTTTCCTGCAGACGTTATTAATTGCTTATAAAGTTAAATTAGCCAAGCATTAAAAACAGAAATAGCAATGGAAAATTCAATACACAACATAATGTAACACTTTATTTTAAAAAACTATAAAAATGTTGAAAATGACATAACAATTCCCCAAAAATGTCCTATTTCCGAAAATAACGAAAAATGCAAAACAAATTGCCCTTGTTAACAATTATTTCATGATACACTTTTGTATATAATCGAGCTACCTTTCAGCCTTCATATAAAAAATCAAATGCCTTTCCCTACTCATTACAATCAGTTTATAATACTTATAAACAATTTTTATATGAAAATAGAAATTAAAAAGGTACTGGTGCTGTTCACTTTTTTTACAAACACTTTTTTTTCAGCTGTATTTATACACCTTTTAGCTACGAGGCCATATCAGGAGTTCGGGATCTGTGTATATATAGTAGGGTAGGCCATGGAACTAATGATTGTCAGTTGGTTCTATTGTTTATGTAATTATGGAGTAAATTTCAACTGATATTAATTTAAATGGATATGATACAGGATGAAATGCTGAGGATGATTCATGGTAAGGAAATATCCAATTCAGCATTTGCCTTTACGACTGGAAAACCGTGCAAAAACCCATGTCAGATTGGCCGGCCACGGGATTTGAACCTGTAACCTCCCTAATGCGAGTCCAATACGTTACCATCTCGGTCACTTCACTCGGTTACACTTTTTATCTTATTGATACAGATGTCCAGTTCTTTTTAGAGTCAATTCCGCATTCACAGAAAGTAAACAGATCACGCTCATGATCACTGTAAGATAAGAAAAGTTAATTCGAAGTTGATTATTTAAAAACCCCTTCAGCATTGAGGCTGAGATTAATTAAAGCGTGAAATGTAACTCTCCCTAGTGAAGCAAAAAGGGTTAAAGATCAGAAAAACGAGGGAAAAGAGTATGCAAGTTACTTTTATTCTCATATGGAGACATTTCAAACCTTGGTTTCTTTCAGATGAGCACTAATTTTGTTCTACAAAAAAAATCCTACCTCTGATTATAATAATGATTCCATGGAAAGATATAAGTGGCAAGACTGTAGATAGTTCTGCAAGATGAACTAATATAGAAGCATAACTTATACAAACACGTTCTCTGAAAAATGCGAAGGGAAACAGTGATATAATTCCTACTAGGCCAAAAAGAGGAAGTTCTGAAGAATACAGAAGCACACCTACAAGCTTGGAACGAAACTAATCGTACAGTTAACGTGTAAAAACATAAAAATGCTAAAAACATGAAGCTGCTAACAACAAGAATAATAATTATCTTGGATATGGAACTATACCCATAGAGGGTTTATTTTTATAGCCGTTCGAATTCTTGCAGTACCAGTACCAGCGAAAAAGCTTCAAAACCTTTATCCACATAGAGGGTGAAGTTAGTTGAAAAACTTTTTCCAGGTGTGATTTTGAACATCGTCATCCGAATACTAATCGTATCGACTATTTTCTCGAATCTGGGACGATTTTCTTCTAGATCCCATTGCCCTAAACAACTGTGTAATTAATGAACATAGGTGCTAGCTTTACATCTGCAGCCGAATGAAACAACCCTTTAAGTACGGCTATGGACAACAAGCAGTAAACATGGAAATTAAAATCGTTAATATTATCACTTAAAGTCATTATTTAGTATTAGCTCAGTTTATCTGATTTCATAACTATGTTTCTCCGTCCACAGCTTTATTACACTGTGAAATTCCAGCATAGTGTAACTTCCTTCATGTAATCACATCTCTTCCAGTCTAAGTAAAACTTTTATTTTCCTTGTCCTCAATAAATTAGTAAATATTTAAAACATTCTCCTCTAACCTATTTTACAAATCGTTAATAGCTTTAGTATTGTTTGGGAATTCTTCACTATACTAACTTTAGCTTTATTTTATTCTCCAGACTCTGGATCCATACAAACGAGGGTCATCCAGAAAGTAATTTCCGATCGCCGATAAAGAAAACGAAAACATCAATAAGCAAAAAACATTTATTGCATTATTTACAAAGACTCACTGGCTACTTCTCTACGTAGTCACCACCATTATTGATTCATTTATCGTACCGCTGCACCAACATTTGTATGCCTGTGACCTAGAGCTCGGCCGCCAACGTCTGGAGTCATGAAATCACTGCTGTCTGTACCTCAGCATCGTTGTGGAAACGTTTTTCTGCCAGAAATCGATTCATGATACAGAAGAGGTGGAAGTCACTTGGCTCGAGGTCAGGGTTTTAGGGTGGATGATCGAAGATCTCCCATCCAAACTGAAGCAACTGATTCCGTGTGGTGTTGGCTGTATGGGGCCGTGCATTGTTGTGCAAAAGCATAATGACTTTTGTCAGCACTCCACGTCTCCTGTTTTGGATCATCCTCCTCAAATTGTTAATCCATGTTTCATCCCCAGTGACAACATTGTCGAGAAACTCATCACCTTGATCTGCGTACCGCTGGCACAATTGTTGGTACATCGCTAAGATAAATGCCTCGATAACGGTGCCGACTGTGCAGAGAAGTAGCCAATGGATCTCTATAAATATTCCAATAAATATTGGTTACTTATTAATGTTTTTGCTTTCTTTAACGACGATCGGAACTTACTTTCTGGATGACCCTTGTAGGTAGGCTGCGTAATCCATCTGAATTTATAACTTCCTTTTAATATCTTTGTAAATGTTCAACTTCCAGTCCGTAGTGTAACTTAGTATAATGTAGTATAACTTAATATAACGTTGAGGAAGGCATTGGGAAGTTTTTAATGAAGGCGAGGCAGCTCAGGTTTGAAAAAGCGACGAATTGGAGAGCGGGTGTGGAGGGTGAGGAATAGATTTAGTTTGTTTGTGTTATTTTGTATTTATATTATTTGTTCTTTTTTTGTGTGTTTTTGCGTAAGTATGTACGGTCCATGCGGACCCATGCGACTGTTTGCATTGGAATTTGTAAAAAGTTAATTATTGTAATAAACACTTACACACTTCTTTATAACCCTTTTTCTATTCCGATGACACAATATTTTTGTAACTTCCAATGACTTTTTTATGTCACTTTGTCCAATATATATTTCCCTCTCCCTCTAAACAAATATTACTAACAAAAAGCATATGGTATACTAGGCTGTAAATTAGAAATTACTCAAAACTTATTGAAAATTGCAACGCTTTGACGAGATTATGGTAAACCGAAATCAATTGGATACGAGAATATTGTGTTAGCCAATGAATTCCAAGGAACATAATGCTCCTATGAGTAATTGTGACCTAACTGCTTTGAGTTTAACGCTTTGAAGGGGATAATTATGACAAAAACGTCTTGTCTCATAAACAAGCTTTTGTGAAACGGCGTCTTTCTTCTGCACATGTATATGTATGCAGATTCGTAACGGACAGTGATTAAATTTAATTGATGACTTGCTGGTATAAGCCCTAGCACATTAGTCATCCCTTCACATAACTTAGATAATTACATACGAGCAACTAGTTGCCGGTCAACTTTATGGCTTGTAGCAGGACTCCTCTAAACCCACATTAATATTCCTGCGATATTAACACTCGATCAATCCTAGAAGTACCCTTGTTTCTGCCTGGGTATAAATAATTTCATTACCCGGCAACTAGGGATGGACAGAGAAATTTGCTACTCAATTGCGATTTTCATTAATAGTGACAAAATGTGAATCAGGCTTTCAGGAGTTGCCTCTTTATGAACTAAATCTATTACTATGTAATTACTGTCCAACATAGGCATTATACTGTGAAATTCGTTAAATGTAGCTTACTCCTTTGTTCATAAATATGATATTGTCATATACCCTACAAAATGTTTATACTCTGAATTCAAGGTTACGAAACTTGAACAGCCCTATAAGTCTGCATTATTATCTTATTACCATAAAAATTAACCAAGATTTATTTACTTCAAATACTGTCAAAATACAAGAAAAAACACAATATTTCGTTTTGCGGAAACAAAGTGCAGGACTACTACTGCAAAGTTACACGGTTTAAATTACGGTTTGAAACCTTATAAAACCCTTCTTGCTCAGAATCCTGATTTCATAAAATATAGTGCTAACGAATTTAAGAAGACATTTTAAAAATATATTTAATTTTAATAATAAAAAATTTTATGTGTCCACCGCTGTGGCTCAGGGGATACGTTCAATCCTCTCACGCAGAGGGCCCGGGTTCGATTCCTGGTCGGGACAAGTTACCTAGGTGAGGTTTTTTCCGGGGTTTCCCTCACCTATGAGACAAATGTCAGGTAACTTTAGGCCCTTGTGGTCCCCGGATATCATCTGGCCGTCATTATCATCTTCATCCTCTCCTCGCCTTGTTCTGAGTGAGTGTGTGTGTGAATGGTGTGTATCGTCCTATGTGTTCGTGTTGTCTCGGAGGTGGCCCCGGCATTGGGCTGATCACTCATCCGGGGAGGCCCTCCATGTCCTTGTCTGGTCAAAAAAGTATGTATGTGATTCAAAGATAATCCCTCTCCCGACAGGTCGCAGCCCTGTAAGGCCCGGGCGGCTTGGGTCGCTTAAATCCTAAAAGGGAGAGGTGAAACTACGGTAAAGAGAGAAAGAAAGAAAGAAATTTTATATTTGTTATGTCTTTCATTTGCTTCATCTTAATTTCATATACTTATTTCTAGTTATAAATATAAACATATTGTAAAACTGCCAGTTTTTGTAACAGTCCTTTGTGTTTTCCCTTGTGGTCTTCATCTATGAAAATCCACATAAGTAAATAAACAATTAAACACGTTAAATTCGAATACACTTATAAGCCAGATTAGAGAGGAGTAAAATATTGTATCCCTGTGTTTTATACTACTAAAATCTAGAATAGACGAGAACCTTAGCAGAGAAATGCTTGGAGTGCTTATTAGTAAAAAAATACAAAACTCTCGTGTAAGCCATGGAACAGGCTAGATGTTATCAGACACCTAATTTATTTCTGGGTGCATGCTGTATTTTAACAACCGATTATTTATCATGTCTCTATGTCACGAAAGATTAGGATTATCTAATGATCCTGACAAGTTGGTTCTTACAGTGAAAGTTGAAAGGGACTTCCTTGTAAAGCTCCATCAACGCAGTGGTTGTTAAAGTTTTGGTGGGTGTCCATAATGATAAAACACGACACATGAGTTGAACATTTTGTCAATTTTGCTGGCTGTGGAACCGTAACGCTTTAATTTTTATTTTCATTATTTAATTATATCTAATTTAAATACCATTAACTGATGAATCACAACTTAAGAACATGAACTACATGATCTTGAACTATAAGATTCGAATTTTAGATAGCTCCCTATTGCCAAAAGCATATTCGGTTGGAGTTATGGGAAACGTCAGCCAATGACATGGCTCGTACCCTCTCAAACTGCAAAATACTAGGCTAAGCGGTGTAACAGTCCTCTGATTGGCTGTTACCCATAAGCCTTTAACTATTAGGAGCAGTCTAATACACCAATATTCACGGTGCATAGCAAATATTTTTCGACCTGACACTGCTCACATAGATGCTCAGTTATTAAGTTTTATTACAACGGTATTACATTGTAAATAAGTATTATTGGAGAAATCATGAAATCAATGTTGTACCGATTATTGTGTATCGATTTTTATACATATCTGTTATCTTATAGGCTTACTGACTGTAAATATCAGGTAGTACTCCGGCGACTGTTAATGTGCATGAAATAAAAATGCATTTTTATCTTTGAAGATATCATTGTTTATGAAGGTATCATAGAATGAATAGAAATAAGGCGGTATGCTAGATCACTGCTAGTCTTAACCTGAAAAGTAAATCTACCGGTAATCACAAAATAAGTTGATCGAGCGCTTTCTTCATCGCTCCGGCATAAACTCAGGGAGGAAAAAAGTACATAAGGTATGAAATCGGCGTATATTTTGGTAACGCTTTTTTTTTTTAATGAAGAACCATTGTTATTAAGTGCCAGAACGGTACTTGGTGAGATTGTGTGATGGACGGGAAATAACTACTATTACTACTTCCAAGTTTCATTGCCAGTGAAAATGTCGATTTACAATTCCAGTATCACATCTCGAGTCAGCCTGTGGGGCTCAGTCCTGAAACGGAAAGGTCATGCAAAGCATCGATCAAATATTATAAAGTACAGTTATGGAGTGGGGCTAACTACCGGTCGACCCTGGACCTTATTCCTTCCGTTTGCTATACCTTCTTAATGAAATGTACTAAATCATTTATAGTCATTACCGTATGGAACATTTCCAAACGGGTCGTACTAGAACGTTTAAATTCAGCTTTAATCACTAAGCAGTAAACTTCACATATTATTTAACCGATTATGTTTTTTTTTTTTAATCACACCCTGTATTTAACTGGCGTCTAGATGTATCAATATGAAAATGACACATATTAAATGGCAAATTTAATTCTTAATAGAGTGCAATTCATGCTAGTGGTAAGTTCTCTCAGTAAATGACCAACAGCAGCCTATAAGTTAATTTAATAGTGATGTAAATCCAGTTTTCGTGAAATGGGAGCAAACTCTTTTAATGTTCTGTGCCAATTGCTCAAATATGAATCATGCACTTAATCCTTGAATAAAAAACAGTCTTAAAAGTCTTATATAATGTAAACTGCTATTTCATTAAAGTGGTACAGAAATTATTTACCCGAACAAAATTTTTATTCTTTATTTTAGAATTCTAGGCATTTATGTTATGACCAATTGGTTACCCGTCCTTCGTACGGGGGCAAAAATCTATTTTGCTTTGTTTTAGCGCTACCCGAGAAACCTAAAAGGAAGTAGGCCTAACTAACTATACCTAGTTTCTTAGTGCACCTGATGTTCTTACGGAGTTTAAGAATGACACTAAGTGACGCTTACCTGCACCCAACTCCAGGCATCTATCTCCCTTGCCGAGCTGGAACTGGTCTTTTACTTTCCTTCCCCGAACCATAGCACTAGTCCATGGCTAGAAGAAGTATTGGCGAGTTTTTAACACAAATACATGTTTTGATGTCCCTTAAATCCAAAATTGCTGTTTAGAACAATCTCTGTGTGTCTGAAAACAGCATAGCTTGAGAACGAAAAATCGTATTCACAAGAAATTTTATATCCGTGTTCGATATTGTCTGGGGATATGACGAAGATGGACGAAGACTTTTTCTTAATTGTACTAACACTTCACATAAAGAACTTTTCGCAATTTTCTCGAAAACTGCTCTAACAATTTTCTACAAATTTTGTACATAGCCTACGATGATTATATTAAGAGCTAAGACTTATACTTGAACATTTTCTTTCGACAAAATTCCCTGGAGGGTAGTTATAAGCCAGTTAGCCCAGGCTTTAAGACTTTCGTGGCAAACAGCACACCATTAGGCCTACATGCGACAATTGAATAAAAAAAAACTCACTACTTTCAATACGATCTCTTATTTTATATCAGAATGTGAAGTGAGGAAGATATATTGTCAATACCGGTACTTAAGGCAAAGTATGTAAAGTAAGTGTAACATAACAGATTTTTAAATTATATGCTTAAACTTTATTACTTTGATTTACTTGCAGGCCATGAAAGTATCGATGTCCTTCTGTTAAATTGTTGTTGGTATCATGACTTGTGTTTATTAAGGGCCAGAATAGTACTTTCTGAGATTGTATGGTGTATGATAAAATGTCTGTCCGTCCGTCTGACCTGTCTGTCCGTGTGTCTAATTCGAATACGCTTTAATAGATTTTCATGGAATTTTGTATACACACTTATAAAAAATAAAAATAAAATTATCTATCAAGGGAATATTCTGCACAATGCTAGACTATTTCTTTCTTTATCTTAACGGATTCCGGTTCATTTTTACGATCTACAGCAAGAAGAAGAATTGAAGGGGCTAGTTCCATAAGGGCGTAAGGCACAAGAGCATAGTTTTGAGAAATCATGATTTTTTAAACAATGTTACCACTCACAAGCACAGGTCTTTTCTTATGACTGAGCAAAGGTTTAAGGCACAAGTATAAATTGTTCACTAAGTATTTCAGAGACATGAGGAGAAGGCATAAATGTTAAAAGCTCTAAATTAAAGATGTGCCTTACGCCCTTATGGAACTAGCCCCTTCAATTATAATTTGGAAGTGAACAGCATAATAATTGTTGTGGAGGATGAGCACCTAATTACACTGTTTAAAGCAAAGCTAAAGGTGGTTTAGGGGCCTGCTTACACGATCTCTCACACAGTTCTACACAATTATTCACACGCACGGTCAGCTGTAGTCTAGTCTGGAAGAGTCATATTCAGAATTGAAACTAAAATAAATTCCTAGTGAAATATCAGTTGGTTTAGTGAAATGTTTGATAACAAAACAAAATTACCGTACCGTACTTGTATCTATGATACTTAAACCATGAAAATGCTGTTTTGTACGCACAGCTATTTGTAAAGTAATGTAGTGTGATTTTAATTAGAAAAACTGCAGCCAATTGGTCTAAATAAACCATTAACAATTTGAAAACCAATAAATAGTCCAAAGCAACTTACTAAAAATATTGCGCATTCTGAACTCCACAAGTTAATAAAATTGAGGATACTGGTAAGTTAAATATAAAATAAAATCAATTTCTCTTTACGAAACAATATTTAAAAGAATTTCAGTTCAGCGATACACGATTTTCTTTCAGCATAAATATACATGCTAAATCAAAACAGCTAAAAATAGCTGTGGCTATTTTTGTTTTTAAAGACGCCATTCATTTAAGCCCAGTGTTGCCCTTCCCATTACTCTGCTAGGTCATAAGCGCACTTTTTTAATGGAAAGGATAGCTATCACTTCCTGAAATTATCTACAAATCCAGTGAATCACTCTGTGTGTGTATGTATATATATATATATATTTATGTATGTAGGCCTATGTATGTATGTATTTTTTCAATATTTATTGAACATATTCAGCATACCCCATTTCAGATACATATGTTACATTACAATCATTCCAGTTGTTTCTTTCCTTGTTTGTATGTCCATCACATGTTAATGCTAATGACAGTAATTATATTAATAAAAACTTATAAAATAATATTAATATTTACATTTTTCTTATTCCACAACGTTCTTGTCCATGTTCTTGTGCATGTTTGTATGCATGCATATATGTTTATAAGTAGGCTATGTATGTATGCATATCTAGTCTATGTGGGCCTATCAGGCCTTTGTTAGTGATGAGCGAGACCAGTCTTGGTCTTGCAGAAAATGCAAGACCAAGACCGCATCAGCGTTAGCAAGACCAAGACCAAGACCGACCATGCAAGACCAAGACCAAGACCAAGACCAACCCTGCAAGACTCTGGAAAGAACAAGACCTAACTGCAAGACTCTTGCAGTCTTGCTATTTGAAAAAGTTTTATAAAGCTCCATTCTTTATGCAGCGAGCCAGCGACCGCTACTCAAAGGCGCCGCAGTTTGGCTAGCCGGGGTAGTCCCAAGGCTGGTAGGCCTATAATGTAGAGGTTGCCTCATCGTGCGGTAACCAAGGAGAGCAGACCCGGTGCGTGACGCTGTCCGTATCCAAAAACGAGCGCACCATTCAAATAATACATATGAAATTCGTATACTACCTCTCTCACCACTACGTTAAAACAAATTACTGCAATGAAAACTTACAATTAATCTGACGGATTTCCCTGAATGGCATTCCATACAGCTAGTTCCTTCAATTGGTGGGAGTTAAATTCACGATAAACACTCCATATTCATTTTTAAAATGTTTAATTGCAATAGTTCTCTAGTATTAAGGTACGAAAGACAAACAGATGTAACAAAGGTCCAAAGCCATATATGAAATTTCATTTTGCGTACAATATAAATACTGACCGCATAATTTATCAATAAAACTTAAAAATTCTGCCATAAAGTTATTTAATAACTAGTTTCTCTAACCTCTCACTGGGTTAAAAGAAAGCTATGACTGAGGATTTATAATAATTCTTTACTACAACCAAATGGTCATACTACGATGAATGGAGCAACGATGGAATTACATATGGCAGGGTAAACCGGAGCACCCCGAGAAAGCATGCACCGACCCCACTTTGTCCACCATAAATTCCACATGGATGCATCTAGATCCGATCCCGGGTCCCAGCGGTGGAGGGCGAGCGCTCTAACCATTCAGCCATGGGGCGGCCTATGACTGAGGATTTGAAACTTTAAACAGTAGCCCCCGTAACTTAAAACGCCTATTAACATTCTCAGTAGCCTATTTCATTAACGATGGTATCCTTTTTTACATCTATCATTAATATGCATAGCCTACTCTCACATAGAATCTTTCCTGTCTACTTGAACAAAATATAACATAGCTATTCAGCTCATTCCATTCTCTTTGCAGAAAATTTCAAAATAAAGTGAAGTCTAAAACAAATCAGGTTATGCGCCCGGTATTCTTCACAATTATACACTAAAACACAATTAAACCGTAGATTAATTAAAACAGGAACTTATTAGACGGGTATTTGCTAGTTATTACTTTACAGTTACGTATCTGATTGTACTGTAGCTATACAGGCCTACATTTTGCTGATGATAGATAGGACATCCACTGAAAACCTTTTTTTACTACTACAATTTTGTTATTGACACATGACGGTGGCGGTGTTTAAGTTCTTGCTGCTGATTCATATTAAGGATGCATATCGAATGGGAAAAGATACTAAAAGTAGAAAATGCCTGGTCTAGAAATATTTGCTTGCATGAAGAATAATTATAATTATGTATGACCCAATTATTTGAAGGCCCGAAACTTGAAAGTAAGTAGAAAGTAATTTATGGGAGGTAGCGGAAATCTTTATGGTGCAGAAATGATCTTTTCACAATATGTTATAAATTAGAACTAGGGTATATGAAAAGAGAAATATTATTTATTGCAGCCTATGGGTTTGGGTTTCGAATGGACATTGTGTGATTTTCTATAGATTGCAAAATTTCTAAAGCATCTGCTTCAATGCCGTTATGTTTTGTTACTATATTATACAGTTTTAAACAGGTCAGATAGAACCTCTCTCCTATGCGGAAGTCTTTTAAACATTTCATACACATCCTGTTAATATTACTTCTTGTCTCCACAGCCGTTCAATTTGAAACTTTACAATATAATATTAATAATTTTACACTCTCAAATAGTGTATAGCATCTCGTGGATTTTGGGTTTAAAGTTCTGCAATAGGATAACAGAGCATATTTAAATTTACACTCAAAGTTTACTGTTCTAGCTTATATCACCATGGACGTTTTGGCAAACAGCGTGATATCACATTACTGTTTACTGCAACTAAGAACAATAAGCTTTCGTTACTTTCGCAAGCAATAACACACATGTAATTGGTGTAACTTTGAATCATGTAAGATGCGTAAAAGAAGACTGCAAGACTCTTGCAACAAGACCAAGACCAAGACCAAGACCACTGATGCAAGACCGAGACCAAGATCAAGACCAGGGTTACCTATGCAAGACCAAGACCAAGACTGAGAATGCAATACCAAGACCAAGACCGTCTTGGTCTTGGTCTTGGTCTTGGTCTTGCATTTGCTCATTACTAGCCTTTGTGTGTATATATATATATCGAACTTTCTAAGTAAAAAAAACTAACTTAATACCGTAATCTGATAAGATGAGAATACGTATTCAGCACAAAATCAATTAATATCGTAAATTTTAAAATTTCTCAACGAGCAAGTAGCCAAGTACAACCACGACGGATATTCAGACCTACGTTGAAAATTTCAGATATCTGCGTGCCCAAGATTTGACTGGGAATCGCATATAGATAGACAGCTATACCACATACAAAAAAACAGACAGACAAACACTTCCTCTTATTATATAATATCTGAGCTAGCCCCAATTTTAATCGATCTAAATGAATACGGATTTTTATAGATTTTTCTTTATCGCTGACATCAGGTATTAGCTTTACCCATGAGTAAGCTACACAGTTCGTATATCATCGTTATAAACTGTGTTAAATGGGATAAAGTGAAATAAAATATAATGTAAATACTGATTTAATAATGCCCTTGAGGATAGCATGTGCTTCCCAGAGAGTGGCTTTCAAAACCTGAAATATTTTATCCAGATCCCCTGTAAAGTCCATTCTTAATAAAGAAACTTTAACTAGCAGTAATTCTCCTGTGCTGGCTTAATCTATCGTAATGAGAACATGATGCAATCTGTAAAGCAGTTAAGAGTACTTTAAAACATCCTTGAAAGTGTAAAACGCAATTCGTTAATTTAAGTAGGGTTTTGCAAGGCGAAAAAACTCATGCAGTGTTCATGTGGAAATGAAGATTAATAAAAGGATTCACTTCGGGGGGTAGAAAACAAAACCCGAGGCCCTTGTCCTGCGCCGTCAGGGGTTCGTTCTGAATGATTACGGCCCAGCAGTTGTCCAGTGTATTGTGCTTGTTGACTGGCCTCCCCACGCCCAAAATACTTGTATAATTACTCCGTTTATTAATTGACGCTTGGCCCGATTACCTCAGACTTGGCAATCAACGCAATATCCTGCAATCATGTCCAGAAATTCAGTTTTTGTAACACCATATTAACACAGAATATGGATAATGAACCAGAATTTCAGAGCTAGTCATAGCAGGTTACATTGCTGTCCACTTCCTACTTCAATAAACACACATTAAAAGTGTCTAGGAATTTGTAATTTATCTCAATTTGAAAGAAGCGTAATATGCAGAAAGTTATATTACGAACAATTTCCATAATTGCTGTAGTGTATATCATGAAACCAGCGATGTGGAACTCGTTTAAGGTGTGGCCCAAGTGAAGTAAGTTATTATGAGTTTATGGTTTTCGCGCCAATCTATAAATGCGTTAAACGGACCAAAATATAGCTAAACAATTATTATTCCAAAAATGCTAAGTTTTTTTAGTGAGCATGTTACATACACATTAAATATCGTATGAAATTTGATTTTGATATCTCTAATAGCTTGTGAGTTACTATAAGTTATATATACGGTATATATATATATAATGTATTTAATACACTTTTAACTGCAGCTATAGCGTGTTACGTGTTAGGTTCTGTGGGAGTACTAAGAAATAGTAACATGATGTGTTGTCAAGAAGTAAAAAGCAGAGGATATCAATGGCGAAAGAAGTTTTTAACAGGAAGAGGAAAATTACTGTGGGCATATGGAAAAGGAACTAAGGAAAAGGCTAGTGAAGTACTTTGTGCGGAGTGTAGCCTTGTATGGTGCAGAGACTTGGATATTACGACAGAATGAGGAAAATAGACCGGAAGCATTTGAGATGTGGATATGGAGAAGAATGGAGCGAATACCATGGACAGATAAAGTTAAAAATACAGATGTGCTAGACAGAGTGGGAGAAAGAAGAGTCTTATTGGAAATCATCAGAAAGAGGAAAATAAATTGGATGGGACATTGGATAAGAAAAAATTGTCTGGTGAAGGATGCCATAGAAGGGATGATAAATGGGAAAGAGGTTCGAGGCAGAAGAAGATACCAGATGATAGACAACATTAAAATAAATGGACTATATGCAGACACGAAAAGAAAGGCTGAGAGAAGGGAAGAGTAGAGAATGCTGAGTTTGCAGTGAAAGACCTGCCCAACACTATGATTGAATGTAAATATTTTTAAATAAAAGAGTATTTTCCTTGTATCTGAAACCACAGTTGATAACCCTGGAGTGTTATAATTTTATACCACTCATTGGCATAATGTTATCATAGGTAATCCCCCGAGAGTTGACGAGTTTATCGATTGATTCGCGACTGCACAACAGGAGCGAATTTATCTGATGCAACTTGTCAACTCGAGTTAGATTTATTAAGAGTATTCCATGAATAAAATGTAACGGATTATATAAATAATAATTGCTTTCGCGCTTTGTTGTATAAAAACAAAATTAAGTTGTGAGATCACGGCATACTGTGAATCAACCATCCATGAACCGATTCGAGCTACCATTGTGAAAATGAGTGCTACCAATGGTGTATACAAGACATAGTTAACTTCATTCAGGTAAGCTAACAGCAGAACAGAATAAAAGCACACGAACTGGCTTGCACCGAATCGAAATTGTGTTCTTAGTCCATGTACATTTCTATTATTTAAATCTCCAATTTTCAATGTTGTACAAAATAATCTTTTTTCGTGCCGCTTAGTGGCAACATCTGACTATTAATCACTGCACACTGATACTCGCGTCTCCAATAACGAGCAGACGGATTTATCACGATAAAATACCATCCTCGCGATTCCTACAAGAATGTTGCAAGATAAACGGCCGTGATTGGTCTATATCCGAGGAATTGCTAAACGTTATTGGTCAATATCAAACACGCGGCGTATGAGTTGAATAAAAAAAACTAAACTCCTTGGCGCTACATCCCTGAAGGGACTTGGCCTAACACCCGACCGCTGCGTCATCTACCACAGGCAGATGGCAGGATGGGGGGCATGTGGTCAGCATGTGGTTTTTCATGACCGGAGTATGAGTTGAATAGTCCTTTTAATAAATACACCTACAGTTAAAAGTGCTTGTTTTATCTCCGACTGTCCAAAAACATTTTTGTCCCAACTGGAACAGTGTCAAAAATTCAGACATTACAAAAGCGATATGATGGAGAATCCTGAACTATTCCATTGAACTCACGCACAATATGTTCCCGTACAACAACAGTATGTTCGATACCTCCCAGAGGTCATTATTGCTGTACTACAAGCTATAAAACAATCAATTCCGTGTCAAGGATCGTTCACCTTCAAAACATGCGTAACTAAAAGGGCAAAGGTATTCGAGTTTGATGCCTCCATTTCCCGCCTCCTTGCTACGTTTCACAGTAACTGTGTTACCCCTCGCTGAAGACATGCATATTATAAAACACCAGAGCACTATCAAAATTTTCAACAACTAAAAACAAATTTAATCTCTAAAATTATGTTATATACGCCGGGCTGTATTGTAAATATTTACCAAATATTGAGCTGAGCTGAGCTGAGCTGAGCCCGAGCACGAGCTTTTGCTCATTCGGGCATCGGTTATGAATATTTGTTTTGTACTAATAAGGTAAATAAATAAATAAAAATAAATAAAATAAAATAAATTTAAATATTTAACTGTAAATATTTAACTGTATAGAATGCGCCGAGAAGTTGCCAGTGGTGCCTGAGCACCCCCCCCCCCCCACCCAAAGATGTCATCTCGACCAACTTCAGGAGCAGAGTGACATTAGATGATCAGAATTTCCACCATGCTGCTATACATTCAGCACATTAAACAAGAAATGTTTAAGCAGGTTTTAAAGAAAAAAAAGTCATTTTACTTTTTTTTAATGAAGGCTGAACATCTATATTTACATGAGTGAAAGAATTTAGTCAATATCTTCATTATTTTCAGAGTTGCGACCACAAGATAGTGTAAACAGGTGGCTCGCCTCCACTACACATTAGGTAGGCGATGTTTAACTCTCGTTTCCAGTAACTTTTTTTTTTCAGAACTGTTTTGTTAACTCAAAAATGTTTAATACACTACAGTGAAATTTTCAATGCAACCCTCTTTGATACTTGTAAACAGTAGACCTAGTACCTACAGGCATTATTTAGTCAATAATATATATATATATGTAATGTAAATATATATATATATATATATATATATATATATATATATACCTAGGTATATATAGGACAGTTCACTTATTGTATGTATTTTTGATTACATATTTACTTCATCTTTTCCTTATTTTAACATCTCCCTTTCAGGGACGTTTAAGCAGCCCACGTCACCTGGGCGTAAGGACAGCAATCTGTAGGGAGATCACATGTATACTTTTTTGACCAGACAAGGATATGGAGGGCCTCCGAAATGAGTGATCAGCCTAATGTCGGGGCCACCTCCAAGACAACACGAACACGTAGGCCTACATTCACTCTGAACAAGTCGAGGATGGGATAAATATGATAATGACAGCTAGGTGATATCCGGGGACCAAAAGGACCTAAAGGCTATATCATACTTTGCCTCACAGGTGAGGAAATATCCGGAAAACACCCACCTAGGTAACAGGTCCCGACCAGGGTCCACTGCCTGACAAGAGCGACCACAGCGGTGGACTTTAAATGAGATTTAAGAATAATTTAAAAAATATCGTTTACAAAAAATTAATATTTATAAAAAAATATTTTTGAAATACCAAATCCGTGCAAATGAAACAAATAAATAGTGATGCTAATTACAAATATGGTTGATAATTACAAAAAATCTGATGTGAAAGTCACATAACTTCCTCTGCCCAAATAAAAGTTAGCAGTATTCACATATCCTTGTACAGAATCGCAAGACACAATTTTACGCTAATTATGCTATAAATACATTATAGCCCCTCATTTGAATGCTGCGACTAAAAACACAGGCTATGGACAAACTAAACAAAGAAGAGAAAACAAGTGACTGCAAACGTTTATTGAACTTTCCGCCATTCAGAATAATTTCCGAAATTTATCGAATTTTCCCCTCAGATATTTCTTTACTGTAAGCATGGCCAACAATACATCTTTCTCACTTCACGTACTTATATAGAATAAGAGGCCGTGAATGTCCGCTTATTGAGTTGTTCACCAGGCAAGACAGAGTATCTACAAACAGTGGGTAGTTTACAACAACCCTTCAGAGAATTATTTTTGGAAAAAGTTTCAAATAAAAGTTTTAACTCTTGGTATAAGCAACCCATGTGCAAAATTTAAAGAAAATTGTTAGAGTCGTTTTCGAGAAAATCGCGAAAAACGAAACATTCTTCATGTAAATTCCCCTTAAAAATAAGAGAAACTTGTCGCCAATCTTCAGCTCACATCTTCGGAAGGTAACTGACTCAAATACGAAATTTTGTTTTCATACGATTTTCCGTTGTTCACAGATATTCCACACAGACACACACACACACACACACACACACACACACACACACTGACACACAGACATGTTTCCTAAAATAGTATTTTTAGATTCTGGGGGCCTTGAAACGTGTATATACTAGGAGGTGCCCGCGGCTTCGCCCACAATAATTAATTGAAAAATTAAAAATTAATAGTATAATAATTATTAAAGCATTATATTTATTAACACTTGCACGCGAATCATTCTTAAACTAAACCATTAATAATTAATGAAACAGCTAAAATTCCAGCTTTAGAGTACATTCCACGATTAGAAATCGCCACCTGGGAAAACTATCTCAGATTCGATTATGCAGTTCCAAAGATAACTGTGAACCACTGCCTTCTAAACTGTATAATTCTCGTGCGTAATTCTCGAGACGGCGGTGAATAATACGTATCGTTTCTGAACTGTTTGTTGACAGATGAATGTGATGTGAATTTTATTTGATAAATTCAGTGTAATTTTCAGAAATTATATAATTTTCCAAGAGAAGGAGTGTTTGATTTGGATTTTTACTGTCCGCGATACTTCGAGGATTAAACTATCAATATATTAAACCTGATGCCCGCGGCTTCACCCGCCATTATTAATTGACTCCAGGATTTTAAAGAAATTTACACTGGCAGTGTATTAAAAATGTTTGTGGTTCAGAGCTATGAAAATTGTAAGTAAAAATAAAATTAGAATATTTGTTCATTGTGTTCATTTCACTCAGGCCTTATATAATAAAGAAACGGTTTTACTAATTTTGTAGTCGTCATGAAAGTTTACACTGCGAGAGACGAACATCGCCGAGTATACCCGATGTCTCACGAAGCGGGCGAGCGAGCAAGCACGCTATTTAGGGCCGTTGAATTGTATAAGAGTAGATGTTAAAAACTCATTTCGAATTTGGGGGTCGAAAACAATACTTCCTCTACCTATAGTACCTATGGTACGGGCAGAGGAAGTAAAAATTGAAAATAACGTAATATAGGAGAAGTAATGAGAATTGAGCATGACAAATAATAAGATGAAAGCATGATTGGTGAATGATAAAATTACTCACTTTTAGTATTGAAACCTTTTACGCCCCCCCCCTAAAGAATTTAAGACGACCATACAGAAAACGACCGTATCCTGCAGGTAAAGAAAAACGTAAATTGTAGTTATTACTTATCATTAATTGTAATGATTATTAATGAATAGGCTTTATAAACATAGTATTAAAACAATATGGAAATATATTGAAGTTTCCACACATTTAATATAATACAATACATGTTGACAAGATAATGATTAATCTTTCAGCGAGGTCGACAGTGAAGGTAATCATATGAGAAAATTCATCTGTCACAGTGTCCCGAACTCTGGCTAGCTCAGTTGGTAGAGCGTCAGAATGGACAGCTGAAAGGTCCGGGGTGTAAGTCGCAGAGGAACTTCTTTCCTAATCAGGCCTCGGACATGAATTCTAATTAATCAAACTTCTATTATTCATAGGTTGATACGTAGGAGGAATGCAGCTCTAATGCTGTAGTTCGGATGCTATGGCCTTTCTCTTGTGCTGGGCATGGTACAAGCTGGCCCAAAAAGGAGTTTGCCAGTAGTCTAAAGTATAAAACTCCTCTCTATGCTTCATTCTATATTTTATAATTTGCAAAATGGTACAAATACTGAAATATCAGGTCCGAATTCTATACTGATTATGTACAATTTTGGGGTAGACTCTGTGCTGTTTCCTAACAGTGAGGTTATTTCGTTTCTTTGCCATTTCTAAATTAAAGCATTTACTGTGGACAGTACTAATCACTACACTGCTGGAAGTCATTCTACATTGGTGTCGGCTACACACGATGACCATCGTCTGTACCTGAGTAGTGCAAATGTATCCTGGAACTGAGTTAGTTAGGATCTGTCTGCTAAGAACTAATTAAGTTGCTCAAAGTTTTACATTTTTATCGGCGAATACTATTGATAAGTTCTTCATGGACTATCAGCCGAGTCGAAGTTTCCAATGCACCAAATGCTCCCGCCTATATATACAAACATACTTACACATCTAGTCAGTCTTCTCAGTCAGATCCCAGAAGATGGACTCAGAACTGGAGTCCGAAAGCGTTGAAACTTTTAAAACTTCGACTATCAGCTCGTGAAGAACTCATCATTTAAGCCTAAGTTGCTATTCACAGTCTAACATGTGAAAGAAGAGTGGGTAAAATAGCGTAAGCAGCAGTTCTAGGCAAAGAGGTAGTTTTAACATGAAAAATTATGTACGTTCTATTGCTCCAGGAAAATCAGTTGTTATCTGGGGCCCGGTTTATATTTGATCCAAATAAAAGACATAGTAGGCCTAGATAATCCACTCTCACAACGAGGACCAAACGATATGTTTTTGGTGCTTTGGGTTTTGCCACCCTTCCTCTTAGAGTCAGTCAACAGTTTTAGCTATATATGCCTAACCCACCACTAAACAAGAAGTTTACAATAGTTTCCATGAAACCTGCAACACGGAACAGGCGTGAAACACAAGAAACCCAGATAGGGTCGTGAGCAGCTGTGGACAATTGTACAAACATATCTCGTAGCTCATAATTTGTATAGCTAAGCAGCCAGGCAGCGGAAGTCAATCCGTTACATTCATGTCAGATTGCTGTTCTGTATGCAGTGCATGCTGCCGGGGCGTGCGTACATCACGTGGACCGTGGGAAACCTCGTCATCTCCAGCATTTTGATAACAATCAAACCGTAGCCCACATCTCCCCTGCTGTCCTTCTACCAGTTACAATGGTTCGGGACAACTTCCTAGACAAATCATACCGTTTTTAACTAAAGTGTGCCACTATTTCACTTAAAAGTAGATGTTGATGCAAAATCATATTATTTATGGCTTGTTTGAGTATGTGTAGGAATTATGAATGGCCTAAAGTATGTCTAAAAATGGGTATTTGATGAAGGATATTAATGCATACTTTTAGAAATTTTCGCCCAAGCATCATAATGTTTCTGAAGTAGCTTATTCGGTATAATCTCACTACATTTTCCAGGAATGTTGCATTTTTGGTCAAATAAAAAATATTTTAACTTGATTTTGTCCACTGCGCATGCTGTTTCCAAGCAAGGCGGCGGCGATGCAAAATTTCCTACTTCATTCTTTTAATTGCATTGGCATTGTTGCTAAACCAGTTTCAGCTAATTTGTCTTTTCGTAAATCTTTTATAAGCTCGAGGCTACATTTTGTACAAATTATAAATTCCTGACTACATTTTGTACAATTTATGACATTCTTGGCTACAGTTTCTATAATTTGTAAAATTATTTGCAACTTTTTTTTTTTTTTTACAATTTATAGCATTCTTTGCTGTATTTTATACAATTTATAACATTTTTAAAAACACATTGTTTTGTATGTAACTTAGTACTTATTTATTGTTTAATGGTATACTGCACCATTATTTCATGGAACTTAACATGTAATTTTGGTTTGAGATATAAATTCTTGTTATTAATTCGAAGATTTAGTGACATTTTTCAAAGCATATCTCAACAATTTGTCTTGCATAATTTAAAATTTCATGGCTTATTTGCATGAATATATTGTCATTTGATAGAGGTTCTGAGTGGAGGTTTCAGTATCAAGGAATAATTTAGTTGTGTTTATTTTCCGAGAAAAGTCACAGAGATACTGTAGGTGGTAAGCCCATTGTCTCAACAACCCGCGAGAGGAAACTAGAGTAGGATTAGGCCTACCTCCACAACGTCTCTGGGTTTTTACGTATATACCTTAGGAGCGAGACTCACCGCTCGTAGAGTCCCTGGCTAGGGGAGGTAGCTGCACCCTGATTGGCAGGCCACGTGTTGTCTGTCTCTGTCTATGAGGCATTATCCCTCCACTCAACTAAGGTAGGTGGTCCAGTTAAGGCCACGTTAATTTTCAAAATTAAAAACAAAGTATTTATAGTTTCCAAATTTATATTTTTCACACTCAGCTATCAACAGATGACTATAATAAGTCGTTTTGGGCAAGAAACAATGATATTACTTAATTACATTGATAGCAAAAAATATAAAATGAAATCAAGTGACAGTGGCCTTATGAGGAGCATGTAGTCATGATAAGGCCACTTGGGTACACTGTAATCTTCTGACCAGCGCTGTACTCTTTGCCTCACTTTTTTATCCATATGAAATAAATTGAACGTATAGGCACATCAATATGTGTTAAGTAGTGTAAAAATAATAAAAACTCAATTAATTAATTGATTAATTAATTAATTATAAACAATTAAGCAAATTATGTATGTGTTCGCGGCCAAACCCAGGTCAGTATGAAAAGTGTGAACATTATTGTTTAAATGTTATAAATTAAGTAGATATTCACAAACAGATCTTGAACATTATGACCGAGAAATAGCGTTCCTCATCGCATCGCATCGTATGTGGCCTTAACAGGTGCACTATATTTTTTTATTTGCAATCTCGGTAATTAAACTTGGTATGTTAATGCAGATACAACAAAGCGATGCTTTAAAAGATCACAATGTAAGCTACATATCCACGTATAATTTTATGCTGATATGAATATACTTAAATAGTTAGATGTATTTTATTTCTTATCTTGTTTTTATTTCTGAAGCGCGTATTTCACAAAAGTTTCTGTCTTTCCTCGAGGAATGGAGAGGGAACACTGAAATTCTGGTCAGTTGACCTTCGAAGGACGAGCTTCAAGTAGGTGTTGCAATCTGGGGCCAAAGTGTGATACTTTTACGTTAAAGTATTAGTGGCCTTATCAGGAGCATGGCCTTAACTGGAGCACCTACCTTATTACAGTATTTTCTACCACTAGCAACGTGGAGCATGATATTTACTCTCTGCCTAGCAGTAGGTCACTGATCTTAAGCAGCGAATCCGCGCATCTTGGTAACGAGAAGCTCGCTGGCTGGGTTAGTCGCCAAGGCCAGAGACGTTGTGGGAGTAATCCTACTCTAAGGTATGTGACTTATGGCCGGTTTCTATAAACTCGCGAATTACCTATGGGTAAACTATCCCATGAACAGAATTTACACAAGGAAAACTCTTACGAACAGAAATAATTTAAAGATAACGATCACACACAGTTATGGCGAGTTTCTAGATAAATGTCCTCTAGGTAAATATGAGAATGAGAGAATTTTTTTTTCTATAAACCAGGGTTAGATCTCTCCAAGGGTAAATCTTTGGGTTAATTTATCCTTTCATGGATGACTGGATAAAATTTAACCTCTAGTAGGATCAATATGGCGGACGTGCGCAGCTGATTGCAATACCTGTAAAATACAGTTTTAGAAATGCTGATATGATCTGTAGTGTTGACTTTGTTCCCCTGTAATAGGATAGGCTTAGCAGAATTTATATACATATCTCTTATTGAAATTTTCATGTACCGTACATTGTAGCTAATGACTGTATTTGCCGGTATTTGGTAGCACCGAGTGTGCAAACATTGCAAACTAGAGTCGTATTTCTAATTTTTCCTTCCTCTCACGCATTAGATCTCGACAATAGTAGTATTAATTAGTAGAACTAATTAGTATAATGTATATTGCAAAACCATGTCTTGACTTGCAGTAGTGGAAACATAGGATGAAACAATCACATCTCCGTTATTCAAGAACTATTCTCAGTGATCACCGTAGCTCATTGTCAGCGTGCTGGATTACGGTTCGAGAGGTCCACTGTTCGATCCCCGGCATGGTAGTTTATATTATTTTTTATTTCCTCATTATACCATTAGTGCTCTGGTGGGTGATTCTGGAACTAAGTTGTCCATTGGATAATTTACCCATAGGTATTTCGCGAGTTTATAGAAACCGGGCATTAGAGAGTGGAAGAGCCGAGGAATTTTGTCCAGAGGTTCTAATTTGGGCTTAAGAGTTATTTAAATTCAAGGCAGGACCCCCCATCCAGCTTAAATTCCCTCCAGGAAGACTCCATGCCCAGGATTTTTAAGTCTTGACAAGTCCATCGACCGCGGCCGGGTTTGTACCAGCGACCTTCGGATATAGCAGGCTCGATACCTCTACACCACCGTGGAAGACTACAACCCCTTCATCAACTAAATTTTTCGCATTATACCCTTAAAATAGCATTAAGAGGCCAGGATATATATATATATATATATAAATTTATGGACCACCTTTAAAAAGAGAAAGAAACTTGATTTATATGTAATTCTTTTGATTGATTGATTGATTGATAACAAGTCTATTTGTATGGTATTGGCCGTCATTCTGGGGAATTTAAACTCTAATTCTAACTAAGTTATAATTGGTAAAATATTTTCATAAAAAGATGTAGTTCAGTGACCTGTTTGTTTATAGCAAAATAAATAAATACGTAGGCCTATAATTTTCAAGTCATTTGTTTACAAAATTGCTTGTTTCTATTTATATATACAATATTAAAATTCAGAATTACTTATTTAAAGATATGCACAGATAATAAAGCACTTTACATACTGAAAGTCTAAAAACTAATCTTGAATTAAGTCCATATGCTCTCACAAGTAAAATTTTGCTCGTTGACAAATAAATAATCCCTCTCCCGACAGGTCGCGGCCCTGTAAGGCCCGGGCGGCTTGGGTCGCTTAAATCCTAAAAGGGAGAGGTAAAACTACGAAAAAGAAGAAGAAGACAAATATATATATATATATATATATATATATATATATATATATATATATATATATATATATATATATATGACATTCGTAGTGTTAATTTCTTAATCTGTGCAGAGGAATACATTATTCTTTGATCCTAGTATTGTCAAGATGTAGAAAATAGGTTAGGAGGTCCACACTTATATTTTATATCTGGCTATGCGCTGGAGGAGTTTCGCTTGTTAATAGTAGAGATGTAGGCTACATTTCGATATTATCAATTATACCATCTTTAGTCTAGAATTTAAAAAGGAAGAAAGAATAATGAAAATTAATGAGCTATTGCAAAGTCTAAGTATATTCAAATATTATAAGGTAAATATGTATATAAATAACTAACCTCACGAGTTCGTGGTAGTTAACATTCGGCTGGTGATTTGTGTGCTACAACCCCTGTTATAGCAAAGCTGTAATTACTTCAGGTTGAAAAAGTAGGACTACCTATCTACTTGTAATATAAAAGGTGATAGTTTAACCGTACTTAGCCACAACAACGAAATCTATGTAGGCTATATCGTACTTCTATAATTCATCACAGAGGTGCTGATCTAAAATTTAAAAAAAATTATGTTTTATATTCGTGGGTTCAGGTAAAGTGTTATTTAAAAAATGAAACTTATTTTCAATGCTAAAACTTATTTTATGATGCCATCTAGGCCTGTATGAAAATAAGCAAAAACCAGTATATCGCCTGGAAGCATGCTGAATTGGTATGGATTCATATGAAATTTCGGCACCTCCTATATGGAACTCTGATGTTAAACTGTACAGGTCTGACCGATGGACCACTCTCTATGTTACCTATGCAGCTATGGTGCAGTAAGAGGTTTTTTAGACGGCTGAAGTTAGAGGAAGCACTTATAACGCTAGATGGTACGAGGGTGGATCGAAAAGTAAGGCACAATTTTTTTTACTAAAAATTTAATAGGCACAATTACAAACAAATGCACACATGAAGGGACAAATTTTGTCTATTTTTCTATATAGTCGTCAAGTTTCTCAACACATTTCTCCCATCGTGATACCAGTTTCAAAATACCCTGTTCATAGAAGTCCGTTCGGTTGGAGTATAACCATCTGCGGACTGCTGTTTTCACTTCTGTGTCTGACGCAAAGCGTTTACCGGCCAGGAATGCGAAACCTACCCGCAAAATAAAATATAGTTTTTAACATTACTTTGCATCATAATAATTATTATCTGCTGACCATGCAATCCTTCTGTAATGAACAGAAACTTATGCACGAACGATACCAACTCTGTAATATATAAGAAACATGCTGAGGGACACCGAATGCTTATATAGTCGTCATGGTAAAGATAGTATGAATAACTTACTCCTTGTTCTTGCAAGCCAGTGAAAACAGTGAGGGTGTCGAATCTAAGAATTGAACCACATAGGCCTATCACAACAAAATTGCGTTACTTATTTTCAACACACCTCCGTAACACACCTCTTATAATATGCCCATATTACAATTGCAATTTCACAGATATTACAATTACAATTTATTGTTTCAAATTACACGAAAAATATACATAACAGGTTGATACACCACCCGAAGAAGCAGAGATTGTGTTCGGGGGTGGTTTAGTTCTATAGGCCTATATGAGAAAAACTTATACTAAATAATTACTTAAAACAATACAAAATTTAGAGAAGTATGACAGAATCCATGTATAAAAGGTTAGAACATGATCTTTTTACAATACAAAGGTACGAGGTAATAAAATATTAATACATAACAATTTATTTGTTCAAATTTTAGTAAAAAACAAAAAAAATAAGTTCTATCCAAATTTTAAATTTTAATATGAAAAATGTTATAACAGCAATAGTAGAAAACAGAAGTAATAATTATATAAATTCTCTAATTTTAGACCTAAATTGTTTGTTGTTTAAGCTATTTAGATCAGGATGGTTGGTAATAAATGAATTGAATAGTCTTGGGCCAAAACTTGAACAGTGCTTAGCTCCAGCAGTTGTTACATTTTTCGGTTCAAGTAATAAATTAAATTGATTCCTTCGCCTGAAGCAAACTTTCCAAAATACCTAATAACTCTAAGCATCCTTTCCATTACATATGAAAGCAACTAAGGTCAAAAGTTAAGAGATTCGAACACCTATTCTTCCAGCTCGCTTTACCACTTGGAGCCAATTCGTTAGTACTTCCGCTTCAGGTAAAGAGTAACGAAGATTCCGCACCTGAGGTCTGATGGCTACTGAAGAGTTGTTAAAATAGACGGGACCTACAGTTTAAGTGTTAAGATATGTTTATTATGCTTCAGCTTTTGTCAGCTCCTAATGTCGAAGATGTAGGAGATAATTGATCCAAACATCCACGATATTCACTCGAATAATAATAATAATAATAATAATAATTAGGGATGGGTCCTCGATACTTTCGATACCTCGATACTCTCGATACTTGCATGGTATCGGCATCGAGCGATACTTCAGAAAACTCGCTCGATACTTTTTCGATACTTTGGTAATTCTGCAATTTAAGGAAATGCGTATGTCTTTCTGCTTTTAGTAGTCTACTAAATATAGTAACTTAAATACTTTTGTTTCTCCTTTAAATGGAGAAAACCGCTCTGTGACTTTTGTCTAGTCATAAATAACGACTTTCCTGCTTCAAAAATCAAACAGAAGAGATTCTTAATTGTTTCGTTTCCTGTCAAACGTTTCAATAACAACCAACAAGCAAGCTGACTGTCCAAACCCTGTACGATGCTCCCTTGCAGAGATTAAGTTACTGCTTATTCTGCAAACCTTAAAACAGTTTGTTCATTGTACTGCTCTGTGATCTGAGTAGAACGCGCATGATTATTTTATCCATTCATAAGCAATCTATTTCGGTATGCTTTTAAAACAAGTTAGCATGCCGGCTTTCTGTTGATATCTCTACGTGACAGAAGAATAATGTGTGTATTGCGTACGATAACATATATATTTTTTCCAGTCAATATGAGTGAAATGTGGACCCTCATTGTGATAATCGCGCCATTTGCCGCATTTGTAAAAAACGTTTTTCTCGTGGTGGAAAATCTCACAACACTAGTAACCTTAAAAAAACATGTTACATCAGTGCATAAAATTGCCTTTTCAGAACCTCTTAATAAAAAATTATGCGGAAGTGGAAATTTAACTCCTGAAGAAGAAACAGTAGTGAAAGGACGAGTTTTTCGCAGTCCTAGTGCTCTCAATTCTGCTAAAGACCAATTGGTGGACCTTTCTAACCAAGAGGAATGTACTGCATCCAAAAATGATGAGGTAAGATTTTTAATTTTTTATTCCAAAATTACATAGCCTATATGTGGGAATAGTAATGTAGTACTGACGTACTCGTAATAATCGATCATTCAAGAACTTTTTTATTTATTTCATTTTAAATGTCACAGACGTCAAGCCCGAGAAATTGCCAGGAATGTGGTACCTGTATAGTAACATTATGCAAGAAAATAAACTGCCAGTAAACAGTTCCCAGGAAGAAATCACTGCATATCTCAAAGACGATTTGTTACCTCCTCTTTCTAGTTCATTAGATTACTGGAAAACAAACACAAAATTTCAGAAACTAAAGAAGTTAGCTGTGAAATACCTGTCCATACCACCAGCAACAGTTTTCTCTGAAAGACTGTTTAGCACAGCAGGACTCATTTGTGACAGAAAAAGAAGTAGACTTGACCCCGGAAGAGTGAGAATGCTAGTATTTTTGAACAAAAACTTGTAAGTGGACTGTTTCAAAAACAAATTTTACTTTTAATGTAGAGTTTAAAAATAATTATAGGCTACTGATGATATTAAATTTTGTCTCATTAAATATGCACACTTAATTCATTTAGTTGGTATTACACAGTTCTCTCAACTTTTTATTTGTAATGTACCTATTTATTGAAACTGGAAATGTTGATGGTATCGAGTATCGAAGTATCGAGTATCGAGGAAAAAATCATGTATCGGTATCGAGTATCGAGTATCGAGAAAACCTGGTATCGACCCATCCCTAATAATAATAATAATAATAATAATAATAGAAATAATGCTTTATTTTACCTGGGAGAGTTAAAGCCATAGGGCCTTATCTTCCATAATTTTATTTCGGAAACTTAGCATTTTTTTGAAAATAAGATGCCAGCACATCTCTGAAGAAAGGACGAAGGGGAAACGAAGAACCATGTCGGACATATCAGCGATAAGTAGACCTGGGATTTTAGGCTCTAAAAAATTAGTTTTAGGCACCTAAAATAGCCTCTTAAAATAAGTAAATAGGCTTTAAAAAGAGAAAATAAGCACTTAAAATATGTTTTAAAAATGCTTAGACAGACAGAAAATAGACGTTATAATATTACAATATACACTTAAACTGTAACATGGTCTTTTTTTTTTTTTACTGCATGAAACGTGGTATAATTATCTATTCTTAACAGAATTAACTGCAAAATTAGGCATCACGCACTATATTCACTTAAACAGATGTTCTTTCATTGGTGTCTTGACACAGTAGTCCTTCCCCTTAATCCTCCCCCTCCCCCGTCAGTAAGCATTCCTTTAGCGACAATTGTTTGGAATAATCATGTTTCTGTGAAAAACCCACCTCTGCTGTTTTGCTTTTCATTGAGGGAGATCGTAAAAATTACAGAAGTTGAATTTTACTTTAAATGTAAAAAATAGGCATTTTAGGCACTAAAATAGTAAAAGAGCCTCTAAAGGTCCAAATAGGCATCTTAGGGCACTATAAAACTTTAGGCTATAAATGTAAGTGATTTATCATGAAACGTCCACATATTTAAAACATTTCATGTTATTTCATAAGAAACAAAATAGGCATTTGCCTTAAAATCACAGGTCTAGCGATAAGACATTTTGTTCAGTGATCTTAAATAAGATTTAAGATTCAATTTATGGTTGATATATGCAATAAGGCTTTTTGAAGATTTTTTTCGAGCGAAAAAAAAAAATTCCACTTCCTCGCAGTTGGGACTCAATCTCTATCACTTATTGCGCTCATTATTATAATATTTTGAACACGTTAACTTTCTTTAATCCAGTAAAATTGTGTTTTCTCAGCCAAAATAACATTTAAAAAAATCTTTCAACTGTGGGTAAATGTTAGCATGAAGGCAGTTGCCAAGTTATCCGACAGACCCATGCAATAACAGCAATCATAAAAATGAAAGTCTTCAGCTTTGCGAAGGCGCATAGGTATTTTCTTAAGAATAGGAAACCTTTACAAAACGTGGCTCAGTCACATTGATCGTCTATATGAAGTGCTTTGAGTGTAAACATAAACCAATTATAGCGAACGTTTTTCAGGGATCCATTCACGAAAACTCCTGCTGTGGACTTCCGTTACGGCAACAAATAGGGTGAGGAAGTTGAAAAGAATATTTTGTTACAAGAAAAGCTTTAGCATTTCAGAAACTAAAAATAAAATATTCCACATGAATATAGCCCAGCACTTATCTACCCAAGCAGACCTGGCTGTAATTGTGCGACATTACAATGGATACCTGCCAAATGGCTTCCCACAGAACGCCCCATTTCTGGACGAAATACGTCTTAAGTACGTTTCCTAACCCCCTAAACTTGTGCGGCCATAATAACACCCTTTCAAATTATAAGGTAGCAAAAGCTCTGAGCCATGTGGTATAACAATTATACTTCACAAAAAGCAAGGTCTGGCATATTCTTACTGCAGCAGCAGCGGAAGATGGAATGAGCAGAAGAGAAATTCGCCTGCCAAAAGGACAGTTATTTCTCTAGCACAGTGGCGGACATTCACCATTATATTAAAATATGTCTGCAGAGGTATAAGCTTAAGAGGTGATTTATCTAGCTCTACGAAACAAAACGTACTTTGTAAATAAATAAGGAAATAAATACATTTATTAAAAATTCTGAAGACATTTAATGGAATTCATTCAGTAATATGGCGAAAATGAATCCACTATTAGGTAGGCTATATCACTCTATTATAAGATTAACAGTATAACTCCAATTATCTATTTACTTGATTACTTCTTTATAGTCAATCAGTCCGACGCTGCGCTTTCTGCTTCAGTACGGTACATAAAGCAGTTTTAGGTAGATTTCGAAGAAAAATCTACCTATTGCAATGGATACCATGTCATCATTTTCGAAAAATTCTTTCATATCTTTACGTTTCATGTTCCCCTAAGTACGAAACCACCGCCCGTTCAAAAAAAAAAATTGTGATATTTATATATATATTTATATCTTTACACGATAGCGGCCGTAATTTTGAAGATATTTGAACCAAATTTTATTATGTCATTTCTAGGCCCAATAGCTCGGATAAGTTCGTTAATGAGCAAAATTGGCCCAAGGGGTGGTCGGGGGAGGGGGTTGAAATTTTTAAAAATGTATATTTCGGCCCCTATGAAGTATAGAGGGAAACTTTGTTTGAATAAATTAGAGTACTCCCTTTGGAGTTCACAGTGACACCAACGATTCGGGGGTTCGAGTGAGGGTGGGGGTGCGGGGGATGAAAATTCGAAACTTTTGAAACCACGTCTTGTGGGGTATCGTTGAAAAGCTCTTGATGAGTACTCTACAAATCAATAACTAGTTTCTTGATAGCTCTCATATGACGCGAGATTTTAATGTTTGAAAATAATAACACTTAAAAGAATTATTATAATATCATAATTTTGTCTTGTTTAGCGGCTTTGCTAATTTTATTCATTGCTGATCTTGCGCATGGCCTCCCAGAATATTATATCCTATTCTTGTTGTCAAAACAAATGATTGTAGTCTCTTCCTCTTTACCGAATTCAGTTCTTATTACTGCGGGTTTGCCATGCCAAGGCTAAAAAAGAAGAGTGCTGTGCAGCGATAATAAATTAAACCAAAAGCACTTTGAAATCTACCTCAGCCTATAGGCCTGCCTAAAGGGATTTTTTTTAACACAAAACCAATATCTTATAAAACATTTGGAAAATCGACTTATGTGTGTAATTTTCTTACACATGTCCTTCGACATAATATATATGTATATAAGGGCATACATCTCTCTTATAGTTGTAACGTGCATTTTATATTTTTATGTAATTAATTTTTCGTACACCAACATATTTTATCGACGAAAGCAAGGCGGTACATTTTACCAGCATTGCATAAGTAGAGCTCCGATGTTTATGACAAGTCATATTTTCGTTTAGTCTTTTATTTCAGTTATAACATTGATTTAAACAGGAATTTAATGTTTCTGATTTAGCTGCTTTAAGATATATTTATACGTCTTATGCATATTTAGTTTTTTTTCAGTTTTGGTCATATTGTGCATTTTTTTCGCTATTTAAAGTCACATTAATGGATTTGATATTAAATTTAGAATGTTTCATATTGTTTAATAATTAAACACAATAATGTCTTGTAATCAAATGCAAGATACATGCTATCGAAATAATGTCGTGCATTCTATCGAAATCAACGGTTACCAATGTCTGCATTACATTTTAATGTGAATATTTTTCAGTTTGAAGGCTCCTCACTTATGTGAAAATAATAAGCCTAATGTAATTCCTGATATACTGTTTTCAGAATAATGTAATTGATTCATAATCTGTAAGGCTGGTTAAAAACCTGTAACTAACATGTGTCAAAATCGTATCCCTACGTCATTAATTTATTGTCAGTGTTTTGTGAGAAATCTTTCCACGTTTTAAGAATTTCTTATATCATTGTATTTAAATTAAGGTTAAGAAGAAGCACAGCTACATTAACTATGTAGACTGTTCTATGCATTGCGCTGATATGTACTAATTTCAGTCCAAAAACAAGTTTTTATAGAGAAATAATAGTCCCATTATAGTTACTATGAATATATTTTTTACACAAGTTTGTAGATGCAATTTAAATAAAATACTTTATGCCAACAAAATGCAATATCATTCCTGCGATAGTTTTATGTCTGAGTAGATGAACTTACATCCCACAATGGAAAATCATTAAGAAGAAAGAATCATACCGACATTATGAATCTAGCTAAATTTTAGCTAGCATGAATTGCTATGATACGTTATGATACTGATATTGCAAATATCTAATACATTCGTAGTGTTCTAGATCCTAAGATGAATATTAATTTGGCAGCTAATTAAACCGGCATGTCATTCCTACTTCCATTTAACATATTTCTTATTCATGGTAACCTGTTCTACTGTCATAGTACCAGATAGTTAATTGTAATAAAATAATACGTAATATCCGGGATTTAGCAATAAAGTTAGTAATTATTATAACTATAATAATGCAGTTGTGATTACCTGATTCGAGCAGTAGGCGTCATGGAGTGAAATAAAAAGCAGACTTTATGGCGGCAAGTAGATATTTACCTACAATAATTAATGCTAGCTTGCAGACGATAATATTAGGTCAAGATTAATAACATGTAATTATGTAATTCGTATTTAAATTTCTTGAATACTATTAAGAATTAGAATAACAATAGACGCTGGATTGACAATCATATATCAATATTAAGATTGCTTGTCTGTTAAAAATATGTTATTATTGAGATCGGGAAGAAAATATTAAATTCATACATGAAAAATCACCATCTATTTAACAAACAAAGTTGAAAGTAAGTAAACAAATTAAGGAAATAAAAGCATTTATTTTTTACTAGCTTAAAAGGCCCGGCGTCGCCCGGGTTTTTATTTTGTAATTTGAAATCAACTTATGAAGGACTTTCGATTTGTAGGCCTACATAGAACTTGAAATGAGGAAGAACGACTTATCACACTTAAACTATTTCCTCAGAAAACGCTATATATTCCTTTTGCTTCCGCTTGATTTCCTTTTGCCACATTTCTGGTGTCACCATCAATACTGCTCTGTCAAACCGTTTCCTAACATAGCATAATTTAAAAGTTTTGTTTTTTTCTGGCCACAAACCCTTTGATAAAACTCCATACCAGTTCAATTGGATTCAAATTGCTATGATAAGGGGGCAACCTCAGTACTTGATGGCCCGCTTTATTTGCAATATCATCAACCACATATTTATTTTCATCTTTGTCCGCGAATTCCTGTGCTAAGATCACTAACTCTGCCTTAACACTTTTATCATTAAATGTTACATTCTTTTCTTGTAGGCATTCCACAAAGTCTTGTTTACGCCAAGAAGTATTTGGACGCCGATAGAGTTTCACACTGTGGTATGATGCATTGTCCATAACTATTAAACTGTTGGGTTCAAGTTTCGGCAAAACATTAGCAAACCAGTTACGGAATACCTCTCCATTCATGTCTTCGTGGTACTCACCTGTTTTCTTTGACTCAAAAATGAGCAAACCCCCATCTACGAAGCCTGTTTCACTACCTATATGCGTTACTATTAGGCGTTTCCCCTTACCCATAGGATTTTTTAAACCTTGACTTAATCCTGCCCTAAAAGCTTTTTCCTTTGATTCAACAGTAGTGTCATGCCAAATTTTAGGGGTGGTGTGTCCTGCATTTACCCATGTCTCGCCTAAGTAATAAAACTTTCGACCCTCTGCTCGGTATTGTCGTACAGCTCTAAGATATCGTCTTCTCCAAAGTACAATATCATCACGATCTACTATAACATTAACCTCATTTCTTTTCACATATTTCATTCCATTGTCCAACAATAACTTATAAATTGTTGTTCTTTTAAAATTAGGTAGGTCGGAGTCCTCATTGACAGCACAAAGAAGTTTATCCACAGTTGGAGGTATGTTATCAAAAAAGAATTGATGAACTTTTGCTCGAATAGCACTTTTCACAAAGTCATCAATGTTATCTAAAACACTATGCAGCTTTTCAGCCTTTCTTGGGGTAGTTTTCACTACACCAGAGTCTCTGTATTCACTACGCACTTTCCAGATACTTCTGGTACATATACCGGTGAATTCAGATGTCAATTTTACAACGTCCTCAATTGCAAGTGCTGGATATATATTTTTTAAAACCCATTAAACACATTCAATATAATTTCCTTCTGCCCACTTCGCAAAGATTTACCTCTCTTATTTTTAATTATGCCACTTGGGCCTGGTTGAATTTCAGTCATTATGTTTAATGCTTCTCACAGACTGGGTTATAAATTATAAACATCACGTTTCGCTGTTCACTGAAATTTGTATGTTTACATTATTCACAACAATGACTCTCGCAAACTGGAGGGTTATATCACGAATGCCACGTTTCGCAATACATTGAAACATTTGCAATAAGTTGATATTGTTATCTTAAAAATTTTCCTCACATTTTATGAGCTTTTACTGTCATAAAAATAAAATCTAATACCGCACTATATCGTCTTGTAGCATGATGTGTGGTGTGGTTCAAATCACGTGCATCACTTTCGATTTGGTTTGGTTCCAAGACTCACTTTTGTTTTTGTTTGTTTTGTTATGAAAACATGTGAAAGTGGAACTCTCAAACTGTGAATATCACACTTCTTTTGTCACACTTCAATTTTTATAATCTTTTTTTTATGTAAACAATTGACAGCAGAACTCTCTAACTTTGTCTAACTTTGCCTCATTTCATCACATTTCCGACTTTTCCCGATGGATTTTCCAAAAATTTTCTTTCATACAAACCTTCTCCAGACAATTACGATCACAACAAAACAAAAATCAGCCAAATCGGTCAAGCCGTTCTCAAGTGATGCGGCAACAACCCTTCTGTAAATTCATTTTTATTAATATAGATTTAACAACATAATATACATTTCATTACATATTTAATTATTATTCGGCATTGTCGGCGATATTGTTTCTGAGTCTGTTGCGTGCACTATTATTATTATTATTATTATTATTATTGTTATATACGACTGTATACGACTATAAAAGTGTTTAATTACTTAGGCTAGTCCAGTTTTCTTTACACCTGTCAAAAGAAGCAAAGTGTGGAACCTTCGCATGAGTTTAGTAGTGAATAACAATTTACCATAAGAGAAATAATAATGAGGCCATAGAGTCGACTCATCCTCTTAAAATTATACTGTTTTGTCTTCTGATTTAACAGTATTACACAATCTAGTGTTATTAATGACCACCGGCGTGGTCTTGTGGTTAGCGTCGCTGATTACAGATCCGTCGGCCGGGTTCGATCCCCGGTACCTCCGGTGAGGTAGAGAGGTCTGGTAGGGGTATACAGCCTCGTGATTCAAACTGAGGAGCTCCGGCCATGGAAACCACAATTAAGGGCCGTGGGAGTCGGCATGCTGACCACATGCCCCCAATCCTGCCATCTGCCTATCAACCAAAGTTGAAATATATTTTTTTGAAATCCGTCATTTTGAATTATGACGTAAGCAATGTCGCTATCTTGAATTATCAATTTTCAAATCATCCGTCTTCTACCAATAAACAACTTTTGATTTTACCACCATTATGGTTTTGAATTTCGCGCCTTGTCCACCATATTTTAGTTTTTAAAATCTCCTGCCTTCTACCAATATACAATTTTAAATTTCCCACCTTCCGCCATTTGTAATAGGAACCGGAAGCGTCGCCATTTTCAAATTTATCACCATTACGATTTTGAATTTTGCGCTTGGTCCACCATTTGCAATAGGAACCGGAAACACATCCATTTTCATTTTGTAATATACCATTTTCAAATTTAGCGCCATTTTGATTTTGAATTTCGCGCTTGGTCCACCATTTGAAATAGGAACCGGAAACGCTGCCATTTGAAATAGGAACGGGAAGTGCCGCCATTTGCAATAGGAACCGGAAACACATCCATTTGAAATTGAAACAGGTAGTGCCGCCATTTGCAATAGGAACTGGAAACGACGCCATTTTGAATCACGTGGTGTCATAGCCACGCCCACTATGACGTAGGTCGTGACGTCATACATTCCGCCACTGACGTAGGTCGTGACGTCATAGTCGCGCCTCCGTGACGTCAGGATCACGTGACCGGAAGTGACGTCAGAGGACCCTCCCGTTTTCCCTCTTATTCCACTCATTCCACCTGTGACGTAGGTGGGAAAACCACACTACTTACCGACTACAGCTTAACTATATAAGACCTATCGTGATTGTTGGTCTTGAAATATTTAAGATAACATTTTTATACCTAGGTGTTAAACTCCCCCTAAATATAATTATAATAAGTATACTTAATATTACCCCCCCCCCACACAGAAATTCAGTTTAAATAATTCAGTGTATATAATAATCGAATTCTTTTAAAATCATGCTTAATATAGATTAACCTGAACCAAGAGTTTCAAGTTTCAAGAAATCATACATACATTTACTGAAAGAATTCTATAATAATTATATAAAGTTACTATTACTATTTTTTTAATGTTCTTATTGCTTCTAGGCGACAATAATGACATATATGTTCTGTTATCACGAATTGGCACATTGAAATCTGCTTTGTGGGGGAGGGGGGGACTGGTTTCATGACTGTCCAAGCTGTAGAAGGATTAAGACCGCTGCGAATTACGTACGTACCGGTTTTTCTCAGTCGCTTTTGAAATTGAGGTTTGTGTGGAAGCCGCCAATACCTGCTTGACATTCCGACAATGGGCTTAACGTTTATGACTCTCTCGCACTTGCCTGAAATAATTCTCTCTCGAGAATTCCAAACGGAGTTTTTTGGCGCATGAAGGGTCATTAAAGTTTTGCATGAAAAATGTGCACGCATTCTTTGTAAGAATTGTATTTATTCCTGACGTTAATCCCTTTCGGAAACTCCGTTAGGAACCGTACGTAAATCTGAACAGATCTTAAGAGAGCAATCCTGGGGGTAAAGGCTGACAACCTTACCACTTCGACAGAGGTTAAATACACATTAACCCAGGGTTTGTCATCTTCTGGGGGGGAAAAAAAAAATTAACGCTGCCTTGTGACTCACGTGTTTCACCATGCTTTTTCGGCAGTGTTAACCAACAGCATTTTAAGACTCGCAGGAAGTAGAAATAGTTACAATCTAGCAGGCACTGACAGAAAATTCGTTTATACGAACGCACTTCTATGCGCTTATTTATTTTTAAGCAGTGACCACGAATATGGAGGATACTAAAAATCGGGTTACAAACTTTCAATACTTTAAGACAATTTAGCTACTGACAAGATACAGGACCATAATGGAGTAGGCCTATATAGCCTAAAACATTATTGAAATGGATATAAAAATGAAATACGATGCATGGAAAACTATTTCAAGGGAGTTATCGGCATAAGAGAGAGACAGAGCGAGAGAGGGGGGATTTGTTTACAACTTGTCTGACTAGGCTACGTTTTTCGTTAATCTAGACTATATATCTATTCTGAAATAAATTGTACATAAAGTAAACATTGAAAACCTTTTTTTTTAATGTCTTTCTCTGTTAAGAACAGCATTTAAAATATTCGGATACCGTAACTCTACATAGAATGCCTAACTTACAGCACCCATGTTGACTTTAGTCCAAGGAAAGTAGGCACTAACTTAACCCTAGTCTTAATTCGGTGTTAAAACTAACTCTTGTCGGTGAAACAACATTTACGTCAAGTGAAGAGTTTAGAATGAGTAACTCAAGATTAAATATTTACCCTAAACGTTGAAGCCGGTCTTAAATATTTTGTTTCTATTTAAATACGTTACTAGTCGAGATTTAACTCACCTTTACATAATGTATTACAAAGCAAAAAAATCAGAGTGCAATAAGACTGTAATTTATAAGGTATGGATACTCTGCGTAATCTAGACCTAATTTCCTTTCTCTATAGAGCAGACACAAAAGAGATATAAAAAAGCCGATAAGTGAACTCAACGCGGTTGTAAACCCAATATTTTCATGTTAATTTATGTGGTGCTACCACTCTCTTTCCGAACGCACTGGCAGTGATTGACAACCGTTACTGATTAGTGATTAAATTAGACAGTAGAATCTGTTTGATTTGCTCACGTTTCAGCTTTATCTTGTTTCCCCATAGTAAGAATGTCCTTAAAGCCTGTAAATATTGTAATTCCCAGCGGTTTGAATGCGAGCAAGTTTTTACTGAAGAGAGAGGATGCAAGAGAGGGAGAGAGAGTTTGAAACTGGATTCTTGAAGACAGACATTTCAGATTCTGTCAGAGTGCTCCTCTCAACTGTTCCCATTATTCGAGTGTGTGTGAAGCAGAACTCGTTTTCAACCTATACAGTAGCCGAGCCTTCAGGAACGTTTTAACAGTAGTTTACTTAAATGATCTTCCTTGCTTGGGAAGTTAGTTCAGCACTCTTCCATCAGGGTATTCTGGCATGCAGTATAATTCAGGCCTGTCTGGACTTCATAACTAGTACAACGGTTGGTTAAAGTGCAAACTTGGATTATTTCCTATCGCTTTGCCAAATGCATGTAGATTATCTTGGATAATCAGATCGAATCTTTTCCCAGTTAGATATGTGAGTCTTTTCCTTTCCTGTTGTAAAAAAGACCTAAAGTATTTATTTTCCGAAGAATTTTAACATTTCCTAATCACACAAAAATGATGAATGTAAATTAAATAAATGGTGCAAAATATGTTACTCAAACTTTCTTGCATATACGTCTTAAAAGCTAGCACATAAAAAGTAAATTATAAAGACAATTAAATTTTATTTATTACATTTTCATAAAACGAACAAGTATCTAGAACGGAAAGCATCAGGGCCGATCTTTATGTTCAATGCTTTTACCGTGAAATAATAATAATAATAATAATAATAATAATAATAATAGTAACAACATTAAAGCAACAATAACTTGGAGTTTGCATCGTTTGCTCAAACTCGAAGCAAATTGCAGGATACATTGAGATATAGCCGAATAATAGAAGCAAATACTGGACGAATTAATTATTACAAGAGCCTATTTTAGGTGGCCACGAGGTTTGATTTGAAATTGATTTTGGTGTGTTGATTACGACTGTGGTAAACTGACTACATTTCACAACAATAATTAGATTATAGTATTCTTGTTACTATGGGTAACAAAAGAATATTATTCATATTTTAATCAAAATCAATGTGAAATTCGCATTTAATTCATGTTATTTCGTTTTTATCTTGATACCTGTCAATTTTATAAAGCCATGCATTTAATAATTTTCTCTACAACTTTACTGTAGTAGGTTTTCATGTATAGACTACTTTAATGGAGATAATCTAGAAAAATTGAAAATGGATACAAGTAAAGTACCCCCTAAGTCATTTTTACAGAAATAAAGATATAGCCATTTCTTTAGTCGTAAATAGAAGTTTCAGATTTTATATTTTTATTTAAATTGTTAGAGCTTTTTCTTTATATCAAAATTTTGACAAAAGTTTTCATGTAAAGTCTCCTTAAAATTTCAATTATAAAAACCAAATTCAGGGCGGTTCGATGAAATTCCGAAAAAGTCCTTAATTCAAAAAATAAAATAAATACCATGAACTATTTACCCGCTGTGCTTGTCCACAGACAGACAGAAAGACGGACAGACGTCATTCCAAAAACACTTTTTTCGGTATCTAGGTATAGTGAAACATGTTTTCCCGGTGTTATCTCGATTTCGATTTTTTGTCACGATTAGAATACTTTCTCTATATTACGTATATACGAGAAAGTAAAAAGCATTCGTATTTAGTCTGAACATTCGTGTGTTATAATACCAAGACCTAATTCTTTAAAATATCAAATCTGGCAACTCTGCTCTAATGAGCAGACATACAGCAAGCAGAGAACTAAGTTTTGAGTCACGGCGAAGCTAAAACAGCATTAGTGATGAACAAAGTTTTGGATTTGTAGGATTTTCTTGGGTTTATTCCATTTTCGGATTTTCATTACAACTGCACTCCTCACGCTCCTGTCCTCCTTTATTTTTAATCGATTTCTCCATCATGTCATTTCATTAAAAAAATCATGTCTTGGCAATCATAAGTGTACTTTTACAGGCAAGTTTTCCTCGTGGTGTTTTGAGCATGAAGTTGAGCATTTTCCTGTGAGTGAAGTCGAGATTTTTCTCCCATTTCTGTGACTTCATTTTGTCTAGACCTACACTCCCCGACCCACTGACAAGGCTGAATGCGAATGCTACGTCTATCTTCAGCAGGGTCATGAGCCTCGGGTCTGAAATTTGACCCAAGTAATGGTCCAGAGGTAGCGTGCCCGCCTCTAGATCCGAAGGTCGCGGGATCAAACCCGGCCGCGGTCGATGGGTTTTTCAGGACGTAAAAATCGTGGGCACGGAGTCCTCCGGGAGGGACTTTAAGCTGTGGGGCCCGTGTCATAGATTTACGGCACGTAAAAAGAACTTTAAGCCTAAATTAGAGCCTCTGGGCAAAATGTCTCGACCATTTCACGTCCAAGTGATACCTTAGTTTCCTGAGGGGGTTTGAGAGGCGATGCGCTTACCACCTGTCCCTCTCCCCTCTCTCGGAAAATAAGCGTAACCAAATTATTATAGGTAATGAAACCTCCACTTGGAGGCCCCTTCGCCCCAATATAGGGGGTTCCAGACAGACCAGACAGAATGACTAGGTATGGTAGAAGTGAGGCCATTATGCTTTTGAAACATACAAATTTAGATGCTGCCGATCCATTTGGTAAATTACGGCTAATCAGTCCAGTAAAGGAGCTGAAGAGGGTGTGTACCCATGGGTACCTGTGGGTACACTCATATCATCGAAACCGGGTTTTCTTCTCCAACGGATGCCCCCATTCCTCCGTTAGAAATAAGTTTCGAAATTCCAGCAAGAGAAAATTTAACCTTCTACACAAAAAAAGGGCCTTAGCGTACTAGTAGAAATGTTACTTCACTGACTGTAAATTTCCGCCGATTATGGTGCTGATTTTTAGATTAATAATCTTCATCACCTCTGATCCATGTCATGTAATCTTCTATGTCATCAAGAAATGTAACTATGTTCACCTTTGTTCATATACACCCAAAAACTGTTGGTTCCTATTACTGAACAAACGGCTTCAAATGGTGAAAAACAATTGCTGGAATCCAGCTAGCTACCACCTCCACGAAAATCTGACAAGATCAACATCACAGTATGTTGCTAAGTGAAAAGTCTTCGGGAAAGGCAGTGATAAATATTTTATGTGTGTTCCTGAAAATATCTTCAGGATACTACAATCAATGATAGGTGAACATCTGCAAATTTCGTGTTTACTGTAAGTCAATGTGATAAACGATTCCTACTGCTTATTCCTATGCACAGGTCCTAGGTTCGAGTCCGGAAAGTGTATCGTATCGTATCGATCTGCATTATGTAGAGTGTTTAATGAATACGCCTGATGTGCAATTTTAATTCGGATTTAGATTAAACTAGTCATTCCAGAAATCCATCTCTTAAAAGAGTAATTTGTTAAGCAATTATGCCAGTTTTCAATCGTCTTTTTTCGCCCTTGAGTTAGCTATCGAGTCTCATAAGTCATAACAATAGTATGGAAGGGACATAACTGTTCACATTCAAAGGGACAGTAAATCACATTAAAATAAATTTAAAACCTCCTTTGCGTTTTGTGGATACTTTTATGGTGTTTGATATGGTTAGATTGGAAAGATTCACTGGATTTCAACAGCGCACTACCAGATAGCTTGTTTCACGTGCCAATGAACTCTGTCACTCTTTGAAAACAAATGTAATTCTCGCTGTGACATCATGTGCCATGGATTTATGTTGTCAACGTGATAATCTTTATTTATTATATTATTTGTATTATTTACTCTGCTGATGGAAAACAAAGTAGAACAGCATGGTTAATACTCATCGAGTAAAGCATGGTTAAAGATTAGGAATAATTTTTTTCTGATATTATATGCATAGAAATATACGACGCGTAACACTTCAATTTGATATGAGAGAATACTGCCCTAATGGATGACAGACTGAACTGTCAGAAGTCGCTGGCATTTAACAATCAACCGTCGTTGCCAAAGTGTAAAAGTCAAAATGGAACGAAACTCTTTCCTAAGTGGAAAATGCAGTCCCAGTAATATCACTGTCAAAAAATTGCACTCCAATCCCATGTCTGTATACAAGGGAACGGTTTGAAGGGGGTTGAGTGCGGAATTGGCGTGCCTTAAGGCAGGCAATTGGCATGTAAATCTGCCGACGTTCTACATTTACGGGCATGAGCAAGCCGCGTTTCAGACGCTACATTTGTCCGCGCTCTTTATCCAGTTACATCGCGAAGTTTCATTGGTCCCGGCCAACTCAATTCCACCACTCAGCTTCTCACATGTCAGATTGATTTTCGATTCAATTTTCAGCTTCACGTCTCAAATTTGTAACCCATGACCATGCCTAATGCCTACAACCCTCAGGAGTAATGCCCACTCTCCGGAAGCAAATGCATTTTGTTACTCAGTGCTAGGGCCATGGAGCGTGAACCGTTTCCATAATGGAATTCAGATAAAGATGGTAATGATGGAGATTGTATGATTATGGAATTTATTCTTTCAGAGATTTACTGTTTGATTAAATTTAATAGATTTTCAGGCAAAATCCTAGACAGTTCGGTCCATTGAACTATTCCGAGTTAATGTCACCAGGAGTTTTGTTGAAAATCAGAATACAAAAGGACATCGTATAAATTTTTTGAACTAACAGATCGGTTATAAAAATTATAAAGACCTGAAAATTGCTAGAATGGCTAAAGAAAGTTTTGTTTTTATTAGTTAAGATTTTCTGTAATTCCTTTGGATTGATATACAGCTTTGGATAAAGAACTAAACTCATCGGCACTATTCCTATGGCGGAACCGGGCCTACTATCCCATCGCTGCGTCATCTATCTTCGACTATCGACATCACTGGCAGGTGGCAGGACTGGGGCACGTGGTCTACATGGTCGTTGAGCCATATTGGAGCCTTGAGCTTTATTGCAATCACCTGCCACGTATACTCATGCACATGCACAGAGGTTATTGATCTTCTGCTGCATGGCTGCCAACATAAGGAATGGAGTTGACGATGCTCTTTCAGCCGCAGAGTGTTACGATTTTTACGACGTAAGACAGAAAATTAGCATCTACAAAGGCGTAAAGAATTTGAACATTTTTAATTTTTATCAGACTGAATCTACTTAATAATTAGAGTCCTGATTTCTATGTAAAATACATATTTATTTTCAGACACTTAAACAGAAGCAGAAATGTTATACTCCTTAAGACAGCCATGACAATAAAGGTTTAACCCTATGTGATAGTGTTGTGAGAGAAAAAAATATTTTTTTTTGCTTATTTTATGACTAGCATGTGCCCGCGGCTTCGCCCGCATTAATTATTTAAAAAATTAATAGCATAATAGTTAAATCATTATATTTATTAACACATAAATCACGTGGAGTGCATTCCACGATTAGGTAGCGTCGCCTGGTAAAAGCGACCTCACATTCGAGTTCCTTGGCCCAGAATACCCCGGTATAGTGAGTTTCGTCCAAATCGAACAATGTTTAACCATATTTAGGCCTATATTAATTATCCCTCTTCCGTGTAAGTTGAAAATTCCATATGTCTGCGTGCCTTGATATGCTAAACAAATGAATCGTCCAGGATGGACTTACAAAATCAAGCGATGGCCCGCGATAATTATTTCAAAAATTAAAAATTAAGAGCGTAATAGTTAAATCATTATATTTATTAACACCTAAATCACGTGGGCAACATACCACGATTAGATAGCGTCGCCTGGTAAAAGAGACCTCAGATTCGAGTTCCTTGGCCCAGAAAACCCCTGTATAGTGAGTTTCGTCAAAATAAAACAATTCTTGACCATATTTAGGTCTTACAACATCAAAGCGATCGGGAAAGTTTTATTTCCAAGGTATGACAAAAATAGCCAAAGCCAACTGTCATTGATTTGACATTGAAATGTATAACTGAAAAATTGATGCTTCGAAAACGCAAAAAATGCACGTTTTTTGCCCGTTTTTCAATCATAACTCACGAACGAAAGCGAAAATTAAAATTCCGGCTTCGAGGTGCATTTTCCGATCCTTTAGCCCAGCTATGTTTAAAATTTCAGTTCTCTGCTTCAGTAGATTTCGCTGGGCATCGCGGACAGACAGACAGACAGACAGAAGGAAGACAGACACTTCCTTTTATATATATATAAATAGATTATGAATTAAAACAACATATAACTGTTCCATTAAAAGTGCTTACTTCACTTCTAGACGTCATCACATGTTTCCTTTCTTTTGTCGCTAATATAATAGCTGAAAAATCCGGGATATAAAACACTGTGAAATTTATAATAAGCTTCCCGGTGAATGAACAGATATTAAAGAGGAATAATTCATTGAACTGTATTGCTACGTTAAATGCCTTTGTCACGTAGCAAAAATCGTGACGTATATGAATAGGGATGGACCACAAAGGAACCATTCATAAACGAGGAAAAAAAAGAGAGGACTATCGATACTGTGTGAGTTTTGTTTAATTACAGGAAGAAGGGAGTGCGCATGCGCGCCGGAAGAAGTTTGAAGGAGGTGACGGTTGGCGTGTTGAAGAAAAGAAAGAGTCAGTGAGAAGCAGAGTCAGCGAGAGGTCGCCGAGAGGAGCGGGCCTAGTCCGCTAGGGCGGGTGCAGTATGCACCTCGCCAGACAGCAATCAGGAGTAGTTGGAGAGAAGAGAGACAGACTTGGGAAGTTGAACAACAAGGTTGTGCAGAGAAGGAAGGTTGGGTCGACGAGTACTTGGAGTGAGCGGCAGTTGTGGCGACGGAGTTGCCTGACGTTCTGTGTCAGAATGTAAGCCGAGATGAACATCAAAACAAGAAAACAACAACCGATGGCTATGGGGATATAGCTATTGGACTGGAACGAGCCAGAACGTTGGTTTGCTTATGTCGTGGCCGCCGTAGCGAACACCAGCTAGAAGAGAAGAGTATGGTTGGGTCTAAGTGGTGCTTAGATTCAAATGAGATCCATTGAGAGGTGGACACCGACGAGAAGAAAGACTAACTACAAATGGTTTAGAACAACGCGGATCTACTGCCTGTTGAGTATACTACAAGCTGTTATATTAAGACATTTTTGAACTGAGAAAATTTTAAATCTAAAATTTCAATCTTAAGCATTCTAAGTTATGACTGAGTAATAGATCACCCTAAAGCAGCGTTTCTCAACCTTTTTGAACCAGAGGACCTCTAAAATGTCTAAAAAATTTTACGGACCCCTAATTTTACTTCCCATTTTTAAAAGTAGGCTATATGTAGGCCTATATTCTTAATATTTGGAGTATTTATTATGGGTCATTATATCGAAATAAATCTAAATACATTTTTTCATTCAATGGAAACACAGTTATTGAATTGGAAATAAACTATTGTCAGTCAGTTGGAGAATTTAATGTTGTACCGGCACGTTGCCATGGTAGCTCAGTTGGTTAGAGCATCGGCACGGAGAGCCGAAGATCCTGGTTCAAATCCCGGCTATGGCATTGAATTTTTCATTCTGACTTCACGTGTCCAAACTATTGACAGTTTAATATTTATTACCAATTTGATAATATAATTAGGAATTATGTTATTAGTAATAACATTTGATGTGGTCACGATCCTGGTAACCAAATAAACACCATGATCATGACATGCAAATAGATTTAAACAATATTCAAATTAAAAATATTACATTACTGAAATATTATTGAACATTACAAAATTGATATTAGAAGGTTACAGAATCAATCAGAAGTATAAAATATATTAAAGTTAACATTAGCTGGGAATGGAAATGAAACTTAGACTCTAACACACAAAATGTCTCAGACGAAATTCCATGTACTTTACAAGTAAAATCCATCTTCTGCATTCATTCACCACAGGGAACAGTAGACAGCTTTTGTTACTACAGTGTAGTTCTATTCAACTAAAAACAGTATGAAAGAGAGTAAGATGCACTGAATAGGCGAGTTCCACGAAAGAGTACTGGGAAAAGAACTTTGTATAACTGTAAGGAGAATTGGCAAGCAATACTTAGAAGTATGGAAGACGCTAAAAGTACGTAGCATCACTGCTATCGCATCAGACGCGTGGAACTCGATAGCCAATCAGAAACAAACTTACAACTGAAAAAGCTCAAAAGTGTAATAACATAAGTTATGATTTGTTGTGTGTAAAAGTAGGGGTATATTGGAGAACGAAGGGAGGCTAGAATGATATCGAGACGGTACGATCACTTCCTAGCGAGTCCTCAACGGCTCCAGGAGTATATTTTCTTCCTGGCGAGTCCTCAACGGCTCCAGGAGTATATTCATCTTCTACAAGTATTATTTTTATAGGGAGGCACAGGGCTTCTCCTATATTTTATTAAGACATTCAGTGATCTGGGACTGATCCCTATCACTGCCAGTATTATTTCAAGTAAACTCATCGACGAAGTAGGTATTTGCGGTAAGACTGCATTATAGTCTCTACCACCTGTAGAATCAGTGAAATCCATGTAAGTACCTGTGGTTGACGGATTATATCAGAGGAACATTATACTGCATTACGTACAGGACGAGAACGTCATATAATATCGTTATACAGCGAGGTTAGATCATTCTACCCCCCCCTGACATTCAAATTACAGTTTAATCATTATTCAACTGATTTAAGTGATTTTTGAAGGAATAAACATTAATCTTACCAGATAACTTGGAATTTTAATTAGACATTCTTAGTTATAAAGATATACTTAAAAACCCAAACCCAACCAGCACCTGAGATAGGAAGACAACCTCGTGTATACGCTGAGAGCCGTGGCCTGTTCCAGCACATCATACCTAAGGTAGGAACAGAATTAAAACGGGGAACCTGTGAGGAGGTGGAACCGTTTCACATTACTTTTAATGAGACGGTTGAGCTTGTCACCTCTTGCAGAGTACCTGGATATCTGGCTCAATATTAGTCAAATTTCGTCGAAGATCAGCAGATACATGAAGTCATCTTAATTATGTCTGCGGACCATAGACTGAGAAACGCTGCCCTATAGGATATAAATAACTTAGAAGTGTAATGAAAGTAGAATAAAAATAAAAAGTAAATTGGATTGTCAGCAGTAGTACCGTAGTCCTATGTTTTCACTCTCTGTCGGGAAGGTTAGTAAAGAAGTAAGCTTAGGAAGGAACAAAGAAATAGTTAGTATAAAATCTCTATACTTTGGGTGTTCATGGGTTGTTAAGTCACAACCGGATACGAAGCTGATCTTAGCTGGAGAAGCCTATGAATACTTTTGCATTTTCAGACAGGTCGCGAGGAGAGTAAGGAAGAAATTATGAGGGGCGTAAAAGTAATCCTTATTTGGGCTCCTCCCACTTGGGATTAGTTAAGGTAACAGATGGATATCTTCTATGTCTAGATGGCATGCTGGCCTTTAATGTTTAGTTACTTTATATACCATAGAGATTTAGTTATGAGAGCAGCATTTAGAAAAGAGTAAAGAAAAAATTTGGGATAAAGACTAGTGTGGGTAAAGGAAAAGAAAATCTTTTTGATTGCAATTCACTTGGAAATTGAAGTAGAATTATAGATTTTCGTAGTTCAAGTTCATAGTTAGCTTAGAAAAAAGAGAGAGAGAGTGAGAGAAAGGGGAAAGTTACTTAAAGGGTGTTGAATAGTTTCGAATTGGAATTCAGGGGAATTCAGAAACATAAATGTGCACAAAGTCAAAGTTAAGTAACAGGAGAGTATAATTAATATGCAAAGAGGAATTTCAGTGAAATTGAATTAGAAAGGAACTTGAATAAACTACGATAAAAGATAAAGTACAGGATTATACCATAACTGACTGTAAAGGAGAGAAAATGAAGTAAAATATGTTATAATTGGAAATGAACAATTATTAGAAGAATATTTACATTGTACAGAGTGGACCAAAAGTCGCGATCGGATAATGTTTATATTGTAATAACTCATTTTCCGAAACCGAAAACTAATTGAAAACTATTCACGGGCTGAGAGGAATATTTACCCCCTTCATATACGTTTTGTAGGATTAGTTTGTCGATTTTCCGATAGAGCAAGGGCATTGTTATGTTTTAGTGACAAGCCACAGTTTTCTGTTGCGCGGGTTTATTAGGCGATTCTTGTCGATGTGCAACGCTGTGTTATGTTTGTGTTGTAAGCAATGGCGGATACAAGCAAATATACAATTGAGGAACGTCTCATTGTTAGTGTGTAAGTTCATGAAAAAGAACAAACTGGCGAAACGTACGAAGAAATCAGAGAGAACTTCTTTCTCCGTTTCGATAAAGCAGCTCCCACTGAAGCCAAACTACGGAAACTGGAAAAGAAAACTTTCTCAAAAGGCTCTGTATTGGATGCAATACGCAGCGGAAGACCTAAAAAATATTGCGGCGATGATGTCAGTAATCGTCTGAGTGAATCATTGGAGGGTTCACCGATGAAATCAACAAGGAAGCGATCGGCAGAAATGCAGATCCCAAGAACTTCGTTGTGCGACAACTGGCTCTGGTCGACCTTAGAAGAAAATCTTGGGTTGGAATGATTCGGATGGATTCTGTTGAACAACTTAAGAGAGAGATCATCCGTATCTTTAGAACGATCACTCCCGTAATGCTGAGGCGGGCCGCGCATTCAACTGTGCGCTGAAAACGATGGTGCACATACCAAAACTTGGGACGTTTAACAATGACGCTGACAGGCCCAGGGAACTTTATTTTACCATATTTCCATTCCTTAATGCTTGCTACTTCAATAAATAAAGTTGTTACGTCAATTGTGGCATTTTATTATTGCATAAACTAACATACAAAATATCCGATCGCGCCTTCTGGTCCACCCTGTAGAGTCTTACAAAGTTTTCTGTGAAGTTCATTCTTTGACGTCCTAAACGTTTTTTTTATAAAAGATATATTTGATTTTAAAATTCAGGAATCCATCTGTAAAATAAAATCAGGAATTACATTAACTGGTTGAAATTCAATATAATAGTACAATATTGAAATGAAACTATATGAGAGTACTAACCTTATTAAAAGCAGATAATTGGACGTTGGTCTTCATACGATAAGTGTTGATTTTTGATGATGATAATAATATAGCATGCATCTATAATGATTCTATTGATTGTGAGAGTAAGTCATGAAGAAATAAAAGCTTATTGTAACTAAAGGTAAAATTTGTAAAGTAACAGAAAAAAAACTGAATATTGTTGAATAAAAATATTGTTAATTGTTGAAAAAAAATTAAATTGGCGTCATTATTCACTTTATAGTAAAAGTATGGTACCTAACTTAAAATATCAGAACCCATCCCTATCTCGACTGTTTTTAAAAGCTGGCTGAGAGGCATACATATTATATATGTTTATATTTATATATATATTTTTTTTTATATTGTGAGCGGACTTTAGTAAGAAGTTAGTATAGAAAAAAATATATCGAAGAAGTAAGAATTATTGTAATTAAATCATCAGTGGATGGATAAGATTGTAATTTGTGGATGGCGCCCGTAAAAACAAGTATTTCCACAAATAGATGAGAAATTTGTTGATGATATTATCTATTTTAAGGAACCCGGAGGTTCATTACCGCGCTTAAAAAATCCAAACAATAAAAAAAAACAAAGGTCCAAAATTTAAAAAAAATCCAAGATTCCAAAATAAAAAAATCAAACATCCAAAATTAAACAGTTCAAAAATCCAAAATTAATCAGTTCAAACATCCAAAAATTAAAAAATTAAAAATCCAAAATTAAAAATCCTTATATCCAAAATTGAAAACAAAAAAATAAAAAATCCAAAATTTAAAAACAAAAAAATTAAAAATCTATTTTAAGGAACCCGGAGGTTCATTACCGCGCTTAAAAAACCCAAACAATAAAAAAACAAAAGTCTAAAATTTTAAGAATCCAAAATTCCAAAATTAAAAAAATCAAAGATCAAAAATTTAAAAAATCCAAAAAATCCAAAAAATCCAAAAATCCTAAATTAAAAAAATAAGAAATACAAAATTTAAAAAAATAAAAAATTCAATAATCCAAAATTTAAAAAATAAAAAATGCAAAATTAAAAAATTATAAACCTAAAATTTAAAAATTAAAACAATTAAAAAATCCAAAAACCAAAATTTAAAAAATCTAAAAATTTAAAAATCGATAATCAAAAATTAAAACTCCAAAAAATTAAAATTTCAGAGATCCAAAATTTAAAAAATAAAAAAATTCAAAATTCAAAAATAAAAAATCCAAAATTAAAAAATCCAAATTTTCAAAATTAAAAAAACTAAAAATTAAAAAATCCATAAATTCAAAATTAAAAAATAATAAAATTAAAAATTAAAAAATCCAAAAATCTAAAATTTAAAAATTCCAAAAAATGAAAAATTCAAAGATCGAAAATTTTAAAAATCCAAAATTAAAAAATTCAAAGATCAAAAATTAAAAAATCCAAAATCCAAAATTTAAAAAGTCCAAAAACCCAATAGTAAAAATTCCAATAATTCAAACTGAAAAACCTAATGACCAAAAATTTAAAAAATAAAATTAAAACAAGTTTCACTTCTGACGCGTGGCGTTCCACGCACGCTTTTTTTGTGTGCTTATTTGGGTGTTATTTCTTACAAGTTACGTACTTATTTGCTTGCTTATTTTACTGTTTTATTTTTCGTATAAAGCCGGGTTAATGATCTCATGCAAATATTCTCAACTAAATTGAGATTGAAACCAAAGTTGGTTATATATATTTTTTAACACAAGTGCGATAATGTGCAACTTGAACTTCGTGTGTTGGAAGTGCTATTTATAATTTTAGCTGTGTAGAGATTTATTTGTAGAGATGTAATTTATCCCTTCATATTAATAAATGGAACTCTCATAATATAAAAAGAGTTACACTCCTTGCTAATCGGAATGTTACACGAGTTTTGCTGTAAACATGAACTGCGAGTTGTAATAGTTATACGGTCCAGTGAATGCGTTATCTATGAGCTGACCTCGCTCCGAGAGATTATAACTATATTTTAGACATGGACTGACCATCCTGAGACCCCTACAAGGCCTTTCGTGGTTTTCTGTGTCGAGCCGCAAAAGAGAGAGAGAGAGACAGAGACAGAGAGAGAGAGAGAGAGAGAGAGAGAGAGGGAGGGAGAGAGAGAAGAGGAAGGAGAGAAGTTGTGTAAGGAGAACACTCATTTCGATGTCTATACGCCCATACCAATTTCTTTTGAGACTAACAAGAAAAGACAGGAGCAAAAAAAGTATAAGGTCACTCCAGCCGAGATGAAGTGCTACAGATGTATTCTGTGAAAACATGTCCTGGATTCACATCTACAGGTCCATATCTCGTACGTACTATTCTATTATCAGTTGCTTGTTCTATTATTATCAATTGCTTGTATTTATCCAAGCATCTGCAGCAGTACAAATAATTTTGTGATGGTAACTCACGATAATGATGAAGAATTATGAGTGACGATGAAGATGATAATGATATTGATGATGACAATAATAATAGCTGTAATATCGAGACCGAGTAAGGTAGCTTAGGCAGTAGCACCGTTATATTACTTTCGGGAGGTCGTGGTCTCGAATCTCAAGACCGTCAATTTGATTGGGTTTTCAAGATATCCTTCACTTGCAGAAGTGAATGCCGGAATGGAATAGACTTAATCTTTATTTAAGAATACTGTAGTTAATTATGTTTGGAAGAAGATCCAAAAGTCCTAACAACAATAACAAAAGCAATAACTAATAAGATTAAGGCGATTTACTTATGTTTAGGATATATTAGGAGAAAAAGTTTCAAATCCCATCGCCGATCATCATAGCAAGGGTCTTGCCTACTGTGTCAAAATGTCCCTTTGTGATGAATATTAGTGTATCTTGAAAAAAACTGTAAATGCGATGTTAGCCCCTTGATACTATTTTTATATAAAACAACTGCAATAGGTTTTGCATAGTTTATACGGTTATATAGACTACTAGCTTAAAAGGCCCGGCGTCGCTCGGGTTTTGTATTTTGTAAATGCGAAAATAACTTACGAAGGACTTTCGATTTTCAAACTCTAGGTCTTTAAGATCTTTATATAGGTATTAAGAATTTGAAATGGGGAAGAACGACTTATCACACACAAACTATTCCCTCAGAAAACGCTAGATAGGCTATAGCTTATTATAGCTTATAGCAGATCCCCACGGCTTCTCCCAAGATAATTAATCGAAAGATTAACAATTAAGAGCAAAATAATTAAAATATTATATTTATTAACACTTTGCACGCGAAACATAGGTGTAAACTAAACGATTGATAGGCCTAATTAATGAAACAGCTATAAATCCGGCTTTGAAGTGAATTTCACGATTAGAAAATAAATGGAAAAATGCAGTATTCGAAAGATTATGAAAATTGAAATCGATTAAACTCGCGATAAAAAAAGTGCGTAAATGTATTTGACAGACAGACACCGTACATTAGTTTTTATTTATATAGGTGAAGAATGGAATAAGCCTACTGAGGCCGTGATTTCTATATTCATTTGTCGAGACTTTAATTCCGTTACATTTCAGGCAGATTTAACGACCCTACATAAGATATTTTAATTACGATTACATATAAACACGTTGTAGCCAGGACCCCGAACTAAGCAACTTCCCCGGAATTTTCTGAAAAACTATATTCCATGTCAAATAAAATATGTTTAACATTACCTTATCGACATCTCTAGCTTTTATAATAACATGAGATATCCATTGCCTTCCATAGCGATCGCGACGATATTATTTCCAAGGTATGACAAAAATAGACAAAGCCTTCTGCAATTGATTTGACAATTGAAATGAATAACTGAAAACTGATGCTTCGAAAGCGTACAAAATGCACATTTTCTTGCCGTTTTTCACTCATAACTCGCGAACGAAGGCTAAAATTAAAAATGTAGTATGACAGAAACCTTCCCGGGAATGTACCCAACAACTTCCCAAAGTTTCATGGCGATCGGATGAATGGTGTAGTAATGCATAAAGGACAGTCACACACACATACATTCATTTTTATATATATATAGATTAAGCTATTTTCGTTGGTAATTAAGGCTCATCTGTCTGGAATCTTCAACTTACGACCATATCGCCTTGGTTTTCGTCTACTTCTTGGCTGCAATGTCCGGGATAAACAGAGAACATATGATTTATTAGAAAGGTCACCACTGTAGCGTGGAAGATGCGTTCGGTCTTCTCAAACAGCACGCCAGGATTCCATTTCCGTTCGGGAGCGTTTCCCGGTGGTTTTTTCTTCCGGATCCTCACTTTTGCAACGAACTTACGGAAGTTTCAGGCCTTAATGCTCACCAGGTATAATTTCTCTGTCATTAAAATCCTGTATTCCATCCTCACCCCATTCCTTGTTCGGACTGTGTGTGTGCCCGATAGATGTGTCTCGTCCTCTATGTTCGTATTGACTCGGAGGTGGCCCTGACATTAGACTGATCACTCATCCGGGCATGCCCTCTATTACCTTGTCTGATCGAAAAAGTGTTATGTGATTCACAGAAAAATTCTTTCCCAATAGGTCGCGGTCCTGTAAGACCTGGGCAGCGTGGGCAGCGTAAACGTCCTCCAACCGGGGAGGTAAAACAAAGAAAGCATGAAATATTATTAATGAACTTCATTTTGCAAATGAGGGAAACTTGAATAGAAGTATTAAAATTAGCCTTATGACCTCATTAATAAAGTAACACAAAGAAGTGAGCAATAACTTATGTGTGGAATATCTCGATAATATGTGATATACAGTATTAGATTGTATGTCAGAACAAATATGAATTAGCTTAGAATACCAGTACAGAATTAGTACATGGAATGATAATGTCTAAAAAATTAAAACAAGTCAATTTAAAACGACGTATATTAAGCAAACAATCAAGCTTAGTGGAATAATTTAAAAAGTTACATATATGTTTTAATTAACCACGTCTAATAATATAAAAATAACTCACAAGAGATATACATTAGTTGTAAATTTAAAGTACAATGGTACAGTTTATCTGAATAACCAATTTATCTGACCAAAAAGTTCAATATTGTGACATTCTTATGTTGACAGTGAATGACAAATTACACACTTTATAAAATGGTTATTTATATCAAATTGTAGGACTACAGAACTTTTTTATGTGTTAAAAAATAGATACAATAAAAATTAATGCAGTCAAGTACACTGATACTATAGTCAATAGCTTATTTTGGTGATTCTAACCTTACTGGATTATAAGCGTGTTGATATACGTCTATGCAGATTTTTGTGGAAAAAAGCGTATTATATATTATTTGTATTGCTCTTACAGTTCTTATATAAAAACCAGTAATATTAAATATCTTCCAATATATCGTAGATATTCCACAAGTGATCTGATGAATCTGCAACTGTAGATCGTATAGTTGGAGTGGTCGATCACTTCTTAGTTAAGTTGCTAATTATGTAGAGTAGATATGTACATTTCTGTATATGTATATACCATCTTCAGTCAAAATAATCATAAAAACTTGTGTAGTATTGCTTTTGCAGTCAACATGACAGCATTAAACTAAACACAAGTTTTTATGATTATTTTGACTGAAGATGGTATATACATATACAGAAATGTACATATCTACTCTACATAATTAGCAACTTAACTAAGAAGTGATCGACCACTCCAACTATACGATCTACAGTTGCAGATTCATCAGATCACTTGTGGAATATCTACGATATATTGGAAGATATTTAATATTACTGGTTTTTATATAAGAACTGTAAGAGCAATACAAATAATATATAATACGCTTTTTTCCACAAAAATCTGCATAGACGTATATCAACACGCTTATAATCCAGTAAGGTTAGAATCACCAAAATAAGCTATTGACTATAGTATCAGTGTACTTGACTGCATTAATTTTTATTGTATCTATTTTTTAACACATAAAAAAGTTCTGTAGTCCTACAATTTGATATAAATAACCATTTTATAAAGTGTGTAATTTGTCATTCACTGTCAACATAAGAATGTCACAATATTGAACTTTTTGGTCAGATAAATTGGTTATTCAGATAAACTGTACCATTGTACTTTAAATTTACAACTAATGTATATCTCTTGTGAGTTATTTTTATATTATTAGACGTGGTTAATTAAAACATATATGTAACTTTTTAAATTATTCCACTAAGCTTGATTGTTTGCTTAATATACGTCGTTTTAAATTGACTTGTTTTAATTTTTTAGACATATCATTCCATGTACTAATTCTGTACTGGTATTTTAACCTAATTCATATTTGTTCTGACATACAATCTAATACTGTATATCACATATTATCGAGATATTCCACACATAAGTTATTGCTCACTTCTTTGTGTTGCTTTATTAATGAGGGCATAAGGCTAATTTTAATACTTCTATTCATGAAATATTATATTACCAAGAGGCTTATGGAACACTTTAAGAATTTTAAATATGACAGTCACATAAAATCTAACTATAACGTAGCATGGAATTGAAAACAGCACCGCAAGAACCTTATGCCACGAATTCTATTAGTAATCACAAATATAAGCCTATCCTTTTCCCCTCAGGATCTAACATATTTACAGCTTTGACAATTTTAGGGTTTATTGTGGTAAATGCTTCCTGAGTCAAGTAGAAAATGAACAAAATCGCGAGAAACATTTTGAAATTGTAAGCTTTTGAAATTGTAAGCTTGGATTATATCCTCTTAATGCTGAAAAGTCGACCGAACTTCAGGGTCGAACACAATACTTGTACTATCTACAGCAACTATGGGAGGGGTAAAGAAAGTAAAAATGTAATACATCTTCTCACTGCAAACCATATTCCATTGACCCCTGAGGTATGTAAAACTTCATGACGCCCTTTACTGGACACGTTCAATGCCACCTGAGCTAACCTGGCCATAGAAACCGCAGACTAGAACGCCATCAATCATGTGACCGTAAAATGCGCTGCTTTTATTTTCGCCTGTCCATTCTGATGTCACAATGTGTCGTCCTTTTCCTCACCAACAGAAACCAGCTCAGCGAGCACGTACCGACCCACGCCACTTGAACAGCAACTTCAAACTCGGTTCCGGAGCAAAATAGCTACTTCCGTCAAGACTTTAACGTTATTACTGCACCAATGCGTTGAATCTCTTCTGTCTTGCCTCTAAGACTTCTTCTATCTTAGTATTCTCGCCCACATATATCCTGGAATTTTACGTTCGTTTTCAATTCTTCTCACTTTTTATTTTCAAGCCCTCCATAAGTTTATAATAAGTGGGGTGCATGTATACCCCAATCTCACGATGTTTATATAAAATATGTTTCTTTATATCATAAATTAATAACATAATAAATTTCTTCTCAACGATTATATTATTCCTAGGCCTTTCAGTTACATTCAACTAACTTCAAGAAATCTCCTTTGTAGGGTTACATTCAATAAGAATGAAACTGCTTCATTACTGACGTCAATTTTATTTGAAACTACTAAAACTTCATATGTTTCAAGTATTTACATTTCCTGATTAGCCTATACTTCTTGTACGTCGTAGATTATGATTTTAAAAAAGTGTGCGTGGAACGCCACGCGACAGAAGTGAAACTTATTTTAATTTTTGGATTTTTTCAATTTTGGATTATTGGATTTTTTCAATTTTGGATTGTTGGACTTTTTAATATTGGGTTTTTTGACTTTTCAAATATTGGATTTTAAATTTTTTTTATTTTTAATTCTTTTAATTTTGGAATTTTTTATTTTTTAAATTTTAGATCTTTGAATTTTTTATTTTTTTTTTATTTTTTAATTTTTTTAATTTATAATTTTGGATTTTAGATTTTTCAATTTTGGATTTTTTATTTTTTAAATTTTGAATTTTTGTACAGTATTTTAAATTTTTTTATTTTTTAAATTTTGGATATTTAGATTTTTTAGTTTTGAATTTTTTTATTTTTTAAATTTTTGATTTTTTTACTTTTAATTTTGGATCTTAGAATTTTTTAATATAGACAATTTGGATTTTTTAACTTTGGATTTTTTAAATTTTGTATCTTTGAATTTTTTTATTTTTTAAATTTTGGATAAGCTTAATCATTGAGTTGATTGTTTTCTGTGAAGTCCGTTCCGTCACACCTCACTAATTTCGTGACGATTTTGAGCGTGACACTAATTTCGTGACGATTTTGAGCGTTACACAAGCTCTCGATTTACCCCTACCGCGGTTAAAGAAGTTTCACTTCAAAAACATTTCCCTGTGTAAATAACTGTGACATCTGAAGTGTCATAGGGGAATGGTAGCAATAATGAATTACAGTGCTGCCAACTGAAAGAAATAATGATAAAAGATTGGGCTTGGCCAATGTCATGAAATATGAATATAGGAGCTCCAATTTAGGCATTCACTTTATCTGTAAACATACTTTTATATTAAGAGTCAAAAGTTAACTTTTTCATGGAATTTTCCGATAAAGTTCTAAATAAGTACTCACTTTCAAGAATTTTTCTTCTCGAATTATACTTGAGATGCCCCGCTTGGCATCCAGTGTAAGTTCAAAAAAATCTTTATGGAACTCCAATGTCAAAAATTATTACTTCGGCCGTAGTTAACTCTTTTAGTTAAGAATAACTGCATGTGATCCTTAAATAGACTCAGTAATTACGTCTTTTTAGATGTTAAATTTCTCACGCTACTTGCAAAAGCAGTCATACATGTTGGGTCGACTAATGCTCGTACGTTGGCAGCAGCGTCCTAGAAAATCAATAATCTCTGTTTGCGCATGTACAAACGAGATGGTAGACCGCGAGCACAGCTAGATTATGTGATATTTATTAAAGGTAGAAGAGAAAAAGGTAGAAGAGATTTGGCAGGAATTTTACACGACAGAAGCGGTCATGTCAACTGGATGGCGGGAGTCGAACCAGGAACTGCGGCATGTGGCGACAAGAATGGCAGTGCACGGGTTCCATGCGAAGATCTGCAGCAACAAGAAGTTCCACGACCCGGACAATAAGTGCATATGTGAATTGTGCGGTGACCAGTGTCTCGTTACCATATAGAAGTGTGTAGAAAAAGAGTGATCACGATAGCAGCTTATGTAATACAGGACAGTAACTAATGAACAATGTGCGAACCTTCTCTATTATTATATTTATTAAAATAAATGTATTTTCAAAATTCTTACGGATGTCTAAAAATAGTGTATGATAAGTTAACGTGGTGAAGTAATTTTATTATGTTCATAGGATTGTTACACTCGCCCTCACGGGCTCGTTTCCCAAACATAACCTACTCGCAAACAAATCTTGTATTTAATACATTAAACAATTCTAAAGCGTGACTAATCTGGTCTAGTTGAGGAATATGTCTATACTGTACAATACGTTTGTCGTTTTCATGTAGACTGCTCTATTTCGTACACGTAGATCGAAGCAAACTTCGGTTCGTATTGATGCAGAGTAAATAACATCAACCGATAGCTAATATAAAAACGAATAATAAAACGAACATATCCCTTTGAAGACGAACGTTGCTGGACATTAGAAAGGAAAGAAAAGCTATGGAACTAGATATGAATGATGGCGCATTTGAGGTTTCTACATTTTTGAGTTACGAGTTTCCTCCATTCATGCATTCTGTACGTATCTGCATTTTGTTTCTCTTTTTGCTTACTCAGTAGGTGAGGCAGCGCCATAAAAACCTGGACCACAACCAGACATCAGAGCCACATTTATTGGTTTGTGTTTTTCTTTGATGTTTGCAGACTCATAAAAGTTGCACAGACACAGACGTTCCGGCCTCTACTCCTCTCTCTTCCTGTCCTCTATATATTTTTTTCTATCTCTTTCCCAACCGCTCAGCTGTTTTGTGTTATCCTCAGTATCAAATTGTACAGATAACTGATGTTGAATTTAACTTATTCGTTCATTAAATCAATTAACGATCCTTCTGTGGAGCAGTGCTATCCGGTTTCGAATCTCGTGCACTTCAAAATGAATATTTGACAAAGTATGAGATCGCAATGCATTTCAATTCCAGGGTATCCAAATTGAATTCGGTCAAATCAGATGATCGCGAGCTTCGATTAGCGAGTTCTACAAAACGAAATTTGAAGAAAACAGAAGATTGTGAGAGGCGAACCAGATTCGAATCCCGAACAATCCTATGTGCAAGTTGTGATGAAAACATAAATGTAATCTAACTAATGTTTTATCGGGATTTCCCAATTTTTTTTTTTTACTGTTATTATACAGAGTGTTTACAACGAAATGCCTAATTTTATATTGCTTCCAATTCAATATAAATCAAAACAGGAAAATTTTATTCCCAAACCTAAGTCGTTCTAATTATTAAGTTTTTATATAAAATCACAACACTTCCACGTGAGCCCTTGCGGTTACACGAAGAATGAATAATATTAGGCCTATATTCGATTTATGTCCAGGTCCACTCCAATACTCTGTCCTTTATGTATTTTCACAAAAAGAAATCCGAGGGATTTATGTCAGGAGAATGAAGGCCAATTCACAGGTGTCTACACCGAAATACCTCACATTTGGGTACTTTTTAGTTCTGACTTGTCCATTGATAACAGCGCAAAACACCGTCAAATGTTGGTTGTGACAAAATTTAGGCTGCAATTTCAACTCTTGTTCTACTCAACAATAAAGTCAAACCTGAGCAAAAATGCACTTACTATTACTAACTTAATCAAAATAAGGACATCTCGATGTAGACACTCTGTATATAATACTGAAGTAATATAGAAACCCAAGGCGGCACACCGATGTGGGAAGAAGTACACAACTGCAGATTATAACAAACATATGAAACGAAAGTTTCGGAAAACAGTACACACTTCTATTTTTGTACATATTAATGTAGGCTTAAGCAAATGCTTGGAAATAGGGAAATGAGGATAAAAAATCTATTGGAATATTTTATTACACATTACTGGTAGAGAGTGCGTTCCTCCATCTCTCTATTTCCCTCCCTTCTTTCCTCCTTCCTCCCCTTTCTTATTTGCGCTTCTTTCTCTCATACTCACAGACATGGGACTGTCACTTAAGTGCAAGTAACTTACATAGATTTTGACCGGGATCGATTCCCCAAACTCTAGTACAAATTTCCTGTCTCAGACTGACAATTTTTGCAATGAATAAAACATGTCGGACTGAACGAGGTGGCCGAGATGGTAACGTTTTGAGCTCGCATTCGGGAGGTTCCAGGTTCAAAGCCCTTAGCCGTCAATTTTACATGGGTTTTCCATAGTTTTCCCAGTCGTAAAGTTAATGCCGAATTGGATATATACTTATCATGAATTATCCTCAACATTTCATATTGTATCATACCCATTTAAATTAATATCAGTTAAAATTTACTCCAACAAATTACATCAATAATAGAAACAATTGACAATCAATAGTTCCTTGTCCTACCCTACTCTATAGACACAAATCCCGAACTCCTGATATGGCCTCACACCTAAAAGGAGTACAAACACAGCTAAATTAAAAACATAATCTCGAACATAGCCTAAATACATCCTTTGTGGCGTGATTAAAGCCGTAACAGATAAATGGTAATCATTCCATCCTTGTCGTGGCAGCTATATTTTTCCTCAGAATATGGCAATGGTATATTTTTTACCATGAACTTTATATATCACGGGAGGGTATGACAGCTCTAGTATATGGACATATCATTTTGGCAGCCTGTAATATATAGTTATACGAATAGACACGATGATAATTTAGTTGTGAGTCAACCGCAGTACCGCATTCTTACGTCAAAATATTCACTATCCGTGGGAGAAATATCAGAGAATACCACAAGGTGCTGATGGAAGCTATGGAGAATAATGCCAATCCATACTGAACTTAAAAGGATCATGGAGTGGGTATATGAGTTTCCGTGCTTCCAACTACTGCAATACATTAGAGTGGCATGATACAGTCCCGCATGGATGTTATGACTTATGCGCTATCCCTCGTAGATTACTAAGTGCCAGAATGGCACTTTCTACGATTGTATGGTAAATGGAAAAAATGTCTGTCCATCTGTCTGTTCGTCCGTCTGTCCGTATGTCTGTGCGCGCGATAGGCTAACTTGAATATGCTTTATCAGATTTTTATGAAACTTAGCATGCGCACTTAACTCTCATAGGACGAAGCCCGTTGAATATGGACCAGATCGGTTGACCGGTAGGCCTACCGGTTAAAAATAGCAAATCATCGCTATACTTCAAAGCCGCGTGGCTAACTCACTCATTGACATAAGTGTTTGCTCACTTCCAGATGAGCCAGAAACTTGAAATTTGGCATACTTATAGCTTATAGCTAAGAGAGGAAATGTTAGAAAAAGATCTGATTTTTTGTTTTTACCTCCGAAAAAACACTCAAAATGGCGGACGAAACTTTACGGTCTATGTAGAGATTCATTGAAGGCTAGTAGTAGCTAAACGGCAAGTCTGCCCCATTTCTGGAGAATGGGGCATTTCAGCTTATAATTCTTTAAAAATATTTTTTCTGAAATATGTGTAACTTTGTTTATATATTTTAGAAGTGTAGAGTGAAATTAATTACCTTAACTTAATAGTCGAGCTCAATATTAATTTTATCATTTCTTAATTTAACACTTGAATTAGGCATAAGAAACCATTATAATATTTCAATGTAGTAGCCCCCTCCCTCCTCAAAAAACTGGTAAATAATATGTTTAATATTATTTTCATAATAGGCAACCAATAAAAGAAATAGAAGTTTTCAGTAAGCAAAAAAAAAATTATAAAAAATTATTTTATTTTATGGAATTGGTGATTTATTCCATGGAGGTGATGTCCATGGAGTTGACGAATTTCTAGTTAAAGCTTGCATATGTCTCCAAGAGTTAGGTTAGGATATCAATGGTTTGTTTACACAATCAGAACAACGTTTTGTATGATTATTTAAAAAATAAAAAATAAAACTTGAATAACATAGTTTTTATTTATGGCATGGAGTTGATGATGAATAAGTGTGACATGCCTGGAATTATGTTTTAATCTGCAATAAAATCGTACATTGGATCAGCATGTGGTTTCTTTCATAACAAGAATAAACAATGTGGCCGACACTATTTTGGATGTATTTCTCCTTGCATTCAGAGAAACCAATATATGATTAAATTCCAAATTTTCCTTTGTCCATGGAGTTGACATAAAAATGGGTTTCATACTTCCGGAAAAATTCCAGAAATTAGTAAGCTTTATAACAGTTTCCAATAATACATGTGTTTGAATATAGCATAGACTTCAGGAAAAAAAGGTTACATTAAGAAAACTAAATATTCTAATTGAGAATATTATATTTCGAAGATCTGATTTTTAGCTGGTTTCATTCCGTGGAGTTGATTTTGAGCATATAAAACAGCTCAGAAATAAATTCTTATCAACGGAGAGACACAAAAGTTAGTTACCATGAGAATGAAACAGCATAATATTATTCATAAGTACACTTAATATTCGCCAGTTACATAAAATGCCCCGTTTCTGGAGAATGAGCTATAAAAAAACTGATTGCACCAGCAGTAACGGATGTTTACAGATTTACAAGTTAGGTCCTATGGCTTTTAGTCGTATCTCCATCGGTTATACCTTATATTGAGTTAAAATTTTGATTCTAAGTAAATTTTGAATATTTGCCTCACAATATGTAATTTTGACACACTTATAGGGCAGATAAAATCGCAACATTTGGCAGGAATATTAGTACATACAACAGCCATAAGCGTGCAAAATTTGGTGTTAATAGCTGCTCTATAAATATGGATGGATTGCCTTAATGTCATTCACAGCTACGACAATCTAAATCATTGACTTAGTAATATTGATGTTTACTCACTTCCAGATGAACTAGAAACTTGAAATATGGCAAACTTATAAACTTATAGCTTTCGGACTATAACCGGAGGGAAAATTCCAAAAAGTTAAAGTTTGTAATTTTTCCTCTCCGAAATAAAGTTTGACATTTTCTGACAAAGTATTTTGTACGGCTTCAGATGTTTTAACAAAAAATAATGTAAAGGCTTATTGTTAACGTGAAGAATTTGCTGCAAATTAGTTCTGTTAATGTTCTAGTTACCCCACTTATTCCTTCACATATACTTATAAAACTTTCTCAAAAACGTAGTCTAAAACTCAATAGTTTCTGAAAATATATGTGCTATTAACTCCATCTGAAAATGTGTTACATGAGTTTACCTGATGTTATTATTTAATATATTTTTTAATGCGTCCATTATGATCACTCAACCCCTCGTGAATTTTTATAAGTTATTATATAGATTACAAGGAGAAGAGCTATATAGCTAAATTATTTTATATGTATTTTCCACTTTCCTTTAAATTACTCTTTACCCTATATTTCCATTTACTTCTCCTTCTCGCCCTCAAAAGAACACATGCTGTTACTGAACGGCAAAGCTAAATTAAGATCATAATATTCATTATTTAAGATAGTTAAAAGTTTAGGCAAGCTGTAAAATTTTAAGACCGATATTATCTTTAAGTAAGCATGCGGGGAAAGTACAACCTCAAGTTTTAATCCGCAAAATTACTTCAGCTTATGAAGGCTTCCATCGTAAACTATCTTTTTACGGTGCAATCAGCCTTCCTTTTCTTTTGCTTTCTTCACATTTTAACAAGCAATTCTTACGATTCGTTTCTGAATCTCACCAACCCTTTTGCTTTCCTCTATCATGTTACAGAAAATATAAAAAGAGGCAAAATTAGCTTACATTATATTTACTAGAATGGCCCTCATTTAGTATTCTCCTTTTCTCAAAAGAATCTTTTACATAATTGTGCTTTAGACAGTGCGAACATCTGCAGAAAAAGAGGACCATGCCCAAGAAAAGCGTCAGCACTCTTATGATTGTCATCAAGAGCCCTCAGCATACAGAGCACGTTCGGAATTTAATTCGGGGACTGAATTCGTATGCTAACTCGTCTCCCACACATTAATTAAAATGTTGCCTTAAAATTGCCCCCTACTCCTTTCTTCTACGTACCTAATCTACAGTGAAATTAAAGGGATTTTATTTTTACCCTGCTTTGTTTCAGGAAATAGGAAACGTTTCGGTGTCCTCTGGAGACACCACAGTTTCCGCACACTGAATGTAGATGTTCAAACAATGGTCCGCATGCTAAGGTTACTGGGGGTCTATCCAATATGAGTATATAAACCTAAACCTAAAAAAGTGATTTACAAGATACTTAAAATTAAATTCCGTGCCATAGTCTAACTCTCCATCAACTCTGTCGATTCATTGGAAGATGGAAAGGCTGGATGCATGATAACTTTGACAACCGTTAACGACGGTTTTGTTCACGGGGTGCTACTTCTTTATTCAAGGCTTCCTCGGTTGGCCTGAACTGTATGAGAACATTTTCGAGACCTCCCTAGCCTACAAAGTCTCCAAATCAGCATTTTTAAATGAGGAACTCATAGTTTAAGTCTAGACACGAAGAGTAAACTTCAACCGTAGTTTTCGAAGCAGACTTATGTTGTGCTGATATTGGATATTAATTTAACATACGTAATAATACCTTTTCTTGCTAAGACCCCAATTGTCAGAATATACAAATACTGAATATTTGAAATTTATCGATTATACATCCCTTGCTTAGCGTTTGTGCGCACAGTGCAAGCGATCCCGGGTTCAAATCTTGGTGTGTACCGCCACATTTCCATAGAAGGCAGAGTCAAACCACCGTGGTATTATCTTACGTAGTACACCGTCGGAAAAAGCGAATGGCTTAATACGGGTGGAGTTATGGAAAACGTCAGCCAATGACATGGCTTGTACTAACTCAAACTGTAAAATACTGTGCGGTGAAACAGTCCCTGCTCATCTGATTGGCTATTACCAATGTTAACTTTTTTGGTGTGCTCACGATTCATGATTCCATGATTCCGCTCAAGATCCCTGTAAGGAGTTAAAAAATGTGTTCTGTTAATTGCTACAAAGTTATTTACACCTCACTGTTCCGTATAAAAATAATATTTTTAGAATAGCCTTCATTTCTTTCCATGTATTCAGCGATACTGTAATTGAGGAACTTAAAACTATTTTTTGAATCGTAAAAAATAATGTAAAGTGATCCCTATACAGGCCGTAAAGGTCTTTAGGGTTTGAGGAGGTCGAGTCTCTTAGATTTGTATAGCCCACATTCTAAGATGAAGGTTGTAGCTGTAAGCTAATGTTGTCAAGCCATAAGCACCGGGCGCCATTATGAAAATATGTCCTTATATTTCTCTTAAAGGTTAAGTCAATACCAGGTCATAGTGCTACCAGAAGAATTAGGCCAATTGAAAAATCCCAAAGACCTCAATGGGAACCTAACCCGCGACCTTCTAGTCTGTAGTGCAGTGCCTCAACCAACTGCCCTACGGTGTACCTATTTCTTTTTATAATCGTACTAGAATAAAATATTGCTAGTGTGCTCGTAATAGAAGAAAGTAAAATAGGAGAGCACAAACATTTCATTGTAGGCTAAATTGCGATTTCTCTGAATTACGATACCGTCGAAATGCTTTTGAGACAGGAAGCTTATTGTAAATGAATCAAGCACTAGCGAAAATTGTTAGAGAACAATTAAATGTCTCCAAGACAATGGTTTTCTGAGAAAAATAAACACTCGAAGTAAAAATAGAAAATGTATTTTTTTCTTTGATTCTACTGAAGAAACAAGCTATTAAAATCTGCAGAGTTACATACTTCCAACATGTTAGTGAGATTGTTTTAACCATTCAGTAGGCTATGTAGGCTATAACAAACCTAGAGACGCAGGGCTTTATTGTGTCAACGAAATGAGTTTTCCTTATAAAAAAATTATCTTTAAAGATAAAATGCTGATCTGGACGGGAAAGAAGCTGGATTTCACAAGGAAAAGTACCGGTACTAAACCTCTTTCGGCTCCTGCAACATCGAACTGATTTCAAGTTATGTGTATAGTTCCTATCAAGGGAATCTGAACTTGCATCGTGTATTAAAATAAATAAAATTTAAATTCCTTCGTTAAAGCTGGGAGGCCTATGCCTGCCTATATCTGAATTTAAAATGTCAAAGTTCGTCTTGCACTCTGGATATAATCTTTAAAGCAGCCTTCCCTTTTGAATTGGAACATAGTCCCGGCAGCATGTTTTAAGCGAGAGGGGGCTGAAGAGACAAAATGGAGGGGGATGGATGGCTCCTGGGACCCAACGTAATGAAATGGAAGTCGAGGAATCCCACTCCATGGCTCGCGAGGCTCATGACACCACATTTCTTATGCTGGTTTCACTAGACTTGATGGATCTTGTTCTAGAGTAGATAATATCTACTTATAAAAATATTATTTATTTTACTAAGAAGATCAATGGAGATTAGAATGGCAGTAAACTATAGTTGTAAATACTATTCATGAAACCACAGAACATTGTTTCTGTTGAAAATTACATGAGAACATTTTAGGAGAAAAACTCCTCTGATACTTCGATTCGAACCACGACCCTCTCGGACCTTCCGTGCCGATGCCCACTGAGTTAACCATAGATCTAAAGAATTCACGACTTTCGGCTCTCCATACCGATACTCTTATCAACTGAGCTAGCTACAGCTAGGAGAGAGATTCTACGTGGCGCTGTGAATAGATCTCTGGCTAGCTCAATTTGTAGAGCATCGGCACGGAAAGCCGTCATGGGTTCGATCCCAGTGTGAGAGGAATTTTTCTCCTAAAATATTCTTAGTAAAATATAGGTTTTCGTTACATTATCCTCTTTACATGAAGCAAAAACGGTGCAATGATTCTTCATTACCCTCCACGTAAAACTTTAATAACGTTATGCCATTTTTGTGTTAAACTATGTACATGAAAGTGAAATAAATTACACTCCACTTTGTAATCACATTAAACGGATTCAAAACCTGCGAAAGTTCACTACACCAGATACGTGATTCCTAAATTACATTTGTCTGTGTGACCTTTTTTTTATGTTCGCTTTTAAAAATGCAAAGCAACACACCCAAAGTAAGTTAATTGTCTGCCATTTCCCGGTGCCTGGATTCTGTATGGATCCTCCGACGTATTTTATGTAACGAGCACATTTGCCAATTCGGAAGTTACAGTATAACCAAAATGACTTTGTTATAAAGAGATTCCGCATATTTTATGGATGAGTGCCTTTGCCAGTAGTTTCCTCCATGGTTCCTCATTCGTCCTTGAGAACTTATGACGGAACCTCGAATCAATAAAACTTCTACAGGTCACTGCTTCTGAAATATGCTGCCCTGTAATACTCCACTAACTTGTTATACATTAAACTCTGTACAGTAACATTCCTCCAAATATTTCCTCTTTGAAAGCAACTCTGTTTTAATCGGATATCAATATGCATCAGTCTGAATACGCTTCAGCTTGTTTGATTCAGGATGCGTTGAAGTGAATACAATTCTAGTGTATCAAGTTACACTTTGGATTGAAACTAAAGTATTTGTATCGGATACCTATCGTAAGGACTTTCGGATTCCATAGATTAATATGAATCATTCACGCGGTTCCTCTAAGAAATATAATATGCTGCATATCAAAATCTCGTTACGCACTTTATGCTGAGTAATTTATCATTTAAAAAGTACAGGTTGGCTCAAAAAAGTAACCGAAAATGTATGAGTTATTTTGTTATTTGAAAACTTATTTGAATCTATTCTTTCGTTACACTTGCAGGTAACTGAGTCAACTATGCCACTGCTCGACATAGCAAGCGTGCCTAGGCTGTGGAACATTTTCGCAGCTTTAGTGATGGAAGGAATGATAGACAGTCATTGAAAATTGTGATGGAGGTTTTGAAAAGGAGTTTTAAAAACCATCGCCACCGGAAAAATATATAATGGGTGGACACAATTTTCAACGATGGTTCAGCATTCCTTTAAATGGGCAATATCTGCGCGATAATTTTTGTCCATGAACCTTTAAATAATAATTTATTCATTTACTTATTTATTGAACTTGACTACACAAAAGCTGGCCCAGCATTGGAGTGATCCTTTATCTAGGGAGGCCTCCGCATCCTTGTCTGGCTTAAAAGTAGGAAATTCCTCTCTCTGTAAGGCGTTTGTTCGAAGGCTTACTGGTAACTGAAAATCATGATTCTCTTGTAAGTTAATTTTTGGTAGTGAAATTCTGTATTTTTCAATATTAAAAGCTATTCTAAGGTTAATGGTAAATTTTATTTGGCCTTTATGATCTTAAACATTGTGATACCTGTGAACTGTGCCTTCAGGTGTTTGATCATATCAATGTTTACACTTCATGTCTGCCACGAGCATCCTTCCGACTAAGGCCGGGTTTCTGAAACGTCAGATGACGGTTATTCATTCAATAAATCACTCGATAAATTATCAGTAGATAGATCACTAGATATCTCACGAAGCTCCAGATAAACATTCAATATGGCGATATGCGATAAATTTATGTTGATGTATGTTTCGTTATTATGTTAGCATTTTATCTTACATGATCTTACTAGCTTGTTATGGTATTAAAATGAAAAGTAGTAATGAAGCTGGCATTGGTTATTAATTTGTGTGTGAAATAATTCATAATTCTGGAAAAAAATGTATATTATCGGTTAGATGAACTTTGTTATAGCCTAGGCTATTAATGTATTCATCGCTTATTTGTATTAATTTCATTTTCTGTTGTAATACTTTTAGGAAAACATCGCGAATATTAATTCACATCATATTTTATTGCTGGTCATCTTCAATGCCAGATCGTATAAGGCCTAGATCTTTACAGAAGAAAATATTCTCTGAAAGAAATACAGCAATCCTTTCAAGAAGTACGATGATATTCAGATTCGGAAAAAATGTAGCTTAAGTGTATTAATTTTATTTTCTGATGCAACACTTTATGAAGAAAATATTGCCTTTTTACAGCACGAATATTAATAGATAATCATCTTCTTTCTCGTCATCTTCATCCTGAGGCAATAATTAGGCCTAAAGATGTGTAAAGCAAAAATATTCCCTGAAAGAATTAGATCTTTGACGATATTGAGTTTCGGAGAGAATCAGGCTGTCAAAGCAATGACCCATAGGCGTAACCAGGCCGACCATATGGGGGTTATAACATTTATACCCCCCAGGGAGAGGGAGGCTCGGGGGTTCTCCCCCGGAAAATTTTAAAAATTAAGATGAACAGTAACGAGTTTTAAGCTTCCCACGCTTTACTCGTATTAAGTAATTTATAAGCAGACTTAAAAAAATGGTACAATTTCCCTTTTTTTAACCAATGGGGGGGTTTCAAACCCCCAAAACCCCCCTCGTTACGCCTCTGCAATTACCTATGGATAAATAGGCCATCATATGAAATAAGGAACAACTGCAAGCATGCCTTTTTCAGCGTAAAATAGCCCATCATTATAATTGGGAACAACCATCGAAGCATTCCTTTCTGTGGTAAATCAGCTATAACTTAATTAATGTGTTACGTTTTACGCATTACGTTGTCAGATTGTGATGGGTGACATTTTCTCTAATGCACAAGTCTCGAAGTCGAAATTGCCGAAGTTTCTCTCACGCTTTATATTCATTTTACCAGATAGATAGATAGATAGATAGATTTATTGTCGTTAAGCACAAATACAGGCAATAGACAGTGTCAAATAAAATAAATACATTGCTTATTTACTATGCTTATAACCCAACAATTATGATAAAATTATTTCACTTAACATAAATTCGTCCACAGAATAAAAAGGGTTTAAGACTAACCATCTATGCAGTTTGCTTTTAAAAGCATTCAAATGAAGACATTTAAAGTTGTAGGGTAGCTTGTTATATAGCTTAGGTTCAATATAAACATGACTATTTTGAGTTTTGGATAGTCTGCAGAGTGGTAAATTGATCATATTTTTAGATCTAGTATGATGAGTGTGTATGTCACTTCTTAGACCAAAATTGTTAGCATTTGTATGCAAAAGAACTAAATTGCTATAAATATACAAATTAAAAATAGTTAAAATACCTAGGTCTTTGAAGATTGGCCTACATGGCGTTCTGCTATCACATTTTCTTATTATTCTAACAATCTTTTTCTGAAGTATTAGAATATCCTTAGTACCACTACTACCTCCATACAGAATGATACCATATCTGATGATAGATTCACAAAAAGCAAAATACATACTTCTTAAATAGCTTAGAGGTATTTGGTCTCTTAAATTCCCGAGGAGGAATATTGCTTTCGATAGTCTTAACTTTATGAACTCAATATGATTGTGCCAGGTCAATTTGCTGTCAATGTACATGCCCAAAAATTTCACATTTGTACAGTTAATGTTAGGTGTCAATTCCAATATGTGTTTTAAACTGAAAACCATGTGAACTGTTTTTTCATCATTTAGTAATAAGCTATTCGATTTAAACCATACACCTGCATTTTCCTTGATATTTTCCATATTCACCAACAGATTTTCGAAGTTCTTCTCAGTGGAAATAAAGGTTGTATCGTCAGCATATACAACAGAGGTACAAGGCACATTGCATGGCAAGTCATTGACTGCAATAAGAAACAACAAGGGACCCAAAATGGAGCCCTGAGGAACCCCACGTTTTATATTCTGGGTTGCAGAAATTTCATTGTTGACACTAACAATTTGTTTGCGTTCTTTCAAATATGAAATTAAGAGTTCCAGCTGAATATCTTTAATACCATAAAAGTTTAATTTGTTAATTAGGATTTCGTGTTCAATACAATCGAAAGCCTTGCTCAAATCGCAAAAAATACCACAGAGATAACTACCGTTCTCAAAAGACTCCAAAACGTCATTGACCAATGTTACAATAGCATCAATTGTACTCCTACCCTTGCGAAAACCATATTGCTGATTATAGAACATTTCAAAATTTTCAAAATAACTATATATTTGGTTATGAATGACATATTCAAAAACTTTTGATAATACGGGAATTAAAGATATGGGGCGGTAACTTGAAACATCCAAAGGAGATCCTTTTTTAGACACTGGAACTACCCTAGCAACTTTAAGTAACTTTGGAAAAGAGCCTTGAGACATACACCGATTTATACAAACGGACAAAGGAAATGCTATGGTGTCAATTATTTTCTTCAGAAGATTGTTTGTCATGCCATATATATCGATGCTGTTTGAATTCTTGAGATTAAATACAATCTTCAATACCTCCTCAACAGTGACTTCACTCCAATATAAATTTGCATTGCTCGGATTAAGATTTGTCAATAAATCCTTATACGATACGTTAGATTCAGTAACTTGTGATCTGATTTCATCAACACAATTTATAAAATAATTGCTTAGGGAGTCTGCAGAAAGTGGAATGCTTGCCTTATTGGAACTACTTACTTTAAATTTGTTTATGATTGCCCATGCAGTCTTAGATTTATTGTCAGAGTTGTTAATCAAGCTTATATTATATTGTAATTTGGCCTCCTTAAGTTTATCTCTGTATACATGTTTAAGTTTTAGATAACCTTGTTTATAGTTAGACCCAAATTTCTTGTAGGCATCATACAGTAGCATCAAATTCTTCTTCAAAACTTTTAACTCATTGGTATACCAAGAGTGATTATGTTTTTTACAGACACTATTATTATTCATTCTGAGCTTAAAACATTCGTTAAAATTAAGCATTAGAACATTAAAAAATTTATTAAATAGTTCCTCAGAAGTTATATTAAAGTCATTTAGGAATATATTCCAGTTTACTGAGTTCATCTTAAACTTAAACTGTTCTACCTCATAATCAGTAAAACTTCTGTAGGATATTGTTTTACTCTCTGATTGACTTATTTTAGTTAAGTCGATCGAGAAAACAATAGCGGAGTGGTCAGAATATAAGAACTCGGATATCTTAACAGCACAGTTATTGACAGAGATGTTGGAGAAAACATTGTCTAGGCAAGCCGATTCACGTGTAGGTTCAAAATTGTGGCATATTAATCCAAATTCCATGAGTAAATTCTCAAAGTCTATTACTGTTCTCTTTCTTTTATTAATGTCAAAATCTGAATTTAAATCACCTCCAATGACAATTTTATGTTTTGTCCACTGTTTCAAATGAGATAAAAGATTATTTAGATTTCGTAGAAATACATTGGTATCCCCAAGTGGAGTACGATTGACAGTCACAATAATCAATTTTGAACTGTCTACAATGGCAGCACATGCCTCAAAATGCTTCTCACAAGTAAAATCATGTATGTCTAATTTTCTACAGATAATGTCGTCACTAGCATATATTGCTGTACCTCCTCTCCTGGAACAAGATCTTGAGTAGTAGGATACACACTTATAACCTATGATGTCGAAACATTCAATTTCTGTTTTAGTTAACCAGTGTTCACTTACACATAAGAAGTTAAAAGAGTTGTTGCTTATGAAGTCATTCAAGACAATTGACTTTCCACTTAGTCCCTGTATGTTTAAAAACATAAACAGTACCTTAAACAAGTTGCTTATCATCATATTTGTTGACTTTTTGTTATTACTCATAGTATCAGAGGTTATCACTGCGTCTGATTTACACCGCTCACTGGGACTTGGTTTTGCTGTTGATGTTGACGACGGTCGTCAAGCAGACAGAAAATTCAGCCATTTGTAATACAATAGCTAGAAGCGCTCTCATTGGTTGCTACTCAATCACGGCCAATTTGATATTACAGTATGCACCGTGTCTCCATCTATTGACAAAGTGCTCAACTCATTTACCTGACATTAGCTATTTACCGAGCGATTTCCCTCTCGGAAATGGGAAGGTGTTTATCGAGTACATAAGATGTATAGAACCATTAGCTGTCTAGAAGATATCTGGAGCTTTTATGCAACTGGGCCTAAGTCAGTAGAATATGCCTATCGCTAAGTATTACTCACCCATCCAAACATGCCGTATAATGAATGCTAATATTGTTGAAATAAGCTTCAGTATAAAAGAGAGCAACTGTTGCGACCGTATTTCAATGCTTAAATACTTCAGAGGCGAAAAAATGTACTTGCTGCTGCCAACAGAAATGCAAGGATCGTGGATCCTAGAAGAAATATTTTCACAAAACACCACAAAATAAGATGCACACATTTGCAATTACAAATAAGTACTCAAGGACTGCAGGGTTTCAGGAAGAAAGCGGTGGTTAGAAACTGCATAAGAATTACGAGAGGAAATGGAAAATAGAGGAAGCAAAAATAAAATGACACAAGAAGCAAAAAGTACGCGCAAAGCTCGTGCAAAGAAAATAAAAGTAAAAGAGAACTCAGCACAGGAGACATAGAGAGGAAAGACATATAACAAAAAGAGTACGAAAGACAGTGAAAAAAGTATCAGACAAGCAAGTTTTCATACACGCCACGTAGTGCCCAAGCAGAGAGGCATTGCTATCATGATCTGAATCATCCCTGTGCATGATTCTGCTTGAGATGAGCACCATCCCCCACTTGTTCACACATGACGTAGCGTAATACGTGAAGTGGTTTTTAAAAACCTCGAGTTTCAGCAGATATGAATAGGGGATGTTGAGAGACTCTTGTACGCAATGCCTCGTTTATTCCATTCACAGGCAGATGTATCCCAAGAGGAGAACAAACAAGTATGTACACTAGTGCCTTATACTATTTACACGGAACATTTCAACAGCTTCCTAACTAACAACGTTTTATAAGTGCTATCTAACGAACTCGCCATGAATAGAGAAAAAAGACAAGATCTAATCATTTGTTATTATTTTTTTGAGGTAACTTCTGATTCTTTCCGTCCATGGAATATTGCTTGAGAGAAGTATCTAACAGCGAAACATACTACAATTCAGAATTTCTTTTGGCATTGAAATAATTCCGCAGCCATATCAGGCCTATCTACTTAAATTTGTCATTACTAACGTGTTTATATTCATATTAATTTATATTCTATAGTCATTATAATAATACGAATAATATGTATATATACACATTTGCTGCAGCTTCGCTTTACCCCTACTTCACTTCACTTCAAATCTCGCTTTACGACTGCTGCAAGGTTTTGCTGCACGAACTTTCACGGCGGAGTAGGTGTTCATTGAAAATTTCCTTGATGACTTTAACATCATTATCAAATTCCCGAGTACGAACGCCTTCTTCAGCACAGTTAGTACCTTTTGATTTTTCCTGTACATTACATTGTACAATAATTATCATTTCCATCCCCGTATAACTGTTATTTGCACGTGTCTTAACCATTTTGGAGGGCAGTACACGGTGCCGGTTTCGTTGAGCAAGCTCTCAGCTGATCGACTTTGCCGTTCTTTTTTGTCTGCAGCGGTCGTAAAGCGCTTTACATGTTTGCTTTAAAAAAGAACTCACTGTCGTTCACGCAGTTTACATATTAGAATTAGAATTAGAATTATCCCTCAAGAATCCCATAGTGGGCAAGGGCCTCCTGGCATACCAGGGTGGCTGACTCGTGAAGGAACGTTTCAGGCTAGCCTCACCTGAGAACATCCTGATGTCTTCATTTCTCATTCGATCTTTCAATGTGAAGTTTAGCAGCTTCCTCTCCATCTTCCTTTGGCAGATCTGTAGCATGTTTTTATCTTTTTTAGTTAATGTCCATGTTTGGGATCCATAAGTCATAACTGGTAGAATGCAGATGTCCATCACGTCTTTTTATCTTCCTGCTTAAGGATTTGTCTAGTAGGATGAATTTTAAGTTCCAAAATTTGTTCAAGAAATTCTTCTTGAACTTTGTTGTCGAACGATAATATTTGACCTAGGTATACATATTCATTTACATATTCATTGTGTCATCGTTAATTTTGATTGGTTCTTCTGTGTAGTTTGTTATTATTATTATTATTATTATTATTATTGTTATTGTTATTATTATTATTATTATTATTATTATTACAAGAAGGGAGAAAAGAATTTATAGAAAAGGCCACAGGAGTATTTGAACATACGGGACTAGAAGTATCAATGAGGAAGTAGCACATTCAATAAAAGAAGGGAAAAATAGGAAACCTCCTGGACCAGGAGGAATCAATTTAGAGCTACTAAAATATGGAGGACCAAAAGTAGTTACAATATTAACTAAATTCATAAATAAAATCCTAAAAGGGGAAAAATACCGGATGAAATGAAACTAGGATATTTAACGCCCATACATAATAAAGGAGATAGGAAGGATAAAGGGAATTATAGAGGAATATGTGTGACTAATTCAATTATGAAGATTTTTGGAAGAGTGATGAAACAACAATTAAATAATGAGTATAAGGACACAGACGTGCAAAGTGGATTTACAGCAGGCAGATCTTGTATTGATCACATATTCATAGTAAAACAAATACTGGAGAAATGCTACGTAAAACAGAAACGAATTGATATGACCTTTATAGATCTAGAAAAGGCGTATGATAGTATACCCAGAAGTAAATTATGGGAAGCATTAGAAATAGCAGGTATACATAAGGCATTAATAGGATTAATACAAGAAATATTCAGGAATAACATGTGCCAAATAAAAATAGGATCAAGGATATCACACACGTTTCAAACGAGCAAAGGATTATTACAAGGATGCTGCTTATCCCCTACATTGTTTAAAATATTTTTGGATGTAAGTTTGAGGGAATGGAATAAGAAATGTACCAAGATGGGACTACAGGTTGATGAACATTTATTCATATCTAACCTGCTCTTCGCCGATGACCAGGTCATTATAGCGCAAGACAGTGACGATGTGGATTATATGTGCAGAAAATTTCAAGAGGAGTATACAAAATGGGGATTAAAAATCAATTTAAGAAATACAGAATATATGATAGCTAACAATGATGATATAGAAATGGAGGGAAATTTAATTAAAAAAAAAAACAACAGTTTTAAGTACTTAGGAGCAATAGTACAGATGGATGGATCTTCCAAATTTGAAATAGAAAAAAGGATATGCCAAGGCAGGAAAACAATAGGAATGCTAAATTCGTTGTTATGGAGCAGCAATATTATGGAAAAACAAAAGTAAATATCTATAAATCAATAGTAGAAAGTATTTTGCTATATGGAGCGGAAACTTGGTCATTAAACAATAAACAAAGAGCAAAGTTGCGTACTACAGAAATGGATTATTGGAGGTCAGCAAGGAAATCGCGAAGAGATAGAATAAGGAATAGCACAATAAGAGAAATAATGAAAGTAGAGAAAGATGTGATAGAGATAGTTGAAAGTAAAACGTTACGTTGATATGGACACATAAAGAGAATGAACGAAGGATGATTGCCAAGAGTGGTAATGAATTGGGAGCCTGATGGAAGAAGGAGGAAAGGAAGACCAACTGAAACCTGGATGGATGGAGTAAAAGAAAGTATGGCCAAGAGAGGACTACAAGCTGAAGACACATTAGACAGACAGTTGTGGAGAAATAAAATTAATTAAGTGTGACTTTGATAGAAACATTGTGTTTATTTATGTTATAATTGCCGAGTGTTTACTTACTGTCATTGTCATTGTTTGGTTGAGGGAAACCACAGCCTTGTGGAAACCCCTATATATAATAATAAAATTATTATTATTTCTTTTTTTTACATTGATACTAAGGCCGACTTCTTTACATATTATTCTCGTCCTACCCTCTGCGGTTCATGTCATCATCTTTGGTATTCTGACATCCTTCATTCTCCTCACATGTATAAACCACTTCAATTTTCCATCTTCAATTATTTTTTAAATATTTTACCATGTCCATTAGTTTTACAATTATTTTTTAATTCATATCTTTTCCCCATCTTGATAATCTCGCTGTTCTCGAAAAGTCCATTATAGTAACACAGGCCAACAATGAAAACACTTTTTGAATTAATTTGCCTTATCTTATGGTTTCTATTGTACTGAATCCAAATGTGATGATACAAAATCTGTATCACCCACCATTATTTTACATTTCAGAACTAAATATTTATGGAAATTAAATATGTAGCAAATTCAACGGTACTTTGTGCACTATTTAAATAGGTAAAATGGGTTTAAATTAAGAGAGCAGTGGTTGCACTGGTCTGTAGTATATGTAGACAGTAATATCATGACAGTAGGGCAAGGGATCAACATTGGTCCAGAAAGAAACTTGCCTGCAAGAAAGAAGATCTGCGCAAGAACGTCGTGGATCCGGAAAACATTCTGCTACCACCTCTACACATAAAATTAGGGCTAATGAAACAGTTCTTGAAAGCTTTACCCAGAGATGGGGATTGTTTCAAGTATCGCTGTGAGAACTTTCCTCATTTATCAGAAGAAAAATTCAAAGCTAGCGTGTTTGTTGGACCTGATATAGAAAAAATCATGTTCTATTCCAACTGTAAAAAATAAGTCAGTGAGAGGGAGGCTTGGCTTCACTCAAGGAAGTTGTTACCACATTCTTGGAAAACAAAAAGGAACCACATTATATTTCATCTGTTGTCAACATGCTGGAGAAGATAAAGTTAGGATGTTCGATGAGAATAAAGATTCGCTTTTCGAACAGTCACCTCGATTTTTCCCATATAATATGGGGATGTGATTGAGGAATAAGGCGAGTGTTTCCATCAGGATATCAAAATGATGGAAATACGATATCAAGGCCGCTGGAATACCAGTATGATGGGATACTACTGCTGGTCACAACTGTCAGCAAAGTGTCTCACAGGAGAAAAAGGTAGACCATAAAGCTCCCATAAAAATAATCAATAAAAAATAGGTAAACTGATGTAATAAAGTGCCAGAGTGCTTTTGTTCAATCAGTGAAAATTGCAATTGAAGAGTGTAACCCAAATACCTGCTAAGTGCCAAGTTGTTTAGGAGTTACAGTAAAAAATGTATTCCTAAATTCCCTCTATACTTCATAGGGGCCTAGATATAAAGTTTTCAAAATTTCAACCCCCTCCCCCAACCCCCCTTTTGGGCCAATTTCGCTCATTAACGAACTCGTCCGAACTATTAGGCCTAGAAATAACGTAATAAAATTTGGTTCAAATATCTTCAAAATTACGGCCGCTAGCGTGTAAAGAGATATATAATAAATATAACTTTTTTTTAACGGGCGGTCGGTGGTTTCGTACTTAGGGAGGCATGAAACGTAAAGATATGAAAGAATTTTTCGAAAATCATGTCATGGTATCGATTGCAATAGGTAGATTTTTCTTCGAAATCTACCTAAAATTCCCCTTGCTACTTAAAATAGCTAAATCACTAATTTGTAAGTTTGACTTTCAATAAATCCATCATGGTGTATGGTTTGAAGATGTACAATGATCTGCCTATTGGCATCAAAGTCATTGGTGACCTGAAAGTTTTTAAAAGATTTAAAACATTTTAATTCAGTTGTGTTCATACAGTAGGAACGAAGTAAATGTGAGCAATGTATAATTAATAACTTATGTAAATCTTACATGTAGTGACAAGTCTTATAGCTTTTTTGCTCAAACAGACGTTTGTTGTTATTATTATTATTATTATTATTATTATTATTATTATGACCATCTTAGTACTTCCTTAATAAAGATGAGTGATAAAGATAAGTGATATTTAATACGAGTAAGATCAGAGTAAAATAGAAGGCTTATGAAAGTTTTTTTTTCTTCAAGTCAGGTAGCAAATATCTTTTTATTCAGCCTTAAGCCTACTTAAACTCCTTTGAGCATTGAGTGCATAGTTTATTTTTTATTTATTACCGGTATTATTTTTTTTATTAACTGCATGCCCCATTACAATGTAATATTACGTGCATTAACTTACAGTCTTACATTTGGATTCATATTTACATTTGAGTTAGATACGAATCATTCCTGATGGCTTTAAATATTTAAACATCCTTTTTTACATTACCTAGCTCATTTTTACAATATATCAGTATAATACACCACAGTAGGAGTTCAGGTTCATTGACTATATCTATAATAAACTTGGCCTTTGTCATGATAGGAAACTATGAAAACCTCAAGTCAAATTGGCCGGTCATGGGATTTGAATCTGGAACCTCCCGAATGCTACCTTCTCAGTCGCCTCGCTCGGTCATGCTTTTATTGTTTTATTTTCATTGTTGAGATTAATTTACCTCTTTTATTGGAGATATTTATACTGCAGATATCAATTTAAAGTAGTATTCCGAGGTATAATATCAATTTAAAACATAATAAACAACTCTCTTTTTATAAAAAAAAATATTTCAGATTTATTTATATTTCATATGGTGCATTGAACACTTTGATATTGCTGTGATAAAATAATTCTCAGTAAAAGGAGTTTAATATGAAAGTGTTGTCCTCAAAGAACATTGGGACTACTATTCGGTTATGTTGATACTTTGAGTTTGATAGAGTTATCACAGTCATGGCTCTCTTTAAAAATTATTATATCATTAATTTTGTCTTGTTTAGCGGCTTTGCTAATTTTATTCATTGTTGATCTTGCTCACGGCCTCCCAGAATAGTATATCCTTTCCTTGTTTTTAAAACAAATGATTGTAGGCTCTTGCTCTTTACGGAATTCAGTTCTTATTATTGCGGGTTTGCCATGCCAAGGCTAAAGAAGGAGAGTGCTGCGCAGCGACAATAAATTAAACCAAAAGCACTTTGAAATCTACCTCAGCCTGTAAGCCTGCCTAAAGGTATTTTTAATCTATCACGAGAGATCCCGAATACGAATACGTCTCTGTTCTGATAATCGAACTAAGTTTCGCGGTCATCGTGAGTTTTTGCGAGAGCAGGACGGAACTGTTAACCTACTCTGTGTTCAGGGAAAGTACATTTAAATCTATATTAATAAAAGGAAGTGTCTGTCCTCCGTCTGTCTGTCTTCCGTCTGTCTGTCCTCCGTCTGTCTGTCCGCGATGCCCAGCGAAATCTACTCAACGCAGAGATCTGAAATTTTATACATAGGCGGACTAAAGGGTCGGAATGTGCACCTCGAAGCCGGAATTTTAATTTTCGCTTTGGTTCGTGAGTTATGAGTGAAAAATGAGCAAAAAACGTGTATTTATTCCGTTTTCGAAGCATAAGTTTTCAGTAATACAAATCAATTACACTAGGCTTTGGCTATTTTTGTCACACCTTCGACATAAAAGCATCGCGATCTCTTGAATGTTGTAGCTCACGCTGGTCGATTCATTTGTTTTTAATGTCAAGGCACGCAAACATAATATGAAATTTTCATCCTACACCGAATTATTATTATTATTATTATTTATTCATTCCACTGCTTTTACAGGTATTAAAACGATGTCATCGGCTTTTAGCAAGATGACACCGTTAAATTTAAACAGAAATGTTTAGTATACTGCGGACAATGGATGTAGTACTCAAGATGACCGCTTTTTGCATACAATCCCTCACGTACTCTGTGATCTTCAAGTCTTTCAGTCTCTTCATTAGGGTCTTCGGTACAAGTCCTGTTGAGGAGATGATTAAAGGCAGCACAATGACTTTTCTTCTTTTTTATTTATTTTTTTATTATTATTATTATTATTATTATTATTATTAATAATATTATTATTATAGGGATAATCAATATTAGCCTAAATATGGTCAAACGTTGTTCGATTTGGACGAAACTCACTATACAGGGGTTTTCTGGGCCAAGGAACTCGAATCTGAGGTCGCTTTTACCAGGTGACGCTATCTAATCGTGATATGTAGTCCACATGATTTAGGTGTTAGTATAATGATTTAACTATTACTTCATTTTTAATTTTTTAAATAATTATCTCGGGCGGAGCCGCGGGCACATGCTATCTTAAAATAATAAAAAGACGTGTTTGTCTGTCTGTCCACGATGCCCAGCGAAATCTACTGAACGCAGAGATCTGAAATGTTAAACATAGATGGGCTGAAAGGTGGGCGAATGCGCATCGAAGCCAGATTTTTAATTTTAGCTTTCGTTCACGAGTTGTGAGTGAAAAACTGGCAGAAAACGTGATTTTAGCGCTGTCGAAGCATCAGATTTCAGTAATACATTTCAATGTCAAATCAATTGCAGTTGGCTTTGGCTATTTTTGTCATACCGTGGAAATAAAAGCATCGCGATCGCTTGAATGTTGTAAGCCCACGCTGGTCGATTCAATTGTTTAGAATGTCAAGGCCCGTAGACATAATTATGAAATTTTCAACCTACACGGAAGAGGGATAATCAACATAGACCTAAATATGGTTAAACATCGTTCGATTTGGACGAAACTCACTATACAGGGATTTTCTGGGCCAAGGAACTCGAATCTGAGATCGCTTTTACCAGGCGACGCTATCTAACCGTGGTATGTAATTCACGTGATTTAGGTGTTAATAAATATAATGATTTAACTATTATGCTCTTAATTTTTAATTCTTGAAATAATTATCGCGGGCGATCGCTTGATTTTGTAAGTCCATCCTGGACGATTCATTTGTTTAGAATATCAAGGCCCGAAGACATATGAAATTTTCAACCTACACGGAAGAGGGATAATCAATATAGGCCTAAATATGGTCAAACATTGTTCGATTTGGACGAAACTCACTGTACAGGGGTATTCTGGGCCAATGAACTCGAATCTGAGGTCGCCTTTACCAGGCGACGCTATCTAATCGTGGTATGTAGTCCACGTGATTTAGGTGTTAATAAATATAATGATTTAACTATTATGCTCTTAATTTTTAATTTTTGAAATAATTATCGCGGGCGAAGCCGCGGGCACATGCTAGTTTCTAATATGAATCACTAACTGTATAATATTACAGATCAAGTTATGCTTCCAGGAGTAAATATTAATAACATTTATCTCTAAGATATAAGATATATAATTATTAGTTATCTTAAAATGACAATTAGGCTTATTGACAAATGTATCTATTCATAATGTAGGTTAATGAAATGAAACGTTCGTACAGAATTTCGGAAGCTAATGTTATTTCATTACCGATCCTGTCTTTATGTAAGTTAAGTCATTTCAGATTTGAGACTGCTATTCTCCGAAACATGGTTTACAGCAGACTCAATGTAATATTCATGCCTTGTAATTTTCCTAACATGTTTTAATTGAATACTTGTACTAAAATGGTTATGTGCGGCAGTTACTATGTAAATAGGCATAGAGAAATAATTCAATTAGGGGCTTTTAATTGTGAGTAAATGTAATTTGGTGAAATGTCAGTGTAGGCTACGTAGGCCTAATTATATTCAAGTAAATAAAAGTAAAAATTAATGCGTGCAGAAATTAAATTCTTTGAGTGTGTAATCATTATAATTTGATATAATTCGGTAGTAGGGTGTTTGAATTCCGAAGGGATAGTTTAAATGTTAGCACTTCATTCGAAGCCATAATAAATTTTATGTTAAACATTATTTCAGCGTTGATATCATTTCCAATTCCTTAATACTCTATTCCATTTCACAGGAAATCTATGCACCATCAATTGATTTGTTGACAAGCTGTCCCACTCCCTAGCATGAGTGAGCAATTTAGTCCCTGATCCTATATCAACTGTCATAGGTAACATAACGAGAGGTCCGGTTTTTAAATAAATTTATCTTGATAGAATCCGGACCTTAGTTATATGTATAGTGATTATTTAGCGAATACTTACATCAAATTAAGTTAAAATGAATAATTTAAACCACTAAAATGAACAAAACGCATTGCTATTCATGTCATTGTAAGCAACATAGCCTATGTGATGGTGAGAAAATATCGCGATTATCGTGCTACATGCCGTTATTACAAATACGAGGGTTGATCCAGAAATAAGGTTCCCATTAATTTTACAAATAGACAACATTGTTTATTCTCATAGCAATGTACATCGTTGGAAAGAAGACACTTTGCTCTATTTTTCGACATAATCGCCATCTTTTTTTAGGCATTTTTGTAGACGGTGCTCCAATTTTTTTATCCCTATGTCGTAGAACTCCGCCGCCAACCCGTTGAGGAAGCGTTTCACCCCGTCTTTGACTTCATCGTCGCTTCGGAAGCGTTGGCCACCCAAGTGTTCCTTTAACATCGGGATCAAGTGATAATCGCTAGGCGCGAGGTCCGGACTGTACGGTGGGTGACAGTCCACCCAAAGTTTGTCAAAAGGTCCTGGGTTTGACGGGAGACGTGAGGTCGGGCGTTGTCGTGAAGCAGCGTTTACACCGGCTGTCAGTCGTCCTCGCCGGCGGTTCTGGATAGCTCGCATGAGTTTTCTTAGTGTTGCACAATAACTGTCTGAGTTGAATGTTGTCCCAGGTTCCATGAAATCGATCAGCAGTATCCCCTTACGATCCCAAAACACACTGGTCATGACTTTGCCAGCAGAAGGAGTTTGTTTGAACTTCTTTGCGACTGGTGACCCTGAGTGACGCCATTGTTTGGGCTTTTCTTTCATTTCGGGAGTGAAATGAAACACCCACGTTTCGTCTTCCGTAACAATGGAGTCCAACAATCCTTACGGAACGAATCTCGCACTTGGCGGGAGCAACAATGAGCACCTCCATTTTGGACGGCTGCTGAGCCAAGGCTGAGCGGCGCAGCAAAGCGCGGCCAGGCGGAATCGAGAGTGGAGGAACAGCCGCGCACAGCGGTGTTGCTGGATTACGCCTAGCACCTTCCCGTGCGGTTGGAACTCTTTGGGAACCTTACTTCTGGATCAACCCTCGTACTTTACGTTAAGATTAGGTTTTATATTAAAGCTCTGGTACTACTAATAGCCTGATATATAGTGTTATTAATAATTTATGGTATCATTATACTAGATTTATAATGATTCACCACACATAAAATTCAACATATGTTTTCATATCCTTTTGCTTATATGCATTTCATACGGAATCGCTGGGTTCAATGATGGTTTTTTATCAAAGAAGCTACAGATAACTATGTGTTTATGTTCAGTCCTTACAAATTTACATAAAAAAGTACTCGTAGGTGCGATGAAAGGGAAGTGTTAAAAATAAAATGATTAAGTTATGACGATACGCAGTTGTGATTGGTTGAAATCCGAAATTTCTTTTTATACTAGATTAGTCACTGAATCATAGTTAAAGTCCTACTATTCATATGAATTGCGATTGACTAGGTCGTTGAGATTTTTAAATTGGGTTAATCACTCTGGTGGCACTATGTCCCTGGAGTCGACTGACCTCTTAATAGAAATGAGCACCAGTAGCAATCCTGGGGTTAAAACGGCCAGTGCATAAGATTGACAGCCTTACTACTTTCAAGAACAGAATGTCTCAAAATCTGGAAGACTCAATTTCCTAGAGCTCTGAAGGATCTTCAGACCAGAATAGGGACTTCTTTATCTTTTTTTTAACCAATGCATAATATTACCCAATTATTTCATAAGAAGAAATCGAATGTCAATTTCAACGAATATCATAATACTTTACATCCTATAAAGGGATACTGATTTTTTCCCATTGAAATACGAATCCTTTAAATCCCCCGTTTGTATAATTCTAACAGGCGGCAGTAGGTTTTTGCAAATAATATGGTAGTCAAATAGAACGGTCTATATATCAGGGTATTAATTTTTTAATTAGCGGGTCTTATGTTGCAGTGTTGGATGCTGAGCAGGTTGATAAATTACAGCAGTAAGGGGATAACGTGTGAGTAGATAATAATGTTGAAGTCGCATCGCATGAACAAGTGCATATCGCATTGCATAATTGCGCCCCCCGGCGAATAAACTGCAGGAGCTCTCCCAGTCAAGTACAGGAACGCCCGTAAATTATGACACTAAAATATGAACGCGAACGAATGAGAAGAAATACATATAGTGGGTTACATGCATAATTATTACGAATGAGTAAAATGCAGTGCTCAATCCAAAAATAAGATGGGTATACCATACTTTCAGGCCAATAATCAATGTAGTTTCATTAGGAGTTTACGACAAATAATAGATTTTTCTTAAAATGACGTCAATAATATTGCCACAGGAAAAAAAACTACGAAGACTTTGTTTGCTGGAACCAGGAGTTTGTAGTGAAGTTATTATTTTATTACCACTTAATAACAATAAACACCAAAGGCGTTTTTTTATTATAAAGTAAACATATGCCTAAAAGTTAAGAAAATTATTCACAGCACGTTCAAGGTTGTGATTTAGCGTTCTTGATAACTCTTGCGTCGAATCTCTTGCAATCGTGTAGTGGATTACTTCTGCCATTCTTACCTTCCCTTAGCCTTTGAAAGAAGTAGGGAGGATCAAAAAGAAAATAGTGGTAGTTGAAAGGCCCATAATATTTATTCATTAAATATCCAGTAACGAGAGACCTATTTCACCTAAGTAGCTTATGCAAGGGCTATAATTACAATGTAAGTATTTTATGAGATAGAGAGAATTGCAAAATGTGGTAATAAATAAGAAACAATTGTTAACATAAACTCAAACATTACACAGTTATATTAGATAAAGCTCATAGAAAGCACTGAGATAATTAATCATAACGTTTTAAATATATTGTTTACAATACCCACAATATTGACGGTGGACATCTCTTTCGGGTACGGGATTCTTTAATTTGTTGAAAACCTAATTTTATATCCACCTCGGGATACAGAGAAGAGCGTGCCCGCCTCGAGACGCGAAGGTCGCGGATTCCAAACCGGCAGACAAGCTTTTCAGGATTTAGAAGTCCTGGATACGAAGTCCTCCGAGAGAGACTATAAATCGTGGGTTCCTTGTCGTGGATTTACGGCATGTTAAAGATCTCCAAGCCTTTCACGTCCAAGTAATGTCTCACTGTACTCGTAAGAAGTCTAGGCTTAATTACTTAGCCCTATATGTAATGTTTACAGGCTCCTCGATGACTATACGTGATTCCGGCCAATTTCCATTCATTGCATAACACATAAGTTATCTTTTGGAAACTTCAGATAAATAAATCCGGAGTAAAGAAAACTCCGAAACCTCACATTAAAAAATCTCAATTATCAGACCAAAGTAGCCTATTTGGAACCTGTGTTCTTTCAGAAGTTAGTCCAAGGCTACCTCCTTTGGTAGAGGTTGCTAATATTTTATCTGCATGCCGTACACAATGAATCCAGTACGCCACTGGTCTCTAGCTGTTTTCATTGTAGAACTACAGAATAAAAATAAAAGGAGAACATTCAATGCAAACAGTTGCTTTTTTTTCCCCATTTAATATCGCAAGTCTGAACAGCAACTATGCAATGCAACTGTGAAATGCAACAAGAAAGTTTAAATGTTAAATGTTAAGTCGAAAAGTTGTACTGCATACAGTAGAAGCCAGTAGGCCACTGAATAGAACTCATGATTGATTTATCGACCCTTCCCTGTATGTAGATTCAGCTCTTCATAAATATTCACACCCAAGTACATAGATAATGCAAACCACTTACTTCATAATCTGTGATAGATTTTTAAATGCAGGTGGTGAATTAATCTTCGCTGCGACAAACATACAGAGCCCATTCAAACACTTCCTCATAATTAATCGGAAGCAAAACAAAGATAGAGACGTACTTTATATGCGATGAAAACTCCGACGACAAACAAGATACAAGTATAATATGTTAATACATGCACATACCGGTAGCAGTATACCTATAATCAACAGTACAGGTGTTAAATTCCCCCCCCCCTATATTTAATATGTAACTTAATTCTCCATCCCAAAAAAAGAAAGTAGTAATTTTGTTGCATTCCTCAGCCTCGAACTCTACTTGAGAAAAGGAACTTTAATTATAATGAATTACAATTTGATTTAGAAGATGCAGCTTCTTTTTTAGGTTGAGAATTATTATGATTCGTCACTTCTCTTTACTGATTGATTTATTATTAACCCTGTGAAGTTTTTTCCTCAATTGTCAAGTTAAGCAAGTAGAAAGTATTAAACCATCGTTATACCTAGAAACATACACTATTCGTTCCGGACAGATGTTTCAGATGTAAACAAAGAACTGTCTTCGTGCACCTGAAATTTAATAAATATTTTCACAAATACTATTCGATTTTGTTGCATTTTAATCACATGATTTCAAATGTTTGAAAACTACATAACTGTAACTTTATACATAAAGTTAGAAGCATTTCTGAATTTGATTTAATTTACGTATTTCTGAATGTACTTTAATGTTTAGAATAAGTCCATAAAACATAACTCAAACGGACTAATATATGAAAGCACTTTTCAAGGTATCTTAAATTAACCATGGTCTTGAAGTGCCCACCTTGACTTTAAGCAGCCGTGGTAATATCGATTGTAGCCCATATCAAGATATCGATCTTTATCTTTCCTTAAATAACATTAAAGTTCTTTAAGTCTTAGCAAAGATTTCATACGCTAAAATACAAATAGATCATCTGGCTTGCATTAGAACCCTCTAGAAACTTCTAGACGAGCTTCTCTATGATTTTTGAAAGCACTCACTTTTGTAATGGAGGGGAGTGAAAGGTCTTCTGTTTCACCGTTTCTCATTCCAACTACAGTCGTCTTACGAGACGCTTCATTCTAACTATAGTCGTCTTACGAGACGCCTCATTTCAACTACAGTCGTCTTACGAGACTCTTCATTCCAACTATACTCGTCTTACGAGACGCCACAGTCTATCTACAATTGTCTTTTAGACGCTACATTCAACCATAATAGTCGCCGTATGGTACGCTTCGACTCCAAGTCGCAGTACACCCAAGTTCAAGCAAGACGCCGAGTCGCAGTCCGCAGAGCAACATGTATCAGGCAGCTTCATCAAAAAGGCTAAATACTTCGTAATATTATTGTTATGTTCACTACAATTATTAATGAATGCCTAATGGCTAAGGAAATAAGAGACCGCTTTGTCTGAAATGTTGGAAAAGTCCACTCTGACGACAAAATAGGGAAAAATGCAAAGAATGAAAATTTCACAAAAAATTGCCAGTAGGGAATAATATACAGGCCTACATATATATACACATATACATAGACTATGAAAAGTAAAAGTAAACTTTTTTTTTCGTATTGAGGCGAGACGAATTTATACGACATCCTGCATTGTCCGCAATGTTTCAGAAGAAAGACGATATTTCATCAACTTCCGAGCTCTAGCTATAACATGAACTGATAGGGAATATTATAGGAGAAAAACTCCTCCAACACTGAGACTCGAACCCAGGAACTTTGACTATTCGTGCCAATGCTCTACCAACTGAGCTAATCCGGAGTTCGACTCACAGCGCCAGATGGAACTTCCCTCCTATGACTGATTGCCCTTAATGGTCCACCTCACTGACAGACAATTTATGTCATATGCAGTACTGTGAGGCACACTAATTAGTGATTTTTGTGACCGGGCTCCCACTGTTATTGTACAGTTAACATTCAAGATGGATATATGTAAATATACATGAACCACATATTATGTCTCTGTGACATTACACGAGAATATTATAATATTATCATGTAATGTCCAACAGAGACAACAATCTAAGGTTCATGAATACTTATATATATATATATATATATATATATATATATATATATATATATATATATATATATATATTAGTGTGCCTCACAGTACTGCATATGACATAAGTTGTCTGTCAGTGAGGTGGACCATTAAGGGCAGTCAGTCATAGAAGGGAAGTTCCATTTGGCGCTGTGAGTCGAACTCCGGCTTAGCTCAGTTCTTAGAGCATTGACGCGAATAGCCAAAGGTCCTGGGTTCGAGTCCCAGTGTCGGAGGAATTTTTCTCCTATAATATTCTCATGTAATGTCCAACAAAGACAATAATCCGTGGTTCATGAATACTTATACAGTATATATGAACTGATAGGTTGAAACTTTAGATGGATTGGTTGAAGTACATTGATAGACTGACTGATTATATTATCGAGGAACAGATGCACGGTTAAATAGACAGATAGGAAGATGACCAGAAAAATAGACCGTAAGAGCGATTGGACAGCTTTACCTCAGATACGAATTTCTACAACATAGTTTTGAATAAAAAAATATTTATTTATGAGAAATTGAATAGGCTATGTTTCTAGTACGGCTTACGTGTCGAGTATTTGACACAAGCAGATATAAGTGGCCTACATGAGAATGAAGCCTAGGCAGAAAGGCGACGTGAAGCTGCATTGCCTTATCTCGAGTTAATTAGGATTATGAGCCGAACATAATGAAATTAGTGGGTGCTTAACGCACAGACCTCCCATGGCAGTCCATGCGTCAGTGTCGTATCCATGCTCCTGAAAGACATTTTTCAGATGCCCCGACCTGATCTGTCCTCACTTCCATCACGAGCAGTGCAACAAAGTCTTACTCTCCCGATCAGATGTAACATATAATTGGCGTTATTAATTTCATCACTGCATTAATACCATAGAGACATAGTACATAGTAGGCTAGCTGACACTTTTCGACTGTTTATGTAACGTTTGGTGTTAATTTTTATTAGTTGACTGGTAACTTGGTTCAAAATTAAGTATTTATATAATATATTTTGACAGCTTACAGTTATGAATGTCGGTGGATAAACTAAACTGTTTTGTAGTTCAATGAGGACAATCTTAATACACCCACACATATAAGGTTGTAGTCTATATACTGTATATGTTTGGCAATCGGCATTTCACTGTCCACGGTCTTCTTTTTGGGGCAAGGGAAATTATTTACTGATAATTGACCGAAGAACCGAGGAAGCTTGGACTGAATTTATCCTCGTTGAATCCGATAATGGAAATCTTCATCGCGGCTCAGTGGGCATATTGCCCCATCATATAATACGAGGGCCGTCCACAAAGTAAGTTTCCCTAAGGCCGTTTATAGAAAAAAAAATTCATGGAAACCTTTATTGCAACAGATATAGAAAGTGTTCAGCTATTTTCAACATATTCACCACAGGAATTGAGACATTTGTCATACCGTGGGACCAACTTTTGAACACTTGTGTCGTAGAAGTCTGCCGCTTGGGATTTGAACCACTGAGTGACAACCATCTCCGCTTTTCTGTCATTTATTGAGGTGTAGGAAAAGATTGAAATCAGTGGGAGCGAGGGTGTAGCACCTGTAGGGTGGATGTTGAAGCACCAACCAGCCGAACTTTTGCAGGGGACTTGCAGGGAGGTGTTGAAGTCTCCATCCTACAGCTCGGACCGCACACCCAGGGATTTTCATCTTTTCCTACCCCTCAAAAAATGACAGTGAATGACAGAGAATGGTAGAGATTGACAGAGAAACAGAGAAGGTTATCATTAGGGCCCGGATTTGAAGGTTTTAACAAATTTTTTCCCCAAGCTCCCTAATTAGAACATTTTAACTTATTTTTCTGTTTCATGCCCATTGCTTCCGAATATTTGAATCTTATGGGACCTAAAAAGGGCTAAATCGGACTTAAGGATATAATGGGTCTAAGGACTTTTGCTGAAAAACTAGGTGCTGAAAAAAACTTTTGCTGAAAAACTAGGGGCTAAAGAGGACTTTTTTTAAAAAAAAAAACTCGTTTTTGAATAGATTTTCCAATTAATGGAAAGGAAAATAAATATGCGAATTTGTGCATTTTAAGAAAAGACATAACAAAAATAAATTTATACAACGCACTGAAATTAACAATATAGGCCTATATGTCGCTTGTCTTTGTAACTCGAAAATGTGCCGCTTCGCCGTAGCAGGGAATGAAACTTGAGCCGTCTGCAATACTTTGAAATTTGCAACTAATCCATTGTCGTTTCAACTTTAAAATAACAAGTTGCCGACCAACGACAGAAAGTATACTAAAGGAACAAATTCGTGACACTCGTGTCTACTTATTTTTATAGATTGGAAATGAAATGAGTGGTGTATTGAATAATTTCATTTATTAAAGAGTAAATATCTCAATTGTTCACACTATGTTTTGAGTGCCGATATAAGGCATAGATACTTGTTTATGTTGTAATTTATAAAAATTAGAATAACTGTGTCAAAATTATAGGCTAATACAATTTTCGGTGTTAATATTAGTGTTCATTATTGTGCTCTATTAAGACGGATAAAATCGTCCGTTTAAAGCCCAAAAAGGGCTATTCCACGAAAATAAAAGGCTAAAATACCTTTTATAAAAGCCTAAAAATCCTGGGCTTAGTTTTTACACAATGGTTCAAATCCCAGGTGGCAGACTTCTACGACACGTTGGACCCACGATATGACAAAATGTCTCAATTCCTGTGGCAAATATGTAGAAAAAAGCTGAACACTTCCTATATCTGTTGCAATGAATATTTCTATGAAATTTTGTTTTGTTTCCGTAAATGGCCTTAGGAAAACTTACATTATGGAGGGCCCTCGTATATAAGAATGTATTCATTCAATTCGATATGTTTTGGTCATCCTATAGGTTAAGACGGTTAAGTAATCTTGTTTATTTCCTTAATATTTCTCTTCATATGAACCATTGTAAAAATGATTAATTGCTTTGTTGTATTTATGACAACTTGTGTAAAGGAAGCAGCTCATTTTATTCAACATATTCATTTTTATATATGAGTTATATTCCAAATATAATGGGTTTCCTTCACATGTTAAACAGTTTGGCTTCTCCGCATCCCTGTCTTCTGTATCTTCTGTGTCAAAACTCCCTTTAAAATAGGCCTAATTTTTTTGTAAACGAGAATTTTTAAAGGACTTGTTGCAACGCATGCAAAATTCAGTATTTGGACTGCTGAAGAATTAAACTCCATTTCAGGATTCTAACGGAACAAGATTTGTTTTAGAACTTGAGTGACACAAGAAGGGAAACTTTGCTATGTTGCTCTAGATTTAAAGACATAAACGGAGCACCGAGTCTGCCTAGTAGGATGGACATCCATCAATGCTCGTTGCCTGAAGAACACAATCTTCTAGTTGTGGCTGCTGCATCAGAAATAGAATAGCGGACTTGGTTGTTCTTTTCATCTCCCACAGCTATTACAAGATAAAAGAAGACCGTCTTTTCTTTTCTCGCTACTGTAAAACAGTCCTGTAACAATATAACAGCAAGAAATTGCTTCTCAATAGCAGACTGCAGCCGCTACTTTATTTAGACGGGAAAATGTAACAATAGAAGTTAAGAGTTGGCTTTAAAAAAGTCAGCTACTTATCTAATTACACCAGATTAGAAAGTATAAATATATCTTGCAAGCTTGCACGACACAAGTACATGCAAGGGGTGAGGAAAGTCTGGCTCGAGCAGACCAAATGTTGAGTTACTTAAATGCAGCAATTATGCGCACGCATTTCGTAAACTTGCTAAGCGACAAAGTGATTTATATAACTTTACAACAATATATATTACCAGATTAAGATACCTTCAAAGGCCTGATCAAGCTGTTTCTTAGCCCTAGAAAAAGGTGGAGCTACAGAATTTCATTAGAAGGTGCCTTTGCAGTATACAGAACATTAGGCACAGAAACATGTTAACATTGTACTCTGTATATAAATACAATTATCGTAATATACGTTCAAATATGTATTTTATAAACGTACGATACTTAACATATTTTGATTTTAAGTTTCCGATAAAGTGATACGGAGTGTTTTAAGCACCCTAAAATTTTTGTTTAGATTTATAAATTATGCTATAGTTATCTGTTTGTTTTTAAGGCTTCTTAAGGCCTAAAACGAAGGTACAAAATGTAGGTCCACATGGAATTATGCTTGTCAAAAAGACGAATATATTAATCATGGCATGACATTTTATAAGACCAGTATTTTTCACTCGCATCAGCCGTATTGCAATTACATAACTTACGTAACTTTTCTCGCTGGTTTATGGGCTAGTCGTGAGTTCATTCATTGCAATCTTACTTTTAAATTATTGTGTGGTCAAGTTGATAATAAAGGAATGCAATAATATTCTAGTCTAATTACTATCCAACATTTAAAGCATTCTTTTATTTAATGCCAATTTAACTGTTTGGGTCATGTAAAAAGACCTATGAGGGGAAAATCTCGTGGCTAGTTTTTGTACTGAGAAGACGCTTTAGCTCATCGTCCACGGTAATTTAATCATAAACCTTCTACAGTTTGCTAATATATGCACAATTCTGCACAGTCATTCTGCACAGTGTTTTCTATTAATTTTGTTGTACAATGATTATTGAGGTCGAGATTAGACCAATTATTCAACCATACACATCCATTAACGATTAAAGTAAACCACGAAAAAGTACTGTCACAATGAGTGGCTACTATAGTTGAACATCCTAAATTTGTAACAAAAATGATTTTACTTTGGAGCTGAACACATGGAATTCTTACTTGTAATAGGATTTTTTAAAAAGGTTTATCGTCCTCTCGGCATCGACGTTTTTCATGACAGTTATCTGCTTTAAAGTAAGGGTCAAAAAATTCCAAACCGTCATTGCTAATGCGAGTAGGGAAAATCCTAAATAATCCCGACTGGCCGGCAACGAGATCTCGCAAATATTAGCCCGTGAAAATATATCATCGGCACCCTGGAACATAATCTTAAGGTTTCGATGGCAACATACGTAACGATATGAACCTAATCGAATGTAGGTAAGGTTCATATTACAAAGGCGTAACAAGTGCAGGAGCACTAATAGCAAAGTAATACATGTGTGTAATCGGAGATCCATGTGCTTTCAGATGGAAGTAATTATTTAAATAAATATTGTGTCACAATTCACGATTCGGATGCGGTATTAGAGCACTTAAAACTGAACTCATCTATAACATGGAGTGTGATACTCATGTCCTAATTTCCAAGACAGATCTGCTAGCCATATTTCGGAGCAATTTCTAACAGGGTTGTCCATTTAGATGTATCATATGAATGCAATTATAAGTTTGTTATGACGCCAAAGAATTCTATTTCTTCTGTATAAAATGTAAGTAACTTTGTTCTTGTATAGCCTACTATCGGAAGGAAAATCACAATCTGACAAAGAATCTTAAGAGAAGCGAAGAACTCCAAAATGCACATTTAAGGGGGGGATGCAGGTTTGGGTACTGAGAAATAGGCGAAATTAATTATTTTTCCCTTCAGCAATGAATTGCTCTACAACCTGGTAATCTTACATGTTCTTTATTGATTGCTTCCACAATTGTATACTATTTTCCGAATTATTCAAAACGTTAGAGTTACGGGTAATGATCGTTACAAAATGTCAATCCCGTTTCGGACAATGGAATGCCATTTCCGTGATAATTCAACAAATATTAATATTTCTGAGTAATTATTTTTTATCTCTTTGTTAAAATGATATAAACAACGCTATCTATATTATTTATTTAACATTAATAGTTGTTTTAATTAGTGTAGCCTAAATGAAAATGTAAAAAAAAATGACTTCATAGATTTGTTAAAAAGTAACACATATACTGTCGACACTCCAAATATGAAAGATGTCGTTGTTTATATGATAGGCTACTTAAAAATATATAGAAAACGAATCACTCAGAAAAACAACAGCTGTGGAAATTATCACAGAAATGACATTTCAGTGCACAAAATGTAGCTGCCATTTTGTAACGGTAATTACTATAACAGTTTAATTTGGCCTAATTATAAAAATAGTATGTAATTGCAGAAGTAGTCGATAAAGAGCATGTCAAATTACAAGGGTACAAAGCAAGGTTACAAGGTTAAAGGGCAATTCATTGATGAGAAAAGAAATGATGAATTTCATGCATTTCTCAGTACCCAAACCTGAGGTTTTGAAAAATGTAACGCATGGCGATAGTTACTTATATCTTTTAAAATGGTTGTTTTGTAACGCTACTAGGTGAGTTGCGGTCGATTAAAACTTCCTGTCGTCTACCCGCCTGAATTGTTGGAAGAAACCATTTCTCCTTCAAGGCGGATTCCATTATTCCCACGACAAGGAGAATGATATCTAGCAAAGGGGAGTCTGCTTAATTTTGCCTCCGGTACAAAATGTTACCTGCCTTCAACTTAACTTTTGAGTTACCTTAGGAGGAGGCTCTTCATTGTGTTGATCTCATACAAGAAGATGTTGCTTTGTGGTTGCTGGTGATCCCTATATTGATTCCTTGTTCTCAAGGTAATACTTATTAAAACCATAACACAAGAGATTAAAATAAAACATTATTATTTGTTTTTACTACCATATTCAACAGAACTGTCAATGCAATTTCATCGCCATCATCAAAATCATGCTTTGATTATAGAAATTTAGGTGACAATTTAGCTCATGAACCAATCCAGTATGGTATAAGAATATGTGAACTTTCATCCAATCGTGTCTTTTGCCATAATTTCGTTTTATTTTTATTAATTTTTATCGCTATTGCATGCACTTGTTTTTGTGTAAATTCACAAGACTGAATACTAAACTTTATTTATATTGTACATTTAGCTTGTTTCATAAAAAAAACAATCATTGAACACAGCGATTGGGTATATATAAGCTGCAAATGAGCAAAAGGAGATGTGAGTGGAAGATAAGGCCCTATGGCCTTAACTCTGCCAGGCAAAATAAAACATTATTATTATTATTATTAAAATAATGAACAATTTTATGAGTGGTGAAGCATTATAAATATAGTACATATATACACAATGCACTAAATATTATTACTGGTACTTTTTTTTTGTGCCCACCCTTACCCCCGGAGTGCCAAGCAATTAAGCCTAAACCTCCGGTCAAACCAAATTTTGGTAACCATATGTGATGTGTGTATACCTATTGTGCCCTTATGTACATCCGTTGGGGATGTTGATGGTGTGACGTGTTTTTGGGCTGTGTACTTGTGTCTTTGTATTTTGGCGCAGGATAGACCTGAGTGCGGATAGGTCTTATGTGCAATATTTCCCGAGTGTGTTTTATTACTGTTTTATAAAACAGCTAACGCATTGTTTGCAGCGCCACCATCACGACATATCGATTGTTTCGCCATTGACTATCTCAACGCCTCCTAAGAGGCGTTCGTTATCTCGCTTACAACGACACAAATAGCGATGTGTTTTATTCATTTTCGTGGTTTCTTTTATTACTCATTGCAGGCGTATTTCTATAAGTATTCGCTAAATAGTCACAATAAATATAACTCAAGCTCCGGATTCTCCCCAGAATTTATCGATAAAAACAAACTTTCCGTTGTAAATATCAATGGCAAAATATATTATGCATTTTCTTAGTGCAGAATTTCCAGAACTTTTGTGTTATGAACTAATTTAAAGTTAGGGAAACGCAATTAAAAGAATCGCCTGACTGCAGTAATTATCGCGTGGGTGTCCCATTGCAGGTCACAACCTCACGTGACAGAAACTTTGCACAATAAAATTAACTTTGTATTACACATTCTTTCCTTCATAAATAATTTTATAAAACTGTTGATTAACATCAGCGCCGTATTTTTAATTACAACTCAAAGCCGCCGTGCCAAGGAAATGTGCAGTTCGTTCATGTCACAGGTAACGCAGCGCAGAATAATTAAGAAAATATGAAACAGTCTTTCATATTATTACGTAATGCTGCTGGAACATTTTTCATGTTACACTGTACACAGTTCCATCACATAATATCAAGCAGATTCCTGCCTTTATTTGCCTGTTTAACATATTAGGCTACTTCGTGGATGGTTAATCAAGGTAGGCCTAACTGAAAGCAGAGGATTACATACCTATAAAAAACATGCTAACGAAGAACGTCGTAGGGCCTTCTCATGTAATACCACAGATAATAGGCATTTAGGACAACTGACAGAACCATACGGGTTATAATTTTCCGGAAGTTAGCAACTGCAGAGTGCTCGCCAATTTTGCCGCTTCTAAAAACACATCAGATAAGCTCATACAGAGATTTTAACTTACGAATTTCCTCATATGCTTCCTTTACCTTATCGCTGCGGCCATTTCGTTAAGTTGAAATCTATCTGCAATTAGGAGAAATAAAGAGAGAGAGGGAGAGGGAGAGAGGGAGGGAGAGAGAGGGGGAGGGAGAGAGATAGAGCGGCCGCAAATATTGTGTGCGAGCTATGGAGCTCCGCTCCCCGGCACGCCTAAGCAGCGACAGGGAGTAATTCTGCACCTGTGCACCCGGTGAATTTGTTCAATCTCGAAAAATAACAGTATTACGAACGAAAATAGCATATTATTGAGCTTACTTTGAATATAATGGTATAGTAGAGTTTTTCATTAAATACCCAGCCGGCTTCAAAACAATAAACCATTAAGTCGGTGTATCTTTCTGTTAATTGATCTGACCAATTCGGTTTTGGTTTCCGCTTTCCGCCACTGACCTCAGTTTTCCCTAGCTTTAATAAATTCACACGTGTTATTGTTTACTCTAACTAAATCTAGCAAGATATCTAGCAACCCTGCGTTTCGTTCCACGCGGAGTAGACGCGTAAATGTCACAGCCGTCACAGGACATTCTTAGATTTTGATTGACTGAAGTAACTAGCTGATTGGTGCGATAAAAATAAAGATGCTGTTTTCATATAAATATATATTACAACACAGAATACTTATGGTATGAACTAATTTTAAAAAAAGTGATCGTGAAAAAAAAAAACATGGAAAGCATAGAAAGTCATTAAGAAAATATCCCTGCTTTCCGGGTCCACACACATACACGTAAAGTTGTAAATAAGTTTAGTAAAACTGGTACTGTGTTGAATAAATAACCAAATAAATGTTCACGTGTGCTTACTACGAAGGCTAATGAAATAGGAGAGAGATTAGAACAGCATCAGAATCGAATTAGGCATTCTTCATGAAAGAAGAATGTTTAAGTATAGGCCAAAACGCAAATTTTCGAACGTGTCCTGAATCTAGTACCTTTTCTAATCAAAGTTAGCACAACCCGTTCCTTACTCCTACCGGGTGTACGGGATCCAAATTGGCCCCTGTCGCAGCGTGACAGTGTGATCGCAGCGTGGTCACAGGAGAGAACCCCGAAGCTCGCATACAAGCTCTGTGTGTGTGACAACCAATATTGACTGCAAAAACTAAATTGCCCGACATGAAGAAGCACAACATATGAAGGGTCCCCCGAAACAATGTTGTATATCACTTTTTGACCAAGTTGAGTTTTCCATGTAATAATGTTGTATATCATCACTGTAATGGAATGACATAGTAAATGCACTTAATGCCATCTATTGACAGCGTGGTAAACTTTTGAAAAACAGCTCCCGTGAAAGAATGTTGTATATCACGCCAAGATGGCGGACATCAATAGCCTCGTTATATCTCCGAGTGGCCAAAAAGCTAACAATAAAGGAAAGAAACGTAAAGTGAATGCTGATAAGTGGAAAAATAATGTGAGAAAGGTTCTACCGTAAGGAATAGTGGCAAACCATATATTTCGTCTAGAGGAAGACAGGTTGATGGAAAATTGCATCCCAATGAGGTAAGTCTAACAATGTTGTATATCAATCACAATGGTAACTTATAAGCGTTTTGTATTTCATTTTTTCCCCTGTAAAGGATTTATCTCTGTTTTTTTGTGGATCTGCACGTATGTGATTGTGTTTCTATTTATGTAACTGTGAGTGCTACTATGACTACGAAACAAAAGTAAGAAACAATTCATTTTAAGTCAATATAGGTTATGTTCCGTCTTTCTTTGCTTCCTTGTTTGTGTCTTCCGTTCATAATATTGCTGGATAGACGTGTTTAAACATCATCAACATTATTATTATTATTATTTAATAATATTCTCTTGTTTTAGGGGCGTGTTTGCAATCCTAAAGGATGTTTCAAGAGGGGCTGTGCCATCCTTTCTATTCAGCAAAAGAAGACATTATACGATGAATTTTATGCTTTTGACTACAGTCACAGTTTTTATATAAGAGTATACAGATTATGGAACCGGTGAAGAGGCGAGGCAATAACAGTGATGAAACATCAAGGAGGAAATGCACTTTCAGATACTTCATTACAGTTGGCCACAGTGAAATTGAAGTTTGCATGAAAACATTGTGTGATCTGTATCACCACGAAGATTACAAGTTCTTCAAGGGAAAAAGAAAAATGGAGTTCAGATTCCTACAGATCTGCGTGGTAAACACTCAAATAGACCACATTCAGTGGCTGCTGACTTGAAAGATATGATAAGGCACCACATTAGTAGTTTCCCCAGACAAGAAAGTCACTACAGTCGTAAGGACAGTACATCTGAATATTTACCAACACACTTTAATTTGAGTAAAATGTACAGATTATTCAAAGACAAGTCTCCTGATGTTTATGTAAGCAGGCATTTATATGAAGATATTTTTAGATCGGATTTCAATATGTCATTTGGTGTTCCTCGGTCTGATACGTGTAAGCACTGTGATCAACTATTCATACAGCTTGTTCAAGCAGATACCAGTGAGCAACTGCAGGGAATTCAACATCAGAGTGAACTTCACCATCGCAAAGCTGAATTAGCTTATGCAACACTAAAGAGTGACACAGAGATGGCCAAGACAAGTGCAAATTATGTTGTATTATGTGTAGATCTACAGCAGGTTTTATCATGTCCCACATTAAGACACTCCAGCGTATATTATCAAAGGCAACTATCTTCTTATAATTTAGCAATTCATGATATGGGCACAGGACTGGCTACAATGAACCTCTCGCTAAACGGGGATCGGCTGAAATCGCATCATGCATGTTCAAATACATTACATCTACATTTCAACCGCTACCTCATAAAGAAAGGAAGGTTATAGTGTGGTCGGACCGCTGTGTAGGCTAAAATAATAACTGGCGGATGATTGCACTGTACAGGTATCTGATGCATGTAGGTTACTTTTCTCAAATTGAGCAAACATTTCTAGTTTCAGGGCATAGTTTTTTGCCCTGTGATAGGGATTTTGCCCTTATTGAAAAAAGAAAAAACCTAGATGTAAGTTAATGGTTCCAGATGAGTGGCAATACGTGATAGCTGAGGCATGTCTTATAAGACCTTTTGTAGTTCACCAGATGGATCAGAGTGATTTTGTAGATTTAAGTCTGATAGAAGCAGACATGGTACGGAATCCTGAACTCAAAATAACACAGGTTATGTGGTTGAAACTTACTTCAGATGATCCAGAAGCAATTTCTGTGAGAGCTAGTCACAATGTGCTTCAACCATGGAATCGTTACTCTCTCTTAAAAAGGAAACGAGGTAACCAGGCTCACATTAAGTTGCCAAAACCTCTTATAACTTTCCCATCATTGTATTCTGAATGGCTCCCCATTTCAGCTGAAAAAAGGACCTCATGGCAATGTGTTCATGTTACCGCGGATTAACATGAAGCCATGTTACCGCGGATTTTATGAATCATTGCCAACAATAAATTAAAAACAAAAAAATTATAAGATATGACAACTCTTCTTAATAGCTCAATTCATTAATGTTCATTTCTTTGTTCTTTCACGGATTGTACTACAAATCCATCAAACTTTGTGTTTCAGCAAGTGTGAATGTATATTAATTGGATGATTATGATATTGTTTAGTGATGGAAAATGCAAAATGTCTTGTCAAATACAACTAGTTGTTATATATGTAACATATTCTTGTATTAATTTGATTAATGTGATAGTAAATATTAGTGTTTTTATATACAACGTTTTGATACTGAACTGATATACAACATTATTTCATGGAGAATGTGGATTCTGCTCCTTGTAAAGCAAAAATGATATTTTCTGAAGGCGCAATGCACCTCACATATAATATAAAGTAGTATGGAAAAATACAATTACCACAAAATAGGCAGAATTAAACTGTATAAATTGGTACAGCACGTTTTTTTCAGTTTGTGAAAAGTTATGAAAAGTGATATACAACATTGTTTCGGGGGACCCTTCATATAGCAACTGCATGCGTCGTCTTCGGGTCAGGGATACACATGGCCAACATGCACGCTCTCGAGACTTTTAATTAGTTTTTTCTACAGTTTAATGTGCCCTTATAAGGTGTTCTAAGTACCCTGTACAATACTTAGGCTATCTCGGAAATATCCCCAGGATGAAAGTGGAATCACACCTAGGCGTTCAGAACCGCAGCCAGCAACACTAACGACTGGATCAAGAAATGGAGCCACTCTTTCTATTAGACCTGCAGTATTTCCATATAGTCTTAAGCCTATACTAGCAGAACGTTACTTTTTTTTATGAAAATCGCTCTAAGAAATGTTATGACTTTAATAAAAGATGGTATTTTTAATTTTTGAATTAATGTCTATTTCTGCGAATAACTTACAACATATAAGTTGTTTACATTTTAACACACCGGAAAAAAAAAAGTTTTAATTTGACTGCACTGAGTTAGGAAATAAGCGACCTAAAGGCCTACAGAATATACTACAGTCCTCATAGTTTCTTGTGATAGGTACACTGCAAGAATAGACAATTCAAAAATACGAGTATGTGTCCTGTTTGAAAAACTAACTTGAGATTTAAAGCTGGCACAGATAATGACAATGATAATGATGATAACCTCATCTTGTAAAATTTCTACTCACAACAGCTGTAGTATAAATATATTCATTTTGCGTATCAAGCTCATCCAGAAATTTAAGGATAACCATAACTCAGGATAACAATAGGCCCGCATCTAAAGTTATCAGGATCTCATAGTTAGGACTACATTTTAAACAGGCCTTTCCCATTATTATTCAGATGAGGTATTTAGTTATCTGGCCATGACAGCAAAAATAACATACTCCATGCATGGAAAGCCGAGTAAATAACAAGCAAATCTCTTTGACGACATCAGCGAGTTAATTAATGATGACTACAACACTTCCTCGAGAAGTAAACATTCTCTGCTAAGTAGAAATACGTATTCGTTGAATTTGAAAGAAAAAAGAAAGACACGTATTCTTGAAATAAAAGATAATTGATTCTGTTGAACATTGCAAGATAATTTTTTTAGGAGAAAAAATCCTCTCGCATTAGCATTCGAACGCATTACCTTGGTCCTCGAAACCATTTTCTGATCAATGCATACCACCATTCTGTATATTATTTTTAAGTCACGGGTTGGCAGAATTTATTATTGTAGACGTCACACTTTCGTACAAATTCCGGAAACGTTGGGAAGGCAGAATGTATGATTATGTCACTTAGGGCTAAATTTTCAAAGATTTTTTTTTTTTTTTTTTTTTTTTTTTTTTTTTTTTTTTTTTTTTTTAAAGAAAACTAGTGGCAATTCACCTTGGTTTGAGGTATAGGGAAAATTCGAATATTCTTAAAGGTAATTGCTGGATTCTTACGCCCATGCTGTTCGTAATTTATGAGTAGGCCTAGTTTTATAAATCTAAACTCATGTATGTGTTGATACCAAATAACACTGTTCTACAAGGGTCATTTTTCTTATATGAAAATATGTGTTTCTAAAGGATTTCCATATGGTACATTCAAATCTGAAAACAGAAATTAGCTATCAGACACAGTTTTTAAGTTATACGAGAATATATGTCTCATTTAACTGACATTTTAAGTTTGTAATCAAGTTGGTGAACTTTGCTTAACAACAGCTAGCAATAGTTAATTTTGTCCTCATTTATTTTCATTTTCAGATTGTGGCATTCCTGTTGCTAGTAAAATTTTATGTTAATTAGCAAGTCATTGTTACAGGATTTAAAATTGAGTTTTATAGCGTTAAACTGGCATTATTTGGACGGTGGAGACATTCTTTATCATGTGAGTAAATATTCATTTTTGACCATAACATTCAGACATCTGTGGTATATAAAATATGTAAAACTTATAATTATAATTATAATTATAATGATGACATTCTGCAATGATGTTTGTGGACTAATGAATACTTTGAACTTCAAATACGAGCCACAGGAGTGGAGACTTTTTACAGATGCCTCAAAATACAGTCTAAAGGGAGTTCTCCTCCACAATGGGAACATAATGCCTTCTGTCCCAGTTGCCTATGCAAGTATGACTAAAGAATCATATGATATTTTGAAAAATATGCTGAGATTAATAAAATATAATGAGCACAAGTGGAAAATATGTGGTGATTTGAAAATAGTTGCCATGATATTAGGTATGCAACAAGGCTACACCAAATATGGATGTTTTCTGTGCGAGTGGGATAGTCGCGATAGAAATTCCCATTATAAAAGAAAGATTTGGCCTGAACGTAAGTGGAAAGTTGGAGAAAAAAAAATTACTGAATGAGAAATTGGTAGCCAGTGAAGATGTTCTGCTGCCCCCTCTTCACATCAAGCTAGGCCTTATTAAACAATTTGTTAAGGCCATGGACACATCTGGAAGAGGATTTATGTGCCTCTCAAAAAAGTTTCCTCGTCTTTCTGCAGCAAAAATAAAAGAGGGCGTGTTTGTGGGTCCCCAAATTAGAGAACTTCAAAAGGACTCAGATTTTGAACAATGCCTTGCTCCAAAAGAAAGAAGAGCGTGGTCTTGTTTCAAGAATGTAACGCAAAATTTTCTGGGAAGAAAAAGAGCTAACAACTTCGAACAACTGGTTCAACAAATGGTAAATGCATATAGGGATCTAGGATGTCACATGTCTTTAAAAGTGCATTTCCTAGATTCACATCTACATTATTTTCCTGAGAGCTGCAGTGATGTCTCCGACGAACATGGTGAAAGATTTCATAAAGATATAATGTCCATGGAAAAGCGGCATGAAGGGAAATGGATACCTGCGATGCTTGCTGACTACTGCTGGAACATTATCAGACTGCAAAATTGAACACAAGAGAAAAAAATAAGACTTTTAAATTCTTAGAGAAAAGTGTATTTTTTCATATTTTCTAAACTTAAATAAGTCTTTCCACATAATATAATTATTATATTAAGGCTTGTGTACATTTATTTCGTTTTATAGTGCATAACATGTTTGTAAATAATTTTGCAAGTGACTAAAATATTTATAGTTACATGTTTTGCCTACATAAATATGTAGCGTGGAAACGAAAATTATTTAAAACATGAAATTGCATATAACTTGAAAACTATGCGTGACACAGAGAAACTAATTACAGATTTGAATTCAGGAGGCGAATTTCCATGTTAATCAAGAATGTTATACCCAGAAAAATGAATTTCATTTTTATTTGTAGAACAGTGTAATTGAAGATAATGAAATGAGTATACCAAGTATATATCCCTTAGAACAAATTTAAGGCATGTGAAGAACGGTTTATATGAGTAATGGACATCTGTCTAGTACCTGAAATAATCGTCTCTATTTTGATCTGGTAAATAATTATTATGTAGGCTACATACAATCCGCTAAAATAATGATAATGAAAATACAGTATAATTTAAGTTGCAGGTTCGGATCTTGAAATTGGCGGAACAAATTATACCAAATGTTGCAGTAACTTGAAACTACTTCAAGAGGAACCCTTGCTCTAACGAAAAAAGCGATGAGTGGTTGCTCAAAGAAATGTTTCCAAACATTTACGACTAAAGAAGAATTAGTCCGTCACGTTGGAAATTGTATTTTTAATATTTTCTTCTGACAAACGTTGCCGCATCTCGTTTTTAGCAGCAATAAACGCCACCCGGATATTCTGGTGTTGCTTATCTACAAGGCTCGAAAAGATAGTCATAAGATGAGTTTCTTAGTCATAATAACTCCAACTGTTAAAATTATTACGCTATTCTGGTGTGGAGATCTGCTCTGAGCACACATAGCATGTACGTTACTAGAGATACTGTCACTTTGAATCACATAATTTCAGTAAGATACAATAATTATCATTAAGATTAATTAGGGATATTTGTAATACATTTTTGGATTTATTAAGTACTAGCTTAAAAGGCCCGGCGTCGCCCGGGTTTTGTATTTTGTAATTAGAAATTTACTTATGGAGGACTTTCGATTTTGAAACTCTAGGTCCTTATATATCGTAATATGTATGTAGAATTTTGAAATGAGGGAGAACGGCATATCACACTCAAACTATTCCCTCAGAAAACGCTAGACATAGATTTTTATGGCTCATAGAGGATGTCGAATGTTGCATTCCGTTGCTTCTACACACCATACCTGGGAGGGGTTCAAATTAGAAGAAAAGAAATTCCGATTACATAAGATTGTATTGTCTGGACAGAACATTTTATTTCTCACTCTCATATTACCATACAACCGTTTCGGGGCTGAAATAAAAAAGAATTTCAATTCACTTTCATACTTTCCTTCCCAAAAACCTGGGACACAATAGGCCTATACTGAAAATGTCCCACCCCATTTTGTCTCTGATAAACATCCCTATTTCTCAACTAATACAAAGCCTACAGCTATGAATAACTTATCAGTGGATAGGATTGTTTTACCGATTTCTGATATTGCATACTCATTGGCAAACCCTTTTAAAGCTGTCCCTGCAATACGACCTCTTATTCTACATCAACATGTGGAGAGAGAAAATGATATTTTCCATGCCGAGGGTAGAGAAAGTTATTTGAGTGCATCACTTTGTGCTTTATTTTCGTGGATTTCATTCTTCAAGAATTATTTTCACAAATGTATTACATCGATAGCATCACAATTTGTTAGAGGCCAGTATTATTAAGTTCCCAAAGCCCTATGCGATCACTGTAAACAATACACTCTTGTCAGGATAATTGAATTGCATTTCATTTTTTCAGTATAATATTTTCTGAAATCATATAAATTTTCAAGGAAAGGAGTGGCTTGTTTGAATTTTAATGTTGACTGCGTTACTTTCCGGGCTGAACTGGATGAGTATGCAAATTTCGTGTAAATTGGTCAATTGTTTTGTTTTTTTTGTTTTGTTACGATAACATGTGACAGCAGAACTCTCTAACTGTGCCAATGTCACACTTCTTTTGTCACACTTCTATTTTGTTATGAAAACATGTGACAGCAGAACTTTCAAACTGTGCCTCATTTCACATTTCCGAATTTTGCCGTGGATTTTCCAAACCTTGTCCTGACAATTACGAACAAACAAACAAAAAAATAAAATAAAATAAAATAAATAAATAAATAAATAAAATCAGCCAAATCGCTCGAGCCGTTCTCAAGTGATGTGGCAACATACATTTTGGCAATTCATATTTATTTATATAGATTTTATTTCAACGAAAATTAAATGAATTCCTTTATAGATTGGAAGAGTCTGTAGAAAAAATATGTAATTTTAAATTTAGTTTCACTCTTGACTTTACAACTATAACAAAGTCAACACTAAAATTAGCCTAAGCAATATAGATGTATTCAACGAATTTGTTTACTGATTCATATGAGCGTTAAAAATGAACAAAATCACTTTGTATGACAAGTAAGAGTAGTATCTTGTCACTACGTGTATAGGCCTATTCAGGTAGGATCTTTTGGGTTAAGTTCTAACCTTCAAGATCGAAGCAACACTCTTTCCCCATCTCTCCTAAGGAGACTGAGGAGAAGAGGACATTCTTTAGACTGGAAACCAGATTCAGGGTTTCGGCGTAGAGCAGCCATTTATCCCAATGGTTCACAAACACATAGCTTATTTAAAGATTCGATCCCAGGTGTCATCAGTACATGGGGAGCGGTCTAACCATCCAGGCACGCGGCGCCACTGATACTTGTGCAGGGGGAACAAAAATTGGTCATATGTCAAGAATTTTTGGCATTTCAGATATAACATTTCATGCCTCCATATTTGAAAAAAGTTCAAAATAAGATCGTGGTTCATTTTTGCCTAGAACAGCAGCGCACTTCTGCTTGTAATCAACAAATTAACTGAGCAGAGAAGAGTAAAGGGGCTGGTTCAGAGAGGAGTGACATATCTAGATAGGCCTGTATCTTCAAGTTTTAATAAAATTTTCTCAAACTATTTTTTTTAATATATATTCTTTTCCTTCAATCTTTTCACAATAAAGATCTGACGATAAATGTTCCTTTAACATGGAGCCTGCAGGTCAAGACCCATGATCTCTAAAGAAAATTAGGTTACCATGATGAAACGTTATAGGTGATCATATTATAACTAATTCCGCAACCTACATATCTCCGTGGCGCAGTTTACATATCTTATTTTTATTCTATTTCAAATTCGGTGTCAACCATGGCGCAGATTACATACACCCATTTTAACAGTAGGCACCAACTTAATTAGAAATAAATGTGGTTTAGAAATACCGTTTAATGTTTATTATTATTATTATTATTATTATTATTATTATTATTATTATTATTAAATTATCTTCAATTTATGAAGTGCTCGAGATAATTGATTTTCGTTTCAGAAAAAAGTATTACATTTCTCAACATGTTTTCCTGAGTTCTGTTTTAGATGAAGAAAACAGGTTATTCGTATTTGGCATTATTCTGCACATGTTTTATAATATTATAATGAAAGTAAGTATAAAATTTAAAACATCTACTAGAGGAAGTTCACCTAAACGATTTAATCTATTAATAGGCCTACTAGTTCTTTTCATACTTCACATGAAACAGAAATTAATAAATGCCTGTCGAAGTGCATAAACTGGTTAAGTTGTTTCGGTAGATTGTGAACCACTGTATGTTAATCTTCTGCCCCCGAAATGCTACAGTTTAAATATCTACAGGCTATTTTATCTAAAACGTGACACTACTGAGAACAAAGTTTATTTTTAATTCATTAATGAGTCAAATATGAAGGCAGAACCCAAGTCAAGAATTTTAGTCGCCATTATTGCTACATAAGATATAGCAATTCGCCATTCAGAAATTATTAAAACAACCTCCTTCGCTATTTGTTCTTTATATATAAAATATACCCCTTTTAAATATGAAAAATAAAATAAATAAATAAACAAACAACACATCCTAAATTAACTACCCACCCCATATGAAGAAAAACTACATACTAGTTGGTATTTTTGCATGGTAGGCCTACTAACAAATTATTAGATAAACTAAATAGTATGGAAGTATTTAAATTTATTGTAAATAAATATAACAGACAGAAGTGAAACACAACTGCTTCGTTTTGTTACTAGAGGAGCACAAGCAACGATTGACTAATTTACCGGTTACCAAATCCAAGTAGAGTCGCATGATAAATTCAAATTATATCAGTAACTTCCTGATATTTTCGGACTGAAAATTTCGCGCCATGATTTTTCTACAATAAAAAAAAGTAATTTAGCTTAAAAAACTTCACTGGAATAATGAATAAAAATTATTCCACCTCCACGTAAATGCTAAACATGCCGACATCAGATACAAGTCCTAAAACACGTACATAATATACGAAGTTTTCTTCATAAGCGTGCGTGCATGCAAAAGCACGCATGAAACTAAGAATATCTTACTTTTACTTTAAGTTATGACCTTACTCACGTCATTAACTGCAAGGGCAACGCTAAAAATAGAGAACAGTCAACTCGGGTCTTACCTAGAAAAAGAAGAAACACATAATTATGAGAAACAGTTGAAACAACTTTTGCTATCTAATAGACACTTTTTATATCAAATAAAGCATAAAATTTGTACAGAAATAACTATTACGTAAGTAAAATATTAATATATTTAAGTAAAATATATCGCCAAATCCACAGTTAATTTTTATTGAATCGAACTTTTTTTTCTTTCTAGAAAGCGGTCTTAGCCTAATAAAAGTAACAAAACATGATTCCTATTAGTTTAATAATAATTTAATATTTAAACTTCTACATTGCAATGCGTTGATCTGTACGGTGGACGAAGCTTACAAATAGCTTCTATTCCTTTTAGCATCATTAGAGCTGTTACACAAGTATTACATCATTGAAACCAACTTCAAATTTAAAACACTGTTATCATTAAAAGTTAAGGCAATACAAATCAATACTGTTACCAATAACTTTATTTATAAGCTTCAACTGCGTGGTCAGCATTTACATTGCTAACATTGCTTTCTTCTTTCCTACACAAAGACATTCCTGCTTTCACCCGACATGCATTAAAATTTAAAAAATAAAAAACACTGAATTATGTCAGCACATTTCTGATTTATCATTCGTTCTCAGTCACGTATATACATTCTGAAAGATCCACCAGAAGTGTGGATGAATTTAATTTTCTTTAAATAACTGAGCATTACCATCTTCTTTTCGCCGTTAACCTTTATTTTCTACCTACGAAATAAGGTCAATTCGAGCTCGTTGTTGGGGGTCAATAGGTGAAAAATAGGTTGAAATTAAAAGGGGGATCTAGCCTCTGGAACTAAGGTGGAGGACCAACTACGATTGGTAGCAATTGAAGAGTGTGTAGCTGCTAAGTGCCATTTTTGTAAAAAAATTAGTTTTTGCATCAAAACCCATCTATATGTCATTGCCAATTAACCCAAGACACGGCTATGTGTCACAGTATTTAGTTTAGTTCAAACATTGATCACAAGATGGAAGCTCTGCTATGTCCCTCATCCATTTAGGAATACATTTTTTACTGTAACTCCTAAACAACTTTTTGGCACTTAGCAGGTATTTGGGTTACACTCTTCAATTATCAGTGGACTCATAGACGCAAATGGAATAGTGATCCAACAAATCATATATGAAATACAATTTATAACATGTCCTAAAACAATGCAAACTTTATTCTCACACGTAATGCACTAAAGAAATAAATGAAATATATGCTTGAAAACAACTAAAATATGCCAATATGCAAATTGGCGCGAATTTACTAGCACGTGGATGTAAATGTAGGATATTCACTAACTATATTGATTAATACACTAAAACACTCGTAATAGTTGATATTGTAAGGTAATTGCTGAGAATTGCTTGTAATATCAATATTAGGCGTAAATAGGATGATGTACTGTGGACTACTGATAGCACAATGGCATGCAATCCTATACGAGCGTAACACAAGGATATGTTAGCTGTAATGATGGATACACTGTGGCAATTGCTGATGAGCGAATTACGAATGTAAAACAAAACTTGATAATTTGTAGTTTTGTACGAAATTCGGGATTCTAGAGCACCAATGCTATGTGTTGCACAATGATTAGAAAAAACCGCGAATTGTGGATACTATACTCGCACATATCTGAATGATATGAAGACTAACGTAAGACTGACTTGATGCTGCATGGCTTGCTCATGGTGTGGACAAAGCATTGAATCAGAAAAGGCGCGTATGCCGATTACACCATGTTACGAAATGCTGATTCAGTAGCGGGAGAACTAACGCGGGCATTTGAATGGAATAAACCACTATATATGTCGCTTGCAGTGACATACTCCCCGCCTTAAAGCACCAGCTTTAACAAAAGAAATAAAGTGCAACCTTATTCCTTAAGCAAAGGACAAACTTTCACTATAGGGCGCTTATATTCACCACTGGGGTACGCACTGACACTACGCGCACTAAACCATAATCACCAGGATGAACTGCTTTTATAACACACAGCTTCCATTGAAGAGGAGGGCAGTTGTCTTCTTTCAAGATGACTACGGTGCCAACTCGAACATTGTCATTTAAGCAGGACCAATTCTGCCATTGTTGAAATGAATGAAGATGATCTGACGACTAGCGTTTCCTTAAATGCTGCAGATAATCTTGAAGGAAAAGCCATTTCTCAACATATCTTGTGTTGTCCGCAGGAGGCTGCGATGGCAAAGATGTGAGAGGTTCTCCAATTACGAAATGACCAGGAGACAGATATGAAAAATCAGCTGGGTCATCGTTGAGACGAATGAGTGGCCTAGAGTTCAAGCAAGCTGTGTGAGTAGAGTGTAAAGCTGTTCATATGTGAGAACTTGTGTACCCGACATTCTTCTAAGATTAAACTTCAGGGACTTGACTGCAGCTTCATGTAGACCTCCAAAATGTGGTAAATTGGGAGGAATGAAGTGCCAAGTATAATTATTACTTGCAGTCAAATCTTGTACTGCGTTTTGAAAATCTGTTGACTGCAATACCAGTCGTAAATCTCTTAACTTGTTGTTTGCTCCAACGAAGTTCGTGCCATTGTCACTAAAGATCTCTTTACATAGTCCTCGAAGTGATGTAAATCTTCTTAGTGCGGCTATGAATGCTTCTGATGAAAGATCCGATACCAGCTCAATGTGGATTGCCGTAGTTACCAAACATACAAAAATGGCAATGTAGGACTTGACAGTAGTCTTGCTACGAGGAGCACCATATTTTATAATGAATCATATTTTATAATGAATGGGACAGCATAATCCACTGAATTCCGGAGAAAGGGCCTAGCCGGAGTGATCCTGTAGCTAGGAAGACTTCCCATTAATTGCTGAGCAACTTCTCCTTTTAACTTAAAGCAGGTTACGCATTTGTGCAAAATGAATGTCACTACTCTCCGAATACAAGGTATCCAGTAGGTTTGTCGTAGATATGCGATGAGTAGTTGATGAGAAGCGTGTAAAAGTTTGAGATGTTCATGCACAATTATCAATGTAGTGAAATGGTGCTTAGAAGGAAGGATAATCTGTTGTTTTACATCATTTGTTAGATCTGATTTATCCAATCTACCACCGACACGTATGATACCATTCTGGTCCAAGAACGGAACTACAGAATGTATTGAACTTTTAACAGATGTTTGTCTTCCATTGCGAAGATCTGTTAGTTCACTAGCGAAGGCTGTTTGCTGAGCTATTCTAATACATGTTTGTAGAGCATATTGTAGCTCTTCTGCTGTCAGAGGTCCATGAAACCTGGTCTCATGTCTGCATGCATAAATAAATCTGTGTATGTAAGAAGTCACTCTCTGTAGGCGTCGTAAATAAGAAAACGTTGCGATAAAGCTATCTTCTTCGGTAGTGGACACCATACAGACTGAAATACGTTGTTCTGAAGAATCCTGAACATTTAGCTGTTGTGGTTGTTCAGGCCATGATGTTGTAGATTGCAAAAGCCAAGACGGACCATGCCACCACAAATCAATGTCAGAAAGATGTTCAGAGGTAACACCTCTTGAAATGAGATCAGCTGGGTTGTCTTGTGTCGAGACATGACGCCAGGCTGCTGTCTCAGATAATTCTTGCACTTGAGTAACACGATTGGACACAAATGTTTTCCATTTATGTGAATCTGATTTGGTCCAGGAAAGTACAATAACTGAATCAGACCATAAGTAGATTTGTGATGTATGCAGATTGAGATCACTTAAAACCTTGCTGTAGAGCTTGGCTAGCAGCAATGCACCACAAAGTTAAGTCGCGTTATGGTTTGCCTTTTTAGTGGGGCAACCTTGGACTTGGAGCACAGTAATTGAATTGTAGCTTCGTTGTCACTGTTCACAGAGCGAAGGTAAACACATGGACCATAAGCCTTTTCTGAAGTCACAGAAGCCATGTATTTGTATATCCTGTAGTGCCTGATGCTAGAACATGACGTGGTATACGCATAGCATGTATGGTATATAAGATGTCGCAGATATCAATCCACCTCTCAGCTAGATGAGAGATGAGAAGGTATCTCGTCGTCCCAACCAAGTTTTTCAATCCACATTGATTGCATAAATATCTTGGCGTTAATGATGATTGGACTGACAAGGCCTAAAGGATCAAAGATAGAGGGGATCGCAGAAAGGATAGTACGCTTGGTCAGTTTAAATTGTGTGCGATTCTGGGAGAAGGACGGGATTGTATCTGGAAATTATCAGTTGCAGGATGCCACAGTAACGCAAGGGCGTGTGCATTCTCACTGTTATTAAGAGCCAGAGGCAATTGAGTCTCTCGATGCGCAGAAGGGACAGACTCCAGTAAGGATTCATGATTAGCACACCACTTACGCAATGGAAATCCGCCACTGTCCGGCATGAGTATTAGTTCTCTTTGAAGACGTAGAGCTTCTTGGAGATTATCATGTCCTGTTAAACAGTCGTCGACATAGAATGATGTTCGCACTGCTTGGGCTGCGAGTGGATGCTTAGATTCTTCTATCGAGAGCTGATGCAGAGACCGTATGGCTAAAAATGAAGCAGATTTAGTGCCATAGGTTACAATAGTATACGCATAATCTTGTATGGGTTCGTTAGCATTAGAACGCCACACGATTCTTTGTAGATTCGTATCATCTTCATGCATTCTTATGCGTCTGTACATTTTAGAAATATCAGCTGAAAATGTATACTTGTAGGTTCTAAACCGAAGTATAATTGAAGATAAATCATCCTGTATTGTAGGACCTAGTTTCAAAATATCGTTCAGTGACTTGCCTGAACATGATTTTGCCGAAGCATCAAACAACACTCTTGTTTTAGTTGTAGACGAAGAGGGTTTCATGACTGCATGATGAGGTAGGTTGAAACACTTTTCACCTGGCCGTGGAAGTGAAATCTTTCGCATGTGTCCCAACTCTTCGTATTCTTGCATAAATTTAGTATAATCTTCTGGTAGAATAGAGTTGGTTTGAAATTTGCATTTCAGGAGGCCTAAGAGCTTTATGGCTTGGTGTCTGGATTCACCCAATGCAACTTCATGTTGATTCTTGGGTAGTTGCACTACGAAAGCACCATCATCTGCACGAATAGTTTTTTGCACGTAGTGTTATTCAAATTCCCTTTCTTCCTCAGTATGTACTGGTTTAGGGAAATCTTCTAGCTCCCAGAAACGCCTTAACTGTGTGTCAACATTATCGACAGTTACAAACAAGTCTGTTGAGCGAATGTGACTTTTTTACTTGTGATTGATGACTTAGGAACGGATCCGCTAAGTATCCAGCCAAGTTCAGTATTACTAAGGATAGGATGATTAGGAGTGATAATTATTTTATTCTTTAACAACAGGTAGAACAGGTTGGCACCAATGAGCAGTTATACCTTACCAGGAATGTAAAACTTAGGCCAAAGGAATTTTACAAGGAATGCTAGATTTAGTAGGATCAATGCGGACCGAAGGAAGTTTGTTTACAACGTGAGGTAATACTAAACAGCTCAGATCAGCTTTGAAGTTATGGATCATGGATCGCATATTAACCTTAACACTGTGACCACAAGATGATGTGCCGTTTATGCCTCGAATGGGAGTGTCGACAGCTCTTGTGGGTAGTTGTAGCTTCTTAGCTAATTCTTTAGTTATGAAATTTAACTGGCTTCCTGAATCTAATAACGCTCGACATTGTACTAAATTTCCTTGCTTATCTTCAAGTTGTACCACAGCAGTAGCTAAAAGCACTTCTTGTCTAGGTTTCTCCTTGAAAGAACAATAACTAGCTGGAGGATCAGCTGTTGTCTCAGGATTGGTAATATCTGAAATGTGATTTGAGCGAGAAAGTTTTTCTTTGTCGTTACTGTGTAAAATCTTGCTGTGTACAGATTTACCACGATCGCAGAAGGATTTGAGTTTGCACTGTTCCCTTTTATGGTTAGGGGAAACAACAGATTGCACACAAACCTTTAGATTTTATCACATTCCATCGTCGATTTATATTTAGTTGCAAGAATTTGTTGCACTTTGATAAACTGTGATTGTCTTGACAATAAGGACAGGAATCACTGTTTATGGTTACATAAGACGAGTTGCTTTAACTGAAGTCTTGTGTGATCGCAGCTCATCTTTTCCCTTCGATGGGCAGGACGTGTTGTTGGAAGTTGCTGAAACTTCAAATGAGTGTGCTTTAGCTTCCAGGAAAGTTATAAGCTCTTGGATAGACGTAAATCCTTGTCAGTCGATTTTACGTTCCCACTCCTTGCAGTGCTATCAGAAAGATGATCTAAAATCAACAGCATCAGAATTTTCTCGTGTAATGGAACTTCCAGATTGAGAGCTTCCACTGCGTTTAAGTTGCTCTGGAATCTGTTTAGAAGGTTCCGTAGTTCTGATACATTGTCGTTTTTCATTATTGGCAATGCAAACAGTTGTTGGATATGTGCTGTTGCTATTAACCTGGTATTATTATAACGAGCACAAACTAGTTCCCATGCCACAGAGAAGTTATCACTGGTGACAGGTAAGTTTGGCACTGAAGTATGCGCTTGACCTTTCAGCGATGATAAAAGGTAATGATACTTTTGAATCGGAGCTAAAGATTCATTATTCACGACTAGACTGCAAAAGTGTCATAAAAGTGTTTGAACTTGGTCACATCACCTTCAAATGTTGGCAACTGTATTACAGGTAAAGGTTTGACCTTGTTAGGCTGTGAAGTGAGGAATGACGGGTGCGGTGTGAATTTTCACTATGTTGTGATCGTTGACTGTGATGAGAACTTGCAATATGAACTTGCTGCTCATGTAAATTGATAAGTTTACAGAGTTTTAAGTTCATTGTAGTTACTTCTGTTAGTTCTGTCAATGTTACATTGACCTGTTTATGCTCTATATGAAGATCCAATTCTGATTCTGCTTCTACGATGGATTCAATTTGTGTTTGAACAGAATCATACTTCTCCCATAATTCATTCAAGTTATCGAAGTTCACTTTTAGTAGAAACACCTGTTTCTTCGTTTGCAGTATCACAGGACCATTGTAGGTAAGTAAGCCCGTTTGATGATTCCTCTTTATTTCACCAAATTTTAAATTCCTTTTCCATGTTGTATGGATTGCAGGACTTGGATAATTTAGTAAGTTCTTGAAGATGTTGTTGTGCTGTGAAGATCGTTAAAGTTGCTGGAGATTCTTATAGATTTGCGAATCTTGTTGCTCTGGTCACTGCCACTTAGATGATAACCTTGACCGTTGATTCAGTGCAGACCGGAGCATTAGCGCGGCGCGGTTGCTATACGATCTAACGGGAGGCGTTCGCGTGATATGTCTCGATTTGTAATTCACTGCTGCCAACAGTGACTTTAGCAGATACAGAGAAGTACATATAAGCGAAATACCGAGAAGCGAGCAAAGTGATGCACGTGTGAGTGTTTAAAATATTATCCCTAAAGATCCGGCCCCGAGGACAACATGTTGGGGTCACTAGGTGAAAAATAGGTTTCAATTAAAAGGGGGATCAACCCTTGGAACTAGGGTGGAGGACCAGCTACGATTGGTAGCAATTATCAGTGGACTCATAGGCGCAAATGGAACAGGGATCCAACAAATCTTATAGGAAATGCAATTTATAACATGTCCAAAAACAATGACAAGTTTATTCTCAGACTTAATGCATTAAAGAAATAAATGAAATATATGCTTGAAAACAACTAAAATATGCCAATATGCAAATTGGCGCGAATTTACTAACACGTGGATGTAAATGTAGGATATTCACTAACTATATTGATTAATACATTAAAAAACTAGTTTGTAGTTGATATTGTAAGGTAATTTCTGAGAATTGCTTGTAATATCAATATTAAGCGTAACAGAATAATAATAGGTTGATGCACTGTGGACTACTGATAGCACAATGGCATGCAAGCCTATACGAGCGTAACACACGGATATGTTAGTTGTAATGATGGATACACTGTGGCAATTGCTGAAGAGCGAATTACGAATGTAAAACAAAACTTGATAATTTGTAGTTTTGTACGGAATTCGGGATTCTAGAGCACCGATGCTACGTGTTGCACAATGATTAGAAAAAACCGCGAATTGTGGATACTAGTTGAACATTCACACGATAGGCTGTGAAGTAATTATTTTTAATGAACATTCATGTCAAAATGTTATAAAAGTATGTAAAGTTTATTACAGAATATAAGAATTATAATTCAAATCATATCACTACCATCCATTTTCCCTTAGGGTTCCACGGCCCGCAAGGCTGTGTTAGTGTGGGAAAACTCTAAGCTGTAGTAAATGATTAAAATTACAGGCTTATAACTGATCTCCGTCGTCGAGGAATACTGCAAGACCAGTAGATACGACTTCTAATATTGTTATAAGATTTCGCTGAAAATCACTCAATTCACTTTCTTTTCAAATCATCCATCTTATTTGGATAAGAAGCATGCTTTGCCAGTGATACGATTATATGGAAACATCAAATTAATTACAGTAATTGCTATATTTGACCACACTGCTGGTTTGTGTTGATGAACTCCTGCTTTAATTGCATTGAACTCTTGACATTATAGCTCTTAGATGGAGAGTAGTTCCCGAACGCTTTATCCCTCATCACTGAATACTGCCCCTAAGGCACCTAGCTCAAGGAACTTACTAATGTTCTTCAGAAAAGCATCTTCCAATATAGGTACAGTAGGACCGTCGTGGTTTTAAAGACTTATTTTAATTGATTTATGCCTTTGTAATGATCAAATTACGTAAGGCATAGTTCAGTGTGATACGAGTATTATGAAATATAATTATTTACTGAATATAGAGCAGGCCTTCCCAAGTGGCGAGTGGAAAATTTTCTACCTCTTGTTAAGTGAAAAAGAAAATGTGATTTTTTAAAAATGAGGATATTGAAATTATTATAATTCTTTAAATGTCTTCAAAATTTCATGATTTTGAAAATTTTAAGAACACATTACCCTTTATTAACGATTCGTTGAAAGTGAACATCGAGAATTTACTAATATTAAGATACCGCAAGAATACGTTTACTGTACAGGACTGCATAAAGCACGACTGCACTAAGAGGATGGATTTTATTATATTCTCCAGAGCTTGGGGAAGGTATGGTGAAAATTTCAGACCTCTAAAACAAAAGGTCTTGGAGGAGTAAGTTTGCATACACATCTCAGGCGTAATTAGTATAGATAGATTATGTAATGTAGGGTAGGGATATTGTTAGATATATAAGCTTTCATGAACCACAGATTATTGCCTCTGTTGGACATTACATGAGAATAGCTCAGTTGGTAGAGCATTGGCGCGAATAGCCAAAGTTCCTGGGTTCAAGTCCCAGTGTCGGAGGAATTTTTCTCCTATAATATTCTCAGGTATATTGTTGTTAAGAGGAATTATTTCGTGCAACCTACAACTCTCTACTAACCAAATCGCGTGTATGTCCTAATACAACGCTGGGAAAATCATATCCTCGAGTTGTAGGCCTACTTAATAGGACTAGTTCACGATTAGTTGGAAATAAATCGGGCTACTTAATTGAAACAAAGAAATTATATAAATATATTGAATTACTTACGTATCATGTAAAAAAGTAACATGATCTGTATAGGTCTATAGGTCCGCCGCCGTGGGTGAGTCGGTAGCGCTCCTGCCTTCCACTCCGGCGGCCCGGGTTTGATTCCCGGCCGGGTTGGGGATTTTTCAGTAGTGAAAAATTTCTTTCCCGGGTTCAGGACTGGGTGTGTGTATGTGTCCTTAGGTTTAAGTAGGTAGGGGACTGGCGCACCCCGGTAACAAATCCGCTGTGAATATCCCCTTACGGGATCCCCAGGGGTCGCTCGCGACCCAGAGGAGTAACTTCCTTATAGGTCTATAGGCCGTGGAGGCCCTTATATTACAAGGAGGTTGAAAGCTCCAACGCTGCTAGCCTTTTCTGTTGAAGGCTGAGTTGACCCCAGGACCATACTGCTACCTGACAGATTAGGCCAATCGAAAAATCGCATCGGTTTGTAGCAAATTGCCTCCACCAACTGCGCGAAGGCGTACCCTATGTATTATGTCCACCATGTATTTGATTCAAAGCAATTCGATCGCTGAGTTATTAAGGCTAAATCAGTTCAATTACGCCAACCGCAACAACTAGTTTTAAACGTTTCCAGAGACAAATGGTAGCGACAAAACAGGAAATAAATGCCACAGAAGCAATAAAAACAGACAAATGCTACTGGCATGATATTTTATGAAGAAGATCAGACATGAGCGGTTGCAATGTTAATTTGCATTACACTTCATTGGTCAAAAATGGAATGATGTCTTGTGTATGAAACAGTCGAACCAAAAATGTAATGTTCTGTAGTTTTCTGTCGCTATAGGCTACATTAATTTCGCAATGTTGCCTTTTCGCAAGGGGAAAACAAACTAGATCTCTAGAATATTATTCATTACGTAAGTTGAGAAGCACAAAACCGCTTCGCTGCAACCTTAACGAACAAAATTTGATGACGTGGTAATAATCAAATTAGTGCATCAACTCTTGCTCTTGATGAACAATTGAGGTACTGCATTTCTAATTATTATTCATATTAGAAGGCGAAGCGCTTGGAGATAAATGGAATAGGTGTAGGGAAGGAACCTGCCTGAAGATTTTTTGGGGGAAGGTTCGGTCTTATCTGAGAGTGCCATGCTTGAGAGAGCAGATCCAGAATGGAGCAGATGGAGGTTATTGGATGGAAAGCTTTTGTACGACGCGACAAACACACAAGTTTGGTGTTCTCTGTGTGAGCTGGTGGTGTAATTATATCGACTGGGATGAACAAAACAAACAATCACAGACTGAGAGAGGGAGAGAGTGAGTTCATCTATGTGGAGCTTAGCGACAAACCCTGGTCACAAAACTCGAACTTTTCGAATCAATTTTATCAGATCAAACCACATTTTTGCTTGGCCCCTTCTGTCCACTGACAATAGAGTCGCATCCTAGAACGAATTCGAGAAATGCACGCTTACATGTTACTAGCTCGTGGAAGCTATTAAAAGTTTTCCATACAAACACTTTGATACAAAGCTCTCTTTAATTTCTAGATCATAAACTCTAAACTAAACTAAACTCCGTGACGTACATCCCTGAAGGGACTAGGCCTACCACCCATGCGTCATCAAACATAGGAAGATGGTAGGATTGGGGGGTATGTGGTCAGCATGCCGACACCCACGGCCGTTAATGGTGGTTTCCATGACCGGAGCCGCTACTCCTCTGTCAAGTAACTCCTCAATTTGAATCACGAGTCTGAGTGCACCCCGTTCTAGACCTCCTTACCTCAGAAAAATCCGAGGAGGAAAAGGGAATCGAACCCGGGCCGACGAATCTGTAGTCAGCGGACTTTCTTGAACATAATGGAGATAAATTCGAAAAACAGTTGGTAGAGAAACAACACCCAATATAAAACATAGCCTACTACCATATACAAAAAAAAAAAAAAACATTTATTTGGATGTTGAATTTGCATTTTGTATCAGCTGGGTACAAATGCATTTAATCGAACGCTTTCAGAGATGGCTTAATACACTGATCATAAGGTAATCATCAAGTAAGAAACTTCAGGGAGCTCTAAGTTTAAAGTTAATGAGGAAAATTAAGCGGAATAGCTGATTTCCATGGACAATAATCATGGATAATAACACGGTAAGTTAACAAAAGACTTCAAATTTAACATAAAGCATTATTTTATTAATGTTATACATCTGCTTTTATGCAGTCTTTGAGACAACTCTTTTATGCGTCAGTAGCAGTGAAACAGTTTTGCATGTAGCCTAGACCTCCGTTTTCTTGCTTTCGATAAAAGGTATACTTGTTCATAACTTAATGAAATTCTTTAACGTGTTTACATGGGAGAAATATAATTCAATTACTTATAAAAAGTTAAGAAAGTTTGTCATTTTTGCACGCCGTACAAAAGTGATTTTTTTTTGTACGCTTATGTTTTAAGAACTAAGTTACAAACATTAATACAAAAGAACTTTCAGTTTTGTTATAGTGATAGATATTGTACTGTTCGAGATGTTATAATGTTTATACCACGTTAACTTAAGCTACAGCGGAAGAATAAAAATCAAAGCTGTAATCATTCGACTCAATGCATTCTGTATACTTCTTTACCTATAGACAATGGTGTACATTGTATTACTGTTTCTCAGGCTTCCAACCGGGTGAGTTGGAGGTTTGGTTCCAAGCTTTCGGCAGCTATCTCCGCTCCCATCTTCTGGGAGAAGTAAGCTGGATGGGAAGAAACTGTTTCTTATATAGGAATATACTGGATTTACTAGAAAGGGTGGTGGGACAATAGGAAAATAAGAAATTGGATTCATTGAATGGAGAGTTCTGATTGATCGGGAAGGAAAAATAGAATTTAATAATGTTGTTGAATGTGAAATCGTTCCTTAAGAGGACCCCTAATTTTTTGGGGAGATAGAGTTGCCAATATTGGCTTCCAGGCCTGGCTAAGTTGTAGACCGCCATCCCTATTGATTCCAGCTCACTTCTCCCAGAAGATGGCAGCGGAGATAGCTGCCGAAAGCTTGGAACCAAACCTTCAACTCACTCGGTTGGAAGCCCGAGATACAATAATACAATCTCAACACCGGAACGCCTCAAGTTACACAAGGGTGTAAATTTGATTTTTCATTCTATTTTATCCCTACTTTGTGAATATTTATGTTATAATACTTGACTTAAAAACAGGCCCATACAAACAACTGTAAAATAATTAGGATTAAATATTCTACATCTACACTTTTTATCTTTATTCATGGTGTGAGATCGTTAAATAGAACTTAACGGGCAAGCAAGAAGTTAGCAAAACAAGCGCTTTCGATTTTTGTTACTTGTACGTCTTTCTATGTCATTTTGAATCGTTAATTTTAAAACAATTTTAGTTCGTTTGTGCTTAGAATATTAAATCGAAAAAGTTTTGGTGATTTCTTACTCTAGCGGAATTGAGTCTCTTTGGTTTGCAACATTTCGTTTAAAATAAATCGCCGTTATGAAACAGTTGAATATCGCAGAAACATTTGCCTAAAAGATTGACCTATTGGTAAAGAAGTGTATATCTTTCTTGAAGATATAGAAAAGGCAAAAGCAAAGTAATATTGAACAAGGCTTTGAATGAATAGGGAGAGTGAATAATTATGTTATTTTGAATTGCAAATTATTAATAGTTCACAACAGTAGAGTGGTAGTAGAAGAAAATGGATAATTATTTACTTGTGCGGAAGGCAAGAGATCGACAGTGATATCAGGTGATATCCTCAATTTATAATCTCCATAGCGTTCTAGCCCCATTTTCTTTACCCTTAAAATGGAACTTTACGTAGACGGAGAGAGGTCTGTTAAACAATGTTTACGATTTAAAATAACATGAAAGAAATAAAACCATCGAACAATAATGAGCTATTGGTGTTTTCTTTAGCCTATATTTTATAAAGAATATGAGGCTCATTTAATGGTTAATGATCCAAGTGTTAGATGGAGTAATGTACCGCAAATGAGGTTTCCAGGTATCTTAATGTAATGCATTCATTATTGCCAGACGCATAAATTGCCCTACAATTTTACGGTCTGGTTTACAGTTAGTATTTTTCTAATAATAAACACGTACACTTGTTTCATCAGCTAAGACATTTAATCATTTCATCAGCAGACAACATTGACTGGCCCTGTAATTTTTACAAATGAAAACGTATCATTACTGCAGTAATGCAGGAGATGAAACGCAGTTTTTGCGTCCATCAATCCTGCCACAAGAAGGGTAAAAGCAAATTAACTAATTCGCCGTCTTCTTTTTTAACGACGGCAGCTCACGAAATTTAACGTTAATTACTTCACATTTCATCTTTTATTCCCTAAAATTAAACCTCCTGGTGATGGAGCTCTGAATTTTAATTACATCTTGCAAGTTTGTAACGAGATTATAGCATGCGCATCAATGTCACTGTTCCTTTCAGGAAGTTTGCAAAACACAGTTCAGCTTTGTCTCCTCTTCAGTACGTGAATCGTGATTGTGAAAATGATCGAGATCGGAATAACATTGGAAAACAACTTTCATAATGATAGAACCCAAAATACCCTTATGATCGTTCCTTTAATTATATTTCTTATTGGTACCCTTACGTAAAATGTTTTGTGCTCTACAAAGCTTTACATAAATTATTCTGCTTTTCATAGAGTTCAAGTCTTATTGGAATAGTTTTAAATAACCTAAAATATTCTGTTATTTTCTAATGAAACTTGTATATATGTATACCTAACTAGGCTTAGTCGATATTTTAGTTGATTATAACTGTTAATATGATTTGAAATATAACTATAGATATTATTTATTATAAATTGTATTATGAACCACTATTAAATTCTTTTTATTATACAACTCTGTACAAAAATGTGTAACAAACTTTTGGATATTGTATTGCATATTAACTTTCTATTATTGGTACAATTGCTGGAATTGCAAGAAATATTTTGTTTTTATTTTAGAACATTTAAATAAATAGATAACGATGCGAAATATATTAAATTAACTAATATATTTGCTTTGTCATTATTATTATTATTATTATTATTATTATTACTACTATTACTATTTACTATTATATTATTACTATCATCAACATCACCATCATACAGTTAATGAAATAAGTAACTCAAAATGTAACTATGTTAAACGATGTCAAAATATTACCTTAAATTTTTAAAGTGTATATTTGTTATAAATCATTTAAACAAAGTGTTACACGAGCTTTAAAAATTATGGAATAATAACGAGTGTTTTATTTTTTCATTAAGGAGTCAAGGAATCATGGCTTAGACTTTGATTTTTTAAATTATATATATGTATAAACTGTATACTTTGCACGTATTCTTCTGAATTATATTTTTAAAAGTATTTTTCTTGCACTCCATTTGCAGATATAAATTTAAAGGATAATTCCTAGATAAAAAGCTCAGCTTGATGTAATAAACACCTTGGATTACGGCTTGAGGTAGCATAAAATGCTACGAGCACATATAAATAAAGGAATAAGAACCGGTATATTGCCAACTTCCGTGTAGCCAAATTTCCAAAATTATGATCAAGGTGAGGATTGTTTACACTGAGGGCCACCTTGATTATTACTGCTGACATACGATATGATCTGCGAAGAAGTAAAAGCCAACGTTGCCCCTCCCGAGGCAACACATTGGAGATAGTTTATGTGTGATTTAGCTTCACGACTTAACATATTCTTGTTGTGATTATTCCCACAAACAGCTTCTACTCTTATATTAAGCTCAATGGGGTTCGCGAGGATAATGGCTGCAATTTATATGTCAGACACACGTATGTTTACCATATCATTGAAATAAATATCAGGAACTCCGCTGTTACTGAGATTTAGAAGCAACATGAATTTGTCCTTTTGATTTTTAACAAATTTTAATTTTCATTCAGACTATACACGTTATCGTTATGCATATTAACAAGTAATTGAGTATGTAAGTTTACACCATCAATGATTATAGTTTATATCACATTTTACATCCTTCTTGAAATTTTTTTGAAGTACAAAAATACTTATCTTGCGAACAAACTAGAAGTTCGTTCTGAAATGACGATTACTGCGTGCCTCGTACACGGTAGGGACTTCCAAATTACCATGAAGCTCGTGGTTCGTATCTCGTGACCCAATGTGATGCATGGTACCGAATGTTTAAAAACCTTTGAATCATTTGTATTTGCAAATTAATTTCAATAAACGGTTTTAATAATGATTATGGCTGTGTCTTCCCAAGATGTAATTTACTTTTCCATTTCTTGTTTACTTTCAGAAATAATTTGATTCATCTCTGCTTTCATAATAGCAAATGTATGAATGCTATCTTGTTTACCGGGCGAGGTGATCTTGGTCTCGCAATCTGGAGGTCGCGGCTTCAAATCCCATGGCCGACCAATTTGACTTCGGATTTTCCATGGTTTCCCCAGTCGTGAAAGTAAATGCCAAATTGGATATTACCTTACCATGACGCATCTCTGTTATTCCAACCTGCACCATATTCATTAAAATTATCATCAGTTGGAAATTAACAGACGCCATAAACAAAACACATCAATAACAATAAAAGAACAGTAAGTTGCACATCGATACTGTAGTTGCATGGCCTAATGGTATACACACAGAGGATTATAAATAAAACTTAATTTAATTATAGGCTATCTTATTTTAAAGCTCTAAAATATTGCTTTTCATAGACTGACATGATAGGCAGCACCATTGGTAACCCTTGGACAGGGAGCTATAATCTTTATGATTATTTTCTTTCTAATAGAAATGTTTGAAGTAATGTAGTTACACTGCAAATGTGTATATATATTGAAAGTCTATCGGAAAACGCCGTTCAATGCTATACATGTTTATACTCTCTCCTTTCACTATAATATCCTTGCTGTGGCAAAAGGACTTATGACCTAAATCTGAAAAGTTTTCAGATGAAATGCAGCTTCTCCATCGATTGAAATCTCTGTCGGGGGACATTTGACCCAGGCGAGATCCGTCAACGTGAATTGCTCGGCTGCCTTCTTCTTGGGGTGTCGCTTGCAATGGTTGACCTCATTATAGCGACATGTCGTGCTCAAATTTGAAAGCTGCGTCGTCATCGTCAAAGTAAAAGCATCCTCTATGGCGATGGTATAAAAGCGGTGGATGAATTTAAGCTGAAACCGTCGCTCAAGTGCAGTGTATCAGCAGAAAGGAATATCGTTCCTTCGTATCTTATCACATTCTCGCTTCAATGACAGCACCTGCTCTAGCTGCGTAATTTTCTAGATATCCTAGTTTCCGCAGAAATCTTGTGGGAAAGAGGACGAGGCGAAGAGATAGAGAATGTTCTCAGATTTGTACTCAGACCTGCATGAACCTATGAGAGAGGATGTGCACTTACTAAAATAATTAACACTTACTAAAATAATTAAAAGTCTTACAAACTCTATTTTTAATTAATTAATTAATACTAAATGTTTATATAAGAAACAAATATTTTTGAAGATTTAAGGCGAGAACCAATAATTTTATTGTATATTTACAGGGTGAGTATGTTTAGGAGCAATTTCCATAAGGAAGAAGGAAGAGAAAGGTATTAAAAAGGCAAAATATGAGACAAAAAGGTGCTACTAAGTCTTAATAAATTTACATCAACAAACAACAGACTACCGACTAATTCCAATGAAATTAGAAAGAAAAATTGAATATTTAGTCATTATTTTTAGTCAGAAATTGGAACGAAACCAAAATAATTATAAAATAAAATAAGAACAACTAAACTGAAAATCCATACGCTATAAACGATTATTAAAACGATGAGGGAAAATACAAAAAGGGGGATTTTGGACATGGTGGAGAAATAGGGGATAAATACCCTAAAAAGGGAAAAAAGTGCTAGAAAATTGCCTCCATTCTCAAAAAGTTACGTTTCATACTCTGATGTTTTCACAGCAGCTCTAATTAATATTTCTAACTTTAAACTAATGAATACCAGAATAAAGTACAAACGTATGGCTTAAAATAATTTACATTAATATTCATGTATACGTACCTTCGTATTTAGTGACACTGGTTACGGATCAGCAGGCTCGTGTTCGAACCCCGATAACTCCTTGAATTTTTCTGAGATAGGGAGGTCTGGATCAGGGTGCACTAAGCCTCATTATAAAATTGAGGAGCTACTGGATTAAGAAGTAGCGGATCCGTTCACGGAAACCATAATTAATGTTATGGGTGTAGGCATGCTGGCCAGATGCCACCATCCTCCCATGTGCCTATGGTAGACGACGCAGCGATCGGATGGTAGGTCTAGTCTCTTCAGGGCTGCTGCTCCGCGGAAGTTAGTTTTTTAGTTTTTATAAGTAACTTATTTAAAACATTATTTTCATTTGTGTTGCTTAATACATGAGACATTAACCAAAATCCAAGTACATATTACATATCAATAATTTTCTATTCCCTACTTTTGGAAAGAAGATGGTCTTTTTCAATAATTAGATTTCCAGCTGAATAAAATGTTATTTTTTAAAATCATAAACATCTTGCAGGCCGGAGAGTAAACAAATGAATATTTAGCTATTGAATTTACTATTGGATTGGAATGAATAAAAACTGGGAAGACAAAAAGCTTGGTTTGAATATGCGCGATAGTAATATGAGCCTGTGGAGTGGCTTCGAAGCGGAATTCTTGGCCAGGTAATGTTTCATTTCTCATCGGATTAGTTATACTAGCATTCGTGTTTTTATTAATATTCCAAATATTAAGTACTAGCATGTGCCCGCGGCTTCGCCCGCGATAATTATTTCAAAAATTAAGAATTAAGAGCATAATAGTTAAATCATTATATTTATTAACACCTAAATCACGTGGACTACATACCACGATTAGATAGCGTCGCCTGGTAAAAGCGACCTCAGATTCGAGTTCCTTGGCCCAGAATACCCCTGTACAGTGAGTTTCGTCCAAATCGAACAATGTTTGACCATGTTTAGGCCTAGGCCTATATTGATTATCCCTCTTCCGTATAGGTTGAAAATTTCATATGTCTTCGGGCCTTGATATTCTAAACAAATGAATCGTCCAGGATGTACTTACAAAATCAAGCGATCGCCCGCGATAATTATTTCAAGAATTAAAAATTAAGAGCATAATAGTTAAATCATTATATTTATTAACACCTAAATCACGTGGACTACATGTCACGATTAGATACCGTCGCCTGGTAAAAGCGACCTCAGATTCGAGTTCCTTGGCCCAGGAAATCCCTGTATAGTGAGTTTCGTCCAAATCGAACGATGTTTAACCATATTTAGGTCCCTCTTCCGTGTAGGTTGAAAATTTCATATGTCTACGGGCCTTGACATTCTAAACAAATGAATCGACCAGCGTGGGCTTACAACATTCTAGCGATCGCGATGATTTTATTACCACGGTATGACAAAAATAGCCAAAGCCAACTGCAATTGATTTGACATTGAAATGTATTACTGAAATCTGATGCTTCGACAGCGCTAAAATCACGTTTTCTGCCAGTTTTTCACTCACAACTCGCGAACGGAAGCTAAAATTAAAAATCCGGCTTCGATGCGCATTCGCCCACCTTTCAGCCCATCTATGTTTAAAATTTTAGATCTCTGCGGTCAGTAGATTTCGCTGGGCATCGTGGACAGACAGACAAACACGTCCTTTTATTATTTTAAGATAGCATGTAATTATTTCAAAAATTAAAAATTAAGATCATAATAGTTAAATCATTATATTAACACGTAAATCATGTGGACTACATATCACGATTAGATAGCGTCACCTGGTAAAAGCGACCTCAGATTCGAGTTCCTTGGCCCAGAAAACCCCTGTATAGTGAGTTTCGTCCAAATCGAACAACGTTTGACCATATTTAGGCTAATATTGATTATCCCTATAATAATAATAATAATAATAATAATAATAATAATAATAATAATAATAATAATAATAATAAAAATAATAATCCTCTTCGGTGTAGGATGAAAATTTCATATTATGTTTGCGTGCCTTGACATTAAAAACAAATGAATCGACCAGCGTGAGCTACAACATTCAAGAGATCGCGATGCTTTTGTGTCGAAGGTATGACAATAATAGCCAAAGCCTAGTGTAATTGATTTGTATTACTGAAAACTCATGCTTCGAAAACGCAAAAAGTACACGTTTTCTGCCCGTTTTTCACTCATAACTCACGAACGAAAGCGCAAATTAAAATTCCGGCTTCGAGGTGCACATTCCGACCCTTTAGTCCGCCTATGTACAAAATTTCAGATCTCTGTGTTCAGTAGATTTCGCTGGGCATCGCGGACAGACGGAGGACAGACAGACAGACGGAGGACAGACAGACGGAGGACAGACACTTCCTTTTATTAATATAGATAAGGCCATAACTTTATCCGTTCAGGAGGAAATGGCTTCAAGCAACAAAATCATACATAAATAACTTACATAATACATAAGTAATTTGATACGCTCCGTGTCATAGCTCAATTTTTCAGTTGGTCAGTCAGTTGTAAATTTAATGACCAAAGAAGCGATTTCACTCTCATTATTTTTAGTATTAATCGATTGAAGGCAATTAAGTTAAATTACACTTGTGTAGATAGAGCATGTCGCATTCCAAAATTGGTGCTGACCAGAGATTTAATCGTAATCCGCAACCGAATACTGATGTAACTCACTAGATACTGTAGACTGCAGTAGCATTAGCTGGTATTAAATATAATAATAGGAGCCCATTTAATTATTGGTTAATCGAAATCATTCCATTACTTACCCATGTTCAATTTATCTGCCATAATACACTAGAAGCGTTATATGGTGTTCAGCACTCAAATAAAGCTTTCTTGTTAACTTAAACACTGTGTACACATAACACAGATTGATGTTGGTTAATATTTTTACATTTTCCAACAATATCGTTATCGTAAACGGGTATAATTAAAAAATACCTAAATTGTAGGTGTAATTCTAATACATTTACTGTAAAGTTTAGGATTAAATTACCGAGAGTAAAGAAAATTTCTTCTTCAGTAGGCCTACTGTTAAAATTTTGTTAATAGTTGTTAAACTTTTGTAAAATAGTTGTTAAAATTTTGTCAAAAGTTATCAAATACCGTTAAAGATTATAATGAGGGATCTTCTCAAGTATCTATTGAACAATTAGCTGAAGTGAGTCTAAAATTTATTTAAAGAAATTCTGTTGAGAATAGCTACAGAGCACTTCCTTTAACCCTTTCAGAGCTGAATAACATTTCTGTATTTTTGCAATTATGTAATCGTCCAGTGAAATCATCACTGGGCTCTTAGTTTGAAAACAATTGAAGAAAATTTCAGTGAAATAGTTGGTTTCCGTAAATGACAATTCTTGCCTGTGGATAAATGGTCCTTACATTTTACATTTAAAAAATATTCCATCTATTTTACATATGTATATATCTGCTTTTACACACTTTTAAGGTATCTAAGATGAAACGGTTAATCGAGCTTTAGATAAGGATTTTTAATAAATTGTTTCAAGTGAATTGAAATGTAATAAATTATGTGATTTATTTTAACCTTTATAGCGATATAAAATTTTTGAAATATTAAAAGGAAAAGAATTGTTATTTCTATGTGTTCTACTAAAATTTTAAATAGGTGCTACCCCTCAATGTAGGAAAAGATGGATGGATGGAAAAGATGGATGACATCAACAAGAAAAGAAGCTATGGGGAGTTAAAAGTTTCAGGAGAAGATAAGGGTAGAGTTGAGAGAGAGAGAGAGAGAGAGAGAGGGGGGGGAGAATGGAATTTCACCCCGCATGAGAGTATATACACAATAATAATAATAATAATAATAATAATAATAATAATAATGATAGGTAAATTATATTTCATCAAGTTATCATAAAACTGCCGGAATAATAAATCTAATAATAACCTACACTAACACACTAGTAATGATAAAAATATGATATTTCTACGTCACGTTCATAAGTTAAAGAGCTACAAAAATAAATAGAAAGAGATTTTTCTGTAAAGTGTACAGTTTACAAAATGTAGTAATTTAACTAACGTAATTTTGAAATAAATTATAGAATGCTTTCATAAGAAAAACCATAATATTGATATTACCCTGGAAAACTCTTAAGAGTTTTGGAAAAACGATTCTTGATCTTACTTCCCATTAGAACATGCTAGAAGTAATTATTATCGCTCTTGTGTTATTACCTTCGGAGAGTGGTTTTATAGTTCCTTTCGGAAGCGCATACTGAATTTAAAAAATAATCTACTCTCATAAAAATTTCAGAAATAGGAAAGCTTCTGCTTCTTCTTCATCAGGATCCAACAAGTGAATGGCATAACAATTAACACATTATATTTTGTTATTTTTGGACCGTAAACATTGTCTAATAGAACTTTCTCCAGAAATTAAAAGTTCCATCTTAAAGGAACGGTGGTAGCACGTTAAGAGGAAAGAAATAGGTGCTGGTCCGTTATGATACTTACTAAGGATATCACCAGATTATTACTGTCGTACTCTTTCATTTTTGTCATACAAATTAATATCAATTTCCTTCATTTTAACCAACACTACTACTCCTACCACAAATATTATCGTGTATCTATTGATATTTGCAATTCAAAACAACATAAATAACTATTTCCATATTAGAAATTCGGTTTTTGACAAAACACAAACGTAAGCCAATAAAGACTCATTTAAAATATTACTTGCGATCTTCTTATCTTTCCATTCGTTAAGATACTGTAATTTTTTTTATCATAGCAAAGGATTGCTCATTATTAGTTTGTTACTTGCTTTTTCAATAACTTCAAGAGGGATATTCAGTTTTTATAAATAGGCCACGATTTATTCTTTTCCACAAATGTTTCTGGTATTTCCAGCTGTCTTCAAACAGTGTTTTGTTTTCAACAATTACCTCTAGTTGCTAACGAAAAGAGCCTTAATTCCGTTGCAATATGAAATTACCGGTACCAAAAGGTTTTTCAAAAGTCACGATTCAAAATAAATAAAATATCTTATATCCTGAATGACTATAACATTTGAATGGAGGCAGCTGTTAAATGACAAAACATTTTACATAGTTCAACATATTAATTAACAAATATTTACCATATGTAAAACATGACATGTAAATGTTAAATGTTAATCAATGGAGAACAAGCATGAAAAGACGAAAGTACATTTCAAAATGATATTATTCCCCACATGCTATGTTCCCTGTAACATCATTTTGCAAGCTATATACAAATTGTTATAGGATAATAAAAATGATATTTCAAACATCATCTGAATAAGATTAAGGGTTAACAACTGAACTTTATTTACATGGCAAGCTTAACGCACAGACAGTTCTTAAAGCTGGAAGTTTTCCATACCATGTTGAAAGGTAGAATGATATAGCACATTGTGATGATTCGAGTCAATGAATCGGAATATTACGACCAGATAAATCAACAAGAGTTCCTTCTATGCAAACTAGAGCAACTCACTCGCTCATCTGACTCAAACTTTGTGTGTTTGTATATGTATGAATGTGTTTGTATGTTTGTTTTACTACTACCAACTTGTAAACTCCAGAATTATACAATTGTAACGTTTTAGGTCTGCTCATCTTTTACTTTTATAGTATTATGTGAACGAAATGGGTATAAGTCAAATTTTCAGCATTATAGCAAATGTAATGGAGTATTAAAAAGATGTCCCACGACCCGATTTTGGGGTTCACATTTCTGCAAACTATCAGACTGGATCGTGTGACATCGACGACTGCTATTGCACGGAATTTCATCCTTTATTTCCCTATATTAGAAATAAATTTATTTGGTACAGTCGAGTGCACGGTTTCTGCTATCTTGTACTGCTTTATTTAAAGTTGGCATGCAACCTTCTTATCATCTTGTGATCCACACAAGTCCGAGATGGCCAACTCTTATTTGAGTTCATGTTTGAACGCATGCATTAGCATATGAACAACGCTCAGACCTAGGTGAGCGCTGAAATAGGGATGGAGAATGGGAACATTTAATTTGATTGGCTATAGGGCGTGTCCCACAACGAATGTCCGCACCAGCCTCTGAATGAGACTGACTTGTATTGGTTTGATGTCAAACGTCTGGCGCTCAACATTAACATACGAGGGGTGAGGAGAGGGCCTGGCGGAAAAGATTAAGTATTTACATACAAACATATAGGCCTACCCTTGCGTATTATATCGGAAAGACTCCATGCACTCGACTATACAACGGAATAAAATGAAGTCAACCAATGAGCATCTTCTCTCCACAAGTGGCCCATATGACGTAGAAACACCGCACCTGATTCTCTGCGCGCTAAGAGCATGTTAACAATTACCAAGAAGATAAAATGAAAAATTATATGCCTATTAAAGAAGTTAATAGAGGCTAAGAAGGCTTCAAATTTACGACAGTATTATCTGTAACCATTATTATATCCGGCATTAATATTGAGGTGCGCTGAGAATTAAAGGCCTACATGTAGACCGCCATTTCGATTATAGTAGTTATCGAATTTCGTTCGGGTGAACAGCTGACGTCCAAAACTCATTCTCGTGTGCAAAGCCTAAAATAATTTTACAGAAATGCTACTTTATTCAGATTTTTTTAAAAAAAATTTGGAAACTGGGATATCGGCTTTATGTTATTGCATACCGTATGGAAAGGAACGGTTAACATTATAAAAAGGCGAGAAATATTCTGAAGATTTTCTAACGAGCCTAAGAATAAAAATGGCAAGTTATAAAGTTTAATTTATTCTATTGAACTTTTTATTTTGGTGTACGCTATAATCAATTAAACACTGAATTTATTTTCCCATGACAATAATATAAGAGAAAAATTCCTCTGACACTATATTTCATTTTCTCAGATTAGTAAGTTCTATTCCGGGCCATGTGAGCGGAATTTATACATAGTAGAAGGGGTAGATTTTAACAGTATATACCTTCGGTAGAAAAAATAATTAAAATACTACTTATCCTTAAATTTTAACCGTACTTTACTCTATAAGAATTATCCTCCTATCCTTTTTTTTCCATTTCAGGGCTATTCTCCGAAAAAGGGCAGATTCACGTCGCATTTAGTTTTATGGCGTAAAATAAGTACTTATGGATTATGAATTATTATAAGTTTGGTAGGTTAAATTTTTGTTTGATTTTCCATGAAAGTTTAATAATAAAATCAATTGAATCCGTACAACCCGATGTTTAAAACTTGTTTTGCAAATAACTAGTTCCCTAAATGTAGGCTTTATTTTATGTAGTAGGCCTAATTATGCAGGATGATGGCAAAGAAAAGAAAAGAAAATACCCCTTCCCCAAAAAATACTTCAAATGATAGAAAAAAAGAAACCATACTAAAATTAAGGGAAGCAATAATGAACAATCCAATTAGATACCGGTATGAAAAATCCAATAAAAATGAAAGAGAGCAATATCATGCAAGGAAAGAAGTTCACAGGAAAATAAAACTGACTCATGACTCATGACATGACCCAACGAGAAGAGAAAAAGATTAGAGAAGATTGATGGGAAAGAACCAAGAAGTGTTATGATATTAAAAAAAGGATGAGAAAATTGATGGAATATTAGAGGAAATCACACCACCACCTAGTCCCAAACCTGGTTCACGTGGAAATAATGAAGTCAAAGACAAGGAATGACAAAAGGCAGAGCTCTCCTGGTAAATAAATTTAAGAAACTAGAAAATAAACTGAAAGCATATGAGAAAAGAGTTCAGATGTAGGAAGATATTCCTACAAAAAGGCTGACGGACCTTACAGACTTATAACCTGAGGTGAAAAAGGAACTACCGGTACTCTTTGGGGAAGTTACAGTAAAGTAGTTGAAAGACAATTTCAAAATCCAGCAAAGATCTATACATGTATGATCTACGAGTAGTAGCCTATAATTGTTAAGGTACGGTAGTTATTAAGAAGTATAAATATCTGTCTTATATTGGTAACATGTTGGCAACGATGGTTGTCAAGAGTAGGCCTACTCAGTGAAATTTATCTAATAAATGCATCTTCCCAGATATTGACGACATATTTATTGCGGAAGGTTCAGAAGTAATTCGTGTACTTGATCAGTCACTGTTAAATAATCATGGTCAATATATGTTCAGCAACGATGTGACAAACTATGAAAACCTAATTTACCGGCAAAAATGTTTGCTGTCCTTACAGTATGACAAACATTATTTACTTTTTAGTAATTAATATAGTAATATTATTTTTGTTTAAAGGAGATAGCGGTATAGCCTAATAGTCCATCAAGTGTTTTGATAATGTCCGCCTATATACCACTATTATACTTAAAAAACACAACAGCTGAAGCCTACGGGAAATATCCAATAAAAATTAAAGACCAATTAAATAAAACACGCTTTGCAGTTAACTTTTATTGTTATTTATTGTTTTCTTGTTAGCTGATTTAAATTATAGATTACAAAAAATAGTAGAAGTTGTATAAATTATATTACACAGTTTTTTAAAAACAAGGTCAATGCAAAAATTTCAGTTAATTGAAAACTAATGAAATGAAACGTCGCTTCAATATTATACAATCAGTTCCGTACAAGGATTTATTTAAGGGGGTCTTGGGGTTTGGACCCTTCAAAATACGAGATGTTTAAAGCATTAGTTAGAAAAAAATCAATGTTTTGTATCACTTAGGAAGGGAAGATTTCAGTAATTTATAATCAACCAGTTTAGGACCCGACAAGCTAATTTATAAATACGTGCTTGGTTCCGAATTCACTAGGCTCTCAAAACATTCACTTTGCTAAATATGCTGCAGCCTAATTGTTTGAATGAGCAGAGATATGCACAATATTAAAATCTCTCAGAAATATGCCGTTAAAATATGACAAATTAATAAAATAAGCATAAATATTTTAATATCAAGCAAATATGATACTATAGGCTATTGCAAAAGTATCGAAATATGCAACAGTATGCAAAATGAAACCATCAATTTTCTGTTACTTCTTTGATGTCTTGTACACATTTAACACTACAATGTAAGAGAGTTTACATTAAAGTGTAGAGTATATATAAAAGGGTGTTAATAAATAACACCGAAATATTTTACCTGTATATAGAGGGGTCTTAGACAAGCAACTTTTATTAGGAGATTTTTCTTCTATGACGTAAAATGTGTATGCTACAGGGCATGAAAGTAATTATAATTCGGTGCTCATAAATCAATAATTACGCGAAATAGGGTTAAAATGTTCACTAAATTGACATCATGCATTCCTAGTGCTCAGTAAAAATCTGACTCTTAATCATTCGTCAACAGCTATATCATAATTTAGTGTTTCCATAATCTGCAAAATTTACAGACTAGTCACATGACTGGTCGCCACTGCAATAGTCTTTTTTTTTTATTTATAACAACTGACTACAGTGTCAACAGCGAAGTTCCTTTGTTTTGCATTTTTTTACTAATGTTAGAAGTCAGTGGCGGCCATGCCTTGGGAGATTTTATGCTGTAACAGGAAAAATTGAATCCATAGAGCAAAACTCTCCTAATAAAAGTTGCTTGTCTAAGTCCCCTCTATACACAGGTAAAATATTTCAGTGTTATTCATTAACACCCTGTATATTTTATAAACTTCCCGGCCCTTCCTGAATGGGAGGAGACGCTTAATTCCATTAAAGATACCGTACATCACAGACGGGTTGTCTAGTAACAGGATTTGAACTAGGGCTACGATATCTTTTTACAAGAATCATTTCATATTTCTGGTCTTTATAAAATACCACGTAATCCAATGATTAATTAAGAATCTATAAAATTCTATAGCTTTGTGTAAGTTCTAAAAATATAAACTATCGTTGACAAAGATCACGTTCTTATGGCAATTCACCGTAAATAAAGAAAACTTTGGCATCAGGTCCTACCTTTTCGGAGGAAGAAAGTTATTAGCCATCTACACAAAAGTATAAATAATTTTCATATACAACTTTATGTTTCGACTAGAAAGAGAGCAGAAGATAAGCTGTGGTTCATATGCCATGGATTAGATGAAAGAAAGTAGTTAATTGAAAATATAGGCTACAGATATCTGGGATATTCCCATAGGTTCTATGACGTCAAATGAAAAATTATGTCATACCATATTATGAAATTTTGTCAAAAGGCGTTTTTTCTTCGACCAGAATGTTCGTATCGGTAGGTAATGTAGGCATCTGCACCGCGCTCACCAGAACAAGTAAGACACCGAAGATGATCGCTTTCTCGCACATTCCTACCCTTGGATTTGAATTTCACATAACTTACAAAATTGTTATATAGTAGCAGTATGCCATTGACAAGCAAAAATCTCTTAACTAACATAAGCACTCTATGTTAGATTAAAGCTTATCGAACTAAAGATCAAACTTTCTTAGAATTCTCATTTTTCCTTAACCAATCATCATACCACGACAGACTCCGCCAAAGAATTCGTCAGCAACTCCCCCATGTAGTAATAAAATTGACGCCACTGCCGGAAATACTTTTAACTGTGTATTTTATGTTCTCACTCCCGCACTTCAGATTGGGATACAGATGAGATGGACGTGAAAAACAAAGAGAAGATAAATAACGCAACACCCAAGACGGTTACGAAAGTCTCAGACCGGCCTATAGCATACAACGAGCTATATCTTGTAACGGCATTTACTTATTATTATTATTGTTGTTGTAATTACTATTGTTATTATTGTCATCATAATCATTTATGAACATTATAACTATAAGGTGTAGGAGAACGTGATAGAGACTTTTCAAAAGTGGAAAAATCAGCACCAACATTCTTGAAGATGGAGCAACTTAAGAAGTCTCATTCCTTAATAATAATAATAATAATAATAATAATAATAATAATCATAATCATAATATGTTTGCTAAGAAGATTGATCAATGAAGCATATTGTTACCATGACTTTCATTAACCTCAATATTTATGATTAAAAATCCGTATGAGTTAGGGGATGCCCAATAAAGAGATGGAAACACAGTTCTATCCTTAAAGAAAGAATACTGGTGAAAAACTATGGGCTATTCTGAATTATTATTTTTTTAAAATTATTATTATTATTATTACGGTATTATTATTATCATTATTATTATTATTATTATTACGGTATTATTATTATCATTATTATTATTATTATTATTACGGTATTATTATTATCATTATTATTATTATTAAAAGTATTATTAATATTATGGTATTATTATTATTAATATTATTATTATCATTATTTTGTATTACTGTTATATTGCTACAGTTATTATTATTATTAAGATAATTTTTAATACAATGAGGTTAAGTTCTCTCCATGTTATTTTACAGTCTTCATTATTTTCGGACACTGCCACGTGAAATGTTAATAGTCCACTGTGGTACGCATTCCGCCTAACATCTGAATTTTAATAATCTCATAATCATAATATAGTGAATATTTCGAAGTCTGCCTTAACTTTATTCCACAACTCTGAAAAATATCTATTCAGCAAGTCAGGCCTTCAAGGGAGATGAATTATATTATTATTATTATTATTATTATTATTATTATTAAGAAACAATAGGCTAAAAGCTAATAATGCTAATATATTGGTCATGGTGGTGGCGGAATAAGACACGCTAGTATAGTCTAATAATAATGTTGAATGTGAAATACTCGTAATGCTAGTTGTACATAGCAGTTAATTAGCTGTATGAATAATTTCAACCAATTACATCTAATATAATATTTGATCTGGTGTTTCCGTGTAGATCGTAATCAATTCTGAAATTAATTGAAGGTGGCCTTGCTTGGCTGCCATAGCAAATCAAGTAAGAAAATCATCGCAGGAATGGAACAGTCATCATCACTAGGGCCCGAATGTTATGACTGGAAATTTCCAGAAAAAAATAGCTAAATATGACCCAAAATATGACCAAATTAACAATTATATTTTTTTTACATAAAATTGTTGCGTTAATTGAATATTAAATCGTGCTATTTTAACAGTTTTATGGAATTATAAAATATCCTGTGTATTTTTTTTTTAAATAATTCACTGCATCAAGGACTTATGAATCAAGTAATAATATATTGCCAGGATGGCCCACTTTTCCATTGCTCTTGATAACACAATGCACAATATGATTAAAACTGCAAAAATAACATAAATATGCAAATATATGACATTAAATATATTTAAAAGTATCAGAAACGTTATTATCTAAATAAGTGCTTTGACTGAAATAAAAGTCAGAAAGAAAATATGAAATGTAAACATCCGGGCCCTAATCATCACAATGTCGGGAAGTAAATTAAATTGAAATCGATCTTCGGACACAGTGCTTCTTCCATGGTCAACTTGGGTTGTTCAAGGATTCGGAATCCAAACAATCCATACATTTTGCTCCAAATGGAAAGTCACCTAATATAATTCTTCCATAAGTTCTATTAAGCAAAGAATATTTTGTCACCCTGGTATGCTAAACATTAAGGGTAAAATATAATAAAATATAATGATGTAATTCATGCAATTTACGTAATACCGATGTCAGCGATAATCCAGCGATAATAAATATGTTTTAATTATTTTCTCTTAAAAGAACGACTTAAAAAGATGCTAACAGTTACATTAATAAATGAGGGCGAAGCCTCGGACTCCTGCTAGTAAAAAAATTCCAACTGCATGTTGACGCCTTACGGATATAAAAACAACAGCTAAAATAAAGTCTGAAAATTAAAAAAAAAAAAATGCATGTGATATCTCCTTAACAATAGTAGCAGCAGTAATAATAATAATAATAATAATAATAATAATAATAATAATAGTTTATTTAACCTGGAGAAGTTAAGACCGTAAGGGACTAATAGTAACTTACATTAATTATTACAATATAACGTAATAAGTAACACAAAATACATTAAAAGAACACATCATAACACATGAAATGATTTAAGATACATTAAAATGACACACTGAATAATATGAAAGAATTTTAAGAAAATGATAAAAAAGAAATTAATTGTTACAAATACAATTTAGATATACAAAAGCATTAAGTGATAGGAACTGAAATTAACATAGGACATGAAAAAGATACACTATTACGTACTACGTATATGTGCTGTTAACTGCGATCTGAAGGTTGACAGTGACCGGCAGTCCTTGATGTGAGATGGTAAAGAATTCCACATTCGGATGACTGAAGTAGTAAACGATGATGAGTAAAGAGATGTATGATATTTAGGAATTGCGAGAATATGATCTTGCCTGGACCAAGTGTTTAGGTTATGATGAGATGAAAGAGTTTGAAAGCGTGATGACAGATAGTGAGGACAGGAAGTGTGAAGAATTCGATATAGGAGGCAGAGAGAGTGCAGTTTTCTTCTGTCGTCCAAGTGAAACCATGCCAATGTTTCAAATGCTGGCGTAATATGATCTGATTTACGAATACCACAAATGTAGCGAACGCAAGCATTATGAACACGTTGTAGTCTTTGTCCTAGTTTGGAGCTCAGGTCGCTTAGTAGAATATCACAGTAATCGAAATGAGGCATTATGAGTGTTGATACGATTTTTTTTTTATTTTTTTTTTATTATTTTTTTTAATTTTTTTTTTAATTTTTTTTTTTTTTTATTTTTTTTTATTTTTTTTAGAAAGTTTTTTAATCGTTGGAGAGCGTGAAATAAAGAGTATATTTTTTTGCAGATTTGTTTTATATGGATGTTCCAATTTAAATTACTGTCAAAATGAAAGCCAAGATTTTTTACATGCGGACTAAACGGGACAATGCTTCCGTTTAATTTGACGGGTGTCAAATTTTTCTCATTGACATTTTTCAACAAATTACGATGCCCCATTAAGATCGCCTGAGATTTTCCTGCATTAATTGCAAGCAGTAGTGGTAGTAATAGTATAAGTAGGCCTTAACATCCTAGAAAAAAAAGGGAGAAAATAACTGAAATGACTTGTTAATTGAATATTTATGCTATAAGCTTATATTTACATAGCCTACATTTCCACATAACTAGTGAAAATTCTTCATGGGTAATATAGCGGGGGTTGGATTACGTTTGAACTGGTCTTGAAAGAATCCGGACCGCGAGTTATATTTATTGTGATTAGTTAGCGAATACTGACAGAATTAAGTACGAGGTAAGTAAGGAGTGATAATTAAAACAACATAAATCATTAGAACACATAGCGATGTCTGTCATTTGTGAGATAACCGATGACGAGCCGATCGATATATCGCGATGGTAGCGATTTCCATTAAGATCAGCTGTGTTATCCATTACATTAAAAATTCTCTGGTGCCACTAATAATATCTAGTGTTATTAAAATTGTAGGCCTACTGATTATTATTAGGCTATACAAGATTTATAATGGTTCACCATGAATAAAATAGTCCATTATTTTCATATCTCTTTATCCTCACGTGCAGCTTATGCAGGCCTACGCAATTGCTGTGTTCAATGATTTTTTTAAATCAAAGAAGCTACAAGTATGAAGATGCTTCAGTGTTCAGTCCTTATGAATTTACATAAGTACACGTAGATGGGATAAAATGAAAGTAATAAAAATCAAACGATAAAATGATGACGATAGATATTTCTCAATGGTTGAAATTACAGATATTCTTATTCTTATTATGGATTTGGCACTGATTTATGTGCTAAATAGACAGAGTATATATTAAAATGACCCCTTTATTTTCAAGTTTTAATTGTATTCGCACTATAATTTATTACACAAGTGCTATTAAGTTACTGAAGAGAAAAATAAGAACAGAAAGAAGTTTAGATAATATGAAGAATATATATATATATAAACGCTGCTAGTACAGAATTAGCAAGCATGACCCAGACTATACAGTAAACTTTATACCATGCAGCTCAAGTCATGTAAATTGCAGCTTTGCAGAAACGAAATTGCAACCTTGAAATGTAAAGTTGGAGCACTAAAACGTCTGATTGGCACACAGTGTTCTAAACAATACGGAAACAATTTCGTTTTACGTGCAATACATTGTAGAGAGCTTCGGAAATAAAAAGGAACGCCCGGGGAATGAAGACTTAGGAATACCGGAGATGACGCCACATTTCCAGCCAAGTAGATTTACAGAAAAGCATCTCCTGGCGAAGCGATGTGTGCCCATAAATTGCATAACATTCTGTCACATATTGCTTCTCCTATGCAGCTCTCTCTCGGATCCATTTCCAATAACCGAAACCAGAGCGCTGTCCACCATAACCACACCCAACTGGATGATCCAAATTCACAATCCCAGCAAAGTATGCCCAGACAACTTTCATATCTTCCATACCATCGAGCACCAGACGCTCGTGCTTCCCACAGCAATTGCACATTCTACGAATCCTCCACCCAACCCACTAGTAGAAGGTAGAATTGCATTTCTCAAACTTCAAATAGGATGCCACAAGCAATGATATTAACATTTAACTCATATTATCTTTTATGGCGTAGATGATATGGGTTCTTCATATAAACCACAACAATTTTACAACTTTAATTTTCCAAAGTTTGTAACATTTCGCAAACAGTCTTTACATAGGATAGTTCAGAGTTCTAAGAAAGAAAAAAAAGACAGTGATATGACTGTGTATAAGTGGTATTTAATGCATTATTAAAAATAAAGGTGTGGTTTTAAATAAATGTATTTTCAGTACCAGGAAAATTGTAGAAAAATTCATTTGTAATAAGATCCTTAATCTTCTCTCATAAAAAAACTAACGATCGTACCATCTTTCTTTCTTTATCTTAGTTTTACCTCTACCTTGAAGGATTTAAGCGATCCAAACAGCCCGGGCCTTACAGGGCCGGGACCTAACGGGAGAGCGACTATCTTTGGATCACATACCTACTTTTTTGATCAGACAAGGACATGGAGGCCTCCCCGGATGAGTGATCAGCCCAATGCCGGAGCCACCTCCGAGACAACACGAACACATAGGACGAGACACACCATTCACATACACACTCACTCACACTCACTCCAAACAAGGCGAGGATGGGATGAAGTTGATAATGACGGCCATATGACATGTGGGGGTCACAAGGGCCTAAAGTTACCCGACATTTGTCTCACAGGTGAGAAAAACCCCACCTAGGTAACTTGTCCCGACCAGGAATCGAACCGGGCCCGTTGCGTGAGAGGAGCGAACGCATCCCCTAAGCCACAGCGGTGGACGATCGTGCCATCTTAAATAAGGAAACCTTTTCCTTCGTTCTACATACACGATTGTACAGGCGTGAAATTAAAATTATTATTGTTGAACATTACACTTTTCTGCCTTTGGCTTTCCGGAATGCCGTTCTCTGTCTACGTTACGTTAGCGAAGTATCTTGGCATACTTGGAATCATCATTCTAATCATTTTATAGAGATTGTACCCTACCGGTACCTATTTAAAGTCTTTTTGTTTGTAGAATAATAAATTTAAAAAGTTTAATAAAGCATATAATATTCTACAACATAAACAATAATATTTCACAAGCCTCTGCTTATTTTGAAGGTTGTATATTTCTACACTTATTCCAATCTTATAAGTTACTGTTTATTACGTGTAAATTTGTCAGGACGCTAAAACTGTTATCACTGACATAAAAATTCCGGCAGAACCTTCGTTCTTGGACTAATGTCGAATATTGTGTAAAATTATCGTAGCAAGTCCTCGGGTTTGTTGGCGACATTGTGTACCCATAGATCCTTTTATTTCAACACAAGATTATTAATCTTTACGCCAATATAAGAAGATAGGCCTACCGCAAAGATGATAGAAGAAAGTCGAAAAGCCTAGGCATAAAATAAAAATAGCAAGTTGCTGGTATTAAGTATCCATTTTATTAAGTGCCAGTATGGTACTTTATGAGATAGTGTGTGGGGACGAAAAATGTCTGTCCGTCTGTCTGTCCGTCCGTGTGTCTGTACGCACCATAACTCAAATACGCTTTTTCGGATTTTCGTGAAACTTGGAAAACACATTTATAATGTCAATGGGAAGAACACTATTGACATTGAACCAAATCGGTTCACCGGTACCGGAGTAATGCCCAATTTAGTGCCTATTTTAATAGATTGTATCGGATTTCCATGAAACTTGGCATACCCATTTATGACGTCCATGAGAAGTGCCCTATTGAATTTGGAACCTAATCTGTTGACCGGTACTGGAATAAAACCCAATTTAGTGTATATTTTAAAGACGCGGTAACTCAAATACGCTTTACCGGATTTTTATGAAACTTGGTATACACATTTATAATGTCCATGGGAAGACGTCTATTCATAATGGATAAAATCGGTTGACCTGTTTCGGAGTAATGCTCAATTTAGTGCCTATTTTATGGTAATATACGTATTCGAAAGAATTTATAAAAAAAATGAAAATCAGTTATCTTGACAACATAGCCTATTGTTTTACTGTGATCATATAAGGCCTTGGAAATTAAAATACAGGTAGCTTTGACAAAAAACACTATTGATTTACATGCGCTTATCCAACTAGACCGTTAAAAGGACCCAGGTGGCCGAGATGGTAGACCTTTCTTCTTCGGTAAGCCCTGCTTAATGAATAAATCTGGAGCTTAACTTGGAAATCAATTTAAGAAAAAAACATATTCTGCATATCATAATTGCAGTCATAACTGATTAAACAAAAACATACTGGCACTATGTTACATCAGTTTACCTGATTTTATTTATTTTATTGATCGATCTCAACGGTACTACAGTATGCATTTTAACACCCTGGAACACAAATTTTAGCCGCACCAGATAATAATGTATGAGGGTACGCCGCAGCGTGGTGGTTGAAGTGCTGTGTTACAAACCGGAAGGTCGCGGGTTCGATCCCCGATGAGGTCGAAGTTTTTCAATTGGTGTAATCCTTCTGGTGGCACTATGGCCTTGGGGTTGACTCAGCCCCTAACAGAAATGAGTATCAGGAGCAATTCTGGTGGTGAAGGCGGTCGGTGCGTAAGGCTGACAACCTTACCACCTTCATGTGCTGAATGTCCAAAATTTGGGAGCCTCAACCTCCCGAAACTTGGACGGGAACTTGTCATGTTCTTCTGGGTGGCGCTAGCACATTGTGACGCGACAGCAAAACTGACATTCACGGGTGAAGTGGCGCAAACGTGGTGGCACGTCAGATTCAATCTCAGTACTTCCAACCTGTTCTTGTGCAATGGGTGGGAAGTATAGAAGAAATGTAAACTGTGCCCAATAACAGCTTTTCCTGTACCTGCTCTACTGTAGACCGCTGGGAACTGCCTATGGATATTGTACTGTACAATCGAGTGCACGGAATCTTTCCGATATAATGGGCAGTGGTTCATGTTTGTAAGGAATACATAAATCGGCTCCGCCAGGCACACTCCCAACGCCTGCTCATATATGTTTTTCTCGTCGGCGGATGCTAATCCTCCACTTAACATTTGTCTTATTCCCCTCACTTCTTCGTTCGTGAACCTGCATCCGGTCATTTGTTGTGACGCACGCCTTCCAGCCACTCAGGAAAAATGTTTCCATACTGCGTTCCCTTTCACCGCTCTTTTAGGCCTGAGCATTGTTCGTAGGCTAATGTGTGTGATCGGACTTGAATTATAATCAATGAGACTGAGAGAGATTGGATCACCTAGGGCAGCCGCGGAACACAGATGATAAGAAGCTTCAATGCCAACTTTAAATAAAATCAGGAAAACTGATGTAAAACAGTGCCAGAATGCTTTTGTTTAATCAGTGATAATTGCAATTTTTATTGGCAGAGAATAAATTACGTTTAATTGATTTCCGAGTTAAGCTCCAGAATGATTCATTAAGCAGGGAAGGAAAAACAATCTAGTTTGATAAGCATATGTGAAGGAATATGTGGGTAGTGTTATTTGTCAAAGCTAACTGTATTGCAACTTCCAAAGTCGTATATGAACACCGTAAAACAATATGTTGCCTTGAGAACTGATTTGCATTTGATAAATTCTTTCTAGTATATTACCATAAGGTAGGCACTACAATGGGCATTACTCCGATACCGGTCAACCAATTTGGTCCAATATCAACAGGCTTCTTTTCATGGACATTATAAATGCGTATACCAAGTTTCATGAAAATCCGATAAAGCGTGTTTGAGGTATCACGCGTACAGACATACGGACAGATAGAAAGACGGACAGACAGACAGAAGGACAGACATTTCCCGTCCCCCACACAATCTCATAAAGTACCATTCTGGCTCTTGATAAAGAAAAACACTAGAAGAAACAAGAACTCAGAAACATCGGAAAGTTTCCAGCGCTTGACTCAAGTCTTAAGAGATTCAAGCGACATAATATATACTTAACACGTAGATATATATAGGACTCTAGCATTTGATTATGTAATATACCGTATTCTCTGTGTGCGCATGTTTCTGTATGCACCATATGTGGTATGTGCAAGAGAATTCTGTTTCATGTGTGTGATGATTCAGGATTGGTTGCTCGTGTGTGGGGTTGTTGCGAAAAGACTCCACATTGACGTAACCATCCCCTCTGCAATATCCAGCTGAGCCGGTTCCCACATCCCACACGGCAGCGTGTACGATATTGGGATATTTGGGAGAACGGGGAAAAGATAGGATAGGGTGTTGAAGCCCTGATCCACTCGCTTCCTTCCTTTTCCTTCAATATAATTTATGATACAGAGACTTCCAATATTAGCAAAATCACTTTGAATCGAACGCGAACATTTCTTTTGCAAGATTTAGGGTGTCCTTATCACATTGCATAGCACAATATGTTACATTATTTTTTCTCCCTTTCTTTTTCCTCCGTGGAATGGGATGAAACGTTTTCCATGTACGTATCGGGTGTTAAAACAGCCGATGCTCACGGTACAAGTGCAGAAAATTGATCTGACTTGTCATATATGTACCGCTTCAATACATCGTCAATTGACTTCAATATTAGGCATGGATTCAAAAGGAGGAAAAAAAATTAAATCTAGGCTGTTAAAAGGCTGATCGGTAAATCTACTACATTAAACCAGAGAGCAGGTAAGTTAATAACATAAATCTCCCAAAACATTCAAGTCCTTGATCGTTTTATGAAAGGATAATTTATGCTATTGGATATCAATTACATAATGTTAAAATTATCCCCAAGTGAAGGGATTGTTATCAAGCACGTTTTTAGAAATTAATTTCTGGGGAGGTCCAAAACTGATTAACCATAAATTACTGACAATTTCCCTTCTTGAATGACAAAACAAAATTGATTTCTTCTCAGTAATACTTTACAAATCTCACTGTCTACAAATTAATGCCATGTTCTCCTCTTGAGTGACACAAAACATTGATTTTTGTACTAAATACTTTAAAAATCTCATATTTGGGAGGGGGCGGACTCCTAGGACCATCCCTTAAGTATGTCCTTGATTGGAATTATTATTCAACAGGACACCTTTCCATCTTTTACCTCTTAACGATATTTTTTTTATTTTGATAAACAAATAATACAAAGTAGGCCTAGTCATAATAACCTCAGCATAGTTCCATTTATCGAATGAGCTGTAAACTATTCATACTTCTACTTTATGCAATGTGTATAAATATGCATAAATAAACATATATATACATTATAAATCATGTTGTGTTGTACCGTTGACCTCGATCAATAATAGTACATTATGCAACGAGCATATAATGACATTTATTAAACAGAGTACCGGTATGAACCCCTTCGCTCGTTTCATAATTTTAACAAGTGTCTTAATTACCATTGTAAGCAAGTAACATACGATTGTTTTTGTTCGACCGTAAGTAAATGATTAAGTTTTAGAGATATTAGATTCAACAAACAAATGGAGACGGCTGCCCTCAGCAATCACCTGTTAGTAAGTTGTAGTTATATTTTGAAATAGATTGCAGATGACGGGTTGATGGCGTAAAAGTAAGTCGAAGCTTCTCTTAGCCGCTTTAACCTGAAACCAGTGGACATTAAAACACGAAATGATCTCAATTTGATCTAATATTGAAATTAACACGAACAGAATTGATTTTATTGTAAGTCCTACAGCTGTCGTTTTATATCTGTGCCTCTCGCCGACCGTTGGAATTTTGTTACAAGGAGCAGGTAGTCCGTGTATTCCAATACAAAAGACATCCAGTTCCCTTTCTAGTCATTGCTTGTCCGAGCTCAAATCTGCTGCCCGTTGTAAACTTAAGACATGTTTTTGTGCACGCTAGTAGAATCTCTTCTCCTACCAGGAAATAGTCATTTGACAGACCGGCAGAGATATAATACGATGTCTGTACCTGGTAAATTAAGAGAAAGCTGTTAAACAGGGAGCTTATTTGTTATGGTTATACGGTTGAATTCTTTTCTTTTGTAAGACAGTTACTACTACCGTTATGAAAGACTGAGCATAGGCCTATCTGTTCGTTCAGTATGAGTTTCACATTTTCAGCAGTGGCGAGATATAAGGGAAGGTTTTCTACTCCCTTACAACAAATCTGAATGTAAAACTTAACCCCCACTACCCTTTACAGAGATAGACATCAGGATCAATGGGCTGGAGAAAGAATCTTTTGTTGATTTTCATTGCTCAAGTCGAACTTAAATCCAGCGTCATGGAGAAGACAAGGATTTTACCTTACTCCCAAGTTACGCCTTCCTTGCTACTCGTCTATTTTAAATGAGATCGTCTATCTTATATTGCGGCTCAGATGCCTCTCTAAATTACATCAGAAGAGCTTTATTAGAAAAGTGACACACACTCTCTCTTCATAGCCTATCAATACGGTATCTTCTTTTCTTCCTCATTCCACCCCTAAAAGAAAGTTAGCTTGTGCTTGTAAAGTAAAACGTTGAAGAGTTGGGGGTAACTTCGATCTACGAGGAGTTTGAGGGGGAGGATTTTTACAGCCTTGAGCCGGAGACACACAAGACTTGTAAAGAGAAATCCCTTCTCTGCAAATCGAATACATCCGTCCAAAGCCAGACTTGCTTGATTCCTCTTTTTCTAGATTTATAACTGTGATCAAAGGGAAAAGAAACAAATGTTATTTTAAGTAATTGAAATACCTCAATGCAATTTTACCAAAAAATAGTAAAAACATCTTGTGATCCTTTCATGTTGGTAATTCTCTTTACGTTTAGATTGTGTAGCAATCAAGCGTAACGCTGAAACTTAGAATCTGTAGGTAAACGATTATCAAAGACCAACCAAATCATCCTATTACCAAAAGAGAACTGCAACCCTCTCTGTGAAACCATTGCATTTTTATATAGACCTATTATTTCTGTTGTATTATATTTTGTCTAAGCGAAGAATCAATTCATATGAATGAGATATCAACCAAAGGAGCTTTTGCTTTTGGATGGAAGAATTTATATTAATAAACTCTTTAGCTGTTGAACCATAAAGCTATCCTTAAAAAAAAAGATTATTTCATTTGGGTTCTCGATTTTGATAGGGAATATCATCCAAATTCATAACAGATGATAGATGTTAGCAATTTCATGAATGGCTAAATTAAACTCGGTACCTACTGTACATTAAACTTCAAAAACTTCTTACTCATTTATGTAAAAGTATTAAAGCATTCTCAGTTTGGAGGCGGTATCACTGTACTCGATTCCTAAACCTATAAGGCAATTTTAAAACTCAACAAAAAATATCGGACACGTATAATGAGCTTATGAAAATCCTATTTACTCAGCTTACAACTCGTTACGATTCGTCTCATTAAGAATAGGTGACTGAGATAAAATGTGAATCTAGCTCTAGGCATTATAGGAGAGTGAAGGATTATCCATGATAAAACAGGGATAGTTAAATACGATATGAACTGTTGGCTTTTTCAGACGTCCTATTGTAAATTAGCCATGTCATTATGTACGCAATTCGTCCCAACGAACAGTCGCTCTGTTTCTAATGTTTGCTGACCGTTTGTAAAGAAAACAAACATTTGTATGCATGTAAATACTAATATTCGTCAAATATTTAGGTTTCAGATCAATACTGGACTAGCAATACAACCCAATGCCTGAAAAATACATATTTGCACATGCTGTATTTTTACTCTTAATGCAATCCAGCGTTTCTATAAGCCAGTGAAGTATAAAGCTACAAGCGACAGTATAATCCCCGGTTCTATGATCTACTAAAAATTAGATGGTATGTTATGTTGCAGAGAATGCAATTACTATGTGAGCATTTTAAATGAAGGATTATGTATTATCACAACCGAGTCATGTTTCAGCATTTTTAGGTAGATTTCGAAGAAAAATCTACCTATTGCAATGGATACCATGTCATGATTTTCGAAAAATTCTTTCATATCTTTACGTTTCATGCTCCCCTAAGTACGAAACCATCACCCGTTCAAAAAAAAAAAAAAAAATTGTGATATTTATATATATATATATATATCTTTACACGATAGCGGCCGTAATTTTGAAGATATTTGAACCAAATTTTAATATGTTATTTCTAGGCCCAATAGTTCGGACAAGTTCGTTAATGAGCAAAATTGACCCAAGGGGGTGGTCGGGGGAGGGGGTTGAAATTTTTAAAAATGTATATCTCGGCCCCTATGAAGTATAGTGGGAAACTTTGTTTGAATAAATTAGAGTACTCCCTATGGAGTTCACAGTGACACCAACGATTCGGGGGTTCGAGTGAGGGTGGGGGAGGAGGTGGGCGTGGGGGATGAAAATTCGAAACTTTTGAAACCACGTCTTGTGGGGTATCGTTGAAAAGCTCTTGATGAGTACTCTACAAATCAATAAATAGTTTCTTGATAGTTCTCATATGACGCGAGATTTTAATGTTTGAAAATAATAACACTTAAAAGAATTATTATAATATCATAATTTTGTCTTGTTTAGCGGCTTTGCTAATTTTATTCATTGCTGATCTTGCGCACGGCCTCCCAGAATATTATATCCTATTCTTGTTGTCAAAACAAATGATTGTAGGCTCTTCCTCTTTACCGAATTCAGTTCTTATTACTGCAGGTTTACCATGCCCAGGCTAAAGAAGAAGAGTGCTATGCAGCGACAGTAAATTAAACCAAAAGCACTTCGAAATCTACCTCCGCCTGTAGGCCTGCCTAAAGGGATTTTTTCAATAAATACTTCTTTCAAGACCAGGGCCGTTACGTGAGTGGAGCAAGTAGAGAGGTCATCCCAGGCCCCGCACTCTAAGGGCGCCGCAACACATTCCTTCAGGAAAAGTTATAGGTTCTACTAACTCTTTCTTGGGATTCAAAATATTTCTGGGGCGGTAAACCATCATTCTGTATGGCAATCTTACAGATTTATAGCCCAATCTCGCGAAATTCACTCATATGTCAACAATGGCTACAATAAGGACAATTCGGTGGTATTTATCCGAATTTAGCACGGCGGATCATTTTTGTAAAATTCACGTGGAGTTAGATTAATGATCTCTAAATTTTGGTGCTAAAAATTCAACAAACAAAAAACCTGGGCATTACTTGGCCTCAGGGTTACTTAACTTTCGAAATAAGAGAGTATTTATGGGAGCTTGTAAAATGAACTCGCTTTTGACAATTTTAAAAATATTTTATAGTGACTTTACTTATTCACATAAAATTTGTCACGGTGTCTAAACAAGAATATGTGTAATTTGGTTTATAACACATGTAACTATCTATATCACACTTATATTTTGATTTTTATGAACAATAAAATAATACCATCCATTAAGAAAACTTGATAAATTCATATAAATTCTAAAGCAAGGAAGTTATTGAAATGTTTTTCTTCAGTGAGACAAGTGAAATTATATTTTGAAGGAGTATCAAAATTATCTGCCATTATATCAGATATATATTTTGTATTTGTATTAGAGTTTTTATAAGTTAGTGTTCTTTAGTTTCAAGTTTGGGCCATTTCCTTTCAAATATTTTTTTCCCTGTGGAAGCCTATCTCAGAATTTCATATTTGGTAGCATAGTTTACGTCAGTGGCCAAGTCCACACAGTAGGCCGTAAAATTTAAGATAAATTCTCATTAGTTTATGAAATAATATTAAAATTTGACCTTATTTCACTGATGAGCAAAATTGTACCTGCTTAAGTTTAGGGTTACCTGAAATTCTCCGACAACCATTGCAAAAAAAAAAAAAACACACAAAACTTAATTTATACATTTCCCACCATGTTAGAGGAATAAAATAGCATTATGATCTGTTTAATAGATATCAGAAGATAAATTAGACTTAAAACTCAGACAATTATCAAAATATGCGCAGCCTAAAAAAAGTATATCAGGTTTAATAAAAGAAATAAAAAGTGTATTAGGTAGAATGTATACATTAGCTATGAATTAAGCTTAAAACTAGCTAACTAGTTTACCGAAGAAATTGATATCTTATTTTATTAGTTTTAATTGTGAATAACCTATAAGTTTTGTCACAATATACTTTACAATATAATATAATTATTATAGGCTTAATTGGTATCTTAGAATTTAAACAAACCCTGCATTATCGGTATTAAAATTTTAAAATTAGTTATTTCACAACAGTTCAATTGTACCATGACAGTACCTACTTAGTGGACTACCAACTATCAGTTAAAAAATCCACTATGTATTTCACGCCAAATTTCATTTCATCCTTCCTTTATCTGATTTTGAGGGTAAAAGTCATTTTAATTCATTGATACATAATCAGTACCATGGCATCCATCATATCGCATCTGATTTTGATGAAATTTGACTGTCAAGTTCACAAAATTCGTGGTAAAATTTTAAGTTTAAATATATAATGGAACTTAGTTAACTTAGTAAATATTGATCACGTTATTACGGTAAAGTACACAAAATTGGTAGTAAAATTTTAAGTGTAAATATAGAATGGAACTTATTTAAGAGCGCTGATTATTTGTAAATTACAAAAAAAATCTAGTTAGTAAATATGGATCGACATAACCCATATCGACAGAAACTATCGATTAGGCATGGTTCCAATCCGTTCCAAGAGCGTAACTCATGGGCCAGTTACGAGTAATAAATCGCACATGCACAGTAATAATATAATATAATTATAATTACTTTATTGCCCGAGATCAAATACGTTTCAATAGGACAGTGTCAAAATAAGAATAATTAAAAGGCTATATCTAAATTAACTTGAGAAAAACTCTCCTGTAGAATAAAATAATGAATTATTAATTAATATATAATTTTCTATTAAACCTGTTAATGGTAACGTTACTGGCAGATAAAAGAAGCTTATTATAAAAATACCATTATAAAACACAAATGAATGACGTACTTTATAGTCAACAAGAATAAATTAACTTTTTACATTATTCGTTGCATGAGTCCTTAGGCTGTCCAGTCTTTGTTTACCTGTAAATTACATTGCGGGAAGTCCAATTCAAGTGATATAAAGAACTTATCTTTCAAATGACGGTAGTATAACATTATGCTCAGTTTAGTACAATATAGAGATAAATATGTTACTTTAAATATTAAATATGTTAATTTTTTCCCTTAGTATTCTACAGTGAGTCCCACGCAAGAGTTGGCCAATGACGCGGGTTTCTGCGTCGCGGCTGGCACAGCTCCAACTCCCGAGCGATTGGGTGAAATATCTACGCAAATAATGCCGCGGTCGTTGTAATGATTCAGGTTATCATATTTACAGTTAAAATTGCAATGAAAATAACAACGTATCTCATCACAAGAGATGTTGGAAATGTTCTCCTCTTGTATAAGCACAACACAGACACCTTTTTTAGGGAATTTTCTTTCACGCGCGTAAGTTCAGCTTCCGAGATAGAGTTAATTTCTTTTGTGATATTGTCTTTTAAGTTCTTATTGTGTATGGGAAATTGACCTATACACTTTATTTTTCAAGTTTCCCCGTAAATAATATTCACATACTGTTAGAAGAACTTAAGACAATATCACATAGGCCTATCACAAGAGAAAGTAACTCTGTCTCGGAAGCTGAACTTACGCGCGTGATAGAAAATTTCCTAAAAAGGTGCCAGTATTGTCTGGATGCAAGAGGAGAACATTTCCATCATCTCTTGTGATGAGATACGTGGTTATTTGCATTGTAATTGTAACTGAAAATATAACCTGAATCATTACAACGACCGCGGCATTATTTGCGTTGATATTTCACCCGATCGCTCGGGAGTTGGAGCTGTGCCAGCCGCGACGCAGAAACCCGCGTCATTGGCCAACTCTTGCGTGGGACTCACTGTACAAACCTCACGACTATATTCTTCAAAGGTACCAAAATTCGTAGATTCCAATTAAGAATGTAATAATGACAGAAGTAAGTGGAAATTTCTGTAGGATAACATTTGTATTCACGAAATCCTTCCCTTTCGCAATGAAGTAAGGCTCGGAAAACTCCCAATTCGCTCTAACAGGAAATGAAATCTATACATTTCACAATGATGCGTGCAGAAAGTTCGCTGTGTTTTGCTTCCCACCTGGTGAGCTCAGATCTGAAGCTTTGCTTAGCTGTCACGTTCCCCTGTACGTATCATGTATCTTTTTTAATTCCTCAATTTCCATCCATCAAGATCCTATCCCAAATTATGTAGTGTGCAGATTCTGCGTTCCGGATCCATAATCGTTTCACCACATCGTCATGTGTGTGATTAAAGGGCGTGGGTTTTTTTACTTACAGAACACTATACAATATAGGTTGTGACACAAGGTTTCGATACAAGATAACAATTCTTTCTTTCCAGGAAGGAATATATTGGAATACAACTGAAATACAAATAATGAGGAACGTTACCTTAAATATCAGGATTATCCGATAGAACAGGAGTTTCCAACTGGTGACCACCGTGGCTTTTTCTTGTGGTCCGCGAAGTCAATTTGAAACATGTATTAACCTATATTTTTTATTAAAATAATAAAATATTGTGTTATGAATCCGTATTTAGTTTCACTAATATAAATTGTTAATATAATTATTGAATTGTTGAATTAGCAATTAAGTCAAGTTAAAGTATGTAACTAAGAATGTGTACTTAAAATACTGGTGCATGATATAAGCAACAGGTATTATTTCAAGATTAAAAAAAGAAGACTTAAGATAAGCTAAGTTATAAGTAAAATGTTACTTAATTTCCTGTTCATTATTTACATATATTTATAAACCGCCAATCAATTCCTGGATACAAAACCGGCCCTGGAACATATTGATGTTGGAATCCCCTGAGAGAGAGCCCTATCAGAATCAATCACTGTATAAACATCAAAATTATACTAACACAAGAACCAACTTTTTATTTCACACACATTGTTGGATTAATCAGTGATAGTATCAAATTTAACGAATTACATAAGTATATTTATATTTTTGTGTTTTCTAATAGTTCCTAAACTTCCTCGTTCTCATTACTGTGTTTAAGTGAATATTTTCAAGAAATTTATAAGCAATTAACTCAGTGTTAACTGTTTTTGTGTTAGCTGCTTTTGCATCCTGCATCGTAGCCATTTTGATATCGTTTAGTGTTATAAGAAAATCTAAGTAAAATACATTTCGATGGCTCTTACCATCATCCCTGATTCTGGGAAATTATCAATCAACAATCCATCTTCTTCTGCTAATATGACTTCGTCCGCTGAAACTCAAAACAAGCTTCAGAATAGCCAAAATGCAACAACAGACCAGCCTACCAGGCGCCAAAGCCGTCTGCACTCACCATCACTAGTGCTTAATCAGTCTGTAAAACAGCATTCTACGTAGTTAACAGTTTCAACAGCAAGTCCTAATACAAACCATTCTCTTACAACAGCACATTTAACTAAACAAAATAATGAACGCCACCGTGATGATTATTCTAATTCCATGGACACTAATTCCATTTCTGAAAGTACTTTTCAAATCCCTAATAAAAAAGCATACAATTTCAGCTGTTCATGTTAACAGCAAATATGTGGTTGACTTAACAGCCATTCACAAGTTTGCTGTGCTAGATGACATGGATGAAACCAGTTCTAACACAAGTGATCGTACACAGTCAGTACCGAAGGTCAAAATACCACCCTTTTTTCTACACCAAGTAAAAAGACCAATAAATAATAAAAGATCTGACCTCTATAATTGGCGATAAATTCTCAACTCAGCAGCAAGGTAAAGTTTTAGAAATAAATACACTTAATGTATCAGATTTCAGATCCATAACAAAGCTCCTTAAGGATAGTAAGTTGCCATTTCATACTCGTACTTACAGAGACCCAACTAACAAAAAACTGGAAGTTGTACTACGAAAAGTGCACTTCTCACTTTAAAATGAAGAAGTGCTTGAGGAACTAAAATCTGCTGATCTGCCTGTAACAAACGTAGTTAGATTACGACATCGTGACAAACAGCCTATGCCCATGTGTGTAGTAGAATTACTCAATAACGAAGAAGCCAAACGCATATTTGAATTGACTCATATACAGCATGCTATTATCTTGGTGGAATATCGCCGTAAATCACCAAATATACCACAATGCACTAGATTCCAGCGTTATGGTCATACAAAAAGCTTTTGTCATCTTCCACCACGATGTGTGAAATGCAAAAATGACCACCATTTTTCTGAGTGTAAGAAGCCCAAACATATAGAATCAACTTGTGTTAACTGTCGACAGAATTATCCCGCAAATATCCCGCAAATATCCCGCAAATATCAAATTATTATTACTATTACTATTAATATTAAGGTAAAGTATAATACATAATACATATAATACATAATAGATTTCGGTTTCCAGACCTGAACAACCATTGCTAAGCCTCCTTATCGATTGAAATTCTTTCAACCGGAAAAATGTCTACTTCTGATTTTTAAGAAGCCAATGCCTGCAACATGTCTTTATTCCCATGTGCATAGCACATTAGAGAATCTGGAGTGAAGGAATTCTGGAAGCAACCTTATTAAATAAAGTTCTCATTACAGGCCCGTGGGAAGCAATGCACTCATAGCTCATTGAGGCTTTGATATGAAACCCTCATTCAACAGAATTAATGTTACGAGTTGTCACCGAATGATCAATATAGCTATCCACTCTAAGGATGGCGGAGAATTTTTTCCTATGAGCCTATTCCCACAGAAAATCACATTTTGCGATAACCTGTCAAACCGGATGCGGCAGGGAAGAAAGTACCGGAAATCGTCTTAAATCTGCTTACAGAGATGGAACTAGGAATTACAATGGTAAACCGGTTAGTTTGTGGACCGAAGATTTGAAGCTCTGATCTCCGTAAAATTGCCCTTACATATCTAGCCGACCAGTCTGTGTATTAAACAATTCTTACAGAGTATATTAGGAAGTTAGGATGATAGAATGTTTTATGTGTGAACATTTTTTTAAAATCGTTCTAATGGGGGTCACTTGCTAAAACTGTTTATAAAGGAAATAGATTTAACGGGAATGCATCAAGTCTGGACAAATGAATGTAGAAACCACGGCCTCAAAAGGCTTATTCTATTATTGATATTGAATGGAGAGGTCATTGACTATAACGCAATCAGATGCTTCTAATTTATAATATAGGAGAAGCTAGTGTATATTCAGCCTTCAAATGTAAAAGAAGAAAAAAGGTGTGTTAAACTACAGTATTAACTATATTGTTTTTAAATATTAACTAATCAATAGGTCCACCGCTGTGGCTCAGGGGATGCGTTCAATCCTCTCACGGGTTCGATTCCTGGTCGGGACAAGTTACCTAGGTGGGTTTTTTTCTGGGGTTTTCCTCACCTTTGAGACAAATGTCGGGTAACTTTAGGCCCTTGTGGTCCCCAGATATCATCTGGCCGTCATTATCATCTTCATCCCATCCTTGCCTTGTTTGGAGTGAGTATGTGTGTGAATGGTGTGTATCGTCCTATGTGTTCGTGTTGTCTCGGAGGTGGCCCCGGCATTGGGCTGATCACTCATCCGGGGAGGCCCTCCATGTCCTTGTCTGGTCAAAAAAGTATGTATGTGATCCAAAGATAATCCCTCTCCCGACAGGTCGCGGCCCTGTAAGGCCCGGGCGGCTTGGGTCGCTTAAATCCTAAAAGGGAGAGCTTAAACTACGAGAAAGAAAGAAAGAAAGAAAGAAAGAAAGAAAGAAAGAAAGAAAGAACTAATCAATAGGCTTTACCACACGGGATGAGAGTAGGCCTATACATAGCCTACATTTCTATTTATTGCAAATATGAAAACAAATCGTAACATATGGAGCGCGCTAGATTTAGGTAGCACTTCCAAGACGTTTCACATACCCCGTTGATAATTCACTGTACAGATTTTATTGTAACCCCATTCCTCTTGATACTGCGATTTGAGTATTACCATCTCAATGTCTACTCCTCGGTGATGTAAATATCTTTCCAAGGGGATTGTTGACATTTCTGTAATCTATAATTTACCTCCTACAACGTACAATATTCACATCGGGTACGTAACTTGCCTTCCTCCTATTTAACAAGATAACATTAAAATACGCCCTTACATCCCTTTGGTTCACATAGTATAACAAAGCCACATCTTGATAAACACGAATACCTCGCTATTCATCTAGAAAGATGGCGTGGGCAGAACTTCCATTTCAGTTTATCGTACTACTAAGAACTTGAGCCTTTTCGTAGAAAACTAAACAGAATTTTTATGACTGTCACTCCAGTAGTTACGATTTTGTCAGAGTTCTAAAACATACATAATCATACATAATTATTTCTATGAAGATGCTATTTAAAGAAAGCACATTTCACTTTTTTGCGTTGTTACAGATGATTTTTTAAAACTTCTTCCTGCAATATTTTATATCGTATGACGCAGTTTGTTTACCGCTGTGGTGAAAGGGATGCGTTCACTCCTCTCACGCAGCGGGCCTAGCTCGAGTGGCTATCCTTTCCTTTCATGCGTTAATTTTGATTTAGACATTAAATATAACTCTTAAAAGATTCTCTTATTTATTGCTTGACCTCAGAAATATATTTTTAACATTTTCAGTCTGTAAATTTTGAAGCTTCTGTTCCTTTGCATTTTTATAAGATATGCAAATCATATGTATTAGAAGTATAACTACTTTGGGGATGATTTTTTTTAGAAGAAATTAAAAATACATTTTACATCACGTTACATATGACCGCGATTGGGAGCGAAGAATTAATTGAAATATTTATTCCTAGACCAAAGCGATTTTATATTTTAGACATATTTATTTAAAGTTTTTGCTTTGTTATTTTCCTTCTGATATTATTAAATTCATACAGAATTGGTATATTTCAGTAATAGAAGGTAATCTTCTTATACATATATTGTATATTGTAACTTGATTTGAAGACTGAAGCATGACACAGATAGTTTATAATTGGATTTTGTGTCATGTTGATGCGACATTTTCAACCACACGTTTCATTGTTCAGCGAATCTTTTGTCCAAAATGCATTCTTTTATGAATTGGTGGGTAAAACGAATGGATGACTGGATGGTTTGAACAGTAGCTCATAGTGCTTTACTAATGGAAGCGGGTGACCGGTTGATTGTAAGTGCACCAAGTGCCGTAAGTGCTGAATCCAGCTGGTCAGGACTTCTCGGATTGTGTAGCACTAAACACTCTCGTGATGGCAGAACAATACTAGGAGGAGAGCTTGCCTGTCAGACGCATCGTTACTTTCTAACATAAAAATCCTGCTGATTCATCTCCCTAGGTCTGGTCCACCCTACGTATAAAAGTAACTCGCCTACATACTCTCACTTTAATGCTCTTTGACGTATGTTGTTTTTTAATCTACGTAACAAATTCTTGAGTTTATTAATGCCTTGTATGTATATAATAGGTCATCATTCAGATGTCATCAAAAATTGCAACACCTAAGAGCACCCTGAAGATGGAAGAAGGATGTTTCTCTGAAACGTCCGAGCTTTACCAATCACTCACTTGGCTAGGAACCCGAGAACAGTATACAGTACTCAGACATACGCCAGGGAAACCTCAAGTCATTCATCTTTACCTACGTCCCTTCTCTGTTTTTTTTTTTTTTATTTATTTAATTTCCCTGAATGGTCTTTTTCTTCATAAATATGTGGGTGGCTGTTCTTTACCTTTTATTTCTTTTAGTCAGGCTCATGTCTTTACATTTTGAATGACTTTTTTTCACCTGGTTGCTTTGTTAATACTGTTTCTGTAGGTTATTGATGAGAGAAGGACTGGCATATCAATGGAAAAACCAGGAAGGATCCTATGAAAAGATTAATCATGAAACAGTGATAAGTCCAGTGAATTTCTTCAAGTGCATGGGTTTCTTAATATAGACTGTTGGAGGTATGTGCAAAGGAACTGTCGACTTTACTTCTCATCGAAAAAAAGCCATGGTATTGTTTTAAGCCCCTCCCCCCCCCCAAAAAAAAAATCTTCCTTAGCCGGGAGAAGTATGATATTTAAGTGCTCGACCACTGAGGAGTTGGGAACACTATGTTCTTTTACCTATTTTGGGGGGGGGGGGCTCGATCGCCCCCGGAGCCCTCGACCATAGTCCATACTCCGGTCCCAACAACTTTTCGGCGCTTGTGTTCCATTGCTCTACTTTTCGCTCTTGTGTACTTTAAGTTTGTGGGTAATGTGATTAGAGCCAGTTGTTTGATTCACCACTAGTAGAACTGTGTAACTCTGTGTTTTGTCATCTGTCTGTTGGGGGTCGTCTCTCCGATCCGGTATTCACGTTAGATTAAGCTGATATTTGCACAGCTATGAAAACTTCAGCATAGCACTTTTCGTCAGTGTCTCCTTTGAATCATGCACCAAAGAGAATGGATGTGGACATCAGTCAACCTAGATTCCGAGAGAGACAATGAAACTAGTGACGTCGAAATTGGTTGCCCACTTCTCGAATGGGATTAAAACTGAAGAGGAAGTATCCACGAACACTCCATCTCATTTTTGCCACAGTCAGTAATGCATTTCCCAGTCATCAGTCATCAATTTGCAATTCCTTCTAGGAATCTCACTTAATCAGTAGTCACTCTGAACGAGACCGCTGATTGTCTCTTAGAATCGTAACACCAAGCGATGAAACAAGAAGTAACATTAGTCAAAGTTCTCTGAACTGACATAATTTATTGAATGCTTTTGTAATTTAGCATGTCTAAGGAGAGATGCACTTTACGTTCTTGAAGTAATGTTTAAATGTCTCTATATTTCAAGTTTTTATGGAAGAATAACTAGCGTAATATTGTCGTCTTATATTACTTATGATGACTTATAATAACCAAGTTACAACGTCTATCGACTATCTATCAATACTATTTGAAAAATATCGAACCGTACATGTATAAATTGCTTCTATAAATATTTACAGTCTTCCTAATATCCATGAATGCACACGGGTGAGGGGAAAATGTTATAATACGACTGAATGTTTGTAACTCAATATTGGCAAGTTATACACACTTTACACGGCATGAAATGTTTGTATAAACTTCACGTAAATAATAAAGATGGTCCATATATGTAACAGCCGGACGTTTGTTAAATGTTTGAGATTGATTTTTGAGGTTATGCATCAGTTCTTTGTTATGAAACATTCTCAGTTGCTTTTGCGGAATTGTTAATATTGTACCTTGTTTGTGAGTTTTACTTAATTTTACTAAAATTTTCAGTTTTCTCATATCGATTTATTAAAATACTTAAACTAGATCCTTTTCACGACAGGCGACATACTGCTGTTTTTTCATTGCTCGGATAGAAGGCAACACTGGCGAAATGCATTCACGTTTTTTATGGTCGAACAAAAGTTATAAAATAAATTCGTCATCTGTCATCGGTTTTTATTTAAACAGCTCTTATATACGAAAGAAAATAGTTTACAAGTTATATGCTCAGGTGCGTAGTCTACAGAGTTTTAGGATTAATACCAATTAACATTTTTAATCTAAGCTAAAATTAGCTTATAACATACTAACGTTCATAAAGAATTTGATAAATTCCTCCCATTAAAATTTCATTCTTCCAACTACACCTTCAAAGATGCCCTTGACAATCCTGAACACGATGGGGCAATTCCAAGTATTTCCTTTTCGTAACCAAGTCTCTTATTAGTTGGAGAGATTGGAAGACGAATGAGGGATCAACTAGAAGACGAGGCTGATATTATTATCCTTTACGAGTTAGCTACGGTGCGTTAATACTCCACTACGTAAGGAGCACACGTTACACTAAATGTAACTCAAAGTAAAGTAATGGAAAACATTTTCATCAGTTGGAACTATCGATGATATCACTTTACCGATTGATATATGTCATTCAAATACGTATCTTTACTAAACTTACAAGAGAAGATTCTTTTTGAAAACTTATTAATGCCATTATGTGGTAGAGCCACTTTCAGAGTCCAGGATTATGATAGTTTTTCTTAATGTAAGAATTTAAATAATAAAGTTTATATAGGTTCGATTTTGAAGAAAATGGCTTACAATAAGCTATACAAATTAATTGTGATACGAAGTTATGTACTAATTAAAATATGCTTCATTCGACAAAGTTGAAATTAAATATGCACTGTGAACTACGGTACTTCAACTTCCGATGAGTCCAAAAAGGAAATTATAATTAAAGCTTTTATGCTGAAATAAAAACTAAAATGTTGGTGACGCAAACAACTAGGAGAAAGTAAGTTGGACCTAATTCCATTGTAATCCCCCTGAGAATGAAGTTGCACCTAATCTCGTAGTAAATCCCTGAAATTGGAGCAGTAATCCTAAACGCCACGAAATTAATGGTGCTCAATTGGAAAACCCCGCTTCATTGTAGAGCACAGCGCTGATTGTAAGCATAATGTTACGGCACAGCACCAGGTTTCTCCAATCCAACCATTAGCAGTTTAAACGATTAATTCACGACTTTCTCAAAAAATGAAGAGTTGACTTTTCACGTGAATTGTTTTCTTACAACATATTAGTTCTGTCATAAATATTACGAGGTACCGGTAGTTTTGGGTAAGGACATTTTTCTGGAAAGAGATGCAAGTCTCTACAAGAGACTGATATTAATATTCATCCATGTACAGAAGTGTTAAAAATATTTGGCAAAGTAGTATTGCACTCATAGTAGAAAAAACTTAAAAGGAATATTCATGCTTCTGCGATTACAATATTATAAGGAAAAGTTTAGATGGTATGCATCCATAACTCCCACGATATAAACATTCAGAGTTTTCCCTTTTGTATGTACGCTATAACCCTGACCGCTGGGTATGATCGAATACACGCAGAGTCTAAAGGTTTTTCTGAACATTTTTTGACCTCCGAAACCACAAGGAGTTTCAATTCGTATAACAGCCTTACTAATAAAAATTCCTTAAGTGGGCGTTGAACGGTTGTTTGGTTGGTCACCATACAAGTTCTACATAAGCCGTGACACTGATAATCCTTGTACACCCTGTGCATTTAGTCGAGAGCACTTGCATGCGCCACAGAGATAAGGGCGTGACGGAAGTGGAGTGTGTTGCTAGTATGAATCACGTTCGCCATACCACTGCGCATTGTGTTTACAGTGCTCTCGTTTAAATGCACGGACAGTACAACTGCTATCTCGGGATGACGTTTCTTGCCCACGGCAGTCAAGGAAAAACGTGAATGCATTTCGCCAGTGTTGCCTTCTATCCGAGCAATGAAAAAACAGCAGTATGTCGCCTGTCGTGAAAAGGATCTAGTTTAAGTATTTTAATAAATCGATATGAGAAAACTGAAAATTTTAGTAAAATTAAGTAAAACTCACAAACAAGGTACAATATTAACAATTCCGCAAAAGCAACTGAGAATGTTTCATAACAAAGAACTGATGCATAACCTCAAAAATCAATCTCAAACATTTAACAAACGTCCGGCTGTTACATATATGGACCATCTTTATTATTTACGTGAAGTTTATACAAACATTTCATGCCGTGTAAAGTGTGTATAACTTGCCAATATTGAGTTACAAACATTCAGTCGTATTATAACATTTTCCCCTCACCCGTGTGCATTCATGGATATTAGGAAGACTGTAAATATTTATAGAAGCAATTTATACATGTACGGTTCGATATTTTTCAAATAGTATTGATAGATAGTCGATAGACGTTGTAACTTGGTTATTATAAGTCATCATAAGTAATATAAGACGACAATATTACGCTAGTTATTCTTCCATAAAAACTTGAAATATAGAGACATTTAAACATTACTTCAAGAACGTAAAGTGCATCTCTCCTTAGACATGCTAAATTACAAAAGCATTCAATAAATTATGTCAGTTCAGAGAACTTTGACTAATGTTACTTCTTGTTTCATCGCTTGGTGTTACGATTCTAAGAGACAATCAGCGGTCTCGTTCAGAGTGACTACTGATTAAGTGAGATTCCTAGAAGGAATTGCAAATTGATGACTGATGACTGGGAAATGCATTACTGACTGTGGCAAAAATGAGATGGAGTGTTCGTGGATACTTCCTCTTCAGTTTTAATCCCATTCGAGAAGTGGGCAACCAATTTCGACGTCACTAGTTTCATTGTCTCTCTCGGAATCTAGGTTGACTGATGTCCACATCCATTCTCTTTGGTGCATGATTCAAAGGAGACACTGACGAAAAGTGCTATGCTGAAGTTTTCATAGCTGTGCAAATATCAGCTTAATCTAACGTGAATACCGGATCGGAGAGACGACCCCCAACAGACAGATGACAAAACACAGAGTTACACAGTTCTACTAGTGGTGAATCAAACAACTGGCTCTAATCACATTACCCACAAACTTAAAGTACACAAGAGCGAAAAGTAGAGCAATGGAACACAAGCGCCGAAAAGTTGTTGGGACCGGAGTATGGACTATGGTCGAGGGCTCCGGGGGCGATCGAGCCCCCCCCCCCCAAAATAGGTAAAAGAACATAGTGTTCCCAACTCCTCAGTGGTCGAGCACTTAAATATCATACTTCTCCCGGCTAAGGAAGATTTTTTTTTGGGGGGGGGGGAGGGGCTTAAAACAATACCATGGCTTTTTTTCGATGAGAAGTAAAGTCGACAGTTCCTTTGCACATACCTCCAACAGTCTATATTAAGAAACCCATGCACTTGAAGAAATTCACTGGACTTATCACTGTTTCATGATTAATCTTTTCATAGGATCCTTCCTGGTTTTTCCATTGATATGCCAGTCCTTCTCTCATCAATAACCTACAGAAACAGTATTAACAAAGCAACCAGGTGAAAAAAAGTCATTCAAAATGTAAAGACATGAGCCTGACTAAAAGAAATAAAAGGTAAAGAACAGCCACCCACATATTTATGAAGAAAAAGACCATTCAGGGAAATTAAATAAATAAAAAAAAAAAAAACAGAGAAGGGACGTAGGTAAAGATGAATGACTTGAGGTTTCCCTGGCGTATGTCTGAGTACTGTATACTGTTCTCGGGTTCCTAGCCAAGTGAGTGATTGGTAAAGCTCGGACGTTTCAGAGAAACATCCTTCTTCCATCTTCAGGGTGCTCTTAGGTGTTGCAATTTTTGATGACATCTGAATGATGACCTATTATATACATACAAGGCATTAATAAACTCAAGAATTTGTTACGTAGATTAAAAAACAACATACGTCAAAGAGCATTAAAGTGAGAGTATGTAGGCGAGTTACTTTTATACGTAGGGTGGACCAGACCTAGGGAGATGAATCAGCAGGATTTTTATGTTAGAAAGTAACGATGCGTCTGACAGGCAAGCTCTCCTCCTAGTATTGTTCTGCCATCACGAGAGTGTTTAGTGCTACACAATCCGAGAAGTCCTGACCAGCTGGATTCAGCACTTACGGCACTTGGTGCACTTACAATCAACCGGTCACCCGCTTCCATTAGTAAAGCACTATGAGCTACTGTTCAAACCATCCAGTCATCCATTCGTTTTACCCACCAATTCATAAAAGAATGCATTTTGGACAAAAGATTCGCTGAACAATGAAACGTGTGGTTGAAAATGTCGCATCAACATGACACAAAATCCAATTATAAACTATCTGTGTCATGCTTCAGTCTTCAAATCAAGTTACAATATACAATATATGTATAAGAAGATTACCTTCTATTACTGAAATATACCAATTCTGTATGAATTTAATAATATCAGAAGGAAAATAACAAAGCAAAAACTTTAAATAAATATGTCTAAAATATAAAATCGCTTTGGTCTAGGAATAAATATTTCAATTAATTCTTCGCTCCCAATCGCGGTCATATGTAACGTGATGTAAAATGTATTTTTAATTTCTTCTAAAAAAAATCATCCCCAAAGTAGTTATACTTCTAATACATATGATTTGCATATCTTATAAAAATGCAAAGGAACAGAAGCTTCAAAATTTACAGACTGAAAATGTTAAAAATATATTTCTGAGGTCAAGCAATAAATAAGAGAATCTTTTAAGAGTTATATTTAATGTCTAAATCAAAATTAACGCATGAAAGGAAAGGATAGCCACTCGAGCTAGGCCCGCTGCGTGAGAGGAGTGAACGCATCCCTTTCACCACAGCGGTAAACAAACTGCGTCATACGATATAAAATATTGCAGGAAGAAGTTTTAAAAAATCATCTGTAACAACGCAAAAAAGTGAAATGTGCTTTCTTTAAATAGCATCTTCATAGAAATAATTATGTATGATTATGTATGTTTTAGAACTCTGACAAAATCGTAACTACTGGAGTGACAGTCATAAAAATTCTGTTTAGTTTTCTACGAAAAGGCTCAAGTTCTTAGTAGTACGATAAACTGAAATGGAAGTTCTGCCCACGCCATCTTTCTAGATGAATAGCGAGGTATTCGTGTTTATCAAGATGTGGCTTTGTTATACTATGTGAACCAAAGGGATGTAAGGGCGTATTTTAATGTTATCTTGTTAAATAGGAGGAAGGCAAGTTACGTACCCGATGTGAATATTGTACGTTGTAGGAGGTAAATTATAGATTACAGAAATGTCAACAATCCCCTTGGAAAGATATTTACATCACCGAGGAGTAGACATTGAGATGGTAATACTCAAATCGCAGTATCAAGAGGAATGGGGTTACAATAAAATCTGTACAGTGAATTATCAACGGGGTATGTGAAACGTCTTGGAAGTGCTACCTAAATCTAGCGCGCTCCATATGTTACGATTTGTTTTCATATTTGCAATAAATAGAAATGTAGGCTATGTATAGGCCTACTCTCATCCCGTGTGGTAAAGCCTATTGATTAGTTCTTTCTTTCTTTCTTTCTTTCTTTCTTTCTTTCTTTCTTTCTTTCTCGTAGTTTAAGCTCTCCCTTTTAGGATTTAAGCGACCCAAGCCGCCCGGGCCTTACAGGGCCGCGACCTGTCGGGAGAGGGATTATCTTTGGATCACATACATACTTTTTTGACCAGACAAGGACATGGAGGGCCTCCCCGGATGAGTGATCAGCCCAATGCCGGGGCCACCTCCGAGACAACACGAACACATAGGACGATACACACCATTCACACACATACTCACTCCAAACAAGGCAAGGATGGGATGAAGATGATAATGACGGCCAGATGATATCTGGGGACCACAAGGGCCTAAAGTTACCCGACATTTGTCTCAAAGGTGAGGAAAACCCCAGAAAAAAACCCACCTAGGTAACTTGTCCCGACCAGGAATCGAACCCGTGAGAGGATTGAACGCATCCCCTGAGCCACAGCGGTGGACCTATTGATTAGTTAATATTTAAAAACAATATAGTTAATACTGTAGTTTAACACACCTTTTTTCTTCTTTTACATTTGAAGGCTGAATATACACTAGCTTCTCCTATATTATAAATTAGAAGCATCTGATTGCGTTATAGTCAATGACCTCTCCATTCAATATCAATAATAGAATAAGCCTTTTGAGGCCGTGGTTTCTACATTCATTTGTCCAGACTTGATGCATTCCCGTTAAATCTATTTCCTTTATAAACAGTTTTAGCAAGTGACCCCCATTAGAACGATTTTAAAAAAATGTTCACACATAAAACATTCTATCATCCTAACTTCCTAATATACTCTGTAAGAATTGTTTAATACACAGACTGGTCGGCTAGATATGTAAGGGCAATTTTACGGAGATCAGAGCTTCAAATCTTCGGTCCACAAACTAACCGGTTTACCATTGTAATTCCTAGTTCCATCTCTGTAAGCAGATTTAAGACGATTTCCGGTACTTTCTTCCCTGCCGCATCCGGTTTGACAGGTTATCGCAAAATGTGATTTTCTGTGGGAATAGGCTCATAGGAAAAAATTCTCCGCCATCCTTAGAGTGGATAGCTATATTGATCATTCGGTGACAACTCGTAACATTAATTCTGTTGAATGAGGGTTTCATATCAAAGCCTCAATGAGCTATGAGTGCATTGCTTCCCACGGGCCTGTAATGAGAACTTTATTTAATAAGGTTGCTTCCAGAATTCCTTCACTCCAGATTCTCTAATGTGCTATGCACATGGGAATAAAGACATGTTGCAGGCATTGGCTTCTTAAAAATCAGAAGTAGACATTTTTCCGGTTGAAAGAATTTCAATCGATAAGGAGGCTTAGCAATGGTTGTTCAGGTCTGGAAACCGAAATCTATTATGTATTATACTTTACCTTAATATTAATAGTAATAGTAATAATAAAATAGTTCATAAAGTACTAAAGTGGAATTTAATAATTTATTAATGCACGTTCTTATGTTGAAAGGTCGCGGGTTCGATTCATGATGAGGTTGTTGGGTTATTAATCCCCTAATCCAGCGTTTCTGAACCTTTTTGAACCCGAGGACCTCTAAAATGTCTACAAAAATTTACGGACCCCTAATTTTACATCCCACTTTTAAAAGAAGGCCCATATTCTTAATATTTGGGGTATTAATTATAGATCACTAGCATGTGCCCGCGGCTTCGCCCGCGATAATTATTTCAAAAATTAAAAATTAAGAGCATAATAGTTAAATCATTATATTTATTAACACCTAAATCACGTGGACTACATACCACGATTAGATAGCGTCGCCTGGTAAAAGCGACCTCAGATTCGAGTTCCTTGGCCCAGAATACCCCTGTACAGTGAGTTTCGTCCAAATCGAACAATGTTTGACCATATTTAGGCCTATATTGATTATCCCTCTTCCGTGTAGGTTGAAAATTTCATATGTCTTCGGGCCTTGATATTCTAAACAAATGAATCGTCCAGGATGGACTTACAAAATCAAGCGATCGCCCGCGATAATTATTTCAAGAATTAAAAATTAAGAGCATAATAGTTAAATCATTATATTTATTAACACCTAAATCACGTGGACTACATGTCACGATTAGATAGCGTCGCCTGGTAAAAGCGATCTCAGATTCGAGTTCCTTGGCCCAGAAAATCCCTGTATAGTGAGCTTCGTCCAAATCGAACAATGTTTAATCATATTTAGGTCTATGTTGATTATCCCTCTTCCGTGTAGGTTGAAGATTTCGTATGTCTACGGGCCTTGGCATTCTAAACAAATGCATCAGCGTGGGCTTACAACATTCAAGCGATCGCGATGCTTTTATTTCCACGGTATGACAAAAATAGCCAAAGCCAAATGCAATTGATTTGACATTGAAATGTAGGCCTATTACTGAAATCTGATGCTTCGACAGCGCTAAAATCACGTTTTCTGCCAGTTTTTCACTCATAACTCGCGAACGAAAGCTAAAATTAAAAATCCGGCTTCGAGGTGCATTCGCCCACCTTTCAGTCCATCTATGTTTAAAATTTCAGATGTCTGCGTTCAGTAGATTTCGCTGGGCATCGCGGACAGACAGACAAACACGTCCTTTTATTATTATGCCCGCGGCTTCCCCCGCGATAATTATTTCTAAACTTAAGTGCATAATAGTTAAATCATTATATTTATTAACACCTAAATCACGTGGAGTGTATTCCACGATTAGGTAGCGTCCCCTGGTAGGAAAAGCGACCTCAGGTTCCAGTTCCTTGGCTCAGAAAACCCCTGTATAGTGAGTTTCGTTCAAATCGAACAATGTTTGACCATAATTAAGCCTATGTTGATATCCTTCTTACGTGTAGGTTGAAAATTTCATATATCTGCGGGCCTTGACACTCTAAACAAATGAATCGTTCACGATGGACTTAAAAAATCAAGCGATCGCGATGCTTTTATTTCCAAGGTAGGCTATGAGGTATGAAGACAAAAATAGCCAAAGCCAGCTGTAATTGATTTAACATTGAAATATATTACTGAAACTGATGCTTCGAAATCGCAAAAAATACACGTTTTCTGCCCGTTTTTCACTCATAACTCACGAACTAAAGCGAAAATTAAAATTCCGGCTTCGAGGTGCACATTCCGACCCTTTAGTCCGCCTATGTATAAAATTTCAGATCTCTGCGTTGAGTAGATTTCGCTGGGCATCGCGGACAGACAGACGGAAGACAGACAGACGGAAGACAGACAGACGGAAGACAGACAGACGGAGGACAGACACTTCCTTTTATTAATATAGATTATAGCGAAATATGTGAAAAAAATTTTACTTTTACTTTCCACTTGCTTTATGATATTTTTTAATTATGTCTGAAGACCATCTGCACCATCTTCGCGGACCGCCAGTGGTCCGCGGACCATAGGTTGAGAAACGCTGCCCTAATCCATCTGGAAGCACTATGACGCTGGGATCGACTCAGCCTCTAAATGAAATGAGTAGGCTACCAGGAGTAATTCTGGTCGTGCTCCAATCCATGTTAATAGAATGATGATTTTACCTGGACCCATAAGAGCCTTCACGGATTGTATAGGGAACAATTACTTTTATGTTCTTATTTATTGTTGTATGTTCTTATTTATTGTTGTAGGTTCTTATATTTGTTATGATCGCTGGTTCGATTCCCGATGAGGTCGATGGTTATTTTTCAATTGGCTTAATCCTTCTGGTGGTAAGTTACTATGGCCCTATGGCCCTGGGGTCGACTCAGCCTCTATCAGAAATGAGTACCAAGTGTAATCGGGGGGGGGGGCGGGATGAAGTTGGCAGGTAAGGCTGATAACCTTACCATCGTCCACAAGCCGAATATTTTAAAATGGGAGCCTTAACCCCCTGAAACCCCAAGGGCCTTCACAGCCTCCAATAGGGAACACTTTACTTTTACGTTCTTATATTATGGTGATGTATAATATGGCCAAGCTTTCGACTGCTCTCATGTATTTTGTTATTACAGCATTACGCTATTCTCATGTTGTAGGCCTATATCGCATTTTGGGCTTTAACTATTTGCATTTTATTCGTTAAAGAGGCCAACCCCAGCGACTATCCTTTTTTCACGTTGGTGAATACGCAGCAGAGCCTAACCGTCCACTTAATGTCTGTCTTATCCTCCCCCTCCTTCGCTCCTGAACCTGAAACCGACCTGTGTTCATAGATGTTTGTGGTTTGAGTGCCAGACTTTTAACATCGAACCAATATGATTCAGACTCATTCACAGGCTGGTGTGGACATTCTTTGTGAGGCACCCCTTCTAGCCGCTCAAATGAAATGTTCCCACACTCCACCCCCATTTGACCGCTCGCCTAATCCTGAACGATGTTCATAGGTAATGTGTGTGTTCGGATTTGAATTCAAACAAATAAGAGATTGGTTCACAAAAGACTGGTGTGGAACACATGATAAGAAGATACTAGGCCAACTTTAAATAGGCCTGAAGAAAAGCACTAGAAGGAACCAGAAGCAACGGAAAGTTTATATGCACTCGACTGTACATATGAAAACTCTATCGCTTACCGATAACACTGGTAAACAAAAATCAACTTTTTTTTGTGACATGGATAAAACAAGGCGTACCTTATGTAAAATTTCACCAGAAAGCAGAAAATGACCTTGGATTTTCTCTATCACCCACTATTTGTTTGCTACGAAGTGTTTTGTGTTATACTGAAATATATTATTTTCGGTATGTTCTTAATATTATATTTAATTCAAAATTTTATTATATCATTTTTTTAGCGATATTTTGTCACTGCGGCATCTCGGAATGATGTCCAGCAGTAATCAGCAAGCAAACTAGGACTCCATTTGCCTTGGTATCGCTTTTCAATAGTTGCAACGTCCTGGTGGAATTGTTCCCCATGTTCGTCGCTTACGGCGCCCAAATTTTCAGGAATGAAATCGAGGTGAGCATCCAGAAAGTGAAGTTTTAATGACATGTTACATCCTATCTCGCTCTAGGCACTAAGTAATTCAGTCACAAGGTCTTTGTAGTTTTCAGCTTTGACATATCCAAGAAAATTGGTCACAACTGTTTTAAAAGCTTTCCATGCTCTTAGTTCAGCTTCATTCAGCATGTTGTCATATTTGCCATCTTTCATAACTTTTCGTACTTGCAGTCCCACAAATATGCCCTCTTTAATTTTTGCCTCACTAACTCTCGGAAATTTCTGTTTCAGATACAAGAACGGGGGTTCCGATCTTATGTTTTTAAGCTTAGTTTAGAAGAATCAATAAATAGGCGCAAATTGCTTGGTTCATGTTCCTGCCCCAATGCATCAAATAAGTTGTCAACATCCGTGCAGTATCCTATACCAAAATCCCTTTTTCAGCGAAATAATGTGTAAGTCCGTTTTGATGATTTCGAAAGTCAGTTATATGTACGTCACCTTCGAGGAGATTCATCCTTTTAATCTGGATGCTAGGAGTTCTGACTGTGATTTTGCTAGTTTTAAATCTCGAACTAAATCATTCAGTTCAGCGTTTGAAATCAGATGTGGCTTTGTTGAACATTTTGGTGCTTGAAAGTCTGGATCATTGTCGATTTCCTGTGGGAATTGCACAACATCAGATGGATCACCTTCGTCCAAACTCCACGGTTCTGGTGGGTATGGGATAGGAAGTTCTTCACTATGTTCGACGGGCCAGGCTGATGGTAAATTGGGATATTGCACAGCATCCTTGGACTTCAGTCCGATGCCCTGTATTTTAGTGAGGTAAAATTAACAATCGGTTGGATGGTCTTTTGGTTCTCTCCACACCATTGGTACTGCAAATCGCATATTACGTTTTTCACCTTTCAATCAACCTGTTAACATTGTTACACAAGTCTTGCAACGTATGTGAGGGGCCCATGACTTATCTTGATCTCCTACTTTAACTCCGAAATAAAGTTCGTAAGCTCTTCCCACAAGTTGGGTGAAATTACGTTTTTGCGATTTAAAAGTTATTTCTTCACACTCATAACAAAAACTGTTGACATTATTTACACACTGCCTAGGCATTGTATTGACTTGTTAATTCACAGTCAATCACAGTACAATAATAAAAATAAACCTAGTATGTAGAACACAAACACGTTAGTAAAGACGACATAGGGAATGCAGTAACTTCATATGTGGGTAAATGCCTACTAATGCACAATCTCATTTGGGTGCGTACTTCTTGCATTTGATATAGCCTACTGGAATGAACTTGTCTTAACACACTGCTGATACATACATTACACGAAGTGGCACAATATGCATACAGTGACTCACTAAACTGTTGAAATGATTGCTGTTTTTTTGTTATATTTAAAAAATAAACGCTTGTTACTAAAAATTCGTGGGTGATAGGCAATTTCTGTTTTTAGATTTGTTATTAGGGTGCCTCAATACATTGGAAACACCAAAAAATTTCCGTGTCACAAAATGTGTGTTTAACAGTGTAATAAGAAAATACTTCTAATATAAACTGTAGGCCTATGTTACTGAGCAAAATGATTTTCAGCTATGAATTCTCATTTACACCAACCGAGAAAGAACCATTTTTCATAAATTCCACGCATTGCCATGAAGGATTTCAATGTAAGTTATTCTGAGAGGTTCATTTGTAGAGCGACTGGATATCTGGGAATGCTGGTTTATATCTTCATCACTTTCCCCTGCTCCATTCTGATTAATATTCATGGTTTCAGCGCACTCATCAGTGAAACAACTTTACGCAACAAAAATCTTGTAATTAATACTAGTCAGGGCATGCAACATTACGCCTCGATTGTCATTTGTTTTACACAGGCAACAGCAGAGTGGTTGCCTAAAAACGAAGTCGCGCTAAGAGAAAATCGAAACAGGGGGTTATTTCACACAATTTTTTAATCAATATTTAGATTGAATTAACATTTCGGATTCTGTTCAGGGATATGCTAAATCATGAACGAATTATAATACAGCTCGTCCTTTTGGTTATGCAAGAGGTCAGAAGAAATATGATTTTCGTTTACTTTTTTGTGTGTAAATAATGTGCTCTGAAAGCAACGGGAAATATAATAAACTAGCCTCGATCCAACTTTTTTTTATTTTTATGAATAGGACCCTACGTGATGAAATTGATGAACTGAAAAGTGAATAGTAGAATCTGTTTGGATGCCCAGGTTTATTCACAAAGACCTGGATTCTACCCGACTCCTAACATATACAGCTGATATTTCTTTATAAAATTGTAATGCAAACGCACATGGGGTTTAGCGTTGGAAGAAATATTGCTACTAGCCAGTAGTACAAACGTATCAATAGTCCTATGTAAGGTATGCATATAGGGTAATGTGGTACATTTTCGAACATGGTATAATTCTGAACGGACTAAGATTTTTATCCATTTTTGGGTTCCAAATGTTAGCTAACCTTTTTTTAATTATATAGCGTCCATACTGATTGTTTTGTTGATCTGTATCCGCGAGAATGATGTTTTAAGTTGACTCATTCGGCCATAAAATATTATTTTCCAATCGAAGGTAAGAACTCCATGCTGGGAAAATGGCACGTTATAAAATTGCTTATAATCCCACGTTGTGTTACTGGAATACATTGTTGAGGACCAATTTTTAACTCATACCAACAAATAGCGTAGTCTTTAATACGTAAGTCATTGGCACAACAATGGTCATTCGTGAGCGGAATTTGCAACTATGCATAATTTACAAAAACTAGCTCGAGGTACAAATACGAACACATTTTAGGTACAATTTCGAACAGTACTTTAACCCGCGATCGCTTGCATGGAAAAGCTGATTTGCCATCACAGCTTTCTGCATGTTTATTATTATTAACTTTGCAAGTGAAATATAAAAGGATGGCATTCACACAGCTTTCAACAGTGGTATTATTTCAACGAAGATTTATAAACCGCACTTCCTCTGGATTGCTATTACATCTCAGCAATTATGCAATACAGAATAGCAAACAGAAATCGTTCTGGAGTTGTTAAGTATTTTTATTATTGCTCTTGATGTTATGACAGACCCGCCTGCATGGTCTAGTGGTTGCTGACTACGGACCCGCAAGTCTGGGTTCGATCCCCGGTACCTCCTCGGATTTCCCTGAGGTAGGGCGATTTGGAACGGGGTGCATTCAGCCTCCTGACACCAACCGAAGAACTAATTCATAAAGAAGTAGCGGCTCCGGTTCAGTAAACCAACAATAAATGACGTAGGAGTCGGCATGCTGACCACATGCCCCAAATCTGTCATCTACCTATTCAAAACGTGACACTTCATTATTACGCTCATATTATTGATAAATAATAACAAAAAAATATAATATTTGGAAGATAGCAGTTCGTTCGTTGAAAATGCTACTGTTCGAAATAGTACCCACTGGTGTTTAGAATTGTGCCTACTGTGGTACATTTTCGAACAATATTCTGGAAATGAAAGATTGATTGCCATGACCAATTTTACAGCTGTATTTTTTATTGCCATGACCATGACTTTCATATTTTTGTGAAGGGTCAACTACATTGCCAACTTTGTGATTACGATACAGTTGAACTAGTCTTATGTTTATTGTGTTCATAAAATAAGAATATTTGTTAAGTGTTCGAAAATGTACCACCTTACACTACGTTTAAAATGTCATTTTTGGCTCAAATTACTGAATTTGTGAAATTAACACCATTTGAAAGCTCTGAGTTTCTAGTTTTAAAAAATGTATTATTTATGTTTATTTTGTACATAATTGTCCTTTAAATGGCATTTAAAGCAGGGAGTGATTAAAAAAAGGTGTGGTATTAGTGTTCACATCAAATTTATTGTTTCGAATTTTCTCTGTTTCAAATTGTGCTCCATTTTGTAGCAGGCACTTCTTGGTGAATCAAGTTCTCACTTGGTGGCATAAGGATGCATTATTTTCTGTGTTTTTACCAACCCAAGCACATGTTCTGTCTAAAAGGTAGATAGGCCTATTCTGTACAAAATTTTAATTACACGTTTACTGTAATTCAAAATTTGCAACATTTTCATAACTTTGAAACATGAAAACACCACAAAAATCAAGCTAGAATGTCCACTTTGGTATCAAATTAAATCTAATTTCAAGGGCTACTACATGCACCAAAATCTTTAAAGTTTGTGTACACACTGAGACAGCAGAGGAAATATTATAAAATGATTAAATTGTGTCACTTGATAAAAATAAATTTTTGACATAGTTAAAATATTGATATCGCGGTGATGTTGGTGGATTTAGTAGATGATAGCTACAGAAGGATGCTAGTGAAAACAAAAATGAAATGGAAATAATCTTATGGTATGCTGTTACAAAAATTGAGTTAATATTCTTGTGAAATGGGGGTCAAATCCCCCCCTTGCATGAAATTTAATTATTTTTATGTGGATTCTTTATCTGTTGGCTTACTTCATTTACTATAAAAATTACAAGTTATTATCTTAAAATATGTGGCATTTAGTCTGAAACGTCAATGCATACCTATACCGAGGCTCCATTCTTCTGCGAAAAATGCAGATCACTTGATACTCCACCACATCTCAAAATGCTCAACCAATCAATACAAAATTTTGCCACAGAGGATGGGGATATCAAAGAAAAGATTGATATATATTATTTTGGAAATCATATTTACTACTGGTAAAATAACAAAGGCTTGATTTCGCTGTGAACAAACAAAAATATTTTATACAATTACCCCTATGGGGATGTATTCATTTTTAGAAACACGAAAAAAGGTCATATTTTGTGTTGTAATGTTCTTTTAAAACTATAGAATTCATACATAAACTAAGTTTAACGTTACAAAATATGTGAAATGAAGGAAAAATCCTGAAGAAGTGGGCATTTATAAAACCTAAAATGGCGTAATTTATACGCAAAAAGTGCCAACCACTGCGGATAAAATACAAAATCTTTTGAATCTACACTCTTTGCCGCAATCTAACATAGGCGCAGAGGTAGCAGAAAAGAAGTGCATCGTGATGAATGAACAACGTAAATTCCTCAGTATTTACTGTAATCAATCACAAGAAACGATAACTTCTAGGCAGCCCTAGAAATAGCAGGAAATGAATCCTGTTTCTGTAAAATATGTCAACCAACTTAAGATAAAAATAAAAAATATATAATATCAATAATTAAATGCTATAGTTTCTGCCTTTCACTTGATTCATCTGAAATTCTTCCACTTATTTCTATCAATAAATTACTAACTGAAATAATCGAGTAAACATATCTTTAAAATCGAGTTCTTTTTTTTTCTTTCTTTTACAACTCCCAGTTTTAATGGTAAACATTCTTTAATTTTTTTTAAGTATTAAGTTTTGTTTATATTTATAAATTTTCCTGTTATTTCTTATTAACGGATATGATAATTTCAGCCCCTGAGCACGATCTTTACTAATCTGATGGTTTCAAAGGTAGGAAAATATGCAAGATTTGGTAATGGTTGATGTTTAATGTTTGATAATTAAAACAAAATATCCTCGAAATGGCACACGTAAATTGAAAAACCTCAATTAAATTGTTGGTAAAGCTTTGAAAGAAATGGTACAATTTAAATAGTTTTTGAAGAAGTTGAACTAAATGAATAAAAATCATTAACAATTTTGAAGCGGATTCATGAACCTTGAGGATATACGAGTATGAATGATGGTATATGCAGGAAGCGATGCATGTTTCTGTATTTCCTTTTCCCATTAGTGCACACCCTAATAACTTGGATTGTGTTTTGAATCCATATTGATTTCTCTCATACCAGATAACGAGCTACACGAATACATAGCCCTAGGCTGAACATTATATACCACAATATGAACTCCAACTTCATTTCACCTGCAGCAACCCAAATCATCTGCATTAACAGAAATACCGGAATTGAATTAAAGGAAATTCGAGAAAGGAAATAATGGCTTCAAATCCCACTCTCCCCCCCCCACACAGCGTTGCCAGGTCATTGTAGAGAGGTCTAATTTGTCTTACTGTCTTATCAGGGCCGGACAAGATAAACCCTGTTATCAGGATAGGGGACGTTGCGGTGTATCCCTCCGCGATAAAAACACAGCAACACACACCCTGGGAGGCATGGATAGGGGTATTCTCGTACAACTTCCAACGTCATCTGCGATGTAGGCATAGTCTTTTCTCCGTTAAAATTATCTGACAAAATAAGTTTTAAAATTTAAAAGGTAGCATCCTAGAAGTAGTCAGTATTTAAATTAAGTAAGTTAATAACTAAAGACACAATTTCCATGCACTATCAGCCTTAAAACATGCATGCATTCACGCATTAGGAAAGGACCAAATATGCACAATTAAGGGAAAAAACTACAAATATGGACTATTAAAATTGAAGCATAATATATTTTATTTTCAAGTAGCACAATGTCTATCCAAATTTTTAATAGTCAAGTTCGTCCGCTTATCTGTCAAATTTTGTGCGCTAAAAATGACCTTTCTACGTCACAAGAAATCACAGGTCCGAACTTAAATTATGATGTTTATAATAAAGAGAATCCATATTTTTGTCTTCAACATTTTCACCACAGATTACTTTTTATGGAACACATAAATCCAGGATTTCCATTGACGACTTCGTCTAGTGTTTATTTTTAGCTGCCATACCCACATGCCATTATGCAGATCCTAAATATTTTTCTAACTTCTTCAATAATCCCTAGGGGTGAATAAGGGATTCTCAGGTGGACAGCCAGGTTAGAAGGTGGATTTCCACCGACGATTAAGAGACACGGCTGCCTCCATCCCCCATCCTGGCTTGGAAGCTAGATTTAATAAAAAATAGAACTTCCTAATCAAAACATCCCGAATTTTTTAAGAACTGTGCAAAACATTAAATGGATGAAGATGAATATCTACAAATTGGAATTTTATGCATTATGCACCAGGCGTTATCACTTCTACAACAATGCTAGGACAAGGAACTGGAAAACAGTTAACTACACAGAGATTTAATTGAAGAGAAGATAAAACAGTTAGCTGTTATTTGAACACATAGTTAACTGGATATTATTTGCAATTATCTGAATTTTTATGTCGATTATCCAGACAATTAAAACCACTGCAGTTAACTCTTATAATAATTATCTGGATGATCACAAATAAGTGGATAAAATTACGTCTCTGTCCAGTTATTCGCTTAACACGAGATAATGGTTATTTGAACAATTATTTGCTCAGTTAACCAGTTAACTTTTATACGGATTATCTCAACTCTCTTCTGCAAGCACATTTAGACTAGTGTGCAATGTGATGACTGCTACCATCTCTTCGTTCAAATTTTGTTCATATTAATTTAAGCTGGAGGTTTTACAAAGAGTCTGAAATGTCACAATTGGAAATAACGCCTGAAAGCCCCGAAATCCAACGTCTTTAGCTGGGTTTAAATTTGCAACCCTATAGTTCAGAAATCACCAACAATACCACCACCGCCACAATCAACAAAAACAAAAATAAAACATCAACAACAAGGGCATCCCACAACAAGAAAAATATTAATAAACTATCTGAAACTTGTTGAAAATATTTAGAATATTAGAGAGAAAAATATTTATGTAAAAAGATTTCCAAGCAAGTGGGACTATCCGCCGCGGAAGCCTGGGAACTCAAGTGGGACTAGTTCACAGATCAAAAGATAAATATTCGTACATTGCATTAATTATGATTATTAAATCACTCAGACGGAGATTAGCACAAAACGTGGGAGGTGTCAGAATGCCGTTGGCCTACAGTATGGTTTTGCTGATAATCCGTGAGGGACTACGATTGGAGGCAAACATGAACGTACTCGTATATACCGTAGAAAACTCAATATTAAGACTGATCTTAAGAAAGTCTTGGACAGAAGAAATAAAATGACAGGAAATAATGAACGTCGCACTGTCAAGTTATTAGTTGCGAACATGCTAATCTAAATAATAATAATAATAATAATAATAATAATAATAATAATAATAATAATAATAATAATAATAATAATAAAATAATAATAATAATAACTCTTCACCGAATTTAGCAAGGATAATTAAATCACGGAAGATGAAATGGGGTAGTATTGACTGGGAGACCCGAAAGGAAAAGACCCTTGGAAGACCTAGACATAGATGGGAGGACAATAATAGAATAGATTTAAGAAAAGCAGGATTTTCGAGGGATGTTGGATGGAGCTAGCACAGAATAGGGTTGAATGGCGGGTTTATGCAAGAGCGGCAATGAACCTCTGGGTTCCATAACATAGATAATATCCCTTTAGCTTGCTTAGAAATTTTCTATTGCCATTGAGTAAGTAAGTATTAATAATAATTATACTGGTACTAACAATAATAATAATAATAAATAATCAGTCCATTTAATAATATCCTTGCAGTAAATACTGTTAATTGCATTTAAGTGAATAAAAACTGATCATATGTATTTTAGATTTAGCAATCTTGGGATCACTTTACTCTACAGAAGGCTTTATTGTGTTCAAATTTCAGCTTGTTAAATGTAATAAATCTGACAGATGTGACATATTGGGCTTCTTGTACCAAGTCCATGAAACGACAATAGGTAGAAAGAGAGTAAAAAATAAAAGTAAATAGAAACGGTGCCTATAGCGGGTTGGGGTTCTGAAAACAAAGTAACCATCAATCAAATGGCCCCCTCTTCCCCTTGTGCTATTACGGAACGCTACAAATCATTGAAGTTTCCTTTTTCTTGCCAGTCCTCGGCTCCAGTCCGGAACGGGTCCAATAGCGTGACAAAAAGTCTTTGTGACTTCAATATGCTCGTGACATCTGTAATGGTCAACAAGCCAGAGATATAAACAGGTTGTCACCCCCTGAGCAAGATCAGTGGCCGCGAGTATGGCAAGGAATCTGCGGAAGGAACTCTCCCATTCTCCAAAAATTCAACAGTGTATTATTATTTTTTTAACTTTTTATAGGCATATATACCATTCATACTATGTAAAGGAAGTCAGTTCGCCGCTGAACGATTACTAAAAATTTCGGCAAAATGCATTTTTAAGGTTACCTGACCAAAACAATACAATTTTAGGAAACGTGGTTTTGTGTTTGTTAGTAGTGTATGTATGTGTGAGGCGTGCCTGTAAACAGCATTTCTTAAAAACAGAAAATCGTATAAAAATGACAATTTTGGGATGTTACAAAAAGCATGGCACAATGTTACGATTTTCTCGAAAACGTCCCAAACTGACTTTATTATAGAAAATGAACCTATTAAAAGTATGCCTATTGTGGCATATTTTTTCGCGTATCTGTAATTTCTGTTAAGGGCATACATCTCAGAACATCGTGTCAATGTATTTTAGGCTGTAACATTTAATGCTTTTTGTGTAATTTAATTGTATTTGTTTCATATTTATTATTTTGTATCATTTTAAGTATTATTCGTTCCTGATGAAGTGAAAGTAAAGACCATATGTTGTTATCATTCGACAGGTTAAATAAAACTTTTATTATTATTATTATTATTATTATTATTTTATTTTATTTTCTCATTAACAAACGTAGATGTTTTAAACGTATTGTCTAGAGAATAATACAACAGCATAGAAAACCAAAAAGATTCTGAATGAGGCTTACACAACTGATTGCGCCTCACACAACGTGCCTGCTGTTCTAAGTCGGAATATATAAGTTAAAAAAAGTTATGTGCATCACATCAGATTTTTGGCAATCATCTAGGGACTTTAAAGAAACAACATTCTTATATGGAAACCTATTACATAGTAAATAAAGTTTTCAGTTACATCACACAACACATGTAATATCACATGTAATATTGTTTAAAATAACAGAACGCTTCAGCTAAGACAAACCAGTTCCAGCTTTGCAACCCCTGATTATTCAGTTTAATTTAAAGGACTTTCTCTAATCATATAAACAATTATCTTTTATTAATGCGCTGATGCAAGGGGATGTATTAAATTAATGGAACCAGTATGTAATGAACGTCGATACAACTTTTCAAACTGATCGCAACTATTTATACAACCCTTTAAAAATGTAGGTCAGGGAATACATTTGTTATAGGATCTCGATTGATGTCGATCCTGCCCTTTAAAGAAAAGTGGGTCAAGAAGTCCTCCTTCCTCTGCCGTTCTCATCCCATGAAGCCTAGGCCACGGCGGTTGAAACTGTCCAATGTATCTAATCGCAAAGATTATTAATGCTTTCTGTCTTTCAAGTGGAAGTACACTGTAAAAATTAAACGTTTCTTTTAAATATATCCCCGTTCTTTCTCCTTGGGTGCGATGTATTTACAGGAGGGGGCTAGTTCAGTATTAAGGCATTTTGTCTGCTTACTTGACAGAGAATAGGCCTAAATTAATGAGAGAATGAAATAATTAATTAATTTAACCAACTCGTTGAGCTTAATATTTTACAGCTCAGCAGAAAAAAAATACAGGGTGAATTAGAACTCTACCGATAAACTCACAAGTTGTTCTGGGATATTTTATGACTGTTTTTCATGTAAGGAACCCATGATCTCCCGTGGTTCAGTAGCGAGCCATTGCAATGCTTTCATTTCTAACCTACCAACTTTTGTACAACTCAAATTACACGCTGTTTAAAGTAATTGTTCAAAATGTCAACCCCCATGATCACGACAAACTTCACAGCGACGACTCATGGACTGTCGCACACGCTCTAGCATCCCAGGAGATTGGCACACATCGTCAGCGGCTGTTACAATCCTAGCAACAAGGTCCATATTAGTTTCGATAGGAGTCACGTATCCTAGGCTCTTCAATATGACCACAGAAGAAATGAAGAGCCCGGTGTACGTGATAATTGTTTTGCCAGTAGTGTTATTCTTGCTATCCATGAATCTAGAATTGCTGTTTTACATTTCAGAAGCTAAAAAAAAGAACGTCCTTTATTTCTTAACTGTTATTCTTTCGGAAAATAAGAGTTATATTTGTTTTAACGAAATTCTTATTCTTGTTCAAGAAAAGTAACATTTTGAACAATCCAGTTCGGCCCGAACATTATTTAACTGTTACTAATTATATATTTTTTAAATATCATTACTTTATGCATATTATATCTGTATACTTACTTACTCAATGGCAATAGATTATCCCTAAGCAAGTTAAGATAACATTATATATTTTACGGAACCAGAAGGTTCATTGCCGTGCATACATGAACCCGCCATTCAACCAGTGACTGCAAGAATCGTGTCTACAGGAAATGCCCCTATGTCGGCAATAATAGTCTTCGAAAGGGACGTTACTGCGAAAAAAATTAACGCAGTTCAATTATCAACACACTGAATGCGTGGAAGTACAAATGACACAAGGAAGATTGGTGTTGGCATTGACATTGGTATTGGTATTTCAATTTTCGAATGAAATATCTAGACAAAGTGCACGACATCTCTTTGAAGTACACGCTAATTTCAGTCATCTTTTCAACTGATTCAAATGCTCATTCTGAACTTCGGTTTGGTGAGGTCTGGCACTAGAATAACTGGTAAGGGAAATTAATTTATTTATTACTAACGAGCCTAACAATCCACCCACTTACTTAGGATGTTCTGGCCAAAATGGTACCAACATAGATGTGACATTAGCTAATCTTCCAGGAGCCAAATTAATAAGTGTGGAAGTAGGGCAAGGGATAACGGAAAGTGATCATAATACAATCAGTTTTGAAATCGGCAGAAAGATGGAGGTACTATCGGGTACGGTAACTAAGCAAAAACGCAGATATGACATTAGAACTGCAGATTGGGAATTACTTCGTAATACCTTCAAACCTCCGCAGATGACCGCATTGGATGGTTGTGTTGAGACTTTATCTAAAGACCTTACAAACACAATCCATCAGGCGATGACTGTAGCTATACCACTGAAGAGCTCAATTAAAATCAATGACACACCATGGAATGATCACTTGCAGAAATTAAGAAAGGAAGCTAGGGAAGCCAGGAGAATCTACCAGGAGTGCCGTTATCCAGAAGCAAGAAGATTACTCTTATAGAAATATATGGGAAAAACGGAAATTTCAAGATGAACTCCAACAACTGAAACAAAGGAGTTGGGAGAGGTTTGTACACGAACAGCTTTCTGCAAATCCCTAGGGAATTCCTTTCAAAATTTCTGCTGGTAAAATTAGACCTCCTACATTTTCGACATTTATCACCACAAGTTGGAAGGAATCTACTGAAATCCTTTCAATGTCTTGCTTCCGGATGACTGCACTCACGGTGATGACCCTGGACACACTTTTCTAAGAAGTGAAATGAATAAACCCTACCATACTGACAATACTTTTGAGCCTATAACACCAGAGGAAGTAGAGACGAGCATCAAATCGCTGAAAAAACAAAAAGCACCGAGTCCTGATGGAATAAAATAAGAAATTCTTCATCATACTCGTAGTTGTCAACAGATTTACCCTTTTGCGGCTGAACTGATGAGTGAATGCTTGCGGCAAGGAACATTTCCGAATATATGGAAACAAAGTGAGGTAATTATTCTATATAAAGGGGAGGATAAAGATCCGCAATTACCAAAATCATAACTACCTATCTGTCTGCTCAATGTACTGGGTAAGGTGTTAGGTTACAAATTCATAGACAGGAAATGGGAATGCATCCTCATCAGTATGGCTTCAGAAAAGGGAAATCTACTGTAGATGCTATTGATCGAGCAATTAGGTTGATAGAATCTGCAAGGGGAAATATGTTGTAGGAGTTTTCGTAGATATCTCAGGGGCATTTGACAATCTTTGGCGGCCGGTCTTGTTTGGACGCCTGAGGGAGCTTAAATGCCCGGCAGAATTATTCAACATTTTCAAGGACTACTGCCAAGAAAGATTCGCCATGATTGAGAGCCGGGGTAACGGAACCGTGAAAAACTCAGCAAAGGGTGCCCACAAGGATATGTTTGTGACCCTATTTTCTGGGATGTGGGAATGGAACCTGGACTCTTAAGATTGAAAGAATCAATCGACCTACTTGGACTGATAGCCTTCGCAGACGACTTACTTTTGGTGTTTAAGGCAGACTCAAGACGAGGATTGGAATGTACAAAAAATAGGACTCTAGAAATACTAGGTAACTGGTGTGCAGAAGTAAATCTAAAACTGGCCCCAGCAAAGTCAACTTATCTTTTCCTTAAAGGGAAACATCTACGTAACCCAACGCTCAATATAAGTGGACAAAGCATAAGGAGAAGCAGAACAGTGAGATACCTGGGGATTGACCTGGACGAAAAGCTTACTTTCATGCCCCATATTGAACGAGTGAGTGCAAAAGCCAATGGACTGATGAATAAATTCATCAATCTTGGAATGACCAAGTTTCGTCTTCCCCCAAGGGTGATGAAATTGTATCATGAGGCAATACTGTTATCAATTGTGGAATATGGTGCAGGCATTTGAGGATATCGGTTAAAAACATCAAGCCAGCTGCGACTAACAGGAGCTTACAGAAAAACGGCGACTGATGCCTTAACCACAGTCCTTGGGGTCATACCACTGGATCTCCTTATAAGGCAAAGGACAGTTATTCTGGGTTATAAAGGGATTACAGGCTCGCTCAGAGTTTAAACTTGACCCTCGAGTTGAAACAACAAGGGATGTCAAGAATGTAATACTGGATATGTGGTAAACTAGATGGGAAGAAAGCAACACAGGACGTACAACTTACAATATTTTCATGAACGTAAACGAAAGACTAGAACTGCGACATCTACAACCATAAGGTTTGATCCATTATCTAACGGGCCATGGACTCTATATGGTTTACTTAAAGGAAAAGGGTATTGCAGACTCTAACGCTTGCTCGTGTGGGGGAATAGGTACTCCTGAGCATGTGGTTTGGGAATGCCAAAACAGTTGAGGGACCTCTTTCAGAGACTTTTACAAGGTAGGAACATAGGGAACATCATATGAGACCCCTAGTCGTGGAAGTTGTTGGATTAAGCAGCAAATAGAGTTTCCCAGAAAACAAAAGAAGACTATATAAATAGCAGACACGGACAAAGGCAATAAGACGTATGATATAAGACACACAAGGACACATGCCGACGTAAGACAAATTATAAATAAAAGACACACAAGGGCACATAACGACGTACGACAAATTATAAATAAAAGACAAAGAACACCCGGATATGACTTCGTGGTGCCAGGATGACCTACTGGTCGACGCCGATGCCTGAATTCTGGCTTCCAGACTAAGGATTCCGGTGACGGCCGGTACTCACCTGGTTGATGATGATATGGTGGTGAGGACGCGGGAGTGTACTGCATCTGTGAAGGTGCGGTATGCTTAGGCGCGACCTCCCATCCAACATCACAAATCCACAATAACCCCGTGTAGTTAGTTTATTGTTTAATTTTTTTATCTCTCTCATTTATGTTCTTTAGATTAATCTATAAACAGTTTAGATAACCTACGTAATTACAAATTAGTAAGTTGAACATTGTAAAGTGCATGTAGAGGCCTCTGATAAGAATCCAGGATAGGGGCCAATAAGTATTAAAGTAATAAATAAAATAAAATAAAAAAAATTCAACCGAATTCTGTGCTTAACTCCAAACATTCACCCTCGAAAATCCTACTTCCCTTAAAAATCGCATAATGTTATCCTCTCACCTACGTCTAGGTCTTCCAAGTGACCTCTTCCCTTCGGGTCTCCCAGCCAATAGTGCCGTCACGGTGGCTCATGCTTAGCGCGTGGTCCTGGCATGCAAGCGGTCCCGGGTTCAAATCCTGAGGCAGGCGGGCGTGTCATTCGTGTTGGACGAAGCCGTGACTTTGGGGGGTTTTCTCGGGATCCTCCCGTTTCCCCCTTTCATTCCACCAACACTTTCCACTTCACCTTCAAATTCCCCCCATTATCGTCCCGTTTCCTTTCACGGCTTTCGGGCCATCTCAGGCCGGAGCGTCCGCTGCGGGCCAGTCCCGTCCTGCCCCGTGGCTAGTGGTCATCTTGTTGGTAGTGTGCTGCACACCTGGGAACTCTCTGGGCTCTCTTCGTGAGGGACCAGGGGCGTGGCGCACGCTCTCAACCTAAGGGACCCTGGGCTTTGGTGCATGTGGTATGGCTTCTGATTCTAGCTGGATGTTGGGGAGTTCCGTGGGGGCTCGCGGTGGAATTTGCTTCGGGGGGACCTCTGGGCGATGCCAATCATCCCATTACCAGGGGTTGTCACAAAGGGTCCGCCTATGTGGCCTACGTGCTTAGGGTCGTTCCCAATCCACCTCTCCCCCTTCGTGGGGTTCCATAAATACTCCCAGTCAATATTTTTGAGATATGTCTTTCCTCCCCCATGCACGCAATGTGTTCAGCCCATTTCGTCCTCCGTGATTTAATTATTATCCTTACTATATCCGGTGTATATCCGGAGTATACAGAGGCAAATTGCAGAGTGGATATGACACATACTGCAGACTATAGTAGACAATATAGATAGGCTTCTTTGTATTTGTTGACCTCTAACAGTTGACGTGCTGAAGTCGATTGGGCCTGGTAGAGGAACCACCTAAAAGCCACATATGGCTTCACGAAATAGTATAAGTACGAGAAAGCACCAAACTCCGACACTGCTGATAAAATTGTTTGATATTCCCTATAACCGTTTGCTTACTATTTCTAGTTAGGATTTGAATATAATCGCAGAAATCAACCAATTCTCTATTGAGTTCGAATTTTCAGCATTAATAAACATTTCAAGAACCCCTGAGCCCAAAAAGCACTATTTTCAGAGATGATTGCTGTTTGTAAGTGCATTTGCATGTGTACAGCATAGCTAAAAAAACACTAGTTTAAGGTATCTTCTAGGATATAAACAGAGCATAGAAGCATTTTTCTTTCTCTTCCGACCATTAACATATAGGCTACAAGAAAAAAGCTGAATCTAAAAAATGACTCCAACGATTTAGTTGAAATGTTATACCCTACCTGCTTATCACATGACATAAAATTTAGTTAATTTTTGTAAAACTTTCTTAATAGTATATTGTGATACAAGTGCCGTAAGCGGTGCATACGGATCGAGGAAAGAGTTTGAAGAAACGAGGCGCTTGCGCCGAGTTTTTTCAATTTCCGAGATCCGTTTTGCGCTTACGGTACGAGTATTGCATGCTATTTTTTGAACAATGATTATTTATATCAATTTAATTATATTAATTGAGATATTAGCTGAAATTACTATGTATATACATTATTGGAAATAGATGTTATATTTCAGAAAGTGATTCTATGTGTTGGTTGTTATTGGGACTGAATATTTGTCCTGTTAAAGTCGCCACAAACTAGGGGGCCTTGGTTCCGGTCTTCCATAAAGGCTTGTATTATGATGATTTTACTTACGGCACTTGTGCTTTTTGTAATTTTTACCGCACGGAGATTTATTTTGTTTTCATAGCAACCAGATTGCGTGCGGGAATGTCATGTTACGATCCACGGCAAAAATATTCGTAAGTACCACTAATTAGTTCCGTCGTGCAAAAAAGTTAATCATAGGCCTAAGCTACCGAATCTTTCAAAATCTGCAACATAGTGGCCACTTACTGAGAAGCGATAAAATAGCTAGATCCATGGCTCGGGTAGAGAAAGTCACATCTGATTTCCAATTAGTAACTTGCGATGCGTATCAAACTGATTGTGAGAAGATATGTGATCTACACACTCAGTATTAATATAATTTGTTACTAATGACCTTAGCAGCTTTTGAAACACTCATTAATGTGAATTATAATCGAAGTAGGACAAAAGACAAAAGTGTTTCTCTAACAGCATAAAGAGCAAGTAATCTTTCATACAGGAATGGAAAAAAAAACACATAATCAAATTAAATTAAATTGCTGTAAATTTCCAGCGATGCTATTACTTGGTCAATAAGCACTTACAAGAGAAATAATGGAGACTACCTTGTGTAGCTTTAAAGCAATCGATACAAAAGTAAGCAATTTACTCTTTTTACTGGTACTCACAACATACTATAAGAATTATATTCTTAACACGAGTCTTATAATGTGCACGTACAGTAAAAGGGAATAATGAGTGATGCTTGAAAATATTATTGATCTGCACATGATCTAAGATCATGACCGTTCAGTCGTGATAAATCGTAAACAAAAATTACCGGTACTACCGCTTCTCACAAGTTTCGAGTAAGTATTTGATATAATCTCATTTTATAATGAATGGGTACATTAAAATAACTTCGTCATTGAAGAAATAACATTAACTGAATAAATATATATATAAAGTATTTTAATGAGTTTAGTTTAGAAGGCATAGTATTTACATAAACCGTTTCGTTGTGAAGGAGAAGCAGACCTAATGATTCGTGTTAAAGAGGCACAGTGCAACACTTTCCATCATATGACGCATTTCTTGCAGAAAGCAAGTGCTTTTTTTTTATTCGGTCATTGCGAACGAGTCAGAAGGTCGGCTTAACAAACCGTTATCGTCTCATTCTCCACAAATAACACGGGTAATTTTTACATTTCTCTTTATAAATAAGCTAGTACTGTTAGATTATTAGAGTGAGTTAGGCACGGATATCCTGGACTTGAAGTCAGTTCATTGATTCCACCAGAATGCCTTCGTCAGTTCCTGTTTCTTGTATATAACTTTCAAATGAGAAAACCGTAACTGGAGCAGATAAAATGGAATTAAAATAGGCAACTGTAATATTCTACCACAGTGAAGACTGATATTCTAGAAGAAAATATACGTTACACTGTAGTGTTTTAAAAAGTGAAATGGAAAGAATGATAATACTTACCTTAGCCATGGTTTGTTATAAATTGCTAAGATATGTTCAAAAAACAAATTAAAGATCAATTAAAGATTATTATATTCATTGGCCTATTTTGTTAATGGAAATATACAATAATACATTACTTTGTTATGGAAAACAAATATTCAATAATTTAAATAAACAAGCCTTATGTTCAATAGTATACGACTTAAGTACAAAGAACTTAGGCCTACAGGGAGCAATCAGTTATCCTGATTTACACCATTATTAAAATAATATATGAATTTTTGCTTAGAATAATTCAAAGAAGAACTTTTAATATTTACTATCAATATCCTGTGTTTTAAAATACGAAGTATAGAGCAAGTAATGTCATCGTGACAAAAAGTAGAAATTTAGATAACACCGGGAAAGCTGCATGATGCCAAGAAACCGAAAAAAAAGTGTTTTTGGAATGACGTCTGTCTGCCTATCTCTCCGTCTGTCTGTGGACAAGCGTAATGGGTAATGGGTATTTACCTCTCTTTATGAATTAAGGACTTTTTCGGAAATTTACTGAACAGTCCAGATTTTTTTTTCCAATAACTGAAATATTAAAGGGACTTCTCAAAAAAACTTTTTTCAGATGAAAAATGGCTCTAACGATTTTACTAAAAATTTAAATTCGAAACACCTATCCACGGCTAATGAAATGGCTAAAGGCCTATTCGTTTTTCTGTAGACTAAAAAATTACTTAGTACTTTACTCCTGTCTATTTTTTCATTTTTCTAGGCTTTCTCCATTAGATTAGGAGATTCATGAAACGTAGCACAGTAAATATGTAGAGAAATTTAAAATGAAAATATTTCGTTTTACTTATTGATTCACAAAATCATGAAATATTTACAAAAAATGCAGAATGAGGAATACACATATGACCTACTTTCGATAAAGACAATCATTTCTAGAAGCTTCGTTTTAATTTCTCTTATAATTTCAAACTATCTCCTCCAGTTCTAAAGCGGAAATTCCAAACCACCTCCAAGTAACGTATTCCATTTCAGCATATTAAACCTTGGACTACCAACTAGATATCACTGTCAGTCGCGATGGCATGGAACAAATTGCCACCTGAGCATCACAATAGACTCGAACCTCGGTCTGCTGATCCGGCTCATTACGGTTCCCCTCTGGTCCGAGTCAGCAACTCTTGCTCCTATTCCCATAATGCAAACAGGAGCGAATGTCTGACGGCTGACGAAATGATTCTGAGAGCAACAACGAGAAAACAGCCTAGTCGTAACTTCCCAAATCTCGACAAGCTGTCTTATATTTATCATCATCCTCTTTCAATACAATGTCATAAATTTCATTGAACACTTGGAAATAAGTATGGCAAAACGTGAAGACGTGCATATGAAGGATGGAACGCTAAAGTTAAGTGCAAATCGCTTCAGTTAACATTAGCACGATGCAAATCATTCCTGTTTCATGTTATTTTCTCGCAGAGGCCTATAATATATTGAGAACATCTAAGTCGAGATAATATTGAATAAACATTCTTTATAACGCGTAGAAGAAGAAAGAACGCTAGTGTTCACAACGCTAGTGTTTTTAGAATTATAACTATCCGGTGTCTGTCTATCTGTCTGTCCAGGCCTATTGGGGATAAAGTGTGCATTGTATTCGATTATTTTTTTATTGCTATAATATTTTATGGACTCTTACTGACTTCCAAAGAATTTGGTTTCTATTTACAAAATATTAAGGGTAATTTTCATAAACATTTTTTATGGCTTTTATTTTAGAAAAAATAACAATAACTTAATGATTTTTATAAGAAACGTTTTCGATTTTTCTTGACTATATCTCCTATGTTAGATGATGCATGAAAAGTTAGCACGTTCAAAGATAGATTAAAGTTTTAATGCTTAACAAAGAAGACTGTGGACGGAATCTACGATTTAACCAGGAAACCAAACCACTGGACTAATATTTAGAGCATACTTCACTTCACTGAGTTACAGATGATGAAATGATTTAGTATCTTGAAAAATCCACAGTAGATCGTTTGCTTGTTTGTTTGATATGGTTCGCAACGCTAGTTGTAGACTGTCCCATATGCCTATAGTCGACACTAGTGAGCCGGAATATTGTTCGGCAGAAGTTATATACCTGGAAATCTACAGAGATAGATTGTTCAGACATACGCTCACATAGCCTAAATGGTAAATGTAACGTATCAATCCAGTCATTTTATTAACAACTAGCAGGTACCTGCGGCTTCTGCTACGTTTATTAATTCAAACGCTCGATTTTTTAAAATAATTTATTCAACACCCAACTAATTAAAACATTGTACTTATTAACTCTTACACTATGCCATTCATAAACAATTAAAACAATTATTACTGACAAAGCTAAAAATCCAGCTTCGAGGTGCATTTCTCGATTGGAAAGCGTGGCCCGGGAAGGTCTCAGATTCAAGTTCCAGGACACCCCTTCCCCCAAAAAGCAAAATAGCGAGTTTCATCCTAATCGATGAATTTTTTCCCATTTAGGCTTCCATTCATGATCTTCTTTTAGCTCACCTATATAAAAATATTTACGATCTCTGCATGCTGAACTGATAGGCTAATTAAATGAATGAAGCAGAGCGGACTAACAAAATCGAAGCGATCGACAATTCCATGCGTTATGTTGGAAAAAATATATTTCAGCGACCCTCTTTCTTACCAATTGCTGTGGCAGCAGGGCAATGCCACCTGCAATTAATTTCAGAATGGAATTGTTATAGCTAAGAAATAACGTTTTCTGCAATTTTAGTTCATAATTCACGAACGAAAGTGAAAATTAAAAATCCTACTTCGAGGTGAATTTGGACACTCTTATTTTCAACTATGTTCAAATTTCAGATCTCTGCGTGCCCTAAATTTGGCACGGCATTGCACAAAGACAGAGAAACACTTCCTCTCACTATAGAGATAGGCCTAAAATTGGTTCAGCTTTTACGTGTTAATAACCTATTGCAATATCACTTTGCATGAATGAACTAAAATAAGATTCTATAGAATGTAATGAGACTTTGTATTGCTAGCGAAATATTAAAAATTTGGACATAAAAGAAACGCATTTCTTCTATAGTTGGCTTCCACTTTCAACTCTGGCTACACTTGTATTGTACAATCTCTCTTCCGTTCTGTGTTATTTGGGTGGTGTGAAAGTTTTATCAACCCCACGACAGATGGCAGAACATGCCTAGCACCCTTAGAAAACCAATTTGTCAGGACCTAGACTAGAGTATTACCATCATACGGCGCCTCGTAAAAAAGTTAACATGGCCTGGACCCTCATTTCCGCACTCATCCCAAGCCCTGTCATAAACGGCCAAACATTGGGGATGCTATAGGGGAGAGAAGAGAGAGAGAAGCACAGAGAGAGAAGCACAGAGAGAGAGAGAGAGGAGAGAAAGAGATGCAAAGATGAAAGGAGAGGGAGAGAGAAGGAAAGAAAGAGACAGATAGATGTAGTGTAACATCCAGAAACATAGACTTCTGTCGCCTGAAGCTCTTCGACCGATCACAAAAAAAAATGATTGGAGGATTCACAAAATACAAAGCTTTTTTGGGGGTAATCTTTTCATGTAAAATTGACAGGGGATGGGATATGGCAATCACTGGGATTCGTCCCATTTAAAAGCCCATGCATTGTAGAGCACACATCATTCAAGCCTCTTGACGACAGGATTACTGGGAACCTAGCTTCAATTCCTGGTCTATTGTTATTCGCCGAGTCAGCAGAATTCCCAAGTCAATATACTTGATGGCCTCGACGCATCCGATTGGATGGAACACACACTTTCATTACTTCGGAAATCTCAAAATCCTGGCAAGCGCTCTAATGAGTCTTTTTTTCGTTCATACGTGGAGGATTTCTGAGAACCTAAATAGGCTAACTTAAATGTGCAAAACAAGTTCCCATAACTTTCTCTCATATTCCGACATGTTAAAATTATATGTATACCTGTGTTTTTACATATTTAAATGGACGATGCAAATATTTAATAATATCAAATCATAAGGTTTAGACCGCTTTAAAGATCTAAAATCTGCCAACTAAAGGAGTAATATCAGCAGTTAGAGTAACACACATAATAAATTTAAAAAAAAACCAGACACCTTATCCTTTTAGAATTTTGAGGATTAGAAAAATAATAGAAGACCGTGGAATCGTTCCCTCACAAGAACATTATTTTTCCTTCAGTGTTTGACCGGTTAAAGTGCGAATACATAGAACACAATTTATAACTGGTGACGGACAATTTGGACAGTATCTGGAACGATTCAAAATAGGAAACAATATCTGTATTTGCAAGGTCACAAATCAGACTGTATCACATCTTATATTTGAATGCTTTGGAAGTCCAAAGACAAAAAAATATTGCTCAAATAGATTATTGTCAAAACAGATTTGTATAGCCAGTCAATATTTTTAGATATGTCTGTCCTCCCCCATGCGTGCAACATGTCCAGCCAATTTCATTCTCCGTGATTAAATTGCCCTTATTAGGCCATATTCGGTGAAAATTACAGGTTATGAAGTTCGCCAATATGCATTTATCTCCAGTCCCCGTTTTCATCTCACTTAGGCCCGAATAATTTCCTAAGCACCTTGTTTTCGAATACTCTCAGATTATGTTTTTTCCGGAAGGGTAAGAGACCAAGTCTCACATCCCTTTAAAACAACCGGCAGGATAATTGTCTTATACATTTTTATTTTTAGAATTCTGGGTAGAAGAAGATAAGATAAAAATTTCTGAATTACATAGAAACAAGCATTGTACTACATTATACTTCATACTTTAATAAGAAACTAATCCCTATCATGTTTATGTATCTTCTGAGATGAATATAGATGCATTGCTGATGTAGGGCATATTTTTTCTTACAACCTAATGTAAATTTTCTGTAAGAACTAAATTTGGGGTTAAATGTCCTTAACTTATATGAAAATTCAAGAAATATAGATGATTGATGTTACTCTTTTCCAAAATGAAGTGCTAAGATATAAATGTTATAGGCCTATCCCATATTTTGTTTCAAAATAGGAATATCGGTTTCCATCACTTCAACAAAAAATGTTAACATGCTGAGATATGAAAACGGGGATTTAATAGCCTAATGGCAAATCACTGCAATGCAATGCCTGAATTATTGGTAGGAAAAGGAGAATATTATATTTTGTTAATGCAAATGACTATGGAAACGGCAAATGAGAACTACGGTAAAAGAGCAATAAAATGAGCTACGAGTATCATAAATAAAGTGCATTATTCTCCCACGGGGCATTCGTTCATGTTTTAGTGGTTTTTTTAATATTTGCATTATTAATATTATTCGTAATGTATGTATTCTCGATATTTATTTCCCTAAGTTGCCACAGCAGAGCTGGTTGTGTACTCAGTGGGAGCTCTCATTATTTACATTTACCATGCTTCGGTATAAATTAAATTAAATCAGTAATGTGAAGTCCATTAAATTATAGGCCTACATGTATCCAATTAAAATAGAGTACGATAAGTGTTAAGGGAAAAGTTTTATGTAAACGGAGCTATATTATAGGCTACCTGTAATGAATACAAAAGGAAAAAAATGAGACAACTGTATTAGAATGAAAATATAGCTATAATAGCACATTATGCAACTACCTATAATGGTATTTATTAGGGCTGAAAATCGATTAAAATTTATAATCGAGTTAACGCTTGACTTTAATCGATTAATCGACAAACAGGTCGGTATTTTAAACGAAACCAAATTGTACATTTAATATTGTTTTAGACGTTTAATAACTACTACACTACAGATAATCAGAAGAAATCCTGAATTAATGAATACCATTATTAGTTAACTAGTGAAAAAATATATACAAAACTTACATTTCCGGTTATTTTTTCAGCCAAGACTTGAGACACACGAGTTTGTTGACATTTGAATGTTCAAGACACGATCGTAGCTTGTTTACAATAATACCGGCAGCACTAAAATCTCTCTCACTCGGCACTGAGAAAGGAGTTTGGTCATTTGACCCATTTCTCGAAAAACTTTTTCAGAATTCGACTAAACCGATTAATCGGAAAATGTAATTGATCGACGATTAAATATTTAATCGATTAATCGAGCCAATTAATCGATTAATCGGTACAGCTCTAGTATTTATTTAAATTTGAGTTTGCTCGTTTCATAATTTTCACAAGAATATCTTAATTGCCATTATAGGCAAATTTTATACGACTATTTTTGTTCGACCATAACTAAATATTCAAGTTTTGAGATCTTAGATACATTGAAACAAACGGCAACGGCTGCCATTCGTAATCAGCTATTTTCGTAGTTCTTGTCTTCTGCGACAGATTGCAGCTCATGGCGTTCGGTTAAGTCGGAGCTTCTTCTTGTTCGTTTTCTTGAAAACAGCGGATTTTGACAACAAGAAATAAATTCAAATTAGTATAACATTAAAATTAACACGGACATAATAATTGATTTTATTTTAAATACAGGTTCTTCATTATGCAGTTTCAGTTGCTACTCTCAAGGTTTCAAAAACGTTCCGTGTTTGATAATAATCGATACCACATCAGTGTTATAATGAAAATCTGTTTCGATACCGTAGAATCACACGTAATAAGCGTATTATGGTCAAAGAACAGTGAATATGTTACACCAAGAAAGATTTTAAAAATAGCAAGGAAACACTTCCCAAAGAAAATTTTATATAGAATATTATAACAAAAAGTACACAACAAAAAATTAGAAGACTACGCCTATATTAGGCCTTCATATCCACGGAGAAAATCATTTTGTATCTAATGCCTGGAGCGAGTTTTATGTCGGCTGCAAACATGATGCACCAAAAGGTATTTTTTTCAAAATAAAATTAAAATACAAATATAAATCATACACACACAATTACAGAAGAGTATTATTTACCCCGCATGAGCATAGCTCGTGTTCGGGGTCAGTTCAGTTATACTAAAGTTAAATTATAAACATTATATAAAAAACAAACATATTAAGGTTTAGGCAAAAACAATAAGATTGTTCATATGAAATAAATAGATCAATAACGGTACGAGAAAAATAAATTACAATAGACCTATCATAACACGGATACAAACAAAATACCTCATGTTTAATAATAATTTAATCAAATTATTTCAGTAATAACACGCGAATAATTAACATTGCGTGATTCAGTGCAATAAGTTATGAATTCTAGAATTTATGTAATTACCGGTTTCTATGTCTCAGATCATGGATCCCACCTTGAAGACTGGTATAAGATTTGATTCAGTAATACAAAGGAATTATGTTAAATTACGCATAGGCCTATAAGGAGATTGTGCATATCATCAGAAAAGATGACGTCACCACGTAAGCACTTAATATTATAAATTTCGTTTCTTTTGAATATGCAATTTTGTCCCATGGTCAACACATAGCCTAAATGGCCTCTACCTGGGATGAAACGTAGTAGGCCCACCTGAAATTGAGAACAATATGCTGGTGCCTTACTAACCGACTTTAAATAAATTATTTCATTGTTTGTCTCAATATCAAGTTAATTGTTAAACATTATGCCGTACTTTCGACTCATTACGACGTATTTTTAGGAATACAGAATTCACAATTGTGGGCATTAAATACGGTTCATTATTTGGAATAGAAAATGTGCTTATACCAAAGTAGGCTATGGAATTTTCCACTGGTCTCGTGTGAGTGGTTGCAAGGGAAGGCGATAGTTGAACAGAAATGTACATATTATAATACGTAGGCCTACCAGTAAACCCATACGAACCATTCGCACTTCCCCCTTTTTGATAAAAGGAAAGAAAAGTGAGAAACTAGCTGAGTAATTTTGTACGCCCTTAAACAGTCTTTTATAATCTCACTAGCAGGTGTCCGCGGTTTCGCCCGGGATTATTTACTCAACTGCTAGATGTTTTGTTCAAATCATTTATTTAACAGACAAATAATTAAAACACCATATTTATTAACACTGACATCGTTTTTACATAAATTGAAGGAATTATATATTTTTTTCTAAATTATATCGAATCTTATGCTGCCATATGGGCATACAAATTCGAAATGAAACGATTAAAATGGGCCATAGATTCACGAACCCTACCCAAATCATGCAAAAACAAATTTTATTATAATGATTGATAATTTAAACAATTAAAAACCCGGCTTCGAGGTGCGGCGCCCGGGGGAGGGGTAAATGACCTCAGATTCGATTTCCCTAGCCCCCCCCCCCCAAAAAAAAACCCGCATAGTGAGTTTCGTCCAAATCATTCAATGTTTCCCTATTTAGGCGTGCCTTCATGATACCCTCCTGTGTAAACAAATGAATGAAGATAGCACCCGTTCAAGGCCATCTTGAATTCATTTCACAATGTTTTCCACAACAATCGAATTGCTCGTATGTTTCTTATGGGAGATATTTCGTCTCCTCGAAAACGTTTGATTTTTTACATTAAAAATTACTGTCAAAATTCCAAGTCTCTGCCTGTTATAGTTAAGCTCTACGATGATTCTCTGTCTGACAATCAGCCGCTTATCTCTATCTATATAAATAAAAATCAATTGCCACATGTATGACGGAGCATCACTTGAGAATGGCTCGACCGATTTGACTGATTTTGTTGTTGTTGTGTTCGTAATTGCCAGGAAAAGGTTTGTATGAAAGAAAATTTTTAGAAAATCAACAGAAAAAGTCGGAAATGTGAAATGAGGCACAGTTGGAGAGTTCTGCTGGCACATGTTTTCATAACAAGAAAAAAAGAAGTGTGAGTCTTGCAACCAAAGCCATTAAGAAAGCTATGCATACGGATCGAGGAAATAGTTTGAAAAAACGAGGCGCTCGCGCTGAGTTTTTTCAATTCTCCGAGATCCGTTATGCGCTTACGGCACGAGTATTGCATGCTATTTATTGCACGATGATTATTTATATAAATTTATTAAAATGAATTGAGATATTATCTGAAAATATTATGTATATAGGCCTACATTATTGAAGATAGATGTTTATTTCAGAAAGTGATTCGCATTTGTTGTTGTTTATGGGAACCGAATATTTGTCCTGGAGGGGCCTTGTCCATAAAGGTTTGTATTATGAGGTGTGTCGTAAGTAATTTTTCCGCACGGAAACTCTTACCGCACATAGCAACAAGATTGCGTGTGGGAATGTCAACTTACGATCCACGGCAACAACATTCGTAAGTACCACTAATTAGTTAAGTCGTGCAAAAAGATTATTTTGGTGTCTTTGGAAAAATACCGCCAATAAGGTGTCGAAATATCGGTTCAATATGTTTTCCATCTAACCCACTTCATTTAGGGAACAAATACAAATACAATATGGCTGAAGACATTTTGCATCGAGTGCGTACAACAACAGAGAATCCTGAACTTGAATTTAAAGCGAGATACACAACGAATCGTTGATTTCTATAGAGGATTTGTGCCCGATAATGTCCGGCAAGATGTTGCACGAATTAGGAATGCCAGCGCCGAATCGCCCATCGAGATGCTTTGAGTCGATCAGTACGAACAAAGGTCCCACTTTTGAATCAGCAGCAGAAAACCGTGTATGATACATTGATTATAACAGTCAAAGACGGCAACGGAGAAATATTTTTTTTCGATGCACCTGGCGGGACTCTTTTTGTGTGCCCTCCCTTATCCCCGGAGTGCCAAGTTATGAAGATTATTACCTCCTGTCAGACCAAATTTTGGTAACCATTTGCTTGATGTATTTACCTAATAGTGCCCTTATGTACATCCTGAGGGATGTGTAGTGAAATTGATATGTTTGGGCTGTGTACTAGTAACGTTGTGTATTAGCGCGGGTTTGACTCTCTTGCCATGAAGTAGTTTTCTCGTCGCTAGTTGTGTTTGTTTAGTATCGTGGAGAGATGTTTGCTAATGTATGTAGCAGTGCGTGTATCTGTGTGAGGGGATTATTAGCCATTCCGGCATTTCCCTAGGAGCAAGGTAAACCCCTCAAAAACCTCGCTCGGACTGAGATAGTGGGCATAGCCCGGCCATCTACCATGTGTTGGATTATTCATGATACTGCTCTTCTTGGCGAAATTTTTGGACGCAGGGAAGGTGTGTTTCTGAATCCAGAACTGTAAGTCAGGGGCCCAGGCTTCCTCGTCTGCCCTAGCAGCTTCTCGAAGGAGGAGTCTGGCTTCGCGGAAGCGAGGACAAGTGTAAAGCATGTGATACATGGTATCAGCTTCGCAGTCTTCGCAGATGCATAAGTTAAAGTCGGCAAGATTGAAACCTGCTAAGTTGGCGGCAAAATTGCCGTGGCTAGTGAAAAGTTGAGTGACGAAGTAATCAAGTTTAATCCAGTGCATTTTGAGTCTCATATGTATGTTGGGGAAAAAGCCCCTTGTGATGTGTCCATGTTGGGCTACTGCCCATCTTTGTTGCCAAAGCTGCATTGTGAATTTGTTGGTATATTTGCGATTTTTCCAAAAGGACATATTCGTTTTGTCCAACTTGAAGGCTACCTATAGTGAAGGGTATTAATTTTCTCGTTTTGTAACTCGATATTCTTTCCTTAAGGAGTAGATCAACGGGAAGGCTGCCGGCTAGTACTTGGAGGGCGTCGTTTGAAGCCGTGGGGTATGCATTAGTGATGCGGGTTAGTGAGTGTCTCTATGCAGATGTAAGCTTTCGGTAGATAATACTGTTTGTATCTCGTACTGTAATATAGTGCGCAGTGAGTTATGTATATGTATGTATCCTTCTCTTGCTCAGTCAGTCTGTAATAAATTTTCGTTGCTACCAAGTGTGTCTGCTTCCACATCCACATGTCAAGTTCTATAACATAATCGCTAACACTTTCGTATATGGTGAGAATTATTATGGGGTGCCCATTAATTATCGGCGTATGAGATTATGGCTTGAAATATTGCAGTGTATAGTGTTTTGTAATTCGTGAATTTTTAGCCCCATTGTTGGACAGAGAGTCTGGGAAGGGCCTGAGTGAGAGCGTTAGCAGAGGCACATATGTAATGAACATGTGCTGTAAATTTATTGCGTTCTTGAATGACGATTCTTAAGTATTTGACTACACGTACGTAGTGTAGCCGGTCTTGTCCTATCCTGGTGATTGGAGGGTGATTTCCTATTTTCCCCTTAAGGAGCATTGTATTAGTTTTAGTTTTTTATATTTTTAATTTAGTTTTAATAGACCATGTGTGCAAAATGGCAAATGCCCTATTGGATTTGTTTTTTATTAAGGCTCTGGACTCACATTCGATTATTAGTACAGCGTCGTCGTCGTAGGCAATTATGTCGGCGTCATTTGCTTGTTCAAGTTGTCTGAGGGCTTCAACAAACACCAGGTTCCAAAACTTGGGGTCCAGTACTGAGCCTTGGGGACACCCTTTTCGTCGCGGCCTTTGTGAATGAATGGAGATTGTCCCGTATCGTGATTTGTCTGGCCCGAAAGTAATCTTTTAGAACCTCATAAATGTTCATTGGACAGTTAATTTGACGGAGTCTCTCCAGGGCGTGCGGCCACCGGACATTGTCGAATGCACCTTTGATGTCTATGAAAATGGCGAGGACATATTTTGACTCGGCAGTGGCTACTTTCTGTTATAGCAGTGAACCTGCATCGTCCAGTTATCCCGCCAAATTGTCTGGGCGAATATGCATCTTCGAGCAGTGTTTCTATTTTTGACGCTATAAGATGTTCAAATATTTTTCCCATGACTGGGAGAAGGCATATTGGTCGGTATGATTTAGCTAAAGTCGGGTCTTTGGTTTCGTGTTTCAGGATGATTTTGAGGAGTCCTAGTTTCCAAGGAAGATGCCAAGGTTGAGGCATGCGTTATAAATTTGCACCACTGTCCGTTGGAGGAGTTGTTCTCCATTCTTAATGAGTTCCGGGAGGATCTCGTCTATGCCCGGTGCAGTGCAAATTTTGATGCGATCTATTGCAATTTGAATATCTATTGAGTCGAACGGGGGAGAATTGTGTGCATTCTCATAGGGTCGTCGTACGCCCCTGCGTAGGATGTGGAGAACTGGGGTTTCCTCGTCGTCTGTATCATCGGGGAGGACATTGGTTATCGTGGTGGCCACAGCGTCCCACGATTCGGCAAATGTGCCATTTGGATTGCGCAGGCTGTTAATGATGGTTCGCGAGAGTAATTTCTTTATTACAAGCTTGTAAGCGAGCCCACATGATTTAGGACACTCTTCTCGGTTACATAACTTCGCCAGCATTCGATTTTGGCTATTTGCGGATTCTGTTCGCTTTTTGCAGATGAATATGATGTGAATTTTGTTTGATAAATTCAGTGTACTTTTCAGAAATTGTATAATTTTTCAAGGGGAGGAATGGTTTGTCTGGATGTTTATTGTCCGCGATACTTTCAGGATTAAACTTTTAATGGCTGGTGCCCGCGGCTTTGCCCGCCATTATTAATAATTTACTCCAGGATTTTTAAGAAATTTACACCGGCAGTTTATTAAAGATGTTTGTGGTTCAGAGCTATGAAAATTGTAAATAAAAATAAAATTAGAATAATTGTTTATTGTGTACATTTCACTTAGGCCTTATATAATAAAGAAACGTTTTTCCTAATTTTGTACTCTTCATGAAAGTTTAGACTGCGGAGACGAACATCGCCGGTATACCCGATGTCTCACGAAGTGACGGAGCGAGTGAGCACGCTATTTAGGGCCGTTGAATTGTATAAGAGTAGATAGATGAAAATAGGATACTCACATTAAAGTTTTAGGATTCAATGAATGCACAGACGATGACAATAATTCTAACTACTTCATTTTAAATATATTTTACTTGTTAACTATTTCGTAATCCCGGGGTGCGCGGGCAAAGAGAGTTAAGTCCACTTTCTTGTTACTGAGAATTAGAGTGACTTAAAACACCATACCAGTCCAACATAGCTTTAGAGATGAATAAACCATTGAGGCACACATCCATAACTACCGTACAATTTTGATTATGACTTACTGGACTTAACACAAATGTAGAGAACATTTGTATCTATAACTTTATGGACATATCTCAATTTTTTAGGATGGTGGACTTAACTCTCTTTGCCCGCGCACCCCGGAATCTTTTTATTTGGTATTAAAATCTATATGAAACTAACATTAATATTTAGTTAATTATACGTTTGGAGTTTATTTATATTGAGATATTTTAACATTAATTTCAGCTTCAAAGTTGACAAAGAAAAAAAATTTTCAATTTGTGATTTGCATTATTTGTTTCATTGTTGCCAAATATCCACTGAATGAATCACGTTTATGGCTTTGGATCGAGATAAAGAAACGAAACATTTTGTTGTACTTTAAATTATAACAATTTAATTAAATATTTTAGCCAAAATATTTACTAAATCTAGTCTAAAAGTAGTCCTACCGCAGTGAAAAAAGAATATCTCAATCGATTCCTCACCCATATGTATTGACCCAGAAATTGCGTTGAAAAGTGTAAAATATCAACAGATATAGGCCTAATATTCTAAGAAAATATGATTGCTGCAAGCTGTTTCTCTTTGTACTTTAAGGTATATCTATTGAAGACAATTCCTGACGTCATTGAGTTTTACTTTTCGAAATATTTAAAAGGTTGTGATTTGCATTTTCAAAAGGACTATTTTCCTCTTTCAACTACCTTCACTTATAAGCAAGAATTCCCATATATAAAAGTTGTAAAAGGTTACCTTCATTTCTGTACTTATGCCATCAGTAACGTTCAGTAGTTTCAACAATAGTAGGGTAATTTTAACCCATACACAAAGAGTTCATGGAGTTGGCAAGAGCTGTTATGCTAGGTTGCTAGAATGTCTCTTAAAATGAAGGTTTTAGAGAAGAAGACGGCTCTTGAACTGGAGCGCAAAAGTACACACCACTGACTTTGCAATGTACCTACAAACTGAAATATAAAAAAGCGCACACTCGGAACAATTCGTTTAAGTAGCACTGTACCCTCGTATTGAGCCCGCTTGGACTGCAAGAAGTGGGCATAAAATGAAGCTGGTGTAGGGCGCGTTAATATCCCAACGATAAATTTAGAGTGTAGAGTGTAACGACTACGCCAATGGAGGAGGTCGTGAAGGTTAACTATGGACCATCAACATTTATTACGCCTAGGGAAGGATGGATAAAGCGGGATAAATCAATACCAGGATTACCACACATCTGAATCTATTAGTACTTAAATAATAATAAAATAGTAGTAATAATAATAATAATAATAATAATAATAATAATAATAATAATGTGACAGAAAGTTGTACCGAGCAAGGTGGCAGAGACGGTAACATCTTTCACTCGCATACGGGAGTTCCGGGTTAAAATGCAGTTTCCTCAGTCGCAAAAGCAAATTCCAAATTGTATAACTTATTTACACATCCTATTCGCCGCTATTTCATCCTATATCATAATCAACGAAATTAAACATCTGTTCAAATTAACAGAAACCATAACACATCAACAATAGAAAACAGATGCACATCAATAATCACATGACCTACTAGTATATTCACAGAACATAGCACACGTTATCAGATTTGAGTTAAAACGTGTATGTAAGTTAAATATAGTTCAGTGGAACTAAAACAAAAGCTAAGGCTGGCCGGTGGGGTCGGAGAGTATAGATATCCGAACCACATTCATCTACCTACGTTATGGAGAAATTCAGACTACAACCAGCAATTCCAATGAAGGGTTGGTTCTCACATCATAATTCATACCTATAGGACTAGACGAAAGTCGCGTTTACACTTTTTACGCCCTAAAGGGGATTCGATACCTCGACTTTCAAACCAAAACCTCACTGATAATAATCATTGCTCTACTGCACAAGCTGTCTCTTATGGAACGACAGAACGATTAGAACGTTCCACCAAGATGTACAACAAATTTGTGTGTCCAGTACTGAAAAAGTCGCATAGAAAATGAAAGCATTATGTGCCGCAGTTTAAGCTAATCAACCAGGAATTCATGAAGCTCCTCAATAATAAAGATTTGTTTAAGGGCCCTTCCTTTTAAAGAGAAACAATTTTGTAATATGAGCAAAAATATATGCATGTTCTAGAAAAGTATATCTTGCAACCATTAAATTTAAAGAAATATAATGTCGAAATTCTTCCAGCAAAATTGTACATAAGTTATTTCTATTCGTATTCATATAAACTTGTAACTTCCCCCCCCCCCCCGTGCTGGGGGCTTAAACTCTCTACAGGAAGAATTTTGCACAGAATATTTACGTACTTAAAAATCCATTGATCTACATCCGGTCTGAGCACATGACCCTCTAATCTAGAGGCAAGCTACTACTTCACTGAGGATCTGAAATATAAAACTCAACCTAAACAATTCAAATAACCACCGTTTCAAGGATTCTTAAGATCGAGCAATAGACCTATTAAGATTGAACTATAGCGTTGTTTAAGCCTACGTGAAAATCTCTTGCATCTCTTGTTCAGAATATTTACAGATCTCTTAGGCTAAAAGCAGAAATAAATTAGCATTTAATTGTCATGAACAGTATAAGGGAAAATATAAAACGACTTGTTATTAAACAGTTACTCAGATTCAAGGAAAGTTTTATAGGGCATTTGTACAAGAACTTCACTATTATCCATGCGATAAAATGCATTTGTGAAATACATTGTAGCATCATAAATGTATAGGCCTATTGCCATTTATCTTCAAGGAAATCTATGATATACCTAACATTATTTTCATAGCTCATGTGGGAAATGAACAACTAATTTTTCATGGAAGCAGTAAATATGATATAATAAATACGTTTCTTTTTAAAGTTCTTTCTAAAGAAGCTGTACAATGATATCACGGTGGTATGAACTTCAATTGAATTTGATATAACACAGCGTACGATACGAGTTCCACTAGGATTTTAAAACTAAGTGCAAAAAACCAAAGCAAGCATCTCTACACTTCCCACGGTGTTATACCAACGAATAAGATTATTGCTTTTATCAAGACCTCGTTAAATTCTTAGAAGGATCTTACACGAAGTGACTTTTTCAGCACGCTAAAGAGCGTTAAGAAAGAGTCTCGGCTTTGAAACAGAACAATCTTTTCATAAAAAAAGGAAAAAACTATAACGAGCTGGGCGAACTCTTGTTACAACAGATGAGATAAGTTATCCCGACATGCTCAAACATGTCTTATAATGAAACTCCTTCACAGAGACACAAAGATGATGATCTTCTTTTTAGTACATCTAAATTTAAGACCAGTAACGTCATTAAAACATAAAATGAAAGAAGAAACTCTTTTCATAATATTTTCCACCAGACACTTATAATTCAATGCCAATGTTATTACTGGATGTAAGTTTAGATGATTAAGTTTGTTTTAAGACGAGCTAAGGTTAGGTTACCAATATTCTAAACTACCTCATTAAAATACAGCATGCTACTTGAGGCCTTTGAAGTAAAGGTTGTGGTTAATACCTTAGTGTTGAGGATTGTGTGTGTTGCCTCCTCCACTCTAGCGAAGTTCCCTTTTCCCAGGAGTCGGCCGGTTAATTTGTAATATCCAACAGTGTGTAATTTTCTACTAGCCGTTGGCATAACTGACATTGTCAGATCGTCAATATGGTTGAACGTTAATCACTCTCCATTTCACAAGCGAAATAACTTCTGAGATATCACTCACCACAACTTGATTACACACATAAACAACACCATATAAACAAATACAACACCAGCAAACACACTAAAAATATATAATTACGCGTTCGTAACTTATCTATTGAACAGATTGTTGCTGTTTACTTGACCGGATCTGTGAACAATTGCCTACGTGATTTTCAAGCACAGCCTTCATTACATATTAAAGTTGAATTTCAAGGCAATTTCACAACTTACACGTTTATCCATAGGGGGCCTAGAGCACTGCGAACATACATGTGTTTATCCATTATCTAGGAATCCAAGCTGGGTAATTGGTGGATATTACGACCACTTCAGAACTTGGAAGAATACTTTAAAACAAACATTGCGGATGTGTTATTAAGTTATAAGTTTGCGTTTAAATTGTAGTGTGGTCATAGACCTCATCGACATCAGCCATCGGATATCAGTTGCACTCAACAACAGCAACAACAACAACAACAAAAATAATGATGATGATGATAATAATAATAATAATAATAATAATAATAATAATATACAAAATAACAGTTTGACTTAGGACTAGGGATCAATATGTTTCAACATAAAGAATTGTAATTAATTATTTTCTCTAATAAATTATTATCATGATTAACTTTGGAGCAGTGACTGTTTGTGCCCAAGACCGCAGGTCAGATTTCAGCCCTGGTCGATAGCATGTACAGTATGTGTACATAAATTGTGATAATCCCATATCTGTAGATTTACAGGCAGACTTACAAAATTTCGGCAAACTGGTAAAGATGACAGGACTAAATTGCAATACACCCCGTCGTTAATCAACCATTATCCAACAACTTATCTCGGAGCATCGCAGTGGCGCGATGCCATCTGGTAAGTGTAAATATAATTACGCTTGATGTAGTACGGCAGGTATAGCTCACTTCAAATAACATTCTTTCCTTAACTTTTTTTTGCCTATGCCTTTCGGCAAAAGATCCATCAAGATTTTAAATTGAATTATATTGATTGTATAACCGAATCCAGGGCACTATCATATTAACCAACATACTCATCAATGTGACGTGCCATTAAACCATATTAATACGATTAAAACTGTCAATACAAATGATAACTAATAACTTGTAGATATTAGGCCTATATTAATGAAACTACAGAATATGTTTCGGCTGAACATTGCAACAGAGATTCCATCTGGCACTATGAATCGAACTCTGGCTAGCTCAGTTCGGAGAGCATCGGCTCAGAGAGCGTAAGGTCACGGGTTCAAATTCGAGTTTCAGAGGTATTCTTCTCCTAAAATATTCTCAAATTGTTTCGTAAATTTAATTAAACTTTTACTAATATAAGTGGATTACTATTACATTCTTATTTATCGCTTTCGTGTTTACTGTAATAAATCCTTTCTATCCTAAAGGCGGTGAGTTAAAAATCGTGAATTTGTCGTGAAACTTGGTCTCAAAGGTACTTGGTCTCCCCGCTTAGGGGCAAAGGCGGGTTGGGAACGATCCTAAGCACGTAGACCACATCTGCGGGCCCATTGTGCCAACCCCTTGGGAATGGGATGATTGGCATGCCCAAAGGCCCCCAAAGCCGATTCTACCGCGAGCCCCCACGGAACTCTCCCAACATCCAGCTGGAACCAGAAGCCACACCACGTGCACCACACCCCCAGGGCCCTCAGGCTAACAACGTGCGCCGCGCCCCCGGCCTCTCACGAAGTGAGCCCGTAGAGTCGCGGCACACCAGATAGCCCCCAGGTGTGCAGTACACCACCAACAACCACATAACCACAAGTCACGGGGCAGGACGTGAGAGGCCCGCAGCGGGAGATGGCCCGAAAGCCGGGAAAGGAAACGGGATGATAATGAGGGGGAGTTTGAAGAAGAAATGGAGAGTGTTGGTGGAATGAGAAGGAAAACGGGTCTCAAAGGTAAGAATTCAACCAACACGGTTTAGCTGCATTAAGTGAAGAACCGGAAGCTTAAATGCGTTTCGCCAGTATCCCTATTAAAGCATTATTTTTACAGTTAAGCTTTCAGAGCTCCCCTCAGCTTACAAGGGGATTAATTATGACCGCTGAATATGTCTACAATTACTGTAACTATGGATCATTTCAATGAAAATTGTTGCTAAAGATCATTATAAAGTTTAAGAGTTTAATTAATAGATCGCGCCCTATTGATGCACGCTCTTATTAATTTTACTCACTATGGAATGTAATCAACAAATTACAAATGGTCAGTATGGTTTGCAGGTACCAAGATTAACCTGTTTTTATCTAACAACCCTCTAACGCATCGGTTCAGAAATTGTCCTAGTCCTCTCAAAATACTTGAGCTAAAACTGTTAACATTTGGTTATAACTTACATAAGATTGCATGTTCTAGGCTAAAACTTTAACTTTAGTATTAGTTTCTTCGTTTCCTAAGACCGTTTCGATGTTAATTCGCCATCTTCAGTTAGACTTGTTTTTGGTGTTGAGCTAATGTATCATGTCGTGAATTGCGTGCTTTTCCTTCCGCTGCTAGAAGTATCAAATTTTAAAATCTGTTGGTAGGTTTTAATTGGTTTTAATTGTGGGTTTTCAGGACTACTGCCAGAGTGCACCATTCTCCGATATTCTCAGCTGTTTCGTAGCCAGGCTAAAAGTAATATCGGGGTATTCTAAGAAAACCTGTGCACCATTGCTACATTACCGCGGTTTTCAAACGTTCAAATATTTCGCGGTTACTCTGCTATGAAGCCATTCACATGGAGGAATTTGTGCTGATTTCTTCCAGGTTCTCTCTCGGCCGCTAGGTTCTCTCTCTCTCTCTCTCTCCCTGCTCGTCTGCCAGTCACGGTGACTCAATAAGGTGCAATGTTTACAACGTTTCTGCTCTTTATTTGTGTTAACAGACTGTACATTTAAATAAAACAATACTTATGTTTTAAAGAATAATTCTCACACGTGGGCAATCCAAGGCAACCTTGCTAAAGCAAAGCAAACACCACGAAATTTCTGTTTTGGGTTCGACATGGCCTCGCTTTTATTCCCGTTCGAAAAGTGGAAATTGTAGGTGCATAGCCATGAAAGGGCGTGATGCATGCAGTCCTTCACTGTAAATTTGGCCTAGACCCACTGGTTTTCCATATTTCGTTTATTTGTTGCCTTATTGTTCAGTAATAAATATTCATAAGGATAACATGGAATATTAAATTGCGTACATATGTCTAAATTGAAACTTTGAATTCAAACACCATAGATACTGTACCAATCGTGAAATTGAGTTGGTTACACCTACTACTAAATGGACCATGTTTGGTTGAGGGAAGAAAGGAAGATAATTTCAATCGAAGCTGCAGCACAATATTTGCAAAGATATGTACCATCGTTCATTCTTCAAATAGATCCTTCCTTTCTCTCGTTATTTATTAAGTTATGTTCAATTACTGTCGGCCAAGCACGAGTAAAACTCTGTTAGCGGAGTGCGGTGAGAGGGGTTGGCTCACAAGCAGGTGGATACTAGCGTTCTGATTGGGAAGAGAAAAGACGAGCCTCTCTGTTGTAAGCGACTTGTAAACTTTAGCCTCCAGTGTGCAGTGTGTTCCAAACTGCAAGGTGACAGTGCTTTCTTAGTGAATAGTAGCATGGTATGACGTCACGTACCGCTCCTCGTGCTGCTCAGAGTTTTTCTCGTGCTTGGTTGATAGTAGCTTTTGGCCTAGATATCGTAAATATGATACATTACACCCATCTCCATCTTGGAAAGAAAACCGCGGGTTTCTCACTTTACAGCTCCTTCACGGCCCGTTAGCATCTTACCGCGGTAAAAGTCGAAAACGAGCACGTTGCAACGAAAGTATGACTTTACCGGGGTAAACTAAGCAACTTTACCGCGGTATTCTGAATACCGAGGTTGGTGCACTCGGCCATTCTTATTGTTAACATACATAAAATATTAGACAAGTAACTTATGTTACGGTCACAATGATTTTATAACCAGACCTATTTTTAATTTGATTGTATAATTAATAGATCATAATTGAGCATAGGTGGAAGTATTGACATTATCTCAGAAGACGAATGTTATGAAGGTGATAATGGGGTCAGATGAAGTTCGGGGATCACGGAGGCTAATGTTTCTTGACATTAGTCTTACAAGTGAGGGTAACCCTGGAAAATCCCCTACCGTACCAAGGAAACTTTTCCCACCGTGAATCGAACCAGACCCTGCTGCGTGAGGAGAATGTTTTAAATCTGGTTCTAACTTAATATGCACAGATATTTTAATCAGATAATAATGTAAAAGAGGACAGTAATTATCGATTATTTTCTTCCATCGAGTTCCATGACACCAAAAGCTATGCTAGTAGCCTAACCTAAATTCCGCAGGCGGTAGTAGTAGGGATATGTTGTAGAAATGAAAATCTACACCTATGTTCTACCTATGAGGATTTTCGCAACAGAAATAGATTTTTGTGTAATAATGGAACTGTGAGTTTATCTAATATTTAAGCACATGTTGATAAGTTGATAGCGGAAGTTGATAAAAAATAGCATTTTTAAGAGTGCATTCTATTACATGGTAATGTTAAGAAATGTAAAATGTAAAATGTAAAAAGAAAAAATGTGCAGGAGACATGAAAGAAAGATGGCAGAACTGGTGATTTTATTTTGCATATTGATGCATATTTTGTTAACTTTGTGATAGTGAGGCATATTTGCTTGATAGAAAATATATTTTTCTTAATATCTATTATATTAATTCCTTTTTTACGTCATATTTCTGAGATACTAAAACAATCTGCATATCTGTTAATGTGATTTCTTTTTCAGAACATTAAAATCTTGCATAATGGAACGATCTTTTTCTCTGTATACTGCCGTGCTATTGAAAACAGAAATGTTTTACCTTTAACACCTTGAATCACATTTTTAACCTGCTGAAATTAACTTTAGTTCAGGTACTTATTACATTAATAGAACCTTTTTAATTAATTAATAAATTTGCAATTGTTAATATAGTTGAACTAATTGAATGAAAAATATTTAAATTATTTTCTATGATAGAGAATATTGCAATGGTTCTGGAACGTAACTTAAAAATTTTTGAACATATTTGGTTCATATTTCGTGATTTTATAGAGCAGTAACTTTCGAGCCTTGATTATAATATATAACTCAGTGCAAATTAATCTTATTATTATACGTGCACGTTACTTGTTGAATAATTGTATTTTTCTTGTATAAAATATTTAATGATCCAATTAAAATCAATTATTTACTAGGTCAAATTAAGCTTAATGCGGGATCGACAAACCGAAAAAAAATTAATATAAATTCGGCCTTCACAAAAACATGTTATATAATAAATTAAGCAAAATTTGGGGGTTTGATTTGTTGGAGAAATTATGTGAAATTTAAAAACACGTTTCCAAAATATTTGGAATGACATTACAAATAGCTTATTATCTACGTAATTTCAACATGCATTATGCCAATTATATTACTAATAAGGTAACTAATATGTAGACATAATTTGAGATATTAGTGATAAATGCTCCTATGTTTACTCTCTAGTCGAGTCGAGTCGAGTCGAGTCGAGTTCACTGTTTTGTGTTTTTCTCTTTCTCTGTTCTTCATTAATATAATTTATTGCTATAGTTCTTCTCCTTGACCTATTATAATATAATTGTATTTTTTAAATTTATTTACTTAAGGTCACATTTTAACAACCAGGGTCACCAGCGACCACAATAATTAATATATTAATATTGAGTAAATGGTACAAGAAGTGAAATATCTAAAATATATATATATATATATATATATATATATATATATATATATTAACTTGAAATAATATATATAAGTAATAATAATAGTCATAATAATAATAATAACAATATTAACAATAACATCAATTATAATAATTCATGTAGTTTGCAGCTTGACTCTGTTGTAGCACGGATTGAATGAACGAATCTGGCCTACAATACTAACCTAAATCGGAAAAAGGAAATGACAACTGTCTCTTCTTACGCAAAGTATGTTATAGCAGAAGGAATTCATAATCTGTTCTATTTTCTAACATCCTCATAAGGGATCGATATAAAAATAAATTTCTCTTTAACAGCAAGTCTTTGTGGTGGTGTCCTTTCTTACGAGTGTCCTAATTTAAAGCTTGAAAGGATTTCGCAACACCTTCATCTTCAATTTCATTCAAGAAAACGCTGACACCAAACTTCTAGACGACTGAGATTCGAATCTAGTCATTGTAGGTGACAATCTTTCTCTGCACTGGAGAAGAAATGGTTCTGGTACGATGCTATACTTCGGCATCATAACCTAGGATGCAGGGATTGTCATTCTACCAATCAGGCTCAGACCACAGTTTCTTTCCCGCCTTATCACCAGAAAAAACAGCTGACGGATGTATGTAGTAACATCAGCAAGTTTTCTAATCTCCACCATTCTACCTGAACATCTACCCGCCATATTCATGTCCGTTCTTTTTTACGGCGCTGTACCAATCGTAGAGCCGGTCTTTAGATGGTTATGAAGGAACAAATGGGTTGGAAGCCTAAATGAAGATCCAGGGAATCTTGCAAACATGTCCACGTATGCTCGAAAACAAGCTCTTGCAAGGTTTGCAGATTCGGTAAGTGTGACCTCCACAGAACATAATTGTCAGAATATTCGACCTTATAAACATTGGAGTATATTAATGGGGAGGCAAGATACGAATTAGGAATTAATAGTATTTTGGATAGAATAGTGTATAGAACAATGAAACATCAAAACACTGAAAGTATTGTATACGAATGTTTTAGCTTTAAACAGGAAAAAAGCTAAAATAAATAATAAATTTAATTAAATTAAAGAGTTAAATAATAAATAAATGAAATGAGAGTTCTTTCGATTAGACCCCATGTTCATTTAACATGTACATGGAAATTCGCTATATATACAATTGTGAAAAGTTGACGCAATGATGTGGAGAGACAAATATGAGCACAGGGTTCATAAAAAAGATATTTCTTGTATTTTATATAGTCCTAGACGTGAAAATAAGATGGGATAAAGAAAAATATGTTGAAGTATGCAACTATAAAGAAACGATAGGCATTGCTTGGTGGAGGTTGGGGATATGGAAACAACACAGAAAAGGAACTATTGGTAAAATTATTTGCCTTTGTGTAAACTGAGGGAGGATGATAAACACATTTTGATTGAATGCAATAGGACTAGTAGTTCAAAAACCAGTCCTTGAATAATATTTTAGATTATTAAAGAATATTATTGTTTATATTAAAACAAGTAAAACACATAATGCTGAAATCCTCAGAAAAATAGGATAATACCTTTTCAGAGCTAAAACAATAGGGGTCTATCAAGAATATCTAAAATGGGTACTACTTACTAGTTATTAATGGAAACTTATTCTGTTTTGTTTTGTTTCGTATGGTACTGATTATTTTTTTCTGACGTATGAAGCTACATCAGGGAAGTTACTAATGCTTGTAAAATTATGCTTGAAAATAAATACCATATTATTGTTATTATTATTATTATTATTATTATTATTATTATTATTATTATTTTATAGGGTGTATTGTATTGTGATACTCGTGTCGGAAGTGTATTTTTACGAAATCCAGGAAAACGAGACGGTGTCGAGTTTTTTCTATTTCCCAAGATTTTCTTACTCACTTCACACACATGTGGCGCATAGAATTTTTTCGAAAGTAAGAGAATGTCACAATTTTCATCCAGAAAGTAATTCCATTTTCCCTTAAAATAATCTGCACTATACAAATTTACAACGCAGAGGTCTGTTGTGACAGTCCATACTTATTCTACTAAGTTACAGCAGCAAACCAAAATATGCATTCTATGTATTAAGTATAGGGCAATAATTAAGATTGTTAAGTAATGCAAATGCTGAATATGGATGTGAGTTTCACAATGCTAATATGACCACATTCATTTTCCCTTCCGTGTTTGCTATCTGCAGCTGCCACGCAGTCAATACGCCACTTTATTTGCATTACCAGGGAATATAATTAGGCATATACCAACTCTACAATATACACTGCTGTGCTATTGAACATTCTTGCCATATTGACTGCAGTGGCGTGTTTTTGGGATGCATCAGATTCTCCCCAATAGAATAATCAGGAATAACTCATCGTATAAGCAGATAGTACATATACTGAAAATTCATTACCATACACTAAAATTTGATTTTCTGAAATTTCATTTATTTATGTATGTATAGAAATATGTGTTATGGTTAAATAAGATAAGGTTTAATATATCCTGTAGATTAAAAGTAAACAGACAATTTGAATATAAATGAAGTCAAATTAATTAACTAATAACATTAGTCATTAAGGAATCTATTAATCTACCGAATAAAATGAATACATGCATATATATTATTTTCTTAAAAACATCTTCGAATTATAATTTATTTTCTTATATAACTTTTTCAGTATAAAGAAAATTAAATAATTTGTTACATTCATAATAAACTCTTTTTTCAAAACAAGATTCTGAAGCTGAAAGCAAATGGATATCAAATCTGTGTCTAGCACTAATACTATAAATACTACTATTCTCAGTAACTTTACTTTATTGTTTGCATAGACTGATATTAGACGTAAAACATAGGCCTATTAGCAATTAAAAATGTTAATTTCTAAACAAGAAAAAAAGGTTTACGTCAGCTATTATTCGATTTCTTTTTCGGTAAGAGAAATGTGTCTTACTGTCTACTTCAGGGTCTTAGAACATAATAATTATCATTTCCTACAATTGTAAGGGTCTATTAAAATTTTTCTAGCTTCCACATTCATCCAAACTTTACTTTAGATACATAAACTATGATATCTCTTTAAGCACAATGTGGAAAATATCCTCTAATTTGGCTATCTGGCGGATCGAGTAGTACTAACTGATAGATAGACATGTCTGATGAAAACAGGTAGTTGATATGTCAGTCTCCTTGGCCAACTAAACTCCAATTTTATGTTGCAAGGTTAAACTAAGAAAATAACAAAGTTTTAGGCTCGAATTTAAATGATACAGGGTTGCATAACTGATTAATGTGCTTTAAATTATATGTCCTAATATAATTACATTGAATAAAGAGCAAAAAAAATATTACGATGGACGAATTACATCGTTTGGAAGGCCGGACAAACTAGAGAACAGACAAGAAATTTAGGCCTACCTCCCGGGACTTCAAGAAAGCCCCACGTTTTACTAGCATTGTTATAAAATGTTACCACTGTCTTCTAGGACCTGCAAAAGTACGATATAAAATCCTTCAATATTTCAGGAGCTTAATATTTGGTTCAATTGAAATATGTCCCGTGATTTAAAATTTTGCTAAATCTCCACTTACAATTTTTGGTAGATCTTCTGTACTTATTGAGTTTTCTGACATGATACATTTTGTCCCTGATTGTGGAAAGGAGTTTTACTTTTAAAAACATGACTTAAACATGAAAAGTCAGTTCTTTAACAAGTAAAGTTTCTGTTCCCCCTCAAATATATGACTTTATACTTTCTAAAGCACTGGGTAATTCGGGTGTTTTTGTTAACATTTCTGGAATATAGATTCGCCTCTGTGAATGGAAGTGAGTGTTGGGATTACAACGGATGTTAATATGTTCACTAACATTCCAAGTGCCTCGTTGTATACTCTACTTAGGGAGGTTTATTCTGCCGCCTTTAATTTAATCCCATGTAATTGCTGCCTCCAGTTTGAATGAGAGAGGGTAGGGGACTCTACACAGTGACTATGCAGCATGCGGCAGTTTCTGATGCTCCACTGGTATTAAGAGATTCATGGAATGTGTAGAGCCCTCAAAATCATCAATTCCAATGCTAACACCGTTCCAAAACTTGCTTCTTTAGTTTCATGATTTCAGTTAGCTCTTCCGAGTATTTAACTATCGCTATATTGAGTTTGGTATTAACAAAAGTTTTAAGGGCTCTTCTAAGACTATAGGAATCACAGAAACTATTTGCTACAAAATGAAACCGCACTTGGAAGTTCCTTGTGATAAATGTGAAACAAAAATAAGTTAATAAAAAGGTAATTTCAACGATTATAGATTTTTCTTGGATACCATTTTTATAATGCAACCAGCTAAGTTCCTGGACTGTTTAATGTTTTCGTCTTGTGAACGTATCGTAGACCTAAGTTACTTTAAATATATATTTTTATGTCTGTTCCTGCAAGTCGTACAAATCTATAGAAAACCAAACTCAATGGCTGCCAACCATTATCACTTATTTAACTATAATTAATTTAAAGTACCTGACCATGCGAAAGTATTAATTTGAGAGGAAAATATTAAATGGTAAATTACACTGACTATTTAGGGCAAAAAAAAGAACTAGGAAATAACTGAACAGGTTACTTTTCGATCTAAACCATATTTTCACTCAAAAACTTTATGGTCTCTGTCATCCCGCTCAATATATGCTATGACTGGTTGCAAAACCATACATTAATATTCCAAAACTTATTGTAAAGAATAAATTAGTTTCCGGTGCCTCTCTTCAGAAATAGTTAAAATTATTCATTTAACACTAGTGAAAAAGATTCTAGAAAGCATATTTTATTAATCTATTAAGATCACACTTTTGTCTTTAGTACGCTAGGTGGAGAATCTAAACTTCTGCTTTGTCACATGGCCTATATTTTTGGATATCACAGGAAACCAGGATTGCCAGTCGGCAAGCATTAACCAAATTTTCGAGTAACTCGATGACCTCTGGTGTCTTTGGATGATTATACGGAAAAGCGAGTAAGCCTACACAGAAAAAGAAAGTTACTGATGTTATATACATAAATGTCAGTTATTTTATTTCGTTGTAAAATTCACATGCTAATTCAATCTCTAAAAAGCAAAATTCTTAAGCACCAGAGTGGCCTTAAGTAGTCAAAAAGTTCAAAATAACAATAAAGAATTTTTAAAAAAGCAACTGAAAGTAAGCCATGAATAAATAGTACATTAGGATACAGAAGTTTTGAAAAACAGGATATTTCAAAAATATTTTTACAAGCTTCGGGCATATTTTGATGTGAGAGCTCCAAAAAGTCAGTCTGTGAATCGTAGGATAATTTAGTAAAGGTCACCCATCTGATCCTCATTTATAACTTTTTCCATGTCTCTGTTGAAAGCTTCTTCAGTGCACTCAATTGCAAAAGTGCTGGCAAAAACAAAATGAAAACTGAAACCATGGCTAAGAGAGAGGGTATAGAATCAATGTAATTACTGTATAAGTTTGATCCCACCGTAACCATGATAAGGAGCAGTTTTGGTGAGTTATAATTTAAAACATTGTTTGATTACACACAAAGTTCATTGTGTGTACTTTTTAAATAATTAAATAATAAAATCAATAACATTGTAAGTACAGTAATTTTACGCAGTCGCATCGCAATAATCTGTGATTGTAAACTAAACCAATTCTGAAATCAGCATTTATTTTAGCTGATATTTTAATTAAGGAAAGTAATGGATGAAATTGGGTAATAAAATATATTCGTTGAATTGAACTGGGACCATATTTTGAAATGTAGTGTTTTGAAAGACTTCCTGTATACAACAACAGGTGAACTCTATTGGGAAGTACGAAGACGAATGACTTTATGTCAAGTGTCTGGGCATTAAATAAATAAATAAATATATTCGTTTAAACCCATATATAATATTACACAAATCCATACATTATATATATAATATATGTTACATATAATTACCCTGTTTTCACCCACAACGAGTAAAGCTGTGAAGAATACGCCAGAAATGGTTGAAATAATAATGGTACTAATTATTTATTATTCGTTAAATTAGGATCAGAAATAGACCAAGTATCTGTTCCCACTTTTCCTCTCCTCTCTCTACCCCTTTGAGTGAAAGTATCATTTTATCTCAGATCAGTAACAAATATCCAGGAAGAATCTCTAAGCACAACTCTCCTAAGTTCCAAAGGTTTGAATTATAACTCTTGAACAATACGAACATCAAGTGAATGCACGCCACTGAGTTTGAAACACATCCACGAAGAGGATTACATATGAATAAGTATTATATAAAAATTATATTGCATTGTCCAAACTGTTTGCAACGTCATTACGTTTAATTATGTGGCTTAATCGAGAGCAGCTGCGTAAACCAACTTCGATACATTCAAATTAATAACCATTTCGTGTCCATGTTGGATTATTGCACTCCTGTCCAGTGGAGTGCATCAAACCTGCTGCAATGTTTACAAATTGGATCTATCAACTAATTTGTATTGGCTCAAGGTGTTCATATTCAGTGGCGAGCTGTAACCTACTATAACATTTGGAGATACTATATGAATTTGAAATATATTACTTTATTCAGAGCCAGTCAAACTACGGCCCGAGGACCATATCCAGCCCGACAAAGCTTTTTCTGTGGCCAGCTTAATCTGCTTGAATGCAATAATGAAGGAATATAATATAAAAAGACATTACCAGGCAAAACATTCTCCCGAGTTTGATAGAGCGTGTTGTGCAGGCAAAAGAACTGTGTAACAAGATTACGTACCAACAGCAGTTTCTAATTCAGGGCGAAAATTGGGGGGGGGGAGAGATTTAAACCTTATCACTGAGCATGCAAAATTATTTGTCAAAGGAGAATGTGTAATATAGTATTTTGTGATTATTGCTGATACTCTGTGTCCCAATTTTTAAAAATTTCTGTCAAGAAACACTGTCAGTAGGCGTGTGAAAGAACTAGCTACCAGGGCATCAACTGATTGAGAAGGGAATTTGTTTATGATGTGACCAGAGTACTAATGCGATGGATACTGCACCGATACTGGTGTTTGTTAGAGGTGTGGATATGGACTTTACGATTACAGAAGAAGTTGAGTGAGAAGTATGCTGAAACCAGAAAATGTAGTGACCTATTTCAAGAGGTTGTAAAAACTGTGGATTGAATGGAATTTAAATGGGGAAAATTGCGCAGTGTAACTACAGCCTACATAAATGTATTTAAATGCAATAGGTAAACCAAATTTTGTCATTTTGACATTCCATAAATTATTAAATAAGTTTTTTTTTAAATTATACATATTGCCCGCGACCAATCGCTTAAGTTAATTAGTGGCCCTGCATGTAAAAAAAGTTTGAGTGGCCCCGGTTCATATCAATACCAAACCTCGAAACATATAATGATTAACATTCTTACTATCTAAAGGCTAACAGAAATTTTCAACGTGCCTAATGCTTCTAGTGTCTAGTGTCTAGGAGAAACGAGTAACCAGAAGCAGTTCTGGGTGTAAAAGCGAATGGTGCGTAAAACTGATAAGGTCTTCATGTTTGGATTGTCAAAAAATATGGGATCCTCATCTTCACGATTACCAAAGGCCTTCGAAACCTCTGTAGTAGCACTTTACTTTTTCTAACCTTGCCATCCGAGAATGACGTGGCATTCTGATCGTAGGCCTAGTCCCTCCATGGGATTAAGCGGAACGATCTTTTGTAATATAAGCATTAAACTTTAGTCAGACTGGAGTCCTTTATTGTAAATACACCTCTGGTAGTTAAACATTAAACAATAAAAAATGTGGATATAATGATGTAGTTTAAAACACGAATGTACACATGAACTAACTAAAAAATATGTCATTTCTCAAACCTCACGAAAAACGATGAAGTAATGAAAACCCAGAATTAAGCTAACATCCATTATTTATATTTATTAAAAATCTAAGTTAATACTGATCATGACAACAAATAAACAATTATTTAATTGTAATGAAAAGTTGTAAAGCTCGCTTGAGTTATTAGACTGTAACTGATCATTTTTTATATTGTGAATTACAGTTAAAAAATATTGATAATAAATGCACGAATCGATTTATATTTAATAATAATAATAATAATAATATAACAGTATATTAGTACATATCTAACATTACTGTAATAGCATTTATTAGGGCACGAATATGTTTTAATGAAGCGATAATTTTCATACGGTCTTAATTACTATTGAAGGCAAGTTGCATACGGCTGTTTTTGTTCGACCATAATTAAAAGTTTAAGTTTATTTTTTTATTTTTAGACTACTTCGTGAATGATTAAGCAGACGATTCTCGCCATAAGCTGTTGTAGCTCTTATCTTTTCCAGGCAGGCAGCAAGGCCTGTAGGCTTGCAGCGCTTATCTTGAGCGTTAATGTCAAACAACACATATAAAAACACAGGAAATCAGTAAATTAAATGCATTATAGTATATCATTAAAATTAAGACGAATAAAATTTATTTTATTTGAAATACAGGTTGTTTAATTACGCTATTTCATTTGAAGATTTCATTTCATCTGAAGATTTCAAGATCGTTTTGTGTTCGATGACAATCGATGCCACACCACTTTCGAAATGTATATCTGTGTCGAAATGAATATCGTTATGATACCGTTACATCACACGTAATAAGCGTATTACAGAATGGTCTAACAAACAATAATATAATCACTTGGGTAAAGGCCAACTTTATTTGATGGTAGTGTAAAAAACATTTTACTTTTCATCAGTGTAAGAACTTTGCAAGCTGTAGGCCTAAGTTCGCATTTACTTAGTGCAACAAGTCTAATTTTGGTTCTTACTTATTGTAGGCCTGTGGAGTTTCAAAATTTAAAAAGTGGAATGCAATGTATTCTGGGTAGGCCATTGACTTTTATCAGAATGCCTTCTTTTGCTGCATGCACATGAGAAAGCTACAGTAGTCCCGAGCTCACAGCAGAAATCCTCTTAAAACTTAGAGAGGGAATATAGCTATCTGTAACTTAGCACTGTATATATGCGATGGTATCTAAAAGTTACAGAAGCTGTTTCCTATTGATACGACTCTCGCTTTCAAACCGTGTAGAAATGAGAGATCACTGTGTCCAGCTTCATTTTCATTGTGTATTCCTAGCACGGGTCCGTGATGTGAGCTACTCTTTGTGCCCCTTTGAATGATCCGGAGCATCAATATTTGTGAACGCGAGGATTGTGTACACGATTCTTCCACAGCACTGCTACTCATTCGTCATGAAACAGATCAATGTCGCAGAGGTGTACCCCAAAGACTCCAACAAATGTGTGCGAAACAATATCAGAGTGCAAACAAATGTAATGCAGTCTTGGATCGAAAGGCGGAGAAGAGAGAAGAAGAGAGCAGTTGTGATAAAGTTCCAAGAGCAAGGAAAACCTGTACTGAATAATCTTCTTGTTATATTGGCTCTACTATGTTACCATGGTGTATTAAGATTAAACTGAGAATCAGTATGTTGCTGGTGCCTAAAAACTAAAATCTAAATTCAGTGGCGCTACATCCCTGAAGGAACTTGGCCAACCACCCGACCGCTGCGTCATCTACCATAGGCAGATGGCAGGATTGGGGGCATATGGTGAGCATGCCGACACCCATGGCCGTTTCCATGACCGGAGTCGCTACTTCTCTATCAAGTAGCTACTCAATTTGAATCACGAGGCAGAGTGCACCCCGTTATAGACCTCCCTAACTCAGCAAAATCCGAGGAGGTACCGCGGATCGATCCAGGGCCGACGGATCTGTAGTCAGCGACGCTAACCACAAGACCACGCCGGCGGTCTTGCTGGTGCCTACAAGCGATAATATTCAAACCTTACTGAAGAATTAATAAATTTCATTTTTCCTTTTGAGGGTGAATATTATAGCGTAAATTTAATGAATTTTATCCACCTTATACCCTCAAAAAACTTATGTAACTTATACCATCCAACTAATGTTTTGGGATTGCTTCGAAACATTTTACTATATTTTTGCACACGTTTTTTATTTTCTATCTTATTGTAGACTTCTAAAATATATGCGTTAAACAGGTTAAAACATATTACAGATAGCTAAAATATTTTTGAACAAATGTTACTTGTGAATCCAATTTAATGTAATATGTAAAATGTCAAAAACTTCTAATTTCAATGTTTTAGCTATCTGTAATATGTTTTAACCTGTTTAACGCATATATTTTAGAAGTGTACAATAAGATAGAACATAAAAAATGTGTGCAAAAATATAGTAAAATTTTTCGAAGCAATCCCAAAACATTAGTTGGATGGATCTTACATAAATTTAATATTTCCACCTATGCACTAGTATGGTAAGAAATGGAATAAATAGAAGATGAAAAGGAATCAAAAACATTTAATATATATATTAACTGATTAATATTATTCAAAATCTAAAAATCAAACAGTCTGTAAGACATAGGTTACATGAAAAGATACATTTTGAATTAGTACAGTTTGTACAAACGTTACACAATATTAAGATTAAAATCTAAAATACAATCTAAAAGTAACCATTAAAATTTTTAAAATATGTTATAGTACATACAATATTTGAGTTGGTAATATCGTCCTTTTTGAACATAACAATGAAGATGATAAAATTATATTCACATATTTGCAGTAGGTTAGAAACTATGAAATTATAGAAGATACGTCAGTTTATAAAAACATGTACACAAAACTTGTAGAATAATCTCCTATAATATAGCTGTATTCAATGTTAGTCGTGGAAAACGGTGTCAGGTTAAAATCTTCGTACAAATTTTCTAGAATTTTCTATGTATTGGACAAGAAGATAGTTGTGAAAAATATGGACCTAGTTCAGTTGATTCAGTTTGATTCAGTTTGATTCCTTATCAGCAAGTCTATTTATTTTCATTCTACATGTAGTCTATTTATTTTCATTCTACATGTAGAATGAAAATAAATAGACTTGCTGATAAGGAATCAAACTGAATCAAACTGAATCAACTGAACTAGGTCCATATTTTTCACAACTATCTTCTTGTCCAATACATAGAAAATTCTAGAAAATTTGTACGAAGATTTTAACCTGACACCGTTTTCCACGACTAACATTGAATACAGCTATATTATAGGAGATTATTCTACAAGTTTTGTGTACATGTTTTTATAAACTGACGTATCTTCTATAATTTCATAGTTTTTAACCTACTGCAAATATGTGAATATAATTTTATCATCTTCATTGTTATGTTCAAAAAGGACGATATTACCAACTCAAATATTGTATGTACTATAACATATTTTAAAAATTTTAATGGTTACTTTTAGATTGTATTTTAGATTTTAATCTTAATATTGTGTAACGTTTGTACAAACTGTACTAATTCAAAATGTATCTTTTCATGTAACCTATGTCTTACAGACTGTTTGATTTTTAGATTTTGAATAATATTAATCAGTTAATATATATATTAAATGTTTTTGATTCCTTTTCATCTTCTATTTATTCCATTTCTTACCATACTAGTGCATAGGTGGAAATATTAAATTTATGTAAGATTCTCAGTAGCACTAGTTGAAAATGAAATTCATTAATTCATTAGTTGGATGGTGTAAGTTACATAAGTTTTTTGAGGGTATAAGCAATTGGAAATCTTAACCCTTTCTTGTGAAAGCCTCTATAATTACCTTCTGTGTGAGCAATTGAGTAAATTTACCAAACATTCATAATGCCAACGAATTGTACGAATTGAATTCTATGTACTAAACTGTTGAACTACCTCCATTAGGAAATTAAATAAAAATATAAATCAAAACTGTCCTTAAGAAATACCTAATGCAGTCATTTTATTAAATAGATCAGTACATTGATGTTATACATCTTTCTAGTTCTTCTTGTTCCGTAATGCTTTAGACATTTCTCTGTGTTGCAATCTACTTATCTTTTTCAAGTCGTCTTTTAATGAGTCTACCTCTTTCCTGTTGGTTTATAATTCGTAAAGTAATGTGCTAATCTTTCAGGTGGCATTCTCTGTGAATGATTATCTACTTCGTTTCGTATTCTCTTGCTTTATCGTTCAGGTTAGGCCTATACATAATTAATTTTTCTATTATCTCTCATGCTTCCTATGTATATTATGTATGTGTAGGCCTATAGGTATATATACACACACACAAATATAACATATGTAAGGGGTGGGTCTCTGTCACCACGCATGGCGCGTCCTCAGGTTGCGGATAGAGGATACGGCCTCCAGATATGGAGGGTAGCTGCGAATAAGTTGAATAAGCAGTCGCGGACAGACGATACGAGGTGGTCCTCCAATTCTTAATACCGATATGTGAAGTAATAATAAATGATGTAACAATATTCCGAAATATATGAACTTTGGCGTGATTACTGTGAATGGTGAAACACTGCTTGCACACGAGAAACAAAGAATCTACCTAGCAGAACACAAGGTGTTTGCACAAATAATTGAATAATACAACAAGAAACCATAACCAAATCTGTCGGAGATATGTGTAACTTTTGGCACGACATACTAATGTGAACAAACATTTTCTAAAATTAATTTCCTAAAAGTTATGTACGGTCTACATTACCGACAAGGATTTACAGTCCAGTCAATGAAAAGTTGTAGAGGGAAATGGAAGAAACACAATTTTTTACTTTGGGACTTTGTTAGGAGGTAAACATACTAAAAGCCCCTACTCCTAGGAGGTGAGTGGGGGGGCAGGGGGTCCTTGGAAGTTCCCCTTTTTCGGATTTTCACTTATATCTCAGAAAATATGGGTCCTAGTATTAGGAACCATCATTACAAAATTAAAGCTGACAAAATGCTTCACAAGATTTAGTCCATTCATGTTTTCGCTAGCCTATATCGCTTAGTTTCCAAGATACCCGCGCTCATAATGAGCTAATTTTGGAAAAAAATAAAATTTCCTCGCGTGTTTTGCCTTATTTCATTAGCCAACTCTTCGACCCTTTGTCCTACGAAATAGTCACAAGAAAGGGAGTTGTAGAGATTAAATTTTTTTTCAAGAATATATGATAATTTACATATAATCTTTGAACGTTCAAACGTTAGAGCAATTTTAACTTTATGTGTAAATTCCGGGATTTTGCAGTAAACTTAACTTTCTTATTTTCCGTACTTCCACTGCTCAAACTCTATATAAAATCCATTATATACGTATTATATACCGGTGTATATTTATATGTATAATTAAATAGTACTTCCACTGCTCAAACTCTATATAAAATCCATTATATACGTATTATATACCGGTATATATTTATATGTATAATTAAATAGTATGTATTACATATAAATGGCACAAAAAGAAATTATATATATATCTGATATATATATATATATATATATATTTATAACATATTTTCAAGTATATATGTTGTTCTTCAAAAGTAATATTGTTTGGTGTCGTTTAATAATATTTTCGATGCCCCGAATCTAGTGGAATCACTTTGAGAGCTCCATCACCCCTACAGAAATGCCATTACTATATATATGATGGACATTTTTGATAATACTTAAATTGACAATTTATCGAGGATCGCTGTTTTTTGAAACTGTGATACATCTAATTTAAAAATATATTTACACCTTACAGTACAATTAAACAGCAATAATTATTATAAATTCCTCACTCTCTTGGAGCGGGAGGGTCCTGGTTCGTCATAGGAACTTGGTCCTGGGATGGGTTCTACTTCGTTTTCTTCTTCATCTTCTAGGATAACTGGCAAAGGATCGATGTCGAGTTCTTCATCCTCATTGTCCAAGAGGTGGCCCCCATTAAGACTTTTCTCCTGGCAGTTTTGGCACGAAGGGAAGACTTTAGAGATGCATTTCTGCAACAGCAATTGGTGGTGGCACAATCCTTAGTGCACCGACAGAAAATAATGTTTAATATTTCATCCGGTGCAGCCTGCTGCTCATTCTTTGTGTGCCCTGTGCACCGGGGTCATTAACTCCCACCCATACATCTGAGGAGGAGCGTTTAGAGATGTCTCTTTAGGTGGGGTCCCGTACCACCTCAAAATACACTTTTCCTCAGATTCCTCTATATCATCCTTGGTTGAGGGAGGGTCTGAGAAAACTGCAGCAGCTCCCTAGACGAATGGACACTTCAAATACAATTTGATAGATCCCAGCTTACTCTTTCGGAAGGCTGCTGAGGTGGTATCGCACTCAGTGAAGGCATATAGAAATAGTACGTCTCCCAGCCCCTGGGTCTGAAACTCCTGGGTTTTATGTTTCCACATCCAGGCTTGACAAAATTATGTCCTTGTCACTAGGTGTTTTGGCCATGAACAGAACTATTAGGTCGACACTCCACCAATAACTGCAACAGTCATGTCTACAATGAGGATATCCGCGTCATTTTTTGCTTGAAAGGTTCTGACTCCATGTGCCTGTAGTGTGACTTTCAGCATGTTAATCAGCCGACTTTTGTTGTAGACATTTGGCAGGAAGACTTCCTGCTTCACAGTTATGACTCTCTCCTGATTGAAATGTATGTCGGCTGACTTGCTGAAACGATACCGCCTTTGCTGCTCAGCGACCTTTGTACTTGAGGATGAGCTCGTGTACCCATCAAACACTACAGTGGAACTCCTTCCACGATAGTGACTGTTCACATAATTGACATATCCATCACAAATGGCAGATATCGTGGAACCACTCTGCCAAATAACTTTGTGCAGAAGTCCTCCGTCCATAACAATGCCAAAGTGTGTCACACGTACATTTTTGATAGTTTGATTGAGCTCTTTGTAGAGAACTGACTTCGTCGATTTCCTCATCCCACCCTCATTGAAGAAGGCCAATGGAAAAGGAGCTAATTCATATTGTAAGTAAGTTTTCAAATCTTCTTCGGTTTTCTTACTTATGGATATGCCTTGGAATAGCAAAAAAGGTTCCACAGACACCCTTTCGTCGTTGATCTTGTTTGACGAGCTAACACTCGAAAGGGGGAGTGCTCGATCTTTCCGAGACAGTTTGGTACTTATTTTCAAACTAAAAAAGTAGTTATTCTTGAAATCCAGAAAATTAATTTCCAATCACATACAAGTTTAAAATAAGCTATGCGAGATAGCGAAAAAATGAATGGAATCAGTGTTGGTGGAACACTTTATCAGGTTTAATTTTGTATAGAGCAGTGTTTTTCAACCTGTGGGTCGCGACCCCCTGGGGGGTCGCGGAGCCTCTGTAGGGGGGTCGCGAGAGGTCGAGAAAACTTCAGTTTTTTTTATACAACATATAATTTGTGAGACTTAAATAAAAAGTCGATAAGAGTTAAAATTATTATATTTAACAAAATTTCCATATAATCAATCATACAAGTCAGAAAAATGCTAGTTTAAAACATGTTATTACAAAAGAAAAATATATTAAAAATGTGTTTAAATAGAAAATGATTACATCTGTGCTTGATTATCTTAAATAGCAGTATGTATTGTTAACGAAAAATGATATTCTTTATGTTATTTACACAAACTCATTAACAAGAAATAAAACCTTCGAGTAATCGTTCATTTTAATGTGAAGGTTGCGCTTGAGTTTGTTCAATTAATTTCTCCCATCGTGGATCCGTTTTTGCCACATTAAGTATTAAATCGTTTTCCAAATTTAAGCGATTTCTTAGTTTACATTTTATTCGCGCCATTGAGGAAAATGCCAACTCGCACAAGTACGAGGTAGAAAATGGAATCAAACACTTCAAAGCCTCGGTTGTTAATTCCGGGTATTCTGTTCTTCTTTTTAACCAAAACGTATCCAAATTTTCAGACTTGAATTCCAAGTGTAACATCCCATCGGCAGATAGTTCCAGCAGATTCTCTTTGAGCTTAGTTGCTAAATTTGCCTCGTTTATAGCTGCATTTAAAAACGGATTTAAGATCCATCTTTGCCCAGTGTTATCCGATATCTCTTGCAGTGAGAAGTAATGACACAATTCTTTCTTCAAATTATGTAACACCATTTTCATACCAGATATATATGAGTTGATGTTGATCTCGCTTCCGACTTCTTCAATGAAAGACTGTGTGGACGAAAATGAATCAAAGTTGTTTTGATTTATAGATGATGACCACAATTAAATTTTTTTTATAAAGCCATGGAGTTTGTCTTTTGCTGTAATGACATTTTCATCACGCCCTTGAAGACTTTTATTCAAGTTATTTAAATGTTCAAATAAGTCAGAAAGAAAAGCCAATTTTAAAAGGAATTCCGGGTCAGAAATGAATTCAGAGTAATGTGACTTGGCTTGCTGTAAATATACCAATAGTTCAGCGCGAAGTTCCATAACTCTGGTCAGTACTTTGCCTTTTGATAACCACCTAACCTCTGTATGGTAAAGCAAATTGCGGTGTAGTGTCCCCATATCTTCACAAATGATTCGAAACAATCGAGTCTGCAACGCTTTTCCTTTAATAGAATTTACAATGTTAATAATAATATTAAGAACTTGACTGTATTCTTGCGGTAAGGATTTGGCTGCAAGAGCTTGGCGATGGAGAAAGCAATGCATCCAACAAGCGTTTGGCATCTGTTCTTTCAGTCTAGCAATAAATCCACTCTTCGCACCAGTCATGGCTTTTGCTCCGTCACTACAAATAGCAATGCATTTTTGTGCCCAATCGATATTCATATCTTGCGTAGCTTCAAGGAACATGTCATGCAAGCATTGACCTGTAGTATTTTTGGGAAGTGCCTTGCAAAATAGTATTTCTTCCATTATTATTTAATTGGATTCAAAACGCACAAGAGCTACAAATTGCGCACAACACGCAATATCCGTTGATTCATCAAATTGCAAGGATACAAAAGAACTTTTCTTTATTTTTTCTATGACTTGATCACGAACATCAGACACCATATTGCTTATCCTGCGTTGAATGGTATTGTCAGAGAGAGGTATACTTTTGAGCTTTTCGACCTCTTGCTTGCCAAGCATAATCTCTGCTATATCTAAAGCCGCTGGTAAAATCAAATTTTCGGCAATACTGTGAGATTTCCCTGCTTTAGCCACACGAAAAGCTACTCGATAACTAGCGAGCAACGCTTTCTCATTTAGGTTGGACATTTGTCCTATAGCAGTTTTTTGATGTTCAAGAGCTTTTAATTTTCGCTCAAAAAATTCCACGGGTTTATTTTTTTTCATTAGGATGTTTTGTGTTTAGGTGGCGTACCAACTTCGATGGCTTCATGCTTTCTCTTGACAAAATTTCAAAGCAAATTACGCACTGCGGTTTACTGTCAATCACAGTAAACCCAAATTTTAAATAATTGTCGTCATAAAGACGTTTTTTTCTTTATTCCACTACTCCCGCTAGACGTCGATGGTTCTGATGATCTTTTCAGGAATTTATCCATTTTCAATTATAACAACTCAAATAAATACGTACCGTAAAACAAGTGGTTCGCGCTCTTCAAACAACTAAACAGCAGACATGACCACGCGTGACTTACGCTCACAAATCAGTCTATAATTACTCCAACTCCAAGGCACCTTACAGTCCACATAACACCGAATTTACACTTCTGAATCGTTTTCACTTATCGGGATTGCTTCTGATTCGACTTCCTTCGCTGTCTTGCATCAAACTGCCATGGCCGCGGTTGACCGCCGTATTTATAGGGCAGTGCATTCTAGCGAGAATTATCTCGAAGCGTAAAGAAACGTCTCGAAACTTGTGGATCTTTCGTGAACTACCAGCGCCATCTGTTGCTAACATCCGGAACCTCACTAGTGCCTAGTGTTACCAACAGATGGCGCAAATAACGCAAACTCCTAAAATTGTTGTAAGTATTACATATTTTTAACATACATGGAAAAAGGGGTTGGGGGGTCGCGAAATATTTTTTGATACTAGGGGGGGTCGTGCCATGAAGAAGGTTGAAAAACACTGGTATAGAGTGATATTATCGCTAGGACCCATAGTTTCCGAGATATAAGCGAAACACAAACAAATGGGAACATCTATGGGCCCTCTGTCCCCCGCTCACCTCCTAGGAGTGGAGACTTTTAGTATGTTTAATTTCTAACTAGTCCAAACAAAGTCCCAAAGTAAAAAACTGTGTTCCTTCCATTTCTTTGTGCATTCAATCATTGACTGGACTATACATAAGCATATATGTTAGGCCTACTTGAAAATATATTACAAAATACATATATACATATAAATTCATTTATGTACAAGTTATACTCGTATATAGTACATACTATTTATACATATAAATACGTACGAGGGTTGACCAGAAAAAAAGGTTACAATTCGAATAAAGATATATTTATTAACAATAGACAGAAAATACAAAAGAGAATTAAGAGGCATACATGCCTTTCACTTTTCGACATAATCACCAAGTCTATTTAGGCATTTATCAGAATGCACAAGCAACTTTTCTAACCTGTCTTGGTAGAAATCAGGTTCCTGTCCATTGAGCCGGGTCTCGGCGGATGTTTTCACAGCCCTGTCTGAAGAGAACCGACTGCCGGATAAGTGCTCCTTCAACTTCGGAAACAGGAAATAGTCAATGGGTGCCAAATCTGGGCTGTATGGGGGGCGACTCCAGATTTCCCACCCTAACCGTCACAACAATTCCTGCGTTGCTTGAGCAGTATGGGGCCTGGCATTGTCATGCAGGAGGATGACACCTTCACTCAACATACCTGGCCGTTTGCGTCCAATAGCTTCGCGTAACCTTGTCAAAGTGGTACAATAACGAGAGCAATTTTCTAAGCGTCTTGCCATTTCAATACTTTCACTACTTACCCGCACACCAGCTGTATGACAAGTAGCGCCACCTGTCTCCCCTCTGGGGAAACAAAAGTCCTCCATAGTATGTAGTGCTGTGGCTTGTAACCTTTTTCCTGATCAACCCTCGTATATATTGGCTTTTATATGTGGAGCTTGTTTCCAAAAGGTACCAAATCCATCTGAACAAATTTTACAGGAAATGAAAAAAACGTTATACAGTTGATAAATTATACTGATATTGATAATTCATTCCTTACATGTGCAGATAGACCTAAGAATCATATTTACATAAGAAACTAAGATATTCATTCATTATTAAGCTGTTTATCAACAAAACAAACTTGGATTTGGTACTTTTTGGCATGAAAATGTCAATTTTAGAAATAGTTACAACTCATTAAAACAGATTAAACTGATTAGGCCCACCTAATATCCTTAATTGCAGCTAATTATACTATATTATAACTTAATGTGATACCAAAGGACCTGTCAGCAGGCATCTGGTAGACACTGGTTCATATTTTGAAAGAAAGCTTTAGCTCTATGTTTGTGGACAAGTTTTTCTACAAGAAACTACAGGCATGTGACGTCACTCAGCCAATGAGAAGCAAGAACGCTCTATTACGTAATTGTTCGACCATAATATTTCACCAATGGAACGTGAGAAAGGATTTGGTACTTTTTGTCACGAAACTGTGGAGGGATGTGGTACTTTTTGCTACAAAACTCAATCTTCCACGCCCTCTAGCAATGGGATTTGGTACTTTTTGGCGATTTTAACCACTGATTACGATTGTTAGGCTAGTTAAGAATGTGCTGCCTTTAACTCATTTTTCGAATTTTTTGGATTTGGTACCTTTTGGAAACAAGCTCCTCATATAGAGTTAAAGCTGTGCAATGATGGAAAATACGAAAGTTAAGATTTTCTGCAAAACCCTGGAATTTACACATAAAGTTAAAATTGCTCTAACTTTTGAACAGTTGAAGATAAAAAGTAAAATATCATGTATTCTTGAAGGAAATTTAATGCTCTACAACTTCCTTCCTTATGGTTGTTTCGTATGACGAAGGGCGGAAGAGTTAGCTAACAAAATAAGGAAAAAAACGCGAGGCATTTTTTTAAATTAGCTAATTTTGAGCGCGGGCATCTCGGAAACTAGGCGAGATAGCGAAAAAATGAATGCAATCAATCTTGTGGAGCAATTTGTCAGCTTTAATTTTGTGTAGAAGGTTCTTAACACTAGGACCCAAAGTTTCCGAGATATAAGCGAAACACCCAAAAAAGGGACCTTCTAAGGGCCCCCCAGACTATTGAAGAATTAGCGAGATCCAAACGCTTACAAATGTCATCACAGAGGGGTAAACAATCTTAACTTCATATAAAATCAAATACTAAAGCAGGGTTATCTTTTTTCATGCGCATAAGTCTACCTTCCTAGATAGAGTTCATTTCTGTTGTGATATTGTCTTTAAATTCTTCTAATGTAGGGGAATTGACCTATAATTTCATTTTTCAAGTTGCCCCGTAAATAATAGTCACATACTGTTAGAAGAACTTAAAGACAATATCACAAGATAAATGAACTCTTTCTCGGAAGCTGAACTTATGAGCGTGAAAAAAAATTTCCTAAAATGGTGCCTGCGTTGTGTGGATGCAAGAGGAGGACATTTCCGACATCTCTTGTGATGAGGTACGTGGTTATTTTCATTACAATTTTAACTTTTGCGTAGATATATCACCCGATCGCTCGGTAGTTAGAGCTGTGGCCGTCGCGACGCAGAAACCTGCTCGATTGGCCAACTCGTAACATTGTTTCTTTACGTTAATTAGAAACTTTAGCAGGTTTTTTGTTTGTTCACAAAACACTTAATAATATAACAAAAAATATAGGCCTAAGATAAATAGCTATATTATTCATAAGGAACCCGCATTGCCATCCTGCCTACATCCACATTTCGTATTGGTTCATAGCATAGGATTCAGGCGGCTATGAAAATATGGCCTGAATATGACTATGTCTTTTATAATTAATTATACGATATTTTTAATGTATTTCATATAATTTACAGAGCTTTTACTTAAAATATTGTATGCACCACGTACGCAAAACATTTAGCGGACTCATCTAATATTTCTAGATTCGTCCGAAAGAGCGTTATTTTGCGTAAGTTACTTGATGCATAGCTATTAACTACCGGTGAAGAGACTACTCATTTATTTATTTATTCCGCTAGGACCCGTGTTCGGCCACAAACTCTAGTCACTGCACGTGACTTTCTTTAAAAATAAAGGTAAATTTAGTTTTTGTTTTTTTAATATTTAGTATATATAAAATGTAAAACATGTCAACTAACACGCAACATAATTTTCAAAATTGTTCTTCAGGGATGTGCGTGAAATAGCCTATATCTTCGGGAACTTGGTTTACGGCAGTCATTGTTTTCTAGTTATACTGCATAAAGAAGTTTTTTTCATAAAGTCATTCTACTGCATACAGATTATATTATTTTAATCAATTCAAATGGGCAGAGTCTGTAAAAAGAAACTTTCGGGAACGTTGGGAAAACAGGATCATGATATAGTCCAATGGCGTCAGAGACACTTGAAAATTCGGCCTTGACAGTCTCCGCTTTTTCCTCGGGGGGTGTGAAATCCAACCCCTTGTCTTGACGAGGGTGACTCTATTCCCCTTCTCTGAATTTTAAGAATCCATCTAATTGGAAATCAGGGACTTACACACGATGGAGAAAAACAGGCTGCTTCAGAAACATGACAACCTTTACGAAGAAACCGAGCTGCTTTCTAACATCTATGACGTTGCACGGAGTCAATGGTAATACTTGACACACTAAGTCCTTTAAGTAATAATTTAATAACCTAACTGCGCTCATCAGTTTCTTGTGTGAAAAAGGGGGGAAAGAGGAAATGAAGGTATAACTCCTACGGAATATAAGGAAAGGATAAGGAAAAATATCACTATTATTGGTTCATGTAAGACCCATGCTTATACCTTATTGGTGCAAATCGAAATAAATATGCGAAATACTCACAATAATAATTGTAAAACGCCTCATAAATGATGCAATAATGCATTGCCTATAATGGCATTTATTAAGGGGAGAGGAGGGTATTTTTTGAAAGTGTGTTCCTATTTGATGTAAAATATTATTATTATTATTATTTTTACACAGAAAGCTCATAGCTACAGAACAGAAAAAATATTTTGCAAACTCAATTTGGGGCCCAGATTTTCAACATTAAGGGCTCAGAACAGGGTTTTACTAAAATCGATATATATATAAGGCATTTTTAAAGAGAAATTTATTTATTTATTTATTCTTTTTACATTTTACTTGTAAAAGTATGCCCTTCAAATTGTCTAGAACAAAATTTTGATTCTCGGCCCTATATTTGTAAAATAAACATTTAAAATTGAAGAACTTTTTTCGCTTCATTTTTAAAGACAGACATGAATATTTTTTAAGTCAAATCAATTAGCAAAATTATGTTCTAGAGAAAAGTTTTGCAATAGTTTAGAGAAAGTGAGTTCTAGATTTCATACATTGATCTTTAATAGTTCAGAAGATACAGAAGGATTAAAAAAAGAAAGAACGGGAATAGATATTACATTTTAAAACTATCTCAAATTGTTTAATTATAAATATTCGTGATTTTATGTAACGTTATGCTCGTTTAAGGTCCACTAACCGCTGTTGTATTACAGAGGGATTTTAAGAGGTTATCCATTAGATAGAGGTGAACAAAAATACTACTTCATTACTAAGAGTGAATACTTATTATTTTTCATGAGATTTGTGCAACTATTTTACTCCATAAATTGTTCATTAGGATTCTGACATTTATACATACGTTTATCACCAAATTAAGTTACATAAGAAAAACATTATTTTCTTGCTCCAAAACCATGCGGTTCCCATAAGATTATAGTAAACTTTTTTAATGCGGAAACTATCAACTTATAACCAATATGGCATTAGACATATTTCATATAACAATATCGAAAATTCGTCTAAAGGTACAGTTTTTGAAGAACATCGTGTATGATATGACATCAATTCCACACATTTAAGTGTAGGCATAATAAAAAAAATATAAAGAACTTTGTGTTATCCACGCCAGCTAGCTTACCTCCGCAATAAATATATTTAAAAAGCATTAAAATAAAAACTTCTTCTACATGGTTTCATACAGATATTCTTCTTAGTCCATATATAGAATCAAGTGTAATATACACCACGACGCATTTTAAAGTATAAAATATTATCTTTAGTATCATGTTTCAGAATTAAAGAGGTAGATTAGCTCAAGTGAGACGTCCTTGGGGAAACACTTCTAGGTCTACATATTACTGTCAAAACCTATTAACTCATGTAAACTTAACTTTGATGGAAACAACACAATATAATTATACGTCCAGCTGAGGGACGTGTCATAGGACTAAACGAGAGGATAAACGTCGTGTTGACTGTACAGGTTTGTCCCTCATTTCACAGAATCGAAAACACACGATATGAAGCATGATCGTTTAAGGAGAGTTAATAAGGAACCAACATACTTGAAAAAATCTACCCAACCCTTTTTTTGACAAATTTTACATGGATCTGCCAGTGACAATGACGATCTTCCGCTTAAGAACCAGTCAGCTACTAGCTATAAGCGTCAAAATTACCTACAGTGTGATAAACGCCTCAGGGTTGAAGTCAATTATTGCTTACTGTGTTGAAGGAATCCGTTTATTTATTTATTTGAACATATTAATTAATGCTACTGAGCATTATTTTGGAGATGTATTGGGGCCAGTTCTTGACTTTTTGGATTTTCAAGGAATCTTTAAGTTCTTAAACTAGTTTCAAACTAAATTTTTCGAATTCTTATCTTTAAAATTATCTATATCTTATTTGATAGGCTGTATTCATAATGATCGAATAAGATTATGCGTTCATTTTAATTCTTTAAATTTAGAGGAAAATGGTGAGGGAATTTACTCTTAATATGAATTTAAAATAGAATCAGTCAGTTTCAAATATCAAAGTACAGTTGGAGATATGACTACAATAAATATATAAACATTTCAAAGACAATTGCGCATTTTCTACGTCATTTTGTAAAATACATCATTGTGATAAGAACATTAAGTTTTCATACGCAGAGCCATTTGAAGATGCGACTGAAGCCTTTACTTAGATTCCCCAAAACTTTTTCAGTATGAAATAATTCGTTTTTTTCAATATATACCTGTGAAAAGCTAGGAACAACATGAGTAAACACCATATACAAACCGGATCGATAGGCTTTATAATGCGAGAAAAGTTCCAAATGCAGAAAACAAGAAGTTCAACAACCTAACCACAAATCACCCACTGCATTGATGCAACCTGGATCCAGTTATTTGAAATTCTAAGAATAAATGTACAAGAAGAAGAAGTGAAGAAGAAGTAAGAGGAATCTTCGTCATGACCAGCTACTGGAAACGAGTTCTTCTTTCAGTCAGAGAAACATAGTTAAAAGGACTCTTAAAGCAAAGATTTAAATGGTAGTTTGAAACACGATAAAACCATAAAACGTGGATGTAGTTGATCCAGCATCAGACTCTTCTTCACATTAAGAGCTCAGATCAATGCTTTTATTGCTCTGGCAGACACGTTCAAGGGTGTCTCTCACAAACACTGCCAGTGAATCCTTCACTTCAATAATACTGGAGCGCATAGGAAAATAAAGCGAAGAGCTCCGTAAAATAATGCTTATGCATCCACCATTATGTATAAAGTACACTTCAGGCCTTATACACAGAGATCAGAATGCAGAGCTCGTATTGCAGTCGAACTATTTATACCCATCAATACAGGAATTGCTTTCAATGACTTTCGTCTCCTCGTATTTCTTTCCAATTGAATTATACTATCTTCTTTTATTTTAGCGGAACTATCCTACCTACGTTATCTCATTTTCTTATAGTGTTGTCTTCTGTGTTCAATGTTCTTCAAAATTCTTAGCGACCTACATAGGCTATCTATGGAACTATCCTACCTACGTTATCTCATTTTCTTATATTGTTCTCTTCTGTGTCCAATGTTCTTCAAAATTCTTTATTTCCAAACGACTGTAGGCTACTTCTCTTGTTCATTATGTAACTTATTATCTTCCTTCTGCCTCTTACGTTTTTATTTCTTTCCCATCCCAAAATTCTATTCCTTGCTACCTCTCTTTTATTTTTTATAAATTTCTTTCCTGCTTTATTTCATCTTTCTTCATTTCTTTCCATTTTTCTTTCTTTCTATCATTCTGTCTGCCTTGATCTTCTTTATTTCTTCCTAAGGATTTCATTTTTACTTCCTCTGTCTGTACCATAAGTAGCCTACTATAAGTAGAGGAAGTATTGTTTTTGGCCCCCACATTTGCTATTTCCGGAAACATGTAAGTGTGTGTCTCTGTTCATGTGTCTATGTGTGTGTTTGTGTGTGTGTCTGTATGTCTGTGAATAGCCTAGCTCGAAAAGGTAAAATTATATGAAAACTAAATTTTGTGTGTTAGGTACCATCTCAGGATGTGACAAAAAGATTGGCGACAACTTTCTCTTATTTTAAGGGGACTTTACATTAAGACAATTTCGTATTTTACGAATTTCTCGAAAACGGCTCTAACGATTTTGTTTGTACATGAAGTGCTTATACTAAGGGATACAACTTTTATTTGAAGGGTAGTAATAAGCCACCCACTGTTTTCAGAAGCCCAGTCTTGCCTGGTCAACAATAAAGCTTTGCATCAGGTTCAGACAACTGAATACGCTCTCTTTGCAATATGGTGTCTTATTCTATGTCAGAATGTGAAGGGATAAAGATGTACTGTAGGCCTATTGACCATGCTTAAGTTACGAGAGTGCATTAATCAGATTTTATTTGCGTTAAGTATCCTTCGGGGATGTAATGCGATGTGGTATCTTCATTTTTATAAGCAATTTACATGAACAGAATGTCATACATAATATATTATACTAAGAGGCAAACTTTATTTGGGCAGAGGAAGTTATGTGAGTTTTACATCAGATTCTTTCTTTGCTCTATTTACTTTTCTATAGTGAATAACAGGTCAAATAACTTATTTTATTGTTATTCTGGATCTATACATTGAAACTAAGTTTGTTTTAAAGGCAAAATCAGTATTTTGTTCAATTCAACTTAGTTATCCACAAAATGACCACAACTATTCGCTTTAGTACAATTATCAACTTTAGATAATATCCAGAAGTAGGCCTATTAGTGAAAGGCTAGTATGTTTGTTAATGAGTGAGGTATAGTTAATGCAGTTTAAATGCATTCATTGTCATTGTCTTAAACTTTGCCTTTCACAGCAGATTTCAAAACCATGTCTGAAAATAACACTCCATGTATAAATAGAGTTCAATTAGACTTGATTAAACTTCAAGTTTAATTGAACTCCTGTTATGATTTAGAAGAGAAGCGACAGTTTATGCATGTTTGTTGATAGTCTGGTATTCATTGCCACCACATCACATACAGGATTACTATTTGCCCAGCTTTGAGCAGTTTTTAATGAAGCTGAACAGTGGCTGTCAAAGATATTAGCACTAATTGGTAACTGGATGAGTACATGCGGCACTAAAACCACAAAATTGATATCACAAGGATTTCATGGTACTGTATTTCTATTTTTCAGCATTATATCCTATGCTACAGAATCCTTCATCTTATCTTGATTTCAGTAACTGGGAACAGAACAACAAGTAGTATTTCAATTTATATTCCAACTTCTCATCGTGTATTGAAAATGAAAATAAACAATTATGCGTAGTTCAACTAATTTATTTAGAAACGCAGATATGAAAGAAAAATCACTGGAAATAAGCAGAATGTAGAAAAGATTATGAAATGCACTCCGTCTGAAAATAAATCTATCATAGGCCTGGTGCCAACAGCATGAAGACAAATGAAACAAACGAAAAATATTATTGAAGTAACACTTGAATCCTATGAACAGTGAATTCATGTAGATTTCTGCCAAAGTTATTAATCTATGTAGGTATGTATCCCCATTCGAAGTGCCATCTCTCCGTACCAATCTCAGGGTAGGCTACTACTAAATATTCTATTATTAATGTATTCGGCACAAATTAAAATTAGCGCTGGATTTACGCCTTCAATTCAATTGAATTCCAGGGTGAGCGGCTGTTTACATCTTATGTCGCACTCTCAGCCCACAATCAAGATTTATTTAACCGGAGTGGTTCTATAGTTCCTTCATCCCATAATTTCAGTAAATTATTAATAAATACGTTTAGATATAACTGGTCCCTTGTATTTATTTTTAAAAAATAAGGTGAAATACATTGTAAAAGAAATGTAAATAGCATTCAAAATATAGAATTTTGAACAAGAAATATACTGCGGGACTCAATGAATTCGTAGCCTTCCGTGGTAGGTGTCAAGGAAGGTCATGACATGTCAGAATTTAATAACACGACGCGGTCTATACTGGAAACCCAAGAAATAGTCATAAAATATTTATCTTACTCTGCCTAGAAGGATCCAGAATACCTACATCATTTTCATTTTAAATAACAGAATTGATGTAAATAATATAAAATTAACATCATTTGTTTGAAAATGAAAGATCACCTGATCAGAAGATCTGTTCCTTACAATTTTTATTAAGAGTATTAAAGATAATACTTATTTGAGCAATTATTTACTCAGTTAACCAATTTAACCTAACGCAGATAATCTCAGATCTGGTATTAGGTCGTCAACGAAGTCTCAGCTTATCTTTCTATAAGAAGGAATCTCAATCTAAAATCGTCAGGTGTTTTACGTTTTTATCTGTTAGTTCCTCTAATTGGCTCCTTCATAAATAAAGGCGATGTATCACGATCCAATTATCAAGTTGAATCAATTAGCATTTCTATACAATCATTTCTGTCTTTACACACGAAATGGAGTTTGGTCTAAAAAAAGTTAGCTGTTCTACCGAAAATATCGAAAGCCACTACAATCGAAATGGCGGTCGATATGCACACACTTGAACTGGTAACAATTTCTACGGAATCATTTTCATAATTTCTAGAGTACTTCAACGTGTATGCCGGTTGTAAAAGTGAGTATAGTTCAAATCTCCCTTTAGCGTCTGTTAATCTTCTTGACTTTAATAATAATTAGACTACATCATTTTATCTTTCTGGTTAATGTTCGCTAATCGAGCGCTGGTAGCGCAGAAAAACGGCTGTACGGAAGAAGCCGCATGTTTCTCCGTCATGCGGGTCACGCGGGGAGAGAATGATGCTTATTGGATGATTTCATATTTTTCGGAAATAAAATTTAAAACGTATCTATTCCATTGCATGCAATACAATTGGATTGAAATCTAGGATGAAATTGTGTGTATTGACAGTCATTTATGTCACAAGATCCAATCTGATGGTTTGTAGACTTTTGGACCAAAAATTGGACGTGGAACATCCTCTTAATGATTATGATTAATTAATAAATATTCTCCTTATTCCCTCAAATTTCTACTTAAAATGAAATACACGAATTACTTCGGATTACTTTGAAAATATATGTAAAGATTTATTAAATTAAACAAAAATAGGGCTATGTGTGTAGTTTTTCAACATGTCAGATTAAAAAGAACTAACGATAAAATTGTCACTCCACATCTATTGAAGGTCGTTAAAAGGTGTAAATTTGTTGATAAAAATTATTCAGTAATAGGCCCACGTTCCAGTCCTTATATATAAAATGTCACCAAACAGCAATTGCGTACAAGTTCACTGTGTATGTGATAAAAATATATTATGCACTAGTTAAAAACACTTCAGTCATAAAAAAATCTACTTATCTATGTGACGGAACTTAAAATGTTTGTGAATTCCACAGATGTTCATGGTAATCCCAGGGAGCGTGTGTACTCAAGTAGTATCGGAAGATGCATTTCGGCATAGGAGATTTTATGTCATCTTCAGTTCCTGTACATGGGAAACATGGATAAATATGAAATTCATCAATTATCCTCTTAATGGTTTTACCAATTATTTCTAGTGAAATTGAGGGGTGAAGAAGCTATAGAATCACTCCAGTTAAGATGCCTTGACTGCGGGTTGGGGACACTGCCACTCTCGCCGGAATTTACTTCATAAAACATAATTCTTAATTCGTGGTTTTCAAAATATTCAGGCTGAAGATACATCAATAAAGATTTAAATCACTTACAAGAGGAATCCACTGAATGTGAAAGGATAAAAGCTGGAAGTTACCCTGGAGGTGATGCATAAAGAGCATGATCTGAAAGGAATGCAGTGGGCATGCGAAATCAGAGAAAGAAACGGCACGGTCTGTAACAAGAAGGGACTCTTTTGTCAAGCAAACTGGAAACTAGATCAAAGGCAGAAGTCGGTCAACTGTTATGTGCAAATTACAGCTTTATATAGGATGGTCCCGGCATCGGGTTTGAAACGAGGTGCTAGATCACTGGGCATCATAGAACAGATATGAATAAAATGTATGTAGAGTAGATGCTCAGGGTATCTAGTTTAGTGGAATTTCATTTTGTTGCACTAGGCTTTCTATAGCATGAGAATATTATAGGAGAAAAATTCCTCCGACACTGGGACTTGAACCCAGGACCTTTGGCTATTCGCGCCAATGCTCTACCAACTGAGCTAAGCCGGAGTTCAATTCACAGCGCCGGATGGAACCTCTCTCCAACAGAGACAATAATCTGTGGTTCATGAAAGCTTATATATATCTATCTTTCTATAGCATATATGGGTGTACGGATATATGTGACTTGAGTGAGTGAGGAGTGAAAAGAGAGAAAGAGAGAAAGAGAGAAAGCGAGAGCGATGAGCGGATGTGAGAGTAGATGAGTGAATAAATAACAGTAGGCACTTGTCTGAGTGTGAGTGAGTATAGTCGAGTGCACGGAAACTTCCCTATGCTTCTTCTTTCTTAGTGTCTTTCTTTATTTAATGTTGGCAATGAATCTCCTACTTATTTAGGTTCCATACCAGCCCGGGTGAGCCAGTCTCTTATTGGCTTGAGTTCCTTTTCGAACAAATTCATTAGCTTATGAACAACGCTCAAGCAGAAGTGAGCGGTGAAAGGGGCTGGAAGGCATATCACAACTAGTGTCTAGAGCAGTCCATGGATGAGCCCGACTCGTATTAGCTTGATCTTAAAGGTCTGGTACTCAAAGAATGACCTCTTATCATCATAGCAGGCACAATAATACGTAATTTTCATAGGTGTTAGGCTACTGTTATTTTGCGAGATTAAACAAACCCATTCCTTCCTACTACCGAGTGCATGGGCACAGAATTATCCGCTGTCGCTTCAGATTCAGAATCACTTCCAGCACCTCTTATAATCATAGCAGGCACAATAACATGTAATTTTCATAGGTGATACTGTTATTTTGCGAGATTGAACAAACCCATTCCTTCCTACCAACGAGTGCATGGGCGCAGAATTATCCGCTGGCGCGTGACCGTGGCGGTGAGCGGAGCTCCGAAGCTCGCCCACAATAGTTGCACACATGTGGCTAGTTTACTTCATGAAAATGCATAGTCTCACTGGTGTGTTTGCATAAACACTATTCTGAATGGTATTCCCCACATGTTACCACATCTTTATTAGGGCTAGACATCTTGTATATCTTTCCAAACACTTCGGATCCTCGCTACACTGGACCAATATGCCCCGGTAATTTTCTGATCCGCTCATCTCGTCCCAGATCTGCCTCTGTTCCTTTGCCAGTGCGAGGATCCTAAATGTTTTATATCTGTGCCCATCTGCTGCTCTGTAGTCTCTCCAGGTGACTTCTCCATTTCCATTTTAAAATGGTTGTTACATCTCCCGTAATACACTGCTAAAAATCATCCCATTGGGCTCGTTTCTATTAGTTCTTACCGTAATTTAGTTGTTGTCAAAACTTATTATTTTGTAAACCTACGAAACTTAAACCGAGCGTTGCTAAGGAATGTTGTCTAGTTTTTTTGTAAATATTTCAAATAATTATTGATAAATTTCATCTTCAGGTTCTTTGAGGGAGAATTTTACAAAGTATAAGAGTAATTTTTCGCCTTATACCCTCCGAAAACTAATTTTTAAGATGCCAGAAATATATATATAAAGTAATGTGGACAACCTTTTACATAAAAATGAAGACAAATATTTATAATTTGTTCTTTTATTGTGGTTACGAATTATGTGAATGGGGTTCTGAGAAGTAACAGATTTTAAATTGCTAATGTTTTTAATTGCTAATGTATGTACTTATGATGTATAAGTATCATTTATACAGTCAGGTCTATATTGTCTCATGTGATTGAATTGAAAATGATAGATTAAAAATATAAAATGATAAAAAGAGAGTAGTTTTTACACAGAAAATTATACATATGATACAATGATAAAATTAATCATAAGATTATATATACGTTAAAAGACACACATATACAATTATAAGTTCTCTGAATTGCTTGAATAATTATAGTCCAATATAATCTTGCAAGTAGCATACTTGAGCGTTATTATGTAGATATTTATATCATTCGTCTGTTTAGATACGTTCAACTGTGGAATGTCTGTATAAGTTATACTCACTGGTCACTATACGTGTTGTACTATATACGTTGTATTTGTTTGTAAGTAGAATATTATTAAGGAAGTCCACACTAATGAGTATGTTGTAGATGGAGTCTGGCCTCTTAATTAGTCGATATGTACATTTCGGTATACTTTATTTATGCCATCTTCAGTCTACAATGAATAAAAAAGAGAATTAATGAAATATTTATAAAGACTAACTGGATAAAGTAATATTATATTCAGAGAATATAGGTTAATAGTATGACGCGAAGAAAACTAACCTTCATGATCTTGGTAGTTGTCGAAACGACTGCTGTTTAAGTACTACGATGTTTGTATGTATGTTAAATATATTTATAGCGTCAGGGTGAGTTCAAAGAGCGGGTTATATTCTGTTGGGTTATCGTTAAGTATTATGTGTTTATTTCTGTATTTTTCGAGTGATTCTAAGGTGTTGAGTTTATTGCTTTTCTTTTGTTTGTGTGCTACTGTAAGAGTATTTTCTATATTTTCGAATTTATGACCTTCAGTGATTAAGTGTTTTGCGTATACTGATATGAGCTTTTTATGTTTGAAATCCATCATGTGTACTTTGAATCTAGTCTTAAATTTTCCTCCTGTTTGCCCTACATAATTATATTTTGTTACACATTTTAATTTATAGACCCATTATTATCGTATATGTCCTTTTGGCTGTTGTTTGTGTTTAATGCGATTATTGGTTCAGTATGCAATTTGGAAATTATTTTGTTCAAGTATTTAGGTAATTTTGTGTATTTTTCCATCTGTATAGGTTGAATGTAGCGAAGTTAGGCCTTTTGTTATTAATCTTAATTGAAATAGTTGGCTACAAGGATTTTTCTTGTTTTTTGGTTTTCTTGTTTGTTTATTTATTATTTTGTCAACTATTTGGGTGTTGTATCCATTATCCATAGCAAGTTGTGAGATTATCTTGTATTCTTTATACAAGAATATATTATATTATTATTGACTATTCTGTATACCATAATATTAAGAGCAGCTAATTTTGTTTATAGGGGTGGTTGGAATCTTTGTTTATAATTGTGTCTGTATATGTAGGTTTTCTATAAATATTAAATTTAAGTTTATTATATTGTCTGGTTATGTTCAGATCAAGGAAATTGATGGTATTGTTATTTTCTTTTTCTAGAGTGTATGTTAAATTCTTATGGGTTTTATTAAAGTCTTATAAAATATCCTCTGCTTTGTGTTTATTGCAAATTAAAAAAAGATATTGTCTACATATCGACAATAAGTTTTATGTTATGTTTATGTATAATATTGGTGATTTTTGCATTTTCTATATCTTGTAGAAAGATTTCAGACATGATACCCAATAGAGGGGAGCCCATGGCTAATCCATCTCTTTGCAACTAAATTTTGTTATTGAATATAAAATAATTCTGATCCGAAGTATTAGAAATCATATTAATGATTTGTTCTGTTGTGAACAGAGTGAACCAGCATTAGTAAACGTGCGAGATTCAATATGCAATATGGCTCATAGCGAAAGGCGCAATTCCGTATGCCCCTTCAGGATTTTATGAAAGATTCTGAAAACTCTCACGTTAGGCTCGTGATTAAAATCTCGGTAAAATCAAGTGAAGATTTTTAATATTACAAACTCACTACTGGCACTTCGTTTCAAGTGAAGCTCACAAGTATTCTTCCGTAGTTCGAATTAAATGTTAAACTGTTGATGCACTGAAACAATGGCTTCAGTATAATATGTAACTTAACCGTAGGCTTCCGCGGCCCGAGTTGACAATAAAATCTTCTTGGCTTCTAGGCATATGCTGCCTCATATTTAAGAAGTCTTGCCTTGGTCGAAACGTCGGCAGACATCTGAGAGATCGGGAGACATCGGGAGATACCTGGAAGCTAAGAAAATTAAAGTAGTTTCAGTAGTTGTTAACTCACAAGACAGGATCGTCTGTTTCACCTAGATAGTCCATGTGCCAGACCCATCGGTCATTATAATTTGGGGGGACTGAATGAAACTTATACCACATGTTCCTGGGGTCATGTGGAGCAAAAAAGTCGGGGGGGGGGCCATCATGAGGAGGTAGCTTTCAAACATGGCGGCCATTCAAAATGGCGGACAACTGTGAATCTTTAAGTTCAAATATCTCGGGACTGGGTTCATAAATCTTGAATTTTGTTTTTTCAGAATGTAGGTTATTCTTCTGGCTACATGTTTGTTCCAAATGTATGTGGCCAAAAAACCAGTATTTATTGGTCAAAACCCTAAAAATCGGAAAAATAGATTTTTTGACATTTACGTTTTGCGGTTTATTACTCTAACCGTTAGGTATATCGAAAAAGTGTCTGAAACAAAAGTTGTAGAAACACATCTCACCTTTAAAACTCAAAAATGAAATCGAAGATCGGATCAATAGAATCCGAGATATCCGGATTCAAAGCGGGCGGAGCGGGGTTGAGCATGTTGACCGAGCGCTCGGTGCAGCCTAGCGAGAGGCGAGACTTGGCGTAAAATCCTGCACTTTATTTATTTTCAGCCTCAGTAATTGCTTTATTACTAGATAAATTTACATTACCTACTAATGTGCACTATTTTTAACATGATTATTAAACACTTACTCATAAATACAATTAACAATTATATCGTTTATCTGGGAAATGGACATCAATAATTACCAACTCATATAATATACTGTCAAGGCTTTTATCTCCGATTTTTAAGATGAATAACTTTGCACAACTAGCTGAACGCTTCAATAAATCTTTGTTCCTTTTTGCACAAAAGCTTAAATCCTTCAACTTTTCCCTGGCCAGTTAAAGCACTGATTGTGTCGCAGCCAGACCAGCAATAATACCCAATAAGAGCTGTAAAAAGCTGTTCGCCTAAGGCAGATACTATCTGGGAGACTTGCTTATCTGGTAAAACTGTTTTGTTTGTTTCCCGATACAGAAGTTTTTGCTTTTTATGGTTTTGCAAAAACCTACAGCCAAAACTAATACATCTGTATTGATTGAAAAGCACAGGAATGATTCAGATGATGTAGCGGCGTTCCTTGCATGCAGCATCATTCTGGAATCAGCTTATTCTTGAGTGCAGAACCGCTCAGGAACATTTTTGCTCCTAATATAAATGATCATGAAGCAGATTTCACCAACTGCTACAAAGATTTCTAGGTTTCCAATTATGTTTTCAAATTTCAAATTTCATCATTATATTTTTGCCGTAACTGTTCATTAGAGCGTCCTCCAACAAACCACTCTGTAGCCACCCTTGATTTCACTAAATTTGATACCTTCAGCTGTTCCGCTTTTTTCCCGCTCCAAAGATTTGATCGAAACCTCTGGATAATATATGTCAACCCTCCGACCTATATTCAAAACCTGCTTGAGAAAATTCGTTGACAATTCGTAAAACTGTTTTGTTCTCCTTTGATGGACTGAAGCACAGCCATTGAATCAATGATGCAGGCCGAATCTTCTTCCGGCAGACTGGCAGGGGTGGTGTATATTTCCAAAAAAATGGGCAAACACTGATTTGTAGGTTTTCTTCAAAGGCCCATTAACATTCGCCATAGTCCATGGAAACGGCGCCAGAGGATATCTGAACCCTTCCATCGTGTCAAGTTGTTGGTTTTCTGCAATATAGGTCATTTTGCTGAATAGATTTCGATTGCACTGGAGGATTACTTCTTTGTTTCCAACCTTGGTTTTTTGCTCTTCTTTAGTCTACTAATCTTAAGACCCACTTTCTTAATACGTTTATGAAACCCTTCTCCTTTAGCTAGCCGAAACGTGAACACTTAATACGCTATTTGCCCTTGTTTTCCGAATCAATGTGATCAGAAGCTGTTGATTCAACAGTAGGCAAATGTACAATATCTTAAGGGTTGGGATCGAAGGGGTTTGTCCACTCGTCTAGAAGGTCAGTGAGAGTTGTCACGTCTTTCTCATCTCTAAGTGTCCTTGGGCTTTGGAGGTCAGGGTGGCACTGATCTAGAATATCTTGATTGCCTTGAATTTTTGCGCTGGATAGAATGAACTACTCACATTATCTAACATAACACTTTCTTGAATTAACTACACTAGAAAAGGAGAGCCCATATGTTCGATTAGTCCGAAGAAAAACGGAAAGTAGCTCCACTAGGGCGATATATTTCATCCGAAAGGACAACATTGCTTTATTACTTGTAAGAAGATGTATCAAGTAGAGTGCCTTAAACATGTTCATCTTGAAGTACAGAGTTATGGGATGTATAGTTCGTAATTATTGATGTTCATTTCCCAGGTAAATTGTATAATTGTTAATTGTATTTATTAATAAAATCCGATGCACCGAGAGCTGTGGGTGCAAGGGGTATACCAAAGCAACAGCAGATGAGGAAGAGTGCAATTATAATGACTGATTACAGTAATTCTAGTGAAGAAGACTTATTTTAAGATTGTTCATAATATTATAGGCTATAAGGCATTTTATAGGCATTTTTATTTCTTAGTTGCTTACGTCCTGTGTTCATTTCACAAAGTATTGTTAAAAGTCTCTGATACATACCTAAATTGTAATACTTTTTTTCCTTTTTTAATTATTTCGATTATTTGAAGTTCCTTTAACGATTTCATTTTAAAAATCGAAGATAAAAGCCTTGACATTATATTATATGAGTTGGTAATTATTGATGTCCATTTCCCAGATAAATGATATAATATTGTTAATTGTATTTATGAGTAAGTGTTTAATAAGCCGGCGCGGTGGCTCATGCTGTAGCGCGTGAGCCTGGCATGCTTGCAGTCCTGAGTTCAAATCTCGGGGCCGGCGGATGTGTCATTCGTGGTGGACGAAGCCGTGCTTTAGGGGGTTTTTCTCGGGGTTCTCCCGTTTCCCCCTTTCATTCCACCAACACTCTCCACTTCATACCACCTTTCCCCCTTTCATCCTCATCCCGTTTCCACTTCTGGCATCGGATCTGCTTCGGCAGTCAGAGCCCTTTGGGGGCCTCTCCCGTTCTCCCCGCTGCTTGTGATCAAGAGGTTGTTGGTGGTGTGTGTCACGAACCTGTCGGGGCTCCCGGTTGGAGGTACCGCAGGGGGTGGCGCTCACGTGGCATGGTACTAGGCTTGTTGGATGTAGGGGAGTTCCGTGGGGGCTCACGGGGGGCTTTGCGGGTCCGGTCCGGCCTGTGGGCACGCAACTCATCCCATCCCGGAGGTAGGTACAATAAGTCGGTAACGGCTGCGCTGCTTAGGGGCGTTCCCACCCCGCCTCCCCGCCATAAAGGGCACAAAATAGAATAGAATAGAAGTGTTTAATAATCATGTTAAAAATAGTGCACATTAGTAGGTGTACGGGCAAGCTGAGAGCAAACGGACTGTATAACAAGATTCATAGGACGTAGCACTTCTTGAGATTGAGACTTAAGCCAAACTTGCCCAATACATTTTAGATAAATTTCTCTGGTATGTAACAATTTATTGTCACAACAACAATACATAAATCATGCTCAATTCATAAATTCTGGATTCCTTGGACGTCTATAATATTATTATTCATAAACACTGATGAAATTGTAGATATCACAATGTTTAATACAAATTCCTTAGTTAAAGGTCGTAAATATCCTTGAGATGGCTTAATCAGTTTGATCAAAACCACACATATATTAGTTCAATGATGAAATTACGTCCAAATTGTTCCTCAAATAAATTAGGTAGTAAATGACGTACCTTTGAATTGATTAAATACCACCTTTTGATAGTTGATAAAGATGTTAGCTTGAGATCTTGCAACGCCAACACCAAAATGAAGAAGACCCGATGAATCACACGATGGGTGATAATAGTCTTTAGATCGTTAATAGTCTTCAGAATTAATAAGGCATATGAAACCTTAATGTGAATCGAAGAGCTGATTGCTTCAGCTATTGAAAGTAAACCACCAGATCTATCTGATAGGTAAAGATTGGCATTGATAAGCCAAGAAGAAAACTCATGTCCTTATGAGTAGTAGTTGAATTGATTATGACGAAGAATAGGCATTTAAAACCTAGAAAAACTAATGTCTTTATGAGACACAGTTAACTTGAATCGATGAAGAAAACGAATGAAGCTAAAGATAAACCTTATTGGCTATCAAAACAATCTAATAAAATGTCCAGTCTCTGATTGGATGCAAGACACAAAAAGAATAATTTTGATATTACAATACCCATAGATAACAACTATTTGAAATTCATTTGTTCAATTATAAATAAAAAAACAAGATAGCAAGCAAGGCCTGCTAAAAACGAATTACAGAAGCATGACCTACTAAACTAAAACATAACGGAACATATTGCCCGCAAATTATGACACTTGTGGCATAATTTAAAATTACATGTGGAGTTATGTTTTAAAAAATAAATTAAAGAAGAGAGAAAAAAGAATAAAAAAAAAACAAACATGAGAACAAATAATTGAAATGAATTGAAAAATATGAACAAATGCAGAGAATGACTAAGCTATTTGTCATCTTCTGAGAATGGCATTGGTGCCAAATTGACAATTGGTTGCACATAAAGATTCGTGGCAGTACGAACCTTTGCAACTTGAACCAGACTGACCCCGCCAGGGTGAATTTGTCATGGTGTTTGAAGTCCTTAACGCTGGGTGGTAAGTTTTGATGTAGTCGGAATTCTCGTTGGAAACCTGACCAACGGATTCCATATGTCCCAATTTCAAGTGTTTGGACATAGAATTCCTGTAAGCCTTAGCTAATACAGGATTAGAAAGAGAACGTCTCTTAAGAGACGTCAATCTTGAACTCGCTTGGCGAGATGCATTAGAAACCCTTTGCAGGTTTGAATTTACTAAGGCTGAATAATGCATATCTAAGGTATTAGATTGGAAGGATAAATCATTAGGAAGTCCATTGCTAAGATCCTTAGATTTATGAAGTGTAAGTTTGTTGGACCTACGAACAGACAACCTAGGAGAAGAAGGTTGGGGCAGCTTGCCCGCAAAGTACCAACCCAGTTGAGAGTTATGAATGATGGGTAGGTTAGGAGCAGAAATGTTACCCACACAATCGATTTGCGAGAAAACCTCAACACCCAACACCAAATCTACAGAGTTAGGTGTGTTGAAGTTGGGATTGGCCAGTTGAAGGTTAGGCGGAATATTCCAGTTGGTGACATTAATTGGAGACCTTGGAAGTTTCGATTCTGAAATCTCCGGAACAACAATGGCAGCAGTATTACAAGACCATCGAGTAGTTCGGGACCTGATTTCTATAGAAGCAAGCTTACGGGTGCTTACTTTAGACGATAGTATTCCAGTCAGCCTTGCTTGCTGCTGACAAGGAGATAGTTTTAAATGTTTAAACAGCCTTTCACTGATTAAGTTACAATCAGAGCCGCTATCTAAGAGGGCAGTGGCCTCTACGGGTTGACCATACTTGTTTATCACAAACACATTTGCAGTAGGAAGTAAGCAGCCTTGATGATTATGAGAGGCTGACATAATCCCTGCAGTATTAGATATTTGTGACTCGTTCTGAGCACTATAATCGTGAAGAAGAGTACTATGTTTCTCTCCACACACTCTGCAAGAGAACGAGCTGAAAGCCTTGGTATGCCCTCTTGAAGAGTAACATACACGACATAAATGGTTAGTCCTGACAAAATTGCTACGGCTTGCAAGACTCATTGCTTTGAAAACATCACATTGGTAGACTTGATGTGAATCCTTTTTGCAACAAATACATTTGTTGACAAACTGAGCTGATTTGCTCTTAGCCGATATAGGTTGCGAATTCTGTGAAGTTGAAGGCTGATTTTTTAGAGCTGAATCCGTCATTTGCAAGACCCGGACTCTAGTCTCCAGGAACTTAAGTAGTTCCTTGAGTTCAGGCAGTCTGTCTGATTTCAGCGATGATTCCCATTCTCTAATAATATGAACTGGGAGTTTGTCTAAGATCATTTTAGAAATAATTAAGTCAGATAAATCGACATTAGTATTTAAGGAGTGCAATGCATGCACCGTGCCTATGAAATGATCTATAAATCTTTGCAGAGAGTCTGCAGAATTCTTTTCAAGAGAGGGTGGTGAAAATAATTTGTCAATGTGACTATTAGCAATCAGACGATTGTTGTCAAATCTTTCTGACAACGTTTCCCAGGCTACATCAAATGTAGCTGAGGATACAGGAATATTCTGTATTACAGTCATGACTTCTGGCGATAAGCATGATTTGAGATATTGGAACTTGTCCATGTTAGAAATATGCTTATGTTGAATGACAAGGGAATAGAATGTATCCCTGAACTCAATCCACAAGGCAGGATCGCCTGTGAATTGAGGAAGACGGATCTCGGGAAGTTTTGGGAGCGAAGGGGTCAATTCTCTAGATGACTGCTGGACTACAGAAGCTGAGACCTGATCAGGGTCATAGAACTGTTTATTTTTAGCAATAGCACCATTTAGTAGACCTATTGCTTCATGAAAAGTCGCTTCAACTTCGCGTCTTTGAAGCTTAATGACTTCCGTCACTTCCTTAAGACTGAGTTGAGCATATGTACTCTTATATTCACTAAATATGGTTTCAAATGCATTACGCATACTGAGAGCCTTGAAATATGAAGCTTCGTCTCGTATAACTAACGTTTGAATAGCTTCAACGAAATCAATGAACTGAATTCTTGCAAAATCAATGGAATCTAGTTTAGATACAGATTCAGCTTGAGCAGCTCCTTGCTCTGCTTCTGCCTTTTCTTGTCTAAGTTTAGCATCTGCTTCTTGTTTAAGTTTAGTCTCATAGGCTACAATTAAGGAGTCAATATGAGATATGGCTGAAAAGACAGATTGCTCAATATCTTCTCTATAATCTGCTTCAGCTTCTGAATACTCGACTTGGTCAATCAGAGACTGAATGTCTTCGTATTTGATCAGAACTTCATTAAACTTAGCCTTACGGGCTATAATTTCTTTATGCGATTTATCATCAAGATCAGTGAACGATAGAAAGGTATTGACGTGGCGAGTGATCTGAGCCTTTATAGGAGTTCTCTTGGCTTTAAGAGCATTAATGTTTAAATCCTGATTAGCCATCTCTTTAGATTTACAGCTCAGATTACAATGAATATCAATAATTGCCCGCTCTTAGGGCCAAAATGACAATAAATACAATGCCCGATTACGGGTTAAGACAAATCAATACATAAACGTCCAATGCAATGGACGTTGAAACAATACAATATCAGGTGTGATATGTGTACTAGTGTAAGTGTTGCTGTCTGTGTAGGTTTTACATACATGTAAACTTATAACACTAGTTTAACAATAGATCCTCCAGCCTTCACCTCAAACATGCAGAAGACATGGAGGTAGTAACAATATTAATTATTGTTTAGTTATTGTTATGATGAGAACAATTCTGGTATATATTACAGTTCAATTCACCAGATAATAGTCCAGATATGATTCAAGATTCAGCAATAGGAGTCCAATAAAATGGTCCGGAAATGATTCAATTATCCGGCAATAGGAGGACCATTAAAATGTACGGGCAAGCTGAGAGCAAACGGACTGTATTACAAGATTCATAGGACGTAGCACTTCTTGAGATTGAGACTTAAACTATAAATAGATAAGCCAAACTTGCCCAATACATTTTAGATAAATTTCTCTGGTATGTAACAATTTATTGTCACAACAACAATACATAAATCATGCTCAATTCATAAATTCTGGATTCCTTGGACGTCTATAATATTATTATTCATAAACACTGATGAAATTGTAGATATCACAATGTTTAATACAAATTCCTTAGTTAAAGGTCGTAAATATCCTTGAGATGGCTTAATCAGTTTGATCAAAACCACACATATATTAGTTCAATGATGAAATTACGTCCAAATTGTTCCTCAAATAAATTAGGTAGTAAATGACGTACCTTTGAATTGATTAAATACCACCTTTTGATAGTTGATAAAGATGTTAGCTTGAGATCATGCAACGCCAACACCAAAATGAAGAAGACCCGATGAATCACACGATGGGTGATAATAGTCTTTAGATCGTTAATAGTCTTCAGAATTAATAAGGCATATGAAACCTTAATGTGAATCGAAGAGCTGATTGCTTCAGCTATTGAAAGTAAACCACCAGATCTATCTGATAGGTAAAGATTGGCATTGATAAGCCAAGAAGAAAACTCATGTCCTTATGAGTAGTAGTTGAATTGATTATGACGAAGAATAGGCATTTAAAACCTAGAAAAACTAATGTCTTTATGAGACACAGTTAACTTGAATCGATGAAGAAAACGAATGAAGCTAAAGATAAACCTTATTGGCTATCAAAACAATATAATAAAATGTCCAGTCTCTGATTGGATGCAAGACACAAAAAGAATAATTTTGATATTACAATACCCATAGATAACAACTATTTGAAATTCATTTGTTCAATTATAAATAAAAAAACAAGATAGCAAGCAAGGCCTGCTAAAAACGAATTACAGAAGCATGACCTACTAAACTAAAACATAACGGAACAGTAGGTAATGTAAATTTATCTAGTAATAATGCAATTACTGAGGCTGAAAATAAATAAAGCGCAGGATTTTACGCCAAGTCTCGCCTCTCGCTAGGCTGCACCGAGCGCTCGGTCAACACGCTCAACCCCGCTCCGCCCGCTTTGAATCTGGATATCTCGGATTCTATTGATCCGATCTTCGATTTCATTTTTGCGTTTTAAAGGTGAGATGTGTTTCTACAACTTTTGTTTCAGACACTTTTTCGATATACCCAACGGTTAGAGTAATAAACCGCAAAACGTAAATGTCAAAAATCTATTTTTCCGATTTTTAGAGTTTTGACCAATAAATACTGATTTTTTGGCCACATACATGTGGAACAAACATGTAGCCAGAAGAATAACCTACATATTGAAAAAACAAAATTCAAGATTGATGAACCCAGTCCCGAGATATTTGAACTTAAAGATTCACAGTCGTCCGCCATTTTGAATGGCCGCCATGTTTGAAAGCTACCTCCTCATGATGGCCCCCCCCCGACTTTTTTGCTCCACATGACCCCAGGAACGTGTGGTATAAGTTTCATTCAGTCCCCCCAAATTATAATGACATAGTCAATTTTGGGGGTCTGGCACATGGACTAAGAGGACCATCACATGGTCTTCCGTGTCAAGGCTCTTGTTCAGCCACTACGTATTCTAGTCAACTAAAATAGTCCTACTAAAATAGGAAGAATATTAAGTTTCATGCTTAATTTGAAATGTTATTTTAGCTTGTTAAGTTTACACTTCTATTTCTATTGTAAGTGGAAAGTAGCGGAGGAAGCTAAAGCTAATCATATCAGTCTTCAGAAGTTTCCCTTCGACCTGGTGTTGCGTAGCAACGGAACGCAAGGGACTAGTAATTTTCAAGATTTTCATTTGGCTGTATAGTTTCTGAATATCTTTAATTACGATAGAATTCTAACCATACCCAAAAGATGACCTGCAGAAGCTGATCCTTTACTCCCTTTTCCCAATAATAATAATAATAATAATATTTATAATAAATTGAGTACTCAGGAGTCGAATTGTTAATACGATAGTCTTTAAACCAAGAGTGTTCAATCCCCGGTTAAAGAGTGGATTTTAAATGCGTGAATACTCACTCTATGAGCCTGTGCACATCCTCAAAGAGGGTCCCTACGAAAATTTCTAGTTCTATCACATCCATATTATTCCTTCCTCCCCTTCTTGGTTCTTCCATAAGCGAGGGGCCACACCTTCATCACTACTCTTTTGAAAGGATTTAGGGAACTGTGAAACTAACTTTAATAACGAGCTTTGGTTAGAATCCAAGAAATTGTCTTCAATTCTAAGCCTCTGGTATACTAATGGCATTATTCACAGTATAATTTGTGTACTATTATATTTCAGTCATATTAATAAAACCAATGAAACTGTTAAATCATTGTAAACATAAAATGTACATAGGCCTAACACCTGGATTAAAATTTTGATAGGTCGAGATATTTTATAACTTCAGTCTTTTATTTTTTCAGCTAATAAGAAAAAAGAAAACGAAATTCGTTTGTAATTATCACTGACAAATTTTTGACAGAATGTAAATTAGCAATTACATCGCACTGACTATCAAATGGTACTTAGCTATACTAAGAGAGGAACATCGAACAGTGTGTGATTAATGTATAAATTAATCTCATGGCACGACTTCCTATTGTGACACAAGGTCTAAAAAAAGGCTGCTTCATATACTTCCGACCATTGATATTGACAGGTGACAGGATTGGGATGACATGATGGTCGTGATTGGAACCATTACTTCTTTTTCAAGAAACTTATCAGTTGTCATCACGAGGCTGATTGCACCTTATTCCAGACATCCCTACCTCAAAAAGAAGTGCAATGCTAACCACTAGACCACGCAGGCGGTCTTGAAGTTTTTCCCTTGAGAATCTTGATGCGAATATATTATTTATACAAAGCAATATTTTTCTTAAGTCAGATTATTTCAAAATGGTACTGAACATACTAAAGTATGATTAGTACAGAGATGTTAGGCCTACCACATACTGTAACGATATTTGCTAACTGAAAAATGCATACACCACGGCAAATCCCTGTTGTTTAAGAAAATAGTCTTCGGTTAGAGAAATTAATTTGAATTACAGTAATTACCAAACATAATGACTTGTTTTACTCATAAATAATAATGTAAGTACATATTTGATTAGTTTTCGATAATATCCACGAAAAACGGTATTGTTTTCTTTATATAAGTGATTAAATTAAATTAATTTTTTTAACACACATATAAATGCATACTTATGTTACACAATAACTCGAAAGAGCAAAGTTGGTGCTCAGGGCAGTTTAGTAATAATAATATAATATAAAATAATTATAATATGAAAAGAATAAAAAAGAAGGAATATTGTTTGGAATCATGAAATACATATCGAGATAAAAAAAAACTAATAGGTAGAATTGTAGGCTATATAAAATTATAACAGATGAGACATGAATTCTGACCTACGAGAGAATGAACTTCTAAGCCACTCCACAAGCTCATATTGCTACTGCGCATCTGCAAACTAAGCTTCTTGGCTCACCTTCCCAATTATAACCTAAGTTATATAAAAATAAAAGTGAATTTCCAAAATGTATGTTGCCGCATTACTTGAGAACGGCTCGACCGATTTGGCTGATTTTTCTTTTGTTGTGTTTGTATGAAAGAAAATTTTGGTAAATCCACGGAAAAAGTCGGAAATGTGAAATGAGGAACAGTTAGAGAGTTCTGCTGTCAATTGTTTACGTAAAAATAAAAAACGATTTAAAAAATTGAAGTGTGACATATTCACTGTTTGAGAGTTCCGCTGTCGCATGTTTTCATAACAACCCCCCCCCCCAAGAAAAATTGTGAGTCTTGCAACCAAACGAAATCGAAAGTGTGTATGTATGTATGTATGTGGGTATGTATGTTCTCAATACAAATCTAGATTTCTTGACCAATTTGCACGAAATTTTACACACATACTCGCTTAAACCTGGGAGGTAACGCGGTGAACACTAAAATTCAAACAAACCACTCCTTCCCTTGAAAATTTATATAATTTCTGAAAATATTATACTGAAAAATGAAATGCAATTCAGTTATCATGACAACAGTGTATTGTTTACAATGTTCACATAGGACTTTGGGAAATACATAAATACCGTGTATTGGTGTTTAACAAATTCTGATGCTATCGATTTAATTAATATATTTGTGAAAATAATTCTTGAATAATAAAATCAAAGAAAATAAAGCACAATGTGAAGCAGTCACATAACTTTCTGTACCCTCGACATGGAAAATATCATTTTCTCACTTCACATTTTGATGTAGAATAAGCGGTCGTATTGCAGGGACAACTTAAGTGTGTGCCAGTGACTATGCTATATCAGAAGTCGGTAAAAAAAATCCTATCCACTGATACGTCACTCATAGCTGTAGGATGTTTATCATAGGCCCTAAACATCTACAAGAAGACAAAATAGGGTGGAACATTTCCAGTCCTATGCCCGCAGTATATTATGTCCCAGGTTTTGGTGGAGGAAAGCATGAAAGTGATACTGAATATTTTTTTTTTTAATTTCAGCTCCGAAACGGTTGTAAGGTAACATGAGAGTGAGAAATAAAAATATCCATAAAGACAATACAATCTTATGTAATCGGAATTTATGTTTCTTCTTATTTCAACCCATCCCAGGCATGGTGTGTAGAAGCAACGGAATGAGACATTCGACTAGCTCTGTGAGTCATAAAAAGCTATATCTACCCTTTTCTGAGGGAATAGTCTGAGTGTGATAAGTCGTTCTTCCTCATTTCAACTTCTATGTAGGCCTACATATTATACAAGTCCCTAGAGTTTGAACATCGAAAGTACTTCATAAGTTAATTTCAAATTACAAATAAAACACCGGGCGACGCCGGGCCTTTTAACTAGTCTATATTAATAAAAATGAATTACCAAATGTATGTATGTCACTTGAGAACGGCTCGACCGATTTGGCTGTTTCTTTTATTATCATTTTTTTTTTGTCAGGACAAGGTTTGTATGAAAGAAATTTTTTGGAAAATCTACAGGAAAGTCGGAAATGTGAAATAAGGCACAGTTAGAGAGTTTTGCTGTCACATGTTTACCTAACACACAAAAAAGAAATATTAAAAAACTTGAAGTGTGACAAAAGTGTGACATATTCACAGTTTGAGAGTTCCGCTGTCACATGTTTTCATAACAAAACTAAAAGAAGTGTGAGTCTTGCAACCAAGCCAAATTGAAAGTGTGTATGTATGTATGTGGGTATGTATGTTCCGTATGCAAATATACATTTCTTGACTAATTTGCAGGAAATTTTGCACACATACCCAGTTGCGCCCGGGAAGTAACGCGGTGAACACTAAAATTCAAACAAACCACTCCTTCCCTTGAAAATTCATATAATTTCTTAAATTATTATATTGAAAAATGAAATGCAATTCAGTTATCATGACAACAGTGTATTGTTTGCAGTGTTCACATAGGGCTTTGGGAACTACATAATACTGGTCTTTAACAAATTCTGATGCTACCGATGTAATTAATACTTTTGTGAAAATAATTCTTGAAGAATGAAATCCAAGAAAATAAAGCACGATGTGAAGCAGTCATATAACTTTCTCTACCATCGACATGGAAAATATAATTTCCTCACTTCACATTTTGATGTAGAATAAGCGGTCGTATTGCAGGGAAAGCTTAAGTGTGTGCCAGTGAGTATGCTATATTAGAAGTCGGTAAAAAATCCTATCCACTGATACGTTACTCATAGCTATAGGCTTCTATAGGGATGTTTATCATAGGCCCTAAACATCTACAAGAAGAGAAAATAGGAAGGAACATTTTCAGTCCTACGTCCGCAGTATATTATGTCCCAGGTTTTGGGGGAGGAAAGTATGAAAGTGATATTGATTTTTTTTTTAGCTCCGAAACGGTTGTATGGTAACATGAGAGTAAGAAATAAAAATTTCCATAAAGACATACAATCTTATGTAATCGGAATTTATGTTTCTTCTTATTTCAACCCCTCCCAGGTATGGTGTGTAGAAGCAACGGAATGCAACGTTCGACATCCTCTCTGAGCCATAAAAAGCTATATCTACCGTTTTCTGAGGGAATAGTTTGAGTGTAATAAGTCGTACTTCCTCATTTCAAGTTTCATGTAGGCCTACGTATTATACAAGGCCCTAGAGTTTGAAAATCGAAAGTCCTTCATAAGTTAATTTCAAATTACAAAATAAAAACCCGGGCGACTCCACGCCTTTTAAGCTAGTATGCAATATATATAACCTTTTTCTTGAATTTATTGTTTTGACAAAAGATTTTTACAATAGGCCTATAATCGTGGGTTAAAATTTGAGCAGTATTTCAATCCAGGAGCATTTTAATTCATGAAGCGAACTGAAATTATTTCGCTCCGTGTTAAAATAATACTTCATCAAATAGCAAAAATTCATTTACTACAGATCCTCAGGGATTTCAGCGCGAACGCACACAAGCACACACATACATTCTTGGTTCCGTCACCGCAGTTGCTGAATCTCATGACGCCATTCGAACATCAGAGCTTGGTTCGTTTGATTTCAATAAAATTTGGTCGGGGAAAACCTCTAATCACATCAACCAGTCTGGTATTTTCATTGTTCGAAAGCAGCCCACTTAATAAAAGCAGCTCCCATATAATAATATGCTTTTCCGCTAATTCGTTCGGTTAGAATATGGTACCAGACCGGACATATGCTAACTCAAATACCGATGAAAAGTAATTGACACTCAGTAACATGTGCACCGGGTAATGGAAGACATGAGAAACTACTGAAGATATCTTCACTCCTAATGGTGCCTGTCCGCATTAAGAATAACTAATTGAGAGTTCTTATCAGTGAGACATGAGTTCAGTTAGTAATGACCTCTCTAGGTGACAGTGGAAACTACTCATGCTAAAGTTATGTAAAGTTAGCAGGCGTTTTCCTATTTTTTCTTTAGGTTTTTGTGCAGTGTGAATATATGTCCACTTGATCTTAAATCCATAAGGTAATTGCCATGAGACCTATGTTCAAATTTACTCATGTTCACTTATACTGTCAATTTTTCAGTATTGTATAAATTATGTTATTGAAACAAATGTTACTTAAAAAAACACTGGATGTAGGTTATTAAGCTTAATATTTACATTATTCATTTTCCTGTTAATGTGATTAATGTAAGTGCACTTTTCTGCTAATTGTTTCTAGTATAATATACGAGTACTTTAATTTCATTGTTGTTTCGAAAATTCTGTTTTTTTTTTCACTGTATCTTTAATCTGCCTTGTTGTGTTTCTATAATGGAATGAAAATTGTGCATGAAATCCTCATAAAATTAAATATATCGACCTCTACTCGATGGTTCTTGTATTATTTTCTCACCTCTGCTGGCAGTTCTCATAGAAACATTAGACAATTACTGTATCATTTAAATAGTGTTTAACTTATCTTCGTATAAAGTGGCTGTGACTTTTAACTTATGTAAAAAATTTTAAATATTAGAAAACACTGAAATAAATTATATATGACAGCCTCATATATGCGAGAGAACAGGTGAAACCATGATCCATATAATTAAAATTATTTGAGTTCTTCATGTGCTCTCAAACAAAAAACATGAATGAAGAGTTTTTCTGACACTGAAAAATAAACCTATTTCTCAAAGATAAAATAAGTAGATTAAAAAATATAAGTAATTGTTGTCGGGTGCTAATAACTTTTTGGGGGGCACGTATAAATTTCAACTGAAATTAAACGTTATATCGCATGTTTGTCATGTGTATCAGGCGCTATGTGGAAGTGAACTTAAAAAAATCAGGCTCAGCGATGAAGCCTTTTTTTGTCGTCGAGTGCACAAGAAAGAAAAAGTACATTACCACGATCTAGGCATTAACATATTCATGAACGCTTGATTAAAGTTAGCAGTGTAAGTTGTTTCGAGGCATAATGAATTAGTGCACACCGCCACATTCTGCAAGAAATTAGTGTAGGTAGCAGGTCGAGATTGAACCGCGGGAAATGATACATCATCATTTAATAAACTTAAGAACAAGGTAGGAAGTGCAAGTTTACGGGTTGCGAAACCGCGAGCTACATAAATCTCGAGGGGAATAGCTGATTTAATTGCTGTGTGGCAGTAACCACTAAATAATCCCTAACAGATTTCAACAACAGTTCCAGTGCCAGTAATTCAAGCTCTTTCTGACCTCTGAGGTGGAAAACAAATGTACTTATCTATTCAAACAGTGACTCATTACTAGTTTACTAACTGTGGTTACAAAGAAATACGGCCAGAGATGAAAGCTCTTTTATAGAGTGACCAAATGTCCGGCTTATAAGGGGGGAACTTATGAGATCAGTCAATCATGAAGCGAAGTGTAATTTTTGTAAATAAATTGTTTAAACAATCCAGTTTTAGTTGTTAAAAACCACAAATCAATAGGACGGTGAAAAACCGATTGGAACCAATTTGGGAAACCTACTTTGGAAAATTAGCCTAAGTCAAGGTTGAATTTCCTTCTCCATTGATCGAAAGAAACCGGTCTTGAAGACCAAATAAAATCAGATAAACTGATAAAACAAACCCCCAGATGGAGTTCATAGCCCATGTTTCAGAAATTGTTGAGTTTTAGATCTTGTAATGCAATGTAAATATTTCAAAAGGCATATCTATGACTAATAAAATGGCTATACCAGGTATACTAAGCACACGTTTTTCTGTAAAAATTACTTAGGAGGTACTTTATGCTAATCAATTTTCGATTTTTCCACACTATCTCCCTTCTAGTAGGCGATACATGAAAACCTAGCGCAATAAAGTTGTAGAGAAATGAAAATGATTTTTTGTTGTTGTTAAAAACGCATTTCTTTATCAAATAATATGCATAAAATTAAAAACGAAATAAGTGTGATTTAAATGGAGAATGTCAGTACATAAAAAATAAAATATGAATGAAATTCATTTGTTTCCCATAGTAACAAGAAAACTATTATTAGCTTATTATTGTGAAATGCAGTATACCTCAGTCGTAATGATCACACTAAAACCAATGAAAGCAAGGTGGTATAGGCAAGAGGCCCTGGGTTAAAATCAAGAACTTTGTGGCCAGCCAAATTTGAGTTGGGTATTTCATGGCTCCTCATTCGCAAAGGCAAACGAGGAACTCGTTTTGTTATAATCTTGTACTGGAATTGTTAATTTAAAATTTTAAGGTATTGTTATCAAAATGAGTTGAAATTTTATTACTAGGATTATAGAAGTAAGCTATTTCTACTAAAGTAAAATTATAATGAATATTTTGTTAAGTGATAATTTTGTAATACGTGCCCTAGTTATGCACTTCACACTTTTTTTTATTTCCAAACCCGCTTGAGTATTTTCCTTTTGTCAAGTTGTCACAGAATATCTCTAAAAAATTTGGTATAGATATGGAAAGTGTATACAAACATATTAGTAATACATAATTTTCGTATGTTTTATTGGTAATTTCTTTTGTCTGTTTTCATGAAACTCCAATGAAGTTTATAAACAAAATTTTTTTATGTGTAAAGTCTTCAAATCGGTCTGTAAGAAGTCTCGTGGTAAATTCACATGTAACGAAATTGTTACATATTTTGTCTGCAGTGGATCATTTGCTAAAAACGCTTATAATGCTACAAGTAACAAAAATGTTATATGGGGAATCACTTGCTGAAACCAATAATGATGAAAGTAACAAAAATGTTACATAGGAAATCACTTGCTAAAACCAATAATGTTATATGTAACAAAAATGTTACATCAGTCTATACGGGGTTATTTACTACAACCGGATACAACAACAACAAAAATTGGTAACGAATACGTTACATCATTCTCCGAGTTCGACACACAGGGTGTAGAAATGGCGTGAAGAGACTCGGGAAGCAAGACAGATGATCATGGTGGAAGGTGTTATCTCCTTAGGGAGCACTCACAAAAGTTACATACGAGATATACGCCTGCTTCCCCGATACAGCCTACACGCATTTTTCTTTTAGTTAAATGGTAGAAATAAATGACTTTGCAGAATATTTAGTAACCCTTTGGATATCTTCATTGATATTGACAAAGAATTCAGAAATAGTGCCTCAGGCACCAACCGTAAGCCTTATCAGTTATCACTCACAGGCTCTACTGTATTTAGAATAAGTAGTTATCAGTGGATCATGCTATTAAAATCGTGCTTAGTATACATATTCTTTACCTGTTTTCGACAAGAGAATTCCTGGTCTTCTGGTGTTCAGTTGCCTCGGTCTGCACCAAGACCGCTCTTCACCTCTAAAATGAGGCCCCTACCCATGCTCCTTTCTAAGTACTACTTTCGTTAATACCTTGAGGTGTCCAACAGTATTAGGAATGGAGCACACAGAGACTGCACTTCAAAATTCCATGCCAAAGCACAGAATTATGAAGTGAAGGTCTGAATCTTAGTATTGTCTTCCTCAGCTTGTTCTTGATTTAGAAAAGTTTTTTTGCTTGATGTCACAAACACTAAATAAAAACAGAAACACTTTCTTCTAGTCTTCTTGTATCTTGATATAGGAAAGTTTGTACACACATCACTATTATACACCGATGGAAACCGAAAAAGTAAACTCGATATCAATGCCGGGTACTCCAAGATGACTTCGGACAATATCTGTAATTAGAGAAATATTTGATGTTATATCAACTGTATATATTTAAAGGAAAGGGATAAAAAAAGTTAATATTAGGTAACCAGTAAACTCATGTGAAAATTTCGCACATTCAATCCCCTTCCCTCCAAGAAATAATGATTTGGTATTTTGTTGGGTTTTTAAACGAATTAAATACCAAACGAAATGGGCACAGAAAATAACTAAGAGATTCAAGCCAACAGCGATGAATAAAGTGTCAGGGGATAGAATAATTATATTTTAGCAACTTCTGACATAGCGTAGGCTACTCACTTAATTCCTGCCTTTACGTGAGGCTGACAACTGAATATGCACTCATGCAATACTGCCTCTTATTCTATATAAATATGGGAAGTGAGAATGTGATATTGACCATGCCCAGGGTAAAACAAATCATATGAGTGCATAATATCGGATTTTTTAAATTTAAAACTGATTAATGGTATAACAATGGATCTCACTTATAGCCTATGCTTCCCGTGGGAATAGCATTATATTTGTCAGGTTTTTCTATTTCGTATGTTCACAAATTCTGCTGTACGTTCATGTGATAAATTATGTCGTGATGTCGTGATGTCAGGTACAGTTCAGTTCTAACTGTTATAGCAATTTCTGTGGGATCTGCCGTATGTCGCAGGGAAGAGGGAATCACGGTACACAGGTTCAGTGCCAGTAGTATTTTACCGTTTAAGAGTTGTCCCCTCCTCCCGCTAAGCTTTCGCTTCACTCTAACGTCTACAGTTAACAAACTGGGATGTAGTTCTGATGAAAAGGGATGTGGTGGTTCTGGAAAGTAGTGTGTTACCAAAAATACAACAGACTTAAAATACATACAGCATTAATTGGGAGGCAGATCCAGAATTGTGTACTATAAGATAAAAAATAAAAATAATTTGATGCATGATAATTTCACCGGAATTATGATATTCTTCAGATAGGTTGTATGACCTATTTGTAGTGAGTTCGTAGCAACCCTGTTTAATATCTCATAACCATTAGTAAACACATAAATTATTATTTAACACCAACAATTCAGAATGCGAATCTTCGTTAATTTATGTGCAGCCATTTAGGAGTCATTGAAACCATGAGACAGGCACGAAATCGGAAAATTCCACAAATGGTGATATATATAATACCAAAGAAAGAACTTTATTTGAACAATTCTTTAAAAAGAGAGAAAGTTGAAGGGACACGAATCCTTGTAAATTTGTTTATATAGATGTCAAACTTATTTCAGTGTGCACAATTTTAAGTCTCCTTACCTACTTCGATCTTATCTCAAAAGACTTAAACCCCGTTTATTAATAAAACTTTTAGATATTGTGCTACTACAATTTTAGGCAGATGTATACTTAGGAAATAATCTACCATTCAGTGGCTCATATTGTTCTTCCTCCTCATAACAAGATTGGATATTTTTGCATACATGAGTAGTAAAGAACTTCAAAAAGTTTGCATTATGGAAAGAAAATGTCTTTAGGCTAGATCTACGTGTTTTCCGTTAGTTTAATTCCAGCAAACGTATTATGACTGACATCGAGTACAACAACACTATAAAGCACTGGTACAATAACCTCTGCAGCGACGCTTGTCTGTGTTGACTCGTAATTTTTCTTGTTTTTCTTAACAGACCAGAAACTTTAAGATGAGGAATATGTGCAGACTAAATACAAGTAATAAATTATTTTAGCGTTTCCTTGTATCTACAAAGTTATGTACAGTACATGGACAATATTCCAAATTCAAGTCTCTTTTTCTCTCTCCCACTCTCCCTCTCTCTTGCATTCTCGTTAGTCAGCCTCTTTCTTCAATGTTCTACAAACGCCCAATCGCCTGATCACTTTATGATTCCTGATTTAGGCTATTATTTAGGCTATAGCCTACACACAGAGTGGAAATGTTATAACCATGCAAAATAAAGGGGGTAGGAGATACATTACAATCAGTCCATGTTTAAATAAATAACTATATTATTAGTCTCCGAAGAATTACAACAGCGCACTGTCAGATCGCCAATGCGGAGGCAATGATATTCTGTCTTGCCATACTTCGTGGAGTGTGTGGTCCACGTAATAATATTTGTATTTAATTTGCGTGAAAGCTAAACCTTTAGTGAAAACCCTAAAGGGGAAATTTATTCCTTTTACTTTCCTCTCCTGGTGTGAAAAAATTAAATAAACAAATAATTTTGTACTGTTAAAATTATAAAAAAAAATTAATTAATAATTATTTTGATTTTTTGTTTATCTATGCCTCCACCTTCTTTCTCTTCCCCTCATACCATCTAATTTTCTGCAATAGTTGTAGCACAACTCGGTTTAAAACATGATACAAATTATTCTTTCACACTGGTCGTATGTAGGCTACGGCATTCAATTTTAAAGTCTGATTTCACCTTTCCATGATAAAAGAATATTTCGTCAAGTCCATGTCTTCTCTCTGGCCTTTACTAGTCACTCTTCCCATCCCTTCTTTATCTTTCTCACTCTATCTCTCTCTTTCCCCTGCTCTAATTATCTTCTGCCGCCATCTAGCCATCTTTCTACCCACCCACCCATGGTACATCTTCAATTTCTCCTTCTCTCTCTCTGTCTGTCTCTGCCTGTCTGTCTGTCTTCTGTCTTCTGTCTTCTCTCTCTCTCTCTCTCTCTCTCTCTCTCTCTCTCTCTCTCTCTCTCTCTCTCTCTCTCTCTCTCTCTCATACACACATAAACTATTTTTCTTCAGCTTATACTCGCCCTCTAAATCGACGCCTGGTACAGTGTGCTATCATGATTCCGTATTGTTTGCCACGCCATGCCATGCCCGCGAACCAGAGGAAAGTCTATATTACATTATCTTTGAACCTGGTTTCACAATTTTATGCAGGCTGCTGATCCGTAATGTGAGAAGGAAATCGCTTTATTAGAGGGTCTTTAGCCAGCCCAGCCTAACCTCTCATTCACAATAATCTCTCTATTTCTCCCTCAGTATCGACTTATTTTTATCAATATCTCACTCGTCTACAAAGTTTCTCCTACAGATATGTCCTCAGAATATAGACGTTTCTAATACCTAGTTTCCTCCTCCCTTGGTTATGACCCTCTTCAACAGACTGTTTATTTATTTTTTTTAAATTTTCCTCTTCATCTGTGTCTCAGTTTTTTGTTGTTCTAATCTTATCACTCCAACTCATTCTCTCAGGTTGTTCTTTCCCGTTATTTGAATATCTCTCTATCCATATCTCATTTCTGTCATTCCCTCTGATAATAACTCCGCCTATATTTCCATCTGTTTCTAGGCTTTATCTTCTCTCTCGTATGTTTTTATCTCCCTCTCCCACAACTCATAACTGTTTTTTCTCTCTTTTTCTTTGTGCCATGTACTTCCTAACTAGCATAAGTCATAAATTCAAGTTAGCCCAGTCTTCATACCACATCTATTTCTGCTCAGAGATGAGTGGAAGGGGAAACTGGTTGTTCTTCCTTGAGGTGCTCCTCAATAGAATAAGTTAATAAATCATGTTACAGTTGTAATTGTTGATTACGATAAAATTGTAGCTTCTGTGCACAAAGTAACGGGGCAAACTGTTCACAGTATCATCTGGATGTCAAGACGCGACGGCACTTTCTATTTGTACACTCCGGTCTAGTCAATAAGGGACCTGTATCAGTTTCATAGTTCATAGATGTATCTAGCTTCCAGCATATAATCAAGCCATACAACTTTTGATATAACGTTAGTATTCTAATTAACTTCTAATACATGCAAATATCGAACAAAATGTGGTATATTCTAAAACTAACTAAACAAAAAGGTTTACGTTAGTAAAATATTTTTAAGTCGGTAAGATATAGGCAAAATTAACCTTTCTTTTAAAATGAGATCTTAAGAGATAGTAGGCCTACATCATCTTGTTTTTCATTAGAATTTAATTTTTCCTCGGTATTTGAAAAGCAGTATAAACTGGACATGGGCCTATAGAAGCCAAAGTAAATTATTTCGCATAGTTCCTCATTAACAACTACCCCTCGCTTGTGTAAATTTAAATAATTTTAGATGATTTTCTCTTTCAAAAGTAATTTGTTAGATATTTTCAATACGTTTTATAAAAATGTAACGAACGGATCCGAATTATTGTATTATTCTCATATCAAGTGAAGTATTGCGCAATATAAAAATTGCAAATATCACTATTCGGAATATTTGTTTATTAATATATTTAATACTGAGTACATTTCTGAAACGCTACAATTTATACAGAACTTTCTTTTGTGGTAGGCCTAAAGAAATCAACAGAAATGTGCTGGAATTTTCTATGACTGTTATGAAATGTATAAGACATCCAAGAAATGAACAAACATTTATACAATAAAAATTGCACTAGGCTATACAAAGCAAGTGTGGCAAAAGAAAATGTCAGGTAGGCCTTTAATAGTCTACTTTATATTAATACATATAGCCTTAGAATATAACAACGAAGAAGAATATGTAGATTTATAAAATGTATGAGCAGTGGCCACAATAAATTCGATATAAGTTACTTACTTGCATTCTCTCAAATAATTTATAGAAAGAAATGCGAAATGGAATTTCAAAAAGGGATGAAAGTAGAGAAACTTGTTCTTTTTGCTTTTGTAACTCGGCAACAAATGCAATAAGACCATAGATTTTCTTTAACTCCCCTTACGTGCAACATTTTTGCCTGATTCATGAAGTGAAACGAAATTCCTTGACCCTTGTGTGTGTGATAACCATTACGCCATCCAGACCCGGATATTGATCACAATTTGCAGGAGATTTACTTTCTGGAAGCGAACAAAACTGTCATAATAAAAATAACCACATTTCATAGCTATTAACATAAAATACCAATTTCCGTATTACATAAGTGAACTTTACCTCGGACTGGGGATATTTATGTTCCTGCCTGTGGCATTATTGATGACATCGCAACCACCAGGACTATATTTAAGCTGAACTCGTGTAAACTCACCAGGCCATGCAATATTAAACGATGTGCCCAAGCTTTGTGGCTAAGGGGATGAAGGAAGAAGAGGTATATGTTCCTTTAATTTCTCAACGGAATTTCAGCCTTATGCAATGGAAAGGAACAGGTTGTTAAAAACGAAAGTCCTTTGAATTGCTGTAGGCATTTGAATCTCTTTCCTTTCCTCGTTAACATCAGGTTGTCATTCACAAAGTACAGCAGTACTGTTTATTATACTAGAGACAATAATATTTCACAAATCGTTGCATGATCTAATTTGATTTATGAAGAAGTTCAGCCAGGACTCTATGACTATACAGGGTGTATAGATGAAACAATCTTGAATGAAATAACTGAACTGAACCCGAATACGAGCATTTGCTCATTCGAGTAATCATTTGATGTATCTCTCTTGTTTTCCATAAAATAAATAAAATAATAAATAATAAATATAGAGGGTGAAATTGTTATAGCCTATGAATGTGGGTCCAAAAATTCTTTATTTCCTTGTAAGAGCCCTTTTTTTACACCTGCACCACTTAGCGGAATACTCGAAAATACAACAGTGGAAAACAGAAAATCGTTTTAAATGGTACTAAATACAGAACTGTGCATAACAGTACATCAAATGGAATGTCCAAAATGTCCTCCTTTAGCATGGATACTTCCGTCATGGACTCCCTGCTGCGCTGATGTATCGCTGGAGTATCTCGTATTATATGGAGCCTTACGGAATAAGAGAGCGGAGACTGTCTACATCTTGCACCGGTGTTGCATACAGAAGAATTTCTAAACCTCCCACAAATAAAAATCTAGTGGATTCTGGTCAGGCAAGGAGGTGAAGTAATTAGTCTTCCTATCCCTTTATCACGAAACCGTCTATTCAGAAACTGACGAACACAGAGGATGAAATGAGCAGGAGCTCCATAGTGCAAGTACATGTCTCGTTATATTCGTAATGGCACATGTTCCTAAAGAACGCTCTGTACATTTGTCTACTGAGAGTACAAATATGGAAGTGCATACGGTCTCACCAAACAGTAACCAACAATGCCGACCCAGAGTTGTGGAAAAGGGCTCTAACCAGGAAATAAAACATTTTAGGACCCATGTTCATATAACATAATTTCACCCTCTATATGCAACGAATTTTTCCTCATAGTTTTGGCCTACCTCTTGTTAAAATCTGTATGTAATGTTAGGATTTGATCAACATTGTGAATTGTGACGGTTTAATTATAATAATTGAGCAATATCTTGTTCGGAAGAAATGTGTCAAAATATTAGGACATATTAATTAAATGTTATTGAAAGATACTCTGGATTTGCTAGTAAGCTGCTTAAATTAAATAATCTTAATGCGATCTATGGGTATAGTTACTCAAAATTAGATAATCGCCATCGCCGCATGGCTCTCTCTTACATAATAAACTCATAGCACTATTACAGTTTACCATAATATAAAACACTTTACGTAAACACATAGTGTAAAATTACCTCTCTATTTCAAAATATAAAATTATAGTATGTAGGTTATTTTGTAATTTTAAATTCTATCCTAAACTAACAATTATTGAAATGAGCGAAAAACCACTATCTCTGGAAAAAGATCCATTTATTTTGTAAGACTGGCTGAAAATTTAAAATGTAAGATTAAAGAATGGATATTTTATTGTGACATTACAACCATTGTTTTAGTTCTATTATATTCCATTTTAGCTGATTCAAATAAAAACGTATTAGCCTAACATTTGCTTTGATATACGAGGGGAGAATCTTAAAAAAGAAATAACATAAATAAATACTTTACATAGGTCTACATGAACGCAGTCGAACAAATTGAGTCCGAACAGAATTCAACGCATCCCATGGGATAGGTTCTTGATATTTATTAAAACTATACTTTGGATACCAAATTGAAACAAATTCGTTACACCCGTTTACGAGAAAAATTCAAAAGAATGATATTTTCTTCAAATAAAGCGGTGGAAAATGTGAAATAATGTCGCCACCATGCTTTGCACCACGTGCCTGGTAGATACTTAACCCAAATATAGAATTTCGTTTTTATACGATTATTCGTTTTTCAGGTGTTCTGTTCATAGACACATGAAGACATGTTCCGAAAATTGCATTTTTCTTGTCAGGGGAACTAAAAAAAATGTTTTAATGCTGAAAACTCGACGTGGAATTTCAGGGACGAACACAACACTTACTTCCTCTGCCTGTGGTACCTATGGCAGATTAGAGAAAGTAAACATAATATACCTTAAATAAATCCTGACAATTTCGTAGTTACAGATAATTTCTTGTATAAATAGCAAGGAGGTATCAGAACGTACCGTGTGCACATAGTTATTATGACAATACTGCACGTGGATTATATTTGAACACCCAATACCCGCCCCCCTTGGATATATAACTTATCTCTACATTGTAATATTTAAAACATAATCTATCATAAAATTTAATATGAGATGCCTCAGGGCACAATGCTTAGGTTTGTTATCAGAAGCAGATAAGTGAAATGTGTTAAACCAACAGAGATCACAATAAGGCATTGTTTAGTCTAGGGAAGCTACCTTCCAAGATAAAAACATGTGGCGTAATTATACGATCAGTTAACACCAGTTAGAATTGTTTATTTTAACTCTTTCCTATCTTAACACAGAAAAACATTAATAACATCTTCCACGTGTATTTAAGAATTTGAAAAAAAACTATTGTTATGGTGAAAAGTCACAACAGCATTTCGCAATATCCACCACAAACAAAACCTAGAATTTCATCAGGAGTTCAAGAAAGAATCGCTATATCATCATAACATTGTTATAAGATAAAGGTTAACTGAATAATTAGAAGAAATTGTGCCCTAATTAGGAATACCGGATACTTCGTAAGATGCATGCTTTTTTCTATAAAACACGTTTTTCTTGTGAGTCATATCCGTGTTTTGCCAGATACTGCAAGTTGAATTGTTTTCATTGTCATGCTTTGTTGTGCCCCATACTAGGCAGCATAATGTAAGTGCGTGTTATTATTAAGAAATGATTAAGCAATTTCTATTACACTCGGAAAAAGTTTCACATGTAATCTTTTTGAAAGTCTTTGCAACTTAATTATTATTACTATTATATTATTATTATTATTATTATTATTATTATTACTATTATTATTTTAGTTATTGAGCTCATGAAAAGGTGGATACATTGAATTTTAGGACCAAAATGCTACCAAAATGACTTAAAAGAATTTTTATTACAATTATGGTAGAGTAGCGTATTAATGTGTTGACCATATTAATTCTGTCTTATTTACTTATGTAAGTAAAAAAAGAATAATAAATGGAGTTAACGTAAACCAAGTCCATTTTCTGACCATTTTGAACCAACATTGCCACGGCAGTAGAAATGTAACATTTTCTGAGAAACGGTGAACCAGATGACAGCAAGAAAAATTAGAAGCCAATGTTAATTATTGCAGCCAATTAACTTTGAGAACTATCTAATCAGAAATGAGTCTCATGAATTTGGTTCACTTGAACTCTGAACCCTTCAATTATGTCCATATAACGTAATCGATAATAGGTCACAATCTTCCCTAAGATAACCTAGCCTATCTTAAGGAGAGATGGTCGTGAATAGGGCTCAAACATTCCAATTTTGAATTTTAGTTCCATTGTATTCCTCTATCTTTGCTTAACAAAATAGCGTTTAGTTCATAAAACTGGACTCTTAGTTTTCAAGTAATCATCATCATCATCATCATCATCATCTCCTTGCACGTATTAGACTTTTCATGTGCCTGTTACGCCTCCAGTTATCAGCTTAGTTGGTCAATCCATCTTTTCCTAGGTCTACCTACATTTCTATTACCAGTAACATTATAATTTAATATTCTCTTTGTCTTCCATCCATTGGACGTGCATGAACCATTTCTCTCTTTTGCACTTTATTTTCTCATTTAAACTTTCCAAATTAAATTGTTGTCGTAATTTATCGATACGTCTTACATACATTGTAGATCTCAAAAATGTCATTTCAGCAGCTTGAATTCAATCTTCATCTTTCTTTAGCATCACCCAATTTTCAGAACCATACATAAAAATCGGAATAGCAACTGTTTTATAAAACTTCATTTGAGTGTCAATTCTGTTTATTTTATTTCTTAATGTTTTATTAATTGTGCCACGTATCCTCTTAAATTTTATTATTTTATTTTCTATATCTCCGTTTTCATCTGTATTTATATGGTAGCCTAGAAAATTATTTTTTTTTCCTGTTCAATAATTCTATTATTAATAACTATTTTACTTCTAACAGGATATTTTCCAACAAAAGCCATTACTTTCGTTTTATCTATAGAAATATTAAAATTCTATTCCTTTTCTATTAGATTTAGTTCATATGCTGCTTTTTGTAGTATATTTTCACTCCTTCCTATTAAAATCTGATCGTCGGTAAATAGTAATGTTAAAAGTGTTCTTGGTCCATAGGCGATACCAGATGTCTTATTTTTCCATTGTCTAATAATGTCATCGATATAAAAATTTAATAAAAGTGGCGACAAACTGCAGCCTTGTCTCAATCCAGAATTTATAACATACCTAATATTCTTTACACCCTGTTTAATTTTAAAATATGTTCCTCTGTAAAATGATTTTGAAACTTCTATTAAATGGAAAGGAATGCCTCTTCTTTCTAAAATATCCCAAAGTTTATCTATTCTTACCCTGCTGTTTCGTAATCTATAAAAAGTAAATGTGTTTCTTTCTGGAACTCTCTATGCTTCTCAATGATGTTATTTAATATGAATATGTTATCCATGCATGACCTCCCTTTTCTAAATACCACCTGTTCATCAATCAATAGGGTTACAGCAATCATTCTAAGTCTTCTTGTTACTATTTTTGTATGGATCTTATATGTACTATTTAATAGGCCAATTCCCCTATAATTACTACAAATCTTTCTGTCTCCTTTTTTATACATAGACATAATAAGACCTGCTTTCCACTCTTGTGGTATTTCTTTCTGTTGCCAACATAGGTTTATAATGTGTAGGAACCAATGTTTTGCTTTTCCAGATGCATATTTGAGTAGTTCTACATATATTGAGTTTTCATGCAGCTTTTGGCAGTAATATTGTACATGTTACACTGATTGCGGTAGGGTAAAAATTAGTACCTACCGTTAGTAAGTTCCACAGAAATCTAAGCAACAGTATACGGCAAGCAGCGGCATAAATAAATTATCCCCCACACGTTTAATTATTTCTTACCAAACAGTGAGCTACCAATCTTTCTTTATTTTAAACTGCAAATTGCACATGCAAACTGTTAACACCTGATTTATGATTTCTTGAACATACACTATGGTCCCTATATTTTTCTAGCGTTAAGTACAAACTCCCTTAAACCATAAATTTACCATATTCTGACCTGTTTAAACAAAACGGAACTATTGCAATCTTAAATTAACACAACCAAAACTGAAATAATACTGACATTATATAAGGTAGTCTTAAAGTCATATTGGAACTGTAGACGCGCAATGGTATATCACTCACTATAATATATTATTTTTATTATTATTATTATTACAAACACTTGATTTGCTTTCACAGATTTTGACTGTTATTACTAGAAAGTAGTAGTAGTAGGGATTTTGTAGCTAATGCCGCTTTCCCATTCCTAATCGCCATCTTTCTCGATCCAAGGTGTCTCTTTTTGGAGTCCTCTCCCATCGATGATCTCTTTAATGCTCTGGTACCAGGATCTTCTCAGTCTGCCCCGTCTTCCTCTTCCAGGTGGTTGCCACTGAAGCATTTTATTCGCCATCTATGTTAATCCATTCTCATTATGTGTCCAAACCATCTTAAACCTCTTATTTCAATTCTATCTAGGACTGTCTCCTCCGCTTCCATCCTTCTCCTTATCTCTAGATTCCTAATCTTTTGGATTCTTGAAACTCTTGCACTTCTTCTTAAGTAATCCATTTCTACTGCTGATATCTCCCTTTTGTATTCTGCATTCAGTATTTAGGCTTCACTATTGTAGCAGACGCTTTCCTCATATGTAATTTAGTTTTTCTCGATATGTTTTTATCCCACCATACTGAGTTCAAGGCTCCCAACACTCTTCTTGGTTGTTCAATACGTGTTCTAGTATCTTCTAATCCAATTCCATCCCCAGTAACCAAAGTGCCTAAATATTTAAATGCATCTACCTGTTCAATTTTCTCTCCCTGAGTAATTGAAATGCAGTGCTTATCCCTTGAGTTAGTGACCAAATATTTGGGTTTACTTATATTTAGGTCATTTCAAATTTTTGGTACAGTATTGCATATACAGTCTTCTTATCATGAATTCCAAATATTCAGCGTCCTGAGCAAAAATCACCTAGTCATCCGCAAAGCTTAAAGTAAATAGGCAGTCCTCAACATAGGCGTACTGAGGGGGGGTTTTGGGGGTTTGAACCCCCCCATTGATTAAAAAAAGGAAAATTGTATAATTTTTTTAAGTCTGCACATAAATTACTTAATACAAGTATAAAGCGTGGGAAGCTTAAAACTCGTTATTTTGCGTCTTAATTTTTAAAATTTTCCGGGGAAGGACCCCCGGACCCCCCTCTTCCTGGGGGTATGGAATACCCTCCAGACCCCGCGGATGTTATAACCCCCCCATATGGTCGGCCTGGTTACGCCTATGGTCCTCATTAGTAGGAATACCCATTCCTTTACAACTCCTCTATTACTAGAAAGGCCTAATAGAAAATAACTAAAATATGGTGACGAAAGTTAAAATAATCATATTACTTGTTGACTGAATGTGTGTGGGAGGATAAGCTATAGGCCTACTGCGTACAATCTCCGGGAGGGACTATAAACCGTGGGTCCAGTGTCGTAGATTTACGGTACGTTCAAGAACTCCAAGCCTAAATAAGAGCCTCTGGATCCAATTCTACGGCTCATTCACGTTCTTAGCTTTCTGCAGGTGGTCGTCGAAATATGGTCTTACCACCTGACGCTCTGTCCTGTGTAAGAAAATAGGTGAGACTAAATCTGGTCTTGGATAAATGAAACCTCCACCAGGAGGCTCTGTACTACGTCCACGCAGTGAACGATTCGATTCGAAACTGTACTTTCCTTCTAGCCAGATAGGTAAATTATTTATACCTGAGTTTGTAATCAAATAAATTATTTTTAATAGATAGAATAGGCCCTATGGTGTACTCACTGAAGTAAACTCTTGAGTGTTATCAGGAATACGAACATTATCACCCATGCCCGTCTACAGTCTGTCTTTAACTTTCATATGGAATAAGTTCATTCTATAAATAATATTTACAAGAACGTCTTATTAATGTGTAATAAGAAAAGGTTACAATCTTACTCAATTACTTTTTGTCATGATTAATTCACTTTCTCTTTTGCTTTGTTATTACAAGAAGAAGTTAAATCATAATGGCCCTATTAATTTATATCAACTGTAACGTGAATAAAAATATATTATCAGAGTGTTGGGGCAATTCAACGGCTAATATGGAACAAAAGCGGAGCGTATGTTCTGATTCGGTGATGTGGGGCACGATATGAACACAGTATACACAAGTACTCACATCAGACAAAACACCACCGCAAGTTTTGATCAAAATCTGCGTGGTTGAATGTCTCTTTGGGATTGTTTGGAATGTTGACAAAGTTGTAGATCTGCCTTAGGGATCCTAGAGCTCATGAAATTTGTGGGTAAAAGTGCAAGGTTGTTAGCCTGTTTTTGAATAATTGGTAGTCATGACCCATGAAGATTTACTTTTTAAGTGGTAAGGACATTTAAATCACCGCATGTTGTGTACCAGCAGATAAGGAAGATCTAATTTCCTACTTCACCACACACATAACAGTGTCTTGCTTTCTTTTAATTTTTTTCACATACAAAGCGCCACGTTGTCTGATATAACAAGCTATGTCATTTAGAGATAAAGTGGTTAATATTTTATTTTAAACAGCAGTGTCAACACTTCTTATTGTGCAGCTTATCTGGGAAGCTCCAAATGTAGTTCCAAGTTATCAGACAACGTTCTATTTATCGCTTCTAATTATTGTTTTTAAGTAACCAGCTTGAGTCCCCCGATAACAAATTTATGGAGATTAGATTACACGAGAAATTAATTCTACTTCCTTCTTAGACAACCATTACTAATGAAAGAATGAATCACATATTTCATTGTATTTCATAATGAAGGTTTTGGGGGTCCCATGTCATATTTTTATTAAAATTGTAAACAAAGATTAGTCTACCCTACTTACTTAATAAAATATTACTCTCGTCGATTATTGAGTATTAAAAATTGTTAATTTTGGCCAGGGATATTTTCTGATTTGGTATGAGCTTCTTATCTATAACACAAGAAAAAGAGTTATTTTTTCACGAAGGAATATATAATACAGAAGTTGAAATGTAATATTCCAAAATCTTAAATCGGATTCCAATGAACATATATTATTTACAATGGGAATTAGTACACACTATTACTTCACCTAAAGAACACTATTATTGCTTATTTGTCATTTTGTAATTAATATTAATTTCATCACATTGGCCATGCCATTGCTCTCAGCTTTTGCCTCTCTTCCCTGGTATTTTTTACATCAGTCACATTTTGTCTACTTCTTAGTTTTAAGATAAGTTAGGTTAGCATTACACATCAATCATAAAACATTGGTCCATATAAATGTAACACTGGATCTCCACCCGAGCACGAGATCCTGTTCGTTCGGGGTTTTATTAATATAATTGTGAAATAAAAATATATCCGCAAGTATGCAACAACGTAATATAGATAACGTCCATGTTTCTAATTTCCACATTAAATTGTGCGTTTTTATACAATATTTTTGTTTATTTCAGACTTACCAGTTTCTTAAAAGTTAAAATATCAGCAACAACAATAACCTATTCGAATTAACATGAACATGGACATACTAGTATCACATGTGAAAGGAAGTAATTGAAAAATATACTTAATATTCATTGACGATACAAAACGTTAAGCACACACATAAAAGGTTCGAAATGTGCTGCACATACTTTTTCACATAAACGCGTTATTGAGGTATTAGGTGGAAAAAATAATATATACCTTAAGCCATAAGTTTGGAAATATAATATGTTTTCTTCTTCTGTCTGGTGGTATAGTCCAGTCGGGTCCAGAATAATAACAAAATTTTTATTTAAAAAGGAAGGGAATTGAATTATGTAGGCCTAATATAAGATTAACATTCAAAGTTTAAAGTTTAAAACATTATCTGATCAGAAAATCCGTTACTTATATAAATCATGTTATAATAGGGTCAATATTTATTCTGGTAAGTGGTACTTATGTAATATCATTGGCATAGTGGAACTGGAGTAACAGAGTAGAAGCACTTGGCATTGTTGCCCAGAACCTTTCAATTCTTCATTCCATCACAGGTCACTGTTGAGTCATAATTTATTACTTTCTGACTAGCCGTTCCCTTACTGAAGGATGTGAGAGCCAAGTGTTAAAGTTACTCACTTGATTAACCTTCCAATTTCCAGAGATTGCATGATGAATAAAGGATGGAGGATGGACGAGCAGGGAGCTGACAGATTGACACTATTTCCCTTCATGACTCCCAAGACCCCTCTTTAGTCAAGATAATTCTACAGTTCCTGCATCTCTTCTGAGGTATGCACATGAGCTGGATAATCCAGATAAAAGTTAATTGGTTAACTGGACAAATAGTTGCTAAAATAACCTTTACCTTTTATCCATAGGATATAAACTATCCGAGAACTGGATATTGTAGTTTTAACCAATAATTATGTTATTTATAATTATCCAGTTAGCCTTTAAATGAGAGTTTGGTTGATGACAAGTACAGATTGAATCATCAGTTCCAGTACAAGACGGTTGCTGAAAATATTTCGTCATGTTTTGAAGTGGATGGGCAATCATGTGGCTGCTACTGGCGACTGTTTAGCCTATATGGTATTGTCCGTATGAAAAACACAGAGAAACGTATAGTAGACCTACATAGACCAAGAGATTAGGAATGAACTGTAATTAACTGTCTGTCTAAGAGTAATCGACATAAAAACCACATAACGGCAAATAATATCCAATTAGCTGTGTGTTCTTATGACAGATTGCTTGTGCAGTTAACCGTTATCAAGTAATTTGTCCTAGCTTTAGTCTGCAAGGAATACCTGTCAAAATGGGTATTATAAGCAGAAAATAAGTAGATATTTGACACATAGAGAGTCTCAAAAGTATGGAGTTCTTTAGCACAGCTTAAATCTACTACTTTACTTCGGGTCAAAAGGATGCATGCATTAACTTTCTTTGTAAGACAAATGTTTTCAACAAAATAAAACATGGAAAACATTCTTAACTGTAAATTTTTAATTATTAACATAGGGTATTTTGTTTGCAACTTTGTTATGTTATTGTAATTTATTTTTCGCATCTTTGTTCATGTATTTTATTTCATATAAGCAATCTTATTTATTTTTATTCTTATTTTTTGCCTAAAACTATAATATGTATGTTTTCTTTTTATATAATGTTCAAAATATAATTTTAGTATAACTGAACTGACCCCGAACACGAGCTATGCTCATGAGGGGCAAATAATGCTCTTTTGTAATTCTAATAATTTTGTTTATATTATTTATATTTGTATTTGTAATAATTATGTATTAATTTGTATTTTCTAATTTGTAATTTGTAATTTTCATGGTACCGGTAAATAATAAATAAAAAATATTAAAAAATAAATATTCAACATCAAAGTCTTCGGTGCAGAGCCACTCTACTTCATTGATACAGACAGGAAAAAATATGGTTTGCTATTAAAATCTTGCACATAGGCCTTTCGTTCTTGCCACATAATCTGTCCGAGGGCCTATGATAAAGCAGTAGTGCTTCTGGAAAGGGGAATACTGGCAAATATTTCTTATTTCTCGTAAATGAAAAACTTTAAACTTTCAGTCTTCAAGGGAAATAACACCAACATGTAACCCCCTCCCCCACTTAAGGTCACCTCGACAACAATATACAACGTTTCTTCTTCACTTCTGCTGGGCACCATCTTCTTGCTACCAGAGACTCTGAAAATACTGTGACCAGGGAGGAGGAAACAAAGAAATACGAAGAGCTTGGAAGTGCTTTCCAGCCTCTTCGCCCAAAAGAAGAACTATCATTTATAAAAGTGGAAGCTAAATTAAAATGTATTCAAATCTTTTATACTACAAAATCCAAAATCTTGCTTTTTACAAAAGTTAAAATACTAAAACATATTGACAGTGGACAAGGGAGTGTACAAATATTAAAAGCTGAAATAAAGATTGAAACTATTACATTCATGACATATTGACTGAAGGTCTCCAAGAAAATTAAAACACTTTAGAGTGAAACCCTTTTATATATATAAATATATTTCAATCCTGTAATCAATATTAGGGTGAAGCCCTCTTTCTTATTTTAATTCGGGTGAAGCCCTGTTACATTATCACAAGTTTAAATCCTGGAAGAGAAGGTACATACAGAAAATTTATCCAACATATTTCCCTCTACATAAATTACATCTTTCTGTGTGAAGCACCTTTTGAAATGTTTAATTAATTTCATACAAACTTCTAATGATAAGCAAATAAATAAAATTTACAGATTCAGTGATCCAAAAATTGAAAGATCTGATACAATTTACACATGGGATCCCTGAAATAGTTAAGTCAATTTCATATTTCCAAAAGAAAGCAATAATTTTAAATTTATAATAAATATTAAATAATATACAAGCCCTCAAAATTTATAATAACATACCTTAAACATTCCATGCATCCATCCTAACATTCCCGGCGCCGAAATACATACTTAAATCTCACTCCATGCTGACAAAACAATCCTAAATAAAAAACTGGCCTTTCCCATTCAATCACTAGGCCAGGCTCATTTGCTACATGAAATCAAATACGGAGGCAAGAAATAAAAGCAAGACAAATAAATTTAGAAAAACACCACATGCTTCAAGGTAAGAGAAAAACGTGGGAACTGCACACCAAAATATTACAATGAAACCTCCATCACAAATATCCCAGCATGCAATTAATTAATTTCACAGTCTTGCATTATTTACTCTACATAATGATGGTGGCCAAACAATTCATCTACTTATATCTGGCACATCTTCATACTAAATGCTCTAGCTTAAACTTCATTACATTTACAATGCCACCATCGCAACACAAAATGCAAAAGACACAAAACGCATGCTTGGGCACTCCTAAAATAAAATATATACACAACAATGCAGTTCCCACATATCAACAAATTACTTCATAATATACAAACTAACACATACCTTGAAACATGGGCCGAGATGAGAAAAACCGAAAGGAGCCTAACATGAATGGCGCCAAAACACACTAAATCGTTACACGTTAATCTCCGGATTCATGCTAGGCAAATGAGAACGATTTACAGGGCGCTTTTCCTTTTATAGAAATACGACTAATGACGTCACACTCATACTGCAGCGACGGCCATCATGAATTCTAAACAAATCACACATACTGTTAGAATCTTGCAAAACAAAACGGAATCGCCAATCATAAGGACTAATACATTCAAACTAGGCAGCTCACGGCCGACTGGGAGAGAAATACTGCCACGCGGCAAGAGCTAGCAATGATGCCAGACAGCTGTAAATGAACAGTGTTGCCGAAACGAAGGAGCAATGACACATCAGCTGATCAAAAAGGCAGACTTTTAAATACTCTTCTCTGCCTAGATTACATACTATTATTGCATGATGCTGGGCTATTAAGATTTACTATAATAACTTTAAACTCTCACATGAGGAAAACACTAAACTGTAGCAATTAAATAACATTTGAAAAATGAATTGCTACAATCTCTAGCCCCCAAAGAGGAATATATGGTCTACATATATTCCACAGGAAGGTCAGAACTATAGCAATTAAAATATCATATGTAAAACAAAACTGCTACAAACACTGCTATTGCACGAGTTTTAAACGGCATCTTAAGACTTCAAGTAGACAATTCTACCAGAGGAGTTATTTTTACATACACCGTACACTACTTTGAAATATGAATTTTCAAGCATATTTTTGTTTATGTGAAAGTATATTTTATAAAAACGACGAAGAAAAACTTTAAACATATAAAAATCCTATAATCACAATACTGCATCTCTGGTAGATTTGGTAGAAATTGGTAGACTGAAAATCATGTACAAATATCTATCTGGTGGAAGGATACTGAACTTAAGTTAAGTCAATTTTATCCGCATTTACTTCTCTATTGTTTTACTTATGTGGGTAAAGAACGGGTGGTCCTCAATCTGAAATTATAATGTGCGCCATTTGAGTTTGATCATTCGATAAAATATCTGCAAACTAAAAAAGGGACAAAAGAGGCTTACATTATAGATATTCTGTGCGAATTAATGAAACATCCTGAATATGGTGAGCGATAGTATGAACTTTTGTCCACTGCCTCTGTCTTCATATCGACTGGAGCTGAAATCATTTAAGTACTTTCTCTCGTCACTTCTCCTACTGAACTGTTCCTGATTAATGCTTGGAACATTCTCTGTGAGACAAGGCCTACCATCCGTCCGCTGCATCATCTACTTCCGTCGATCGACATCATGGGAAGATGACAGGATTAGGGCATGTGGTCAGCATGCAAGGACGTTATTTATGATTTATCAAGTGACTCCTCAGTTCTCCTCCCGAGGCTGAGGAAACCAGATTTCGCTATCTTAGAAAAATCCGAGGTGTTGGGAATAAAAACCAAACCTTCAGATCCTTAGTCAGCAAGCTACTAGACCACGCAGATGGTATCGCATACTTGGATAACTATAAGAAAGATACGGCTTATTTTATCCCTAACTCAACTCATCCGGATAACATATTAGAGCCTGATAGGTGCCTTAACACGAGAAATTGATCACTCTGCCAAACTAACGACGGATACCACAAATCTTAAAGGGTACTGGTGGCATTGGAAAAAGTAGAGTTCAGAGACAGTGGGTTCACACCCACCAGACTTTCTACAGTAAAATTGATGCCGTTTGCCTACTAAAAGTCGATTTCAGCCCTTAGTTCGTTGCGGGATAGTATTGCCCTTATTTTTTGTTGTTGTTATAAGACTTGTATTGGGTATTATAAGAACATTCATAAATTTCAGGTAACCCAATTTTAAATTCAGATTTATATCCCTTCCTATCTGTTTGATAGAAGCAAGTTATATCATAGAACACTGATAAGCAATTATAATTTTTGAAGGAAAAGATTTTTTGAATCGTGATTTCACTGTCGGACAGTTTTAGAGAACTTGTCACGAGAGACAGTAAATAAATGTTGCCATACAGTAACTGTGAGATTACCCTTAGAATTTAGTCAGTTTCATTAGTGCATACCGGAATGTAATACTCGCACAATATAATGTTGAATGACAACATAATCTAACTAATGTAGTAAACTTCAAATTTAATTTGAGTGCAACCTACTGCACTGTATTGCGATGAAATGAAATGTAATGCACTTAAGTGAAGTGAAAACCTATTTCAACGTAATGAACTCAGGACGAGATTTAAATGTAATAAAGCCATGTAATATATTCCACGTCATGTCACGCTCATCATCATACTAATAATGATAATCAAATCACTAACACCAAAAAGAAGAGTCACACTTATGTAGGCCTATATCTTCCGGCAACAAGATAACCAGGGGCAGTATATATGGAAATTTGTTTTATTGTTTGCGCATTTAACATTGGTGCCAGAGGAGAATTCGGAGATTGTGGAAAATATACATGTAATAGTATTTAACCCTCTAATGTCACGTGTTACAGATATGTACATTATGTATTTGCGACGTTATTTCTGCTGTAAAATTGATTTTCCGCTAATGCTTGATGTGACATATCAGTAATAATTTCTGGAACGCATTCTGTGGTTTCTTCTGTAATTACTACTTCCTGCTATTAGTCACATGTTTTTAAAACTATCTGTTTTCTTGGAAGGAAGTAATGGCGCAGAAGGTAATGTATATGGGGTGTACATCAATTGAGCGCGAACTTATTAAACATGCATCAATTGAGCGCGGGGTCAGTTTTGGGTGTGCATCAATTGAGCGCGGTGGTTTAGTTTTGGAATGGATCAATTTAGCGCGATTTTAAAGTAATTCTTCTATATACTGTTTCCTCTTTTTATATGTAGGATTGGCTCTAACAATATTCCCTAGGCGTGAGATATGTTGTGTGCAAAGTGTGGCAATGCTGATCCTAGATAATTTTTGTTTTAATGTATTTAGTGTATGGTAACGCTGGGTACTAGTCACTTGTCTTTGTTTCACATCTCCTCTTGTGTCTTTTAACGGTTACCATTACTTACTTGTAATTCGAAGAGTGCAGTAATGGACAATGACTGTGTAGGCCTACTATGGCATCCCACATATAAAAGGAGGAAGCAGTATATAGAAGAATTACTTGATAAATATCGACGTGGAAATATTACTAGAATTTGTTTCCTAAAGAGAGTGTCCTGCTATTATCCAAGAAAGTGACCTAGATAAATTATGACAAATACAAACTAAACGGTACTCAAGCATCCGAAATGGATACGATACAGCATTTCTAACAATACCTGTCAATGTACAGAGAGTCCTAAGTCTCTACAAAATGGGAAGAGAAATTGCTGCGGCTGGTGCAAAAGTGAGCGTTGCGCTCAATTGATGCATTTCAAAATTGACCGCCGCGCTCAATTGATGCATTCAGTTCTGGCAAAATTTTATCTTGCGCTCAATTGATGAACTCCGATGTATATGCATGTCCTATTAAAATTATTTATTCCATGTAACATGGGGCAAAATAGGTATAAGGTGTGAGTTACATTTATGTTTAAACAGAGGTCAAGATTGCTTAAGGAGTTTTCATGCATGAAAGTTGAAAATATATAAAAATTATTGTAATAAGTTTTAGTACAAAATATTCAAATATATATATATATATATATATATATATATATATATATATATATATATATTACAAACAAATTGTTCATTTATGTTTTCTTTAATTCCCGCTGTTACATCTCCCACATATCTACTAAAAATGGTCTAAATGATTAAATCTTACACAACAATGTAAACATGTAGCCTAATCCTTTTTAAATACACAACATTTTAAACAAATTTAACTTTATTAATATCCAGACCATATTTAGACATTGGGTAAACATACGGTTTTCATAATGCAATTTGAAGAAAAAAACAAAAACAAAACAAAACAAACGCCATATTTACATTCTTCACTTGAAAAAACTTGGACATTTTATAAAAATAAAGCAGGTCAAGTAAGAAATGAGGAAATAAATTAAAATTCATCGTGCATATACTAGTATTATATATTATATAAATCACAATCACATTACAACGATTATAAGAACAGAATTTTAAAGTATGCATGATTAAAGTTTACGTTTCCGGTACTGAACAGACATCGTGGAACCATGGGTATGCAACGCAGGCAACAGAAGCCTGGGGAAATAAAAGAATATGGTTATGAGAATTACAAACTTCCTATATAACTCATCAATCTTCCGTGAATTCGCCACCAGGAGTGATGCATATTTAATATGGCATAAAAGCCTAATGCATTATTTTAGGAAGTATTCCTTAAAAAGAAAAAAAGAGGGACATTTGAGAAAAAAGCCGGGACACGGTGACATTCTATTAAACAAGGAACTGTCCCGGGAAACGGGACGAATGGGAACTCAAATTTTTTACAGAGCACTAACAATTTTTAATTGTTACAAATCGATTGCATTTTCAAAGTCCATTGGTACGGTACATCAAAATGGACGTCCATTAAGGTATAAATTAAGGTTTTTAAAAGTAAATATGTATTGAAACGCAGATTTATATATATTATGTCCAACTGGAAAGAAAATAAATATTTTGATTGCTATCGCTATCATAAGTGCAGTTATGGTTTCAAAAATGATACAATGACAAAATAAATTTATATATATATATATATATATATATATATATATATATATATATATATATATATATATGTATGTAGTATGGATATTAAATGCATTAAAGAACGAATTTAACAATAATACAAAAAATATCTATATAAATACTGGGCACTTTTTGCTTTGAACGTATTTTGTATCATTGTTAAATTCGTTTTGTAATGCGTTTGATGTACCCGTTCAGCCTTGGGTGACGCTTGCCAAGTCTTATTGATATCCTATTCCTGGAACTCGCTAAGGAGATAAGATGGTTGTGCAAGTAATTATACTGATGTCCTTCATGTGTAGGCTATTTCATTCGTAATAATGATTGACTACCAGCAAACTGGCAAATATAATTGCTACTAAAAACGGCAAAATGACGTCTAGACGTATAACAGGAAATCCATCCACTTCATTAATGGAAATGCTTAATGGAAAGGCCCCTTTCTACATAACCTAAATTAACAAAATGTATAATAACTTTTCTTGCTAAACTTAAATTACAAAGAATCGGTGACAAATCCAGTACAACAAACGAATATGTAAAATTACAACCAATCGCAAGTATCTATAATAATTTTCCGTTTTATTTTTATCACTTGTTTGTACCTACATGCACATATTTAGGCCTATGTATCTTCACAAGGACTGAACAGTGAAATATCTTCATACTTGTAGCTTCTTTCATTAAAACAAAAACAAAAACAACAACAACAACAATCACTGAACACAGTGACTGGGTATAAATAGCTGCATACGATCAGAAGTAGATATGAAAATATTGTATTATGTGTGGTGAAGCATTGTAAATCTCGTATAATAATAAATACAATACTAATAACACCACAATAATCATTGTATCAAGGAGGTTAATCTAAGAAATAAAACAGCTGATGAAAAGTGTATCGCGACTATCGCCGATAACGAGACAATCGATATAGCCTACCTATATCATTTATTATCTATTGACTCGCCATAGGGCAGGCTATCTCCCTTACAGCGACAAAAATAGTGATGTGTTTTATTCACCTTCTTGGTTTTCATGATTCATTACATGCCTAATTCTGTGAGAATTCGCTAAATGTTCACAAAAATATATCTGGAGATCCGGATTCTCTTAAGATACATCCGAACTTCACGTTATATTAGGTACCTATGAATATTTATAAAATTAACCGTAAAAAATTCTTAGCAAAATATCCCACGCATATAACGGAAAAGTGTATTCTACGACAAAAGAAGTAAAGGACTTAGCCATACTCATCACATGAACTACTTGTACTAATGGTAACCTACTGGTAACTTCTGCCATCTGGCGGAGAGTGCTCAAGGCATGGATCAATTCCGCACATAAGGAAGGATTATTCAATATACTCGTATTTAAAGTTTACAAAATAAATGGTCACAAAATAAAATTGACTATCTGTAATTAGTTCACTAGCTTGACTGCGGGTCTGTCTGTCTGGAAAAATTCAATTTCTGAATAAAAAATACTCCGTCAATCATTTTCTAATTGCTTGGTTTAATGTAAAAATTCTTAAACTAAGTTTTCGAAACTGAAATTTTAACAAACTAAGAGAGATTTTAATTTTTTTTTCAGTTAATTTGTTATATTTTTAACGTTTTTTTATCTACTTAAACCTGATAAACTCAGAAACAAGCCATAAAATATCCGTCTTCCGTTACATTACAAGACTATACGTCATTACAAAAATTAATCTTTCAAGGTGAGGGATTGGAAAAACCTACATACTTCTGTTGTTTCATATTCTTTCTTTCAGAAAGCTTTTATGAAAATATCGCATACTAGCCTATAACATGAACACAATTTTAATTTCATTTCGTTTATGCAGACACAAATTGAGGGAGGACATTCAGCTTTCGATGAAATTCATTGGTGAGAAATATGTGAATTTCGTTATTTTTTTCTCAGCAATGAATTGCTCTACAGTCTTGCAATCTGACATACTCTTAATTGACTATTTCTACAGTTTCATACTACCTCTATTTTCAAAATTAAACTGTTACAGTTACGGGTAATTATAAAATATAAACTAATGCAGATGGCAACGTATACAGAACATAATATGGACAAATTCAAATAATACTTACTACAAAATTGTAGCACTGAGCCAAGCTGGGACAAAGTCAGCAATCGAAATAGATTCGAAGTTATTAAAAAGATTATGGTCTGAAAGGTCTAAGCTTTCGCTTACATAGATAACATTATGTAAGATCCTGGTAAGAACTTAGTGAATACAGAACATATTATATTTCGCTAATTGGTAGGCAGGTACAGCGGCTTAAAATTCTTGCTCCAGTTCTATCGATACTCAACAACTCGAAACCGTTAATAAAAAGGAAAGTGTGATAATTAATATGGCATACATTATCGAAATACAACACGTATATATGCTACATTATGAGTCCACATAAAAACCCCATGATTAAAATAGCCTGCATAAATAAAATATAGGTATTCTATCTGCACAGGCCAAAAATGGTAAAGGGATACTGCTAACTCAAGTGATTCCTTGACTCCTTGAACATATCGTGGCTTACAAGGAAAAGATATTTACTTCAAAAATGCAAAAAATTAGTTATTATTGGTAATAAGTACAACAGACTGTGCTCTATGCACAGAGAAATCGAACCAAATCCTACCCCTTATGGTTCCTGAGCATTGAAACTGTCACAAAATCCTAAGTCCATTACACACAGAATGTTTTCAGGGAAAAAGAATTAAGTCCACTTCATACCTTATGCTTGTATACCTAAATGACAAATATAACTGATCTATACAGGCAGAATTATTTAATTCGGTAACTGATCGTGTTGCTTGACCACCTGCGTGGTCTTGTGGTTAGCGTCGCTGACTACAGATCCGTAAGCCCCGGTTCGATCCCTGGTACCTCCTCGGATTTTTCTGAGGTAGAGAGGAGGTACTTGATAGAGAAGTAGCTGCTCCGGTCACGGAAACCACCTTTAACGACCGTGGGTGTGGGTGCTGACCACATGCCCCCAATCCTGCCATCTGTCTATGGTAGATGACGTAGCGGTGGGATGTAGGCCTAGTCCCTTCAGGGATGAAGCATAACAGAGTTTAGTACATGTAGTTTAGATCATGTTGATTATCAAGCACTGGTTCCAGAACCTGCTGTGGAAGATAGTGCAAATGATGAGTCTGAAGATTATTCTTAGAATGTTACTGGACAGTGTTTATGATGATGAGTGTTCTGCCCGAAGGCAGGTCCAGAATCAGGACGAAGCCGTGAGGTGATGACCACGATTCGTCCGAGGTGATTCAGGCAAGGATAATACCGCGGAGATTTGCCATTGCCTCTCGCGGGATGGGAATGAAAGGACATTTTTATTTGTGCCCTCCCTTACCCCCGGAGTGCCAAGCAATGAAGCTTATCACCTCCGGTCAAACCAAATTTTGGTAACCATTTGTTTGATGTGTTTACCTAATAGTGCCCTTATGTACATCCTGATGGGATGTGTGGTGAAATTGACATGTTTGGGCTGTGTACTTGTGTCGTTGTGTATTAGCGCGGGTTTGACTTTCTTGCCATGAAGTCGATTGCTTGTCGTTTGTTGTGTTTGTTTAGTATCGTGTAGAGATACAACATAACACCCAGTCCTGAACACAGGAAGGAAATTTTTCACCACTGAAAATTTCCCGACCAGGCCGGGAATCGAACCCAGGCCGCCAGGGTGGAAGGTTAATTGTGCTACCAACTCACCCACGGCGGCGGTATGTAGCTTGAGAAAAGTAAAACCATTTATTACACACTTTAAAAAGCATTTAATTAACAATTTGGAGGTGCTAAGTTTGTTTTCCATCTATAAATATATATAGCACAATTTTCTGTAATTCCTACCAGTAATAATATTTTTTTTTCTTCTATTTTTGGACTTAATACCTTTTCCCTGTAACCATACTATTTCATTAAATTAGGCCCTAAAAGAATTATGGAAACATAATTTTGATGTGTAAATTGTGTTAAAATGTAACCAGTAGATGTGTTATTAAGTGCCAGTAAGGTACTTTATGAGATTGTGTGGTGGACGAAAAAATGTCTGTCCGTCTGTCTGTCTGTCCGTCTGTCCGTGTGTCTGTACGCACCATAACTCAAATACGCTTTTTCGGATTTTCATGAAACTTGGTATACGCTTTTATGACGCCCACGAAAAGTGCCCCATTGAATTTGAACCTAATCTGTTGACCGGTACCGGAGTAAAACCCAATTTAGTGTATATTGTAAAGGCGCAATAACTCAAATACGCTTTATCGGATTTTTATGAAACTTCGTATACGCATTTATAATATCCATGGAAAGACGTCTATTGATATTCGACCAAATCGGTTGGCCAGTACCGGAATAATGCCCAATTTAGTACCTTTTATGTTAATATATAAGAAGTCGCGATAACTCAGATATGCTTTATTGGATTTCCCTGAAACTTTGTATAGGCCTACCCATTTATAATGTACATGGGAAGACGTCTACTGATATTGGACGAAATCGGTAGACCGGTACCGGAGTAAAACCCAATTTAGTGTCTATTTTAAAGACGCGGTAACTCAAATACGCTTTACCGGATTTTTATGAAACTTGGTATACACATTTATAATGTCCATGGGAAGACGTCTATTGATATTGGATAAAATCGGTTCACCTGTTTCGGAGTAATGCTCAATTTAGTGCCTATTTTATGGTAATATACGTATTCGAAATAATTTGTGAAATGCACATCAGTTATCATGACAACAAAGTCAATTGTTTTACTGTGATCTTATAAGGCTTTGGCAATTAAAATACAGTTAGCTATGACAACACTATTGCTTTAAATGCGCTTATCCAACTAGACCGTTAAACTGACTCAAGTGGCTGAGATTGTAATGTCTTGGCCTGACATGCTGGAGTTCCATGGTTCAAATCCCGAAACCGGCCAATTTGACTTTTTTGTTGTTGTATTCTGCATATCATAACTGGAATCATAACTGATTAATCAAAAACATACTGGGACTTTGTTACATCAGTTTACCTGATTTTATTTAATTACAAAATGTACACGTGATTTAATTCATAACCTGATTTTTCATATAGCCCTACATTCAAACTTTAAAATTGATTTTTCTCCAAAGAACTTCTTTGGAGTTAATACCTTTCCCTTTTAAGCCCACGATATGAGCACATGTCCGTGGTAGAGGGTAGTCAGAAATGGTTATAAATGCACTAAATAAAGTGCAAACTATTCTAAATAAAAGTACAGTCAATTACACCCACATACTGCAATAATTATTGAATAATAGAAAGGAAATTTTTAAAAAGATGAAAATGAATATTTATGTAATAAACTTAATTACAGTACTTTAGGTTTGTAATTGTTCAGATTAATTAATTCGGGGTTCTTAACAATGGAATTAAATAATCCGCGATCGAAACTAGAGCTTATATATAACAGGTTTTCCCATGAACGATACGAGGTATGGGCTATGATATTTTATTCATTACCGGCAATGGTGTAACTGAAGGCGCCGCAGACCCACGATTTGGGTGGCTGCCGAGGTTCTAGGGGACCCGAAATAAAAATTGGAAAAAAAAAGGTTGTGATAATAATTATGGGGGGGGGGGGGGACATGCAAAGCAGTAAAAGAAAAACACTTCGCTTAGTTGAAAACTGGTTTTCCTGTGAATAATAGAAGTAAAGCCAGAAAAAAAAGTCATCATCAAGGGTATCAAAAACCGGAAAGAAAGCTTGTACTGTTTGGAAAGGAGTTGGATTTTGTTGGTTCGAGTCCGATACCTTGATGTGATACTAGACGAAATAGCCTATAACTATGAACACATCATTCAAGTCAGTTAAACAGATCTACAGCTAGATTATATAAATGTATATATAGCCTACTTCTTGCCGTTTCCAATGACTCCTAAGGATTCTACTTATTAATAATACCACCAACCGGTAATAATAATACAAGCAAATTTTAACACCTCCGAGGTCCCGTCAGCCTGTAAAATCTGATGTTTCCCGCAGTCGAAATCATGCTACTGAACCCATATGCTCGAGCATTTAGTTTTTGCTACAAGACCGAAATGAAACTTACAGAAATGTTGTTTTGGAGGAATTTTATTAAAATATAACTGAAGTTTGTAATGTTGTAATGTTACGAGATTCAGCGATAGGCTCTGTTGTAAGGCAAGTACAAGCAGTACTTATGGTAAAATTCCTTGGTGCTGGATAGCACGACTGGATAGAAATAGCTAGCCGGTCAGACAGCAAGGCGACTTTTTTTCTTGCAACAAGCAGCGGGCTGGATAACGCTGACAGCATGTGAAGGGGCCTCTAGGTGGTGAAGCAAGAACGCATTGTAGACTGCGGGGCGACATTGCCAGCCGGCTGCCGGCGAGATTAGATAAACAACTAGAAGCAATACTCATATAATTATCTCGCATTTTGTTGTCAGAAAAAGCTATGATGCAATTCTACATGATCCAAAGCACAGATAAACGCAGATAATTTTTTTACAGATACATGAAACAAAGTTATACTGCATTCAGAACAGCTGCGATAAATCTTTTTTACTGTTAAGCTCATGCATCAGTTACCAATCCAGTATAAGAATCGGTGAAATTTCGACCAATCGAAGTGTCTATCGTCATAATTTTATCATTTTATTTTTATAACTTTCATTTTATCGACCCTACTTTCAGTTGCTTTAATGCAAATTCACAAGGACTGAACACTGAAACATCTTCATTCCTATAGGTTCTGTGTTCAAACACATTTTACAGAATTAATAACAATTAAAGAGAGCGATAGGGCATATATATGCTGCATATGAGCAATAGGAGACACGAAAATAATGCAGCATAGGCCTATAAGCATTTCAGTAATTTCGTATAGTAATAAACAGGGCCCGGATTCTGATGACCTAAAATTGTTTGAAAAATTACCTATAAAATGACCCTAAATTTTAAAGAAAATGGCTTAATAATTATAAAAAATGACCTAAAACTTATATTTTATTTATAAAAAATTATTATTGGACACACAAAGTTATAGACTAGTTTGTACATAATTGTAAAAACTGTAAATAACTGTAATGTTGTGAATGTTCTTTTCTCACGGAAACTTATACTGGCACTGAGGCACTGGTGAGTCAAAATTCGGCATTTCATTTTGTGGTCTGACGGATTATATTGTTGTTTATTGAGGGTAAACAGTAGTTTGCACTCTCAAATCCAAGCAGGTGGCACACTCTGGTGCCAAGTCAATCTAATAACAATAGTAATATAATACAAAACTTTGGCGTTTCTTTGATTCTCACTTCCGACTGAGACATGTCAACACTTTAACACCGAATTTTTCCTTCTTGCATTAAACAAACAACACTTCAAAGACAGCACCGCTAGCGACGAAAAAAGTTAATTCACTCCATGTAAATTCATGAAAGTGACTAAATAAGGAAGCAAATGACATGAAAATGACAAAATAATGACCTAAAATTGAAATAAATGCCCTAAAAATATAAAATTGCATAAAATGACAAAAAATGACCTAATAAAAATGCATTTCTATAATCTACAGGCCATGATTAGGATTTATCCACAAGTTGGCAATGCCTAATGCAGCATCAATAAAAAGATGACATTTCATTAGAATCCGGGCCCTGGTAATAAACATAATATTGATAACATGATATCATTGTAGCAATGAGGTTATTAACTAGCTCATGAAGATTAAAACACTGAAAAGTCGCACGCAACAGGATTATCGACGATGTCGTGACGATCGTTATATAGATTGTTTCACCATAAGCTATCTTGCTTACATTGACAGAAATAGCATGATTTCATTCATTTTCATGGTTTTATATTATTCACTAGATTCAATGACTAATTATGTAAGCATTCGCTAAATAGTCACAATAAATAACTATATATCCATGATAATTTCTTATAGGATTATTTTATAAGAATTTTCAACACGAATAAAGCTGCCAAAGCGTTGTAAATTAAGGCGGCCACAAGGAAAGTGAAAGCTACACTATGAACTTTACATGACAGAACTAATATTCTATGTCTATAACAACATCATGTGGATGAAATCAACTGCATATTTCAACCGAAATGTCCCAAAATGGAGCCTTGAGGCTCCTGAGTATATAATCAAAGCCTATTAGGAAAACTATACATGTAGGAATGGTTGAAATAGACAACACTTATTTGCACTATAGTCCAACATAATTATACAGTACCGCTTACCCATTAATCAAGCGGGTTTGTCCATCTCCTTGCTAACCTTGCCACTGCTATTGTTGACGTCATCGCCAAATTTGCGTAAAGGCGTAGATATAAGATTAATGGAGTAATGCATTATGTTAAATTATGAAGATTTTTTTCCACCTTAAAAATTGTCATTCTTGAAAAATAACTACGGTATTCTACTGAAATTTTCCTCACTGAATTACTTACGACTCATTGTTGATTTTACTTAACAAAAGCTTACTTATAATGATTAAATTCAGCTCGGAAAGGGTTCGCTGTGATGGTCTTGCAGTGAAATATAGGAAAATGAATTGTATGTGGTCTTATTATGCATTGAATAACACCATGTTGCAACTGGAAGGTCGCGGGTTGGTCCACGATGAAATCATTGGGATCTAATCCCGAGTTCTAATCCATACCCTGGGGAGAATCAGCCTCCAACAGAGGTAAATACTAGGAGCAACCTTGGGGCTAAAGAAAGCTGACAAGCTGATTGCCTTCATGTATCAATTGTATAAAAATCAGGAAGCCATAACTTCAGAAACATAAAGGGCCTCCGAGATTCGTATAGGGAATGTTGCTCGCTTACTAGTAAATATTTCTGTCGAAATTTCAAAGTAGAATTCAACATGGAAGTTTTGATAATTTTCTTGTGAGTAGCGAAATACGAAAAAAAAATTTCATCAATGAATATCTGGTTTAACATTGCTATTAGTTCGAATTACGCTGTCAAGATGTAAGTTCTCTTTATACCATTCTTCACGTAAGATAGAGATATACCCTTTTATCTCTGGCCAAGTTAAAAGCTTAACGCTTTATCCTGAATGTTCTCTGGAAATTTACGAAAATTTAAAATCTCGAGAAAAGAAGAAGATAATCTCTCCTTCATAACTTTATAATCCGACAAAAACGCGATTTTACATTATTTATAAATGTGACAACAAGAGAGCAGGCATATGCACTATTATTACGTTGCAGGGAAAAGGAATCCCAGCTGATCTCAAGGTTAATAAAAATAATAAAGGTGCCACTGTTTAAATTCCATTATTTATTTATTTATTCCGATAAAAAAGAACTTGACACAGAATTTGGTGGTTTAGGAATTATCATTACTGATAGTGATATTGACGGAAAATGTTCAGATGGTGGAAGTAATTCAGGTATTCTCATAGATACCAACATTTGAAGATGAAAATACTTTTTGTTTTGTTTTCATAATTCATTACAGACATTGAAAATTTATCAAAGTTATTTATTGAAAATAAAACATGTAATCGAATACATAATTGAAAAAGAGTGAATTCGGAATTTTAATATAACCCTTTTCAATGCGTCTAATTATTAAAATTATTATTCTCAGTAAACTATCTTTAGAAAGAACTTTAAAGTTCTTGAAAGTTTTGGACCATCTTTCGTCAAAGAATTAAAGTCTTAAGGGGTTAAAATATTGCATTAGAAAATTAGTTTAGTAATGCTAGGGTTAAATTAATTAAACTTACATGAATGGAATTTGTTTCTATATACCTTCTTAGCTATATACCTTCTCTAATCCACTCAACCAATTAGCAACATGAATGACTACTATTTCAAAAATTTCAGTCTAGAAATCAGCTAAGATCTAAAATTTTGTAGCTGTTTATTGAACAATGAAATCCCACAGTTTTTGTTAATTGAAGCTTTAACAGCTTACCAGAATTAAGTGATCCTGGGAAACCTTTTAAGTACGGAATGCACGGATAATATGCATTATTGTAGTATTAGGCTATGGGCTAATCATTCAAATGAACTTCATTCAAAACATTGGAATGCCTGATATTTTCTTCTAAGTATTTGGTCAACTTCATAAAATTAATGTGTTTTTGTTCCACCATATTAAAATACGCTTATTACGTGTGACGTAATGGTCATAATGATAGGCCTACTCATTTTTAAACTGATCTTCATTATGACATCGGTGTGGTATCGATTATTATCGGAACGATCTTGAGACCTTAAGAGTAGCAGCTGTGTGAATATAAGTGCGTGTGTGGGCATGTGTCTTTGTGTAGCCTACATGTGTCTGTGTGTGCGTGCGTGCGTGTGGCACTTTATGATAGTAAACTTTTATTTTATTATACGAGTAAACATCGGGTGAACAATAGGACGATACGTAAGCAATAGACTAGGTGAGTTTTGCATTATTGGTCAACTAATTCTCTTTATTAGTTCATTTTAGAGCCATTGAGGAATTTTCAAATAGGCCTAGAAAAGAGTGAAAAAGGAACGCTAGTTATACTGGACACCTTCCAATCACTCGGGCTCGATTCAAAATGATTTTTCAAATTAATTCTACCTAATTTTCTATCTGTCATAACAAATTTTGACAAAACAAAATCATTAATATAGTTTCCTAACTTTTAATGCTTGAACGAAATAATTATGTCCGATGCAATTCTATGCTTAACTGCTAACATTTAACGTTATTCATAGCTGACAAGTGAACACATTAATGGCAAAGCGTCATAGATATTGTTAAGGAAGTATACATTTACAGGAAGCGATATATCGGCCTTGTCTCTAATTTCCCTTATCAAACGACAAATTTAAAAATCGCTACGCCATGATTCGCGTACGCTACACTTGTCACGTACAGTAGTTTGTCTCCGGCTACTTCAATACACCAGCATTCAAACTTTCCACAACCACTCGCTCGAACTTCTGCTTTACACACACGTGCTATTTACGTTCAACAGATACGCCATCGGAAACATGGCTCCTATGTACAGCTATTTGCTAAAATAACCCGAAACAATCCTTGTACAGTCTCGAGAAAATTTCAAATTAAAGAGATTTGTTAGATATTTTGGGACGAAAACAGAACAAACTTTGTAAAGAAGTTAAGAAGCAAAATAAAGTTAAAATTCAGATGTTGCAATAAATTAAATAGGCTATAAAAATACATTTTACGTTTCGTATTTTCGATATAAGTTATCAGCAAAATAAACTTTGAATTTGAAGCTGAAACAACATATTCAACGTTCTTAATCACTTTGGGAAATATTATCTATAGGCTATATGAATATTAGGCCTATAGTCAGGCAGAAATGTTTTAGACAGTGGGATGGGTAGGTAGTGTCCACTTTAGAATCGACCCTAGAGTAAACAAGTAAGTCTGTCTCACTCCTTCAAATTACTAGTATCTACTTAAGAGTGAGACAGACATTCTTGATTACTTTAGGGCCGGTTCTATAGCGGACGACACCTATCCATCCCACTGTCTAAACCATTCCGCGCCGACTATGATAAAATCATATTGCTACTAACATAAGATTTTAAAATTCTAACTTTATAACAGAGAGAATGTAATGATGCACCTATGCGGTAAGTTAGGTTACCGGCACTGAGTGTAAAAAATCAAGTTTCTGCCATGATGGCATGAGTGGGAAATGGATGAAAAAACACTATCGTAGAACATTTAAAAAGTGATTGGTATGCTGTACGCGATTTACTAAAGCGTTTAAAATGCTGAAGACGGATACGTCAAATCTTTCGTTCGACCTCTGAAGCATGTACCGCGGGATAAATAAATGATATTGCCATAGCTTGAGATAAAAGCTAATCCAAGATATGCATTGTAACCATTGTAAGTGACGCAAATGCAGTCATGTGGTCAGTAAGATACTTTTCGCTACATATTTGGGCACAGTGCACTTTCTTCATAGATAATTCACTTGTACCTTGCGTTGTGTGATATTTATAATTTATTCCCTGTTATACACGTTAAATAACGATCAGTAAACGGAAGTATCCCTACCTTTGGTGTAAGGTGTTCTTTGCAAGCCATCGATACGGAAGAAGATGGTAGTAGACCTATTCCTTTTCTTTATAGGCTATGAACTTGAAGCTCCATCATGGGCCAATAGAAAACTGTTTTTAAAAAATATCCTGAAAATCTGTTATTAATAGAAAAAATTCAAAGATATAGGAGCCGGCCTTCAGGTGAGCACGATAGCTTCGGATTGCTCAATATATCCGTTGGTTAAAATTTCATTTTTATAATCATGGACATCATCTTGTCCCTCTTTTTAGTTTCTTTCGAGAAACTTGTTATTGTTTCATGGTAGGACTGCTATAATTACAAAAATTCTACTTGTAATACGTGAAGTTAAAAATTGCATAGTAGGCCTATATTGATATTCAATTATCAATACATTTAAAATAAAAAGCTTAAAATTTCACAAAATTAGTATCAGATCAGTTTTTAGTTGTGAACAGCTTCTTCCTCCTTCGGATAATAGTGTAGAGCCTACCGGTAGGGAAAAATCTTATTTACATATTGATTTAGCGATTACTTTGCACTTAGTCTGTCGGCCGCGGTGGTCTAGAGGTAGCGTGCCCGCCTCTAGATCCGCAGGGCGCGGGATCAAACCCGGCCGTAAAAATCCTGGGCACGGAGTCCTCCGGGAGGGACTTTAAGCTGGGGGTCCCGTGCCGTAGATTTACGGCACGTAAAAGAACTCCAAGCCTAAATTAGAGCCTCTGGATAAAATTTCTCGGCCCTTTCACGTCCAAGAAATACTTAGTTTCCAGAGGGGGGTTGCGAGGCGATGGTCTTACCACCTGTCCCTCTACCCTCTCTCGGAAAATAAGCATATCAAAATTATTATAGGTACTGAAACCTCCATTGGAGGCCCCTTCGCCCCACCTGGGGATCATAGGGTAACAGATACAGATACAGATTGCACATAGTCTACCAATAGTAGGCCTACATTGCTAAACAAGTGTGACAAGTGCATCATTGGAAAATCCAGAATGGGTCTGAAAAGACAAGGAGACTGTTTTTAAATTTCCGAGATTCTCCTGTGCACTTAACGCATGTGTATTGAATACTGTTTTTTCTATGATAGCGATTTAACCGGATAATAAAAGTGTTACGTGAAAATAATTATCACTTAGAACAGCTATTGTCAAGTAACATGAGTAAAAACTTAAAAAAATGTAGTATTTTAACCTTGACGATAATTGATGCATCGATTATTTGAGTGAATGGGAAGTAGTCGCATCATGGGATGTAGGACTTGCATGATACTTAGCTGCTTAATTAATCACCTTAAGTCAATATTAAGAAATAAAAGGGAAGTGAAAACAGGTGAGGTTGAAATTTTAAGCTAGAAAATATGATTGTATTCCTTGGTAACAAGTAGATATATCAAATGTTACATGCCGTGATACAATGACACACATGATCGGTAAGTAGGCAAAGTAGGTGGTAAGTTACCGGCACCGGGTGTAGGAAGTTCAAGTTTCCACTATGATTGCATGTACGTAAATGGAAACACTACTGTATAAAAATCTATTAAAGCGTAGCTTAAGTGGACCAAGTATCGATAGAGGCATTTCGAAATGAAAGAAATTGGTGATTTTCAAAATCAGAACTAAATAATAAAATGGTTGACCTCAAGTAAAGATAATGGGTTACATCTTGATATTTAAAAATTAGAGTTTAGGAGCATTCCCTAATATAAAAAAAAATAGCTACTGTAATGATAGCGAATAATTAACCGAAATCTTTGTAGATCTGAAGTGTTCATAGTCCCATAGATTTCAATGTCAAAACCGTTTTCTAATGACATGTCATCTTTTTATTGATGCTGCATAGACATTGCCAACTTGTGGATAAATACTAATCATGACCTCTAGATTATAGAAATGCATTTTTATTAGGTCATTTTTTGTCATTTTATGCAATTTTATATTTTTAGGGCATTTATTTAAATTTTAGATTATTATTTTGTCATTTTCGTGTCATTTGCTTCCTTATTTAGTCATTTTTCATGTACTTACATTGAGTGTATTAACTTTCTTTTAGTCGCTAGCGGTGCTGTCTTTGAAGTGTTGTTTGTTTAATGCAAGAAGGAAAAATTCGGCGTTAAAGTGTTGACATGTCTCAGTCGGAAGTGAGAATCAAAGAAATGCCAAAATTTTGTATTATTGTTATTAGATTGACTTGGCACCAGATTCTGCCACCTGCTTATACTTTAGAGTGTAAACTACTGTTTACCCTCAATAAACAACCATATAATCCGGCTGACCACAAAAGGATGTGCCAAATTTTTACTCACCAATGTCTGAGTGCCAGTATAAATTTCCGTGAGAAAAGAACATTCACAACATTACAGTTATTTACAGTTTTTACAATTAAGTACAAACTAGTCTATAACTTTGTGTGTACAATAATAATTTTGTATAAATAAAATATCAGTTTTAGGTCATTTTTTATAATTATTAAGTCATTTTCTTTAAAATTTAGGGTCATTTTATAGGTAATTTTTCAAACAATCTTAGGTCATCTGAATCCCGGCCCTGGTGATAAGCATATGGCCAAAGAATATATCATAGTATATCGGTTACATGAGGACATATTGAGTGCCATATTGATAATCTACGTGACCCCAATATTATGTTATTTTAGCGCTAGCAAAGTATCCTTCGTTAAGTAGAAACTTACGCTAAGTAGTGCTGACATAACGGAAAGACATTTTACGTGAGATACAGATCTGTGGATCGAACTCTGGCTATTTTAGTCGGTAGACCATCCGCCCATAATACCGAGATTCACGAGTTCGAAAACCCGATATGAGAAGAATTTTTCTCCTAAAATATTATAATGTAATGTTAAACAGAAACAATATGAACTGGCTATTAAAAACATATTTAAAGGTATGATCCAAATTGTAGTGTGGACCCTTTGATATAACTGAAAAAGAAAGAAGAATCAATGCGAACTCAAAGCGTAGGTCTATCTTCTTTGGGGAATGCATGGTTTTCAATTTTGAAGACAGTATAATTCTTTCATTGCTTATATGCAATAATAGTCCTGTATATAGGTAGCGAAAAAAGAGTCCACCTTGCATTAATTAGGGTAAAAGATTTTTCTTTCTTATATTGTTTGGTATAGTAAGAGTAGTGTAAATCTAAATTTTCGACCTCGAAAGCCCTAGGGACAACTTTCTGTGAGCAAAAACCTCGAAATTTTCGCACTTTTTTCAGTTTGTCGGAAAAATCTCCTAGATATCAACTCCTTGCAAACATTTGTCTATCACCATTCGAAAGAGCATAAAATTTCCTGAAAAATTCAATATTCAAACTTTAATTTACATGTAGTATTACGGGTACTATAGTACTCGGAATTTTTAAAAAATATATTAAAAGGCGTGTATTGGCCCATTTTATCCATTTATGGTGGTTTATGTAATCCATTATGCGTTTTAGTTATGAATGACCATTCATTATGTATATGTCCATGTATTACAAGGTTACCTTTGGGGGGGTCAAATTCGATGGACATAAATTTAAATCCGTTTAAAATTACGTAACTTACGTGTCAAAAGGGCTATTTTTGAATTCCTTTTTTTATGCGAGGTCTACTGTTCACAGTAGCATACCGCCCGTGTAAGGTAAATAAATCACAGAATTGCTTAATTTATTTTATTTTATGTTATGTTAATTTGTTTATTTTATTTTTATTTATTATTTATTACAAATTACAAATTAAATACAAAATTATTGCAAATACAAATATAAATAATATAAACACAATTATTACAATTACAAAAGAGCATTATTTACCCAGCATGAGCATAACTCGTGTTCGGGGTCAGTTCAGTTATACTAAAATTATATTTTGAACATTATATAAAAAAATAATAATAAAACATACATATTATAGTTTTAGGCAAAAAATAAGAATAAAAATAAATAAGATTGCTTATATGAAATAAAATACATGAACAAAGATACGAAAAAATAAATTACAATAACATAACAGAGTTACAAACAAAATACCCTATGTTAAAAATTAAAAATTTACAGTTAAGAATGAGTAACGGAAAAAAGTGGGTAAAAGTACAATTACAAGTTAGATTTAATCAATTCGAGTACTTGTTTTTTAAACAATTTATTGTTTAGTGGTATCAGATTAGGGTTTCTTCTAGTAAAATTGTTGTATAGCCGTGGTCCGAAATTTATACTATGCCTTAGACCTACTTCTGTAGCACACTTTGGTTCGAAAAGAGGACAAGAGATATTATACCTCCTTGTATTATAGTAGTGATTTCGTGTTATTAATTTTTCATGATGTTTATGGAAATAATTTAATAAAGTGTAGGAGTATAATTGTTTAATATTCAATACGTCAAAATCTTTATATAAACTTTTAGATGGATAGTCGATGGAATTTTTTTAAACATATCTTGATTATTCTTTTCTGCAACAACGACAATTGGCGAAGTGCAGTCTGACATATCCCACCCCATCCAATTATTCCATATTGTATAACTGATTGGACTAAACTTAGATATATTAATCTTAAAGTACTCTGTGGCATAATGTTTCTGAATATAACAAATTTATATATAGTTTTCCGTAGTTTAAGACACAGATATTGAACATGTTTTTCCCACCGTAAATTTTGATCATTGATAACACCTAGGTATTTTACTTGTGTTGATGAACTTAATTTTGGACATTTACAATTAAAAGGGATAGAACAAGAGATTTCATGTAAGATTATATTGTGTTGTGCATTTATCGAGGAAAGTCCTTTAGAGTTTAGTGAAAAAGGTAAATATGTTGTTTTATCAATGTTTAAAGATAGAAGGTTTTCATCGAGCCATTTTTTTATTGTGTTTGTTCCAATGTTAGCATTACTAAAAACGTGCTCCCAACTGTTTCCAGAAAATATGATTACTGTGTCATCAGCGAAGGAATAAACATTGCCTTTGATGATATTTATACCTAATTTAAGAAGATCATTGATATATATTAAGAAGAGCAAAGGACCTAACACAGTTCCTTGTGGGACGCCGATATTTAGCACTACGTTTTCACTTTTTTCGCTGTTAACTTTAGTGCTTTGGTATCTATTTGATAAATATGATCGAAATAGGTCTAAGGCAGTACCTCTAACACCAATATTTTCTAATTTATTTAGCAAAATGTTGTGACTTATAGTGTCAAAGGCCTTTCTTAGGTCCAGAAAAACACCTAAGCAATTTTTTCCTTCATCTACTGCTTTAACAATTGTGGATGTAACGGCCATTATAGCATCATCTGTACTCATATTACTCCTAAATTATAATGCCACTTTGTGATTTTATTCGTATTCGGGTTGAAAGGTGGGGAAATGAGTCAGCGAACATTGTGATGAGCGGAGGGGTCCTGCATGGCTGATTTCTTCCTTGGCTGCAGTAAACTTGTAAAAACTGAAGTGTATTTTTTCAAGCTTGGTTCTTTGCAATGAAAAGTTTTGTTTTTCCATGGTCAAATGGAATTCAAGTGGTATCTCAACCACTAAAAGCATGAATAAATAGAAGATACATTGGATCATATTGATATGAGGATCTGAAGTGAGCGTCTTGTTTACCATTCCTTCCTTATTTGAGAAGGTGTATGTTTTGGCTTGATTTGGGTATCCCGGACAGGAGTACAAGCATGCCAGTATCCTCACCTACAACGACGCTATCCTAAGTGGCTACTTTTGACAGCTGTAGTAACTATAAGAACATCTGCGTCTTCTACTGCCTGTAATACTTGCAAATATTTTCGAAATGTTTTTTCAACATTTGTAAGAGACGATTCTTATAACTGTCATTCCCCAAGAACTGCTATTGGGAAACAGCAGGGAATGTTTTCTCATTAAAAATTATATCAGCTGAACTCTATCTTGGAACGGCGAACCCTTTCTGAACTTTTAGTACCTCGTTGAGTCACATCATTTTGGTATCCATCAAACAGGATAATTAATTCCGACTCATATTGCTTCTTAACATAGCTGACGTACCTCTTGCAGATAAAACCAAAAGATTCATTTCTTTGCCACAGTACTTTATGAATGACAATAACCAACGTACATTTCAGAAACGATATTTGGATATCTAGAGGCTTGAAAACTTTGTAATGATTTGGTACCCTTTCATAATCCTTCTTTGCTGAACAAAGAAGGAGCAAGTTCGTAGGTGAAGTACCTCTTCAAGTCTTTGCTATGCAGGTTCTCTGAAACAATATCAATGCATCCACAGTCACCTGTTCGAAACCAATCTTCAAGGTGTTCGTGACATCAGCAAGTGTAATTACTTTATCATTTCGTTTTATATGTAGGCTTTTGAAGTTTAATCATTTTTGCCATACAGGTCTTGCCTACTTCTTGGGATCGTTGACAATTACCCTGCTTTTCACCTACTACTCCACTGTTTATTAACATTATAGAGTCTGTTATGGGAAACGGATCGTGCTGAACAAACCACAGCTTCAGTTTCAGTGTATCATCCTTGTCTCGATCCACTCGAGAGGGCCTTGCGTCTACACACTGCTAAGATGACACTGTAATCACTGCAGTAAGTTTCAATGGTATCACAATATATTGCAGATAGACCTTCCCTTGTGTCCACTGTCCGCTAGCCTATTTAAGACCAACAGACCGACAGAACCCCTCCTCATCACAACGTTTGCTGACTCATTTCTCCCACCTTTCAACCTAAATACGAATAAAATCACAAAGTGGCATTATAATTAAGCAATTCTGTGATTTATTTACCTTACACGGGCAATATGCTACTGTGAACAGTAGACCTCGCTTAAAAAAAGGAATTCAAACATAATTTTTTTACACCTAAGTTACATAATTTTAAACGGATTTTAAACTTTCTATGTTATCTGGTCGTAAATTTATGTTAATTGAATTTGACCCCCCCCCAAGGTAACCTTGTAATATATAACTAACATACATAACTAAAACGCAAAATGGATTACATAAACCGCCATAAATGGATAAAATGGGCCAATACACGCCTTTTAATATATTTTTAAAAATTCCAAGTACTATAGTACCTGTAATACTACATGTAAATTAAAGTTTGACAATGCATTTTGCAGGACATTTTTTCTATTTCGAATGATGATAGACAAATGTTTGCGAGGAGTTGATATCTAGGAGATTTTTTTCGACAAAATGAAGAAACTGTGAAAATTTCGAGGTTTTTTGCTCACAGAAAGTTCTCCCTAGGGCTTTCGAGGTCGAAAACTTAGATTTACACTACTCTTACAATACCAAACAATATAAGAAAGAAAAATCTTTTACCTTAATTAATACAAGGTGGATTGTATCTATAGCCCATACTGGACTATAAGTTGTCTGAAGGAAAGAAATATTTTAAAAATATATTTCAGCAAATGAGGCTGTATTTTCAAATTTCATCGATTTAAAAAAAAACATTTCTTAATAGTGGAATCTAATGGTTATATACCTTCTTTCTGTATTCTTTTTTGTTATTACAGTAGAGTCCCGCTATTCCGAGCTAATTGGGACCGAAAACTGTTCGGTTTAGCGCGAATTCGGAATAGGCGGATTTCATGAATAATATCAACGTATTGACTTGTTAAGGCGTAAATTAAGTGCGGGGACATCTGCTAGTATAAGCCGACATGTGCTGTAAGTAACCAGCTTTCATTTCGATTTGGTTTCAGGCGTTTTCATCAAGCTTAGGCTCTTTGTATGTTTCTATTTAACTTCTTTGTATAACAAAAAAATGTACTTTTTTCACGAACGTCTTTTTAATTTCTCCTGTTTTTAAGTTTAAAAAATCGGTATTTTTTTCTGAATTCTTTTCGGAATAGCGGGACTCTACTGTATTACTTATTCCAATTGATATGATAAAATAGTGTGGGATGAAATGCATTTCTACTAGAGAATATAGACAGGAGGTTTAAAGAATATATATAAACAAATAAATGCATACTATACACAAAGTGCTTGTTATTGGAATTTGGAGGCGTATAAACAATTCAGCACAATCCTTCTCGGAATTTCCGTACAAGGTCTCGAACCAGAGAAGTGAACTCAAGGGACATATATTACCTCCGGCTTAATCCGTGTAGTGAATTAGCTACATGACTATAACATTAGGAAGGGTCTGGTTGTACAGTGTTTACATTTGCATTTAACAAGACAGATTTTCAGAACACCACTTTTATACTAAAAAATGTTAAAGGAAATGACGTGCCATCATGTCACGAAACAAACATGGTGCAGAGGCGGAAATGACGTTAACGAGAATGGCATGATGTGGACTGGACATGAAGAGATGGCCATCAACGTCAGCCGAAATACGTCGTCCATGGAAGGGAACATTATATAAAAACCAACAAGTAATATGTCCATTCTAACCTATTGTTCATGCAGTAATATTTTTATCACGGTCTAGTAGTCAGAATCTCTGACACTAATCATGAAGTCGGGAGTTCGATTCCCTGTCTAATCATTTTTTTTTAATTTTGCTTATAGACCTATTAATTCCCACGGGGAGAAAATTATAACAGGATAAGTAGGCTTAGTATTTATGTTTTATAAGGGGTTTTAGGCCTATTTATAAGAACTGCCAAAGAGGGGACATTCTGCCTCTGATCTTGATATCTCGGAATAGATTCCCAGTTGCAACAAGTTAAATTTCGTATTATCCTTGGCAGCTAACTTATATGAACAGTAGACCTCGTGTAAAATAAATAAATAGGCCTAAATGAATAAAAAATAGGATCTTTACTTTATCGTAGCCTTTAAAAGTTTAGCCAATGTTGTCAATTACTGCGAACACAACAGCCCAGGGTAACCGTTTGGCTAGAATTGTTTAAAGAAACTGTACATTAGATGAAGGAAAAACACTAAATTCTGTTAAATAAATAAAAATAAAGAAAAATCCTTACACATACGTATTTTGAATAACTTCATTAAAAGTCACGCCAAATTGAACGAAAATCAAACAATGCGTTTAAGTTGTGACGGCATAACCAACAAATTTACAGACAAACAGACGAAATACCGAACGGTCGAGTTAAACAGGAACTAGCTTCGCTCGGTCAAAGGGTCCATTTTGTACCCCATTATTATATTGTGATTACTTCCACATTATGTATTCTGAACATGCTGTAACTTAAATTATGCCTTATTCCTATGGAAAATTAAAGGCATACGTATGGATTAATTTTAATTCTTGTAAAACGACATCGGAAATAATTGACAGTAAATCATAATTAATTCCATTTGGTAGTAAGAGTAACCATATGAACAAATTTATCATATCGGAATGACAATGCAGTCGTTTTTCATTGGAACGTAGGATGTCAGAGAAATATCACCACGAAACCCAAAGGGAGATAATGCTGTTCACGTTCTTCTCTGTGAACACTTTCGATGTGTCAGGATTATTTTTTCTGAGAGTGTTAGGTTGCCAGTGAGAGTTAGGTTTTGAGTCAAAAGGTTTTCTGTCAAATTACAGCTTGGGTTTCAATCTAAACTTAGGCCTATTGTAAAAATAGACTATTTAAAGTGTTTTGTTGTCTTCTGCTGATTTGAAAGAAAAAACCTGAGGTAAAAATATACCCCTAATGTCTTATGTACTTTTAATGTAAGAGTACTCGGTCCAATTTGTACATGCCGTGAGAAATCAGCGCGGAAGAAAAAATGCCCGATTTGTAAGTAGCGTTACCATTCAAAATGACAGGTTAAAAGCATTAGATACCAGTATTTGTGGGAGTTTACATCATTCAGCTGGCATTTCTTTATGTATTGCACATTTAACTTTCAGGTTGGAATGAGACTAACAATGCAAGTCCCGTACAATATCAGGATATCACAACCCAACCCTACAACGTAGCGAAGGCGGGGGTCTAAATAAAATATAACGTGGCGTATGGCGTGTGACAGTCGGCGCTATAAATTAATTAATTAAGAAGCAGACAGTCACGTGAGTGGGTGTGGAAATCGCCGTTACTTAGTTCGAGGCCCGACATTGCCGCCTCAAGGCCGTACGACCTGCCTCAACGTATAACTTAAGCCGAGAGTGCAATCGCATGTACAGCATGCAGTTTCTTCAGAATTGTACATGCAGTTTGTTTAGGGACTGTCCTAATATATAGCGCATTATAAACGCGCATAGACCCGAAGATAAAGTCTCCCTGAAGTTTTTAAGATCACTTTTATTTTGATTCAGCACGTGAAAATTTTGGTTTTGAACTTCCTTAAGGGACGACCGAACTGTTGAGAGTGGTTTCCTAAACTACATTTTATAGAAACTTAAACTTTTTCAGATTTAATTAAAACATAACTTAAATTTTAAAATTTCATTTTGATATTTCAATTTGTTTTTTAAATATTAATTACATTAAATAATTTTTAAGCCGAAACTGAAATATTTTATCCGAATAAAAATTAGGATATTAAAAAATATGTAGGCCTATCTTCATTTTTATGTGAGATTATTTGATCCTTACTTTACAACTTTACTGATGGATTGTTTGATAGTTGTTAAAAAAAAGTACTTTCCCCAGAAAAATGAATCAACTGCTTTGGGATTATGCAAAATAAGAAAGAATAAAAGAACTGAGGCCAGTAAAGAAGTATTTTATTGCACAGATTGAAAAGTACATTGTAAAAAAGTTACATCGTTGTTTATTTTTGTGGGAGATGATACTGTTTGAATATGGCAAAATAAAACGCAAATTGAAGCTGAGAAATCGGGGATTAAAAGTTTTATTCACTAGCAGTTGCAAGCAAACTTAGGTTTAACTATGGTGTCAGCAGCAACTGTTCCATGCGTCCAAAAAACATACTATTTTGGTCAAGTGTACTTGTACAAGTATTTCTACACTAAAATAGAAAACAGCATTTTTTTATTTTAGTGTACATTGTCCACAATAATGTTTACAAACAAACGGGACATTTAAAACATAAAAAACCTAGAGCAATTAAGTAAAAAGAAGGACATAAAGTTAATCCACAAAATGGAGTCAACAATTTAATTTTATCTTGTCTCCTGAACATAGCCTACATTATCTCAAATGACTTTTTAAATTTATTTTGCAGACTGTAATTTGTACCAAAAACTTCTTCTCTCATAAAACTTATTGCACAGAAGTAAATGCCTCATTTTCACTTTCATGTATTTTTATCAAGAAGTGCATTTTTTCTTATATTTTGTCATAAAATTCAGCACATTATTTTCCATTAAAGTTTGTTTTGACGATGGGCAAGGTCTTCACTGTTGCATATTTCATTAACGTAGTTTAAAATATACCGCCAAGCTGAATCAACAAAACGAGGGACATTTGTGTGTCCCCAATAAAACTTTCGGGACAGCGGGACTTTTTCGAAAAACGGGACTGTCCCTTCAAAAGTAGGGAGCGTAAAGAAATCAAGAATATCCTAACGCAAACCCGCGCAAAATTTATGCTGTTTGCGCACATGGAATTCTGACGCCATTTTTAGGTAATGCACCAAGTAAAATACATCCGTCCGCTTCAAATTGCCTGTGTAAACTTTAAATGCCAGTTTTCTAGGTTTTAATTGGCGTATTAGTTTGCTACTTTCAAATTCTATCTTCTCCCATAAAACAGAATACGACAATTTTCACACTGTTCTTTGCAATATGTGTAATCACATTACTAATATGATTTTCTGTATACAGTATTTGCACAATCATACTCACTTTTTGTAAGCATTTTCATTTTTCTGGGTGAAATAGGCTAATTTAAAAAAGTATAAGACGATATAAAAATGCTTCAATAAATTCTTAAAACAAGCCTCAAAGAATACAAAAAAATGATACATTAACGTAAAATTGAAAACTTTCATTTCGGTTTACGGCTTAATTGAATGTGCAAAAATTTCAAGTTTCTATGACAAATAGTTTGAAAAATCACTCTCAGCACTTCGGTCGTCTCTTTATTAGAAATTTTACTAATTTTACTAGTAATTATTAATTTGATTAGCTGTTGGCATATGGAAACACGTTTTATAGGCACCATACAAAACGTTGGAAGTAAAACTACCCTTTGCAAAATGGCCACAAACATAAATCTCCATAAACAAAGCTGCGCACAGCACACATATTTCAACTTAATTTTAAATGTTCTTACAACTAAAATATCCACGTAATTAGGCATAAGTTATGTCAAAACATGTAAAATATTGAATATGTAATAAATACAATAACAATAAATTATTTTTCTAACGTTATAAATAACAAAAATTTTACAGAATATATTAATTTTCAAGTTGTATTGAATTGCACAACAGTTGCATAAATGTCCCATTTATAGAAATATCCTTTATTATTTACTCCATCTCTTCATCTTATTTTGGCTGCCACCCAAAAATCGTTGACGAAAAATCCAATACCGGCCTGTATCTACTCTGCGCCGGTCTGAAGGTATTAATAATTATTATTAATACGTACCTCCACTTCCAGTCCAGTATCGTTAAATATATAAATACAAATTTCGTTGAAAATACACTGTTTCTAGTGTAGAATGTAAGGTTTCACAATTTATTTCGCAAAAACCTATTCTTATTGTTGATAGATTTATAGTGTTTAGCGCAAGGCAAGGAGTAGCGCAAGCATATAGTTTGCGAATATTGGTTGCTGGATACAATCACACACACAAATATTTATTATTATTATTATTATTATTATTATTTTATAAACAACGCACAAGGAAGTAAATCGAGTTTAAAATGTTTGCATTTGTACTTATTAAGACAACATAATCATATCATGGTTAAACATGAGAAATGCTCTACCGACACATAAAAAATGGAGCGTGGAAGGAAAGTGTGACGTTAAGCCAGACTCATTATACATGCCACACGCATATAGCTATTTATTAGCTGCGACAATGGCAGGAAATTATATCATAAGATGAAACACTCCTACCACATTTGTCACGGTTCATTGGGTTTCATTCCCACGATACCAGAGCCTGTCATGATTCTTTAAGCAGAATCACTCGAGGATCTCGAGAACAGGTACTTTTCTGGTACTAAATCCCTTCCCACTTCAAGAAACAGGGAATCAAAACAATTTTTATTGGATGTGCACAATGCACACATTTTGAGACCTATTATGAAAAAAATAATTTCTGGAATTCGTTACGTTTTAGGCTTAGCCTCTCCCTAACACGTAGCCTAAGCAGTATTAAGGGGAAAACGTTAGTATTGTACCAACCTTTTCACTGCTAAAAACATAGGCTATTCCTCAGGTTCGCGACCCCAGGTGATCCTGTAAGGGGATATTCACAACGGATTTGTTACCGGGGTACGCCAATCCCCTACCTACTAAAACCTAAGGACACACACACCCAGTCATGGACCCGGCCGAAAAAAATCCCCACCCCCATTACTGAAAAATCCCCACCCCGGCCGGGAATCGAACCCGGGCCGCCGGAGTGGAAGGCAGGCGCGCTACTGACTCACCCACGGCGAATACAGACATGTCCCATAAATGCGCCGCCTCAAGAAATACCTGTATATAAAAGCACATATTAATACCATAATGTTTTATGTAAAATGTGATGATTTTTATTGGTGTGTTAGAATTGACATCTATAGAAAATAGCTAATGCACCCAAATTTTCCCCAATGATTTTAAACTTTAACATAGTGAATTCAGTTGATGAATGGCTTAATTGTCAGTGTATAAATTTAGAGTAACTTACCAACACAAAACTATTTTTTCAAACTCTCTTTTAGAGCTTTTTGGATACTCAATATCGATAGTTAAAATCAGAAGGTATTAATGGCTCGTATCCTGAATACTGATTTGTGAGGTTATATCCACACTCCTTTGTTGTATTTCAACAAAATTGTCAAACACAAACCTCGTGGTCATCCAAGGAATCATTAATCATACATAATTTATCTTATCACATAATCCTTCATTCATCCCACAACAAATATTTAAAGTAACCACGACGAGCACTAATTTCCCTTATTCATGTTTAACTTAGCTATATTTAATATTAATGCATATTAATGCATATTTTATTGAACAGAACTAGGATAGTTCGCGTGCGTACACAGCAGCATTGCACAAACACACATTCTACAATCTTCCTATATATCACGAAGATAAGTAATTTTTAGACAATACTAGAAAAGTGTTCAGTTCCGTAGGGATGGTGTGGTAAGGACGTTTTGTAGAGGGGATAAACAAAAGGATTATGGTATTGGACTATGCTTGTCTTTGTATAGGGACGAAATTATAATGCTAATGTTGTTAATCCTTAATTCTCAAACTTAGCGTTATCAGTTTGGTAGTTTTGCTTCAAATCATTACAGATATATATGACCCATTAGGCCTACATTTTTATATAAGTATATATTGAAAATGCTACTTCATAAAGAGGGTCTTCATTATACTTCCTTTGAATAAGAATGGCTTTGACTATACTTATCGTGAGTCCTATGTTTGTAAACAGACTGGCACCGGCTAACGTATTAGTCTGAAGGTCAACCTAACCAAACTAATCCAGCAAAATAAATTGTCTTCACTATATTTAATGTATCCGCGTGAGTTGGTAGCGTGACTGTCGGGGATTTTACAGAGATGTAAAGTTTCCTTCCTGGGTCAGGACTGTCCTCATTTCCATCCCGCGAAAGGAACTGGCCACCCTACGTGGTATTATCCGGCCTAGTGTCCCTCGGTCGGGCCGTGGTCCTCCCTCCCACGGCTCTGACCCAGGGAAGGACCGGCCTCCGGGCCGAACACTTCATCATCACCATATTTAATGTTGCCTCCTCAAATAAATTATTCTGAGTTTCATTAAAGAGTGGAATTATGAGTAATAGAGCAGTTGGCCTAAGCTACAGAACTAGATGAAATTGTGTAATTTCTTACAATAATGAACTAGGACGATGTTGAGGAATCTTGTCAACATGCAATCATCAGAAGAGAAACGATTCCGCCGAATCCCATCACTTCGAGTGAAATATGAATACACACTAATAATAATCACACAGTTTTACCATTATTACTATTGAATAATGCACATAAAATGTAAATAGAACACAGCTACACACATCAAAACACTCACTGTTCACCATTTGCTTAGTATAAACTAATCGAAACAAGGCTCTTTAAATCGATCTTTAAATCGAGCCCTCTATCGACAACAGCTAATTCCTCTTGTAGTTAATGAAACGAACACTACGGCACAAATGGCGTTGAACTCTCATTCATGATTAACATGTAACTTATGTAATTTCAATCTTAGCCGAAGAGCCCGTTCTCCTCGCAGGTGATGTTGACGTTTAGTTATCTTTACTAAGGGAAAATTACATTTTCTCGTAGCAAATTTCGGAGAACACCAAGACATTTTATTGAATAACTAGCAGCATACTCGGCTTTCGTACGGATAGAAGAGTATTTTGCATTACCCCAGAAATACCACGAGGAAGTGCCGGTACTTGGTTTCTAATTTTCTATATCTTTTTTAAATAACTCTTTTGTCATTTTTTCAATTCCGTTTATTTATACTCCTTTGAGCATCGAGGACAAATGAGGAGTGCAACTTCTGTGTGTATAGGCCTACTACAGTGCTTTTCAAATGATAAGCCACTTCCTTCACCGCCAATCATGTGTACGAGCTAAAAGAGCGCCGCTAGCAGGAAGAGTCTTCCCTCCGTCTCGCCATCTCTGATTAGACCGCGTATCTAAGCAGGAGAATGAACAAACGGCTTGTCATCTGCAAAACACTGTAGTGGGCCATGTAACCATTTACGTGCAACTGTTTCTATTGTTGATGTGTTTATGACGTCTGTTATTTTTCAACTTACATACATTTTTAATGAATATGATAAAGGATGAAAGAGGGGATGTTTTTCTTCTTCTGTTCCTTAGTTTTACCTCTCCCATTTAGGGCCGCGACCTGTCGGGAGAGGGATTATCTATTGGATCACATGCATGCTTTTTTGACCAGACAAGGACTTGAAGGACCTCCCCGGATGAGTGATTAGCCCAATGCCGGGGCCACGGAGATAATATACACCATTCTCTCTTAACAAGGCGAGGATGGGATGAAGATGACGACGGCCAGATCGTATCCAGGGGGACCACACGGGCGTAGGTCCAAATAATAAAGAAATAAAAATAGCAAAAATGTAGCCTACTCGATTAATTTAATCGCATTTCTCTATAGTTTTTTATACTAGGGATTTTCGCCCACAATCTGGTTTTTGTTCACTCCATTTATTTTATTTCCCTTATGACAGCCACGTCACCTGGGAGGATCTTGATGGCGGATCTAAAAAGTACCGAATTGTGAAATGCATAGAAACGCAGGAAGACCGTGCAAATAATGGATTCGCAATGGAGATTGAAAAAGGTAATATCACTCCTCGCAGCAACCAATCTGAGTGAGGTTTTCACGGGGTTTCCCTCACTCTATAAGGTGAATATCAGACCGGGGACATGTCCCCCGCGACAGCAGACAGATGAACAAGAGTAAAATTAACTGAATAAAAGGCCAAAGTCAATTCATCAAATACTTACCCTGTGTTCTGTGATCAAGAGACGGTGACTCGACGATCTTAGAACAAATGCGAAATCGGTTGTTGGAACGGAGATATAGCCTATGGCTTGGGTAATCCGGAGATGGGAGTCGAGGCAAAAAACAAAAAAAGGTATTATCACTCCTGGAAAGAAGAAGCCAAAGATTTTTTCAATATTATTTCGTTCTGGTGTTCTCCCTGCATAATTAGGCCGACGTTTTCCAGAGTTAAAAGCTGTCTAACCACGCTTCCTTGCATTATACGTATAAAGAATTAAAAATGCAATGTATTTATCTAGGAGGTTCGTTGCACTATCTCAATTACTAGAGTTAAAGTGTGTCATTAGCTACCATATCTAATTCATGCAGGAATAGCATGCAAAGTAATAGCTTACACAGTTCAACCCAGGCAGTTCAAAACGTAATACTAAGTATGATTGTCTAAGCTCTTTCGCATTCACAAGTCTTCCTAAGCGAAATCACATTTGAGCAACAACAGTATAAATTTATGCAAAAATAATTACACTGAATAATAATTAGTCGTGCGGGGTCTTTCTGTTACATGTAGTACGCTAAGTAATTGCATTGGTAATTGGTTTTTAAAGTACATTTGTTTTCTATAGCAACCACTTCGAGTAAAAACAGGCTTCCAGTCGGTGAAACAATAAAAACAAACTACTCGGTTTATGCATTAGTGAAATGAACTTTTATACGATGCTTCAGTATCCAAATCTCAGTCTCACATCCCTTTGTGAAGTGCTCTGAATTCCCAGATCTTCAAAGTTTTTTCTGCGTTTGTTCTCCACATTTTCCTACTCAACGTGGAATAAGAGAGAAAAAAATAATATTATTATTATTATTATTATCATAAAGCCTTCTAAGCTTCAAGGGGTGGGAAATGCTTGCAGGGTAGCTGCCTTAAATGAAGTTTGCCAATTGGACACAACTAAATATAATTTTACTATTTCTAAGAACTTTTATTAAAGTTCATATTATTCTTTTTTAATTAATTTTCTATACGTGTATATGTTTTATATTACATTTTATTAAATCTTTTCATCCTCGACCCGTACCGTTGGTACTGTAAATAGATGAAGTACTGTGTTCGACCCGAAATTAGAAGTTCAGTTAACATAAATACAAGCTTTTAGGCCTCCTGAATCCAAAAATACTATCTTCACATACATTTTTCGCAAAAATTATCTGAAGGGTAGTTATAAGCTACCCACTGTTTTGTAGAAGCTCGCTCTTGCCTGGTAAATAATAAAGTTTTGTATCAGGCAAAACTAACTTAATACACTTTCCTTGCAACACAGCCTCTTATTCCATATCAGAATGTGAAGCTTCAAAGGTGTATTGTTCATCCTTAGGATAAATAAAGTTACGTGAGCGCACTACATCATATTCTATTTCGGTTGTGTGTCCTTCTGGGATGCGATGTGGTAGCAACATTCTCTTCATATTTACAACCAATTTGAATGAAGAACATGCCATACATTGTAATTTTATAACCAACCACCTCCCGTGAGGGACCGGGGGCGTGGCGCATGTCTGAGGGACTCTGGGAGCGTGGTGAACGTGGTATGGCTTCTGGTTTTAGCTGGATGTTGGGGAGGTCCGTGGGGGCTCGCGGTGGAATCTGCTTTGGGTGGCCTTTGTCTATGCCAATCATCACTTTTCCGAAGGGTTGTCACAAAGGGACCGCAGATGTGGCCTAGGTGCTTAGGGTCGTTCCCAACCCGCCTCTGCCCCTACGCGGGGAGAAAATAGATCGAAAGGCACTCTACACCATGGCCTCTTCCAAGAATAAAGAACTGACTCACGGTAAAATCCACTCTTAAAACATGCTAACCCCGCTTTTGGGTTGCAGGATGTATTTTTGTATGACCCCAGGCGAGAACGGATGTTGGGATTAATCGGCACACGAGAGTTGTAAAACTCTTTTTGACTTCCGCCAACTCGGCTTGCTGCTTCGCAAAACTTTATTGCGACTAGATAAAAAAAAATAATAATAACTCCCGATGCGTATTCAGCAAGTAGATGCATGTGTTACAACAGAAGGGAGAAAAAGTAAGATACTTTTCTGTTTATGAGCTATAAGACGAGCGACCAGAGATTCCCACCAACACAGAGAAAACCTACATCACTTATTCATAGATTGAAGTAAGTTTTTCAACATTTCACTTACGAGATTAATGAAGAGGCAACCTAGGCAGTTGCCTAGGGTGGCAGATTTTAAGCTGTGAAGGTAGATAACTAACTAAATAGGCGTATTTTAATTTAGTTCTCTTATTTCAATGAACATTACAAAACTAAATAAGGGAGAAAGTATAGTAATATCAATAATATAATAACTGAAGATGACACATCATATGTGTCGAAATGCATCTTCTTAATATTTGACTCATTTGAGATTCAACATAGAAGAAATGAGTTTTCAGAAAATAGCTTTATAAATAAGTTAATTTTAAAATTGTCACAACAACGTTTTAATGTGTTTATATATTTTGTGTTATGCTTTATTTTATGAGTGCTGAAGTGTGTATGGTGTGTTCTAATTATGGGAATAAAATTGTATATTTTAACGCGCTATATTAGCATAATATTACACAAGACCTGACTGGCCAAAGTCATCTTCAGTACCGTGAGCGGAATCATGGGATGAGAACTACAATCTGCTCACAGCGTACTAGGCAAGGTGATATCGTGGTGATTTCCATTGTCTTCCGTGGAAAGGTGGAATTCCTTACCAGAATTTAAACCCGGGCCTCTTGCGCCATGGCACAAACGCTCAAATTTTTTAGACTAATCCACTACGATATTTAGCATATGAAGATACGTTCATAAATTCGAATACCGGTAACGTACTTTATTTGATAAAATTCCAGAGCGACGTGGGAATTACTACATGTGGAAAGTTAGCAAATAACTCTCACTGGCACAGTTTCGAATAAGTTACCTTATATCTGTATGAAATGTTCTCGAGAGTCTTTTTTTTTTTTTTTTTTTAACCTCAGGCTATTTTGCCAGTTGTGGAATATGTTGTAGAGAAGCAGACAACTCTAGAAATCAAACCTGAGCTCTGTCATAGAATGAACATTTCGTAGAAAAGAAAGTCAAGTTTTAATATTCCATTCACGATCTATTCTAAATAATAAGCTGTCAGACCTTGTGAATGTATGAAGTAACTGGGAAGTTTTGGAACATGGGAGGAGTTAGGTAATTGACATTTTATATTACGATAATACATTCTTCTGAAGCGAAGTATGAATATTATAATTATTTCCCAATCTGAGACAACTGAAATTAAATTACGATAAGCTAGCTTATATTTTTATAATTCATTTGGTATTTTAGTAAATCGTCATCCTGTGATATAGATAAACAATATAATAGAGCAATAAAGGTATACGAATGGCAACCGAGCAAGGCCACTTTCAATAGATTTCACAATTGAATAGCCTAGTGTCTTGTTATAGGCGGCGTTGGATGTAGGTTACACGGAAACACAAGCTCATATATTATATTAGATAGGTTCCATCACTTTATAGACTATATGTGAATTATTATTAAGGTTTAGACAACTAAGACCTCTCGCCCCCCCCCCACCCCAACTGTAATAGATCTGCCCTTTCTCGTTACAAATCGATTAAACTCTACCCATCCATATACCTTAGAATGTGGAGAAGGTGAATCCAATTCTGTTTCCAGTTTTATTGCTGTACGATTTTTATTGATATTTTATGACGATTGTGTCCTACTGGTACTTTAGCAACCGTAACCTCGCCAGTGTGTCAAAATTTGTCCCATAGGAGTTCTTTTACAAACCTGTAGATCTACAGACATGGGACAGTCACATTTACACAAATAGGCAATTAGCCTGGGCCGGGATTGAGCCCGCGAACTTGGAAATAGAGAGCCAGATCCTAATTAACTGTTCCATCTAGACCGCGAAAATATATTAAATTCATTTGGATGTTTTACAATAGATTTAAACGCAATTTCCTTTCACAAGTTCTTCAAAATCATGTACCCTACCTATCATACAACTAGATAAAATGGACAATTCTGGTTTTTAAGGCGGGTTATACAGGTTGTTAGGATAAAAAGTACATTTTTCATTTTTTTTTTTTTTTTTTATCTTAGTGAAAGAATTTAGTCGATGTCTTCATTGTTCTCGGAGTCACGACCTTAAATATGTTAGCGCGTCATTTACTTGCACGTAATTATGCTTTTAAGTCCACGTTATGTTTAACGCTCATTTCCCATAATTTTAAATTTTTATAGCGACAAGAGTAATAATTGCACGCAACTGTCTTTCATACATGTGAACAATGCTACCTACAGTCAACTTATAAATATTTATAATTTTTTTAGAAGATAAAAAATTATATAAAAATACATTTAAATTTAAGCTTTCGAGAATAAATTGGGAAAAAAAAAAATTATGTTGCAGATATGTCAATAACTGAAGTAAGTTTTGTTTATTTGATATTTAGAAACAATTTAAAAAATAATAATGGCGAGATATTAATATTCATGGAAATTATCATAGGCACGAGAGATTACGAATTTCTCGATATAATATTTATCTGACGAAAGTCGTAATCTCGGTAGGATTTATTAAGACTATTCCATGAGTAAAATGTAATGCATTTTGTGCAATTATTTTCTTTCTTTGTTGTCAATAATCTATTACGAGTTGGTTCACGGCATACTATACGAATGAATAGTCCTTGAATAAATTCGACGAATCAATTTCAGTTCCCAATGCTACCAATAGTGCATACCAAAAGAGCATCATCGGAATTGCTTACATCAAAATGCTATAAAAGCACACGAACTGCCTTGTATCGAATCGAAATTGTGTTTTTGATTAATGTGCATTTATATTACTGTATTTCAATTTCCAAACAAGTATGTTTGTTCTCCAAAATAATGTGTTCTTATTCTGTTCCCTGGCAGCATGTGACGCATTAATCACTGCACGTTCAAGTCTTACGTGTACAGTAACGAGCTGACGTTTTATCAGATAAAATTGCATCCTTGCGACACTAGGAAGAATATTATAAGATAAAGGATCGTGAGTGATCGAAGGTTATGCATAATGACTAGCTTCATAACCTGTACTCGTCACCGGATATAGTAAAGGTAATTAAATCACGGAGGATGAAATGGGCTGGACATGTTGCGCGCATGGGGGAAGAAAGACACATCTAAAAAACATTGACTGGGAGACCCGAAGGGAAAAGACCACTTGGAAGACCTATACGCAGGTGGGAGGGCAATATTAGGATAGAATTAAGAGAAGTAGGATTTGAGAGGGATAGTTGGATGGAATTAGCACAGAATAGGGTTGAATGGCGGGGTCAGGTAAACGCGGTAATGAACCTTCTTCCGTAAAATAGATAATATTCCTTTAGCTTGCTTAGGAATTGTCTATTGCCATTGAGTTAGTAAAAGGAGTGGTCGAAGGTTCTTGATCAATATCGAAATCGCCGCGTATGATTGAATAACCTTGCACAGTGCACAAGAAAAATCAAATTAATTATGACGACTATTTAGCTCATGAATCAGTGACCAATCCAGTATAAGGATATGTAAAATTTCAACCAATCGCAAGTCTCTGTCATAATATTATCGTTTTGTTTTTATCACTTTCATTTTATCTCACATAGGTTACGTGCAATTGATTTTTACGTTAATTAGCAAGGACTGAACGCTGATACATTTCATGCATGTAGCTTATTTGGTCAAAAGCAATCAATCACTTTGAACATAGCGATTGCGTAGGCTATATGTATCCTAAGCTGCATAATGAGCAAAAGGACATATGAAAAATATTACACAATTTCATGTGAGGTGAAACATGAAATATCGTGTAATAATAAATACAATATTATTTAAAAACACTAGATATTATTTAAGGCACCGCCGTCTCGAGAATTACACTGCCTGTCCTATGCTTTATTTTAACATGGAGTTTAGAGTATTGCTCAATTGCATAATTTCTCCAGTAGAGGCGACACAATTCACACCCAGATTGCAGCAATAACCGCCACCTATACAACCCCCGTCTCGAGAATACACGAGTAACAGAGTCTAGAAGGCATTGCCCTATACATTACCGTACATTGCTTCTATGCGTTTGCTGCGTCAAAATAAGCATTAAACAGACACAGATACTTGTGTTATTTGTTTAGAACATAATATTATTCCAGTATATGACACTTACCTTGAAATGGAATTTTGGAGCAATAATTAAAATAAATGTAAATTACTTAGACGCTTTGATAGACTATATTATGAGCACCGCCGTCTCGAGGAGTAATACAGTTTAGAAGGCAGTGATTATGAGACGGCGGTGACAGCACTACATAATCAACAATGTCGTAGCAAAAAACAAGAAGCAATCTGGGTGTGAATGGTGCTGCTATCTGTAATGTCGCCGAGTACGCAAAATTAGCCGTATTGTACAGGCAGTGTATACACGAGTAAACACGAGTGACACAGTCTAGAAGGCAGTGATTTAAGGCAACACTGGCACCAGAGAGTTAAAACTAAATGATATAACAGTTGATCTTAACGGAAACCGGTAATGACCGTAAACAGTGCGACAAACGCGATATATCGATACTAGCTTAAAAGGTGCGGCGTCGGCCAGGTTTTGTATTTTGTAATTCGATATTAACTTATGAAGGACTTCCGATTTTCAAACTGTAAGTCCTTATATAGGTAATTAGAATTTGAAATGAGGAAGAACGACTTATCACATTCAAACTATTCCCTCAGAAAACGCTTGATATAATTTATTATGGCTCATAGAAGATGTAGAATTTTGCACCCGATTGCTTCTACACAACAAGCCTGGTAGGAGTTGAAATAAGAAACTGAAATTCCGGTAACATAAAACTATATTGTCTTTACGGAATATTTTATTTCTCACTCTCATGTTACCATACAACCGTTTCGGGGCTGAAATCAAAAAGATATTCAATATTACTTTCATACTTTCCTACCACAAAACCTGGGACATAATGATATACTGCGCGCATCTAGGACTAAAAATGTTCCATTGTGTTTTGTCTCCTTTTACAAGCTTAGGGCCTATGAAAAGCATCCATATTTCTCAACTAAAAGTACAAAGCCTACAGCTATGAATAACGTATCAGTGGATAGAATTTTTTTCCGATTTCTGATATGGCATAGGCCTAAGCCTACTCGTTGGCACACTCAGGCTGAGTCAACTGAAAATGCTGTCCCTGCAATACGAACTCTTATTCTACATCAAAATGTGAAGTGAGAAAATGGTATTCTCTATGTCCAGGGTAGACAAAGTTATGTAACTGCATCACATTGTGCATTATTTTCATTCATTATTTATTTACACGAATGAATTATACAGATACCTTCTCTAATTTGTCATGCACTTCCAAAGCTACCTATGAACACTGCTGACAATACACTGTTGTCATGAGAACTGTACATGCTATGTGATTTGTATTTGATCAGTTCCTTTTGTAAGTTAATAAGGTGTTTTAGGCATTAAAAATAAAAATTTTGCAAAATCCTTTTTCAGTGTGCACTTACATTATGAAACGAAGGTATTGTTAAAATTCCAAGCCTGTACCTATTATAGTTTAGGCCCTACGTTGATTCTCTGTCTGCTAGTCATTCATTCATTCACTCCGTCTATATATAATTGATAATGATAATTGCCATTATTGTTAACAGTTACGAAAATTTGAAAATATACTAAGTTAGTAGAAGTAGTGAGTACTGGGCATGCTAAATTAGAAGATGAAAGCACGTTTGGGTACTGAGAAAGAAAACAATGTATAAAATTTTACTAATTTAGTACTGAAAACCTGTATGTCTTCTTAATGAATCTGTTTCAATTATCTAATGAAGTAAGTTTCAGTACATGAACTTGCACCAATTTACAGTTCTTAAGTACGGTACTTGTCTGCGACATCATGCGGAAATTGCTGACTGGCAATTTGCAGTGAAAACAAACTATCAGAACTTACAATTAAGGAAGCGAAGATACTGAATTTCTGGGTAAACATAGAGGTTTCGCCACGATAACCAGAAATTTGCATAAGTCAACCTGATACAAGTAAAGCATTAGCCTGCAAAACCTTGAAGGAAAAGGGGAGCGACCTGGGCATCTTACTTCCGGCTAACTGTCTCTCCTAGGGTGGCAAATTAGATCGACGACGCTTGTACTTGCGCTTGATTTATTATCTTGTTGGCTTTTCATTGAACAATTAGCTTATCTCCTTTTTATATTCTCAGCTTGACAGCTTGTCTTGAGTTCATTGCTGGTAGTCTTCAAGATCATGGCTGGAGGGCAAAATTAATTTATTCCTAATTACGTTTCAATCAGTGGTGGTGAAAGGTGTTACTTTATTGCCGTATTGTTCTTTCAGTAATAATAACAATATTTATAAAAAGTAATAAAAATAGTAATAATAATAATATTCTTCTTTCGCTGAGTTTTACCTCTTCTTTGCAGGTACTTTTACGCGGTCCCCACTCAGGCATTACAAGAATTCGACCCATCGGGGGAGGAAGATTCTATCGATTGCCTACATGTCTTATTGACCAAACAAGGACACGGAGAGCCTAAGAGGATGAGCGATCACTGATCAGACCAATGCCGGAATCACCTCCGAGATAACACGAACACATAGGCTAGGACGATACACACGTCACGCACACACTCATTTTGAATGAGGCACGGTTGGGTGAAGGTGATAATGACGGCCAGATGATGTCCGGGGATCAGAAGGGCCTAACGTTTCCTGACATTCGTCTCACAGTTAAGGAAAAACACCTGAAAAACCCCTCCTAGGAAACTTGTCCCGACTAGGAATAGAACCCGGACCCGTGAGGAGAGCGAACACAGCCGTGGACTTAATAACAATATAGAGAGTAGGATACTGTATAAATCCCCCTCCCGTGGGAATTTCCGACTCATATATTTTTTGTTGTATTGCCATCTAATTTCAATTTTTAGTTGTTTGCCCTTATCAATTATAGCATTTACCCGGAAACCCCGGAAAACAACGGAAATCCGGAGAAAATGAGTTTGTTTTAATTTGTCTTTGTTCTTAGCTCCTTATATACCCAGGGAATTTCTGACTCACATATTTTTTGTTGGTAATGCCATCTAGTTTAAATTTTTAGTGGTTTGCCCCTTAACAATTACAGTATTTACCCGGAAACCCCGGAAAACTACGGAAATCCGGAGAAAATGAGTTTGTTTTAATTTTTCTTTGTTGTTTGCTTATAATATGCCCAGGGAATTTCTGACTCACATATTTTTTGTTGGTATTGCCATCTAGTTTAAGGTTTCAGTTGTTTGCCTCTTACCACTTACAACATATCCCGGAAAACCCGGAAAGCCACGTATATAGGGAGAAAATGACAATGTTTTATTTTTTAAATCTTTGTTCTTTGCTTCTAATATTCAAAGATCGCCACGGAAAACCACGGAAATCCGGAGAAAATAACTTTGTTCTAATTTTTTTAAACTTAGTTCTTTGCTCCTAGTAGGCTATTCAAAGGGAATTGGTGACTCATATGTTTTTGTATTGATATTACCATCTAGATTAAAGTTTCAGTTGTTTTCCCCTTATCAATTACAACAAATGCCCAGAAAACTCCGAAATCCACGGAAACCCGGAGAAAATGACTTTGTTTTAATTTTTAAATCTTAGGTCTTTGCTCCTAGTATTCAAAGGGAATTGGTGACTCATATGGTTTTGTATTGGTATTACCATCTAGATTAAGGTTTAAGTTTTTTTACCCTTATCAATTACAGCATATCTCCGGAAAACTCCGAAAACCACGAAAATCAGCAGAAAATTGGTTCGTTTTAATTTTTTAAAAATCTTTGTTCTTTAATCCTAATATTTCCAGGGAATTTCTGACTTACATATTTTTTTGTTGGCATTGTCATCTAGATTAAGGTTTCAGTTGTTTTCCCGTTATCAAGTACAGCATATCCCCGTAAAACCCGGAAAACCACGGAAATCCACAGAATTGTTAGAACTCGGAACTTGTGAACTACAGTCACTGAAACCTTTATTGCGAAATAATTCATCTGCTTCAGGTGTGTCCTTTGCAGGTTCAAAAGTGTGTGTATGTGCACTACGAGATATCTGCCATAATTGTGATGGTCACATGCAAAGAAAAAGGGTATCATATCTTCTAAACATGCCAAGTGTAAGTGAAATCTCAAAATCAATGACACTTTGTCCATATTAACCAATTCAAAATTGTGCTGTTTTACCGAATGTCCCTTTCCTAACTTCAGTCAAGAAAGTTTGGTAATGACTGGGGAAGGTTTGGTAAGATAAATTATCGTTCACAGGTTCAAATTACAATATGAAGTGTGTTCTGCCAGGTTTTCAATCGCTTTCATCCCTTCAGCATCAGGATTTTTTCCAGTATTCTTTGTCATGCTGTAATTGGTAAGGAGAAAACAACTTAAACCTTAAGCTATATGGCAATAGGAACAAAAATTATGTGATTAAGAAATTCCCTGGGAATATTAGTATCAAAAATCAAAGATTTAAAAAAAATTAAAACAAACCAATTTTCCCCGGATTTTCGTGGTTTTCGAAATTTTCTGGAGATATGCTATAATTCATAAGGGGCAAACAACTGAAACCTTAAACTAGATGGCAATACCAACAAAAAAACACACGAATTAGAAATTCCCTTTGAATATTAGGAGCAAAGAACAAAGATTTAAAATGTAGGTGGATATCCGCGAGTTCAACAAAACTGTAATCTTCTATCGTCCATTGAATTGAATTGAATAGGTGCCCTTAAGGCGGGAGGCGGGGTGGGAGTGCCCCTAAGCACCGAAGTCGGAGGCTTATTGTACCTACCTCCGGGATGGAATGAGTTGCGTGCCCATGCAGATCCCCCCGCAGGCCCCCACGGAGCTCCCCTACATACAGCAAGCCCTATTACCATGCCACGTGTGCGCCACCCCCTTCGGTCCCTCCAACCGGAGCCCCGACAGGTCCGCGACACACACCACCAACAACCTCTTGACCACAAGCAGCGGGGAAAACGGGAGAGGTCCCCAAAGGGCGCTGACTGCCAAAGCAGGCCCGATACAGGAAGTGGAAACGGGATGATGATGAAAAGGGGGAAAGGTGAGATGAAGTGGAGAGTGTTGGTGGAATGAGAGGGGGAAACGGGAGAACCCCGAGAAAACCCCCCAAGGCACGTCTTCGTCCACCACGAATGACACACCCGCCGGCCCCGAGATTTGAACTCAGGACCGCTAGCATGCCAGGCTCACGCGCTACAGCATTAGCCACCGCGCCGGCTCTATCGTCCATACTCAATGCCTAAGAACAAGCAGAATGAATAAAAGCAAACAGCTACCTAAACTGTGTACAATCTGCAACGTGTCACGTGTTTGACATAAGCAGAGATGTTTGTTTCTACTCAACGATGTCTGTTTTCGAAGGTGACTATTGACGTACCTATTGATTTCCGGCCTATGTTATATCACAAAACAAGTTTGTTTTGGTCTCCTCTACAATCCATAGCAACTTGTGTATGGAATTTTGCAACACTCTTTATATAGTCGTATAACGACATTGTGTACAGAACACGAAAGAAACTTGGAATATAAAACTAACTACAGTTTTTATTGGTAATTTCTATGATAAATATAAATATATATATACATATACAAATGACTAATGTTAATTAAGTGTTTGGATCTTATTATGTTCGATCGCCTTTGTGACCTTGTAAACTTTTTTCAACCTCCAGTCTTGTTTCATAATTTATCATATTGTAGGTTGCTTTTAAAAGCATAGACACAATTATAAAAATACAAGTACAGTAATAAAACACAAGCACATAAAGATAAAACTACAGTGGTGTCAAACTGCTATATGCGTAATTTTGGTCAAGATACCATTTGTTTAACTTGTAAAACTATAAGGTTTGTTTTAAATACTTGTATATGATTAGGGCTAATTCTTATCTTAGTAACACATTTTCACTATTAACTTACTTATTGGAATTGAGATTATTTTGCTGATTATAGTTACGTCTGTAATTTAGATAGTCCTTTTTTTTTTCTTTTCTCTCTTCTTTTCTTGATTCCACCATATGTTTTTTCTTAGCTTGAATTAACCTCTTGAAAGAATATTCGTAAGTTTTCCTAGATTTTCTCACGTTCAGGATCTCAATGTCGTTAACTTCAGTTCATATGTTGACAATATGATGGAAGGAGCTTCCAAAACTACTCCTTCTCCAGTAATCTAGTTCCAAAAACGTATTAATGTATTAAAATAATTTCTGTTAGAGAATGAGATGACCCCATGACCATTGTGCCAGCTGAAAGATTAGGTAAATTGTATAATCAGAACGAACCCGCGGGCTTCCGGTTTAAGCGCACTGTTTCACATGAATACACATTACTATAAGCTCAGCAATTCTGTTCAGAGAGTTGCAATAATATAGCTTGTTCATAATTTGCAAGAATTGCTTAAAATATATTATGAAGATTTCGCTGAAGGGCACTGGAATAAGCTTTTCACTGTTATTGACATATAATTTGTGCGTGGCACGAATTTTTTAAGCAGGCATTAGTATTAATAGCATAATGCTTTAAGTAAAAAAAAAAAAAAAATTGGAAGTTTATCCATGCGTTAGGATTGTCATTAATGTTTAAGGAGACTTATTCCTGAGGTTACTGAAACTTAGTCAACACATATAATCAAGGTAGGCCTGGTATTTATTAATACAAAAAAACAAATAATTATAATTCTGAACAAAAATGGTGAATATTTCATTCTTTATCCCTATAAATTTTGTTAAAAAATTCAAATTAAGGCTAAAGGTTTAAGTACCCAAATATCAAATACAGGACTCACACCTTAAAGCGCGTTTTAGAGAATTCGTGATTACATTTTGCCCGTAACATCTAGATGTAAATCGAGTTCTAACCTGGGATCTTTGAATTCGGAGGCCAGAAGACAAAGCGCCAGAAGACAAATGTTGCTATAGGTTTTAGTGCAGATTGAAGTCTTTAGAAGATATAAAGAGATAAGAATTACCCCGAATCAATTCTGCGTGCATAGGTATCTAAATGATGTGCTTACGCAAAAATGAAGTTCCCAGTAACAATTTGCAGTTGGGTTTACCGTGGTAGTTACAGAAAGACATTTTCGGCCTTCCACCTGCATGCTATTATTGTACAACTTCATTTTAATTAACATTCTCTGAAGTTTTGTACGCTGTAATTACAAACAAATTTCATTAACAAAGTTCTGGAGTTATTTTTAACGCACGCAAAAACCTCACTTGCAGTGTACATGTAATACCTAACCTACCTCGTTCATAGAAAAACAGCATAGACTGACTTTATGCAGGCTACTCACATACACGATTCCCTCGCTTTACTGTCTCTGAGTTTTATATTAACAAAATGTTATGCGGTACATGGTACAAAATTAACATTAAACTACATAAATGTACCGAGCAGAGTATGTAGGATCATATTAATTAACCCCGCGCTGTATTCTATACATAGTACAGCTCATTTGTTCTTTCACAGGATGAAGAAGAAATTAGTATATACCACAATCACACTCTTTTGTAGGCACTTGTGGCACAAGCGATAGGCTAGAGAGATATCCTTCTACGACGGTGGCCGCCAGATTACATTCATCAGGTCAGAGTTGGATTAACCCTATAAGCAATGTAAGTACGTGCTTAGGGCATCAAGGAAATAAGAATACCACATACATTTTTAAAAGTCAAATTTCTCATTTAAATTATTAGCCTACATTAATTAAAGTTATTGAAATTTTCAAAATCTTTTTATAAATTCTTTTTATAAAGCGTTCTCTCTTCTGTCATCTTGTTTATCCTGCAAAATAAAAACACTGTGCGCGCAGATTGAAAGCCATACCAACTGCTCAGCTGAGCGTTTATTTTCTCAGTTGAAATAGCCTATGTTAAAAATCCCCTCAAAACAAGTATGCAGCAAACCAGGCTGGAAGCCTTATCTCTATTAGGCCTATGTATGGAAACGTTACGTAAGATTCATTATGAAGATTGAATCAAAGAGTTTCGAAGGGGGAAAAAGTAGGAAAAAATGATTTCGGCAAAATCAAATGGAAGCATACAGAAACTAACATTTTCTTCTTCCCGTAAGTTTTGCTTAGTTTCAAATTTTCGACACATAAGGTTTTATTTTATGGTTTATTAATGCCTTTATATTTTGAATTACAAGTGTATAGGGGCATCAAATTTAATTAGTGCTTAGAGTAAGGATCTCGGTGGAATGATAATTCTTTCACACTGACTGTGGGTAGGCTAACGTAGAAAGATAAAGTTAGACTGAAAAATTCGATGCTATAGCCGGGATTTGAACCAGGGTCTTCGGCTCTCAGTGCCGCTGGTCTTACCAATTAAGCTGCCATGGCAACATGCTGGTACAACAGTTGAGTCAGTTGGAGAATTTAAAGTTTTATCGGCATATTGCCATGGTAGCTCAATTGGTAAGATCAGCGGCATGGAGAGTCGAAGATCCTGGTTCAGATCCCGGCTATGGCATTCAATTTTTCAGTTGGACTTCATCTTTCCATCTAAGGATCTTAATCCGGCCCTGCATCAAGGTTATCCAAATTAATGCTTTAGGACAAAACAGGTGATTTCGAGAAGTTTTCTTAAATTTTTCTTGCTGCTCTATCTATCCACTTATCACTTTCATTCAATCTTTCATTCTCGCAGTTGGAAAATATTTAGCCCAGAGGTCCCCAACTGAATACACAAGCAAGTGGATAATTTATACCGCAAGCCCTGTTGTTGTTGTTTGGCTCGGGGCATAAGAATGAACAATCCCTGCGGTGGAACTGAGAATGTGTGTAGGCCTCCCACTTCAGTTCCACAGGCATCCATTCCTCAAGAACCGGCAAACATTGCAACATCTGGCCAAACGATATCAATGACATATTATCAACTACGGAAGATGGAGGAAGCAGTTTATTGTTTTGCTGTAGAATCTTTTACATGATATCATGTTTCATATGTTTTTTAATTGATCCAACTCTCAGAAGAGCATAATAGAAAATGCAGAATATACGAGCCCATGTTTCCATTCTTCCATTGAAATAATTTTATATTAGCAGAAGCTCCTAGAACTATTCCGAAACGTTTCGTATTTTTCGTAATGCCATCTTCAAAACAGTGTTACAAAGAAAACTGAACTTGTAACAGTAAAGAGTTCTATAAAAATTGTCACTTATATTAAGAGCCTATACATTAACGATTGTCATTAATCAAAATGTTATACATTTCCATACACTGTGCCAACCAGGAATGTTTTGAATTTGGATTGGATCCAAGTAAACATAATTATTAATTTATAATTATTAATATGGCATAACTAGCAAACCACACATGTTCTCCGCTCATTCTTAGATCCTTCAAAATCATATTTGCTTTGATCTTGCCGAGAAAGTTTAACAAACAAGTATTAATGTATTAAATAAATAAATAAATAAACGAAGGAAAACCAGGATAATTTGTCCAAATTGTATAAGCTTACTGAATGACTGATATTATATGAGTTTACTTGAGGTCAAGAAGATAGAAAGTTCGTTCGATAAGTTTCGCAGAAATCAAAATTATCAACCAGCTGGCTGTCTTATCACAGAAATAAATTATCAGGAACGACCTTTGAACACTTTTGACTAAAGATGGTACCGTAAAGACATTACAATTCCTTATTCGTTGCTTAATAATTCTTATTTCGAAATGAACGGTCAAGAGTTGAAATCCGAAGAAAAATTCTCAAATAAAAGACTGTCATAACATAACTAACATCCATAATGAGGTTAATTTCCTCCCAAATAATCACGATTTTTAGAAAAGGTATAATGGACTTGCGATGACTTACTTGAGCCGTTTAGGCATGGTTAAGACCGCAAAAGGCAGATACGAAAGGTGAAAATCTTAAAGGTATTAATTATTCCCAAACAAATAATTACTTAACTACTATTTAAAAATACTACCCTTAATTTGGGTAAGCCATTTGGACATGATTAACACCGTGATACAAAATAGACACGAAAGCTGTAGATCTTAGAAGTAGCGTTCATAGCCTGCTAAATAACTATTTTACGACATTACAAAATATCATGAAGAGGTCACATGTATGAACCCTTGCTATTTTATTTAAAGGCCTATGGATTAAAATGATATAGGGTGGAAGTAGTATATAACTGTGCAGATTTTAACAACTTAGCCTATTCCTTTGGCATAAACATAAAAATATTAAATACTGATACTATTGGTGTCCCAAGTGAGTACTTTCTCTAAAAAAATATTTTGCCTTAAAATTAAACAGTGCTTTACTTTATAAGTATTATCCTACTACTCTATTTTCGATATCAGCAGAGGAAATAATAAGAAATAAAGTTTCTCTTTACGGTTTTCCGATAAAGTTCGCAGATTTCATGTAAATTATAACAAAGTTATCAAGTGGACCACATATTCTACGAAGTTTGGCAACGTCAAGTGTCTTCCGGCAAGTAGTGTGTTTGTTTTGTATGAGGGACAGGTGCTTTGACTTCTCATCAGCGGTCTGGCAGTGCGCTATTACAATTATGAGGAGATTAATAATCTAAATATATTTTACTCATTGGACTTAATCCCTTAATTTTTTTTTAAGCTCGCCAGCTGACGGGACGTTTATGTGACCAACGTCACACACGGGATTTACAGGACTGCGGCCTGTCGGGAGAGGGATTACTTTGGATCACATACATTTTTTTTTACCAGACAAGGACATGGAAGATCTCCCCGGATGGATGATCAGCCCAATGCCGAGGCCACCTCCGAGATAACACAATCACTAGGATGAGATAGGCTACCCAGAAGTTCAAACACTCACTCTGATTAAGGCGCGGATGGACTGAAGATGATAATGATGGCCAGATGGCATAAGAAGACCACAAGAGCCTAAAGTTACCTGCCATTCGTTTCACAGGTGAGGGAAAACTCGTAAAAAGAACCCCACTTAGGTAAATTATCCCGACCAGGAATCTACCCGGGCCCGCTACATGAGAGGAGTGAACGCATTCTCTGCACCACAGGGGTGGACCTAATATAGGCCTAACATCAATTACATTTTCGTGGACTTAATATCAAAACTCAAAATAGGTTTTATGACTAAATATTTTAATGTTATCTACTGTACCCTTTAATCTCTATAGTCTGGACTTCGCTGGAAATTTACTATTTTTGGAATTGAAACAATAAGGAATGGTTGAAATACATTTTCGTACCGAACTGAAAAATTAAAATCAATTCCATTAAACTTATATGGCTGATGTTACCCAGCTCTCAAAGAAAGGAAACGCTGCAATCAAGGTTTTACTTAATCCTAGATTAAAATGTAACAAATGAAACAGTCAACAGCTGTGTAATGGCCGGGCAATGCCCCATGACTCTTGACTGATAACGAAGCGGTGACATCAAACAGACTTGTTATCTTGGACAACGTGTGAACGGATGTTCCCGAGACCTTGAAACTGACCACAGACACATTCTTAATATTCTGCATCATTGCCACTTCCGGAACATGTTCAACTCATTCTCGTTTCTTAGAAGCTTTGAATAAACATTTATAATGTCACTGAACAGATTACTACAGGGAAGAGTCGTTAATAATAAGGTGAAGTCAAATAATTCATATTAACTATGATAGTATGATAGTATGGTTATGGATATATAAATTAATTCATAATAAATTAAAATAAATAATAATGTAGGCTTATTCCTTTTAGGTCATTTATATACATTCTGCAATATTTAGCAAATTTCGTCTAAACCCAGGGCTAACTCGGTAGCGAAATTACTTAACTCATTTCTTACTTCATCTGCCTGTACCACAGGTAGGCCTACTGTAAGTAAAGGGAGTATTGTTTTCGACCCCCAAATTCGAAGTTGAGTTTTTAACGTAACGTTTCGGCCCCTGAATCCAAAAATACTTTTTTTAAAGAAACGTGTGTGTGTGTCTTTGTGTATATCAGAACCTAACTCCAGAACGGAAAATCGTATGAAAATAACATTTTGTATTTGGGTTAAGTAGGTCTACCTTATGAGGAAGTGACCCGAAGATTGGCGACGATTTTCCCTTATTTTTAAGGAGACTTTACATTAAAAAAAAAAAAAATTCGCGATGTTATCGAAAACGGCTCTACGGTTTTGTTTAAATTTTGTACATGGAGTGCTTAACTTATACTACGGGCTAAAACTTTCATTTGAAACATTTTTTTTTCTAATTTACTGACAATTGTCCCAAGCATTCTCGGAACATTTACCTGTTCAGTAGAAGTCATAGCCCTATTACTCGATGTTTCAGACTCAGTTACTTTATGCTTTTTTATGAGGAAATGGTCTATGTTATTAATCAACTAACTTCCCCTGACGAGCCGTGAACTTTTTTGACGAGAGGGGGAAATCCACCATCTTCCCGTTAATTCGAACCCTGCTTATAAGCTACCCACTGTTTGTAGAAACTTAGTCTTCATTGGTGGACAATAAACCTTTGCATAAGGTTGAATCAACTGAATACGCGAGGTGCAATTCGATTTTTTATTCTATATCAGAATGTGAAGTGAAGGTGCATTTTATATACTTAGGGTAAAGAAAGTTATGTGAATGCAATAATAAGATTTTATTAAGGTTATGTGTCCTTCAGGGATGCGATGCGATGTGTTAACGACATTCTCTTCATTTTTATAACCAGTTTACAGGAAGAGAATGTCATGTATAATACCGTACTAAGATACTTTATTATACTAAGAGGAAAACTTTTATTTTAGCAGAGGAAGTTAAGTTATGTGAGTTTTATAACAGTTTTTATTTATTTATTTATTTATTTTTTATATATATTTTTTTTAACTTCTTTCCTTCTTTTGATTATAGCGCAGTACGGTTGGTCAAGTTCGCCAGCTTAGCTTGTTTGCTATCGTGCTCGTCATATCAGACAACCATTGGTTTAACAGAATTACAAAATGCTCGTATAATATATATATTTTTTTCTATAATGCCACAGTCATATAACTACATACAGTTAAGTTTATTGGAATTTTTTTATCAAATAACAGAACTTAATTTATCTTTTCTTCATTCGTTCTGTAATATGCTTGTTACATGTGACATAACGGTATCATCAATGACATCCATTATAATAGACAAGTTCATTATAACACTTTTGAAGTATCGATTAATATCGTACATAGAAGTATCTTCAAGCTTTAAAAGCACAATTCAAACTGCACAATAAACAACCTGTATTTAAAATAAAATTAATTTTGTTCATATTAATTTTAGAATTATAATAAATTAAGTTCATTTTGTGTGCTTTAATGTGCGTTGCTTTGCGATTAAAACACTTAAGAGAAGCCCTGCAGCCTGCATGACTTGTCGCATTATAGGCTCGGTGTATAATATAAGTGTTACGTATATTTAAACATCAATAGAATCTCGAAAAGATCGAAGGTCGAAAAGAATAATTCTTTTAAATAACTCAGCTGGAGGTTGGTTTTCAGTTTCTCCGACAGATCGTGCGCAGTTTCACAGCTAATTAAGTTTCCCTACATCAGAGATAGGTTCGTGCATGGAGGTAGCCGCCCAATTTTAATTGTTAATACCAGTATTGACGGATATTCTGTGACGTAGACGGGTCTGTACAGTGTAAGATTAACTACGCAAGGTTTAGTAGTACGGAATCAACCCTTGTCTTCATCCTTATATAGTTCCAAATGGGAAATATTCATTATCCTCTTCCCCACTATCACCAACATTTGTGTTTGCAAGGGGTTTACAGGAGGACGGCATTTTTCTTAGTCATTATCAAGAGTTTTTAACCCTACTCATTAAAAGTTCATCCGTTCCTTCGTGATCTGTAGAGAAATCGACTCAACTCCAACCTGGATAAATGTGGCATGGGATCGATTGAACACAAAACTGCTTTTAATTATAACTAGGTTCTCTTAATAAAAAAATAATCATGACTAATGAAGTATGGTCAGTTACCGCAGATAGATCAATAAAATACTATGATGCCTCAAATGCTACATATTTTATTTCGTGTTGTTTATATTTTTGTATAAAAAATGCTTTAACCTGAAGATGGTGTTGTAGCACCGGACGACTTTAACACAAACAACGCACAATAAAAAGGAAGGTTTGTAAAATAAGTTATCATATTATTAGGTCTATTTTAAGTTCTCTAGCATGTAAAAAATCTGCGATATTTTTAACGGTTTCGCTTCCCTTCCGAAAAAAGGCTTAATGCTGATTATAATGCCTGAAAAACCCCACCTTCTGCCGGGTATGAAATCCTCTTTGTTAAAATGGTAAGTACGCCATCTGCTGAACTACTAGGAGCCTTCTTTATTAGTAGTAGAACATAATTAGGCTACGTTTCTTATTACATCAACGGCATATCTTATCTTAGCATCCCTCTGTGAACTAGAAGCCACGATTTCTAACCCCGATAATGGCATTGCGATTTTTCAACTGTCCTGTCTTGTTGGCAGCATTAAACTACTAGATTCCTCATTATCATCAAGTGAGTTAATACCTACCCATGACATAGGTTATGAAACCACTGCTCTACAAGCCAGAATGTTACAGGTTCATTCCCTATGAAATCAATGAGAGGATTCAATGGTCCTAATCCTCTTTGCAACATTATAGCTAGAATTTTCCTACGAATATTGAATATATCCGGAATAGTTCTGGGAATAAAAATACTGTATATGGGTATGTGAACCACCTTGTCGCTTTCATGTACCGATTGTCTATAAACTGGGAGCCTAAATCAGCAATGAATGAAGTCTGAAGGTCTACGTCCAAAATAATATGAAGGTTACCCTTTTCTATGATTACCATCCTCAAGTTAAAATAATTAATTAAAATGTAAGTGAGATACTCTGAAATCGTCAATAATGATGGCTTAATTTTCCTGGTGACATTATATTCTTGGTATCTGATTGCCTTTTAAAGGAAGTGAGTACGCTTACAAGAAGTTATTCTGGAAAGTCTTCGATGTTATATTGTAGTTGTTTGATCAAGCATAGAGCATACTTTCTTGTGTAGCGATTTGCAATTTATCATTCAAAGTATACGTTTTAAATGACTCACCCGAAATATTGCCAGGACAAAGACAGTGAAAACAAATAGGCCAACAGTATAGTGAAAATACGTATTCCTTTTGGCAAAACATAGTATGAGGGATTAAAACGATGGTACCGGTATACTACACATTATAAACCATGGTTCTCGAGAACATTTATTAAGATTCAAGATAGCATGATACGTAAGTATTTACACCGGAGTTGAAAGCCTTTCATGAAACCTAACGATTTGATTCATGTTTTCAGCTCGTATTTTCAAGATATTTATAAACTGTTGAAAGTAACACTAAGTCTGGTTTAATGGCTTTTCTTTATCGTATTTGTAATTGTGATACAAATATAAATATTCTGTATCCTGTACAACCGGTTTTAGAATTTATTAGCATTTTCAGACAAAAACACATGGGCATGAATTGTCACACAACCATTCAGAATTATAATGCTGATTATTTTTAATATACTTTTTTAAAGAACAGTAATATCTTGTCATGATACCTCATGTTACACGTAACAGCACGATAAAGAATACTAAAGATATTTCTGACTGGTATATTTACAAATATTTGCTCTCAAAGAAAATAAACACTTTTCTCACCGCTCGTAAGTTTTTCCTTGTAAAATGAATTTTTTTTACAATAATGAGTAAATTCGTCTGGTGCAATAATAGTGACGATAGGCCTCATATATGCACATTACATAGGGAAGGTATTCACTAAGCTAGTTTGAATAGCAAGGATTAATTGATTTATCGTAGAGAATGAAAGCATGAGCAATAAGTGGTCGCTGTGATTCCTACAAAATCGTAGGAGTAAACATTTTTGGGGAATAAGGATAGGTGAAGTACTAATCTCTAAAAAATTAAATTAAGAATTAAGAATTAGCCCACAAGCATCCCATAGCGGGCAAGGGCCTCCTGGCATACCAGGGTGGCTGACTCGTTAAATAAGAACGTTTCAGGCTACAATTTCCTTTCACAATACCATGAAGCATTCTACGCAGACCTTAATGCTAATATTTATAATCACCACCCTCATAATTATACTGAAATTTTTACAGGCAAAAACACACATAGGTAAAACTACACAGTCCAATAAATAATGTATAATTTAGAAAAATGAAATCATTGAAGAGAACAACAAGAAAGGCGATTTGATCTCGTGACGAAAGTGTATAAAGAAATAAAATATCAAGAACTTAACGTATTTGTTTATTCATTTATTAACTTTAAATGATGTCTCCATAATAGTTTTATTGCTTAACGTTTTATTACGTTATCATTTTAATGTCTAACTTTAGACGGTGTTATAATTTTAAACAATGATTAAAGATAAAAGATTTAAACACACCAGTCTGTTTTAAAGTTGCTCGTCCCAAATTTGTGTTAAGCGGGAGGGAAAAATTTTGTATTTGTAGGAATTCACGTATCAAAATCCTACAATCCGCAACTTTGTAGGAATTCACTTAATTTAATCTACCATAAATGGTATTTCATGTAGTCAGTTTGAAATATTTTTTTTCATTCTTCTTATTGAAAGTAAAAATAATGAAATTAGATGGAATGCTTCTAATATGACTTTTTCACTTGAAGTTTCATACAATGACTAAACTTAAGATTATGTCCCCGATCAGTGGTCGAGGTTGGGTTCTGTCTGTTTCAGGTATCGTACACCGAATACGATTGCAGTATTGATTGAACCGTTCAGTTGACATGCGTTAAGAACGTTTAAGTAGAATTAGTAGAGACGTAAGAAATGCAATTGCACTGAAGTAATGTTCACCATGCATCAAGCAGTGTGAGTGACTCCGTTCCGCTTCAATAACGTCTGTATCCAATCAATTACATCAATATAGACTTGTACTCGCTACTATTCATCAGGCAACCAGGTTTCATTTTCAGTAAACGTTACCTAGTAATATACGGGTTGGTATGTTTCTAGTTATCAATCAATGAGTGTTAGATAATAAAATCAAAATTTTTGTCGGTTTAAAAGAATAAGATAGATATTAACACAGTTCAGCAATGCAGAGTTGCATAAGATGCAGTGGAGTAGGAATGAAAACAGTATCTAGGTTTCCAGTTAATTTATACAGCCAGTTCCAAAAGTTCGTTTTCAACGGCTCAGAAGTGATAGAGAAGGTAGAACACGGTCACAGTGAAAAAAATTCATCAGATGTACCATTATTCAGCTAAGGATCCTTAACATTTTCACCGCTATCGACGTATACATTCCTCACTTCAAAAACTGAATGAAAATAGATATATATGATTTATAGAGTAATGAGTATTTTTATTCTTGTGTTATGATTGTAATCAATAGAAACGAACTGTTCTATTCAAATTTTTTCGGCTGATTTTAGACTTAGATACCACTGATGATTTCACTTCATGATTGCTTATTTTATAGCCTTTTAAAAGTTAACGGCACCTCGCACAACGTTACTATGCGAAACAGTTGCGCAAATGCTACTTTTTGCTTCCTTTTGCAACTCCAGCGAATGAAATTTATTTTATTTGAGAATAATTATGACTTTTTTCATTAAAATATCAATACCCGTACCATAGGTACTACAGGTGGAAGAACTATTGTGTTCGACCCCGAAATTCGAAGTCGAAATTTTAACATAAATACGGTACACGTTTTGAGGTCCGTTGAATCCAAAAATGTTTTTTACAGAAACACGTCTGTGTGTGTTGTCGTGAACAGTCTCACTTGTATAAAACAATATTTTATATTGGTTAGGTATCTACTGGGATGTGACACGAAGGGAGGCGATGACTTTCTCTTACTTTAATTCCACTTTACATGAAGAAAATTTAGTTTTTTTGTGATTTTCTCGAAAACGGCCCTGCCGATTTTGTTTAATTATTATACATGATGTGGCTAAATTAAGAGCAAAAGTTTTATTTGAAATATTTTTTCGCAAAAAATTCTCTGAAGGGTAATTAGTTTGTAGAAACTAAGTCTTGCCTGGAGATCAATAATGTTTTGCATCAGGTTTAAACAACTGAATACGCACTTTTGTTTACATTTCCTAAATAAATTCCATAATATGCATATATTACTAGGTATATTATAGATATATTATGTAGTACAATATACTGTATTATAATAAGAGTCGAAACTTTTAAATGGGTAAAGGAAGTTATGTGCATCCCATCAGATTTTTTCCGGTAAGGCTCCTTCAAGGCTCATCGCTTTACATTCATCACAATACTAAACGAACCGATTAAGTTCACTTCAGGGATGGTAGTGGAAGTAAAAACAAACTCCTTTTCAACGTGAATATTCATCTTATAAATCAGTTTCCAACCCAGTATAAGAATATGTGAATTTTCAACCAATCGCAAGTGCCTATCTACGTCGTAATAATTTTATCCATTTATTTTTATTACTTTCATTTTATCGGATCTACGTGCACTTTTATGTAAATTTACAAGGACCGAACACTGAAAATCTTAAAACGCGTAACATTTTCGATTAAAATAGGTTAATCATTAAACACAGCGATTTGTTATTTATAAACTGTGTATGGGCAATAGGATATATGAAAATAATACACAATTTTATGTTTGGTGAGACATTATAAATCTCGTATAATAATAAAGAAAACAACACTAGATATTATTACTAATACCAAAAAGTTTACTCTAAGAAGTAAAACAGCTGATTTCAACTAAAAGTATTGCACTCAGCACCACAACCGTGATAAATCGATTGATACGCAGTTATCTCAACGGTTCCTAGGTGGCGTTGGTTATCTCGCTTACGACACAAATAGCGATGTGTTTTATTAATTTTCGTGGGTTTAATGAGTCATTATACGATTATTTCTGGGAACATTCGCTAAATATTCACAATAAATATAATCCGAGGTCTGAATTCGTTGTTCGTGAAGTTAGCAATTAATTCGGGACCTCTTGTTAAGTTATTACTTATGGTGAAAATCTGCTATGGGCACTGTTTTGAGAAAGAGGTTATTAATAGGTATCGTAGGTCACTCGATTTCGGACATAACCATTACGGACAATCATCAGAAAAATAGTGCATCTGCCAGATTTGTTCACATAAAAAGGACGTTCGTTTGTGCCTTCTTTACCATTCCTAAAATGTATAAGTGGTAAGTAATATGCCTCTGTCATCTCTATTTTAAACGAGCAAACTATCACAATATTCTACGCAAATCAATTTAAAAAAAAATTCAAATAGGTTTAAAGATACGAGAAAATTCGTAATATAATGAAATTCTCTAGATAACAAGAAAACTTGGTAGAAGGAGAATTGAGATATTGGACGAAACCAACAAGAAGAGGAAAAAAAACTATGGAGAGTCAAAAGATGCGCTTGAAGACACAGCTGGAGATAGTGATGAGCAAATGCAAGACCAAGACCAAGACCAAGGCGGTCTTGGTCTTGGTCTTGGTATTGCACTCTCAGTCTTGGTCTTGGTCTTGCATAGGTAACCCTGGTCTTGGTCTTGGTCTCGGTCTTGCATCAGTGGTCTTGGTCTTGGTATAGGTCTTGCATACTCGGTCTTGGTCTTGTTGCAAGAGTCTTGCAGTCTTCTTTTACGCATCTTACATGATTTAAAGTTACACCGATTACATGTGTGTTATTGCTTGCGAAAGTAACGAAAGCTAATTGCTTTTAGTTGCAGTAAACAGTAATGTGATGTCACGCTGTTTGCCGAAACGTCCATGGTGATATAAGCTAGAACAGTAAACTTTGAGTGTAAATTTAAATACTCTCTGTTATCCTATTGCAGAACTTTAAACCCAAAATCCCCGAGATGCTACACACTATTTGAGAGTGTAAAATTATGAATATTATATTGTAAACTTTCAAATTGAACAGCTGTGGAGACAAGAAGTAATATTAACAGGATGTGTATGAAATGTTTAAAAGACTTCCGCATAGGAGAGAGGTTCTATCTGACCTGTTTAAAACTGTATAATATAGTAACAAAACATAACGGCATTGAAGCAGATGCTTTAGAAATTGTGCAATCTATAGTAAATCACACAATATCCATTCGAAACCCAAACCCATAGGCTGCATTAAATAATATTTCTCTTTTCATATACCCGAGTTCTAATTTAGAACACATTGTGAAAAGATCATTTCTGCACTTTAAAGATTTCCGCTACCTCCCATAAATTACTTTCTACTTACTTTCAAGTTTCGGCCCTTCAATTAATTGGGTCATAAATAATCATAATTATTCTTCATGCAAGCAAATATTTCTAGACCAGGCATTTTCTACTTTTAGTATCTTTTCCCATTCGATATGCATCCTTAATATGAATCAGCAGCAAGAACTTAAACACCGCCACCGTCATGTGTCAATAAGAAAATTGTAGTAGTAAAAAGAAGATTTTCTGAGGATGTCCTATCTATCATCAGCAAAATGTAGGCCTGTATAGCTACAGTACAATCAGATACGTAACTGTAAAGTAATAACTATCAAATACCCGTCAAATAAGTTCCTGTTTTAATTAATCTACGGTTTAATTGTGTTTTATTGAATAATTATGAAGAATACCGGGCGTATAACCTGATTTTTTTCAGACTTCACTTTATTTTGAAATTTTCTGCAAAGAGAATGGAATGAGCTGAATAGCTATGTTATATTTTGTTCAAGTAGACAGGAAAGATTCTATTTGAGAGTAGGCTATGAATATTAATGATAGGTGTAAAAATGGATACCATCGTTAATGAAATAGGCTACTGAGCATGTTAATAGGCGTTTTAAGTTACGGGGGCTACTGTTTAAAGTTTCAAATCCTCAGTCATAGGCCGCCCCCATGGCTGAATGGTTAGAGTGCTCGCCCTCCACCGCTGGGACCCGGGATCGGATCTCGATGGATCCATGTGGAATTTATGGTGGACAAAGTGGGGTCGGGGCAGGCTTTCTCGGGGTGCTCCGGTTTCCCCTGCCATGAGTAATTCCATCGTTGCTCCATTCATCGTAGTATGACCATTTGGCTGTAATAAAGAATTATTATAAATCCTCAGTCATAGCTTTCTTTTAACCGAGTGAGAGGTTAGAGAAACTAGTTATTAAATAACTGTATGGCAGAATTTTTAAGTTTTTTATAAATTATGTGGTCAGTATTTATATTGTACGCAAAATGAAATTTCATATATGGCTTTGGACCTTTGTTACATCTGTTTGTCTTTCATACCTTAATATTAGAGAACTATTGCAATTAAACATTTTAAAAATGAATATGGAGTGTTTTTCGTGAATTTAACTCCCACCAATTGAAGGAACTAACTGTATGGAATGCCATTCAGGGAAATCCGTCAGATTAATTGTAAGTTTTCATTGCAGTAATTTGTTTTAACGTAGTGGTGAGAGAGGTAGTATACGGATTTCATATGTATTATTTGAATGGTATGGCTCGTTTTTGGATACGGACAGCGTCACGCACCAGGTCTGCTCTCATTGGTTACCGCACGATGAGGCAACCTCTACATTATAGGCCTACCAGCCTTGAGACTACCCCGGCTAGCGACACTGCGGCGCCTTTGAGTAACGGTCGTTGGCTCGCTGCATACACAATGGGGCTTTATAAAACTTTTTCAAATAGCAAGACTGCAAGAGTCTTGCAGTTAGGTCTTGTTCTTGCCAGAGTCTTGCAGGGTTGGTCTTGGTCTTGGTCTCGGTCTTGCATGGTCGGTCTTGGTCTTGGTCTTGCTAACGCTGATGCGGTCTTGGTCTTGGTCTCGGTCTTGCATTTTCTGCAAGACCAAGACCAAGACTGCAAGACCAAGATGGTCTCGCTCATCACTAGTTGGAGAGTGGAAATTTCGTATGGCGGTAGCCTATATCTCTGTCGTAAAGCAGAAAGAAGTAAGCCAACCTAATAATGAGGATTGGGCTAGACATACGGGGCATTCGAGGGAATTTCAGGTGCGACGTCCTAATTTTGTTCAAAGGCGCCGGTTGACCAGCGGTTATTATTATTATTATTATTATTATTATTATTAGTATTATTTTAGAAGCTAAAAATGGTAAAAGGATGAAAGCAATTCGTACAGGCTGCGCAAATTTGGTCAGCAGAAAGTGGAATCCTTTATGCTGATGTTCATAGAACGAGAACTTTTAGAAAACATTTACCATGATGAAATTATTGAAGTAGCAAAATAAAAGAGTGCAATGTTGAAATCTCTTCTGGTTGTTTAAGCCTTCAGTGCATAATGTAGCCTATAGAGCACAAATATAATTCAAAAGAAAATTTAAAATTCATGGAAAATTTACAGGAAAAGTAAAAGAAATAAATAATGAATTTAATCACTGCGTTAACTATTTTCCATGCAGTCCGGCACAAATTTATAATTTTCGTGATAAATTTAGTCTAGCGCATTTGAGGCTTAATGGTAAACTTTATTATTCACAACCTATGTAAATTTTTTACACGTTTCTAATAATTAAACGGTTGGAATGTAGCTGTATTGGCATAACAAATTGTTAGCCCTATTAGTAAATTTGCTCAGCAAAGAGTAAAAAAAATAAAAAAAATTGCAGGTAGTTCACTACTTCAGTACTAGCTAATTCTATTTTGAATAGTACTGAAATAAATACAAAAATATTTTTCTTGCAGTTCCTGGTTATTTAAGTTAGCTGAAAACATAAATCGACAATCATTTAAAAACATGTATTTTATCATTTTGTGGCGAGGGAAAATAATTAGGGTAGCGGTAATATAAGGATGGAATAGGTGAGGGATAGTTGGTGGGGACGGAAGCTCCGGTGTTCTTTGGAAGCCAGAACTGAATTTTATTCCCTGGTAATGATAATACTCACTAATCCGAGCACCACTCGCTGCTTCAGTAGTCTGTACAATGCTAGACTAGGTTTGTGTGCTTCACGACCCAACAATACAGCTTGAAACCCAAATAGCTGAACAGATAATCTATGCTGTGCTTATCAAACCATTCACTACTGCGTTCTGTAATAATATAAACGAGGCTTTCGCTTTCGAATCAAGCTATTCGTATTCAATAGCTATGCATTAAAATGTATACCACATATTGAAATAACAGCTAACGTATGCATCAGCGTGAGTAAAGGGCCTGTAATACATTCACATATATGTTAATGGGTGTGACATATGACATGGGTATTATTTTGTAGATATGTCAATGAAATTACCCTGTCAGAGAACCGTCAGACATTTCCCGAATCCTTTTATTTGCTTTCGTGTAATTACTACGCTTACCATAGCGTATTCGGTCGAACTCAATACTCTGATCGTATTCAGTACATTCCATTTCTATATTGAAAACTTGCTTATTGTACTGAAATTTATCGGAATTCTGTTGATATTTTGCATGTTGGAACTCATTGTATAGGCTAATGTTTTACCTCGGCGGGAAAAATACAAAAGCCGACAGTACTGGACCAAAAATACATAAATCTAGTACTTTGAGGCCCATTTCTAGATTTTTTGTTATTTGAGTTGCTAATTTAGTAGAGTTTTGCTAGATCTAATGTAGTAGAAGAATGCTCTGAGGAGCAAGAGGTCTAGTTTTCGTTTGCTAAAGGTCTTTGGCTACATTTTAAAATCCTTTAGCAACAAGAAGGGGTCGTATCGGTAGTTTTTAGGGAAATTCATCTTAAATGTTGTGGAAGTATCATGTTAATGTAGAGATCTGCTAGGATGTTTCTTAGAAAAATATTTTGGGTTCGATATTGGACATTTTAATGTACATTCTATGCTAATAAGCCGGTGCGATGTACGTGGAAATTCTACTTTCCACCATAATAGTATGAACGGGAAATGGATGAACAAACACTATCGTCCACATCTCGAGGTTCCCCCTCCCCTAGTAATCGTTCAACACTGCAGATTATATGAAAAACCTACAGTTTGATTGTTTTCTTTGATTGTTTTATTTACTTGTTATTAATAATTGTTTTGAAAACTTTAATTATATTCTATATATTGTTTATGTCCTCTTTGTCACCGTGTAAGGCAAAACATTATTATAACTTACTAGCTGAAAAGGCCCGGCATCGCCCGGGCTTTGTATTTTTTAATTTGAAATTAACTTATGGAGGACTTTATGTATGTAAAACTTGAAATGAAGAAAAATATTTATCACACTCAAACGATTCCATCAGAAAACGCTTTTTATGATTCATAGAGGATGTCGAATGCTGCATTCCGTTGTTTCTACACATCATGCCTGGGAGGGGTTGAAATAAGAAGAAACATAAATTACATAAGATTGTATTGACTTGACGGAAAATTTTATTTATCATTCTCATGTTACCATACAACCGTTTTGGGGCTGAAATAAAAGAGAAATGCAGTATCACTTTCATACTTTCCTCCCCTAAAACCCGGGACATAATATACTGCGAGCATAGGACTGAAAATGTTCCATCCCATGCTTAGGGCCTATGATAAACATCCCTATTTCTCAAATAATACAAAGCCTACAGATATGGATAACTTATCAGCGGAAAGGAATATTTACAGACTTCTGATATAGCATATTCACACACTTAAGTTGTCCCTGTAATTCGACCTCTTATTCTACATCAAAATGTAAAGTGAGTAAATATTTCTTATGTCGAGGGTAGAGAAAGTTATGTGACTACATCACACTGTGCTTTATTTTCGTGGATTTCATTTTCAGTAATTATTTTCGCCAATATATTACATCGATGGAATCATAATTCGTTAAAGTCCAGCATTAGGCTATATAGTTGCCAAGGCCCTATGTGATCAGAGTAAACAATTCACTGTTGTCATGTGAACTGAACAGCATTTCATTTTTTTTTCAGTATAATATTCTCAGAAATTATATAATTTTCAAGGGAAGGAGTATTTTGTTTGAATTTTAATGTTGACCGCGTTACTTCCCGGGCTTCCAGGGTATGTGTGCAAAATTTCGTGTAAATTGGTGAAGAAATGTAGATTTGTATAAGGAACAAACATACATACATACCCACATTTCCACAAACACACATTCGACTTTATATATTAGAGATGTATGATATTTTAATTGTGTAAGAAACTGTGTAGAAGGTGAAAAATGAAAAGTACAATAAAGCCCTCTAAAGAAATGAAATTAATTAATTATATAACTCGACGACTATGGGGCTACTTATTTAGGTTTATAAGTTTTGATCAGTGTTTCCTACTATTCCAGTGAATCTATCAAATATTTAATCCGAATTTTAATTTTTCATAATTTCTGGACAGAGTTAGGTACGATCGAAAGTGGGAATTTTTGTTTCACCACACTAAATTTCGCTTATATATGATGTAATAGTATCTTAATGATAATGACTAAAGTACATATTTTTATTAAAACACTGTTGCGGTATGGATTATTACGAACAAGGAACGATCTTGAAACCTTAAGAGCAAGAAATTAAATTTCATAAAATCAACCTGGATTTAAAAAGAATTCAATTTTGTTCGTGAAAATTTCAATATTATACTAAATTGAATCCATTTCATGTTGTAAGAATTGGGCCAAGAAGAAGATTCGACTTGTCCAATCGCCATTAGCAAAAGACAAGAACTACGAGAACAGCTTATTGGGAAGGGCAGCCGTCTCTGTTTGAATGAATCTAAAATCTAAAAACTTTAACTTTTAATTACGATCGCACAAAAACTATCGTATAGAACGTGCCTATGATTATAAATGAAACGAGCGAAGCGAGTATCATAATCATATTCATATCTTAATAAATTAAATTTTAGTCTCGTTCCATAATGTACTATTCTCAAACTATGGTAAACGACTGGAGTAAAGTAAAACAATTTGCATGCTATAACACAGAAAGTAAAATGATGCATTGGAAAATTCAAACACTTCACAGTACAATAGCCAATAGTAAAGAGAGTTTCATCATGGGCTAATTGCATGCAGTCGGTGTAGGTTTTACTGTAGTATTAAATTGAATCTCACCATATAGCATTTATATTCGCACTCTCTACCCATTTCCAAGGCCTGGACAATATTTCAGAACAATAAATAATGCCATAATTCTGCGTATATGTTGGGTAAAATTGAAATGATCATTGGCTTTATACGTGTGCATCCAATAGAGCATGGAAATATTGATCGGGATACTTGTCAATGCACAATGGCCAGGCCTTCATGTTATACACATATGAAATGTATGTTCCAGCCATAACAATGTCCTCTTGCATACAATGGTATTATAGCGAAACGAATGTATTGACAATTTTATTATTAGTTAACATCATACATACTGTCACTTGTCATCGTGTGAAAATGCCTGTTCACGCTAGATGCAGCATTTGAACAGATTATTAAAACAGGAACAGAGATGTTACGTAGTTATTGCTGATTTTGTTTTTGAAAGTCTCCAATTTTGCAATACTACCGTGTAGAACAGCCTATGGTTGAGACACATTTGACTAAATTTACTAAACATAAATTAACTGTGGTATCTATACAGGGTGAATCAGAACTCTACCGACAAACTTTCACAAATTGTTCAGGGATGTTTTCTTAGTGTTTTGATATGAGGAACCCATGGTCTCCGATGGCTCCCTACCGAGCAATTTCGTTGCTTTCGTTTCTAACCTAACTACCTTTGTACAGCCCAAATTATCCGTTGTGTACAGCAATTGTTCAAAATGTCGACAAACTTCACAGCGACGTCTCAAGGAACGTCGCACATGCCCTAGCATCCCAGGAGATTGGCACAAATACACAGCGGGTGTTACAATCCTTGCAACCATGTCCATATTATTTTCGACAGGAGTCACGTACACTAGGCTCTTCGTGTGACCCCAGAAGGAAAAGTTCATTGGTGTCAGATCTGGTGACCGAGCTGTTATAGATAGGATGACCATATTATCTTGAGTTCAAAACGGGATATTGAGATTGTAAAAATGGGGCAACGGAAAAGTGGACATTACGATGTTGGCAAACCACTTTCGTTCCATCACTTCACTGTTTTATCCACAATGATAAATTTGAATTCTTTCTGGAGATAGTCATTAAAACTGCATTTCGCCTTTTTGACATTGAAAGTGAATATTTAAAACTTTAAAACTTTAAACTTGAAAACTTTGAAATTCATACCATCGATGATCGACGTTCAACAAAAAAGCCAGCAGTTGTTTAGGCCTGAACAAAACACTGACGCTTCTTCTCTAGAATTAACGCACTGCCTCCTTGTTGTTGATGAAAACGCTGGTGTTCTGACTATGCATTTATTTATTTTCTGTTAATTAATAACAATAATAGTTGAAAAGTGTATAATGTGTTTGACAAATATTGAAGTATAATAGAGGTTTTAGTAAAAGGAACAAAATTAACATTTTCATTAAAACGACGGGACGGCCAAAAAATACTATAATAACGGTACTGTCACCTTCAAAACGGTACGTATGGTAAGCCTAGTTATAGAGAAATCACTAACATAAAGATTCTAATTTAAAAAAATAATAAACGCTAATTATTACAAAAATTTCCACACATGTTGCTCACTGCAGACCTTTATTTATTCAAGTAAAAGTTTTAATTGTGGTAAATTTGTACATATTCCAATGTTTTATTAAAATTACGGGAAACGTCAATTCTTGCTATCCTGAAACAGATTTTTACCTATACAACACAAAGAATAGGTCTAATGATTGCCTTTCAGAGCCTAAAGTTGTAAGTAAAAAACTATAGCTATTAGCATGTTCAATAGGCTATTTCAAGAGTTGCATAATTTAAATATGTTTTCTTCAAATGGTTAAATAAGTCATCCAATTTATACAATTCGTTTTTTTGACACTGTTATAAATGTATTTTAAGCTCTTCCAAAAATTTTGGTCATATCGTACTCTTTGAAAGTATCATGAGTATCGTACTTGTATTGTATTTTACTAGGCTATATTAATGTGTATTTTATTGTGTTTAATATTTAGAAAGTACATCCAGTGCGGTTGCTCACGGCGTGAATAAAATATTGAATATTATGTATCCTGTATTAACAAATAAATATCGTAATAACAATATAGCGAAGTTTTAACGATATTAGGAAAAAGTTAAGTCAAATTATAAGTCAAAAGTTCGATTATGGCACGCAGATTATCGGTAAGCCTACTTCATTTAACGTCAACATGAATTTTGCTAATTTCTTACTAGTTTACCTTAAATATACAACTTTATGTAGACTTGTAAAAATAATTTTATAATAATGTAATTCTGATACACTTTTATACATGCAAATAATCATATTTACTTACATAAGTTAAAAAATACAACACAGAAAAGCAAATAAAAAAGATAAATAATGCAGGATAAAATATTTCAAGTGGAAAATGTTATAAGAGGAATGCATATGCCGAATTCTAAAATTAATACCCATATTATTACCAAGGTACTTCAGGGCAGAGTAGGTCAGTTACAAGTTCTTATAAAAGTTTTAAAAGCTAAATTCAATAAAATAAAATAACGTTTTACCAGTGTTTACATGATACATTTATCAATAAAGAATAATAATAAATTAGCAACTTACTTGAATCTAAACGATTTATTTTAATTTTAAATTTTAAAATTACCAAACATTAATCATCTAAAAAAGGATATTGAGGTATAAAGTTATGGTATATTCTAAATTAAAATTTACACTATGTTTCATTGCAACACTCGTCATATATTTGAAGTCATTAAAATCGACTCTCTGTTTCCTCCTCGTGTCACGATCATGCCAATATGTGTTATAGGTATTCTTATTTTTATTATAATGCCATCACAGTATCCATTAAACGATGTTCTAGCAATTTACTGGGATATAACTACCTCCCGCAAGGAACACCAAAAAATAGGTCTTCACTTGTTAAAACAGCATGTACACGACAGAATGAATAGTGAAACACTGTAAAACAGGTTCTTCAGATAAGACCATGCATTTCACAGTAAATAACACGTGTGGAGAAAGGTATACCTCTACTAAACATGTTAATAGGCCTACATCAGTGAGTGAAGAGATTTCGACAGATTAATCCGGCGGTATAGAAGAACCGCCTATCGGATTTTTCCCTACAGCATGCATGCATGTTTAAAAGCACTCTTCACAATTTTTTTTTGGGAAGAAAGCGATTGTGGCCAGAGGGCTTCCCCCCCCCCCGCCGAAATGGGGGAAAAAGAACTTACTAAAATTTATCTAATTTACAATGTACTTTTCATTTAGTATTGTTCATTTAAGTGTTTTATTACCCTTATGGCATTTAAGTGTTAAAGGTTAATTTGTAGCAAAAGTAAAACTTTTGAGAGGGAGAAAATGTATTATAAAACGCTTGCTGTACATACAACACATACTATTTGTTGGCGGCATTATAGTACTATAGTACGTTGGCAATTGTTCATGAAACCAATGGAGTAAAAGGAATAAAATGTGAATTTATTATACCTAGATTACTTGGCACACTCTTCAATTAAAGAACGTTTGTTGCCTGCCCTCCGGAATAACATAAAAATGGTTAAAAGTTTTTATTTTTTTACTTTTTTTATTTATCTAGATACATAGCAGTTAAGATCATTTGAATTCAGAGGCTGTGTTAAGTATCCTCATTTCCTAGAAACGTTCTATTCTGATACTTTCGTCATTACTTCACAACGCTATTTTGTTTCATTTAGCAAGATTGCTTAAAATTCTAATGAAAACACAAAAAAGGAGTACAACATAAAATCTACTCTTTAAGCACAATAAAAGCAAGAAGTCTAGAAATAATATTTATGCACGCCGTTTGTTCTAGCAGTTGCAGTAATAATTAAAACTAGAATGCAAGAAAGGATGTTTGTTCAGTAATTACTTTAAGCATCCTACTGTAATTATTAAATTTCCTCAACGGCAATATCTTGCATTGGCAACATAGTTTCTAAGCAGGCCAACTTTATAACATATTTACGAGCATCTTCAGGAATCGCGAAGGTTAGTATACTATAAATCAATACAAGAAACATAAACAAATGTATTCATTACGCAACGCACAGAATTCTTTTTCTTAAAAATATATTTGGAAATCACATACCTCCTGTCATGAAATAAATCGGTAGAAAGTTCCTTAACGTAGATAATCTAACTACACTACCAATAAATACATTCATTCGTATTATTATCACAACAGCAGATGTTTTACAGTCCTAATTTAAATGTAAGCTTATTGAGACTACTTATTGGAACACAAATCGCACTAATAGGCTAATACTTGAATCAGCTGTTGCTATTATCCAATCACCCAGCACTATTTTATTTCTATCACTCATGCACACACTATCTTACCTGCATTAAAATTCCTGGAATTTGAAAATTTTCTAACTCTAGCCAAAATGACATATAAACTATTCTCCAAACAGAAATAGACAACAACTATTTTTTGTTAATTCCTCAAAGAGAACTAAAAGTATCTAATGGAAATTGGATGTACTGTTGTAAAAGATAACATTTCGTCAACTTTCATTAGTACTTTTTCTGTATGTTAGAAGGGGCTTACAGGTTATGTCGTTTCCTGTAAGGCTCTTATGAGACGTCTTTAATCAAATTGATTATATTGCCCTGCTTTCTTTCAAGGCTTGCAGTGTCAGGGTAATGACTTATCACCTGCAGAAGGACCACAAAAGAAAAGCTGGATCAAGTAGAGCCAAAAATCACTAATAATTTCCCCAGAGTTATTATTTAAAGTTGTGTAAGGGTTCACATCCGGAAAACCTGTTGCCCTTAGCCAGGTTTGATGCCCAGAATTTAGTTTTAGTAGCATGCATACTAGTCATTCGAGGTATAAGTATCTGCAAGTAAGTTCATTGCTCACATTTTCCTATGCTAGAAAATATAGTAAATCCACGTTCAAGTTCAAGGATGCTTTATGACTCCAAATAGCTGGAATAAAGTTGCACATTACCTTGCTTGTAAATTGTACAATAAACACACGCCAGGGTTTAATGAACCGGCATGCGCTTAACAAGTAAATCGTGAGATGAAGTCATTTCTATTTCTGCTTGATGATAAGTGACCGTATTCACCTCTAGCTACAGTGTTTCCCCTCTTTCATAATACTTTAAAGTCAACATCCTTTTGGCTTCTGTTTCTGGATGGTTTCTGGATGTTCATAAAATTATCTTCAGGCAACGTTTCTTGGATAAGTTACACTTGCAAAGAGTGTAGACTGAGTTAAACATTTAGTAAGAGTGAGCGCCCATTTGCACATTGTCATCTTAGTCCCGACATCCGCAGCCTAACCGTGGTAGCTAGGGCATTTCATTGTCCTTTTTTATTCCCTATATCACTTCTGATCCATTCATTTTTATTTAATTTAATTTAATCTAATAGTATGAGCTTTATTACATATTATGGAGCCGTGGTGAAGGAGGCTGTGGGTTCGAATCCAGCCTTGGGTATGGACGTTGGTGTACGTGAGAGGTCATCAAACAGAAATACGTAAAATGTAATACGAAAAGAAAGAAGAAAGAAGAAAAAAAAAGCTTCAGTAAAATAAGCCTATGACCGGCCAAAAAAAAGCCTCGTTCAGGAAAACCAAATTTCCGATACGCGTGAAGTGAAAAATGAATAAAGCTCCATAAACGCAATAAGAAATTAAAAATGACATTATATAAAATTTGTAGGGATTTTTCCCAGACCTCGGTTGTGTAGAGGTAGCGTGCGCGCCCCTGGATCCGAGGTGCTCGGGATCAAACTGAGGTTATGGAATTTTCAGAATAACTTATAATTAACCTGAGCACAAGTCTTCCGAGAGATACTCTTATGTCACAGATTTACTACATGCTAAAAGAATATCCAAGCCTATTGGAGCCCTTGTACTAAATTTTTCGGCCTAATCACGTGCAGGTAATAACTTATTTTCCTATTAAACGGTCGTCGAGGCCAAGGGCTCAGTCCTGTATAGGAAAATAGGCGTAAATAAATTCGTATTCAGTAAAGAAAACCACCACGAGGAGGCTCTATGCCTTGTGCGCGGAGTCGCGTGGATCTGATTCGATATTTCACAGGTAAGCTCTTCTATTTAACATGTCGATGTACGAAACGCCATTCTTAATAATACAGCTCGGCCAAACCCGCAAAGCCGAGACAAATATAAAACTGGCTTCGGAAGCCTGTGACTCATTTAAGCCGTTCTATATTTCTATTTTCTTTCTTTACTTTAGTTTTACCTCTCTCTTTTAGGGACATTTAAGCGACTCGCGCCATCCGGGACTTACAGCGCCGCGACCTGTCGGGAGAGGGATTATCTATGGACCAGACAAGGACAGGCCTCCCCGGATAAGTGATCAGCCCAATGTCGGGACCACCTCCGAGACAACACAAAGAAATAGGACACTCCGAACAAGGCGAGGATGGGATGAAGATGATAATGACGGCTCGATGATATCCGGGGACTACAAGGGTCAAAAGTTACCCCACATTTGTCTCAAGAAAAACGCCGCAAAAAACCACCTAAGTAATTCGACCAGGATTCGAACCCGAACCCGCTGCGTGAGAGGAGCAAACTCATCCCCTATGCCACAGCGGTGGACGCTCTAAATTTAACACGAACTCAGTAGTGTATCCCCTTAATCTTACATCTTTGCTTTTATACAGCTATTGAGGAAACGCATTTATACGTCAGTAGCGGTGAAAAGGTTAAACTCATCATTTTCCAGAAACAATATTCATATTTTCCTTTCAGACTTCAGTCGAGACTTAGACTGTATGAATTATTTATAATTACTAAATAAGAATCAGATTAAAAACTAATTTAATAAAGCTATTTTTTGTTTCAGTCCTTACAGTGCTGAATTTATGAATTGATATAATCAATCATCAAGTAAAATCATCGGTGAGCTCTAAGTTTAAAATGGATGAGGAACATTTCGGCGAATCAGCTGGTTTCCAGGGAAGGCAACTATAAGACGAAAATGAAAATCCTTACATTTTACATAAGTCAATATCCTATTATATTTATAGTTTTTTTATGTTACACAATTTTTTGAGGTGACGAATTAACACATCAGTAGTGGTGAAAAGGTGAGAGTGTTGACAGTGTAAGACTGTAAGACTAGATGCAATATTGCGAGGTTCGGCACACTATAAAATAATAATCGTAATAAGTTACAGCGAAAGTTCTGTTCACGCAGAAAATCAAAGGAATTTAGTTCCAATTATCTCTAGGTATTCTTTGTTGAATTTTAATGAAAGGAAAGTGAATTCATAAGGACTACGTACTGCCATTTTATCACAATAAACGATATTGAATTTTTTTTTTAGTTTTAATTGAAATATTTTATTATTTTCTTTACTTAAAACTTAACCGCCATCTACTCCCGCCTCCCCAAATTCATCACTGATACTTAATGGGTGTTTGAAATGGTAAATTTTAAATTCTCTCACCAAACAAAATTATTACTCCAATCCCACGGGATTACTTATCCTGTGCACTTCTTTTGTTAAAATAATAGATTAGTCTAGTCTATCTGCAGTACCGGTACCTATTGTACAGGGAGAGGAAGTAAAAATTATAGATGCTACAAGCTTCTCCTACTGTTACAATATTTACTCTTAGTTAACCAGCTAGTTTAAATGCCGCACTTAGAAAGTAAATGTCCTAGGTCTGCATATTTCTCGACATTACAGCTCTACTCACCAGCTTAGAAAATAATTGTTATTACTTAAAATACTTCGTAAAAGATAATGGTAAGACTTGATTCGGTCATCGGACTCTTTCTTTCAAATAAAAAGCTAGATTAGCAAGTGCATTCCCCGACACTACAAGTACTGAAAGTATGTCGAGGTGGGGGCAACTGAATGTTTAGAAAAAGTATTTATTTTCTTAACTTGCTCATAAAGGGGAACATATACTTTTAACTTTGTAAAATAAATTAAAATTCAAGTTAAAATTTCTGATAGCTTGGAGTGGAAATGACCACTTGTCATCGTCAAAATGCAAGACAAAACTGCACGGTTGGATAAACTTTTAAAACAGCGAAATGGTATCCCCTTGGTCCCAAGTGAGGTAATTTGGTAAACCACTCAACTGGTTTAGAAAAATCTTTCGGCAGAGGTCTTGTTATTTTCTAAACGACACAAGTATCATGAAGAGATAATATGTAAGAAATATTTGTGAATAAATATTGGGTTGCCAAGTTCAACTATAGCCTACTACATAGTAGGCCTAACTAGCGTGCGATTTAAATTTCACACGAAATGATTGGCAGTCGAAGGCTATTTGGTTTATTTATGGCTGGTGCCGCTAATCGCTGTAATGGAACTTGCAGCAAAAAAATAGAATCAAAATAAAATAATCGATTTAAACGTGACACCACATTCCTATCTGTATGTATAGCTACTAATAGTTTTTGAATGACTTTGACGATGTAAGCCTTACATGGTATGACCATTCAGCTCTGTATGGACATTCCAATATCTCCTTCTTAAATATGGCCACCCAGGTAATATCCTTGGCGGCTGCCATATGTTTTGCTAAGTTTGGAGTTGATCAGCTCTAGTACAACTGAATGAGTGCATTCCTCATTTCTTCTGCACGTTGCAAGGATATTACAATGCATAGGCTAATAAATAAAGTTCCTAGAAAATAAATGCCAACCATAAATTTCAGAATCTATCAAAAAGGAATATCTAAAGAATGTTAGCTTTTACAAATGTATATCTATATTATCTATTATCTATATTATCTATAAAAAGGAAATTATCGTTTTTTCTTATTTCACGATATGCTTAACGTGTGATAAAGATTAATCACGTCTAATAAACCTATAAGCCTAGATACGATCTATGCAGAGTTATCGGTTAAATGGTTTTATCATAAAATAGGGTTTGTATAACATTGTATCTGAAAGATTTGAAACATTTCTTTCGGGAACAAATAACTGTATATGTGTGTTTATATATTTTACAGTGAGGGTAGCAATGTCACTATATTATTCTATTTTATAGGCCTATTATTGAAAACATTTTATGTCCACCACTGTGGCATAGAGGTGCATTCACTCTCCTCGCGCAGCGGACCTGAGTTCGATTCCTGGTCGGGGCACTTTCCTTAGTGAGGGTGTAAAGTTGTAGATTTGCACTCACGCTAAATATGCGGAAGGGTAGTGAACCCGCGAAACCGGTGATGAATTTTGAGTGTATTTGCAGTGAGTTACGAAACACGTAATGAACACGGGAAAAATGTGTTGTAAACTGATACGTCATCAGAAGTATAAACTGTTGTGGTCATTTGGTGAACTCACTCTCTGGTCAGGAATAAACTGTCATGCGTTTCCGCACGCGCAAGAAGTTTGAATTTTTCGTTTGCTTCGATGACCATTAGAGGAGAGTGAGAGGGGAGTTACAGTTGAGAAGTGACAGTTCTTAGAAGGAGTTCTTAGAAGACAGTTGAGAAGAGAGTTTGAGAAAAGATAGTTGGAAGAGAAAGTTGTAGCGGAGCAAGGCTTGTAAACTACAGAGGTAGCGTATTCCGGCGAGTTTATATGACGGGGTTGCGGCGAGCAGGCGAGTGTGTGACGTCACCAGATTCCAAATCTCGCAATTCCCAGTTTTTACTCAGTTTAGAAAATCTTACAGCGCGTGATTAAACTCGTAACCTTTAATTAACCCTTTGTTGGATTCCTGTGAAATTCATACTGAAATAATCTAACACATCAGCCCTACTGATGGTTAAAACAGAGTCTTAAAAAAGCGGACACAAATGTTTTTATTTCATTTTATAAACATCACCCGTTACACAAAATTCATGGAGGGAGAAGCAAATTTCACTATGCGACAATTTTTTGTATTTTTGTGTCCCGAAAAAACTTCAAGCGAGAAAGTTTTAGTGAAATAATTGAATTTTAATACAAATGAAGTTCCAGCCCCATATCACGAATTGTTTACGAGTAATTGAGTGGTAATTATTCCGGGCGCTTCCAGCTGTCTGAATGATTGGGCGCTTCGAGCAGGACAGTAGAGAGCATGGTGCCGCTGACAATGCTTTTGTATTCTAGCTACTGATCTCGGCCGCTTGACCGTAGTCTTTTAGGATAGAGATTACCAATACATATTGTTTTTAATAGTACAATTAGAAAATGCTTTACAATGTGCAGATAACTGAACCATTATGCCGGGCGAGAGATGTGCTGCGGCAGTGTGTAACAGTAATTTCTCAGATTGCAAGAAGCTTGACTGTAACATTTCGTTCCACGTCTTTCCAAAAATCAAAGATGTTCGCAAGCGATGGATTGTTGCTTCCGAAGAAATGATTCTTGGAATCCTGATACAAGTAGAGTTTGTTCCTTGCACTTCACGGAGCAGGATTACGAAAGGGATTTCAAAGCTGAACTGCTGAATTTACCAAGGGAAAAAAAAAACTAAGAGAAAAAGGTAAATAATATATTATACTATTCTTATTAGTATTATTATTGTAATTGTTATTAATCATATTTACATGGGGTTTTAGGACTACCGAACTTTGTTTGGCTTTATATGCGCAGCTATGTCAGGATGACTAAATAAAGAGGTACCTCCGAAGAATATCATTATTGAACATTAATTCTTTAATTGCACTGGAAAGCGTATTTTTATTGAGGAATGGAAATTAGTCTGCAGCAAGGCAATATTTGGCGTTTCTTCTGAACGAAATTATTGAAGATTAGTATTCACAGCTCTCGGTAGATCACGGAGTAAAGGGCCCATGGATTTAACCAGGCTGAATTATATTTTATTAATTTTTTTGCGACTATTATTCACTTATATTGTTATAGGTATTCATGTCGGCACTCCTTTTATAATTTAATGATTTATTAGAAATAATTAATTGTAAGTATTTAGCCTTTCACGGCCGGCGTCTATTGAAGTCTTCCAAAATAATTTAGTTTCAAAGGGTCAATCTTTCAGTATGGGTACAAGTAGCCAGTTAATATCTTTTATTATTGAGTCCACGACTAAAATATTTAAGGATTTTTACGTAATTGCTAGTAGGTCTATTTTATTGAACAAAAAGACCTCTGTACCGTTCCCATAGCTTTAGTGCCTGAAGTAATTACCACTCTATTACTCGTAAACCATTGAAGATATAAACGTGGTACTTGATGTATAATAAAATTCAAATATTTCCCTAAAGCTTACAAGCTTGAATCATTTTCTGGTCACAGAAATAAACAAAATTGTCGCATAGTCAAATATGCTTCTTCCTGAACATTTCACGATCGTCACAAATCATTCCGACAAGTGAAGCGCCCGGAATAATTACCACTCAATTACTCGTAAACCATTCGAGGTATAGGGCTGGAACTTCATTTGTATTAAAATTCAATTATTTCACTAAAACTTTCTCGCTTGAAGTTTTTTCGGGACACAAAAATACAAAAAATTGTCGCATAGTGAAATTTGCTTCTCCCTCCATGAATTTTGTGTAACGGGTGATGTTTATAAAATGAAATAAAAACATTTGTGTCCGCTTTTTTAAGGCTCTGTTTTAACCATCAGTAGTCCTGATGTGTGTAGATTATTTCTGTACAAATTTCACAGGAATCCAACAAAGGGTTAATTAAAGGTTACGAGTTTAATCACGCGGTGTAAGATTTTCTAGACTGAGTAAAAACTGGGAATTGCGAGATTTGGAATCTGGTGACGTCACGGACTCAAGTGCTGCGATTGGTCTATCCCGGAATACGCAACCTGTATAGTTTACTGATCTTGGTAGCGGAGGGCTTCCCACTGTGGGATGCCTTAGTCCGCAAGACAGTTGAGAAATAACAGTTGAAAAGGGACAGTTGGGAAGTTATAGTTGAGAAGTGACAGTTGGGAAGAGAGAGTTGCGAGTTAGCAGTTGACGGTAGAGAGTTGTAGCGACGGGCTCCCCACTGGGGGCCCGCAAGACAGATGAAGAGTCAGTTAGGGAGTTGGCAGTTAGACAGTGACCAAATAGCAGCTGAAGAGAGTTGTAGTTGGGTGAGCGGCGGGCTCCCCACTGCGGGGATGCCTTGGCCCGCAAAAGTGCAGTCTTTGAAGTAGTCAGTTGAATAGTTATGAGTTGGGAGTTACCGGTTCGCAAAAGACAGTAAGAACTTGGAAATTGGACGACGAAAGTAGTAATAATAAAACTTATATATCCAGGTTTGCAGCCAACATAGTTTGGCTGAGTGGATGGGCCAATTTGACATCTAAATATGGAGAGTCGTGCTGAGAAGTTTGAACAGTTCTTACGCATCTTTGTTGGAACCAAGGTACAATCCAGCTTAGAGGGAAAGAAGACTTGGAAAGCGGGAGGCCGATTATCTGCCAGGTCAACCATTGTTGAAGAATGAAGAACGAGATTGGTACGTAAACAAGGTCAAGAACATCGGGTGTTCCAAGTGAAGAGAAGTCAAGAATTGGGCACATTAGCCTACACCCTGTGCTAATCTACAGAGGACACTTCTAAATTATAAGTACCTACTAGTGGACTTGTTTTTATACATACTTAATTGTTTGAGTAATCAGAGTTCAGATTAGGGCTAAACCAATAAGCGTATCTTAAAAGAGTGAAGCTGGTACAATTGTTTGTCTATGTAGAGGGAATTTGATAAAATTCAAATGAGTTAACCAGAATGTGGTTAACTAATTTATGAAGACCATAAGCTAGGACAAACCATAAAGATAAGTTGGTATAAGGTTAGGCAATAATTCTGGAGCGAATACGGTTAAGTTCAAGGATTGTAACCAAGTTAGGTTAAAAAGTGATATGATAGTAGAAGTTCTTGTTGTTAAGAAGTATGGTTGTTGAATAAACGCCATAAAGTATATAAAAGGAAATTTTCTAGAAGAATAAGGTGGTAGAAAGAAAGAAAGAAAGAAAGAAAGAAAGAAAAAGAGGAAAGAAACTGAAGTAAAGAAAAATAAAGCATTCAAATGAAACTGGGTGAAGTAGATTAGATGCCAAGTAGGCCTACAATAATGAATTAAAAAATTGTTAAAAAGAAAGCGATATGGGCTATGTAATAAGTTAGCGGTTTAGGCATGGTTGTGCTGAGCTAATAAAAAAGATTATGGGCTATGTAGAAAGTAAAGTGTAGACTAGGTGGGCCTAGAAGTTAGGAGGAAATGGATTATGTACGAAAGTTGAATATAGGCTAGATAGGCCTAGGAAAAATATTTAACTCAAGTTAAAGGAAATTAAAGTAAAATATAGGCTAGGCAGGCCTAAAATCATGAAAGTTTGAATTAAGAATAATTGAGAAAGAAAGAAGAAAAAAAGGAAAAAATAAAAAAATTAAGAATAGACTCAAGTCGCTCAGTGGTTAGGGCAGCTATCCACCCCACTTGCGCGATAAGCTGCGAGGGTCTCTTTCGCACTGAGATTTCTAAATTTATTTATTTTTGCGGCTCTTTCATCTTTTCCCTGCATTTTTTTAGGTCGATAGTTCACCACCATGGTTCAAGTCCAGGTCGTGAACCTAAATTTAATTCTTCTATCTTTTCATAAATCTATCCTGTTGTTCAGTGAAAAACCAAATCCTTCATTAACGGAACAGTCATAAAGGGAACAAGATTGTTAGGAGGAATATATGGTATTTGGAGGAAAAAGTAAAAGAAAGTTCGGAAATAGTTAAATGCCGATAAAAGCCTAATTGGTTCAGCAAGTGATTTAACAGCACCAATGTTCCTGGGAAGGATATCACATTAGCTTGTAAGAAGTTTTAATGAATTATAAATGTTGTCTGTGGTTAAGAGAACTGAGGTTTAAACTATTTGACTAATAGTGCAATGAATTTATTGTGGTGTATTGAAAATGGTTTAACAATGAATATGTTGTGAGATAATTTTGTCTAATAAGAGAGTATGTTATTTTGAGAATATAATGTGAGACATTCACAGTTGAAAAGAATACACTCTGACTTCTTTATTGTATACTGGACTAAGTGAAATGTAACCCCTTGAATCCTACCGTCTCCAGTGAGCGAACCCGGAGCATTGTGTATAAAACATTGGTAATTATAAGAATTCCGTATATTATTAAGTGGAGGTGGCGCCCCTGTTTATAAATTGTCATCTGCTGTGTTTTGTGAACCTAAATTTCATTCTTCTATCTTTTCATAAGTCTATCCTCTTGTTCAGTGAAAAACCAAATCCTTCACAAGGGTTTTTCCAAGGTTATTCCTCACTTGTGAGACGAATGTTGGGAAACTTTAGATCTTTGTAATCCCGGGACATCATATGGCTGTCATTATAACCTTAATCCGTCCGCACCTTGTTCGGCATGAGTGTGTGTGCGACTGGAGTGTCTCGTCTTATGTGTTTTAGTGATTGCTGTTGAAACTGAATTAAACTAATTTAAGCCTTGAAAAATCTATTACCAATCTCCTATAAACCAAAATTATCATAAACTGTTGTAAACATGTTTTCATTTGTATACCATGTAAAAATAAACTAACATCATGCGTGTTTCGTACAACATCAAAATAGGTACAACACGTTCAATCTACTTTACTGTTCTTAGTAAAAATGTGCAATGGAACATAAAAAAGTCATAAACTGCATTTGTCTGTTAGTAACACGAAATATGGGAACAAGAGTGGCAAAAACTTTCATATTGTCTTGTAGAAACTAATTTCAGAGCATCGTATAATTCGCTTTATTACACGGTACGACTTTGTTCTATTTTTATGATCAGCTCATACAAAACACCAAAACTGTTCTCTTTCATAAAATGCATTATGTTTGTTCCAGTTGCACCAGAGAACGGAGAGTAAAAGGAACATTGCAGCAATAATTTAATTGCTATCTCTCACATCTTGTTTGCATCGGTGCAACAGGGATCTGAAAATTCTACAACACGGTAATGAAGAACAAGATAGTCCAAGGATTAAGAAAAAAGAAAGGCTGTCGAAGGTGGTTGTTTATGAATGGCTGACCTGCTGGACGGCATAGCTGGACAAGATAGTTTACTGTCGTATGTGGATGACCTTTCAAGTCTCGCCCACTACCAGCTTCTGTTGCAAAATGTGGACAACCTGACCTCGTGTGGTCCATGTGGCCCGCGAGACAATAAAGAGTGGGCAAGAAAATTAAGGAATGCAAATTCAGAACGTAATTTTAACGTAAAATAATCGTCTAGCTCCTCTATTTCAGTACTTTGCCTGTTTTCAAGTCCTTGGAAATTATTTTTAAAAGAGAGGTGCAATTTTAAGATATTAAGTTATGATTCTTCTGCCAAGTTTCAGAGATTACGATTCTGCCCTTTTACCACAAAATCATGACAACGTCACAGTCGTCCTACTAGTAAGAGGACAGGGCCATAGGCTTCAAGTGGTAACGCTAGAAACTTGCACTCAGATGATCCTGGTTCGATCGCAACTTTCGACCAACCCAAAGTTTTAATAGTATCCCTAGATCTATTAAGTGAATTGAACGTTTAATTACTGTTTTACATGCGGTTTATCTTTTAATTCCCAACATTATTCACAAATCCGGCTTAGATGGTGTCACTGGTTGACATGGCCTGAATTTTCTAGGATTTGCTGAACTTGTAAGAACCTATCTTTATGGCGACTGGATTTCACTTAAAAACTGTGATCACTGATCGTTACTCTCCATTAACCTTGGCTAGATACTGATGAATTAACAAACAGGTTAATGTTATAACTAGGGACCGGATTTTTAGGTTTTTTAAAACACTGTTTTAGGTTTTCCATTAGGTGAAATAGTCCTTTTTTTAGGTTTTTTGACCAAAATATCGTTTTTGGGTAGAATAATTGGTTTAATGAATTTGAATGTGCTACATAGGATTCAATACATAATACTTGTAAAGTTTAACTTAACAAAATTGACTTAAATTTGTGTAAACTTGCCTTAGGACAGAGCAGACGTAGAAACCCGCGGGGTGCAACGTCATAAAATAACCTCAGAAGAAAAAGAAGAAGGGGAAAAAAGATGAAATTCAGGTCATCGCCAATCCACTGCCTTAATAAACTCGATTTCATTTGTTTTGGAATAATTAACACGTCTTCTTAAAACTCACAGTGTGACCACTCAGTATGAAGGCAAACAAGCGCCTACAGAAATCTATATCCTTGTTCATACACGGCAACAATGGTTGTTCGTACGAATATTTTAAAAGGAATACGCCTGTACTCTTACACCTCGTCTCTTGATTCTGTCCATCCTAGACGATAACGGGTTGAACGAAACGCTGGTGGTATTAATTTCAATCCGACAAAGTTATTATCTCTCCGCAAAATATCGACGTCTCAACTGACAAACAAAAAAGACAAAAAAGCAGCCTAAATAAGATATTTTAGGTTTTATATCCCGTTTAGGTATATTTAGGTTTTTATACCTCATTTAGGTATTTTTAGGTGCAACAGAATTAATGTGGGTGAATCCTATGGACTTGATTCGAAAAAATGTATGAGTGCTTTTTGTTTTGGAAGTAAGGAAAAAATTAGGTAAAAACCTAAGAATCCGGTCCCTAGTTATAACCTTCGTTTGACAGGTAGGGATACCATAGGCTGGGTGTAATATCAAGCTATCCTTACAATGTGCACATATTGACGCCTATGGGTATCTATCTCGGCGTGCTACAACTAAGCTATAAGAATATTTCTTTGGTGTCATTTTCTGGTGCTTTTGCAATGTTTCTTAACGATTTATTCCTCTAAAAGGCTACGGGTTTGTAATTATTTTATATTTTCTTCAATCTAGGTAGAATCGACAACGATTTCGAGAACAACCTACACAAAATAAACATTTGTAAATAGACATTTCAAAGTTATGTCAAGACAGTGGGAGGAGTATGCGAAGATAAACCTATTTCGCAAATATAAATCTACTTCAGTTAATTAGTCTATAAACTATGATGAGTGTATGGAAATTAGTACCGGTACATGGGTGTTCGAACTTGCCTAGTAAGGTACGGAATAAGTATGCTGGAGAAAAAGGGATCAAGTTCGTCCAATATGCTAAAATTGGTGAATGACAGTCTATTCAAGGGCCCTAATATGGCCCTGTTTGGTTGGAATTGGCTTATTGCTGGATCCCAGAAGATGGCTGCAGAGGTACTATAAGCTAAAATCTCGGACAACTTTAACTTCTTTTACCGGTTGGAATCCCGAGAAACTATCATACGTAGGCCTAACCAACGCTGAAAAAGCCTCAAGTATCTTATTATGCGTATTTTTTATTATGATGCCATCTGTGAATAACAAAACTAACAATACTCTTGGAGCCGGAGAAGTCAATAGTAAACGTTGGAATGAATGGACATAGATTTCTTCATTAATTTGGATTTGATATGTAAAATAGGGCTTTATTAATTTGGATTTCACATATAAACTGGGCCTAGTAAGAATATTATAGGAGAAAAATTCCTCCGGCACTGGGACTTGAACCCAGGACCTTTGGCTATTCGCGCCAATGCTCTACCAACTGAGCTAAGCCGGAGTTCAATTCACAGCGCCAGATGGAACCTCTCTCCTATGACTGATTGCCCTAATGGTCTACCTCACAGACAGACAAGTAATGTAATATGCAGCACTGTGAGGCACACTGAGTAGTGAATTGAACTCCGGTTTAGCTCAGTTGGTAGAGCATTGACGCGAATAGCCAAAGTCCTGGGTTGAAGTCCCAGTGCCGGAGGAATTTTTCTCCTATAATATTCTCATGTAATGTCCAACAGATACAATCATCTGTGGTTCTTAATGCTTATATATCTATCTGGGCCTAGTAAGCAACTCATTCTTTAGAATTTCTCTAGATAAAAAACCTACAATGTCTAATGCATCGGTATCTTCAAAAGCGCTCAATATTATCCATGAGAAGATCGAATAAAAGAAGATTTGCTTTTCATTCTCGTAATAAAATTGTACAATTCTTCTAGTATTTCTTTTATGGGTTTTCATAATTGCTCAATAGGCTTATTTTATTTTCCTTAAATTATATGGTTATTCATCTCAATCGAATTTTTCAACGCTCACAACTTTGTGAATGGGGTTCAGCAATCGTATTGGTTTCGACATTGAAAGAAATTCGCTTCAAAATAACATGACGTGTGCTCATCAAGTGGATGTTGAATTATTAATTATTAATATGCGAGGAAACAATGCACACATTCATAAACATGAATTGTATAGGGCGCATCTGATAACTTGCACTGTCACGCAGAGCCACGATGCACGGAAACACGCCTCTTTTTTGTTTAATAAATACTGCACATCGATTCAAACTCAAGTCTATACTTTTTACATCTACAATATTTTATGATACGGACGACATCCAAAATGTAAAGAGGCGAAGACGGTAAAGCCGATGTCCCACGATCCAATTTTTTGGTTGAAGAAATTATATCAAGTAGCATTTCCATACAATTATTTCTGGTTATGCACAAAGTGAGTTTTGTCCCATACGTAGCATCAGCTGTTCTCCTAAAACGAAAATCGATAGCTACTACAATCGACATGACGGTCGATATGCACGCACTTGACACTGGTGACATTTTCTACGGAATCTTTTTCAAAATTTCTGTAGCACCTCATTGTTTATGCCGGTTGCAATGATGATTATAACGAGTACTGTAGTAAATTCAAAGTCTTCCTTAGCGTCTGTTAATATTCTTGGCTCTAATAATATCATTTTATCCTTTTGGTTATGTTCGCTGATCGAGAGCTGCCCGCGGAGAGAATGGAAGAAACTGCCATGTTTCTGCGCCATCAGGTCACGCGGGGAGAGAATGACACACATACATTTTAATACAAAATTTAAAAGTTTCTATTCTTTGCTTGAAATACAATTGCATGGGAAATATAAGATGAGATTGTGTGCAAAGGCATTGGTCCATGTCACACGATCAAATCCGACGGTTTGTAGACATCTGGACCAAATATTGGATAATGGGACATCGAATTTAAATAGAAAAACATTTTTATTGGTAGAAGTGGTAGTTGTATGCCAGTAAAATATCAAAATACATTGATATACAATAATTGTGACTGTTTTGCATGCGCAGTGTACAGCAAACAGTCAGTCTCGTAAAAACGCTTGGCAGTACAACATCATTCTGATGTGATGAGTTATGAGATTGCAGAGCACTAAAAAATCCCTTGATCATTTGTAAAAATTTTCTTAAGAGAGCTATCAATCATTAGAGTGTATATGAAGTCTTGTGACCACAGATGGATCTCCCTAAACGATCACGGTCGTACACAATTCACACTTGTGTGCAATGGCATTGGTCCATGTTACACGATCAAATCCGACGGTTTGTAGACATCTGGACCAAATATTGGATAATGGGACATCGAATTTAAATAGCAAAACATGTTGATCGAGTGTATATTAAGCATTCTTATTATTCTTCTAATAACCACTTTGGAAACAGACCATGTAATGACTAGACTTCGGATATTAGGTAAAAACCTATTTTAATCCTTAGGAGATATATGGAAAAGCCTATTTTTACGTTAGAGCTTAATATTGCCTTTTTGCTTTTTTTTCCTCTAAAGTTCAAAATAAGTATTTTTTTTTATATAAATTCTAGCATTTATTTTCAGTTCGTACTAAATTTTTTGCTCGGAATGTGCAGTACATGGCACATTTGTGGCGTGGTTAAATAGTAAGCAATGTTTAGTCTTCAGTAGAAAAATCTCTTGCAATCCCCACGAAAATATAGTGTTTTTCTCCCAACTCCCACATTCAGTATAATAAAAAAATAACCTTAGTTCTCTGAATCACTTAGGGACATTGAATATGCTAGCGTGCGAAGCTTCTGGGCGCAGGGATTAGGTTTTCACTTTTATGGTATAATACAGGCCCTAGTAATAGGTCTATATACTTCTTTGTACCATGGGCCTATATCTGTGTTTTATCATGATTATTGATTAATGGTGACTTCAATAAATATAATCTTCTGCATTGCAATTGTGATATTTTAGAAAATTGTAAACTTAACGATTTTATAATTGAGACTAATTTACGATTTTTAGAACCTATTTTCCAATTTTTAGAGCCTGTTTTAGGTATCTAAAACAGGCTCTAAAAATTGGACCTAAAAGTCCAAAGTCTAGTAATGATTAGGTTTTTAACTCTTTCAAAGTTGAATTTGTATGTTTGCATATTATGCAATCATCAAGTATCAGTGGGGTCTAAACTTAAAATTGATTAGGACAATTTTAGTAGAATAGCTGGTATTTTTGAAGGGCAATGATAAGTTGATAACAAGACAAAAAATTGCTCACATTTTACATAAAACAATCTACTAATACTATAGCCTATCTCTGCTTTAGAGAAATATTTTTAGATGATGAATTTATATGTCAGTACATGATTAAAATCGATGACTGCTATGATATAAAGAAAACAGACTTTTTCATAATTTAGCATAACAAATGTATTACATTTTGTTAATTTTCTGTTATCAGTGTTTTAATAGTCTTAGGTAACTTATATACTACCGGTACGATTATAAAATCGTAAGAAAACGTTTTACAAAAGGTTTCAGGTTTAATATTAAAGAATACTGGCGAAAGTCTATCCGAATTATTTAAAAATTAAAGTTTAGGACCTGAGCGATATATCAGTCAGAGCTCTTCTTTCTGGTTGAAATTTATAGCAAAACCTTCTCAGGTATTATCATCTGGTGACAGTTCCTGTGGCATCAAGTAATTTTCATATGTATTACATGTATTATCATTGGGAACTGGTTGCAGAGGAATTTGTTGAAAAAGTTGTGATTTGTGCAGTCGCATTAAGCAGACAAGAACAGGCAATTACACCGGTATGTGTTTCCTGTCGCTCTTCTGGGAAATGTAGAGAGGAACGGCCCCGGGTTCGAGTACCAAGTCGCCAGGTTTCGTACTATCCGTCTACTGACAAGGACGATAGTGCAATAAGCAATACATGCAATGTAAGTGACTCAAAAACATGAATACCTGAATCACAAGATTGAAGTGGAATTTGGACATCTATATGTTCATCGACAAAGGTAGTGGATTTTGTTTGCATTTAAAAAATGTCATCTAAAAAAAGTTAAATTTAATTTAATTTTGTAGAGCACAGGCAATCACACTATGAAGCCTTGCACCTCTCAATTGAATAAAGAATATATAAATACGATTTCTTGTAACTGAGGAGCGTTTTCACAAAAATTATCTACAAAACAAAACAAAAAATGCTCATGTGAGCAGATAATGTGTACGAAATAATGTATACATAAGTGATTGAATTCATTTAATGCATTACCTGTTTACTTGAACCTTTTAATTAATAAAAATGCTTCTCTCAAGAAATTTTGATTTCACAGAAATGAAATTTTGAGAAAGCCCCTCCTCAATTTGTTTAATCTGTTCATATTGGAAATTTATTTTCATCGCCATTTAACCTTGTAACTGTTACTGTCGTATGCGTCACCGCAAACAATTGTGTAAAATAAATATATTATATTAGTAGAATAATGCTTTATGTTAAAAGTTAGGATTTTTATCTCCGTGTCAAAACTGTCATTCATGGAATCAAGTTATTCTATTGAAAACTTTCTCATCGATTTGGAACTTATAGCCCACTGATGGTTTTACTTCATAATTCCTTATATTAAAATTTTAAATTAAACTACGAAAGGATTAAGTAAGTTTCAAAATACTCAAAGTTTTTTCCCCCCCTTTCCTTTCTTCCCCCCACCCATTTCTAGCTACCCGACTTACTTAAGATTATTGCCCATGCTGTTCAACACGCTTTTAATCATCACATAATGATTTAAATAATATTATAAGCATTATGTGTATATTATAGCTGTGTAAATATACATTACTTCTCTCTGGTGGTGGTATGTATGTATATATTTATGTATATGTACGTAGACCTATATGTATGTATTTCTTTACACTGCAGTTGAGTTTTGTACAATTGTACATCGATCATTCTTATTTGAATCCCCCGTCATGACAGGAAAATGCTTTGTATGATATTGAAGCTACTTGTCTGCAAAGCTCATGCTCATGCTGTAGCGCGTGAGCCTGGTATGCTTGCGGTCCTGAGTTCAAATCTCAGGGCCGGCGGGTGTGTCATTCGTGGTGGACGAAGCCGTGCTTTAGGGGTTTTTTCTCGGGGTTCTCCCATTTCCCCCTTTCATTCCACCAACACTCTCCACTTCATCTCACCTTTCCCCCTTTTCATCCTGATCCCGTTTCCACTTTTGGCATCGGGTCTGCTTCGGCAGTCGAAGCCCTTTGGGGGCCTCTCCCGTTCTCCCCGTTGCTTGTGGTCAAGAGGTTGGTGGTGTGTGTCACGAACCTGTCGGGGCTCCCGGTTGGAGGTACCGCAGGGGGTGGCGCACACGTGGCATGGTACTAGGCTTGTTGAATGTAGGGGAGTTCCGTGGGGGCCCACGGGGGGCTTTGCGGATCCGGGACGGCCTGTGGGCACGCAACTCATCCCATCCCGGAGGTAGGTACAATAAGTCGGTAACGGCTGCGGTGCTTAGGGGCGTTCCCACCCCGCCTCCCCGCCTTAAAGGGCACAAAATAGAATAGAATAGAATACTTGTCTGCAACATTATCAGGTAGGCTATGTCTAATTATACAGTGCCATCAAAAAGTCACTCCACACTTGTGACGGCGAGAATCCGCTAAGAAATAAAATTCAGTTGGCAGCGCTAGCGTATGATAACTTACTCTTATAATCACTATTGAAATAAGTAATAATAGTAACATAAACCTCACATATTTACAGAATATTTTGGAATTGTTTACCAGAGGACACTTTGTTTACTAACCATGAGTCATCGCCGATATTTCATTTTGTATCAATTTCATTCAAATTGAATATCAGTTGAAAATATCACACGCCGTAACCACATTAACAGTTGAAAACAAAAGCACATCACTAGTTATAGCCTACTTCGAGTCTGGAAGGAAGAAAGGGAGAAATCCTAACCTTCGCCTCCTTAGCGAATATAACCGGAGCTGCGGAGAGATTTATCGATGGCACTGTACTTACTGAACAAACAAACAAACAAACATACAAACAAAAAACAAACAAAAACAAAAAAGTGACAATCTAAATTAATGAAAAATTCATTTCAATTCAAAATTGTTATGTACCATTAGCGGCACGAATAATACACACTAAAGACAAAAAAAAATAAAATGAAAAGTGAAGAGTTATTTGAAACGTTGAACTCAAACGTAACCTGTCAAGTAAGAAATTCAGTACCAACACTGAGGCTTGTCATACTGTCGAGAAAGCGAACCCTTACCAGCTTTTGAAGGAGTCGTTTTATATAGGACTAATTGTTGTTTGGAAATATTAGTAGAATCGTGGGATCCCGTACTGTTAAAACTATGTGCATTTGAACCAGTAAATAAAAATATTATACAGTACTTTATCCATTATTAATTTGCATTTTATTATTTTTCGTGTAATGTTACCGCTTCCCGAACGCGAATATGGCATTTCCCTCGAAAAGCGTAACCTCGATACTTTCATGTTGAATAGTGTTGCATATTTTTTTAGCTTTGCAATAATGCACCATATTTGCTTGATAAAATATTGGTGCATATTTTATTCACTTGTCACGTTTTTAACGGCATTTTTCTCACAGAGTTCAAATATTGTACGTATCTCTGTTAATTCAAACATGTAGGCTACAGCATAGGCCTACTTGGCTAAGTGAATGTTTTGAGAATTAACTGTATAATAATTTGTTGCATTGACTATGTTTATTAAATGCTTTTGTAATGCAATTTAAAAACTTTTACTTTTTTGTTGCAATTTAAAGGCCTGATGTAATTCCCTCTAACTATTAAAATTAGGATACTTAAACGATAGAGTATAGGCCTACTTCGCTGGTTTCGGAGCATAATTATTTTCATGCATATTTCTTCTGATAGAGCTTTAACTTCCAGGCCTTATTTATACGTAATTTCAAATCATAGGCCAACTGTAATATGTACAGTAATACAATACGGTAAACAAAAGAAGGAATTTTAGCTATTGTAGGATCAATATTCTAGAGCAGCCATATAAGTAATTCCCATTAAAGAAACACAGAAGTAACGGACCTCCTATATTGCCTGTGTAATAAATTTTCCCCGTTTCAAATTGTTTTGCTTCTAGAAATGTATAATTAGCACGTTTATTTTTTTCAGGCTTCCTTAGTATAACTTGTAGGGTTTACCATCGGAACTAACAATCATTTAGTGTGGTTTGTAATATTTCACAGCTGTTGTCAAGTTCTGCAGCACAATAACGCTGTCTGTTATCTGTAACATGCACATACCCAGCAGAAAGCTGTGATCTTACTAATTATACGTTCTGGCCTGTATAAAGCAAACTAAGTCGGCAGGACTGGCTCTTAACATGTCTATTACCCTATCAAAATTTCCATTACTCACATGTTCTCAATTATTTCTGAATTTTATGAAAGTCACTACTAGGGATGTCGTGTTGGTTAAGTCACAGATGGCTAATGTAACATGGTTGCTAATTTTGTAACACATTAGCTGCCCTCATAAAGGTCCGCTGTGCTATTCTATTATCAATATTCCAATTTTTTTCAAAGGATGATAATTTCCAATGATGGAGAGCATTGTAAAGAATGTTTTGTTGCCACCGGAAGCAGGAGTTGAACACTCTAAATTTGAATATAAATATTAGATGGAAATTTACAGTGAAGTGTTGAAATCTGTAGCAAGATTGAGATCGGAAATATACACACTAAACCTCACTAAAAAGGTATATTTACCCAGGATGATAATTTCAACGGGTCTTCCCGCCATCATCAGCTGATTCCGACTGGCCCTCTGGCGGCGGATGAATGAACTTGTCGATCAAGGTTCCATGTATGCCAACTGAAGTGTCAAAGTTTAAGAGATTTTCTCGGTTCTTTTTAATGAATATTTTTTCCCATACCATAAGATCTATTGGTTTTTCAACTTGTTTTAATAGTTCAATTTCATTTTCAATTTCATGGCCTACTTCCCAGAAATGCATTGCCAAAGCGGATTTTTCAATTTGTTTATTCATAATGTTCCTAAAATGTTATTTTCTCCTTGTGTCTAAATTCCTTTTTGTTTGGCCAACATAAAATTTTCCACAATCTTTGCAATTAATTTTGTAAATTCCAACTTTTTTGTAATGAGGGACCTTATCTTTCTGGTTGGTTTTTATAAGATTTTTGAAACTGAATTTATTCTGTGGTGCCAATTTGATGTTTACATTGTTGAAAATCTTCTGAAATGTGTTGTTTTCCCATGGGTGATAGGTGAATCTTTTGTGATATGTGTTTTCTTTTTCATTTATTAGTGTAGTTGTCTCTTTAACCTTCTTCTGTTTTTTGAATTTCCTTACTTTTTTGTCAATCAAATCTTTTTTTGAAACCATTCTCTTCTGCAATTTTCACTATGTGATTGTACTCTAGTTTATATTCATTTTTGCCCATGGGAATGTTGACCAATCTATGTGCAAGACTGTTAAATACTGCCTGCTTATGAGAAGTGGGGTTGTAGCTGTTAGCTTTAATGTAGTTGTCTGTGTGGGTTTCTTTTCTATAGATTCCAAATTCTATTTTGTTGTGTCTGTTGTAGATTTTTAGGTCCAAGAAAGGTAAGTAATTTTCTGTTTGAATTTCCATGGTGAAGTTAATTTTTTCTTCTTGAATATTGAGGAGTTTTACTGAATCATTTAAATGTTTTTCCTTTACAACAGCAAATATGTCATCTACATATCTAAACCAGACTCTGAACATCCAAGGAAATGCTTTGTTGATGTTTTTCTCAAAATTACTCATAAATAAATTAGCCAAAAAGGGGGAAAGAGGATTGCTCATTGCCAAACCCGATTTTTGTTCATAATAATGTCCTCTAAAACTGAAGAAATTTTGACTAATACATAATTTAGTTAATTCAATATATTCATCAATGACTTCTTTTTCCAAATTTGTGGTCAATAACCAACTTTTTAGTACTTCCATCAATTTTTCCTTTGGAATGCTTGGAAATAGTGAACAAACATCGAATGAGACTAATCTGTCTTCTGTCGTCAATTGTAAGTTCTTGATTTTGTCCACAAGTTCTAAAGAATTTTGTACACTCAAAGTATCAAATTTTGGGAGGCCCTGAAATTTATTCAATAACCATTTTGCTAAATTGTAGGTAGGTGCTCCAATGTAACTTATTATAGGCCTCATTTTATTTCCGGGTTTGTGAATTTTAGGAAGTCCGTATATTTTGGGGGTTGTAGGGTTGCTTGGTTTTAATTTTTGCTTCTCTTTATCAGGGATGAATTTTGTTTTATTAATGACTGAGTTGACAGATGCTGTACATTTTTTGGTTTGGTCTCCGTTGATTTCTGTGAATTCTTCACCATCTAATAATTTTTGTATTCTTTTTTCATAGTCTTCCCTATGTACAGTCTCTGTCAACTCAGTCATTAATAAAACAAAATTCATCCCTGATAAAGAGAAGCTAGATTGTAATGCGACAAATTCTGCAAAATGAAAACAAACTCTAGACTCATTCCTTTAAATGATACACTTCAACATTTATATTATTGAACATAAATATTAATACTAAAGTTATATTAGAAACAAAATTCAGATAAACTATATCTCCATGTAATACATCAGTATTAAAGAACAGCTCAAATAAAGCATTTCACAGTACAAAACCACTCATTAGTGGAAGCTTGTTTTCTTGATTTTTGTTGTATCTTTTGACGCAGAAGTTTTTCAAAATCTGGAATCAATGTTTGTGCAGCAGCCAGTCTAAGTTCACATTTCAAGTTTTCATCTAACAATTGACTTCTGCTGCGGGTTTTGTTTATTTTCATTAGTGAAAAAACAACTCGCATATGTACGTAGATCTGATCATAGACAAAATCCTAGCAATATGTCTATGCAGTCGGGGGAATTTAGTTCTGAGAAAATCCGAATAAAAGTCACTCGAACTTCTCTTATATTGGTATTTGTTACCATAAATGTAGGAGTCAATGGCCTACATATTGGAACACATTCTACACCCAACATAATGCTTGGAAGCTGGTGAAATAGACGACCCACCTCTGCCAACGGGACCCTGGTTCAAACTGACATCACGTGGTGCACAGGGGTCGCACAGTGCAAGCCTGCTTGCACACGCACAAAAAACAGCGAGTTGGAGACCACTGACCTAAGCAAAGGACTCGAGTTCCATAAGTCCAATCTATAAATGTAATAATCCTTTTAGCATAATGAATAGAATGAGAATGTGTGATGACTAGGGACCGGATTTTTAGGTTTTTAAAAACTCTGTTTTAGGTTTTCCATTAACTGAAATTTTTTTTTTTAGGTTTTTTTGTCCAAAATATCGTTTTCGGGTAGAATAATTGGTTTAATGAATTTGAATGTGCTACATAGGACTGAATACATAATACTTATAAAGTTTAACTTAACAAAATTGACTTAAATTTGTGTAAACTTGCTTTAAGACAATATTATATAATTGAAGAAAGAAAGCATAAACAATCAAAAGGAGCAGTGAAAATACATTTCCCGGTTACAGTAGCCTATATCACTAAATATGTTTCAAGATTCTCAACTGTGAAGTTCTTCGTGTAATCTCTTAGTTAATAGTTAATACTGTATCTAGACACTACCCTTCTCAGGATTAGAATCCGATGCTTCTAATTTAGTGAGTAAAATACTTTACGGTTGGATGTGGATAATGTGAAACTGATTATTTTCCTTTTTTCGGTTGTTATGCATGCTAACCGTACAACAGATCAACCAGGGACGAAAACTTCACCCTTTTCTAGAAAGGTAAATAATACGTGTTTCTGGCAGGCTTGACAAAATATTACTTTGCCATCTGTAGTGAAATTCAGATCGTCGCCAATCCACTGCCGTAATAAACTCGATTTCATTTGTTTCGGAATAATTAACACGTCTTCTTAAAACTCACAGTGTGACCGCTCAGTATAATAATAGGGAAGTAATAAAGGCAACCAAGCGCTTTAGAACACAGAAATCTATATCCTTGTTCAGACACGGCAACAATGGTTGTTCGTAGGAATATTTTAAAAGGAATACGCCGGTACTCTTTTCCTCTCTTGATACTGTCCATACTAGACGAGAATGGGTTGAATGAAACGCCAGTGGTATTAATTTCTATCCGACAATAATTATTCTCTCCCCGCAAAATATTGATTTTTCAACTGACAAACAAAAAAGACGAAAAAGGAGCCTAAATTAGTTATTTTAGGTTTTATATCCCGTTTAGGTATATTTAGGGTTTTATACCCCATTTAGGTATTTTTAGGTGCCACAGAATTAATGTGGGTGAATCCTATGGACATGATTCGAAAAAGTGTATGAGCGCTTTTTGTATTGGAAGTAAGGAAAAAAATAGGTAAAAACCTAAGAATCCGGTCCCTAGTGTTGACTTCGCCGCTAATACAATGGTGGGTATAGGGAGAGCGGCGGTCCACCGAAACACTGGCAGCACCTTCGTTTGCGTTTCAACTTCTCAATGCTGCATCATGATAGTTTGGCATCTTATGATTAAACTCGCAATCTTTAATTAACCTTTGGTCCTATTTCTGTGAAATTTGTGCAGAAATAATCTGCACAACACAGTCCTTCTGATGGTTAAAACAGAGATTTAAAAAATGCGGACATAAATGTTTTTATTTCATTATATAAACATCACCAATTACATAAAATTCATGGAGGGTGAAACGGAATTTGACTATGCGACAATTTTTTTCATTTTTGTGTCCCGTAAAAACTTCAAGCGAGAAAGTTTTAGTGAAATATTTCAACTTTATTTTAAATTCAGTACCACCTTTATATCTTGAATGGTTTACGAGTAATTGAGTGGTAATTATTCCTGGCGCACAGCTGTCTGAATGATGTGGGACGATCGTGAAATGTTGAGGGTGAAGCAAATTTGACTATGCGACATTTATTACTTTATTTTTGTGTCCAGAAAGAGATCAAGCGTGTAAGGTTTAGTGAAATATTTGGATCTTATTATAAATCGAGTACCACCTATATATTTATAATGGTTAACGAGTAATAGTAATTACTCTAAAGCTAAAGCTATCAGAATGGTATTGAGGTATTGGCAGGCATCTTTTCCATAAAATACCAGTAATAACGTAAAATTTTTACATAATTTATTCGTGAACTCAATAATAATACTATATTAACTGACTACTTGTACCCATACTGCAAGATTGATCCGTTGGGGAAAAGGAGCGAATGAAGCTTTTTTCTAACTTAGTAAATCTGCACTACTTTTATTTTTTGCATTTATTGGATTATTTATCATATTTCCTGTTCACTTATGTTAGTAATTTTTATATATAATTATTATAGCAAATGTCTTATTAGTTTAATATCTTGATCCTTTTTTTAATAATATAATTTAACAACATAAGACGTACATCAGTAACAGCGAACGGCGAATGGTCGAGGGTTTGAGCAAATAGCGGGCTGTAGTTAAGGCAAGAGGATTTAATTTTTTTATGAAAAAATCAGGGAAAATGCTTTGAAATATTGTGTGATATATGTAGAATGCATTACAAAACAATTTTTGCGTATGTGCGTCTTTATCGGATGTTGAGACGCCAATTTTAAAGATCACGCGCCCTATTTTTGTAGTGCTGCTTATGAAATTTTCCATGCCCTGCAATTCACAAACCATCCCTTAGTTTATATTATCTCTGTTCACATAATTTGTACACAGATCTACACTTTTGGCCGTGTTTCACCTACATAACTTACCCCATACAGCCAGGAGAAAATTAATATTAATATAAATAATATTACTATTAATACAATATTAATACAAATTAATAGCCTACTCAGTAATATTCTATACAATGTAATATTAATATTAATTTATAAAATATCCCTTAGCTGTTTTCTACCCTAATTATACGTTGTTATTTCTATACAAATGTTCATTCTTTAAAAAATTCTCATCATATTATACTAACATACCCTCTACCCTATTTTCTAGGCAACAAAATATTAGATCAAATCATCCCTTAGCTGTTTCATACCTATATTATATAATTGTTCATTGCTTGTGAACATCTTCGATTTTTGGAAAGATGTGGAACGAAATGTTATGGTCAAGCTTCTTGCAATCTGAGAAATTACTGTTACACACGACCATGTTTATTTATGGAGATGAGATCTTCCAAGACGTGTAAAGCAGCCCGAAAATTGTCAAAAGTATCTAACAATTCAATTCAGATAAGGTGAGTCATTTTGAAATAGATTAATGTATTATTTTGTTTAAGAGTGTTTGCAATTTTTCCTATACCGCCCGTAGTAATCTTGCTCCCGCGAATCTCAAGCAGAGTAACTGCTACCTAGCGGCGAAACCAGTGAACTACCTCAGTCATCACACTTTCTCCTCTAGTCATTATGCTTTTAGTAAAAGAATTGACACCCTTTAACATATTATGCTATCTCAGATATCCTCTCCAGCGTTGTACGCGTAGTTAGAACTAAATATATGGGTAGCATAACAGAGAATTTTCGTTAAACCTATATAGGTAGAACAATTGAATAATCCATGTTGATATGAACAAAACCTTATGTAGGCATTCATAGATAGCTCATAGCAATGTCCCCGTTGAGGTTAAGAAGCCGCAAATTAGTGATGAGCAAATGCAAGACCAAGACCAAGACCAAGGTGGTCTTGGTCTTGGTATTGCACTCTCATTCCTGGTCTTGGTCTTGCATAGGTAACCCTGGTCTTGGTCTCGGTCTTGCATCAGTGGTCTTGGTCTTGGTCTCGATCTTGCATACTCGGCCTTGGTCTTGTTGCAAGAGTCTTGCAGTCTTCTTTTACGCATCTTACATGATTTAAAGTTTCACCGATTACATGTGCGTTATTGTTTGCGAAAGTAACGAAAGCTAATTACTTTTAGTTGCAGTAAACAGTAATGTGATGTCACGCTGTTTGCCGAAACGTCCATGGTGATATAAGCTAGAACAGTAAACTTTGAGTGTAAATTTAAATATTCTCTGTTATCCTATTGCAGAACTTTAAACTCAAAATCCCCGAGATGCTATACACTATTTGAGAGTGTAAAATTATGAACATTATATTGTAAAGTTTCAAATTGAACGGCTGTGGAGACAAGAAGTAACATTAACAGGATGTGTATGAAATGTTTAAAAGACTTCCGCATAGGAGAGAGGTTCTATCTGACCTGTTTAAAACTGTATAATATAGTAACAAAACATAGCGGCATTGAAGCAGATGCTTTAGAAATTGTGCAATCTATAGAAAATCACACAATGTCCATTAGAAACCCAAACACATAGGCTGCAATAAATAAGATTTCTCTTTTCATATACCCTAGTTCTAATTTATAACACATTGTGAGAAGATCATTTCTGCACTTTAAAGTTTTCGGCTACCTCCCATAAATTACTTTCTACTTACTTTCAAGTTTCGGCCCTTCAATTAATTGGGTCATAAATAATTATAATTATTCTTCATGCAAGCAAATATTTCTAGACCAGGCATTTTCTACTTTTAGAATCTTTTCCCATTCGATATGCATCCTTAATATGAATCAGCAGCAAGAACTTAAACACCGCCACCGTCATGTGTCAATAACAAAATTGTAGTAGCAAAAAAAAAACGTTTTCAGTGGATGTCCTATCTATCATCAGCAAAATGTAGGCCTGTATAGCTACAGTACAATCAGATACGTAACTGTAAAGTAACAACTAGCAAATACCCGTCAAATAAGTTCCTGCTTTAATTAATCTGCGGTTTAATTGTGTTTTATTGAATAATTATGAAGAATACCGGGCGTATAACCTGATTTTTTCAGACTTCACTTTATTTTGAAATTTTCTGCAAAGAGAATGGAATGAGCTGAATAGCTATGTTATATTTTGTTAAAGTAGACAGGAAAGATTCTATGTGAGAGTAGGCTATGAATATTAATGATAGGTGTAAAATGGATATCATCGTTAATGAAATAGGATACTGAGCATGTTAATAGGCGTTTTAAGTTACGGGGGCTACTGTTTAAAGTTTCAAATCCTCAGTCATAGGCCGCCCCCATGGCTGAATGGTTAGAGCGCTCGCCCTCCACCGCAGGGACCCGGGATCGCATCTCGATGGATCAATGTGGAATTTGTGGTGGACAAAGTGGGGTCGGGCAGGCTTTCTCGGGTTGCTCCGGATTCCCGTGCCATATGTAATTCCATTGTTGCTCCAGTCATCGTAGTATGACCATTTGGTTGTAATAAAGAATTATTATAAATCCTCAGTCATAGCTTTCTTTTAACCCAGTGAGAGGTTAGAGAAACTAGTTATTAAATAACTGTATGGCAGAAATTTTAAGTATTATTGATAAATTATGTGGTCAGTATTTATATTGTACGCAAAATGAAATTTCATATATGGCTTTGGACCTTTGTTACATCTGTTTGTCTTTCGTACCTTAATACTAGAGATCTATTGCAATTAAACATTTTAAAAATGAATATGGAGTGTTTATCGTGAATTTAACTCCCACCAATTGAAGGAACTAGCTGTATGGAATGCCATTCAGGGAAATCCGTCAGATTAATTGTAAGTTTTCATTGCAGTAATTTGTTTTAACGTAGTGGTGAGACAGGTAGTATATGGATTTCATATGTATTATTTGAATGGTGCGCTCGTTTTTGGATACGGACAGCGTCAAGCACCGGGTCTGCTCTCAGGGCCGGATTTAAGAGTATGCCGCCTACAGGCTAAAGTCCATTTGCCGCCCCCTCTATAGTTCATATTTGCTTAATACATTTGTTTTATACAACAAAAGGATAGAGTTCATTGGTGTTTTCATCTTTTTTAAACATAACAAGTTTGGATAAAACTACAATTTTAATGGTTTACATAATAAATTATCTAATCAAATTAGTTATCTACTCGTTTTTTTACTTACTTCTTTTAAGATTCGTTAAAAAATGAAATGGGGTTCGAAATTAATTATTAATTTGTTCTTGGAGATCCAGTGGTCACTATTTTAATCATATTTTTATATTTTAATGCTAATGACTATCTATTGCGTAATTGAAGAACTGCGTTCAATTTGAATTAAGTTGTCCTACAAGGTGAAATGAAATTACATAAAATATAGTTAATTACCGGTACTGGTTTATTTGTGGAAAAATATACAAACTTCTCTAAAACAACTCACACAACCTAATCTTCATGTTCAAATTTTATATAGCTTTCTTACGATATTTCTTAATGGCAAACTCGTTATTAATGTCCTCATATGAAAGTGTTTTCGTTGTATTTGCCTCAATACAAAGTAGGCCTATTGAAAGTGAGTTTAACCGTATTTCAGAAATACTAGTTCGCAGATAGTTCGTAACTCTTCTAAGAAAGTTATAATACAAGATTACGTGCTGTGAATTTGTATTATGTTATAGTTTTAGAAAATAGGCTATGTAGAAGGACTAAAACATATTTTTAACGTCTGAAATACTTCATTTTAACTTTTCAAAAAATTGCCAAACTGCCGCCCCTGAAAATTTGCCGCTCTAGGCTGCAGCCTACTTAGCCTATTTAGAAATACGGCCCTGTCTGCTCTCATTGGTTACCGCACGATGAGGTAACCTCTACATCTACCAGCCTTGGGACTACCCCGGCTAGCGACACTGCAAGAGTCTTGCAGTTAGGTCTTGTTCTTGCCAGAGTCTTGCAGGGTTGGTCTTGGTCTCGGTCTCGGTCTCGGTCATGGTCTTGCATGGTCGGTCTTGGTCTTCGTCTTGCTAACGCTGATGCGGTCTTGGTCTTGGTCTCGGTCTTGCATTTTCTGCAAGACCAAGACCAAGACTGCAAGACCAAGACTGGTCTCGCTCATCACTACCGCAAATGCAATTTGTCATCGCTATACATAAAAATAAGCAAGGTTTTGTGGAATATTCTTGTCTAGCCTAAATTCCTCCTCTATTTTCCCCCAATGGTTAACCCAACAGAGCATTGGAATACATCTTCAGAATGTTATATAGGCCTAATAAACTGGCCATTTGCGTTTAGTAAGTTACGTACTGTTATCGAAACTCAGAACTAATTTCTGGACTTGGGAGAAATAGTGATCTAACCAACATGTGTATTAAACGCGTATTTAAATCGTAAACTTGTTGAAATTCTTTCTATTTCTGCCCAAATTCTTTCTGATTTTCAGCATACTTTCACCTCCTCAGTACATTTTAAATCATAATACTAATACTACAAAATATAGAGGGATTAATAAAAGGACTAAAAGAACATGGAAATAAATTAACTCACTTTTGCTCCCAGATCTACGTTTGATTTATGGTTTAATATAACTAGTCAGTAGAGTCAGAATTTCGAAGCAAAGTGCATATAGGCTATTTCCAGACTCCTAAACATAAGCAGAATTGTTATATTTCGTAAGACACTCTTTGACATGCAATTTTAACTTTATTTGATAGTGCTTATTTTCCTTAGTCTGGCAGAAAAAGATTTAGCTTATTTTACGATTTTGAATTAAAATAGCGCGTTTTACTCAAAACAGTCACACTGGAAGTGCTTACTTCACTCCTAGACGTCATTATCCCCCGTCATTATTTGTCGCCTTACAGAATTACTGAAAAATCTGGTTATAAAACACTCTTGACAGATTTCTGAAAACTTTCCAGCGTAGAAGCAAATATTGAAGAGGTATTCATCGAAGAAGAACTGTTTTGTTTTTTATGTGCACCTGTGACGTCCTGCGCGTTAAAAGAACATTTTCTCTTTATAAATTGTTCTTCACTGACAGATGCAGGCGCATCACACAAGATAATCTCCGGGTGACCTTCCTTGCGCACTGTAACATCCATTGATAAGATTTCTAAGAAAGTAATAATTATAGGCTATTTTATTTTCGTGTAATCTGTTTTTGCTTACTTTGGTGCTTATTTCTTACATTTTCTGCTTATTCTACTGTTTTATTTTGCTTATAAATCCGGGCTCTATATAACTGGACACTGCGCATTATAATAGACTATTTAAGAAGGAGCATATTTTAGGTTTAGACCCTATATTATTATATTATACCTAGCCTATGTATAGGCTCTAACTATGTGTCTATATTATGATTTCTGTGTGTTCTTGTATAATATAGCCAAATGTAAAGTAGCAGTAAACTTACTTGAGTAAAAACTTCAGAATCAGGATTCCGTTGTAAATTTTCCTTCGAAGCACATCCTCTGAACCAGGTCACCTAAACAAAGTACCGATAAATAATATGTTAGAAAACAGTGTAATACGTTATTTCGTTATAAATTGCTGACTCCTTAAAATGTGTCCTCAATATGAAGTACAAAATGAAAACCGCACGAGCTATTACAAAGGATTTAAAAGTTAGCTCAGTCGTATAAATTATATTATTGCCTTATTTCATATTTTGTTATTTGATTCCCTATGCGATGCTTAAAAATGAGTTTTTGTACGCGGAACTTGAAACGTTTTATTCGTTGCTCTATTCTCGGTTTGGCTTTAATCAATGCTTCCCGTATCCTTGCATTAAATCGTTCCCAGAGATACAAGAGTAAGTCAGTGAACAATACAAATCCAATAAATAGGGCAATTTCCCATACAGAACAGCTATCTGTGTTTCCTGTGTGGTTATCTGATGATATAGTTGCAAAACCCTGCTTGCGTCTCAACTTTATAGCGGCTCAATAAATTCACAGAGTGTTTGTGTTTCGGCTACGTCCAGCACAATGAGATTGCTGGTCTGCTGCTGTGTCCAAATGTATAAACTTTCGATGCAGTCTTTAATTCCTATAACTTTCGCCTATATGCCTACTATTTATCAATGCTACGAGTGATTTGGAAATCTCCGTTAATTTCACGAGCAAATTCAACGAATAATATGTAATTAGTAATTAATAAAATTCATGAAAATTGAATTACTTGACAATTAGGTTTCACTACTGAAGGCCATACGTTGTAAACTTGTTTGAATCTGTCTTAGCCTATGTTGTTTAACCTTTGTAAGGATGAATCTGTATATTCATATCAGTAATCTAACATCAAATAAGTAAAGTAAAATCATAAGTGGCCCCTAAAATCTAATAAGTAATTAATAAAATATATTAAAATTGAATTACTTGACAATATGTAGGTTATACCGGGTGCGGCAAAACATCCTCCCTATTTTAAATTTCAAATAAGAAAAACAGATGGATCAAAATAAAGAAAGTGCATTAATATTAATGATATCTACACAGTGGGAATTTAGGGTTTTCAGTATATTACATTAGTTCCCCTCACTGCATAAGTGTAAATAGACCTTAATCCTGTCTCCATGCTCTTAGAGCAAAGTTCTCCATATCATTAGGCACTATAACCACGCCGCAACATTCGCACAAGATGGGAGTAGCAGTCAAATTGTGTTGTCATAACGACAGAAAAAAACAAGTGATAAACAGTAAAAAAAAATTGAAAAGGATATTGAAATCGCGGAATTGACATTCAATACGGTATCCAACCATACCGTGGACGGGAAAAGAACGTGTCTACGCTGTGGAATCATTTCTGGTAAACGGGTATTCCCTTGTCGCTGTCCAGCGTGCTTTCCGGATTCGCTTCCAAATTCCCCCTCGTGGTGCAGTTCCAGATCTGAAAAGCATTAGCTTATGGGTGTCAAACTTTAGAGCAAGTGGTAACATGATTAAAAAGAGAGGGGGAAGATCACGCAGCGTTCGAATTCCAGAAAACATTAAACTTCCCACTGTGTAGAATCATTTATGTTAATATAGCTTCTTTATTTTGATCCATCTGTCTTTTATTTGAACTTTAAAATAGGGAGGATATTTTGCCGCACCCTGTACTACGGAAATCATATTATGAGAAAAAATTCAGAGAAATATCCGGTTGCCTGCAATGTAATCCTAACAATGGATAAAAATCCTCACATTCTGCATAGCCTATGTTATTACTTTAATAATCTGCTCTTAAATAATTTTCTTGAAGTGACGAAATTATACGTTACTAGCAGCGAAAAGATAATAATATATAATATTAATAAAATAATAATGATAATAATCTGTATTTATCAGTGAATCATTTACCAAGTATTTTAGTGTTATAGCTTTTCCTTATCATATTATCCATCTGGATAGCCATGGAACATGATGAAACGAAGGAACTGTAAGCCCAACGCTCACAAACATATTATTACAAATTACTATTACAAATATTATTAATATATATTATATATTATATATTATTATTACTATTATTATTATTATTATCATTCTTATTCTTATTCTTATTATTCTTATTCTTATTCTTATTATTATTATTTCCATTGCAATTAATTTTATTATTAAGGTTATAATAATAATGATTAATATTTTTATTACAAATGTGTAAACGCGAAAGATGCAACATACTACACATACTACACGATTTGAACCTTAGTAAATCTGCTGGCCCTGGCCACGGAACATCGAACTCAGCTCAAAAGGAGTGGCGAATGTGAAGCCGGTTTCCACTTTTTCTGAAAACTGGAATTGTCGGATAATGTAAGCTCTTCTTCAAAGGCGGAGTCCTGTTTCCTGTCTGTCAACTACACCCGACTGAAAATAAATACAGTTTTTCCCTTTTCGGGAGTCGTTTGATAAGTTTTGTTGCATCTCGGTCCATTCGGGGGTAGCTCTAAGCGTTTCATGTTCTCGAATTGAGCGGTAGATGAATATCAAAGTTAAAAATTTAGCTGAAAACGGAAACGCGCCGGATACGGACGGCTACAACATTGTAGATGCGTTATAAAAACAGGTATGTTCGTGAGCAGAATGCGAATGAAGTGCTACAAGTTACGGATGCGGGCAGTGATATTAGCAATACGGGTGCAACCTTGCACCTCCTGATATGATAACGTTTCAGTGTCAATGCATCCCTGAACTTTGTGACATTGTAACCGTGACGATCATAGAAAAACCTTAAGAGAATGCCTGACTTTCGCAAAACCTACCTTTCAAGCAACAAACACAAAAAAGACTAGCCTACTATTTTGAGATGTAAAATCAGCATATAGAGGATAAATGTACTCCATTTTTCAATTTATTTTACGGAAGTAAATGCTTTAGATTCAATTATGCAGTTTCTAATAAATTGAATGCAGTCAGTAATTAGGCCTACTGATGGGAATCGAACTGGTTTAGGACGATTTGTCTCTTATTTGGGCACTTTTCTGAAAACTGTCTACACATTGCTACAGTTAATGAATGAGCAGTAAAATTTAAATAATCCAGGTACACATTCCTAAACTATCTTCTATTACTTATTCCCAAAATACTACTGTGTCCACTTCGCTAACACTAAAAAACTATACAGCTGTACAACTTTAAACATAATCCTACACGTTACTATTTCAAATCTTTAACCCCGAACATCGTGGCAATTTTCTAATGGTCTGGTTTAACAAGAGTCCGAGATGCAAACCCAATCAGTTTTAGTGTTATTTTTTCACTATAATAACCCTTTTGTCATCTCTAGCTTAGCAATGTGAAAGCAAACATGAACCCTGTCGTGGTTCGGTATTCATGTTAATAAGAAGAACAGGCTATGAGAATAACAAGCTTCAGCTGTCCTTTAACTTTCAACAATGAGGTCCCTTCTTTCTCCTCCAGCGGCCGGAAAGACTCATAGATCACAACGAATAGGCGGTACAGCAATCAGGCGTAGACTTGCAATGAAAAGGACAAAGAAAATAAAAGAGAGAAGAAGACGGCATAATCCATATCATAAGGCCACAATTACTTTCTAAGTGAGAATTCCCTGGAACTAGAGTTTACCCTCCATATGTATATTTTTAAATACCGATACTGTACCACGAAACCATACATTACATTTATCAGGGCCCTCTAGATAGTTCACAAGATTTACAAGTACGGTACTATTAACAAACAGCTTGTTTCTGGAACATACGCTGCCGGGAGTCAAACGTGTTGCATTTTACCTGACATTGTATGTTGCTACTAAAAGTAAAACACGCCATCATTCTATGAACTATAGTGTGAATAATACATTTCCAAGACTTCCTGAAGTTGCAAGTGTACGTAGGCCCACAGTATAGTATAACAGTAGCGAAGCTCTAATGAAAGGAAAATGCATCCTTTTGACAGATCGGTGCGACACTAGCACCCCAAGCGGCCGGCAAGATTGAACTAGCAAACAGCCATTTTTAGCATTGGAAAGATACGAATATATGGCTGTATTTCTTCTTATTTTTAAAATTACTAGAACGAGTTTATTACCGGAAAGGCATACTGGTGAACTCACCAAATCATAGACTTTATGGTAATATAAAGAAGTTGTAGTTTCAAGATCGATGACATTGTATATCTTATAAAGTATCAGACCGGTTTCCCGATGTCGTCTAGTATGGATGCAAGCGTGATAATCACAAATTGGCAATTTAATTTAACAAATAACTGTTTTTGCTTACCTCTCAGGATCTTTAGGGAACCTGAAGAAAGATAAATCGAGAGATTCCTTTGGTTCCTTTGGCTGTTGGTGCAATTTATAGCACCACAAGCATTTCCATAAAATATTGTTGACATTTTTCCACTGCCTTCTAGATTGTGCATTTTTCATAAGAAACAATGTAACAGATTGTGTTATCTCTCGCTCACCGCTACGAGAGCTGCAGTCGCGCCGGTTGAAAAAAACTGTATGGAGCTTCGCTACTGTTATACTATACTGTGGTAGGCCTATGTCTGGATATGAGGACTACATGACAACAGAGATGGTAAAGTAAATTTCATAGTACCAGAAGGCTTTGCTCGTGATTTCAATAGCAATAAAGCCAACATGGGAACGTGGCTCTGAGTCTTAGCTTACGTGTAGAGTCCAGGTGTTGGGGATAAGGTCGATATAAGGCTTAGCTTTATGTAAGGTTAGCTTTATACAATATTACGCATGCCCGATCAAGTGGAACGGGTTACATATTTAACAAGTAGAAACTGCGCGGACTTGCTTGTCTCATTTAAATCAGATTAAGGTTGGTAGCCCTGTCAGCAAGTAGTTTGAAGTGACTTTGATTTGTGTGCACTCGTCATTATAGAACTCACCCTTGCTCATCTTCCCTGAAGATACGAGTATACAATTTTAATGACGGAAAAGAGCCAAAACTTAACAACATGAGAAGTTAACAAGGAAAATGTTGCTTATAAAATAGCAAAATAAGGAGAAACTACTTCAGATTTATCTCAGAGGAATACAAATAATTAGCGTCGTGAGGTCATCTTTAATATGTGATGCAAAAGTAAGATGGAAACCAGACACAAGATTATATCATATATTAAACTGGATGAAAAAGAAGGTCAGGACAAGAAATCTGTATTGAAAAGAGAATAAAATCATATACATATACTCCTAATTACTTACAAACTTCGTGACTACAGTTCAGGTTAAAGTAATATTTTATTTTTAAAACGGTAAATTTGGTAAAGAAAAGAGAGAGAATGTATTAATGGGACTGAAGATCTATTACGTTTCCTCATTAAGGAATGACTGAAGTGTTGAGATTGATTTTCTGAACTAATTGTTCTAGAAGCTGGTAATTTGGGCAATGAATTAAAACGTAAAGCGAAATTAAAGTTTCATATTTCATTTTATTATCTCGATTAAGATTGGGAGATATTAATGAAACATAGTGTTTTAATAAAAATTATTTTCTCCGACATATATATTCAAATGCGGACTTGTGTTATCTATGCGAGATTCTTTGATGCTTGATTTACGAAATTATTAATTGATTTTTTTAAAATTTGATATACCGTACTTTTTGTTTAAAAGATATTTTTACCCAGAAAAATGAAAAATGAACTAAAATACGTACGACTGTACTAAAAAAGAAATTATGGCCTCTACAGAAAATCTGTTAACTACCACATTGTAAAGCACACTGTAAAAAAAAATATATCTGTAACTCTATTTTTGGGGGGGGGCGGAGATTGATTTTGATTATGGCAAAATAACTTTGTAAATTGAAACTGAGAAGCTATTCAAGTTTCCTTTTACTGGCAGTTTGAAGTGCACTGAGGTGTTTCCTTGGTGAAATGCTTTGAAAAGGGCATCAGCAGCACCTGTTCCGTGCAACCAAACTACATCAAATTTAGCTTGCGTTGTATGCTTAATTTTTTACACTAGAATACAAAAATAACTTTTTTTTTAAAGCATAGAGCTAATTGCTAAATCGACACTTATGTAATCTATCAATAATATTGTTGCTATAACCAAAGTCAGAACAGGCTTCAGTCCTACTAAGTTTTCATATTTTTTTACTCTCTTTCTCTTAATTCAACCTCTCTCCTTGTAGGGACGCTTATGCTGCCCACGCTGCCCGAGTTTTACAAGATGCGACCTATCGGAAGAGGGAATACCTTTTGATCACATACATACTTTTTTGACCCGACAAGGACATGGCTGGCTTCCATGAATGGGTGATCAGCCCAATGCCAGGGCCACCTCCGGGACAACATGATCACATAGAACGAGATACAACAGTTCCAAACACACTCATTCCGAAGAACGCAATGATGGTATGAAGAAGACTATGACGGCCAGATGATGTCCGGGGACTACAAGGGCCTAAGTTATCTTACATTTTTTTTTAGTCCGTAAGTCAATAATGCGTCGCAAGGAAACCCACCGCATCGGATAGCCAGTAATCTGTGGTCTCAGCAGTCCAATTAACCTTTTTACTGCTATAAAAAGACGTAGGCCTACACATGCGTCGCCGAAAAAACGGGTTAAAGGCTGAGATAAATGATTAATATAATTATTAATGTTTTATCTTAAAATATGCAGATGTTTATGCACGTATTAAAATTTAGATTATGGAAGTAAGCTATTTTACTACAATTTTCCAAGTTTATATTAAGGTTGTGACTCAATAGTGATATAATTTTTTTAATTTTTATTTCAGCTGTATTTATACTCCTTTTAGCTACGAGGCCATATCAGGAGTTGAAGATCTGTGTCTACAGTAGGGTAGGCCATGAACTATTGATTGTCAACTATCTTCTACAGTGAGTCCCAAGCAAGAGTTGGCCAATGACGCGGGTTTCTGCATCGGGCACAGCTCCAACTCCCGAGCGATCGGGTGTAATATCTACGCAAATAAAGCCGCGATCGGTGTAATGATTCAGGTTCTCACATTTACAGTTAAAATTACATTGAAAATAATCACGTACCTCATCACAAGAGATGTTGGAAATGTTCTCCTCTTGCATCCACACAATACAGACACCTTTTTAGGAAATTTTATTTCACGCGCATATGTTCAGCTTCCGAGACAGAGTTAATTTCTCTTCTGATAGGCCTATGTGATATTGTCTTCAAGTTCTTCTTCTAACAGTATGTGGATATTATTTATGGGGAAACTTGAAAAATAAAGTGTATAAATTTCCCATACATTAGAAGAACTTAACGACAATATCACAAGAGAAATTAACTCTATCTCGGAAGCTGAACGTAAGACGTGAAAGAAAATTTCCTAAAAAGGTGCTAGTATTGTGTGGATGCAAGAGGAGAACATTTCCAACATCTCTTGTAATGAGGTACGTGGTTATTTTCATTGTAATTGTAACTGTAAAATATGTGAGAACCTGAATCATTACACCGATCGCGGCTTTATATGCGTAGATATTTCACCCGATCGCTCGGGAGTTGGAGCTGTGCCCACCGCGATCCAGAAACCCGCGTCATTGGCCAACTCTTGCGTGGGACTCACTGTATTGTTGGTGCTTTTATGGAGTAAATTTCAACTAATATTAATTTAAATGATATGATACAGGATGAAATGGTGAGGATGATTCATCATAATATGTAAATATCCAATCTGGCATTTGCCTTTACGACTGGGGAAAACATGAAAAAACGAATGTCTACTTGACCGGCCACGGGATTTGAACTTGCGACCTCCCGTTAGCGAATCCAAGAGGTGATTTTACTTGATGAATGCTTCAATTAAAACAGAAATTCAGTACTGAAAGGGTCGCTCGCTATTACGTCACCCAAGTCACGGGAAGAGGCACTCACTATAGAGGGCGTCTAGTAACAGAAAACTACTTTTAACTTTAAATTCACGTCATGGTAATAGGAGATATAATCTCAGAACAAACAATCATGATGCAAATAGCATTCAAGCATTGTTATTTTAAATGAGGGTATAAGGTGGTAAAAGTATATGTTACTTAATGCAAATAAGAAATTAACTGATAAATTAGGATGATGGATAAATGCTAAGGAAGGATGTATAAGGATAATTCCACCCCAAGTAGTCTTATACAACGAGGAATATCCTAATAAATTTAGAGAACACTGGGGACTTAACCCGGTCCTCCAGATTGTAAGTTGGACCCTTCACAGATTGTATCTACTCGCTCGGTCACCGCTATGTTCCGTCCTACTCGATATGATTTCGATCTTAAGGATCCTACATTCATTCTTTACTATTACAGAAGAGCAGTGACAAGGTCTGCTTTGAAAGGGGAACGATTCACGGTGATAAATAAGTAGGAATCATAGAGAAAGGATCACTGGTGATCCATGATTGATTAAGACCATTGCGTGCTAACACCCAATCGTGCCAACTGCTGCGTGTTCCTACTGACAGAACTAGAACAAACTAGGATGAAGTAACGAGTCTTTGAAATTAGCACAATAATCCTGCCATACTATCATGTAACAAATACCTGTAGTCTGAAATGTGTGGCCATCCCTTTCCAATTTCTGTTGAACGGTGTTGTGTATCCCTTTCAAATCGTGATCTTCCGAGATTTATAACGACTGACCTCTTCTTCGCCTGTGAATAGATGAGTTCACACCCAATGGGAGTGTGAATTATCTTGCTTACTGTTGTAAAGAAAAGGTCGGTAATTTATTAACCACACAGTGGGGGTAGTAAAACTCTCTGTAACCTTGCAAATAAAGTTACGTAAGTCGTGATGGATAAAAAAAAAATTATACACGAAATTTTATTGAATTTAGATTTGGACATAATTCATTAATAATTCACGTAAATAGGCTATATCATGTAATGCTACCAACATAGATCACCATTATCTTCACCATAATCACTATTACTATCATCATATTCACTATTACTTTTATTCCTTTAACCCTCGGAAGAAAGTATGACAACCATTCGCTCTGATCGTTTGCCTCTAGACTTGAGGTATGCGGGTTCAAATCGCCTAAGAGTTTCTGATTTGTTAAGAATAAAAACCAGGTATATCCCCTCCTTCATTAATTAATTAAAGTTATAAGGCATCGAGTTATGGCAAGTTAAATATACTCTATTGCTGTTTTTGTAGAGTTAACTCGATTCCCTTTCCACCGAAATCCTTACTTCAATCCTACGGAACATTAACCAAATTTTCATTTTCCTTAACCCTATCAAAATGCTATTAAAGTATTATATTAATCCTGAAATTAGTTATCGAGTATTCACCCACGATACATGTTCTGAGCACTCCTCAGTCAGAAATACAAGTTTTTAAAAATGTATATGCGTGTCTCGTCTGTGAACAGAGCAGCTGGAAATGTAAACTGTACAAATTAGTTATTTATGAAACAAATGGTAAAATCATTTTACCATGTGTATCAAACATTTTTTTAGACAGCTGTTAATATTTTGTAAAATAGTCTAATAATTTTACACTATACTTCTAATAATTTTATTACGTACCATGCAGGTAATTTGGGAGCTTTCAACTGTCCTTGCCATCTAGAATCCATATGCGCAGAGGTTACTGATTTGTTGTACATGGCTCCAACATAATATGGGATGGAGTGGACAACGCTTTTCTGCCACCAAGTATGAGTCTTTTTGCGACCACTGTGAGAAATTTAACATTTTAAAAGGCGTAATGAATTTTAATATTTTAAATTTTTATCAAAATGAATCTATTTAATAATAAAATGCCATTATTCTTTGGCAAAAGAGTATTTTCCATGTGACAGAAATCACAGTTGGTGACATAATGATTGTATAGTACGATAATGCGAGACTTTTACTTCGTGTGTATTGTGTTTGAAGTAATTCTTTTAATCCAAGCTATCAATATATTTTATTTCAGAGCTAGACATCTTTTGAAGATATTATATTAAGAATAGCGATGATTTTCTCTTATTCTTCTCTTAACGGATTTTTCGCCGTTTTATCTAAAGTAAAACAGCTATAATGAATGTCTTGCAACCCTGTGCATTAATTACATGTACTGAGGTCCATAACATTTACTAGAAACTTTTTTTATTCACAAAATGGTAGTTCATAAGCTGTTTGTGGTTTAACTGTAATGATCACAACAATAATCTGACAGACTTCTCAACAGAAATCGTAGCTTTAGGACCTATGAATTTGGAAATAAATTTTTCAAAAGGAAAAATGAAATACTGTAACACAGAGCATGTCAACGATCCATGCTTTAAGTAAGATAAATTCATGCGAGTTTTTTATAACAAATATTTTGTAAAAAATTATCGGGCCATCATCAATAGCTTTTACGTCACAATTGGATTTAAACTTTGAAATTAAGGAGTGACATTTTCTTCTGGGCTTACTTGCATCAAAAAGGTTTATGAAAAACTGGATTATAACTTGAAACGAAAAACAGTATTTAATTTACAAGTATGGGACTCGTAAAACATTGCAGGGTTCTCTTGCGGAAGTCCAGGTATGCATGTATTCTGTGAAATAGCCGTCCTGGGAATGTTGCAGTTTGTCACTGTTATACATAAAGGCCATCCTATTGCATTAAGGCATCCAGGAACACAAACAAATAAAGGTCAAATTAATGTAACTGACTCATTGGCATTGGGATCTTGGCAAACAACAGACAACCATAATGTATCCGGCATAATGTAATCGGAAAAGAATATTATTCACAATAACATTAGAATATTAATTAGGCCTAAGTAAACTGAAAATCTCCAGAATAAGATGATTTTTTTTCTTCTAATTTTATGCTGAACATGTACAATGAGAAATTAGAGCTGCTAGGGTTGTATGTACAAACCTCACACCCTCCTTCCTCATTGGTCAGAAATCTGACTGGTAAGCAGATTTTGCTTCTGTGACCTACAATTTTTTTTTTCGGGGCGGGGTTGAATCTGAAGCGTTCGCATAGGACGTAGTTCATTACACCGGAAACCTCTTAGTTCTGGATAGCTGGCGGTAACAAATACGTAAAATATTATTTGCTTTAAATTTCATCTAAAAAACGCTTTTTCGTCTCAGTAATGAAAAATTCATTAATTTAAATAGTTAAATGAAGTGTTGTAGGGAAAATAACACCATACGGCATCGATCTGAAACTAAACCTATCAACAATAAAATAAATTATGAAATGCATTAAAATAATAATAATAATAACAATAACAATACATCATTACAAGACCGTAATAACTGAAAATGAAGTACAATAGCCTATTACTTTAAATTATTAATCGGATTTCATAGTACGATATTTTCAAAAGTATTGCAGCCTAATAGTAATATATTAGTATATATATTAGTATATATATTAGTAATATATCATTAATGAATGACATTTCCGTAGAGGGTAGTAATATGAAAATGCATTGTAGTTTGTAACATTATACAAGTATATTCTTATATAACTAAGATGTTCAAATACCTAAGGGTGCGTATACATTTGCGCTCCTCTCGCGTTCCGCTCTGTCCGCGTGTCGACACAAGAACAGTTCGTTGGAATTATCCATAGGAAAGCGACGAACATACTGCGAACCACCAGTAGTGATTTTTCACCCACCACGCATGTACTAGCAATCATGTCTTCATATCATATCAAATCATATCACAGCCCATCAACATGACAATAACCCTAATATAGTAATAGGGCCCACAACATCTTTTTATTAAAATTTAACTCAATAATGATATTGTTATTGTTATTATTATGTTATTATTATTGTTATTATTATTACATATCTCAAAAGTATTGACTGGGAGACCCGAAGGGAAAAGACCACGCAGAAGACCTAGACGTAGGTGGGAGGACAATCTTAAAATGGATTTAAGGGAAGCAGGATTTGCTAGGGATGATTGGATGGAGTTAGCACAGAATAGGGTTGAATGGCGGACTCAGGTAAGCGCGGCAATGAACCTTCGGGTTCCATAAGATAGATAATATTCCATTAGCTTGTTGAGGAATTGTCTATTGTCATTGAGTAAGTAAGTAAGTAAGAAAGTAAGTAAGTAAGTAAGATTATTATTATCAGGGCCCGGATTCTAATGACATATAATCTTTTTATTGATGCTGCATAGGCATTGCCAACTTGTAGATAAATCCTAATCATGGACTCTAGATTATAGAAATACCTTTTTATTAGGTCTTTTTTGTCATTTTATGCAATTTTATATTTTTATGGCATTTATTTCAATTTTACGTCATTGTTTTGTAATTTTCGTGTCATTTGCTTCCTTATTTAGTCATTTTCATGCATTTACATTAAGTGTATTAACTTTTTTCGTCGCTAGCGGTTCTCTCTTTGAAGTGTTGTTTGTTTAATGCAAGAAGGAAAAGTGTTGTCATGTCTCAGACGGAAATGAGAATCAAAGAACGCCAAAATTTTGTATTACATTACTATTGTTTTGACTTGGCACCTGCTTGGATTTGAGAGTAAAAACTACTGTTTACCCTCAATAAGCAATAATATAATCCGGCACCGCAAAAGGAAATGTCGAAGTTTGACTCGCCAGTGCTTCAGTGCCAGTATAAATTTCCGTGAGAAAAGAACATTCACACCATTACAGTTATTTACAGTTTTTACAATTATGTAAACATTAGTCTAAAACACTGTGTGTACAATAATAATTTTTTATAAATAAAATATCAGTTTTAGGTAATTTTTTTATAATTATTAAATCATTTTCTTTAAAATCTAGGGTCATTATATAGGTCATTTTTCAAACAATATTAGGTCATCAGAATCCGGGCCCTGAATATAATTATTGAACTTTGTATAAACATTGTGTGCACAGCTGCCGGATGTTATTGTTGCAGGTGTTCCAAATCAAAACAACAAGCGTATGGCACAACACGCGTTTCCATCAGTCATTGGAATAAACCGAATTTTGCAAAACTGTTCTGCTAGAAGAAGGGCTATTTTAAATAAGCGATGTACAGTAGGTTTAAATTTAGCCTACACTAACATTGCCAATATCTGAAGAAAACGAGTTTTGAAAAAATAGTCCTCAATTACAAAAAATGTGTACGGCAAATAGCGAAACAAAATCATTTTTAGGCAAGAATTGAAAAGTGTGTAACAATATCATTATTTATATTTTATAAGTTACCTTTTCCTGTACCTTTGCTGGCGTTTACTTTAATTTTTTTCACGCCGGTTTGCTGAAAGCAGATTTACCATCTTCTTCTTGCATTCCTCCGCAGTCTCATTCATTTGAATACCTATTTCCCTCCAGGCATCCTCCATCAATTTTTTCCTGAAGTGGTCCTTGTGATTTGGATTCCATAGTAAAGGTTTCGATTTATAAAGTCTATCATCTGGAGTGCCTTTTCCTCAGACCACACCATGATTAACAAATTTATGCTTGAGGGGAGCGCAGGAGGAAAATGACACGCGTGTCGACACACGGACGGAGCGCAAATGTATACGCACCCTTTACATACTATGTTTACACTACTTTATTATGTAATCGTACACATTATACAGTCACTACACTTTCAACGTTTTAGGTGCAACTGTGCAAAAGTTTCACGGGCTGAGGATGGCATAATTTATGTCGAAATGCATCCTAGCAATAAATAGGCCTACAAAGAAGATGGATCAATGTTTCTTTTACTCTGCAAACAACTTTTGTTGCACTTTTATGTTTCTTTGACAAAATAACTTAATTTTCGTTTTATTTATTTATTGACTTTGTATCCTAAATACACAATTTTTAACTTTTGATTATATAGGATGTACAATAATGTAATGTAAACATAGCATGTAATTTAATTGATCATCTTATTTAAATAAGATAAAACTTGTAGAGTTTGTAAGGCAATGCGTTACAATACATTTTAATATTAGTCGATTCTTGAAACGAAGGAGAGCACTGCAAGATTTCTTCATGCATAACTAATGTGTTGTGGGTGCAGCAGTTTCTTCATTGACAAGATTGTGTCGGATGGCCTATGTTGTGATTATTTCCACAACTGAATGCTGATTAGCGAAATTTAATTTTACAAGAAAACAGGGGCACGCCCTTCTATTGAATATGTAGCAGGTAGATGTACAACATTGATCAATGCTTTGTCCAAATCTGCAAAGCTCAACTGGGGATTGAACCATAATTCACTACGCACAATCTACAAAGGTGCGATCTTACCCTTACTATCCTATGCGGTGCCTGTTTGGATAAACGCCTTACAGAGGAAATATAACAGGGCAAAACTAATAAGGGTACAAAGGCTAATAAATATTAAGATAGCCAAAGCGTATCGCACCACTTCCACGGAGGCACTCTGCATAATGACAGGCTTGATACCAATCGTGCTCAAGTTAAAGGAGATTGCAAGGGAATACAAAGCAATCAAGATGGATAACGGACATATTGACAACGAGCTAGAATTGAAGAAATGGCCTCATCCAGCAGAATTCCCGAGTAGATCCTACAAAACCCTACAATATAGAAATATACACAGACGGAAGCAAATCCAGCGATGGTGTTGGGTCAGGTATAGTAGTCTTTATCAATGGAGAAATAACACACCAGCTTCAGCTCAAATTGCATAACGAATGTTCTAACAATCAGGCTGAGCAACTAGCAATTGTGAAGGCAATAGAAGAAGTAGACACCCTACATGGTAGTATTGACACTATGAACACAATCGCTATATATACAGACAGTAAAATAACCATAGACTCACTCAAGAATTCAAAAAACCACAATCACCTCATTGAAGATATCAGAAAGGGTATAAAAGGCATGAGAAATAAAGGATGGTCTGTAGCAATTGGCTGGGTGAAGGCCCATGTGGGAATACATGGAAACGAACTTGCTGATCGCCTCGCCAAAAATGCTGCAAGAAGCTCTAGCTTACTGTCATACAACAAAGTCCCGAAGAGTGCCGTATTAAAAACGTTAAGAGAGGAGAGTTATGCAATATGGGACACTGAATGGCAAGCCACAACTAAGGGTCAAGAAACGAAGAAATACTTTCCGAGTGTGGTGCAAAGGCTATCCTCCAATATTTATCCTACAGTAGGGCTTACTACTATGCTGACAGGACATGGACCAATAAAAGCCTATTTTCATAGATTTAAAATAACGCAAGATTCCACTTGTCCCTGCAACGAAGGAGAAGAGACGACTAACCATCTTCTGCTGGAATGTTCGAGGTTCAACAGAGAACGAGCTCAACTAAAGGCCAGCATAATTCGAAACAGAGGACAGTGGCCACCTAGATATAATGATTTAGTCATAAAATACCTAAAAGACTTTAACACATTTATTAAAGCAATGGACTTAAAATAAATAGATCAATGGATTTCAAATAAATAGATAAATAAATATACGGACTAGGATAGGGATATAGTAGATGTAGTACATAACTAATAAGTATGAGACTGATATCTGTAAATTTGTAAATTACTGTAGATAAAGTAGAACAAAATTAGAAACTAAACCATATTGAAATATAATATTGTATTAATTAACAACATAAGGATTACACCAAAACATGTAATATTACTATTGTAATGGAACATGTTGATGTTATACAATAAAAAAAAAAAAAAAAAGGGGCACGCCTAGATAGGCGTGCTGATGAGGATGACTCCCAGATCTCCTGATGTTATGCCCGTAAGTTCCTTTGGTGATACCCTTTTGTAATAAGTTAAGAAGCTTATTTATTTACCCCGCTACCAACAACATTCTGAGTAACGCATTATCTGTGATTCATAATCATTCGCAGCATTGATCAGATTTGAGTTGTATGACCAAAGAAGACCGAGAGGAGAATTTGTAGAGTGTAATGGAAAATTGGTAACTTCCTGTTTTTTTCTGTAACAACCAGTATAACACTTTCAAAATACATTTTTTATCACATAAATAATTCACAAGAACCTTTCGTGTATTTCACCTTTGCAGGAAAATATTTAATAGGAAACAAAATCCCGGTTGTATTTGCTTCAAATTGTAACTGAAACATGAATTTAAGCAGGAATTTACTCGTATCTTAAAATAGTTAAAGAATGTATTACAAAAAAGGATATCAACACAGTGCAACGAGCCGTTACTAAAATTATTCTCAAGACCATAAGAATACTAATTAAAATGGGTAAATTGCAAATCACTAAAATGAAAGTATTTCACTTTCATGTAAAGATACAGGATCCCGGATGTATTTGCTTTGCATTGTAACTGAAAAATGCATTTAAGTAATGAACAATTCATGTACTCAAATACTGAAAGAATGCATTGTAGGGAACAGAACGAAGTACTGCAACGAACCGGAACTGTTCCCATTAAAGCCGCTGAATGTCCATGTAAAATGTGTTTCGAATTCCTTTAAATGGTCAAGAAACATCACACTAATAAACAGCTTTTTATAGTAGGTATGCTGCCTATGGGCACATACTACCGTTTCCACACGTAGCTTTAATAATAATAATAATAATAGAACTGTTATTCTTTTATAAAGAAGGATCTCAAGTTATTAATAAAACATAATATGAATATGATATTTACATACTCAGCAAATGAGTAAGTTATATACAAGTAACGAAAGAATGTTCCACTACTTTGAGATACAATACAAACCTTATAAGGGAAGCAACGGAAACGCCAGTGACATTTCAGAATATTTGAAAAAGTTCATTTTTTGGAGGAGAATTACATTTATAAACACTGGTCTTCGAGAATGGTTATAGTTACGATGTGATAACAGTAATTCATACAAGCAGTAATAGCAGGCTAATAACAATACCACTACTAATATAATGATGATAATGATGATGACAATAACATTAGTCCCAGTAATAATAGTAACAATAATAATAATAATAATAATAATAATAACAATTGCACGTATTGTTCACAAATTTCTAGAGGAGTGAAAATGTTTTGGTTTAGGCCCGTACTACTTCCCAACACCAGACAAACAGCTGTGAAAATAATAATAATAATAATAATAATAATAATAATAATAATAATAATAATAATAATAATAATAATGGTTTGGTTGGTCGTGGTTCTTACTTGCAATCCCGGAGTTTAATTTAAGTTTAAAATCAGCTCTTAGACTATCTGGCCAAGAATACTTTTTGCTAAGGTTTCTCGGTGAAAGTTCTACCCACAAAGGTGCATAATTTTAATTTGATATGAAAAAATTACAGGAGAAAAATTCCTATGAAACTTGGATTTGAACCCAGGACCTTTGGATATCCATGCCACTGCATGACTGCCACAAACTGAGCTAAGCCAGAGTTCACTTCACAGCGCCAGATGGAACCTCCCTCCTAAAACTGATAGCCCTTAGTCTACCTCACCGACAGACAAGTTATGTCATATGCAGTACTGTGAGGCACACTAATTAGTGATTTTCATGGCCGGGCTTCCACTGTTATTGTACAGTTAATGTTCAAAATGAATATATATGCATTCCTGAAACACAGGTTATTGTCTCTGTTGGACATTACACGAGAATATTATAGGAGAAAAATTCCTCTGACACTGGGATTTGGACCTACGACCTTTGGCTATCCGTGCCACTGCTCTACCACTGAGCTAAGCCAGAGTTCACTTCACAGCTCCAGTCATAGGAGAAATAGATTATGAATTATGAATATATATATATATCCATTTTATTTCTATACCTTCGACTTGGAATTTATCCAATGTAATTTCATCCCTATCACTCCTTCACCTCACGGAAAGCAATGGCAACCACTGAGGGTTTACAACTATACATTCCCTGATGAGAGCATAGTGCACTTATTTTATTGGCCATCATGGTTTATAGTTGCTGAAGCCCCTGGGAAGAAGAAATAAGAGAAAAAAGATAAATAGGAGGAAGAGGGAAGAAGGAGGAGGGAATGGGGACAAGGAGAAGGAGAAAGGAAAGCACTAAGCCTCTTAGAGCTCCTTGAATGAAAGAACTATCTACCATCAGGAAACCATCATAACGAATAGGAACTCTGCATGAAATAACTATCTATTCCTATGACAACCGTCATACTCATAGCTCATAACGAATAGGGAGTCCGAAAGTTAAATAGTGACTACAAACCATGTCCTCCCTTTATCAAATTATAATCAAGTCGAAACATAGAGGTTCGGTGATACAAAGTTCATGCTCTTTTCTTTACGGAATCTAGCATCCCTGTGTTTTAATTTGTTAATTTAGTGAATTCATAAGTAATGAATTAAGTAAATAAATAAAATCAGGTAAACTGATGTAACAAAGTGCCAGTATGCTTTTGTTTAATCAGTAAAAAGTTAATTGGAATTATGATTTGCAGAGGATAAGTTATTTTTGTTATCGATTTCCGAGTTAAGCTGCAGATCTATTCATTAAGCAGGACTTACGAAAGAACAAAGATCTAAAGTTTGATACTTAACCTTAATTCAAACTCGTATACACTGATGTAAGACATTCTTAAAATAATTATGTCAACACTTCACAGAATACAAAGGCGTAGAACTCTACTTAATGTATGTAGGCCTAATTATTTCAGAGTTTATATCTTCTATATATAACAGTATTCAACTTGATGAAAAATAAACACTGAATAGTTTGATAATTAAATCTTCCAATTTACTTCGTTATTACCACCGTACGTCTCAGCTTAAATGTGAAGGAATGTGTCATGGCTAATTAATCCAAAGTCGTATATGAAGTATGTAAATCGATATGTTATCAGGATAACAGTTTTTCATTTGTTAAATTCTTAATAATATATCGCCATAAAATAGGCACTAAATTGGACATTACTCCGATACCGGTCGACCGATTTTATCCAATATCAACAGACGTCTTCCCATGGACATTATAAATGCGTATATAAAGTTTCATGAAAATCCCATAAAGCGTATTTGAGTTACAGCGTCTTTAAAATAGACACTAAATTGGGTTTTACTTCGGTGCCGGTCAACCGATTTGGTCCAGTATCAATAGACGTCTTTCCATGTACATTATAAATGGGTAACAAAGTTTCATGAAAATCCGATAAAGCATATTTGAGTTATCGCGACTTTCTGATATATTACCATAAAAGGCACTAAATTGGGCATTATTCCGGTACCGGCTAACCGATTTGGTCGAATATCAATAGACGTCTTTCCATGGACATTGTAAATGAGTATACCAAGTTTCATAAAAATCCAATAAAGCGTATTTGAGTTATCGCGCCTTTAAAATAGACACTTAATTGGGTTTTACTCCGGCACCGATTAGGTCTAAATTCAAAAGGTTACTTCTCATGGACGTCAAAAATGCGTATGCCAAGTTTCATGAAAATGAGATAAAGCATGTTTGAGTTCAGGCGCCTTTCTAATACAATCTATTAAAATAGGCACTAAATTGGGATTACTCCGGTACCGGTGAACCGATTTCGTTCAATATCAATAGGGTTCTTGCCATGAACGTTATAAATGCGTGCAGCAAGATTCATGAAAATCCGAAAAAGCGTATTTGAGTTATGCCGCGTACAGGCACACGGACAGACGGACAGACAGACCGACCGACAGACAGACAGACAGACGGACAGACATTTTCCGTCCCCAACACAATCTCTAGGGTTCGGATGTTTATGACCTAAAAAACTGGAAAATATGAACTTAAATATGCCCTTAAAAATGACTAAATATGACCCAAAAAATCGTAAATATGACCTAATAAAAGAAAGTATTTTCTAATAATAAATGTTCCACTTTTAAACGTTTAATGAAACTAAATTACTACATCGCATGAATGCAATCAGGATCGTGTTTTTAAGAATTTTACATATTATTCACAGTTTTGCTTGTAATGGACATCTAATTTTAAAGCATTTGCTTCTGTGTGATTGCTTCACCACTTCAATATAATATTTTGTAGTCCATGCGTGTCCCTATAAAACGTGAAAAATTGCATTAATTTAAAAATTAAATTTCTATTAATTGGGCATAAACATTAAATTAATGAAATAAATTTCAAAGTAGGCTAATACGTACCAGTTTTCAGTCTCCTTTTTTGTCTGCATTACACTATACAACCACGTGCATTTTTAGATTATCGAATAGAAATCTTCTCCTGTTGTCACTTAATATCGTCTTAAACCGCGAGAAGCTCCTTTCGACGTTACAGGATGTCACAGGTAACGTCATTAAATCGTTTTGCAGCCGTCACTTTAATTTCACACACTTTGCAATACAAAATTTTTCCGTCGGTGCAGAAGTGGTTTTTTTCCAAACTCCTTAACAAAACTTTTTAGTTTTACACTTTCAGAACACTTATTTTTCGGCATTTTGATGTTACCCGATACCACTGCAAGTGTGAACTGAAAATCTTTTAAAACTGTCTCTATTGAAAGTTGTTAACAACAAGGAGGAAGGCGGTAAAACCCCGTGCATTGTGCTTCAACTACCTGCACTTGTTACTTACTGTCCCTTCACATTCCAGTTACAGTCAAACCAAAATATTAGTAACTCTTTCTCGAAAAAATTTTAACTCTACGATTTAGTGCCTACAGTATACTGTGCAATTGTGCTCTTTTACCGAATTTATTACTGAAATATGACGTTAAATTAAAAAATGACCGAAATATGACCAAAACTATAAAAATGTCCAAAATATGACCTGTGCAATTGTACTCTTTTACCGAATTTATGACTTAAATATGACATTAAATTAAAAAATGACCGAAATATTACCTAAACTATAAAAATGTCCAAAATATGACTTTATATGCAAAATAAAAACGGTCCAATTAGGATAACAAAAGTGCAATTCGTGTTTAATTTCAGTTTGCGGCAAGATTAGACGTCAGGATAAAAATATGATATGTCATGAACATCCGAACCCTACTCATAATGTACCATACTGTAGGGTGACCAGATTTATGAGCTTAAAAAACAGTACAATTGACAAAATTTGCCTTTAAAAAACAGGACAAAACAGGACACTTCGATAGCAAAGAGTGCAAGCATTCCTTCTAAGTTTTGCAGTTACTATTTAATATTAGACAACTTATATTGCTATAAATGAGACTTTGTTGTTATCAAATATCGCCATTCTGAATTAAAAGCAGTCTTATAAATTCAAGCTTTGTCAATCTTTTTATGACTGAAATTACATTTACAACTGCCAACAATTAAAATTGTTAAAAATAATAATCTGTCATATTATAGAAGTAAGATATTTGAAGAAATTAAATTGGATTCATTGAACAGACATTTGTTGCAAGTTTTGGAAAAAACAGGACATTTGGCGTCCCGTTAAAAATTTGTCGGGACACCGGGACAGTTAATGAAAAAAAGGACAGTCCCGTTAAAAACGGGACGTCTGGTCACCCTACCATACTGGCACTTAATAAGCAGGGCTAGGATTTATATGTAATTACATATTTCTTAATTTCACATATAGACACATTTTTTTCACTTATCTCCATCTATTATGTTGTCCTCTATTCAAATTAAACAAATTTATTTTACATATTTTTCCATATTTCTGACAATAGCACATATTTATATGTAAAATAAATATTTGTCCATATTTAGTGATTTTAATGCAATATTCGTACATATTTCATTCTTAAGAGTAAAACTATATAAAATTGTCATTTTCAGTGACAAATATGGCAGCACAGGATAAGTTTTCAGTTATGTACAGAAATTAATGTGTGAAAAATGATTTGTGTTACATTGAATCAAATTTTTGTAATATAACAAAAATAATTCAGAAACTACAAAATAATAATCTGACATTACCTGGAAATATTGACATTGTGAAAAACATGGTTCATGAACTCAAATGTATACGTGGACATTTAGCCGATCTTATCAAATGTAAAGTGGACAATGTGTTTTCAAGAAATCCAGGCTTTGAAGAAATGTGTTAAATCAGTGCAATCTTAAGCAGCTCGTCAAATGTAAAACTAGAATCAGTGAATTTTAAACACGCGCCAATCACTTCATGTGCAGTAGAACGAAGCTTCAGCCAATACAAATCACTTTTGAAAATTTAAAGCAACATTTTGTGGCATACAGTTATGGTAGCAGAAATAATCAATGAATGAATACAAATAAAGTAAGTGATCTGAAAAAAAAATTGAATAATTTAATTTATGAATCCAGTATTTGTAATGCATTTTTATAGGTTCTAAAAGTAACAAAATGTAGTGTCTAGTGGTTAAATTTGTTTTGATGTCCATATTTTACAAAATATATTTGCACATATATATGTACGTATTTTGACATTTTTGGTACATATATATGTACATATTTTGACATTTTTAAGTACATATATATGTACATATTTTGACATTTTTAAGTACATATATATATACATATTTTGACATTTTTAGTAGGGCCTACATATAAATCCTAGCCCTGTTAATAAGTAAACTAATCTGAAAACTAAAAAATGTGTGCTAAATAGCCTGTGTTTAAATTCAATTCTGTACGTGTTAATTTTAATATTATACTAACATAAATTCGCTCAGTGTTGTCAAAATCCGTTGGTTTCAAGAAAAAGAGCAAGAAAAGGAAGCTTCTATTTGACCGGCGCTGTAAGCTGCCAGAAGGCAAGAACTACGACAACCAGCAGGTGCGAAGGACAGTGACTCCAAAATTTAAACAATTAGACTAATTATGGTGGATCATAAACAGTCGTATGCAACTTGTCTATTATGGTAATTAATATACTCGTATGAAAATTAGGAAACTCATTTTGCTCGTTTCATAAACACAATCGTATCTTAATAAATTCCAATATTGGCTTGTTGCAAAACGTACTATTTTATCATGTACTATATTATAATGCACTACATTATCAGATGCCATCTTCAATACCATAATGATATTATGAATAACAGCTTTTTCTCGGCATAAATCCAGATTAAATGCCTGTGAAGATAAGTGAATACACATTTATGAAGGTTTTCATAAAATATAAAATGTTTTCTAAAAACATAACAACTTCGCAGTAGGGAAGGTCTGGCTGTCCATTTTATAAAATATGCTAAATAGATGAGAGGCACGGAACAGAATTAAGGATGATTGAATAACAGAATTACGAGTGAATTACTGCAAAGATTAGCATTCATATGCACAGACTGTGACCGCGCCCTAAGACACCTACGTGCTGTAATAGAGACGTCCTCAGTTCATCTCACGCCTGCGCCCACACTTCCCATTTGTTAACTGCCTGCTAAATATTTGTCTCAATAGACACCTCGGCGGTATTAATTTGCCACAGTGAAATAGGAGAGCTTGTACATGTTCCCATTAACGTAATGATCATTTTAAAATTAGCGGCACAAAAACATGACCGCCTAATTTATTTTTCCCATTTCAGAAGTGTTAATGTTGCGATCTGTAGCTGAGATAATCGCCTTCTATGCAATTTAATTTTGTATGTTTATTTGTAGCAAGGCAGAAGTCAAGTGTCGACTAAAAATCTGGAAATTCTTGTTTTTTATGCTATTCAGAAACTTTTATCTTCTCGTCTTCTGTCCAAAAATCTAAAAATTAAAATGTATAAGACAATTATCCTGCCGGTAGTATTATACGGATGTGATACATGGTCCCTTACTCTTCGGGAAGAACACTACCTGAGAGTGTTCGAAAACAGGGTGGTTAGCAAAATATACAGACCCAAGAGAAATGAATACGGGGACTGGAGAAAATTGCATAATGACGAGCTACATAACTTGTACTCTTCACCGAATATAGCAAGAGTAATTAAATCAAAGATGAAGAAATGGGCTGGACATGTTGCGCGCATGAAGGACGAAAGAAATATCTAAAAAGGTATTGACTGGGAGACCCGAAGGGAAGAGACCACTTGGAAGACCTAGACGTACGTGAGAGGACAATATTAAAATAGATTTAAGGGAAATAGGATTCGCGAGGAATGATTGGATGGAGTTAGTACATAATAGGGTTGAATGGCGGGCTCATGTAAGCGCGGCAATGAACCTCCGGATACATTGAAATTATTAATATGTTTGTGTTCCTTCAAAATTAAAAAAATACATGATTAATATATATATATATATATATATATATATATATTTCTGACAGATAGGAGAACTCCTAATGTTCAGCTTGAAACAGAGAAAACGTGTCAATGCATTGAAGAAGAAGTTAATAAAAATTAAAACGTTAATTTTGTGTTTTATGCGGACGTTCCAGTGTTAGTTTCCTTATTAACGGCTATGAGATATTTGTAGTTTTGCCAGCGTTCATTAATTCAATCGCTAGATACTTTTAAAATCATTTTCTGAACAGTAAAATAATTATAATGTTATATTTATTAGCATTGACATCATTTTTACATAAATCGCATGAATTAGATAATTTTATTATTACTTTCAACTTTATCATACCAGGTTCGTTGTACAAATTCGTTATACAAATCTAAACTATTTTGTTTACAGATCTTCCGGATAAACTACCGATATAATTAATAAATGTCGTTCCATTTTTGCTCATAAATTGCGAACGAAAGCGAAAATTAAAAATGCTGTTTCAAAGAAGTGCATTCGGAGCATCTTCGGTCTATTCGCGTTAAAATTTCAGATCTCAGCATGCTGTAGATTTGGCTGAGCATCCATACAAGCATACAAACAGTCAGACTAACACTTCCTCTTATTAGATTTGATAACTAATGAAATATGCACTTATTTTATTTTTCGACTCATCCCTCCAACAACTTATTTCCAAACGATTTTTTCACCATTTCATACAAGAATCTATTATCCGATGTAGATTATGGACATTTAGGGAAAAGATATCTCTATTGGCCAGGTAGGAATTAGTTTTTCATAGTTGTTGAAAAGACCATGACATAGGCAATAAAACCTTTTTAAACAACACAGTTCGATTAGAAAGATTATTAAGTAATTAGCATCGTATAGTAGCGCATTTTGTATTTTAATTATGTACATAGCAAGATTTGGTTGTTTCACTTCTACACAAGATAAAAATGTTATTTTTTTTTAATAATTCAGTTTTATTCATTGAATTTATTAACCAACAAATAAATAAATGAAATATAAGCATCGTAAATATGAAAAAGGGCATGGTATATAGCTTAACATCGAACTTTCTAGGATTTTTGTTTCTAAGAACTAAAATTAGTTCCATATGATTAAAGACGATGGATAAACCATAAATACCTTTTTAGAAATTAGTAGCCTATACATTACACAAACAGCCTAGTGCTATTTGCGACCTGTGACTAAAAATAATGCTATCACTATCTCCCGATTTCAAATAAAATTTCATTTTCAGCATTAGAAGAACATCAAATAAAGTTTAACTAAGAGTTTGAAAATTAACTTCAAAATTTTCATTTTTTTTCTTTTTTTGTCGGTTATATATACTGTAACGGAAATGATAAATCTGAAAGAAATTACTTAGAAAATATCCGGAATTACAAGTAAACATTTATCCATCACGAAACGAAAATAGGCAAAAATATCAAATCAGATATTCAAATTTGATCTTGGGTAACAAGTTTAGTATTTCTAGTCTTTTTTTGTTGTTGTTATTCACAATATATTTGTCCATTGTCTATTCTCTAATATAATAGATGATTCTATGTAGAGTGCAAGACTCCTGAGAGTATACAATGCAACTTTCCTGCAGGAGAGATGAAGATTAATAAGCTGATGATGAGATGCATTTCCATCAGCTGCTTGCACTCAGACAACGCCCTGAAGTCACGCCCACCATGTGTACAGAACAGTAATTGAGACGTCTTGAGTTCGTCTCCCGCGTGTTGTTTGTTACCTCTGCTTAATGTTGTCTCTCGTATAACAACAATGCTGCTGGAATTACGCTCCAACACAGAAATGTACCAGACACTCACCAGGGAGCAATGTGGTTGAGACAAAGAAAGCTCTACTACTAAAATGTATTATCAAATCAACAAGGCATAGATAGAATTAATTAGTTAATTTAACTTTTAAACAATATTTTCTTTCTTTCTTTCTTTCTTTCTTTCTTTCTTTCTTTCTTTCTTTCTTTCTTTCTTTCTTTCTTTCTTTCTTTCTTTCTTTCTTTCTTTCTTTCTTTCTTTCTTTCTTTCTTTCTTTCTTTCTTTCTTTCTTTCTTTCTTTCATTCTTTCTTTCTTTCTTCACCTTAGTTTTACCTCTCCCTTTTAGGGACCGGGCCTTACAGGGCTGCAACCTGTCGGGAGAGAGATTAACTATGGATTACATACATACTTTTTTGACCAGACAAGGACTTGGAGGGCCTCCCGGGATGAGTGATCAGCACAAAACCTGGGCAAGGCGAGGAATGGATGACGATGGTAATTACGGCCAGATAATATCCGGAGCATATGAACCCAAAAAATAAGATGCTCTGTCAATAATATTACACTATTGTTGCAGTTTAGTGGGAAAGGTGGGCTTGTTTACTTTTGCACAATTATTCGATGCGGGGAAGAATCGCAGACAAACACACCCGTATTCTTCGTCTACAGAAAGAAGTCGCTCACGTTTTTTTTTATTTTTAATGCAGGTCAGCTCCGAAAATCTCTGTTTGCACAGATATGTTGTTGAAAACTGTATTAATATAGATCGGGCATGCTCTGATAAGACTGAGAACTCTCTTTTCACTGAATTCCAGAACTGAAGTAGTGTTTTTCTTTTTTTCTTAAATTTCAGCTTCAAAGTTTGATCGGCTTGAAGTTCAGCCAATTCTTCTGCCTCTTCCAATGGTAGATGTTTTGTGTCCTCAGCAGTAACGGCAAAGGGATTGCGAACCCAGTCTCATTCGTTCACGTTGAGGGAAGGAAAATATTCTTGCAGTTTATTCTCCAAAACAGAAAGATGTTCTAATATCAGACTGGAACAGATGTCGGTATCAGCGGTGAGAGGAAAACATTTCAAGATCACTTTTCTCTACTTTTGACTTCCACAGTTGAATTTTTCTTAAGAACCCATTCAGCTTGTCAGTTGATGTAAGAATATTCTCTTTCTTTCCCTGCAAACTGGCATTGAGATTATTCAATTGTCCAAAAATACCAGCTAAGTATGCAACTTTGGAACACCAAGTTTCGTCGCTAACGAGGTCAGAAAACTCAGATTTTTCTGTGGCAAATATTGCGACTTATTCAACAGTAAATTGCACTAAGATGTGTACTTACATTTAAACATATCTCCGTTTCCAACTGAAGTACTGAATTGGCTGCAGGTGACCGTTGATGGTTTATACATGCTCCACTAGGATTCGAGAGTGATCGACATGTTTCTCTAACGTTCCAGTGGTTCGTGTACCCTCCGCTAGGATTCTTAATCTCTTGGAACTGCTCTGTAGCGTTCGAAATTCCTCTAAAACAGGCATTGGGATGTGCCGCTATATTCAGCATAGCGAAACAATATTCGCCGAACTAAAAAAGTTTGAGAACCCCTGATCTAAAATATATTTGACGTGCTATTACCTGCTCTCGATCTGTGTACTTGTTCCGTCTAATGTCGGATAAAGAAAACCTACGAAAAATGTTTACAGAAATTTATTACAAAAAATATGTTCTTAAGTTCAATATAAGGTAGAACCAAACTACTGCCTTGTAAGCCGGTCGTAGCACTACTAATATCGGAAATGAACTATTTTAGAGTTTACACTAAGTCTTATATTTAACATCACAAAGATTGCATAAGGGAACATTTCATATTTTTAATAATAGGAACTGTATTTGGGATTCAATCCTGACGTAGGACTGCATGGAAATGTAAAAGCAGATCTTTAGACAATCGACACAGGAAAGCTGACAGCCTTAAATTAATTCCTAAGCCTTAACATAAGTTCGGGAAATAATATTACAATTGGAAAGGTGAAGTCAGAATGAAAAATGCCGGCTATGACATTGAATTTTTCATTCTGACTTCACCTTTCCATCTTAGCCTACAGACGGTCACTGTGAAAGAATTATCATTCCAATATTACAATTACAAAAATTATTTTTGTTGGTATAGTGAATTTGAAGCTAAACTAACAACTATTTTTTTTCATTATTCGCACTATACTATTACATATTTCATATTGTTCTTTCCTTATGGAAATATTTTAATGAAGGTGGTTTTAATTCTAAAAAATAATCCAATGCTAAAATGTTTAATATTTCCATCATCATTATCACTTGCAGTTTTACCAAACTATTTTCTTCTCATCAGAAGCTGTTGCAAAGTTACTACTGATTGGCTTAAGGTACCATTACTTGCTTTCAGTCACAGTTAACGACCGATAAGCTACAAAATGAATTATCAGTTAATGATTTGTAAACTAAAGAATAATGTCATGGAATCTGTATGGAACTTTGCCACTATATTTTCAATAAAATTTCCAAAAACTGTTACATCGAACTGAACATGTCATCTGTTTCCCAACTGAACTTGTACTTAAAATTCATTAACACATTTATGGCCGGTTCCACCGACAAACTTTAAATTTACCCAAACGAAGACTTTAGTAACGCGCTATTACTGTATAATGTCTGCGTTAAGTGGACACTGTTCCACCAACGCTCTTGTCGTTAAAATAAACACCCGTTTCCAAACGCGCGTTAGAAGGCAGGAAATCTTGGTACACAAGCTTCTCATACATTCACTGTCGGTACTGCCAACATACAATGTTAAACCTGAGAACACACGACTAGTAATTTTCATATTATATCATTCAAAATTATAAACATGTTGAGTGATTATTGTTTTTTATATATCGAGATGCAAAAATGTAATGTCATATTGTTTTCATGCCCGATTCCTTCGCCATTCAAAGTCATTTTTCCATTGGCAACGTTGGCTGCTACGTTTCACAGCAGCCAGCAGAAAATAAACATTAGTAGTAGAACGCAATTATTAATGTTATTAATTTTATTAATGCAGTATATTATACAATTTATGATGTTGCACTCGCACTATTAACCTATCATAACTTTATCATATTTTTTTTAAGCTAACCTGCAACTTTTCGATGCGATTGGTATCAAAAATGTATCAAACATAAAACGTGAATTGGGCCTAGGCTATACCCCTACTGGTGTAATATTATTAGTATTTATTATACCGATTCATACAATTATTGCAAACTATTACAATGTGATAAATGCACAGCGTAGCTCTTACCTTAATTTTGTAGTCATACGAGATAGAAAATGGCATTTTCCTGGATAAAATCGGGAATAACAAACGCATAACACACTCAAGAAACTATTTGACTTAGGCCTAAATTTCTTCAATAACAATAAACACCGTGCACTCTTAATTTATTGAGAAGTAATCCAATAGAGATATAATAATCAATTTCACCCATCGTAAACCTACTAGTAACAATACAAGCTAGAAAATGACAAATACACAGCGGCATTTTCGATGACATGTAGGCGTAACTATGAGCGAAATACTTCAGAATACTGCGTGGAACTGCGAAAAAAAAATTATTTTGTAACCACTCGCCTGCTTCAATGTTACAGTGTCAACTGATCCTCTCTTCTGAGTGACTAGTTTGTCTTGTGGAATTTGAGAAAACCCAGATCCTGCTTTTGTGTTCATGCTGAGGGTCACATTCTGCTAGGCTACCTGACTGCTCTACCCTAGCAAAGGAAATAAATGAATCAACTCCCTTGTATTCATGTTATTCTTCAGAAACTATAATTAATGCATTAATATACTGGGTTTATTGTTTAATCTGGATAATATTGCATATTGTAGCATGCAACCACATTCGGCAATGTTGTTTTCAAGCAAACGCAAGATTTAACGCAAGGAATTTCTGTCTTTAAGTTAACGCGAGTATTAACGGGCGTGATGGAGTAACCAGGATCGGTGGAACGTAAACATGACACAAGCAGGAGAAAACGACGCGTTTTAGCCGTAACGAAGGTCGGTGGAACTCACCATAAGAGTATTGAAGATCTATTCAGAGAGAATAAAAATTAGGGAAAGGCTAATCTCATTTATGTGTCTTTGTACACTATTAGAAGATAATTGTGAACAATTAAAGCTGTTATAGAAACAGAAAGTTCGATGCAATCACCTAAAAGCTATAGTCAAAGACAGTCTGCAATGCTAGTAAGTCTCTTCGCGAGTACTACGACAAATTTTAACGATAATTACTGAGCAACAATGGGCTGTTTCTTTCACTTCTCTCAAGATAACGAAATGAGTTTTCGTGCTTCTAAAGTACCTGTTATAACATGCCTTCAGCACGGTAAAATAAGTTAATAGACTATACGTATATGTTATACATAAGGCTAATCTTAGAGAAATATATTATAACATCACAAGGCTTGGTTATCAGTGAACACAAGACTGGTCATCAAGAAAATGAGGTGATTTAGAGGCATCCATCAAGCAGTGATTATTTTCCTTTCCTTTACCTTTCTTTTCTCTCTGTGATTTGTTTAATTGTGGGTAAATTCAGCAATGAGTAGGCGTTTTTAAGCAGGAATAAACTTATCGTTGGTAATTACAAAGCTCGGTTGTGCTTTAGAACTGCTTCTACAAGGTAATGACTGAATAAATCTTCTTGCTTAAGCTCACGCCATTTTCTACGATTTCGCTCCGCGGCTTTCAGTTTTTTCCCTCCCTCTCGCCAGTGTCAAGCGCTTTAAACCTTTTTTCTAGTTTTCTGTGGGGGATTACTAAACTCTGTATTTATCAAGACTGTTTCGTGTTTTAAAACTGCATTTTCTCTTTGAAACGGTAGAATAATTTCGCATTATCTGTTCTGTGGAAGAAAAATGCGTTCGTGCTGTTTATTTTAGCGAAGCTCAACGTTTTAAATATATCCATTAATATAATAAAAAATACTTTAATTTATTTAATATAACAGTTGAAATTACAAGTTGGTTAAACTAAAATGAATATAGAACAGGCTATACGAATATACAGTGCCATCAGTAACTCCCTCCGCAGCTCTGGTTATGTTCGCCGCCCATGCGAAGGTTGGTATTTCTCCCTCTCTTTCTTTCAGACTCGTAGCAGGTATACCAGAACTTGAAAATTATAAGATGTAGTTACATTCGATCTTTAATTAAAGTTTTCAAAAAAAAAAAAATAGCGAATGAATATGTCCTTAAGAAAATGGTAACCATTTTCAATATCTTCTGTAAATAGGCGAGTTTCATGTTGCTTTTATTTCTTACTATATAAAGCATTTCATAAATTCTAAAAACAGAGGCAGATGACCCTGATCCTTCTGGGATGTTGCGTCAAAGAAAGATCAGTTTTCTCAATTCTGTACAAAGAAAAAATAAGTTCGTTGCCATGTTTTGGACGTGCAGCGAATATGTCACACTTCGAAACAATTATAAAAACAAACGTGGTAAATCTGACCGCTATATAAGCTTGTGTTTACTTACTTAGTGAGTTAGCAATTTTTACAGCAGCTACTGGTACCGGTAACGAAATATGGTAGACAACTGGGCTAGTAGAGCATAACAAACACGACAGATGCAAATTTCAAAACACAGGGGTTAACACAATTTTTGAATGAAAATAACATTAAAACCTGGCAAGATATTCCAAGAATCCGAATGACATGGAGACGAATTTCAAGTGTAGGCCTATTCATCACGTAAACCAAAGATGAACGACTGAGTGCAAATTCACGCGCGGTGTGCACGTCGTATTTTTAATCTGCGCATGACATATTTTATGACAAATACTCTACATTTATGCTGCACCTTAAATCCCTATCTACACTCAAGTGTACCAGCGACAGTATAATTCAAAGGATATTGCATAACTTCGCGATGTGTTTTCCGTCTCCATTTTCCTTCCTTGGTTTGAGATATGACGGAGAAATAAAAGTTTCATAGACAAGTATAGGCCTACAGCAGTTTTAGGATGAATTTCTTTGAGTAGGCCTACCCTTTCCTAATTTTCTTAAATTAGCTTAAAAAAGAAAAGTTTTGATTAGTTTGATATATATACACACACAGAGTGCTTCAAAAAATGTATACACACTTTGAACTGTCATAGAAAATTTATTTCCCGTTCTACAATGTTACATTTCTGGGAGAGAGTAATGTTATATTTCTTCAAAGGTGGCAGCAGAATAGTTTCAACAATCGTTCAACAATCGTGCCAATAATCATCCAATAATGAAAAGTACTGTACCTAATAATGCTCACTGATTCCATATTCCCTGCCATTTATGCATTATACGGTTTTGTTACCAACAAAATGGCGCCCTGTCGCACTATCATAGGGATATAAGAGCATACCTGGATCGAAATTTTCCAAGGCAGTGGCTAGGACGAAGGGGGCCAATCGAGTTTCCTGCATGCTCCCCAGACCTTACGTCTTATGGGGCACAGTAAAAGATGAGGTGTAAACCACGTAACCTTAGACGCACTTCGGAATGAGATTCAAGCGGTGTGCGCAGAAATCTCATTGGACACTTTGGTACGATATACGGATTCAGTGATGACTCGTACTCAGAAATGTATTGATGCTGAAGGCCGCCATTTTGAAAATTTAAGCATTAATCACATTTTCATAAGAAAGTCATTTATTTTTTAAATTGGATTTTAAGCTTTCCATTTCCAGAAATTTAATCTTGTAGAATGGAAAGTAGATTTTCTATGACACTTCAAAGTGTGCATACATTTTTTGAAGCACTCTGTGTGTGTGTGTGTGTGTGTATATATATATATATATATATATATATATATATATATATATATATATATATATATACATATACACACACACAATTGTTTTCTGTTATGGACATAAACAAGTCCCAGATAAGAAAATCTCGGCTTAGAGATTGACTCCTGAAGGCAGTGCTTCGCATAGTCATAGTGTCTGCAGGCTATAGGCCTACTCCAGTTAATGTTGTAGAATTTTAGAGAAATCTCAGAATGACTACATCAACGTAACTAGAGACTTAATAGCACTCCGTTGTCACCAAGGGTGGGTACCGACTGCGCGCAAGCTACTGAATTGTAAACAGCCCAACTGCGCGCGAGCTACTAAATTGTAAACAGCCCAACTGCGCGCGAGTCTACTAACAAATACGTCAAATGCTTGTGAGTTTTTCTCATCTAAGTAACACTAGTAAATAATGTTAGTCATTTGTTTCGAGAATAGTAGTGGCTATAGGTTATAGGGATGGTAACACTATTGTTCCGAGTGTATATAATGGCGTGCTATGTATAAAACGATGTAGCCTACTCATCGTGTGTGTTTCTGTAGAGAGCAATGAACTCTAAATCTGCCTGCGAAAAGCGTAGGCATTACTTAGAAGAATTAATCTTAAAATGCAGACAAGGAATTATCTCACGATTTCATTTCCTAAAGTGTGTTTGGCACATAATTTAAGTGCATTTTTTAACTTCTTGACAAATGTCCTTCGGCTTGTGTATTATGACTAGACCTGGGATTTTAAGGCAGCCTATTTTGTTCATGATATTTCATATCATGATAATTTTTAAGTATGTGGATGTTTCATGAAAAATCACTTACATTTATAGAGTTTTATAGTGCCCTAAAATGCCTATTTGGACCTTTAGAGCCTATTTTACTATTTTAGTGCCTAAAATGCCTATTTTGTACATTTAAAATAAAGTTCAACTTCATAATCTTATAATGGACATCCCTCAATGAAAAGCAGAACAGCAGAGGTGGGTTTTTCACAGAGACTTGATTATTCCAAACAATTGTCGCTAAAGGAATGCTGACTGACGGGAGAGGGGGAGGAATAAGGAGGAAGGACTACTGTGTCAAGTCACCAGTGAAAGAACATCTGTTTAAGTGAATATATTTCGTGATGCCTAATGCATATTTTAAGTGCCTATTTTCTCTTTTAAAAGTCTATTTACTTGTTTTAAAAGCCTATTTTAGGTGCCAAAAAATGTTTTGAGCCTAAAATCCCAGGTCTAATTAAGACACTGCATTTTTAACCATACCTATGAATGGCAAATAGGCCGGCATTCATAGAGAGTCCAAAGATTCAAAAAATGGGAAGGAAAATGCAGGAATAATCGCCGCGCGCAGTTGACCTAAACGCAAAACGGACCTCCGCGCGCAGTCGGGCAATTTAAAAAGTTATAAATTTATCTTGCGCGCAGTCGGGGTCCTCCGGTCACCAACTATACCAGGGTTTGCGAACTGGCACTCATTGAATACCTGAAGCATTACCCTCCATTACCCTTTCTACCGCAGTCTCTAACTCAACCCGCTTAGCGCACCTCTAAGGAGCGTGGAAGCAGTCAGTGGAGTACGTTACCTTTAGCTGACTGCTAAGGAGTAGGATGCAGCCAAAGAAAAACTATTATTTCCATTAAGATTTGGGATTGCTTTTTTTTTTTTTTTTTTTTTTAACAAGATGAAAATGCGTTTTGTTTGATATGTTGTGCAACAATTCGCTTTATTTTGCAGGGTTTAGTTTCCCACTCTACTGGATTTCCACACGCGATGTTCGGCGTTGGTATGCGGTCTCTGGCTTGCAGACCAACACTCCCATTGGCTGAAGACGACCTTGCATGTCATTGGTCTGTTCCACACGGTCCTGCAACCTCTACATAAAGCTAAATAATGCAAAACACTAACCACATTAGTTAAGTGCGCGAGCGGAGGCGGCAGCCGAAGCGAAGCGCCCTTGCATTTACGAATAATGTACGATACACTGTTTGTCGGTTTCGAAAATGTGGCATATTATATCTCCCGGAGGGTTGTTTGACCATTATCATGTTGGCAGCTGATCCCAGCACCACGTGACCCATCGGCTTCTACCCAGCATGCACCTGCGCTTTCTCTAGCAGCTGATTCTGTATTATTGTGATTCCTTTCTGTGCGCCATTTTAGGTTAGTTTTTTGTGAACTTCTTACCGATTTTACCCATATTTAAAATATTCTTAGAAACAAAATGTGCCTATATATGGATTCTAAAACTTCTGGAGAATAATATTACATGAAATTTTGCCGTTTTTCGTGTGTAAAAAACAAAATTAACGAATCCAGCAGAATGGGAAACTAACCCCATTTTGCATTTCAACGTCATACGACACTTCAGTACGAATCATGGAAAACGTATCGTTTCAGGTATTGTTTTCTTATAAACTGCATATAATAAATTACGAAATGAACTCATGCATTAATGTTAATCTGCGACAAATGATTTTGTTTTTACTAAGAAATGTAAAGCTATGTTCACACTGAGGAATCTGTTGCAGACACAAATACTCCATACAAATTCCAGATCCATTTCCGTGATTCTTGTACCTGGATACTTATCCTAAGTACATGTTCTTTGCACAAATATCCCATGTGAGCGTTCACACTGAGGAATTTGTTGTCAGGCACAAGTATGGCTTTAGATGCATAAACGTTTGCCTTTTTCTGCTTTAAATGCATTGATGATTCACCCAGAACAAGTTTGTAACCCACAAACACTCAATTTGCGGAAGAAAATGACAAATATTATACTGTACTAATGCTGATTAAATTTTTTGAGCTATAGGGTCACGTTAGTCAGAAGTAAAAAGCGGGAATTTATAGTTATCTGGGCAGTCAGTATTTTTAATTCTGAATTTTACGGTAAGAAAGTTGTATTCGGTCGTATAATTTTTTGTAAATTCAAGCTTGCTTAACTTTCTTTAGCAGAGAGTGTTTTATGAGCCCGCAGTTTCGCAGTCAAGCCGACCGGCAGGTGTTGAAACGATAGCCAATAACTTCGATCCATTGTAGTCGATAGAAAAAGGGTTTGTTTAACCTCGCAAAATAACTGTATAATCCATACTAAAATTGTATATTATTGTGCTTAAACTGTTTATAAGAGGTGCTAGAAGTGCCTACCCTTAATTTACCACATATGTGACAGCTTCGTAGAAAATATGCTTCAAGATCTACACAGACACATTATCTGCCAAGAATCCTGCCTAGGCCTAATTCAATTTTGATGATGTTCTAATATCTCTTCTATTTCATCAATTTTTCAGTAAGCACATGTTGATGTTATCTTAATTATTTCACATTAAACACAAAACCTCTTCAAGGAAGAAGTGTGCCTATAACTTAGGCCTAAATTCAAATTGTCTGCAAAGGGATTATGAATGTGAGGGAGAATACTTCTACATCGACTTATGTTCTGTTTAGAGCACTCCATAGCAAAATATCGGCGATTTCGTAAAATAAAACAGCGTGAACGTAGCAATATATCGCATGGGATTGATCATAACCAAAAACAGAGTCAGCTGTCTCAAGAAACATGACTACAGCACATGCGCAAAGAACATTTTCGCTGGGATCTGTTCAATGTTTACGCTTTCGGAGCGTAAACAAGAACTTGGGCGAAACCTTGTTTCTGGTACATTTTATTCACTGTTTGTGTCCGGGAACTAGGAATATGTTCATTAGGTTTACGACTTGTGGCAAATAGGTTGTGTAGGGCAACAGAGCTCTGGCAGACTGTAACAAATATCCATAGGGTGATTATACACTTCTTACGAAACGAAGACTTAACCTTGGTTAACTTGGTCGATGGATAAATAGGCATTTGCAAGCCTAGAACTCATGTCTTTATGAGTATTTAATGATAAACAATTCCAATAGAATTGTAGAATGTAGAAGACATTTTTAAGAAGAATGAAGATAGGCATTTGCAAGCCTAGAACTCATGTCTTTATGAGTATTTAATGATAAACAATTCCAATAGAATTGTAGAACGTGGAAGATAATTTAAGAGTAATGAAGAAGAAGCCTTAATGGTTGTTAAAACAATGATAAAAGATTATTCAGTCTCTGATTGGACGAAATTACAATTAGCATAGTTAGAGAATACAATAGGAATAAACAAATTAAATGATATTCAATTGTTTTTTAAATAACACATAATAACAACCAAAGCCTAAAATTGAATTGAATGCATGACCTTCTAAGACATAATACATAACGGAACAGGTTGCTATACATGTAACCGGACACATATTCTTGCAACAAATTCCTCAGTGTGAACATAGCTTAACGATAAGTCACTTTGCATTAACATAAGAATTTATCTATTATAGGGGACGAGAGGAAGCAGTCGTTGGAAAGCCTAAAAAGGCAAAACGCAGAATCGAACAAAATAATAAACAAGCCATAGCAAAACAATTGATGGGTGTCACCTACCACATTTTTATATATATTGCGGACAAATGAAACCACAGTGGGGAGAATGTTAAATACTGTTTAGTTTTAGCTGCAGTAGATATTTGCCCTAACATACAGTCGAACAATCTAAATGCATCAGTCTGTCACCTCACACAGTTGCTGACAGAATAGTGGAACAGTGTTCTTTATGTAAATTCACAATTAATTAACAAAGTACAAACTATGAAGTGGTATCTCTTAGCACTGGATGAGAGTACAAATAATGAAGATACTGCCCAATTAGCTATGTGTTTCAGAGGCCCTGATGAACACGTGGCATGTGACAGAAGAGTTTCTACATATGGTAACATTTAAAGATCACACACGTGGCATTGATATTGCCTATTTAAAGCAGTTTTCCATGTTACAAAATAATTTGAACTGTCATGTGGTAAATTAGTTTTAGTAGCCACTGATGGAGCACCTGCAATGAAAGGAAATCCGAACGATTTTGCTGGACGATTGAAAGATTTTGTAAATGAAACAGGCATGGATACAAAGGACTTTAAAGTCGAACATTGTATGATCGAGCGAATCTATATGCAGGGTCTGCAAATATGAAATATGTTATGTACTGGGTATAGTCTATTGTAAAGACGGTCAGTTCCTTTAAATAGTTATTTTCCAAGACAATCAAATTTAGATAAACATACGATGCAACATAGGCCTAAGTGATTACCATTTAGTTTTAATTTTACGTTTGGTGAACACTACTTTAGAACCAGTCTACTGGAAAACAAGAGGTGCCACCAAAGATCTACTAATCGTGCCAAGACACAGTGAAAATTCCCTTCAATCTCAAGGTATGTTTTAGTATGGAGAAGGTGTGTTATACTGATATCACTAAATATAAAAAATTGCTTTTTCTCTACTAAAATGATACTTTAAATCTTCAAATTGTATTGCTAAGCCACTGATGCAGCTTGTGGCTGTTCGGAAGGGACTTCGTGGGGTGTACATGAACGGAATGTGGAGTGAAGTTACGATGAATCCCCCTCACCGTGGGCTCCCGGCCCCTGAACTATACGGTCACATGGAAAACACTCTTTCAGTTAAGAATTGCATCAACTCATTTTGATGGAAATTGAAAATGTTAAAATTCATTACGCTTTTTTAAATATTAAATTTATCATGGTAGTCCAAAGATAGTCATACTTGGTGGCTGAAAAGTGTTGTCCACTCCTCCCTTACGTTGATAGCCACGTGCGAGAAAATAATCTGTCTGCTCATTTGTATATTAGATGGGCTCCCAAAATAAATGTGTTCATTTAAATTTTTATGCCAGGAAATATTAACGGCTGTCTAAAAATTGGCAAAATGATTTTATTTTGGTCGTGGGATTGCTACAGTCGCCCTTATGTGCCCTTATACTTAATCGCAAAATAAAATCTTGTTTTTACCCCTTGTTTCATGAATAACTATTTAAAATGTTCTTCTACATACAAAACAATTATTTGTTATGTTCCCATTTAAACTATTCCAATCCTTAACTAGTTCATTTTTTACCTGTTTTTGTGTTTTCACAAGATTCTGTATTTTGTTACTTATTGGGTTTTTCAAAAAACTTATTCATTTACTTATTCCACAGAATTATCAACACAAGAATTTATTACCACATTTGGATAATTAGATTACGAGGAGAGCAACATTAATATTATCTAGTCGTTTTTATACAATTATGAAACTGTACAGCGCACGTTTCTCCTGGACACAATGAAATCCAGATGTTATTTATAGTATCAACCTACTACAAGCGATCACGACCAAGCAAGAAATGGGATGATAATTCAGGGAAGAGGAATGAGCTTTAAAGCGTAAATTAATAGGCTATTGAATGAATTTCTATAGTATTGGCGGGAATATTAAAACATATATTTTCTTATTATATTAGTAAGGAATTCCGGGAAGAGGCGGAAATGAACATAGCCTATTCAGGATGCATCAGTCAGTATTTGCACTTTTATTTTGCCGCTCACTTTACGCAGCTTTGCTCTGAACTCGTTCTGTTATTTGTACGATGTGATATTTTTCAGTTATAATTTTTTTTCTGTTGATATATTTAAAAATTAATAGAAGAAATTTTTGACAAGTTTTGTGAAATGAATAAATGCAGTTACATTCAAAATATAATGAAAAATGCATGACTCTAATCTTTTTATTCCTAACTTTCCCGTTCGTGTCAGTGATGAGGGTCAATAATAACAAAACAATTATTACTGTTTGAAACAAACTCCATTAGTTCCTGGAAATCTACAGACATGGGCGTCACATTAAGCAAACATAAATGCCATCGACCTGGACCGGGATCGAACCCGTTACCTAGAGCACAGAAAGCCAGTGTCACACCTACTGCGCCACCTAGCCCAAAGAATGCTATTCTGCGTGAATGTGGTATAAGTAACCAGATATTGACGAGAAAGCAAGGGTCTCAGCTTATCCACATTTTAAAATGTTTCTTAAAAATACTGCTTTTCGTGATTGTTTTTGACAGAGCATTCTACTATATGCTTCATATGCCATTTAGCCTAAACGGTAGATATTCTAGATTGCTTTAAAGCAACGTTGTAACCTCAACTGTTTTCAAGGAAAGTGATAGTAAATATATGGAGTTGATGAAGGAAATTATTTCAGGTATGAAAAAAGTTAATTCCGGTTAATATTAAACACTTCAAAATAACAGAATAATCACACAAAACATATTCAAAACGTTTACTACAGGTTGACATTAAAAAATCCTGCCATCGAAAATCCGGATCCATCAGATTTCTGACACTGATTTTGGAGCGCATTTTCAAATTTACAGCGCTTTTCTGGAGGCGCTGTTTTTATTTCGATGGCATTTTACTCCAGAATCTGCTGTTTGGGTGATGCTAACAGGCATTCCTGCTATTCTAATTTTATCATTTGTTTGCTGCTCTATAGCCCCATTATGGATTCAACAAAGAAGAGAAGTGGCGAAAAACGTAAACATTATGCGTTGTCAATCGCAGAGAAAGTGAAGATGTTAAGATAATGATTGCAGCGTGCCCATGTGAACTGTTTTTGAAGTCTGGCATTTTTAAATCCGGCAGTCCTCAGGTCCAGAGGTTGCCGGATTTTTTAAGGTCAACCTATAGTTAAGAAAGCATGAAAAATAACTAACTTGTATGATCACATGAATATCTAATAAACTTATTTTTTTACATTCTACTACACAATAGCGTATACTGAATAATAATAAATTGTTAAATACTATATTTATTTATAAATAATATAGTTCGCGTCAATAATAACAGCAACTATGAAAAGGTAAAACCCGATATAGCCTACTGCGTTAATATAAATAAAAACTCTTCATATTGCGAAAATTTAAACCAAGATACTACCCTAAATAGGCCTACAACTATAATGAATCAAATAATACTTAAGACTACACGATCATATAAGATAATGTAGCATACCTAACAAAACTAAATTAGATACGTTTTAAACATATCCAAGTTCACAGATTGTTAGAAAGCAATTTCGGTCTAAAAATAAAAATTGGTATATAAAAAAATCATAGAAATGCTATTTAAGGAATACAGTATCGTGAATACGAATACGAATTCGTGTAATGGGGTTGTGGATCTAAAATATGTTGAAATGTAGCAGGTCCCTAACAATTCAGAGCTTGGACGTGATCACTTTAACAAAAGCTCTGGAACTCTAGACTTCCGTTTCCCGAAACGTAACTTGCAAGGATCTATAAAAACGCGACTAACAGATTGAAAGCATTCGATAAGAAGCAGGAAACGTCCTTGATACCTTAAAATAATTATGAGCAGTAAGTTTTGGCGGTAGATCTCGAATGTGTTTGAATGTTGTATAACTTATCCATGGTTCATTTAATGATAACCACACGATACGTACGTTACAAAACTCGAAGCCACACAAGGTTGGTCACGAAAAACATTCAAATTTTCTCCCCCCACTATTACTACACCCTTTAAAAGGCAATTCAATCAGCCACGTGATGTGAATGGCAGCGGTTAAATACAGTTATTATAAGCAGAAAATATTAATTACTCTTTTGTGAAATAACCTTCAAGGACAGCGTCCCGAGCAGTTCTGAATATTGTAATTGGTTTACAATGGTACAGTGGCTGTGCCTAGCTACAGTAGAAACCTACTGATCCTGATGGAAACCTAATTCCAATGTTGAATCAAGGTATAATGTTGATTTAATCATCATATATCTATTGTTTGCACATTAATGATGCCCGCCATATTCCCTCCAACCTATGTTTTAAAAGTTACCCTTGCATAATAGACCTAAAATTTATTTGCTATAGGCCTACATTATGTGTTATGTTATAACCTCAAATACAAAGTGTGGTGAAATCAGATAATATAATATAATATGGTTTATTTCCTAAAATAGTACAATACACTCGCATTGAGTTACAATATTAAAAATGACAAGTCTTCAGATTAGGCTATATGGCTGCCATATAATTAAAACGTTAAACATTTTTCGTATGTATTTAGGGTCCTCTTCACTCAAGATAAAATGGAGGCCTAAGTATACAATTCAGTCTAAATAGGTCACCTTCAGTCCTTATATTTAAAATTTAGACTCACTAGAGGATTTGGGAAAGTGTTTTCCAGCATACTCTGTTGTCAGGCTTCATCAGACTAATTTTCTAGCATAAGCTAGACAATACATGGTTTTGATAAAATACTTTGGTAGTAGCGTACACACATAGGTCAAATATTGAAATAATACTTCAGAAATAAACTTATTCAAACTCCGGAAGAACATCAGGCACACTAAAAACGAAGTGCGGTTATATTCTTTTGAAGTTTCTCGGGCAAGGCTAAAAACCGTGCAAAATACTTTTTTGCCTGTATGAAGGATGGGCAACCGTCTAGTAATAAATAAAATTGTACTAGCAAATTCACGACTTTATGGTATATGCAAACACAAGTCATACATAGGCGACATTTTGATTTGCTCTGAAAGGCTTTGCCTTGTCTTGCGCATTGAATTATCGTCTGCATGATAATGCCAGCATCCCACATTAACACATAAATGCATCATATTTTAATGTCGGGTTTTGTGTGGCCTCATGTCACTGGCTTATCTGCAATAGATGCAAATGCTTCACAAAACAATCAGCAATGTCGCGCTTAGACAAGACTTAATCGAAATCCCGGGTTCTTTGAAAAGGAATGCCCATTTATCACTTCACTATGAATATAAGTTACCGACATGCAAATGCTAAGGTCTGCTATGATTTCAAAGCAGTAAAACTACAACGCGAGTTACGCCACTTATTTTCCTCAAGCGGTCACGAACATAAACTCTAGAATATTGGTACACATTTTCGTACTCTCTCTCTCTCTCTCTCTCTCTCACACACCCTCCCTCTCTCTTCTCTTCTCTTTATCGTAGTTTTTCCTCTCCCTTTTAGGATTTAAGCGACCCAAGCCGCCCGGGCCTTAGAGGGCCGCGACCTGTCTGGAAAGGGATTATCATTGGATCACATACATACTTTTTTGACCAGACAAGGACATGGAGGGCCTCCCCGGATGAGTGATCAGCCCAATGCCGGGGCCACCTCCGAGACAACACGAACACATAGGACGTGACACACCATTCACACACACGCACACACACGCACACACACACATATACCCTCCAAACTAGGCGAGGATGGGATGAAGATGATAATGACGGCTAGATGATGCCTGGGGACCACAAGGTCCGAAAGTTACCAGACATTTGTCTCACAGGTGAGGAAAAACCCCAGAAAGAACCCCACCTAGGTAACCAGGAATCGAACCCGAACCCGCTGCGTGAGAGGAGCGAACGCATCCCCTACGCCACAGCCGTGGACCATATTTTCGTATTAATGCCTTAAAAAAAATCGTAGTAATTTGTGATAAGACTAAGCCTACCCATATACAGTAAAACTCCAATTATTCGAACTGCAACCATCCGGATCGCCAATTATCCGGATCACTTTGAGGCTGTGAGCAAGTGGTTTCTGCAGCAGCAAACATTGGGAACCCCTCTTTCAGGGCCGATTATTTGTAAAAAAGCAAAACATTTAGCCAATAAAATCGACAGTTTGTCAGGGAAACAAATGACTCTGACCGATATATTCAAGATGCGACCCTTTATGTAAGTACAGTAGGGTATTTTTTTTAAGAAATAACATTTTTACACGATTTATCCAATTATCTGGATATTTAACTTTCTGGATCGGGTCCGGCCCCAATTAATCCGGATAATTGGAATCCAACTGTAGGGTATGTATTTTATTGAACAGGTTAAATATACTTAAATTATTGGACTTTTAAAATGTGCAATTAGGACTGATGAACTTCACGGCAAGGTGTTAAAATACATGATAGAGTAGCGCTGAGCTTGAGCAATAAAATAAAATAAAATGTTTAATTAAAACCGTCAGCTCAGTAACCTTTATCTTATGCTGCCTAGGCCTTTCGACACTCTTATGTCTTCTTCAGGGCATTTTTCCGTGCTGGGGTAGATTCCCTAAAGAATAAAAATTAAAATGGCATTGTCTTGTAGTCTTGTCACATGATAAAATACTTAAAGTCTTCAAAAAGTTTTATTAAAAACTAGCGCCGACCCATATTTCAACTTCTTGCTACTTGGTGAGTATTCCCCGAGGTGTGTTTGCAGAGTAGGCTACTTGACAAGACCACAAGACAGTCATTTAATTTTCTAATAATTAATGAATCTTCACCAGCATAGCAAGGTGCTCTGAAGATAACAAATTTTCGAAAGTCTTAGGCAGTACAAAATTAAGATTGTTGAACTCGTGGATTTAAATTATACAATTAATTTTACTCCATGGCATGGCATTTATTTTTGGTTGAGAAAAGACTAATAGTCAGTAAGTACTAAAGGCACATCCCATAGGATGTTTAAAGGGATTAGAATTAGGCTTAAAATGGTAAGGATCTGATTGTGATCTACGTGCAAAAATGGACAGAGAGAGAGAGAGAGGAGGGTGAGATGGAGACGGAAAAGGATAAAAAAAAGAATAAGGATTTATAAATTTTTCTATATAAACCTCATGATTAATAGTCAAAATAAATATTTTCCAAAATTAACGTAGGCCTACATCGTGTCTATCAAATTTATAAATATATTTTTACACAGTCGAAGGCAAAAGAAACACTTTTAACGGTAGATGAAATTAATTAAAAGGAGAACATTATGTTACTGAGTGGTGTAAAATTATAACACTCCAGGGTTACCAACTTTGATTGCTTCACATGGAAAATGAACTTTTAATAAAGAATAATTGCATATGGCTATTAAATACACTCAGTCTAATATAAATTGAAAATGTTAAATTTCCTTTACGCATTTTTAAATGTTCAATTCCGGGGTGCGCGGGCAAAGAGAGGTCCACCATCCTAAAAAATTGAGATATGTCCATAGAGTTATAGATAAAAATGTTCTCTACATTTGTGTTAAGTCCAGTAAGTCATATTCAAAATTGTACGGTAGTTATGGATGTGTGCCTCATAGGTTTATCCATCTCTAAAGCTATGTTGGGCTGGTATAGTGTGTTAAGTCGCTCTAATTCTCAGTAACAAGTAAGTGGACTTAACTCTCTTTGCCCGCGCACCCCGGAATTTATCACGGTGGTCGCAAAAAATCATACTTGGTGGAGTTGTCCACTCTCTCCCTCATATTGGCAGCCATGTACGACAAAAACAATAACCCCGGTCTGCGCAAGTGCATACTAGATGGCAGGACAGCTCACGAACAGTTGTAAGACTGGCTGCAAGGTACGTATTTATAATAATTATTTCACCAATAGTAACCGGCTGTCTAAAAAATAGTGATTGATACACATGGTAAAATGGTTTTATTTAACTCGCTTTTACGGGCTCTTTTCGAAAAGCATACCTACTCGCAAAATAAAATCTCGTATTTACCACTTGTTTCATAAATAAATAAAGTTACATTACTTTAAATTCAAGCTTTAGATCACATCCCCATACATACGATGCAATCGAAATAAATCCTTTAGTAGAACCTAAATGTTTTACATCTGCAGGTATAAAATACAGCTCTAGTTTTGGTCCCAAGTTATTGAATTCCATTGTTAAAAATAACCTGAAATTAATTCATCTCAATAATGGACATTTTTTGAAAATAATTAAGATTAATCCCTCCATCTTCATAACTGATGTTCCCTTATAGGATTCGTAGCCATATTGAGGAATCATGTTCAATTAGCTGTTGTCCATTTTGTACTCTATGTCTCTGAAGGCAACTCATAGTTATGGGAAGGTATTAATAATAATAGCCTACATAAATATTTATTTTTCATTTTTTTCATAATTTTCTTTCTAATATAAACTGTAAATTAATGCAATTGACTAACAGTTTTAATTTTTGTTAGTGTATTTATAAACATTTCACAACTGTCCCCTTCCTCGAGCACGTGCTTAATGAAAAAATAATGGGGAAAAGTTCTAAACAAATTTCTCATATGTAACATTTACTCAAGACAATAAACTAACTTTCAACCTAAAGAAAGAGAACTTTTGCTAGTGTCCATTTTCCCCATGTGGTTAATATAAATGTCTTATTCTCAGCCTGTGACTGTGATTGTTTGTTATAGTTTGCATTACAACGTTTGGTTAATACATCTAATTTTTTGTCATTTTCTGGTTCTAGATAGTCCATAATGTCAATTCATCACATGAATACTGAAGTAGCTAGTAAGAACTGCTTATTACCGTAATAAGAAATCGATAAATTAACCTTTTGACACTATGCCGTGCAAACACGTGAATGCAATGCTGTAATAAGCAGGTGTTGACAAAAACCAGTGTCATTAGACATCTCGGCAGCGAGACTGATGTATTAATTTGCCAGCAGACTTAATGGAGGTACAATTATAATTTATTACACATTATATCAACATATTAATCACTTATTACGAGTCGCCTCGAGGCACGAAGTGAGAGCTTAACAAACATCTGCTAATACTTAGCATTCCACACCTTATGACTGAGACAATACATCCCGTGAATTCGTAAGTGAGCAAATAAAAATATAAGCACTTAGGTGTGTATCTTTACTGCGATGAGAAATGTGTTGTCGGTCTAATCGGAGTGGGACGGGATTAAAGTGGGCTGAGTGCTAATTTGGAATATTGTGCTGCATTTAATTTCGGTTATTATGAATGAAAGTGAGTTTGCCTATAAATATTACATTACAAAAAACAATTTTCAAGCGGCTGAACAATGTTATTAATGAATGAATAAATAAATGAATAAATAAATAAATAAATAATAAATAAAGTAAAAAACAAAATATCATGTAGAATAATTTGAACATGGTTTGCTTAGGGTCACCAATTCTTATCTAACCGAGGACCAAATTTCGGGGCGACAAGTTCTTAAATGCCGGAATTCCGTGAGCTTACGTGCGTGTAAAGGAAGATTTTTCGCACTCTAGTTGAACTAAGTTGCATACCGTTAAGTTATAAGAAGTGTTTTGGCCAAAATATTCAAATTAAAATGTTATATTTTAAAGTTGAACGTAACATTTCGTTCCAACATCTTGAATCCGTTCATTTCATATATTTCATTTTAATCACTCATTCTTTAAGTGCCAATATTATCGTATTCTCTGGCGAATTTTTATCAGCTTAAAGGTTGTTTCGGCTGTCTTATTATAGCCTGTAACGCAGTGTTAAAGATACGGTATAACCTATATGTTCAGTGAATCACATACAAACATAAGTAATTGTCAATTTATTCTGTGAAATCAGTATTTGTTATGTTATTAAAAAAAACTTACAATGGTGAACCTATGAATCTAATTACTTAGTTATATTTCCTTTTTGTTACTTCTGTTAAAAAGGGGAAAGTGCGAACGTTTTGCACGGAATTACTCTAGTAAAACTAATACTGAGAGAAATTTAATACTGACTGGGGAAAATTTCCCCCATTCTTTATAATGCATAGATAAAACTTTAAAGTACGGAATATCTGCTGCTTAAGCATTAAACTGCGTGTTAGAATAGTGCAAAAGCGATCTACGTATGAGTTTGGTAAAGGTCAACTAGAATGAAGTAAGAAGAGAAATAAATTGATGGTGGAAGACATTCTTGTCTCCTGAGTTGCCATCAATCTGCTTCTCAGGTGTCGTGCAGTGAAGTCTATTTATTTATTGCAAACACCTGTTCGGATGCGCAACGGCAGCAGACAATGTCACATACACAGGCATGGGTACTGAAAAGGTGTAATGCATCACTTCTTCATTTGAAGGACTGCACGAAAATGCAACTCTCTTCCCATATCGAAAGACTGTGATTAATCTCTTTGTCATTGCCAGCTTCAGATCTCAGAAATGTCGAAATTCTGCATCCTGTTCTCAACTAGCGTAAGGGATTTCGATGTTAACCAATATAAAGGCCTACAGTAATGAATGTCGTAGGTTGAAATTAAGACAAAAGTTGCTGAATGACTATTTACAGTACTATTGAGCTCCTTAAAAGGCATTAAATTCATTAAAATAGTTTTTGTTTAGTGATTATTTACGTTATGATCACTGCATCGGCTTTTTCGCATTTAATATTTCCGTAAATTCACGTATACCTTCATTATTATTTGTGATGTTTTAGTACTTGCGATACAATTTTTTTCAGTAAAATATGTTGTTTCAAGTGAGAACTTTGGCTAATAACAAAGAATACAATCATAATCCCTCATTGTTACCATTTACGCAATTCCACCTGCCGGGATGGAAAAAAAAAAGTTTGAGAACTAAAACTTGAGCCTCTCAAAACAAAATTTGTATAGGCTAACTGTAGTAGCCTACTATTTAAGGCAACGAATCAAAAGCTAGGTGCGGACACACAAAACATACAAGTTTCGTGGCTTCTTCTGTTTTGAAGGAACAGTTGGACAATGAGTTGCATACCATTTCATTTGAAAATTACTTTGTAGCAATATTATTAGTAAAATACTTTGAAAATACTGACAATGATTAAATGGCTTGGAAGAAGCAATTAGCATAAAAAGGTTCAACGTTGATAAATTGAGTAGTATTTGCTTTATTTTCTATGGAAACATAGAAAAGAAAAGACAGTATATCTTTTTTTAATCCAAAATTAGTTCCTTCTTACAAAATTTCCAAAAATTATATTAAAAAGCACCAATGAATTTTGTATATTACATTTATATTTCTTAATAAACGTTTCATTAAAAATTGATTTTGTTTTTAATGATTTACGTGATTAATTTTCTAATAGAGAGAATCGTCAGACAATTAAAATAAGTAACTGTGTGCAAAACCACTGATCACAAAGAGAATGTTTATCTCTGTTCGATAAATGAACATAATTGAACATATATCATCTATGACAGACATAAGAGCTACTAACGAAGAAAACGCCCTATCTTATGTAAGATACAACACCTTCCTGCACTCTGAACCATCCTTTCGTTTTCTTACATGCTAACAGGAATATCTGTTTTTCCTTGTCTGAATACTTCAGCAGTAAAAATTATAGTGCTTTATTAAACTCATATATTCATTCTTTATTAGCTAGACAATGGTGTTGACCTCGCAGATTACGACCTCAAGTGCGAATAATTTGTGCTGAATGTTAAGGATAGTGGCAATTTAAAATGTATCACGTCATCACGATATAAGTGCGTATTTTGATTTACTGTGTCACTGTGACCTTATTCTGTGACTATTCACTCGCTTCCTGTATTAAACGCTATACATCTGCCTCCTGCAGGTGTTAACACCAGTACTCACCACCGGTTTATCAGCTATAACATCCGCCTGCATTAGAAAAGACTTAGTGTTACTACATTTATGAAACGTAATATGTTTTAAACTAGTAGTTCTGTGAACAGTAGACATCGTATCCATATAATATAAGATCAATCTGCTCTTCATTTTGGAAAGGGATTAAACATTAAAAATCCTCACAATGACTTCAAGGAACATTTATGACAAATTGGAATAAAATCGAACAACACGTTGGTCGTTCAGATAAATAGACAAAAATTCCGGTAAACCATTAAAGTTACGTCAAAAATGTTCTGGAACAAAATTAAACATATTACAGTCGAGAGTAGAAGTAGTCTTAAAATTTTTGTAACATGAACCATTTGGGTAGAATCGTTGAAAGAAGCGGAATATTACACGAAACCGAACCGATAAAACGGCCACCAGCTTAAAACAGAAAAAAAGTATAAATTCATACACACACATCGATTTTAATTACTTTAAGAAACATTCGTGCACAATTTAATTTAATTTATTAACTCTACCAAAAAAAAATTACAACTGCTGGAGTTAAGCACTGTTGAAGTTTCGGCCCAAGACTATTCAATTCATTTATTAGCAACCATCCTGAATTAACTGGCTTAAACAACAAACGATTAAAGCCTAATATCATAAATTTTATACAATAAAGTTATTATTTCCTCATTTCTGTCATTATTACAACATTTCCAACATTAAACTTTAAAATATAAATATAATTGCTTTGTCTTATCCTAAAATCTGTTTAACAAAAATATATATTATTGTATTTATTCGCACACTTCCATTGTTGTAAATATAATATGTTCTTTCCTTACTGTAAATAATATTAACTCATACTTTTCTATGTTTAGTAAATCAATTTTTTAATTAGTGTAAATAGTTATCTTAGTGTAAGTTACTTTATTGTATTGAACTGAACCGCCCCCGAGCACAAGCTTTGCTTCTTTGGGTGGCGTTCGAAAACACATTTGTAAAATATATTGTAATTTGTAGGAATAGATTGAATAAAAATAAATAAAAAATTAAACCATTAGAGTTACGTCAAAAATGTACTGGAACAAAGTTCTTTAAAATGTTACTCTCAAGAGTACAAGTAATTTTTAAAGTTCTATAATATGAACCATTTAGGCTAGAATCGTTGAAAGAAACTGAACATTACATAAAACGGCCGCCTTCTTGGAATGGAATAAAAGAATAAAGATCCTTACCGCTACAGATAGACAGTATTTAATGACTTCAAGGAACATGCATGCGAAAATAAAATCTACGAGTTTAGTCGTTACTGCGTAACACAAATTTACACACAAACAGATGAAATGTCAATAGACTTAAAACAGGACGTCGCTTCGCTCGGTCAATAACGTTTGACTATTTTTCCCCTCCCATATCAAGGTTAAAGTAAATTGGGGAAAAAATGTATGAAAGTCTTATCACATATGATTACGTTAGCCTGGTATTCTTCTAGCATTAAACGAATCTCATTTACCATGTAAAAAAAGGTAAAGTAGTAAAGTGATCCCTAAACAGGCCATGGAGGCCCAGAGGGTTCAAAGGAGGTTGAGGCTACCAGATTTTTGGATATTCGGCACGTAAAGGTGGTAAGGTTGTCAGCCTTATGCACCGGCCACCTTTACCCCCAGGATTGCTCCTGGTACTCATTTCTGTTAGAGGCTGAGTCGACCCCAGAGCCATAGTGCCATCAGAAGGATTGGGCCAATGGAAAAACTCCGACCTCATCGGGAATCGTACCCGGTTTGTAGCGCAGTGCCTCAACCACTACGCTACGGCGTACCCTCCATGTAAAAGCCTGGGAAAACTATTTATTTCAGAAATTGCATTCAAACTTTTGTCGTGCTAGTTTGGAAATGGAATAAATCTAGCTCCGATAATTATGTCTATTTTATCGTGTCCGATCTAATTTATAGAAAAGGAGCTTATACTTTTCCTTCACACTTACATTCTAGCCTAAGTATCAAATGCTCTTCACAAGTTATTGAATTATATTTGAGCAGGGGCACGCTTTTTGACCTTTCAACCTGATGTGACTTAAATATTGGCTCAGCTGTTCTTACAGTAGCCTACGCTTTTAGGTTTCTGAAGAAAAAAAGAAAAGAAACGAATTCACACAATTGTATCATTCAGTATAGTGATATTACAAATTTCGTATTCTACACTGAGAAAGCAAAGTAAATTCTCATTTTCTTTAATCCTCATCTGAAACATCTAAATTAAATAATATAGGTATAAAATCAAATAACACTGGTAGTTAGTATTACTTAAGAATTTCCGGCAATTTTGTTTGACAATTGAAATTGGAAGGAAAATTTCAATGGTAAAATCACCACTTCTATTATTGACGTACGTAACTAAATTATTTACCAATATATGCAATATGTTATCAAAATGGACTTTATATTCAATAACACGTAGTTTATATATTAATCCATATGTAATGTATGGAAACATTTAGAGACACTTAGTGGACCAATGGTCTTATAGTCCACCTTTATGTATTTAAATGTCCTGATAAGATACATATTAATTTAATCATTGCTTTTTAATTTATACTAGGTGTAAATTATTCTAATAGGATATGCCTATATATATTATTATTATTATTATTATTATTATTATTATTATTATTAATGGACGGTAACTATTGTACATAGTGTAACGCAGATGTTATGAAGACATTTTACCTAGTGAGATGCCAGGTAGTAGTGTCGCAGAAGCACATTCGGGAGGGAGCAAGGTTTATGTGCCAGGGAAGGTAATCTTAATGAGTTTTTCGGGTTTTTCTCACTTGCAAATGTGAACGCCACATTTAAACTGACATAATACCTTCCTCAAAATAACTCCGTCCCTCTTCTGCGCATGTTTAAGATGTCAAGAGAGACAGTACTGCATCGTGCTGACCACACATGAGGGAATCCCTCCATGTCCCATCTAAATGTAAGTAATTATTCGATCTGAACCTTACTCCAATATTGGCTTCATTAGTCCAACGAAAATGCGAAAGAAATAATTCGCCTTACTCTGTAGTCAGTTGACATTCCTGCTAATGGAAGCAAATTATTTATTGTGACAGAGAATCTTTTGACCATGACAAAATGTTATAGTTTTCCTAACTTATATCATAGAATAAAGCAGTAAATGTCTGCTATCTTGTATTATTTAGATAAGTGGATGAACTTTTGTCTCAATACCTGCTTATTTCATAAAAAAATAGGCCTACAAATAACAGTTGTTTATACATATTTGGAATCTATACACTTGAACCTTGCCTACAATAATTTTAGAGTGAAAAATAATGAAATCAAATATGTTTTGTTAAATGTCACTAGTCGATCTGCAGGAAAACAAATTATTTGTTGTGGCTGTGAATTTTTTGACCATGACAAAATGTTATAGATTTTACCAACATACGTGTTTATGATTGCCTGGCAGGTAAAGAACTTATGTCATTGGTGTAACTCATAATTCATGAATAAACTAGTAAAAGTCAGTTATCCTGTATTATAACCAACAGAAAAATGGAGAGAACTGTTGTCTCAGTATTATTTCAGTTTATTATTTCATAAAAATAGGCCTATAAATAAAATGTTTTATAGATATTTAGAAACTCTATACTTGGTCTTAGCTTACGTTAATTTTACAATGCATAATAATACGATTTAATATGGTCTGTTAGATATTACCAGTTAATCTGCAGGGTCAATTCAAAGAAAAGTAAGTGCCAAGAACATGTGCTATAAAAATGAAGTGACCTCATTGAATACTGTTAAGTAGGTTTCAACACGAACTGTTTCCATCATAACATGTAAGATAGGTAGTAACCGCCTCCGAAGTGATTCAGGGACAAATATTGTCACCAGATACAGCTAACGGGTGTATCAGAAACATTTCCTGCTAGTGTTAACGAAGCAATTGACTCATTCTGCAGTTAATATTCCTGCTATTTCTCTCGAAGGTAGCAATGTGCGAATGTGCCCACGCACATAAACGCACAATATAACGCACCTTTCTCATCGAATTCGTTTTGAAATGGTCTTATAAACTGATTAATATCAACTAGAATAGTTTAGAAATAATAATACAGTAATTATTGTAAATAAATAAGGGTGGAAGATTACATTTGGTTCGTTAAATCTGAAAAGAATAGGCTAAAGTTCAATTTAATTTCCTTAACAATTTTATATCTTTAATTATAGCTTGTTTTGCTTTTATACTATACAGTACATAAAATATTAGCCATAAATAGGCACTCTGCTGATGATGCAGGAACAACACCTGCGAAACGGCCGTCCAGAAGTTTACAAAGGTAAATATAGTGCGTTAAGGAAAGTGTTTTTATTCAACTATATAAATAGGCCTAATGTGCACAGAAATGCAGAAATATCTTTTATTTTATTTTAAAAATTCAAACCAAGTCATGAATAGGATCTACAGAACATTGAAGGCAATCCGAGAAACGAAGAAAAAAGTTGAATTTGCCCTATGTTCCACATCATTATTTGAGTATTTTTTGTCAACATTGCACTGGCATCAGGGTTTACTCCAGTGGATTTACAATACGGGCATGACGAAAATAAACATACAAAATCTGTTTAGGCCCTTAACTTGTGCCTGGTTTTGCCTCAAGAATACTGTTTTATAAACAACCAAGTACAATTTTTCTGCATTCTACAACATTTTTAATTTATCGAATCTTCTTTACTTTTTACAAATTCTTGATCGATCCTGACGGGCCACCAAATTTCCTGGGGCTCGTGAAAGAACAAATGTTTCGGAGAGTATAGATCGTTGCTCTTAGCTTGTGGGTCATGACTTTGGCAGGAAGACGCAACCCAAAGCGACTCGTGGATCTCAAAGTTTCAAAACACTGACATTGTTATTCAGTAAAAATTAAACGAAAATCAATTACGCCTGAAAGATAACGATGCATATTTCTTCTAAAGCGAAAGCTGTAAAATGTTTACCTAAGATATGAGCGATACTGTAGTAAACGGTACGAGTCCCGAGAACTTCAATGCGACACGCGGGTGTTGAGGTCAGAGTATCAATGCTCTCACTTCAATAGGTTTTTCTCCCTAATAAGAAAGGCTTTTATAGTTGTCTCTTTGTATTTTACAACACATGAACTGTTATATGTAGGTCAATCCGGGTTTGATTTCAATGAGCGAGGTTATGTCTCTTCTGCCCTATTCACACTCCGGTTGCAACATCTCTAAATGCTTAGAGAGGAGTCGTAACGCCTGTACAACTGCATTTGCATATGAATAAAACGAGGAGAGCTAAATAGCAGTATATACCATTAATTCTTTTATAATTATCTATAATACCTTTATACCCGAATCTAGCACTGGACGATTAAGGAGGAATCGGTGAAGTTTGAAGGGGGGAAGAAAAAAATTGGTAATATTATATATTATTATAAATTATAATTAATATATTAAAAAACAAATAAGTTATTTGTACATATGGGCCTAAGTATAACTTATATAAATGAAATACTTGTAATATTTTACCTAATAGATTAATATATGTTTTACATTACATTTCATTCATTCTTTTAAAAATTATGTAATTAAATTATTTTGTTACTGTGTATTACATTTCTTTTTATCTATGCAACATTAATGTATTATATATTATTTTATATTACATTACAATGTTATATTACATTACATATGCTATTATACTATACTGTAATAACAATAATAATAACGCGACCTAAAGTAATAAAATATAATGTTGGCCCTAGGTAGGCCTGAAAAAAAATGTGGCCCGCGATAAAAAAAAAAAAAAAAAAAGATCATACTGAGATAGGGGCTAAGGGAGGTAAACTTGAGTAGAACTGTCATCATGTGAAATTTTGTGAGACACCCTGTGCCACGCACATAATTACACGACATAGTGGTTTGGAATTACTCTGAACGGGATCTCGAGATGATTACGATACGGAAGCTGCAGCCGTCTCATTGTTATTAACTTTCAAAATGGAGCAGGCGTGTGTAATTGTACAAATAACAGTCATCCACTTCCAATTCAATCAATATATATTTAGGTCGGAGCTATATTTTAAACCGGCTAACAAATATACTACTTGCTTTTCGTGCGGCGAATCGAGTTCACCTTTTATTAGTTTTAAATTAAACAAAACCGGATAAGTTACAGACACAACTTTCCCTATAGCCAAGAAGAGAGAAAAACTTTATAACTTCCAATTTATCCGTGCACACATAACAAGCCTTTACGTTTTTAACTGTTAAGGTGACCCTTAACATGCAAAGCTCGTTCGATGTGGAAATACGTAAAAATACATAATATGCTTTCAATTTAATAGGCTATAAATGAAAAAAAAAATAAAGGAAATGAAGTTCACAAGAAGATGATATTGAGTTTATAATATTGTTAATTTCTTCCAAAATAAACAATTTTCAGTTTTTTCTTGATTATTATAAGCTTTTGTCCTTCAGTCCTCGTAATAATTCGTTATCAGTAAAGACAGGTTTTCCATGCAACAAATCTCAAAATATGCATGTATTCATGCAATAATCAAATGACTAAATAGCCCATGCACAATGAAAGGAAATAACAGTAGAAATATGCATATGACATTGTATTGAAATAGGCTGGCGTTTCTGTGTTCTTATAAAAATTTAACCTCAGGCCTCAATATACGACATTTTATTTTGGATTTATTAGTTTAACCCTAATCAATTTCTAAATGATCTATTCTGAATTAATGTTACAATATGCATGTTAGCTTTCAATCTAGTTCTCCAGATAAATATTATACGTTTGGTGTCCGAGATAAGCACCAACATTAAGCAGGAAAAGGGAAATTCTCATTTAATTGTAGGCTTACTATAATTATAGCTCTGCGGACAAGTTTAGTACAGTAGAGCCTCGATTATCCGAAGTAATGTGAACCGAGGGTACCTCGGTTAAGCGAAAACTCGGATAACACGAACTCTGTCAAAAATAGAGAGAGAAACGTATGGTTAACTGGTGTAATGAACGAAAACGTGATCAAAGATGTGAAAAACGGCATCTACTGTATTATCAAATGAAAAACTAACGTACAAATAAAAATAAAATACAAACTTTGCGTGGTTACTTTAACGCATCTACTGCAAACCGAACTTACGAACTTTTTTTTTACTACCTCGGTTAACCCGGAACTCGGTTAGTCGGGGCTCGGATAACCGCGGTTCTACTGTAGTTAAAAATGAAATTCGCGTTCCAACACATGCCCATATATAAAATCGTTCAAAAAAAATCGATAACTAACTTAGGTTTGGGCCTATGTAATAAAACGTACAATATCCCTTGGACTTAAGAAATTGTATTTATTCATCAGAAAAAAAACTATCTACCTAGTGTAATACTATATGCTAACTCCCGTATAGCGTAAGTGGCGAATCTTTCTTTGTAAATCAAAGCCATCTTCTATATTTAAATATTTCTTAATAAGGTACTCTTATATCGTTACATGCTCTTTTCATCAATGCCTTAATTCTTTTCATCACCAGATGTTAATTTATTTAACTTTCATTTTTATTTTGAATTAATAAAACGTTCAATAGGCTATCCCTTGGACTTAAGAAATTGTATTTATTCATCAGAAAAAAACTGTCTACAAAGTGTAATACTATAAGCTAACTCACGTATAGTGTAAGTGGCGAATCTTTCTTTGTAAATAAAAATCATTTTCTGTATTTAAATATTTCTTAATAAGGTACTCTTATATCGTTACATACTATTTTCATCAATGTCTTAATTCTTTTTCATCAACAGATATTAATTGATTTAAATTTCATTTCTATTTTGAATTCATAAACAATTTCCCATTAACACTAAAAAGAGCTGTACCCATATTTTTTCTCCTCCTCATACATGATAATTTAGTTACAACATTGCTTCCTACGAAGGCGATGCAATCCCATTGCTACACGAGCCAATTGGTATAGAACCAAATTATTAATGGGATGAGAAACATGAACTTTTCTCCAAGATTCTAAATTAATCTTGAGGTTCTGTTACCTCAGGTTGCTATATTTTATTGCAAATCTCTTCCAAAAGGTGCAGGCTACCATTTTTTGAAGTCAAAGGCTTGCCACCCTTACTCAGGTTTACACTATATCCACATCAGAAAAACTTGGTTACTTTAAATATTGGAAGCGAAGAATATCTAAATGAGGGATTGAGCCACAAGATGACACTAAGTTACGAGTCAAGTGGTTAATTATGGTGACGAGTCATGTGTTGAACTTGCGTCACGAGCAACATCCTAAGTCTGGATCTTGTTGAAACATAATCACGAACCACGTGATGAACCTGGATCACGAATCACTGGGTTGAAACCGAATCTCGAGCCAGGTGCTCAGTCTGGATTACGAGCCATGTGTAGAACCTAAACTTCGAGTTGAGTGGACCACGAGCCATGAAGTGAACATTTATGAAGAATCATTTTTGAACCTGGGTCATGAACATCGAGCTGAGTCTGGGTCACGAGCCATATGCTGAAATTGAAAGTGAATCACGAGCCAATTCTGAATTTCAGCCACAAGCCACATATAGAACCTGAATAACGTGCTTTATAATCAACTTTGGTGTCAAGCCATGAGTTGAGCGTGATCAACATCAAACGTGCTGATACTGGATCTTGGGCCACATGCTGAAGAAAGATGAATATCGAATACAGGTGCTGAATACAAAACTTTACTGTACTAGAAGTATTAGGAGAGAAAGTAAAAAGAAAAGATAAAGGAAATAAAATACAAATTCCGAGGATGACAATTCAGTACAATATGGCAGCAGGACAAATAAGGCACTATTTTATTACAATTCATTCCGATATTAAAATTAATAAGGTAGTTGTTAATCGATGTTGGTGGTTTAAAAAGCAAGGAACAATAAAATAAAGTATGATTCTTAATTTCAGTAATGAAAACGGCGGTGAGATGCTGCAAAACTTAATTTCTACATAATATCTTGTTATTCGCTTCCTCTTCATATTTTGGTGCTCATTTCAGCATTATAACTTTATTCTGACAGAGGAAAGAAGAGAACTTGAAATCTCTGTGAGCAAGTTTCAGCTCTGTTTATAATAAAGCTAGATTACTTGTCCTTCTTCATTCTACATGATGAATGTCTGCTTTCCTGTTCTCTTTTTAATTCAAGTGGTTGTCAGCACCGGCAGATGTTCGAAATACCACTTTGTTAAAACACAGTCATTCTTTTCATCATTTTTCTGTACGTGCTCTGCCAACTTTTCTAGTATTTTTCTTCCCATAATATCTTGTATGTACGAAAATTGAGTGTTACGTAATCATGTTGACTATACATTATATGGGTTCGTGAACTATAATAACGTTAAACCAAAAATCCTTTCGAGTTTTTTTTCTAAAAAATAAGTAACATAATGATTCTGTCAGATTTCACTTTTATCCCATCCTACCTTCATAATTATTTTCTTATTTCTCTCTCTCTCTCACTTTCTCTGCCACCCTCTCTCTATCTCTCCCTGTTTTTCTCCTCTTGGAGTCTTATTCTAAGCTTCATTTTAAAAATTACTGCAGAATTCAACATCTCCGGTTACGTGGGAGGAATGCATATATACTGGTTATTCCATATCCTCAATTTACCGAACTGTTTAAAGATGGGGGTATCATTTTTTTAAATTCTAAGCATGTTGATGATGATTATCATTACTACCACTATAACAATTATTATTATTTTATTGTCCAATAAAACTACCTCATTTGAATACTTGGTTTACTGACTCGCTAGTGTTCGTTTTGTTTAACTTCTTGCTTACCTGTCAAGTTCTTTATAACGGTCTTGCATCGTACCTGTATTATTGAGGGTATAACATGGAAGAAACAAACTAGCACTATTCAATATAACCCTCACTGGAATAACATTTATGAACAAAAATATATTTTCTAGCTTTTACGCAAGCACTGCACAAAGGTTTCGGTATGTGTTGACTGGTGAACTGTGCAGCGCTGGGATCTTGATTCATTGCCGGAGTCATGCACGAGTTGGCCCGGGTATAGCATCGGGATGTTCTCATTACGCAATGCAGGGTGGGGAACACCAATTGTGGGTAATTGCCCTCCTTAACCCTTCTACTTGAGGTTAGTCCAAAATCATAAAAGAATGCAAGTGGTGTTGTAAAAGAATCATTTGCCATAATTAAAAATTGGAGGACTTTGCATTCTCAGCTAAAGTGCCAAGTTCTTCTGCCGCAGACGATATACGCATCAATTATCTTTCAAGCTTTATTGTGAGTGCTTACATCTCGGAAGGCAGATTTGACATAATTAAAATTATAGCAGCTGTATAGATTTTAATGATCTCACAGTAAATGTGACTAATTTTAGTAGACCGATGTTGGAGTTCTTAAGGAACCAAGAGACGTAGCCATATATTTTAACGAGTTATGCCCAGTGTACAATAAATAAATATATTATTAATTAATTTCAAAAGGCATGTATTCACATTTTCGTTCTGTAGGTATAGACCCAACTAATCCCGGTGAACCGAAAGCTCTGGAAGTTGTGACTGGACGATGTAGTAGTGTCGGAAATTTAAGATTTTGAAAATTTATTTAAAGAGAAAAATAATTTGACGTCTGCTGGTAATATGAAAATTAGGCCAAACTGGTTATTCGATACGTCATTATTATTCTCGACGAACTTATTTTGTTTAATTGGAAAGCCAGAACAATTACATATGATTTTATTACCACTTGGAAATTTAAACCACTTTCTCTTAAAAGTATTTGAGAGTTTAACAGTTAGTAGTAGTTAAGGAGTATTTATTGCTCACAAAAATTCTTACATATTAAACACATTATTAGCATTAACCGGCGCACGGGTCGGTGTCGACCATACGTCATTATTATTCTCGACGAACTTATTTTGTTAAATTGGAAAGCCAGAACAATTACATATGATTTTATTACCACTTGGAAATTTAAACCACTTTCTCTTAAAAGTATTTGAGAGTTTAACAGTTAGTAGTAGTTAAGGTGTATTTATTGCTCACAAAAATTCTTACATATTAAACACATTATTAGCATTAACCGGCGCACGGGTCGGTGTCGACCATACGTGCTCACTTCATACACTTAAATGATTACCCATAAAAATACCCAATTAAAAAATTATATTATATTATTTACACAACTACGAGCATCTACAGTTAATTTCAAACAGGTAATAGGAAAGTCTCCCAGAAATAAAACAAGTAGGTTATATAGCCTACTGTACTATGTTATATACTGTACTGTATACTATATAAAAGCCAAACATTTAAAATACAAGGACAGTTATCAGAAACATTTTCTCCTATCCTCAAATTATTATTGTAGGCGCTGACCTGGGTGGAACAGTTATGGCACTAGCTTAATGTTCTCAAGTTTGTGGGTTCGGTTCCAAGTCAATAATATTTAAGTGTTCATAAATGCGACAGATCTATGTCTGTACAATTATTTATTGGCAGTTAAATGAACTCCTGTGGGATAAACTGGGCCTCTTTCCGGATTAGAACCAGCACCTGTCACTGCAAGTAAGAGGCTTCATATGATTCTATGAAGGATTTCACAATAAGAAAAAAAAAAACTTTGTTGTAATTAGATTTATTGTTGAACTGCAGATAATAAAGCACTTGACTTGAACTAGAATTACTGGGGAAAAATGCACGAAGTAGAGTCCGGCCACCTGTTCCAGCTGTCATTTCCCATATTGAGAAAGTTCGACTCAGCCTTTAAACTATAAAAATGATTCCATGCCTTTCCCAACTGAGCAATGGTTCACGCCTGTAGTGCAAAGAAACACAACCTTAGGCTGTATCACCTGTCAGGGATAACCAACAGCAAATTTATACCAGTTGCTTATAGTTCATAGACTACTTCGATGTAGTTTATTGATAAGCCTTATCTAGTCTTGAGTGCCATAATTTAAGAAAGCGAACACTTTAATACACGTTTTAATATTCCAATGCATAAATTTGACTTGCAAAATTCTAAATACCTAGATCTACAAGAAAACAGTCAATAAATTACCCAAAGGAAGCTTCGATTTGACCTATGCTATGAGTTGCCATCTGTCGTAGAAGACTGCTGATGCGAAGGGCATAGTTGCCGTTTGTTTGAGTGAATCTAAAGTCTCAAAATTTAAACATTAAACTCATTAAGGTCGAACAAAAACAGTTGTATGCAACTCGGCTAAAATTGTAATTAAGTTACTCGTATGAAAATTAGAAATAAGCAACGCGAGTTTCATAAACATACTCGTATCGAAGTCTAATAAATGCCATTATAGGCTTGTTGCACAACGTACATTTCATTACGAGTTTAAAAAACGCTACAATTCGGAAGACGAGAGACGTTGGACTTTTTTCGCATATCATTGCGTAGAATTATGTGTAACAAATTTGCACACACATATTTAACAGTTGCAGAGTACAAGGGCACACTGCCATGCTCAAGTGGCTTAGTACATGCGATGTTGCAGTCTGAATAAGTGCGGTAAGTGACACTACTCATGAAGTATTTTATTAAGACATGCAAGTACACCACACCCACATGTGGCCTTACAGCAAATTATTGGCGATGCCATTTGTTTCGCAGGTGCATTGCATGCAGAGTTCAATTTCTCTCAATGCCATTAAGATTATGTGCAACAAAAAATAGAGTAAAATACACACATAAAATACCTCAGACATACATTTTATTACTAGCGAGTAAGAAATATCATCAACTTAATGTTAAAGATAACAAATAACAATAACAATATATCTATTCATAATTAACTCCGGTTTTTATATTGCAGAATGCCGCTCTCGTTGATTATGAGCTATCGCAAAGAAAATAAAGATAGAGAAAACATATTACTTCTATAAGAATATAATATAAGTAATACTGAGTAGGAGACTCAATAATAAGGTATAAAATTGTATGGATGTGCACCTGTCTACAGGTATCTCAAGTCACCATATCAAGAAGCCGAAAAGTTCCTAATCCTTGGCTAACTACCATGATATCAGAACGCGAGCAGCAAAGAAGATTCAATCATCTTCTTTATCTTGCTATCACAGTTCATAAGGTTTCAGCTCTCTTGTCAGGAGAGTTCTCAGGAATAGCTCTCAGACATTAAAGCCTCAACCAGTAACGACTATACCAAAACCTCAGAAAAATTCAGATCATTACAAACAAATATCGCTAACTCCCATCATAAACCTATATCGGTGTGAAAGCAATGCTTTGTGTATATATATATATATATATATATATATATATATATATATATATATATATAAGGAATCATGACAGAATGACGGAGGACTTCAATTACGATCCAAACCAAGTTTGTTTAACAGAGGATAATGACGAAATCGGATTTGTTGGTACATTGGATCAAACTTAGGCCTCAAGAATGAGAAGCAGCTTAGGTTTTTCCAGTCATTTCTTTCTACTGTTCAGTAATTTCCAGCGTATTGCAACTCGCCTTTATAATAGCAAGCCTTTCGTGGAAGTACCAATATCCTACAATGTAGCCTATGACATGTATCCGATAGGATACAGTAGTTTGTATAAAATTTTTGGAAAATAAATTGAAATCAAATTTTAATTTCATGTAAAATTACTGAATAAGGTACTAGTAATAAGCTACGGAACTATCATTTTCTGATACAAAAGTAATCCATATAATCTACTGAGATTACTCAAGCTTGAACATGTGAAATTATCGTTTAAAAAGATGAAATATTTCAGTTTATTGTTTGAAAATTTCTGGAAATAAGATGAGGTTGAAGCAAGGCCAGAGATAATGGAAGAGAATTCAAGAGGACGGGTTGCTTCTAGTTCAAGGAATTTGGATGAACCAACTTTCGGGACTCCTCCGACTTCAGAACATGAGATCTGGGTCTATTAAGCCAGAAATTAAGTTATGCTACGTCGTATCCTAAGGCCGAACAAAGAAAAAGAGTCAAATAAAGAAAGAAAATCAGGAAAGTACAGTAAAACAAGTCACAAAGGAGGGATTAAAAATAACTGCAAAAACAAAACTGCCACAGAAAATACAATGTAGCAAGGAATTTAGCAGATATGTTAAAAGGAAAACCGGAAACGAAAAGAAAATCTACCATCGACCAGAAAGAAAAATATCAAAATTGATTAAGAAGAGCATAGTAGATAAGCCTAGATCATCATCTAAAAGGGAAGACGAAGCCCCTATTCGTCTTGTATATACAGATGACGACATTTGTGCTGGAGTAGAAGATAGTGAATGGGAAACCTAACTTGATGTCTTTGGGCTTCTCACTAGAAAATTCTCGTAAATTTGCGTGGTAATAGATCAGGCAATCTATAGTAATAAGTAGCCTAGATTTCGGATTTTAGGTAAAATCCTAATTTATTCCTTAAAAGATATAAACACAAAAATTGTATATAGGCCTATGCGTTTCATAGGTGATAGTGCCTGAAATCGATGCTTTTATAGGACCTAAAATAGTATATTTTGATGTCAGAATCTAATACTGCCTTTCTGCATGATTTTCCTCTTAAAGTACGAAATAATTATTTTTTGTGAATTTATGTAATAAATTCCACAATTTTCTTCCCTTGACATAGTTACGCTTTATCCAATTTCTGTAGCTTAGATTTTTGTGAAACTTTGGGAACTTACTAACAATAGGTAGGCCTCCTACGATTTACCCTGCACAATCAATCTAATATGTACAATATTTCTGCATGAAAACTGCATGAAAACATCACGACTAAAAAAAAAAAAAAGTTTAAAAAAAATAAAAACAGTTGAAAATTCTGTATAGTCAAGACTTTTCCAATAATTCTGCTAAGGGAGATTTGTCATCCATCTATAATGAATTCCTGAAAGTTTCATTATTTTAGCAGGAATAGATTTTCAGAAAATGGTACCTGAAGTACAAAAAATGTAATTTTACAGGAGAGCGAAAAGAAAATGGCGTTCCTTATAGTATTTTATCCATTTGAGAAACCTCCAGGTAGCTCTGCTTGGCTTAATAATAAAGCAACATATAAGACCTATATATCAAAATGTTCACAAGACTATGCTCTATTACATGAGCCTAAGAAAAATATAGATTTTTTGACACTGATAACTACCACCTCCTGCAGAATGGCCCACTGTACAGGACGGTCAGCCTGGATACATGAGGGTGTTGTATTTTCCTTAGGCTTCTTCTTTTTTAGTGAAATTCATATTTAAATCAAACGCCAATATGTTAAAAAGCACAGTATAATGGTAACAGTCTAAAAATGCTATGGAATTGCTATTAGAATTCGAGTTACAACCAATACTACAAAATGTGGCTCAAGGTAAAACACATTCCCCTACCTACGGTACGGGAGGAGGAAGTAACAATTTTATATAAGTTAGGTATTTAAAAAAATACGAAATTAAAGAGGGAAATGCAAGAAAACATCTGATAGGAAACACTGGCATAAATTCTCCATCCTTCATAATCAAGTAGAAAGTAAGGTCTACTTTGCAGGAGTAGGCATTCATATGTTAAAGCCTTATTCGAAGTCGTAATATTCGCGAGGCAAGAATATTAATTCCTTTATTGCTGCCGAATAGTCATATTATAACGAATGGAGAATGGAGGAATGTTACGTGGGAGAGGAAACAGCAGCAGCACTCGAGAAAACCTACCCCGACAGTATTCTGTCCATCACAAAATCCAAATATATCAACAGAGATTCGCTCCCAGCGATGAAAGGCGAGTGGTCTAACCACTCAGCTATGGGGCGGACTGTGAGACAAGAATTAAAACCTTAGTTTGAAGACGGGGAGAATAGCTGCCCTTCAAATAATTTGCTTGATTTTTTCAAATACAAGTGTTAGATATTGGAGCTCTTGGAGAACAGCTAAACAAAATCGTAAGATCCGCTTTCTAGACAATAGTGAAGAATTAATTTCTTTTCTTCTTAAAATTTCTCTTTCGTTTGTTCACAGGCACACAGACTTGTTTCATAAAATAGTACTTCTGGATTCAAGGGATCTCAAATTGTATATTAATGCTGCAAAACACGACATGAAATCAATAGTTGCTATGCTTATAATACCTTACCTACTGTACAGGTAGAGAAAGGAATACAAACAACTTTGATGACAACTACAACACAATATATTCTAATACTAATCGATCGCAGATAGGCTACATTACTGATCTTACTAATTTTCAGAATTCCGAGTGCCCGAGTAGTTGATCAAACGTATTCCCACCATGTTTAAAAAAAAACAACAACAACAACAACAACGTGGTACTTCGCCTTCGAATTATAAACATGAAGTACAAATTTTCAAATTTATTTGGTAAGTGAAAGTAAACGCGTTGTTACTTATAGATAAAAGAGATTAGTGACTTTAATTCCTGCGTATTTTTTGTCCCCTTTTGTCCCCTAAGATAGAATGTTAGATTAAGTCTTTCTTAGTGGAGTTTCTAGTAGCTGGTAAAACGTCACTCAGGATAGCCGACAAAGCGAATATGCCTCAGCTTTTTATTGGTTCATCATATAATTTAGTTATTTTTCACGACATTCGTCCTTCCTGTTAACATGAGGCCTTAGAGTCCAAGCGATTCAAGTAGGCTAATTGAAGAGTGTAACCCAAATACCTGCTAAGTGCCAAAAAGGTGTTTAGGAGTTACAGTAAAAAATGTATTCCTAAATGCATGAGGGACATAGCAGAGCTTCCATCTTGTGATCAATGTTTGAACTAAACTAAATACTGTGACACATTGCCGTGTCTTGGGTCAATTGGCAATGACATATAGATGGGTTTTGATGCAAAAACTAATTTTTTACAAAAATGGCACTTAGCAGCTATTTGGGTTACACTCTTCAATTGTAAGTGCAAGAATGGTAGTGAGGATGGGAAAATGTCTGTTTGTCTGTATCTCTGCCCGCCCATGTGTCTGTGCGCGCGATAACTCAAATACGCTTTAACGGATTTTCATGAAACTCGGTATACGCATTTATAACGTCCATGGGAAGAAGCCTATTGATATTGGACCACAGCTGTTGACCGGTGCCGGAGTAATGCCTATTTAATTCCTATATTACGGTAATATATTAAAGAGAAAATTTATGGATTTTCATGAAACTTGGTACACACATTTATAACATCCATGGGGAGAAGTCTGTTGATATTGGTCCAAATCGGTTAACCGGTACCAGAGTAATACCCAATTTAGTGCCTATTTTATGGTAATACATTAGAAAGAATTTATCAAATGCAAATCAGTTCTCATGGCTTTATAGTGTTTTACAGTTTTCATATACGGCTTTGGAAGTTGCAATACAGGTAAAAGTAAAAGTAAAGTGATCCCTATACAGGCCATGGAGGCCCAGAGGGTTCCAGGGGGTTGAGACTCCCAGAGTTTTGGACATTCGGCACGTGAAGGTGGTAAGTTTGTCAGCCTTACGCACCGGCCGCCTTTACCCCCAGGAGTGCTCCTGGTACTCATTTCTGTTAGAGGCTGAGTCGACCCCAGGGCCATAGTGCCACCAGAAGGATTAGGCCAATTGAAAAACTCCAGCGACCTCATCGGGAATCGAACCCACGACCTTCCGGTTTGTAGGGCAGCGCCTCAACCACTACGCTACCCCTGCGTACCCCTGCAATACAGGTAGCTTTGACAAATAACACTACACACACATTCCTTCACATATACTTATCAAAGTTTAGACCTTCGTTTTTCCTTAAGCACTGCTTGACGAATCGATCTGGAACTTACCTCGGAAATCGATTAGGAAGAATAACTTATGTTCTGCATATCATAATTGCAATTATCACTGATTAAAGGAATGCATTCTGGCACTTGGTTACGTCAGTTTACATGATTTTATTGATTTGTTTATCACCTCACTTCATCGTGAATTTGAGTGATATAACTTACCTAATTTTTTTAGGTTTCGTTGGAGTTTATAACCCTATCTACGGTTTACAAGGAGTGAAATAAATAACAGACGACTGAACTTAGAAAATGAAGTAAATAGTATAAGATTTTTCAATTATAGGTAACTAAGTTTGTTGATTTTTCAGATGCATTACTGTCGCTATCTTCTACGATCTAGGTAGTATTCAACTTGTTTCTGCGGTTATCTTATTTTCATGGCCACAACACTTTCTCATATTACGCGTACAGAGCAAATAAAAACAGTAATTACTTTCTATTAGACCTCTGAACTAAGTTGTGTTTGTTGTATTCTGGTTTCAGTTTTATTTTAAAACATGAACACACAATCATCAAACAAATCACGTTACAGACACTAGCGGTCATTCATGTCAGCCTTGAGAACAATACCAATCAGTTGCAAAGGCCTTGAATACATTTCAACTGGCAAACGTATACTTCTATTATATATAAAGCAATTTAAAATTAGCCGCCTCACCCAAGACTTAGATTGACTTATTTCCCCATCAAATACTGACAATAAAGACGATACGTTTACGATAATAACAATATTCATTATGAATTAACAAAAACAAATAATGAAAGATCATTGACAAAATAAACGCAGTCACAAAACAGTTTTCCAAAATGATTTTCTTTAAAACTACACCGCTCCGTAAATACAAAAATCAATAACGACCGTGGGAGTTGACATACTGACCATAAGTTCCAATCTTGACATCTTCCAGTTAAGTCAAAAGTCAGTGGTAGATGACGCAACAGTTGACTGATGGTAAACCCTATTCGCCGAGGATAAGTGCCAAGGAGTTTAGTTTTTAGCTTTTTTTTACATAAGTTACATAATTAATAGCCAACCACCAACGCTAACATAAGCACAATTGTTATAACGGTATCTGAAACCAAGACATTGAGTAGTTTTGGAGTAACAGGCCTTTTTACGAGGGGGAGTACGAAAATAAGTTTCCCCTCTATTTTTACCCAGGAAATCGAACAGGAATGGGGGAAACAAGACATCGGTTAAACGCGAAAGACACCCATACATCATTGGAAAGACCTTTGTTTTTTTTTCTGAATCGCACAATATCATCCACGACATTCTTGGATACAGGAAAGTGGCAGCACGATGGGTGCCCCGACAACTGACCGCGAACACATGGAACGCATGGGATCAGCCTGGAACATCTCGTGCGTTACCATCGTGATGGCAATGACATTCTGTTCCAAATTGTGACGGGGGATGAAACGTGGGTCCACCATTTCACGCCTGAATCGAAGGCCGCATCTATGGAGTGGAAACATTTGTCTTCACCTGTCCGAAAGAAGTTCAAAACAACACCCTCTGCAGGTAAAGTGCTCCTCAAAGTGTTCTGGGACGCCCAAGGGGTTTTGTTGATGGACTTTTAGGAGAAGGGAACCATCACTGCTGACGTCAAGCCGTTCGACGCTTCTTCCGTATGCAGAGCCCTGATTTTTTGCTGGAGGGCTCTTTGAAGCTTCTAAAGCGGTATGACAAATGTCTCGATGCACGTGGTAATTATGTGGAAAAATAAAGGTACGTCTTATCTTTAATATCTCATAATTTTTTTTTTCTTTCAAGCACACACCTGTACACAGTCGCCATGGGGAAACTTATTTTCGGACTCACCATCGCAATATGCAAACTAAATTCTGACCTTCAATATTATGAAAGTTGAAATAGCGTTATTCATTGATATAATTTTTAAGGGAACATTAAAAGCTAATTGTTAAAAGTATATACAGCAACCACTATCACAGTAAGACATAAAATTAACTAGAAAATAAAACGAAACGAAGGCATGTGATGGAGAAACAAAAGGAGTAGCCGAATATAAATAATGAAAGTAATAATATAGTCCATAGTACAAGATGAAAGGATAGTATCAAAGAGAGATAAGAAAATTAGTAGAGATTTAAACTCATACAAGCAGGGAACTCAAAACGACAACGATAATTTAAATAGAAAGAACTTGCAAAATAAAGAGGCCTTATATATTATTGATTAGTTAATGAATAAATACATACAATAATTGAATAAGTAAAATAAAAATAAGTAGCTATAGATGAAAAAAGGAAAAGAAGAAAAAGAAGAGGAGAGTTTACAGTGAGTGAAGAATGTAAGTTTGAAGATAAGAAAGTAAAGAACTATTTTTTTAAACTTATTTAATATTCAAAAGACAAACTAGACAAAATATAATTGAATATGGGATATAGAGGAAGTGAAAGTGGACATAAAAGTCAAGAGAGAAAGAGAACATGTCCTACAGTAACTTGATTATCAGAGCATCAAGAAAAGGCAAATCTATATTTTACCAATTCTTAGATACATGAGTCCTTCATGCTGTTCAAGGTTAAAATACAGTCTTTCTAGCACCATACTTTGCTTATGCATTATATACATGAAGAAGTTTTCATCAGAGTTAATTTTGGAACGTAATCAGATTCAATCTCGGCACTACAGCAAGGCGAGCCGGTGTCACCATCTAACAAGCAGACAAGACTTATGTAAGAAGCTCGGTTAATTAACGGAATAAATGGTCGTGTTGTGGTGTCGTACTGCAATAATTCTTGTTCACTCTCATGCCGTATGCTTTGCACTCTTAGTAGAGTTATTGATTTCTAAACGTGCTTTAAGCACTGATTGTATTATAGATAATTGAAAGCTAGGTACGAACATAGGCCTATATTGTTTAGAGCTTTTAAATACATTTATTATGACTATTCCACTCATATTCCGCGTGTTTCGGAAACGTTGGACCACAACAAACTTCTCACCTGGCTGCAAACCCGAGAAGATTTTCTACAGATTATTATATACATCATAACTAGTTTGGAAATTGAAATAATAGAAATGTACATTGATTAAAACACAATTTCGATTCGGTGCAAGCCAGCTGGTGTGCTTTTATTCTGTTCTGCTGTTAGCTTACTTGAATGAAGTTAACTATGTCTTATATGCAATGGTAGCACTGGTAACTCGAATCAATTCATGGATGGTTGATTCATAGTATGCCGTGATCTCGCTACTGTTAGTTTTGTTTTTATACAACAAAGCACGAAAGGAATTATTATCTGTATAATCCGTTACACTTTTATTCATGGGATAGTCTTAATAAATGCAACTCGAATTGACGAGTTTCATCAGACTATTCCACTCATACGCCGCGTGTTTCATATTGACCAATAACGTTTAGCAATTCCTCGGATATAGACCAATCACGATCGTTTATCTTATAAAATGCTTGCTATTAATATGAGGATGCTGTTTTACCGATAAAATCATCTGCTCGTTACTGGACCTGTTAGCATCAGTGTGCAGTGATTAATACGTCACACGCTGCCATTAAACAGCAGAATACAACAGCTGCAACATATACAACATAACTTTTTTATACAACATAACTTGTTCGGAAATTGAAACAATAGAAATGTATATTGATTGAAAACAAAATTTCGATCCGGTGCAAGCCAGTTGGTGTGCTTTCATTCTGTTCTGCTGTTAGCTTACCTGAATGAATTTAACTATGTGCACCATTGGTAGCACTGATTTACACCATTGGTAGCACTGATTTACACCATGGTAGCTCGAATCGATTCATGGATGGTTGATTCACAACTGTGAGTTTTTTATACAACAAAGCACGAAAGTAATTATTATTTATATAATCCGTAACATTTTATTCATGGAATAGTCTTAATAAATCCAACTCGAGTTGACGAGTTGCTGCGCAGTCCCAAATCAATCGATAAACTCGTAAATTCTCGTGGGATTACTTACGATAAATTCGTCAACTCTCGTGGGATTACCTATGATAAACCTACATTAAAAAATTACAGGCTATGATTTCCAAAACTTGACATTTCGTTAACAATAATAAAAAATGTAACAAAATCATCGGCAAGAGTTTGCGAAATGAACTGAATTTCTGTTCTAATCATATATGCAATCTTAAGTGAAATTATCAGTGGGCTCTAAGTTTGAATTCAAAATGAAAATTTTCAGTGAACAGGTTGTTTCCATAAATGACAGTCCGAACTTGTGAATAAAAGATTGTCACATTGTACAAAAATAAATATCCCATTAATTTTATATCTCCGCTTTTATACGATGTTTAAGGTGACGTGTTTATAGATCAGTTAAAGAGTGAAAAGTTTAAATAAACAGAATAACCCTATAAAGAGAACTATGATTATATAAATTACATTAATAAAATCCGGAACTTAATAAGTATGATTCCATCAACGAAACAAAGCCCAAATAATGTTATTGTAATAATAATAGTAATAATAATAACAATAATAATAATGATGAATTGAAGTATCACGCTTGGTTACTAGCCACTTGCTGTGTCAAGTACGCATGTCGTAATAGGTATAGGAATCGAGAAGGAACAAAAGTGTTATTTTAAGTACGAAATGAATAAAATGTACAGTTTTGCCTACAGTTTTAACTGCTACAGGTGAGATCTCTAATACCGTACAGGAAAGGTAGATTAACTTGATGGGTAGAGGGGAGAAATATGTTTGTACAAAAGGAGCAGTTCTCTACATTACACCTATTGCCAGAAGATCTGTAGCCAAAAGTAAGAAATCAATGCTTGACGTTCAATCCTCATCTCATTTTATCTAGACCTGTCCGCTCTAAGAATAAAACTAAACAGAAACCCTATCTCACTCTAGCACACTACTCTTATGACCTAAGAGTGAGACGGACATACCGGTATTTGTTTACTTTTCTTTTGTTCTTTGAGGCTGAGAAAATATGCGAGTACCTAAAAAAAAATAATAAAAAATAAAAATAATAATAATAATAATGATAATAATAATAATAATAATAATAATAATAATAATAATAGGCCTAATACTTTCTGGTCGAATGCAAAACATATGAACATTTTAAAGAAACTAAAATTATTCTTCTTCCTAATCTCCTTCTTATAATATATCAGCAGGAAAGGAGCATAATATAGCTTCAGGTGGAACGATCTTAGGTCACTTTGCGGAAACATTAAAAAATGTTTGAGATAAACTGGAAACGTTTGAGTTAAATCATAAGCAATCTTCAATATAATTTATTTGATTATGGAGAAAATTCATAACATCGCCCACTCGCCTCCCAGTTTTGAATTAGGGACCTCCTGAAAGTGGGACGTCCACTTCGCTAAGGTTGGAAGTAGACGTAAGTGACGTATTACAAAAAAGGAAGTAAGTTGGGCGTTAATTGGAGTACAATTAAGACGGGGGAAAATGTACAGCATTAATACTATCATATCACAACAGATTAAAGTAGACCTAACTTTAATTACCAACCTGAAAGGATCTCACTTAAGTACCTTCACCCATCTCTGGACACCTCCCGTTTCGGACAACTTTCATAAGCCATCTGGCCGGCAGGAGAGTAGAATTCTCACGATCGAGTATCTAATGTATATAGTGCAAAGGTTAATTGCAGATGTTCGGCAAAGTAAGACTTCTACCTGCCTGTCAGTATAAATATTACAATAAGTTTTAATGAAACATTAACATACGCCTCACAGGGTGCTGAATATCTCTTCCAAGCTGGGTTTAGATAAATGCAAAGATTAGAGCCTATGACGTGAGTTACCAGAGAATGAAGTTGTCAGACGAATAGTTCCATTAGACAAAACGCAAATGCTGTATAGTGCTGAACAGAAGTTTTTTTATAAATGGAAGAGGCAAGAAAGTGAAAGTAAAGAAACCTGCCTTCCAAGATTTATTTCCCACTAGCTGTGATGTCAACACTTCGTTTTATACAAATTATTGTGGGGTAAACCATGGTATTGTTTATTGAGGCTTTCAAACCAAAAAATATATTAACCAGAAAGTCCCAGACTCAATCTTCGATGGGGTCATTGAGGTTTTTCAATTGGCCTAATATCTGCGGGCACATACCCTAGGGACGGCTCACATGATCCTGGGTTAAAGGCATCCAAACTCTCAGAAATTATAATTATTTCCTTTGAAATATATAATTAGGCTTATTTTATAATTTTTCGCACCACCGCGATAGTCAAAGACCTAATTTGCAGTACACCGCCGAGGTTAAATAACCATAAAATTAACCTATAATACCTCTGCTAAAACATGTGAATATGGTGGAGCGAATATGGTGGCCATGCCACCAAGGCGATATGACCAGGGCCCTGTTTCATGGAATAGTATTAGTGAACAGATTTTATGAGTAGTGTAAGGTACATATCTGTGTGAAAGAAGATTTTGTTAACTAATTAAAAATAATATCATGAGTTCTACTATTATTAGCAAGTTCTATGACACAGGGTCCAGGGATAAGCCCGTGCCTTCGGAAGTAACTTGGTTACGAAAATAAATACGCCAAATGCGATTAATTTTCTGAAAAGTCTAAGTTAATTTCGGGTAGAAGTTACTTAACGATCCATACTCAATGAAAATAGACAATTCCTAAGCAGGCTAAAGGAATATTATCTATTTTATGGAACCCGAAGGTTCATTGTCGCGCTTACCTGAGCCCGCCATTCAACCCTATTCTGTGCTAACTCTATCCAATCATCCCTCGCAAATCCTACTTCCCTTAAATCTATATTAATATTGTCCTCCTACCTACGACTAGATCTTCCACGTGGTCTTTTCTCATCGGGTCTCCCAGTCAATACTTTTGAGATAGGCTATGTCTTTTCTCCCCCATGCATGCAAAGTGTCCAGCCCATTTAATCCTCTGTGATTTAATTACCCTTACTATATCTGGTCATGAAGCTCGTCGCTATGCAGTTTTCTCCAGTTCCCATTTTCATCCCTCTTAGGCCCAAATATTTTCCTTATCACCCTGTTTTCGAACACTCTTAGATTATGTTCCTTCTGAAGAGTAAGCGACCATGTCTCACATCCATATAATACAAACTGCAGGATAATAGACTTATAAATCTTTATTTTTAGATTTCTGGACAGAATACGAGAAGATAAGAGTTTCTGAACTGCATAGAAACAAGCGTTTCGTGATTTGAGTCTACACTTAACTTCTGCCGTAATATTATTTGTGTCTGTAATTACTGCTCCCAGATATTTGAATTTCTCCACTTGTTCAAACAATTTACCGGTTATTCTAATCTTTTTTGGAGCATTATTTTGACTTTCCATGACCACATACTTAGTTTTTTCTGTATTAATTTCCAACCCAACATTCTTGCAGGCATCGAAAAACTTTCTGCATTTCTCTAGATTGTGTTTATGTCATCGCCCAACAAACAAACGTCATCTGCGTAAGCTAAAATCGGGTAATGCCATTTAATTCTAGGCCTACCTTGTTTTCCTGAACTTTTAAATTGCATATTCCAAAGCGAAATTAAAAGTAAAGGTGATAGTGAATCTCCTTGCTTCAAGCCGCTACTAATGGCAAACCTATCTGATATAAATTTCCCTACCCTGACTCTGCTATAGGTTTGGTATCTTAAATTCAATGAGGATATTGTACAATTTTTCTCGCCTAACTGAATCATTTTCTTTTTTTTAAATCTATGTACAGCCGGTAAACAGACTTATTATATTCCCACTTATTCTCCAAGATTTGGCGAGTACAAAATATGGTTGATCTATTTCGCCTAAATTCACATTGGTGATCTGCAATGATTTCGTCCGCATATGGGTTCATCTTGACAGCAGTATGTTAGATAGAATTTTATATGGTGAAATTCCTCGATAGTTATTACATTCGGCCCTATCTCCCTTTTCATGGATCGGTTGAGTCTACATTCATTCTACTACATTCCTTTGGCAATTCCTCCATACATAACATTTCTTTTATTCTCGACCTTGCCAAATATGAATAACTGAGCACTGGAATATTGTTAAAAAAAACTACACGAATATTTGAAACATCTCTTTTGATATTGTAACAAATTATTAGTTCCGAAACTAACGATTAGCCTTTCTTTAGTCAAACATCGGATCATAAATAGCATTAATTTGTGGAATTAATATTTTTTTGCCGGTTAGGCTACAACTAATTTTATATTTATGCAAGTAACAGCATATCGGCACGCACCGGCTGAACTGCAGAATTGACTTTGCAAATTTACCGGAATCAAACAAGCAAGTCAAGTATCCCTCCTACTGACACTGTACAAAACTTGTTCCGACTTCTCACACCAACCCATTCTATTTGCTCAATCTTTTTTACTTCTCTTTCTCTCTGCATACATACCTGCGGCTACCAGCAATATTTCCTTTATTAATATTCCAACGCAGTCCATAAAACCTACTCACTCAACAAATTACTGAAACAATATTTCATGCTGACATATAAGTGAAAACTCAGTCACAACAAGTCTCACGCAATCTGAGAATAACAACTCCACTACATGCTCCCGTACCATTTTTATGCATCTCCACGCACAGCAAGAATTATGCAGATTTTCCATGCCACTTGTTCGTTAACTTAAAGGCTTAATATTCCAGCTTGTGATCTCTCCAAGAAATAATTAACTGACTTCTGAAGTAAGTTACGTAAAGCCCAAATAACTCCTTGCCGAAATCGTGGTTGTGAGATAGAATGCTGTTTTAAGTTGTTACAGAAACGACTGATTCCTTGCGTTAAAGATAAATGATGTCATTAGTTAAATCATTTACTTCTGAACTCTTAAGTAATCAAACTTATGTCACCTTGTTGGCTATAATTACGAGTTTCGAGAGAAAAAAAATACTTAACGCCTATTGTTTCCTTAATTTTAATTTCAGCTTTTTTCTTTATCTCGATAGAACAACTAGATATATCACGAGTCAGGTTTTGGGTGTATGGGCCATGAAATTATTGATGTGAATCTGTTTACTATTGTTGATGGGATTGCTTCCTTTTCGTTTCAACTTAGGCTTATATTCATTTTTAATAATTATAGTACAGGGTGAAATAGCGGCGATCAGTCATGGTAAGTAAATATCCATTTCGGCATTTACCTTTACAACTGTGGAAACCACAAAAAATTAGACAAATTGGCCGGCCAGGGGGTTTGACCCAGGACCTGCCGAATGCGAGTTAAGACGCTGCTACCATCTTGGTCACATCGTTCAGTTTTCCTGTTTTTGTGGCACCGTCTCTTAATCAACTAGTTTTCAAAATAATTCCAGTATAACGAGGTAAATTAAAGTAACAAAAAATAATTATTTAAGTTGACAGTTTTCTATTTTCAAGTTCATGATTTCGATTCCGATCATGGACAATCTCATGAAGTAAATGCGACAGTCCCATGCCTGTAGACATAACTTACAGGCATGCAAAGGAACTCATGTGGAACGAAATTCTGACAAGTAGCCAACTGTCACTAAGTAACCATATAAAACAGAGAATTGGCAATAATTCATAATCCATGTTTTACGAGGGCGTGAAACTAGCTACTTTATTGCTCATTCCAAACAATTGGACCACGTAGGTACGAGGCGCGTCTATAAAGTAAGTTTTCCTGGGACCGTTTAAAGAAACAAAACACATTTTCTTCTAGGACATATATATTCCAACAGATACAGCAAGGGTTCAGCTATTATTAACAATTTGCCACCGGCATTGGAACATTTGTCATACTGTGGAACCAACTTTTGAGTATCTGTGTCGTACAAGTCTGCCGCCAGGGATTTGAACCACTATGTGACAAACATCTCCTCCTCTCTGTCATTCTCTGCAATTTTTTGAGGTGCAGGAAAATATGGAAATCACTGGGAGTGAGGCCCGGGCTGTAGGGTGGATGTTTAAACACCTCCTAGCAAGCCTCTTGCAGAAGTTCGGCTGGAGATATTTAAACATCCATCCTACAGCCCGGACCTCGCTCCCAGTGATTTCTATATTTTCCTACACCTCAAGAAATGACAGAGAACGACAGAGAGGAGATGTCGATCCATTCGATTGGCTCTTCGAAAAATTCTACAGGCCTATGCTGCGCCGTTCTTTGTCTTCCAGTGAAGAGCAAAGCTGCGCTCTTAGTGACGTTGATGGAAATTCGCCACTTTGTCAGCCAGATCTCTAGCTTTTTGAGATATGTCTCGAGATACTTGACGATTAGTGCAGGCCGTTTCGACGTTGCCAAAAGCGCAGTGTCGTCGGCATAAAGTGCCAAGTCGACGTGGCGGTGTGGTGTGGGCATGTCATTCACATACAGGCTAAAGAGGACAAAGGAGATAAGTTCCCCCGAGCAACTCCAGCTCGCATGAAACGACGTGAAGATGTGGCTGACTGGAAGGACGCTACGAACGTCCTATCGGTAAGGTAGGAGGTGATAACTTTCACAAAGTAATAAGGGAAGTTGAGCAGAAGGAGTTTGTATAGGAGACCTTTGACCCAAACTGTGTCAAAGGCCTTAGCCACATCAAGGAATACCGCGCCGGTTAGTCGCTTTTCGTCAAAGTTTCTCTTGACTCTCTCAACAAGGCGGGCTATCTGCTGAGTCGTAGTATGTTTGGGTCTGAAACCAAACTGCTCATCACGAATAGCGCTGTGCCTGTTGACGTGCCTTAGGATTCTGCTTAGCAGAATCTTCTCGAAGAGCTTCCCCACCGAATCAAGAAGACTTATGGGTATATAAGACGATGGAAGTCTCGGATCCTTTCCAGGTTTCCGGATAGAGACAATCCTGGCATGTTTCCATGCAGGTGTGAAATATTGCCTCTAAAGGACCTAATTAAAATTGTGTTGACGTAGGTGATTCCCCGTTTTGGGAGGATCCTCAGGGCCCTGTTGGGAATACCGCTAGGACCCGGAGCCTGTTGACGTGCCTTAGGATTCTGCTTAGCAGAATCTTCTCGAAGAGCTTCCCCACCGAATCAAGAAGACTTATGGGTATATAAGACGATGGAAGTCTCGGATCCTTTCCAGGTTTCCGGATAGAGACAATCCTGGCATGTTTCCATGCAGGTGTGAAATATTGCCTCTAAAGGACCTAATTAAAATTGTGTTGACGTAGGTGATTCCCCGTTTTGGGAGGATCCTCAGGGCCCTGTTGGGAATACCGCTAGGACCCGGAGCCTTACCAAGCTTGAGCTCTTTTATAGCCTTGACGACCTCTGATGGAGTAGTTAATTCGGGTTGACTTGCCAGTTCCCTTTCAACCAGCTCAATCACGGCAGGATCCGAAGGATCGACAACCGGCGTAAATTGAGATTCATGATTGTTGGCCAGGGCCTCAGCTTTCTCAGAATCTGATAGAGCGAGTCCTCCTGGCACTCGTAAGGGGGGTGTGGGATCAGAGATCCGCATCAACCTCTTTGTAACCTTCCAAAGGGACTGATCCTCAGCGTTTAAGGATGAGAGCGTCTCAGACCAAACGCCGTTCTTCCACTTCTTCAGTTCATAGCTAATAGACCGCTGGAGCCTATTAACTTGAGCCTTGATAGGTGTCCCTAGTTGCCTGCCACTCCCTTCTCAGCCGGGTTTTCTTCTGAATATCATAAAGAATTGCCGGCGGTATTGAAGGTCGTAAACAGGTTTTCGGTCGACTCTTTGGTGCTGATGCCTCCAGAGCTTCCGTAATCGCTTTGGATAAATCCTCAATCCTGGCATCTATATCCTCCTCGGAGTTTATCACGGGATTCCCCGGGAGTCTGCATTGCAAGTGGTTCTGGAAACTAGTCCAATCTACTCGTCTAACGTCTGGCCTGTCTGGAAGGGCTGCGAAGGATGTACGACCTTGGAGGTCGACAAGGACGGGCAAGTGATCTGAGCTGAGGGCTAGGCACACAGTCATGCTCACTGGTACTGTGAGTTCCTTGACAACCACTATGTCAAGTACATCGGGAGAATGTGTGGTACAGTAAGGATCGGTTGTTGGTTCATTCGGTCCATAGATGATACAGGAAGTCCCAGTTACATACTCTGCCAGTTGCAAGCCCCTGGCATTGTTAGTCCTTGAGTTCCAATCCGTGTGCTTGGCGTTGAGATCACCTGATAAAATCACAGGTAGTCCGCACCTAAGAAACTCGGTAGGATATGCATCTATCATGTTCCGGGTTGGAGATAAATAGACGGCCAGGAATTTGATAGGCCTACCTGCAATCACAACGTGAATAGCAGTGGCTTCCATTTGCTGCAGACCCGAGACCGGCACGGTGCAATGATCAATGCCCTTTCGGACAAGGATCGCTGTGCCAACCCCCTGAGTGAGTCTGTCATTTCTATAGCAAACGTAATTTGCCAGTCAAAATCGCAAGCCCTCCCGAAGGTGAGTCTCGTTCAGGAGGCATATATCAATGCCATGATGACTGAGGAATATTTCCAGTTCCACCTTCTTGCTGTGAACTCCATCGGCGTTCCAGTAAGCGAGCCTCATGAAGGGCCGTGCGTTCCTTGCATTAGTTTGTACTGCCATAGCCAGCTAGGAAAAGGGCGATAACTTTGAGAACTGCATTGGGACTGGCATCCCCAGTGGGAAGGAATGGAGCTTGTTTAAGTAGAGACTTTGTCACCTCAAAACTAGCTTCCATAGGAAGGTCATCGATAAGTTGACTCAACTTCTAGGAATAACTGTCTGGAGTGGTAGGTGCGGGTTCCAGAACAGTTGGATTGCTAACAGGTAGCATCTGCGATGCACCTGAGTCGTTAGAGGTTTGGGGTGGTGGCGTGGGTTGCTGGACATGGACAATAAGCCCCCGCTCGGTAACATGGCTCCAACCTGGGCCAAGCTTCTCCTGCTCAGAGGAGAGACTGGATGCAGCAATGCCTTTTGGCACAGCATAAGTGGTGCCTGAGTTCCCAGAAGCTCTGGGCCCCGCCTTAGTGCGCTTCGCCGCTGCCCCTTTAACTTCCTTCCACTTACTGCAACCCTTAAAGTTGGCAATGTGAGAGGAGTTGCAATTACAGCACCTCAGGGCCTCCTTGGGCGTACTACAACCCCCTGAGGGATGGTCTCCGCCGGAACTTTAAATATAAAAGGAACCCGGCCCGAACCCCTAACTAATAGCAGTTGCCCTGCATAGGTTCAAGTCCTATGCGAAACACAGTTAGCGTAAGCAAATTTAAGTTATAGGATAGGAACCCGTTTTCATTTCCAGCAATGCATTTCGTATGCAGGTATGGAATCGGAGTCGAGGCCTCAGTTACCTTATTTGGTCTGGTCTGGTCTGATGCTCTGCACTTCAGTTTCCCTGGGGATGGAGGCGGCGTCGGCCTCTGAAACGTTGGATCACGACAACGATCACGGCTGCAAACCCGAGAAGAATATTTTCAAGGTATGATGGTGATCGACGACTGTATATTTCATAACATAACGATGTCACAGCTAAATGCGATCAAAGATATTAGATTACACTAAAAATATTTTATCACATATATTTTATAAAACTTCTGTCACAAAAAATATGAAAGTGTAATACAGGCCTTACGAACTGACAATGTGCGCATGCATCGGGCGTGTCATAACAATTTCTAAATGTTGCTGGAAGAAACCTACTGTGTTCTAACTGAACTAACTTATTGTAATAACAGATTCACCTATTCCGAGGTTAGGTCATTAGATTAATAGGCTACTAACTTCATAACGTAGTTAACAAAAAAACAGACTTATAAATTTATGACATACATTGATATACAATTATATAAAGTTATGCTGATCATATGTCCTCAATCACGTTTTTTTTCTGCTAATGAAATCAAAGAACGGCGGTACATGAGCTAGGTATGTGATGATCTAATCTTCCCAAGGGACGCAGTGCCACGGAGAAATAAATCGTAATTACTCTTATACAGTTTCGACACTCAGCACGGGAAGATTTTACCTTAATAGTTTAGTTGTGAATTAATTCGATGACATAATCCACTTGTTTCAGTTTTCATTGCCTACGAGCGATTTAATTTATCAATTTTTTTGAGATTTATATCAGAAATAAATAACTTAATTCTCTATGAAAGCTGTCCTATTAATCTCCTCTGGAATCACTAAACACAAAATGCAGTGATTAAGAAGTCGTGCAACCTTCAGAATGCACCACGCTAGAAAGAACAGGTATGACGAATCGATACAGGTTAATATGCATACGGAATACGTAACTAATCAAACAGACAAGTAAAAAAACAGATACTGTAATTATATACATCTCTATGTCACTTTATTTGCTTGTAAGTAACCAGTGACATTAACGAGATAGTGGTAAAGTTCGTTTGAAGTAACTTTTGAGGACCGAGCGTTTAACCGAAGCATTCACAACACAGAATCAAATTATGGAAATCATAGATTCAAATCCAAGGGCGTTCGACCTCATTGAAATCTCTATGTTGATTTTCCCTGCCGGATTGAAATCTCCATTCCCATTATTATTCTACTATCCTCCATTCTTTAAATTTTCTTGTATTTACATTTTCCTAAATGAAGTAGGTATGATATTAACGTAGGCCTACCTAATTCAGTATGGTTGGGAGTTATCATTTCCTTCAAATTGAGCCTTTGGTGAGTTCACCCGTTACTGACTGATTTCCAAAACGAGCACAAAAAGAGCTCTGGACCGTGTCCATTAAAGGATCTCTCATTGATCGATTCGTCTCTCCCTTTGTGATTTAAAGGAATTGATAGTCTGTGACAATTTAAGGATCAAAGTTAAAATATCCCTCATATATGAACTGTTGGGCAGTCTATATCCCGAATGCATACATCAAGGACACCGCCCTTCGAGGTGTCCTTAGAAATCATTTGAGAGGCTCTGATTGAATCTCAAGCGATAACGAAAGTTGCGCGAACACTATAAGAAGCAAATCCCTTACAATCATTCGTTAAAAGCTGTGTCCCGCGTAAGATAGAGAACCCATGAAATTTTAGTTTTCTGCCACCGTCTCTCCATCAACTTTAGGATACAACTAACTCACATGAATCCATACCAAGTTGGAGAGATTATTAGAATTCATAACAGTTGCGAGGCCAGTAATTCACATATTCAGGAATAATTGACCTATAATGCAGGTGTTTGCTGCAGCTTTATACATCATGTATGATTTGTAGTGCAGTTTAATTGTAACACTAATGGAACATACAGTTATTGTAATCGTTAATTTATTTATTTATTCTCTACATACAAAGAATAAACTATAACGGTTGGGCTTAATTTATTACTTACAATCAGTAATGCTGTTTTGTTTCAATTTTTATACATAACTATGAATGGGCAAGGTTGATGACATCACATTTTCTTTATTATGTCCACTCCATAATCAATTAAAATCCAACCTAGATACAATCATACCACTTAATCCTTTTAAAATATTTCTACAATTAATCTAGATAACAAATAGTACAAAATCCAGTGATTAAAAGATTTATATCTTGCATATTTTCACATCATGAAAGATTGTTACTTGTAAGTCCAATTGTTCAGTACTGCTGTAGTCAAGTAATTAAAATGTTATTTTTTTATTTATTTTTTAATATTAATTTGCAATTATCGGGTTTATCTTAATCTTATCAGAACATGCTAGAATAGTGACACTTCCTTAATTAGCTTCAATCACACTAGAGGTCAGGGAAGTCACGCGTATCGTGACGAGTGGCAACTGTTTCTGTACTGATAACATTGGAAGGTGTGGGCACACTGAATTATAGGTGACGGTGTAGGGCGCTAGTGCTGATGTGGAACGAGAAGGAAAAAGTCAATAACAGTAGACCTAATAAATAATTCTTAATATAGAATAAACGTTCTGTGCAAACAAAGGGAAAATGCAATATTCAAGAAATTCTGGTTCATTACTCGATTACATGGCAAAACTAGATATTCTCGTAAACTAAGTGGTTTTGGTTTACGGTTATTTAAAGACTGGGGAGGGGTAATCTTGTGACCGTCGCTGGTGTACAGGAATTTGTTCCGCAGTTCCGCAGGAGTTCTTTTACATGTCCGTAAATCTACAGACATGGGCCTATCGCATTTATGTACAAGAAAATGCACGTCAAACTGGGCAAGAACTTAACCTGAGACATGAGCGCTGACTTCTTAGAATTTATAGAATTTAAACGGGAGGTCTAAAACCGAAAGTTTCTGGCAAATCCTGAGGCGGATTTTACGGAGCATCAAATTATTTCTTCAAATTTGGCTTAATTACTTGAAGTATAGGCTACTAGGACCCTACTGAGGTTCAGATTAAATTTCAAACTGTAAATACTAACTTATCTGGTGGCCACCACCACCTCTCGAATTTTTGCAGAACAGGCTCTACGCCTACAAAAAAGAGAGAGAAGAAATAATGCATGTACAATTTATTCATGTGTTCGTCAAGTCTTTTCCTTGCCTATCTGGGAGAGCATTACCGATTTGAATTATTTTGCAACTATTAAAAAAAATATATATATTTATATGGGTTCAACAATTGAATATTCTGCACAAAATGGCTTATGAGGCCAACATTACAAAGAGGGATATTTACATTTTAGACATAAAAATAATTCTTAATACCTAGGCATAGAATAAAGATTCTATTCCAACAAACGAAAATCGCAATATTCAAGAAATTCTGGCTATTACTCGAATACATGGCAAAAACCCGAGATTCTTCTAGGCCTAATTCGTTTTGGTTTACGATTATTTAACGACGGGGGTGTAAGCCTGGGACCGACGCTGGCCAAAAATATTTAATGTAATAATGTAATTAAGAAATAGATGCTCTCTAGGTTTATTTATTGCCATGCTTGCCAATAGAACTAACGTTCGCGGATTCAAACCCGGATTTAGGCGTAGGTTCTAGTCAAATTCAACAGGTCTTCCTTTGTAAAATAAAACCAATGGTATGATGTTATTGATTTGAAGAAATGTTATATCCTGGAAAAATCCTCCTCTTACTGCCTTCTGTGGGCTAAGTGATGATGATGATGATTATGATTACGATGATGATGATTATGATGATGAATGCACATCATCACGGACCTTGAGGACAGGATGCAAATTCCCCTTGGAAATATGAGCATAGCTTGGCTTAGTGATGAGCGAGACCAGTCTTGGTCTTGGTCTTGCAGAAAATGCAAGACCGAGACCAAGACCAAGACCGCATCAGCGTTAGCAAGACCAAGACCAAGACCGACCATGCAAGACCGAGACCAAGACCAACCCTGCAAGACTCTGGCAAGAACAAGACCTAACTGCAAGCTATTTGAAAAAGTTTTATAAAGCCCCATTGAGTATGCAGCGAGCCAGCGACAGCTACTCAAAGGCGCTGCAGTGTCGCTAGCCGGGGTAGTCCCAAGGCTGGTAGATGTAGAGGTTACCTCATCGTGCGGTAACCAATGAGAGCAGACCCGGTGCTTGACGCTGTCCGTATCCAAAAACGAGCGCACCATTCAAATAATACATATGAAATCCATATACTACCTGTCTCACCACTACGTTAAAACAAATTACTGCAATGAAAACTTACAATTAATCTGACGGATTTCCCTGAATGGCATTCCATACAGTTAGTTCCTTCAATTGGTGGGAGTTAAATTCACGAAAAACACTCCATATTCATTTTTAAAATGTTTAATTGCAATAGTTCTCTAATATTAAGGTATGAAAGACAAACAGATGTAACAAAGGTCCAAAGCCATATATGAAATTTAATTTTGCGTACAATATAAATACTGACCACATAATTTATCAAAAACTTAAAAATTCTGCCATACAGTTATTTAATAACTAGTTTCTCTAACCTCTCACTGGGTTAAAAGAAAGCTATGACTGAGTATTTATAATAATGCTTTATTACAACCAAATGGTCATACTACGATGACTGGAGCAACAATGGAATTACATATGGCAGGGGAAACCGGAGCACCCCGAGAAAGCCTGCCCGACCCCACTTTGTCCACCACAAATTCCACATGGTTCCATCGAGATCCGATCCCGGGTCCCTGCGGTGGAGGGCAAGCGCTCTAACCATTCAGCCATGGGGGCGGCCTATGACTGAGGATTTGAAACTTTAAACAGTAGCCCCCGTAACTTAAAACGCCTATTAACATGCTCAGTATCCTATTTCATTAACGATGGTATCCATTTTTACACCTATCATTAATATTCATAGCCTACTCTCACATAGAATCTTTCCTGTCTACTTTAACAAAATACAACATAGCTATTCAGCTCATTCCATTCTCTTTGCAGAAAATTTCAAAATAAAGTGAAGTCTGAAAAAATCAGGTTATACGCCCGGCATTCTTCATAATTATTCAATAAAACACAATTAAACCGTAGATTAATTAAAGCAGGGACTTATTTGACGGGTATTTGCTAGTTGTTACTTTACAGTTACGTATCTGATTGTACTGTAGTTATACAGGCCTACATTTTGCTGATGATAGATAGGACATCCACTGAAAACCTGTTTTTACTACTACAATTTTGTTATTGACACATGACGGTGGCGGTGTTTAAGTTCTTGCTGCTGATTCATATTAAGGATACATATCGAATGGGAAAACATACTAAAAGTAGAAAATGCCTGGTCTAGAAATATTTGCTTGCATGAAGAATAATTATAATTATTTATGACCCAATTAATTGAAGGGCCGAAACTTGAAAGTAAGTAGAAAGTAATTTATGGGAGGTAGCGGAAAACTTTAAAGTGCAGAAATAATCTTCTCACAATGTGTTATAAATTAGAACTAGGGTATATGAAAAGAGAAATATTATTTATTGCAGCCTATGTGTTTGGGTTTCTAATGGACATTGTGTGATTTGCTATAGATTGCACAATTTCTAAAGCATCTGCTTCAATGCCGCTGTTTTGTTACTATATTATACAGTTTTAAACAGGTCAGATAGAACCTCTCTCCTATGCGGAAGTCTTTTAAACATTTCATACTTATCCTGTTAATGTTACTTCTTGTCTCCACAGCCGTTCAATTTGAAAGTTTACAATATAATATTCATAATTTTACACTCTCAAATAGTGTATAGCATCTCGGGGATTTTGGGTTTAAAGTTCTGCAATAGGATAACAGAGAATATTTAAATTTACACTCAAAGTTTACTGTTCTAGCTTATATCACCATGGACGTTTCGGCAAACAGCGTGACATCACATTACTGTTTACTGCAACTAAAAGTAATTAGCTTTCGTTACTTTCGCAAACAATAACACACATGTAATCGGTGTAACTTTAAATCATGTAAGATGCGTAAAAGAAGACTGCAAGACTCTTGCAACAAGACCAAGACCGAGTATGCAAGACCGAGACCAAGACCAAGACCACTGATGCAAGACCGAGACCAAGACCAAGACCAGGGTTACCTATGCAAGACCAAGACCAAGACCAAGACCGCCTTGGTCTTGGTCTTGGTCTTGCATTTGCTCATCACTAGGCCTTGGCTTCCTATTTTCTTAAATGCATGAGATCTTCAATGAAACATAATTTTAAAATACTAGGCCTATACTCGAACTATAGGATAGACCTATAAAAAAAATTCCGAAATGTTAATAGACCTAACAATGGTATTGGCACAAAACTTATACCTCTCGCTAACAAATAACAACAAAGGAATTTGTATAGTGTTGGATCTTTCTGGAGTTTACCTAACTTGTAGGATTAGGTACATTGATATTAATGTTTCTATGTATTTTTTAAAAAAAAAAATGGCATTTAGGACCTTGTTTACTTCAATTATTCAATTATGGTACTTCAAATTGTGTAGTTATTAATACTATACTCTATATTACATTACAGTAGATATATGGCCTACTTGATTTTTTTAGTAGATCCAAATGTGGGTCAAGCATTACTAATAAATACAGTTAAATAATGAAGTTTTACTTTTGTTTTATAATGCAGAAGTTGAATCAAGACTTGCTTATGGAATCTGCTTGTGGGGATCTTGTTCTCTATTGACTGATTTATTCATTGTTCGGAAAGTATTTTACGATGTATGTTTAAAGTTGACCTGGACATTCCTGCAGAAATAATTATAAGAAATATAGTATTTTAACGATACACGGTTAATATTTTTCAAAAGTGTTAGAGTGTATTTATGTAAACATAAATGATTTTAATACCAATGGAGACTTTCATACTTACAGCACTCGGAATAGTGACGCCTTGAACATACCTTCTCATCGAATATGTATATTTAATAAATCATTTATGGTGCTTGGTCTTAAACTGTATAATCGCCTGCCTGATAGGATTAAACAGATAAACAACGTCAAAGGTTTCAGAAAACGTGTTAAAATTATTTTAAGTGATATCTGCCCATATACGAGGGTGGATCTAAAAGTAACGCACAATAATGTTTTTTTTCTGCGTTGGTATTGCGGCTGGGATGTTGAACTTTCACCAAGATGAGTTTGAAGCTTTTGCTACCGACTCCATTTTGTTCTCATGTGTAGCTCTAGCGAAAGAAGCGCGAACTATGCAACAAAGATGACATTCATGTTACTATCGTCCACTTGTGAATTGCAGCTAGGTGTAATGCGATATTTATGGGCTAAAGGGCATTCACAGGGACATGCGTGGTGTCGGACTTCTTCACGACAATACTTGCCCCCATATTGCTGCAGCTGTTCGTGAGAAAATCAACAAATTTGGTTGGGGGTACTCCAGCATCCTCCATACAGTCTAGACCTGGCACAGTCAGATTTTCACTTGTTTGGTCCCATGAAGAAATTCCTGGCCGGTAAACGCATTGCATCAGATGCAGAAGTGAAAACACCAGTTCGCCGATGGGTGTACTCCAACCGAACGAACTTCTACGAACAGGGTATTTTGAAACTGGTATCACGATGGGAAAAATGTGTTGAGAAATTTGGCGACTGTATAGAAAAATAGACAAAAGATGCCCCTTCATGATCTTATTTTGTGTGGCCATTGTATTAAGTTTCATACGACTGTTTTTATTCGATCATACTGTAACTAAAAATCTAAGTTTTAGGTTTTTTAGAATACCTTGTAATTTATAAAACTCTCTGATGTCTCGGCTTTCGGCTGTTAGTAAGTTCTCATCTTTTGTGATATATGACATGCGAAGAGACAAGCAGGGCTTCTCTTGACGTTTCAACTCAAAACAACGCACATTAAACCACACGAAATGAACTGAATTTAGTAAAATAAACATGAACAGAATTGAATTTTGTTTGAAATGGAGGTTCTTCATTGTGCCTCGCTGGTTTAATGGCTTGAAGAATGTCCCGTGAACAATATTGAACGATAGTTGAACAACAGCGTTATATTGAAATTCTGCAATTTAATAGATGTCTCTATGGTACTGTTATGGCACATATAGCCTAATAAGCCTATTATAGTATTTTCGAACAAAAAATATTTGTCTAATGATTGCTTTTCGTTAGTTAAGGCCTGCTGCGCATGTAAGACTGAAAAGGAATTTTACTTCAGAAATAATTTATTAGTAAGTAGGCTACTCCTCAATGACCCCAGCACAAAGCGAGAGACTGGGGATTAGCTGTTGGTAGCAGCTTAGGTGCCAGCATAATATCCTATCATCTGTAACAGTGACCTGCCCTACTTATGATTCCATTACGAGACCTCCACGGAGCTCATATGTGGATACCCTGAGGTCAGTCAAGGGGAATGATTGTCAACGCCAATAATCTCCAGGATCACAAAACGATGTAATGTCCATGGCATGGTCATGCGCTATTCAGCACAAAGAAATATAATGTCAGCATCTAATCTGGTGTACCATCTTGAACACGGCAATGCGTTCCATTCATTATGTCCACCAAAAACTAGACGACATTAGCCTATGTCGGTTTATCAATAAATGAAACTCTAAGACAAGATTGATTTTTTGACATGATTTGGCAACTAGGCATGCATGATGAATCAGCGATAAATTTATTATTTTTACATTAATACATACATAATGTTAGGATATAAGTTAATGACGACTGTGACAAATTTACTCAATAGCAAGACAATTCCTAAGCAAGCTAAAGGAATATTATCTATTTTATGGAACCCGGAGGTTCATTGCCGCGCTTACATGAGCCCGCCATTCAACCCTTTTCTGTGCTGATTCCATCTAACCATCCCTCGTAAATCTCACCTCCCTTACATATTTTATAACACTGATCTCCCACCTAGTCTAGATCTTTCAAGTAATCTTTTCCCTTCGGGTCTCCCTGTCAATATTTTTTAGATAAGCCTTTCCTCCTCCCCCCATGAGTGCAACATGGCCAGCCCATTTCAGCATCCGTGATTTAATTACTCTTACTATATTCGGCGAAGAGTACAGGTTATGAAGCTCATCATTATGCAGTTTTCTACAGTCCCCGTTTTCATCTCTCTTAGGTTCAAATATATTTTCCTGGGCACTCATATTATGTTCTTCCCGAAGAGACTGTGACAAAACTGTAGTGATAAAAAGAACATCAAAATAAAGACCTAAAGAGATTGGAAGAGAATGCTATGAAGAAGAAGAAAAAGAACAGAAATTATGATGATTCTGGTGATGATAATGAACGAAAAGTAGACTTAAGAAGGTAAATAGAAAGGTGATAAAAGGATCAAAATTAGAAAAAATAAATGAAAATAGGAAGTCCATGACAATAGGACTAACGATAGGATGGAGAATAAGATTAATTATAAATATCAGCCTGTTATTTTAACATAAAGAAATAACAACAGTGGTTTTGATAGTATAATATTAATGATGATGAAGATGGTTTCATGATTATTATAGGAGTAACCTATATCTTTATAAATAGGCCTATATGTAGGCCTAATTGTGTATATAAATTATCATCTTCATATTAAGGCTTCAGAAAGAAATTGCTACAATAGTTCATTGGAAGATACCATTACCTAGTGAAGACAATGATAGATTAACCACATCTCAAGGAACTTTCCACCTAATGGCTCAGAAAGTTGGTTTTTAATGGCTTTAAACGCATTTTATACATATGGCTTGTCAGGAATCAGTGAAACACCGTTTCTAAATGGCAGGGGGCCTCAATTCAGACCTAGAGCTTCGAAAGATTTAAATTAATAGTTCGGATTGTTTCATTTACAGTTATCTTTATCACCTTATAGAAGGCCATATTATCAGATCCATATAGTCTACTAACGTATCAGCAAATAGGCCTAGTGGCAAAAATAAATTAGCCACATTCAAGTAATTACAAAACATTTTGACATTCGACATTATGAATTCTACATTTTGAAACGTTTCACTGATACTGACGAATAAATGCGTCGCCTAAAAGATGCTTCAAATCACTGATACGCGTATAAGATTAGTGGAGTTATGCTTTATGTTAAAAAGAGAGGAATTTTGTTCTCACGTTATAATTGCTATTTATGGCAACCCTCCATCCGCTGAAATTTTCCTCATCAATTTCAAAGTTAAGAGCTCCCTGATGTTGACGACTACCTGATTATCAGAGTATAAATTCAGCTCTGAAGGTGTTAACAATACCATCCCTTAGTCTTTCACCATCACAAAGTTGAATACATAGAAGTGGTTCTGCAATAGTCCCAAGTCAGCCTTTGAAACCAGACTTTATTATCCAAACGAAGTAGGCCACGTAACCAAATCCAAATCCCTAGGAATGCAATGGGAATGCTTGGAAGTTCAAAGCGAAAAGACAATAAACTACAATTTCAAAGTCACACGAAACTCTATATATGGATGGCGTGTTTACCATGTATTTAGTATACAATACCCACTCGATCTAATTTATCGATCTATAAATAACGAATTCCAATCGATGTGTATGCATTAATTTTGAAAATCTGATGGATGCATACCATGTCGAACGACCTTGAACCGGGGTACACGGACGCTAAATCCACCCAAACTTAGTCACAATGAGTTGATTCTTTTTTTGTTTTACAAATGTCGGACGGATGGAAGGACGACCTATTAGCCAGAACTCTGTTGAATATTAACGACATCGAGAGACCGGCAGACGATGCAGCAGACGCTATAAATCCCAGAAAAACCTCCCTCCAGTAGAAGTCAACCGCTGCAGCAGATACCTCTCTTTCTCTCTTTGACTACGCCCAGAATTTATTCATTTTGAAGCCCACTTCTACCTGATCCAAACTTGCAGTTGTCCTTGGAAAATAGCACTGTGCCAATAACACAAACCAATGACAATTAGCAGAAAAGTGGAGTAAAGTCGATTCAACTATTGTGTGACTGGACAGTTTCTTCACTAAATGCGTAAGGGAATAACAACAAGGAAGTACGAGGGTGGATCGAAAAGTAACGCACAATATTTTTTTTTTTACAAATAGCTTAATAGGCCTATGTACAATTACAAATAAATGTGCACATGAATGGACATCTTTTGTCTATTTTTCTATATAGTCGCCAAGTTTCTCAACACATTTCTCCCATCGTGATACCAGTTTCAAAATTCCCTGTTCATAGAAGTCCATTCGGTTGGAGTGTAGCCATCTGCGGACTGCTGTTATCACTTCTGCATCCGACGCAAAACGTTTACCGGCCAGGAATTTCTCCATGGGATTAAACAAATAAAAATCCGACGGTGACAGGTCTGGACTGTAACATTCATGCTGATGGTGTCAAACTCGCCCCCCATGTTGCTGCAGCTGTTCGTGAGAAAATCAATAAATTTGGTAGGAGGTGCTCCAGCATCCTCCATACTTTCATTTGTTTGGTCCCATGAAGAAATTCCTGGCCGGTAAACGCTTTGCGTCAAATGCTGAAGTGAAAACATCAGTCCGCAGATGGCTATACTCCAACCGAACGGACTTGTATGAACGGGGTATTTTTAAACTGGTATCACGATGGGAGATATGTGTTGAGAAACTTGGCGGCTACATAGAAAAATAGACAAAAGATATGCATGTGCACATTTGTTTGTAATTGTACATATTAAACTTTTTGTAAAAAAAATTATTGTGTGTTACTTTTCGATCCACCCTCGTATAAGGGATACATTTCTAACCCTAGTCGGGGAGAAAAATCACATAGCCTAATTAAATATGATGTATTTTTTCTTTGAGAAAGATTGCCTTTCAGCTTTTCATATCAGGGATTGCCACTAAAAACTAAAACAGTGGTTCCCACACGGGGAGAGGGACAGATTTACAGGAGGGGCGCGGACAGCTCAGAAAACGCAAAAACAAATGGGACAGGAAGAATTTTAGGGAAGTTTCATGTTTCGCACAAAAAAAAAATGTTAGATGTGAAATAAGTGTTGTTCGAGTGAAAACAGTGTCAATAGGTTGTTAGGCAAGACAGAAAGACATTTCTTTTTCAGTTACCAAGTCCTTGCAGACACTATGGTTTTGCTACGTAAGAAGCAAAAAATAAAGTAAAATAAATAAATAAAATAAATATATATATATCTATATATATATATATAGGGGCATGGGATATTCTGGGGTTACAGAGGGTGGCACCAGGTAGAAAAAATGGGAACCATTTGGCTAAATGAAGCATAACGTCTACAATAGTGTTTAAAAATGAATATTATAGTTGTCACAAACTGCAAATAACGACGGCAAGAATGAAAAATTGAAAATGAAAACTGCAGCAACAGAAATGAAATGGAAATACCCACAAAAATTGTCAGTCGAGACGAGTACAGATGGATCTACATGATGGAAATTGAATCTTTAAGGGCAGAAATTGAAATTAAAATAAAAAGAATAGAAAACAATAGAAAGAAAAACAACTGTGTAGCCAAATTCGAAATTTTCACGTATTCAACACTTTCAACAATACCTTAAAGGGGAAGATTTCTGCCGCCAGGTTACCATGCTCAATTTAGTATTAAGGCCAGATAACAATGTAAAAGCTACTCGTGTCATTTTAGGTACACCATAACACCAGAAATTCCTATTTACGAGTTTATACTATCTCAAACATATGACACTGGCCTAATAATATCCTACAAGTATAATACGAGGGTTGGAACAAAATGTATCTTACTATGTACAATTTGGGCCATTTAATTTAAAATTGGTAAACATTTTGCTTACACTACACCATTTATGAAGAAGTTGTTAGGTAGGATAACACAGACTGACATAAGTAAAATGAAAGTTTTGGCCTCTAACTTATCTTTCAGATTAATTAATTGTTCATTTATCTGTCTATTACCCCCTAAAATCATTCTGAACGCCAACACGTTTGACTTACACCAAAATTCGCATAGTAATTTAAATTATTGAGGAAAACTTTTATAATTTTTTTTAGCCTAATATTGAGCAATTGAAAAATTTGTGTCATATACTAAACCTTCTGTTGTGATCATGATGGTCACACATATTTTTCTTGTCGTTGTCAACGATAAAAAGCTGAGGCAATGAATCTTTAAATCATAATGTTGTTGGTTTGCATAAACGCAATTAGTCAGTGAATGTAGTGATTCAGATGATTTACACTACGAATTTAACTAGCAGCCTATTTAAAAACGGTATGATAAAATGTAGGCCTATGTATTCTTGAGTTGATTTAGATGTACAAATTTTCTCGTTCAATGCAATCCATCTTATAGTTAACTATTTCACTGCTAATGATGTAGGCCTATAATTGCGTCGTCACAAAAAATTAATAAAAACAGAAATATAGAGTAACGCGGCGTAATTTGAATAGCGAGGCAATATGGATAATCCTAAGATTTTGGCAATTCTGAGTCAATGCTCCCAACGCCATGTTGCAAATTATTAGACAGTGAGAAGAGTGTGGTGTTCGGTAACTCTGAAAAAATAAATTGCTTACATAGATAACAATATAATGCAGAAGATTCACATCAACCTCTAACCCATTCACGGATATTTCAGAAGTCGTTACCTCGACTTGTGGTGCATGGAGCTTCGAACTACAATAATTTTTTTATTTTGTTGACACGCAGGGTAATTTGAATAGTCTCTCTGGAGGGACCAATTGGATAGTGCTTTCCGGGAATTTTAAATGACGAATTTTATAAGATTAATTTTATATAGTCTATATCTTCTAAAAATCGAAACCGAATGATGAAAGTAGGGTATTTGGAACAGATCTGTTGAAAAATGTAGCAGAATCAAAGGGTTAAGGATTAACAAAAGAAAAATTGTGTTGCTGGGTATTCGTATGCAAAATAAAATGCAATATTGAGATCCCGCAAAGGTCAGAAAACAAAGCAGATGGTGAAAATTGTACCATGGAGCAGACCAGACCAAATAAGCAAACTGAGAGTGGAGCATTGCGACCTCGACTCCGTTCCATACCTGCATACATAAAATGCTGGAAATTAAAACGTGTTCCAAGTTTTTAATTTAAATATTCTTACGATAACGGTTGTTCTCATATGATTTTGTAATATAAATTAACTATCTTGAAGAAAATCAGAAGATTGTATAAAAGCATTTGGTTCTTATTTCAACGGTATGATAATGAAATGATAATGAAATTAAGGCATAATTCCATTTCCATAACAGTCCAGCCCATGTTTACAATAAGAATTGAAGTAAATCAACACTATAAATCAATTTTTCAGTTCAGATATCTAGTGTTATTCTTATTACCCCACAATATATCCAATTTACCCCGGATTTTCTCAATCCTGTAAAATGTTAGGGGTAATATGGATGGATCAATTGTGACGTCAATTAATTTTTTTATTTCATAGAAACTCAGTAGCTTCCTTAAACGTGCAAGTGGACTAATAGCCCGCCTTACTCTAAGGTTAATAGAGTAATGCCTTATGTGAAAATATGAAGATTTTTGTCCAGGTGTTTACAATGATCATTTATAGAAAAAAATATATTTTATAGAAATTTTCCTAATTAATTTCAATTTTAGAGTTTACTGAAGACTTAACTGATCATGGCTATTTACCGATAGTGAAATGTTCCTACGCTTCAATTCAGTCTTCTGTAGTTTAGTTAATTACCACATGTCCAATTAGCCTATATCTTTCCAAAGTAAAACATTAATCAGTGTTTTCTATTAAACCACTTCTAATATATTAAAACGTTCAGATATCAGTTACATCGCATCACCTATAGGTTTAGCATATTTCTCTTTCAGGAAGTCTTGACCTTTCAGCAAACCGCGGTTCGAACCCCGCCTATCGATGTAAGTGGTTTTGCTTCTGAATGCACGGCGATAACTTTACTGTTACAGACTGGAGTATGAGATATCGAATTCACTATCTGATCCACTACAACTCACTATTAATCTGAACTGTCCGATTCCATTTTATTGCTCATTTATGTCGGACGATATTTCAAACCCGCAACAAATAGAAAAGCTCTCTGGAACGCCACCATGTCTCAATACTTCCGCCCCACATAAATTTAAACCATATCGACTAATGGCCACTTGAGGAAATGAAAATTGTTTAATGCACTCACATTATTTTCTCTTTCCCAGCAAAAAGAAAACCAGCTAATAAATCAGCATGTTAAGGTCATAAAAGTGAGGGTACTTGTGTGTAATTTCCATAAATTGTTTCCGTCGTTCTTCATTTTCTAAATGAAATATGGATTACTAAGTGCTCAAGTAAAAATGTAGACCTACTTCCATTCTTGGATTTCAAAATCTTGTTAGCCTATAAGAATAAATTCTATAGAAGTTTCATAACGTTCTTTCATTATTACGTCGGTAATATGAAACTGTCGATTATCCACAATGTATGTGAATATTTTGTCTGTGTTTATTGACTCCCTTATGTTTTGCATTATTAACTTCTTTACATGTAATTGAAAATTGTGGAACTGAATTGTAGCCTATTCGATCCCCAGCATTTTGCTCTTTTGAGGTGAAGATCATTTTTTTACCTGAAACTTGTATTTTTTAAATTAAGCTCTTTTTATACTCCTTTTAGCATCGAGGTCATATCATGAATTCAGGATCTGCGTCTATACAGTAGGCCATGCAATTATTGAATATTGATTGTCAACTGTTTTCTATTGTTGGTGTATTTTTCTCAGTAAATTTCAACTGATATTAATATAAATGCATATGGTACAGGATGAAAACAATTTCGAGGATGATCATGGTAATTAATGATCCAATTCAGCATTTGACTTTGGAATAAGGGAAACCATGAAAAAACCCTTGTCAAATTGACCGGCCACGGGATTTGAACCTGGGGCCTCCCAAATGCGAGTACAAGACTTTAACTTTTCGGGAAATTCGATCGGTTTGTAGAATTTATTATAATTTATAATACCTTTGTAATTGTAATTATGTATCTTTTTAAATTTTTAAATATTTAATTTAATGCATTAATTGTGCAAAGTAGTTCTCCCATTTGTAACATGTAACCAAATAGTGTTAAATTTAACCTTTTCACTGCTACTGACGTATGCGCGGATCCAATATTTGATTAAAAGCAGAGATTAAGATTATTAGCATAATGATTTATGTAAAAGCTAGGAATTTTATTAATTTGTTATGATTGTCATTTCTGGAAAAAAATCTGTTGCATAAAAGTCTTCCCCATCGGTTTTAAACTTAGTGCCTCCTGATGATTTCACTTGATGAAAGCCTTATGAGTGTATAAATTTAGCTGTGAAAGGATTCAACTTACAAATTAATTAAATGCGTCTGTCGTAGGGATGAGCATCGATAGTTAAACCATCGATGTTCGTCATCGATGTTAAAATCAGCGGTAACCATCGATGTGACGATAATATCGACTTCAAAACATCGATGTATTTAGACAAAAAAACATCGATGTATATTAAGAAAAGTTCATGGTTTCAGAAAATTAGGCAAAATTCATAAATAAACTGAAATATTTCCATGAAAACTATCGTTGTAAAAATTTTATCTTTTGGGAAATTAGGCTCCTATAAATAAAATTATATCTTAGAACCAAGGTAGGCCTATTAATATTTTCTTTTATTTTTATAACATCGATGTCGGGGAGGGACGTCGATGTATCAGAAAGATTGGTTGTTTTCCATCGATGTGGAAAACATCGATCATCGACATAAAAACATCGGCCATCAATGCTCAACCCTAGTCCGCGCCACCCTAAACTTCTAAATGAATGGCCGATGGTATTTATTTTAAAAGTCTGTTAGTTCAGTAACACATTCAGTCCTAAAGACTATAATAACTTATAATCTTGTACAGATGTTTAATGATGCCATGTTGCAGCGAACACTTGCCCTATTTCTAAGGGTGTAATTATTTGGTTATCTTCGTTGTTATACTATCTAGACAATAATTCTGTAGCAATTAAACGTTTAAAAACGAAGGCACAAAGTCACTCAATTAATTTCTCAGTCATTTTCGTATAATAACGTACGTTCCAAAAATATGTTCTCCTTAAATCAAAGTAAGTTTATAACTTTCAAGGAAATTTATTTACGCTTGCTCTAAATAACTTATAAAACTATGAAACGTTTATATGACAAATAATTCGTGGTAACCTATATAAGGTAAAAATGAGAAAGATAATTGAAATATTAAGTTTAAAAATGGTACTGTATAGGACTATACAATAATAGGCCCAGTAATTTATTTTGGAGCATAGTTAAGTTACATCTATTTTTGTATCAGTGACTAGAATATTTTCATATTTCGAAACAATTTATCACCATAGGCGACCAGAATTCTGAAGCTGGCGTCAATGATTCAATTTTTAAAAACTGCTGTCCTAACTAATACTAATATTATATTATATTTTCCATTAAAAAATCAAATTAGTATTAAACATTTCCACAAGCAATCGCTTTTGACTTGAACAAAATGACTGAATTCACTCGGAAGTGCTGAACATGTCCGGAAGTTGTACATATAATTTGAATTTCCCACGCGTTTTTGATTCGTTTTGGTTTCCTGTGTTTTAGCCAATCGTTACTCTATCTCCTCTAGTAACTAACTATTTAGTTCGTGAGTTTGGCCATTTTTTTTAAATATTTATTTTTACAGCATTACAGCTTACAGTGTACTCCCAAAATATTTAGTTTGCTTTAACATTATTTTTAAAATCAGTCGGTCCCATACAAAAATACAAACTAATAATCAGTATTTATTGAAAGGTTAGAGCACAGCTCAATGGAGTGTTTTTCTTTCTGTCTTTATTTTTTTTTCTTTCATTCATTTTTTTTTCTTTCATTCTTTTTTAGTTTACCCGTCCCTTTGAAGAAGCAGTAGTGTGTTTATTTACTTATATTTAATTTTGTATATTTAAAAGCGATTAGAGCTGTAATATTTACATGCACGGAACAAATAAGGAGGCAGCTCTTCATAATTCCAAAATGCTCAGAGGCTACACCATATGTAACAATAAAGGCGACTAAAATTATTGGTTTGGCTACTGCCTTCAGACTTGAAATTTCATGGCCTGACTTACAAGTATGTGAAGTGATTCAAATTTCAACCAAACAAATTGCATGGATTGTACAAGTATTTGTGATGGAGAACTTGTGGTCTAAGCTGCCTAACTTCAAAGTTATTATGGCGCTTTGAAATAAGACGTTAGTAGTCATACTGACAATTTAATTTGAATGGAATATATGTGTGTATGGTATGTCTTCAGAAAGCTTTATTCCTGCCTCCGTAGTGGGTAAAAAATAGTTTTAATACGTATGCCTAACAAACAATATGTTGAATATTATGGGCCTTACTGTCTTCCCGCAAGACAGTGTATATGTTCTTAAGATACGGATCTTTGTAAAGGAAATACATGGTGTTTCGCCAAGAAATTATATTTGGAGTTTAAGCATTAACATGTTTTGAGGTCCCTTAAACCCAAAAATTAAATCTTCAGAAAAGGTCTTCATTTGCATCTGGTGTGGTGTGTGTGTGAGTAGACAACATTGTTATAGAACGAAATACAAAACAAAATATTGAATTTAAGTTAGATATACCTTAGGGATGTGGCAAAAAGACTGGGGACGAATTTTTCATACTGTTACTACCACTTCGTCAAGAAAGTATCTTTTTGTGATTTTACTGAAAATGGCCCTAACAATTTTGTTTAAATTTTGTGTACGATGTGCCTACAGTAAGAGCTAAAATTTTCATTTGTATAACCTTGTCGCAAAAATTCTCTGAAGGATAATTAAAAGGCACCCATTATTTCCACAAGTGCAGGTTTAGGTCTATGTCTTCCATGGTGAACAATATATATTTGCGTGAGACAAACAACTAAACACGCACTCCCTGCAATACGGCCTCTTATTTTATACCAGTGTATGAGGTGAGAAAGTTGCATAACCAATGCTTAGGGTAATGAAAGTTATGTGTGACACATCGGATTTCTTTCAATAATTTATCGGGATCCCTAACCAATAAATTCTCTTATTATCGACACAGTATCTTGTGTGGACACGACATTGATTCAGTTTAGAAGTTCCATAGGGAATGAAGAATCTGGTAACATTTCATGACCTTCTCTCTATAGTGTCGGCATGTACATTACTTGTTCAGATCCAGCAAAATTAAATAATTCCCTCTGGATCGTCAAGATGCACCATTGTTTCAACAAGCAAACACTTCACTGGTGACAGCGCGGAGAAACCAGTTGCCGCACTGGTGGACCAAATCCCAAATACTCGCGAGTGAAAAGTAATAAAGCTTTGTAATTTAAAATCCTGGCTTTCAAGTTACCACCTTCAGAAGTGCCTCTCACGCTAGGAAGACTGAAGGGTAGAGGCTGACTGAAAACTATTGCTGGAATTTAAATCTAACGTCTAACGCGTGTCTTCCCTTCTATTGTTTTATAGATACAATTTTATTTCCAGCTACAGTATATAGAGTTGGCTCGAAAATAGCTGCTTTGCTCCTTTAAAGTAACATTTGGATAGTTTGTTTGAATCGCCAATTTAAAAATATTCAAAGCTGAGACATAAATCGCCCTTGGTTGCTCAGTTGAATACAAGCTGTAGGCCTACTCCGAACTCTAAAATAGCTAAAATAAAATAAAATAAAATAAAAATAGAAACCATAAAAGAAGTTTCCATTAATGAAATCGACCGTCAAACATCACAGCTTGAAGACCCGCACTTTGCAGAGATACAACAGTGACGATGCAAGAAAAAGCAGGAAGTTGGGAGATATTATCAGCGCTGTATCGCCTTGTTCGGAATGAGTGTGTGTGTGTGTGTGAGACTGATGTGTATCGTCTTATGTGTTTGTGTTGTTTCCGAGGTGGCCCCGGCATTGGGCTGATCCCACTGCATTGGGGAGGCTCTCCATGTCCTTGTATGGTCAGAAAAGTGTAGAGTAAATGATCCGTAGAAACTCCCACCCCCGACGGGTCGAAGTCCTGTACAGCCCGATGGGCGTGGGCCGTGTAAATGTAGTTAGGCTACAAGGGGGAAGTAAAACTCAGGAAAACATAAGATTTCAGTTATTTTTTTCAGAATGAAAATAATACAAGACAATGTCATTTCAATTTTAAACCATTATTACATTCACGCCAGCACAACAAGATGACCGGAAGGTGGCATAAGAATGTCGAAAGGCCAAGGCGGCATAAAATAAAAGTTGGTGAGCTGATGTTTTTAATGATAAATTTTATTTTATTTTATGTATTGATTTCAGCAGTTCTATAACAAGTATTGTAATACTTTCAAAGGTCGCTTATAAACTACCGTGGTCATAAAGCCGGAGTTAAACAAATTCAATTCTTCATCGGAATCATTCACCTGCAGCTTCTCGGAAAACTATATCGACCGTTTGTAAACATAAAAATGCAAAAGCTTTCACGGCCAATATAGCTACCTACATTTGAAAACGTTTATTTGTGTGAATGTCACTATTACTGCTTTTTTAGTTGTATTTAGCCTCCTGATAATAAATATTACGAGTATTACGAGTATTTATATCACCCGCATATTTATGTTTTTTTCAACGTTGTTACGGAATTTAACTGATACCCTCCCTAGAGCAATGCTTAGAACTGCTCATTATGTATCTCCATTCCCGCGGATTCTCGAAGTTTCCTGAGGTGGAAGATCTGGAATAAAGTGCACTCAGCCTCGTGAGGTAAACGAGGAGCTTCTAGATATAGAAGTAGTGGCCACGGTCAAGAAAATTAATCATAAACGATCATGGGATTCAGAATGTTGACCACATGCTCCTTATCCCAACATCTACCAATAAAATTGGAAAAGAAAGATGAAACCGATCGAATAGTAAGATATCTCCAAGAGATGTAACGCCAAATAGCGGCGTTGAATTATTAATTTAGGGCCAAATTATTTTCGCACAATAAAACAGTTCATATTATTTGCTTTTATTATCTGTTTAAAGTTACTATTTGCAATAATTAAATTTTGAAAATTAATTTAATTAAATATCAGTCAGATTCTTAATAAAATGTCATATCTAGCATTTATTTTTATATCTTAATCTGGAAGGTAATCTTAATTGTAGATAGTGCATTTTCAATTATTCACCACTGGAAAAGTGTAAGGCATTATTAAATTTACATAATTATTAAATGGATAGAAATCTACATAGCTTAAAACGAATGCGTTCGTTCGATATTAATTTATGCTAACGGACTCACAAAATTGTTGAGTGGCGCCGGAAAATAAAATTATTTAGGCAATGAGATTTAACTTTTTCATTTTAGTAGTCGACAGGAGGCCACTATACAGTAGTTAGCAGTAATCTAAAATTTATATATCTTATCAAGTATTTTATTAAGACAGTTGAAATGACCATCATCTCCAGGAATTCTCGACGGTAGACGGTAAACGGTTTACACTCGAAGCTAAATTAAAGAAATAAACCCTTATAGGCTATTCAATGACATATAAACATGTGCAAACCTAACACTATAATTGGATTGCAGACCATTATAAATATCACGAGTCTCTTGAATAGATAATCATAATAATAATAATCTTTATTGTTCATTGAGGTTCTACATAGTAGAGTTCCTATTGAACATTGTCATAAATTTCCAAACAAAATGCTTCGCTTCAGGGAAATTACAAATAGTTGTTTGGAGAGATTAAGTTCAAGTCGATCCCTTGTTCTAACAAGAAGAAATGTATGTCAAGTTTATCTATTAAAAACTATGAACAGGATTAAAAATAAAAATAAAAATATTATTATTGAAGTATGAAGTTATTTGGATTAAAGTCATTCAAGGAATAATATGCATTAGTTACTAGTACATGTCGTATAGTTCTACAGAATTTGATTTCGGACAAATTCTTCACCTCATGGGGAAGCTTATTGAATATTTTGATTCCCATAGCAATGGGACTCATTGCTGTTATTTGAAGATTGTGTCTAGTTATTGCTATATTATTTGCTGTTCTTGTCTCATGGTCATGAATATCTTTATTTTTGTTGATATTTGGTTCATTTGTTGTTATCAGTTTAAGTAACTCATATAAGTACATACCAGTCATAGTGAGGATATTATTGTTTTTAAAGATATTTCTGCATGAATGCCTTCTACTTAATTTAAATATAATTCGAAGGGCTCTTTTTTGTAATTTGAATATGTTTTCGCTTTCGCTTGAATTCCCCCAAAAAATTATTCCATAATTTAGATGTGAGTAGAAAATTCCGTAGTATATATTAATTAATGATTTTATTGATACTAGGTCTCTAATATTTCTTAACAGGTAGATGGTAGAGCTTAGTTTTTTACTTACATGTATGCAATGATCTTTCCAGTTTAGATGAGTGTCAATATGGATACCGAGGAATTTGGCTGAGCTTTCTAGCGTAATTTCTTTCGTACCTAGATTTAAAGTGGTTAGATGTTGGGTTTTACTATAGTGGGTGTTGAAATATATATTCTTTGTTTTACTCTCATTCATTGTTAAATTGTTACATTGAAACCAGTGGTTCATGCTTTTTTCAATTTCTAAATAGTTGGTTTTTAGTTCAGTCACATTTTGTCTTGTTACAATTACGTTACTATCATCAGCATATATGACAAATTTCCCTTTATTTGTACATTTATTTATATATACCAAAAAAAATAAGGGGGCCCAGGATGGATCCCTGGGGTACCCCATACTGCACTACTTTGCTTTCAGAAATGTATTCTTGAGATTTACCGTGTTCGTCTATGTAAGTTATTTGTACTTGTTGGGTTCTTACTGTTAGCTATGATTTCAAGAGGTCTAGGCAAATTCCTCTTACTCCATAGTTATCAAGTTTGCTTAAAAGAAGTGAATGACTGACTGTATCAAAGGCTTTAGTTAGATCGCAGCAGATACACATTCTTTTTTTTTACAGTCTAATGCAGTTAAAACGGTGTTTGTGAAGTCGTTTACGGCTGTTACTGTAGACCTATTTTGTCTGAACCCATGTTGATTGGGGCGCAGGATGTTGTATTTGTTAAAGAAATTGATTAACCTGTTATGTATTAATTTCTCAAGGATTTTAGAAAAGGTGGGTAGTAGTGAGATTGGTCTATAATTATCCACTTGCATGACATCTCCCTTTTTATAAAATAATAGGTTTGACCCTGGCAATTTTGAGTTTTTGAGGGAATATGCCCTGTATGAAGACTTCATTAAACAGATGACATAAGATTTTGGTAAGTCCTTTGTATGCATTTTTGATAACAGTAGGGGGAATTTCATCATACCCGCTTGACTTTTTGGCTGGCATACTTTTTATTACTTTTACTAGTTCATCGTCATTGATTGGTGTTAGAAAGATAGATTTGGTATTTGTGGTGAGGTTATTCATTTGGTTATTGTTATTTGCAAGCATACTTCCTATGCTTATAAAATAGCTATTGAAATAGTTAGCCACGTCAATCGGGTTATTAACTATATTGTTATTTATTATCAGTTCTAAATTTTTATTGTGGGTTTGAATTATATTAGTGTTTTCTTTGACTAGATTCCACAGCATTTTATTTTGATTTGGTACTGCTTGAATTTTGTTTTCGTAAAACTTGTGTTTAGCTTCTCTTAAAGTTTGCCTGTATTTTAGTCGCACCTTTAAAAAGTTTTCATAAAAAATTTTGTTATGAGGATAAGCGGATTTTAATGCACACCATGTGCGGAGATTTTCCCTTTCTCTTTTGATATCTGGTGAAAAATTTTTTTTTTAGCCCTCGCTGATTTGTTCACTTTTACTTTATATAAAATAGATATATAAAATTAGTGATTTCAGTAATTCTGATACAAAGGACTGAGGAACTTATTATGGTTATTTTACTTAATCGTCACACAAATATCGCATAAGAATTTGTTTAAAACCAGTGTATATTGCAATATACTCCGAACTGTTATGTTTTTTCGAATTTTGACGAAGCATTTCCATTCGCAAACGTATCAGTCGACGGTAGCCTACAAAACGTTGCACCGTATAATGTAACCACAGAATGAAATTTACATTGGTGGTACATTATAAATTCAATACAGTGGGCTAAGTTCTGTTATGAGTTTCAAAAATGTTATTTTCATACAGTGATGGAACTGCTTTTCCAGTACTACGATCATATTATGATACCATCACTGTGAAAAATCATACAAAACGATGAAATAGACTGTAGTTATCTTTCCGTAAGCCTCTTATACCAAACTAATTTTTCTTAGTCCTGACAATAATTTTACATCTTTCCAATTTTCATTATAGCACAGATCTTAACCAAACATGGACATTTCCTTCAGAATCTCCACAAAGGATGCAAAATTCTTTCACAGCAATGCGCATGTGAAGAAGAACACCAGACTGCAAGGTCGACTCCTCACCCGATGTAAACTAAAGTTCAAAAGAGGCCTCGATACCTTCAGCATCTAATTGTTCAAAATGATCTCAGCACCGAAGACAATTCACGCACGAAAAATATCAGATTCTCACTCCACAAGAAGTGTAATAAAATATTTTCGTTTAACAGATCAACTTATTGTTAACTCATGTAGTAAATATCCCGCGATATACCCTCAGGGCAAAACCCAGATTATACTTGCAGTGTAAATATTAAAAAAAATGTAAGGTACTAAGTCGACATCGAGTATAGTCTTTAATCGACCAATGAAAACTGCTCTCAGATCATTCCTCCGATATTGGTATTTCATAGTTGGCAGAGTTCTTAAGACAATTCTCTAACTTAAGATTTAAACGTTTCAACAATAATCCGTTCACCCAGTCTGTCCATAGATTAGTCTATCAAACAGTCAGGCAGTCAGCTAGTCAGTTACTCCTTTCAGTCAGAGAGTCCTTTCATCATTCTGTGAATTGGTTAGGTCCGCAAGTTAGTTAATTGGCCAGAGACTAGGTAGCTTCTTGTTGTAGCAAGCAAGAAGTGGTAGACAGGACACTTGAAGTAAAGCCTTGCCGGTGCATAAAATAAATTGAGTACAGGATAAAGGGCATTGCTTGGCATTAAACAAACCAACAGGTTAGATGCAGCATTTGCATCAAACATAACCTCACTCTTAAGTCTCTTTTCATTAATACCTTCGGTGTAATAGAAGGAAATTAATAGTACTTTTACAGCTCACATATTTACATGCATAATGTGTCCACATACCTTTGCGTAAGCTGAAGACTTCTATTGATACGCCGTGCCGTTGTTTTTTGTTCCTGCTGTTCAAGGTCCAACGAGTGTGTGAGTCTGTACCGACAATGATGTCAATCATGATCAATCCTTGTCTATACCGTTACAGCAGACGCATTGTTTCCTCTCTTTTTTATTCTCTTTCTGTTATTGATATTCAATAATTGCTTGACAGGTAGGCAATATGGAAAATATGATGGAATGAGGGTGTATTTTTCATATCTTAGAGTATGTATAAATGAAATGCTTTATTATTCTCATTCAGACTTTAGAAAGGCCAATCGTGTAGGCTATGTTTATTTTTAGTGTGAGGACATTTTTACTATCTGTTACTACACAAATACATAAATTCTAATTTAACAAAGTTATAGGTTAATTAATGATCAAATAACATTAATGTTATAATTAACCTATTATTATTACGATCTATTTTTATTAATAGATATAGCGCCTGCTTACTCCATCATATTTATTTTCAAGATATTAAAAGAGGCATCACTTTTTATTGGGAGCCATACATGAACTTTGATGCTAAGAGGGTGAGTCCGAAAATAAGCTTCCCCGGCGACTGTATACAGAGATGTGGATGAAAGACAAAAAATATAATGAGACATTAAAGTTAAGACGTACCTTTATTTTTCCACATAACCACGTACATTGAGACATTTATCATACCACTTTAGAAGCTTCTAAAAGCCCTCCAGGAAAAAGATCAGGATTCTGCACAAGCAAGAAGCGTAAAACGGCTTGTGTGACGTCAGCAGTGCTCCCAAAGCGCCTCCCGCCGAGAGTCTTCTTCAAAGCCGGAAACAGATGGAAGTCAATGGGTGCGAGATCAGGACTGTATGGCGGATGGGCTAGGCATTCCCAACCAAGAGTTGCAATATGGTTTTGCGTTGCCGTCGCCGAGTGTGGTCTCGCATTGTCATCCAACAGCAGAACGCCAGATTGGAGAAAGCCAGGCCGCTTTTTTTTCCGAATCGCCTCCTTCAATTTCGACACGGCGTACAGAGTAGCAGTGATGTTTCCATCCTCCAAAAAGTCCAGCAACAAAACCATCTGCTGGATCGCGGTCAAACGATACCTAATGGTGTATGGGTGTCTTTCGCGTTCAACCCATGTCTTGTTTCCCTAATTTCTGTTCGATTTCCTTGGGAAAAATAGAGGGGGAAGTTATTTTTGGACTCCCCCTCGTATTTTGCCATAGTACCAGCTGTACCGTTGCAGCAGTATGCAGAAGGAAGTTTCTCTCAGAGAGTCTTTAGTAGGCCTACATCTATTTGACCGTCCAACTAACTCCACGCATACTATGGTGAAATAACCATTATTAATAGTTATACTGTATTAGCCATCTAAAACAGTTATGGAGAAAACAGTTTTGGTCGGCCTGAAAAGGAGAGTTTTTGCATTCAGGTTATTTTATAATGATCCTAAGACAAATAAGGATATAAAATTAACTATGCATGTCCAACTTTAAGTTAATATGTAGTATTATCTATCCTTTCTCTGGCCTAAGATTGTTAAAAATAACTGTTTTTCTGGGCCTTAATATGAGGATAATTTTTTTAAGAGTCAACACATCTACAGAATCTCATTGAAAGAGAGAAAGTTAATACCAATTCCACCTGATATTGGTTGGGTATCGAGCATAACTAAGCTATTAAAAGGAAAAGGAATGGGATCTTCAAATAGACCTAATAACAACAAAAGCTATAATAATTGTTTCCCACTCACATAATCTCTACATTTGCAACAAAGGTATCACTCTGATGAGTTAGGGCCCGAAATTTTAGGTTTTCATAAACCCTATTTTTGTTTTTAAACATATCAAAATAATTTTATTCTAGTTTTGTTTACTGAATTTTTAGACGAGTATTTTAAAGTTTCACTTTAATAAGAAAAAAACTATACATTGAAACAAATGCATAGATTAATTTTAAATTTATTTACGATTTCCATGCCTCTGAATAACAGAGCTATAGGAACACCTTTTTTCATTAATTTTCAACAGTTTTAAGTTCGCAGAACACAACTAATTTTAGAAGTACCCCTGTCATTTCGGATCCAAGAGTACTTGCAAACGTAATTCCATAACTTTTTCGTGTAATCAACCAACTTACAGAATGCATTACTTTCGACGTGTTGCTAGGGAAAATACTGTGAATAAACTGCAAATGTAAGCTTCTTAATGTATTTAATTTATTTTTAAAGAAACCGGGGGGGGGGGTTCGTTTCACTAACGATCTCCTTGACCGAAGCAACAGGGTACAAAATGACAAAATAAATGACAAAATTAATGACAAAATGAAATGCTATATTTTCTCTTACAAATTTACTGATAGGCTATGCAATGAGCAAAATCCAAATGGAGGCAGATATTTAAAAAGTAATTCTTAGTAGAACAATAATAATTAGATTAATTAGATATTATTAGTTTGTTAAGTGTTGTAACCTAGTTAAAAACCCCTTTTAGCCGTTTTAGTTTTACGTCTTATTTAGCCACTTTTTTATTTTCTAAGATTGGACTATGTGACTGCCATAACAATGAAATGGATAATTATGTTAAAATATCAAAATTAGCTAGCAAGGAACACATTGGCTTAAAATCTAAGAATCCCGGCCCTGCTGATGAGTATCTGTATCTGTACCTGGTATCCTATATCCCCTATGTTGGGGCAAAGGGCCTCCAAGTGGAGGTTTCTGTTACCTATGTGAATTTTGTTATGCATATTTTCCGAGAGAAGGCCTCTCAACCCCCTCCGAAACTAAGGTATTACTTGGACGTGAAAGGGCCGAGAAATTTTGTCCAGAGGCTCTAATTTAGGCTTGGAGTTCTTTTACGTGCCGTGAATCTACGACACGGGTCAGCTGATGAGTATAGTTCAGTAATTCCATAATGTAGGCCTATTTATAAACATTAAGTAAACATTAAGTATGCCTACTTCTAAAAAGCTGCATTAACAAGTTATGATCTGGAACCAACCTTTAGGCAGGAAAGAAATGACCCTCTTCGAATGCAGGATTGTCATCAACCACAAAATGAAATTTCAGATTAATTCAAATCGGGCCATAGGTCTACACGTTTAAAATGCATTTTTCTAAAGTACTAATCAACGTCGCAATGGTAATGCCATTTAACTTCAATCAGACGATGGGTACTTTCAGAAAATAGTGATATCTCTGTTAAAAGATTTAAACCATAAAATCTAGTTACTTAGGTAATAAAACACTTTGCCAAAGGTCATTTCGCCTACACAAAATTGGGGCATTTTACTTGCAAATCCTGAAGAATATATAAACTACTAATGCGTAAAATCCATAGCTGAAGAATTTAATGAATCTCCTTCGTATCCGGGCAATAAAGAAAGAGTAATGTTCGGACGATATTTAATTAGTATAGTCTGTGCCCTTAGCCTGTCCACTTAACACTGCAGTTAAGACTTTACGATCGTCTTTTATGATTACCTGTAAGCTATATTGAGCCTCTCAGTGGCTAGACTTAATTGATGAGACTGACGCTAATATGGACCTGATTGAATCTAACCGATCGTTAAATAACTTGCTACATGAAAAATCTTTAAGTAATAACATTTGGTGATCTAGGGATTAAAAACGTACCTGCTTTTAGCTAGGAACATACATGTCATAAGTACAGGGCTGTCTGTTTATCCATTTGTTTATCTGTATAGCCGAATTCTACAAAATCTACTTTATGTGCACTGGTGAAGGGGATCGATTTGGCGAAATTAACCAGTCTTGGATGGCAAATAAGTCATATTAGCTTATTGCATACTTGTTCAATATTCAGTAAAATCACAAACACCAAAAGGAAGCGAAGGAGCATTTATTGCACCAAAAATCCATTGTAAAATCCGTAGATTGCATGGAATGGGCTAATTTGACGGTTCGGATAAACCTATACATCGTGTTCATACTGAGGAGCATGTACTCCTTAACTTTTATAGCCTATAGAATCTACGAAACTTAACCTATAGAATTTAAGCTTTAGACGTCTGATTATCTTTTGATCATAATGGCCAAACAATACGTCATCTGAGAATTGGAATTTAGGCTACACCATATCCACAAAGGTAAGTTTTGAGAAAACGAATATACGAATTCTGAGGAGACTCATATTTAATGTGACATAGAACAATATATTATTTCGGTATTTAGAAGTGGAACATTTGTTTTGCAGTGCACTAAACTAAAAGTTTAAATTATTTTTATCCCATATTTTTGAACAAAAGGTGGACTCAAACGTCGCATAGTAAAGCCTATTTTGCTCTTGTGATGGTAAAAATATAGTGGTAGGGCAAGTAATTAATAACAATTATGTAGCCTATAAATAATAGTGAAATATCAAGGCTGATTTATCTATGAAATCAATAAAACTGCCGATATTTCAACTTCAAAATCGCTAACAAAAATTCTTAGATTCTGTGTGACAAGAAGCAAATCGCTTTACGCAAAACGATAATTCTTGTGACATTGTAGTTTTAGCCTACTATAAACAAGAAACAACACCGTTGAATGACATTCATTGATTCTTTTCAGGCGGTCTTCTAACGTCCTCACCTTCCCCTATCCAGTGATGTGCGGAATGTGTGTCTTTTGTAATGTTCTCTACAATTCACTTTTGAAATGTTCTCCTTTATTTTGAAATGTCATGTAATGTAAACAAAAATAATTGAAAATCTTTTATTTATCTTATGAAATATGATAGTTGCATAATTAATATGCCTAAATGACGAACCGTACGGAAAAACTTACCAATTTGTATTCCGAAAATTGACTTCCCATGACTGGATAATTCCTAAGAATACCATAAATGAACTAATAGACCAAGATTGTAAAAACGGCATCGACCTTAACACTGAACCTGGATTTATAGTGCGAACACTTAAAAAAGTCTAGTACATGGTTCGGTATTCGAATTAGTTATCTCATGCATAATGAGGCGGATACATTACATGCTACAAAACACATCTCTTTATCGGGAACATTCTATGGAATCGATGAGGCATGCAGATACATATCAGAGGCCTTGAGATCCCTTTCACTGTTTTATGTAACTCGCAGATCATTAGACACACAGCCGTTTCAAATTATCCAGATACCAAACTATCACAAAACCACAGTGATTAAAATTAGACCATTATGGCAACGCTACTGGTGGCCATCATGCAGAGTTCATCTACAAAGACTAAAGCTTTGCAAGTGATAGTTTCCAATGCTCATAAAGCAAAGAAAATTATTATTCCACAGTCTACAAAAATCTGTTGCAGCCATACGTTCACAATTGTTCATAATATTGCCAACTGAAAATTAATTATCCTGAGAGAAAAAATTAATATTCACAACTCTCAAACAGTTAAACATTTGCTTCTTCCGTTTTTCACATCTAATAGAATTCTTTCACGAATAGCATAAATTCCAGTGAATGATGTCTATAGAGTTAAGGATATTTCTTATTAAATTAATTACAAGAAAGAAAAAATAATATATATGAAAAAGTGTCTATACGAAAGAAAAAAATCTAATGTGAAACTAACATAACTTCCTCTGCCCAAATACAAGATTGCCTCTTAGTATAATATAGTCCTTATATATATAAATATATATATATATAACATTCTGTTCATGTAAACTGGTTATTAAATGAAGATAATATCGGTACCCCATCGTATCGCATCCCCGAAAGATACATAACCCAAATAAAATCTTATTAATGTTCTGACGTAACTTTCTTTACTCTAAGTATGGCCAAAATGTTACGTATTTCTCACCTCACATTCTGCTATATAATAAGTCGCCCTAATGCAAAGAGCGCTTATTCACTTGTTTCAACCTGATCCAAAGCTTCATTGTTCATCAGGCAAGATTGAGTTTCTACAACCAGTGGATGGCTTGCAACAATCCTTCAGATGATTTTTTCGAAAAAAATGTGTCAAATAAAAGTTTTAACCCTTTCGTGTAAGCACCCCATTTAAGCAACAAAATTTAAACAAAATCGTTAGAGCCGTTTTCGAAAAACCCGCGAAAAACTAAATTTTCTTCCCCTTAAAAATAAAATAAGTCGTCGCAAATCTTCACGTCACATCCCCAGAATATATCTAACCCAAATGCAAAATGTTGTTTTCATAAGATTTTCTGTTCTATAGCTAGGTTGTTCACAGACACAGACACAGAGCCAGTTATGTTTCTGAAAATAGTATTTTTTGATTCAGGGAACTGAAAACATGTATTTATGTTAAAAACTCAACTACCAATTTCGGGGTCTACAGTATCTATGGTACGGGCAGAAGAAGAAAATACGCTTAGAGGGAGGTTTTGACTTTCTGCTCAGTTCAAGGGTTCGATCTTGGGCCAGGTTTGAATATGTGTGTAAATGTGACAGCCCATATCTGTAAATTTAGGCCTAATAGAACTTCTATGGGAGAATTTAAAGCTCAGTTACAGTATAGGCCTATAATAACTAATTTATTGCAACCAAATGGCTTAGTGCACACATGTGTTAAGTACAAATTTGAGGTTAAAAGTGTTAAGTGCATATTTGGAAGCTCTTGAGGCATATCTTTATTCTATAAACAAATGCGAAAAATGAAGAAAGAAGAAAAAGAAAAAAAGAAAGAAAGAAAAAAAAACAGAAGCTTACTATAGTTTGTGCAGGGAAAAATGTAGGAAGTTAATTTTCCTGGGTGCACATATGTTATACGTGATAATTAGGTTCTAAGTTGGATTTGCTAAAGACTATAGAATTGTGCTTAACATGTGTGTGCACTAAGTCATCAATATTATGATGAATGGAGCAACGGTGGAATGATAAATGTCAGGGGAAAAATACCACCCAAGAGAACCTTACCCGATACCATTTTATCCACCTCAAATTCCACATGGTAATACGAGATTCGATCCCGGGTCCCAGCGGTGGAAGCCAACTGGCCTAAGCACTCAGCCATGGGGACAGCTTAATTACAGTATAGAACAGTCATTAAATAACCGCAACAAATAAATAAATAATTAATTAAGTAAACTATAAAAAGTATGGAAGAAAGTGATGTGCGAATTAATGGGCATGAAGTTATAATCCATTTTTTATTATAACAAAAAAAAATATATTGCCACTATATGATGTAGCCTACTTTAAACGCCGGTATTTTAAAAAGGTGTTTTGCAGTTTCGTGATAAGGGCCGATGACGTAAGAATGGTCAAAGCCATTTCTACGATACTTTTCTTATAACGACTATGCATATGAGCTAACGCTAAAGTTCACGCAGATGTCATTTCGTATACCAGTAATCAACGTGATCAGTAAGTGCAAACTCTATAATTAAAGGCGTGATTTCAAAAATTAATTTGTGTTCAAATGCTGAATTTGTGTTCTGTGTGAATCTCCTCAGGGTTAGTGGAGGCGCACGAATGTGCGTGAGGAACAAACATGGCTCCCGGGCGCAAGCACAACAAGTAACGGAATTTAATGATTCCGATAATGGATATTAAATTTCAAACAGGAGAGATGTGCTGGGGGCGATTATAACATGATTACCAAGATAAAGAGAAGAAACATTTCAAACTTAGTAGGCCTAGGAGTAAATTGTCTTGCGAAAAGAAATTCCCAGGCAAACAATGTCACTGAATAAGATCCTAAATTATATACCTCTTAGCAGAATAAACAATTTGTTTCTTCTTGTTAGTATGTTTGCAGCTTTCATCTTCAAAATTACTTGAGAGTTTATGGCCGCTTAAGGACCATGCGTGGATTATCTGCCGGCCGATTATATCAGTCGGGTCTGAATGAAATGAATAAAGATGCAATTTTTCGGTAGAACTTATGATGAACTCTTGTGATCTCAGGGTTTTGTGTACAAACACGGTGACGGGGAACATTGGAAGCGGTGCAAGGTAGTGAATAAATATAGGATACAAAAGGCGTACTAGTATTCGTTGATCGATTTAAATAGACAACAATAAGTGTCTTTAGTTCACTCAAATTTATTAATAACTCGGTTGTTCTGTTGAGGTATTCAGCTTAATATATTTTGATAGTCCCTGGAAACGTGATCTATTAATATTAGTCAGTACGTGTCTTTTAAGATATACGTTAATAATCTCACAAATAAAATCTTAATAAGTTCTTCTACGAATGCGAATACCTTGATAAAATGAACACCAGAAAGCTGACGCCAGAGTGTCTTGATGAGAATTTACGCCAGAACGACTTAGTGGTGGACGGCAGAGTGCCTTGATCTGGGGTCCGGAGTTCTATTTAAGCTTTTCCGAAAGTAGCCTCGGAAGAAGGTCCCAACTTAATTTTTGTCCTTACATTGGTTGTAGTTTCACGCGGAATTTACTCAAAAATAATTTCATTGGCTGGCTGTTCAAATTTCCTTTAGCTTGGGATCGCCGTTTCTAAGTCCTTATTACATTAACTGAAATGGAAAACATTAAGGCTTGTGGTTTTTTGTTGGTTTATCGGACTATGGAAGTCGATTTTGAGTTAACAGTCGGGGTCCTAATGTTGAAATATAAGTCTTTATAGTTTCTAACATTTTCTTTCAATATATTATTTTATTCGTTATTAATCTTCGCTATATTTGTCTGCTTATTTTCATGTCAGTATACATCTCGAGTGATTAAAATTGACCGGAGAGTTTAATAAAATATGCTTTATTCATTTATTGATGTGCTGACTTTGGAACGTACTATATTAGATAAAAGTTGATTTAATATGCTTTGTTTTAGTATTTATATATGATGCAACTTTAATTTACGGTTTTCTCGTTATTAACAAAATTGTCCGAAATATTCTTGCACTTGTTTCCTTTTTACACAAAATGACAGTACTCAAACCTTTGTTGAGTGGGTGCCTTTGTCACGTAACCTGTTCAATTCTTATGCGTCCCTAAGTCTTAAATCGAACTGTTACAAGTTTCTTACACGTGTTAAGTGACTGAACAAGTCTGTACACTTGTGAATTTGTGTTCATGCAAGGGAAATATTCATCTCGTTTGAACTGATACAATACACAAACAGTCTTACTAATAATCCAGTTGTAACATTTATACCAGGAATATACACAGCTGAGGAAAGAAAGAGTACTAATAATCGTTGCATAATGCTGAATGTGTGCAACCTTTACACAGCCTAGCCCCCTTGTTTAAACTTGACGTAAATAATCAAGATGGCCGATCTGCGTAACAGCCGGTCGCTTCGTAGATGTCTGAGATTGAATTTTGAGGTTATGCATCCATTCTTAAGGTAACTTGTTATGAAACATTCTGGGCTACTTTTGCGGAATTATAAACATTGTTCCTTGTTTGCGGGACATATTTCCATACTTGTACCCATGATTACAGCTTTCTGAAAACAATATAATGAAATACTGAAACTACAATTAGTCTGCAGACGATCCACCGTTGTTTGCCGCTGCACCGATAGATGGCGTTCAGCAGTCCCTTCATAGCCAGGAGCTAGTAACGTCACAAATAGAGTGACGTATTTGATGACGTTGGACGTACAAACCCGATGTAAACTCGGCAGTTACACACTCGTTATTGGTAATGCGGCTTATGCAGAACTTACACGGTGAACAACCAAACAACCGTTCAACGCAGATATAAGCAGCTTTTATTAGTAAGGCTGAAAGTAATTAAAATTATTCAATCTAAAAATCTTACTGTGAAATGTAAGTACCCGGTACTGAGTTAGGTTATTTTATGGTTCTTACCTTTTATTTTCATGGGTAAGGTACAATATGAGGGTCTGAAAATCTAATATTAAATTTATTTTACTTTGCATTTTCTTCTATCATTTGGTAGAACAATTTTTAATGTACGTGTGATATTTTCCGAACTATGGTCATAAAATTTCGGGAGTTAATTATTTGTTCTCTTTAATAACCTAAATTTGTAGCTTGTTTTCTGTATCTTGCAATTTTACAAAGCATTTGCCATCATAACTCAAGAAATATATATGAAAATGAAATATTGCTAGCTTTTTAAGTTGATCAACCTGAGTAACATGGACTGGGATGCTTTGCTTTCAAATGATTTTTTGACATATAAGTGTTTCAGATTTTCATAATCTTCGATGAAATTTAAACTGATTGTTTAGGTAATAATGATAAGTGTTCACAGTCATACGTACAGATATACCAACACAGACTTTTAATGTGGCATATTTCAACTGAAGGATTTTAATTGAAAATGTGACATAATTTTAGGGTCGACGCTATATTTCCTTTATTAAGTACCGGTGTGATAGGTTAACAACTGAATTTGAAGGTGTCGAAAAAGTATTTCTGTTGAAAAACTTACACCTAATTTTAAAATCCAATACTTTCTTCATCAATACTGGTACGAATTATTAATAATAATTGAAGCGTTTAGTTTTGTAAGGGTCTAAGTGCAAGAACCATGATTTTTCAGCTGATAATTTTAAATGGATCTATGTATCCAGGCCAATGCATTTCAAAAGGGTCCAAGGTCCAGGGAAAGCCACGTTAGTCGCAATAAATTCCAAGATATAGCACTGGGTCTGTGGATCTAAGTCTTGTTTTCTACACAATCATAATTTTGGCACTTAGACCCTTATATAACTAAACGCTTCAATTGTAGATATTTAAGCGATAAAAACCTGTCCCAAACCGACATGCATCACTAGTACTTCTACCTGAATTACTGCTATTACTAAGGTATTAAGACTGTAAAATGAGAGAACTATGAAATGATAAGAAGAATATATTATTGCAGCATCGAGTTTTATGTAACTTGTAATATGTTCAGTTTCGCTGTACTAGGATTATTTGAACATAATTAATTCCTTGTTCCTAATGTTTGAAGAGTTGTGTTGTCCAGTCTAGACAACACTGCCTCTGGTGGGACTGTTTCCTGAGTAACATAGAAATTAAATCAGACCTAGATATTGCTGCTGTATTTATTCTCAAACCGAAACAGTCAACACAGAAAGTAGAATGAGTACAAGCACTGTTTCTACATGTTATATAATACAGACTTTGCTAAATGTGTGCCCAGATGATTTCTTCGACACATGAATCACATTTTACATCGTGGATAACCACTTCTCTCGCTCCCTCTCTCTCTCCCTCTCCCTCTCTCTCTCTCTGTCTCTGTCTCTGTCTCTCTCTCTCTCATATCATGAGTCCCGTTCTGTGTGTATATCACTTGGCCCATTTATGTCTACCTGTTTCTATTTTTTCTGTGTTAAGGCTTCTGTTAATTTCAACTGTTATTAAATTTTAATGAATAGGTATGATGCAGGATGAAATCGGGCGATGAGTTATTGTTAAGTAAATATCCAACTCGGCATTTTCCTATATTGCTAGGGAAACCATGGAAAAACCCAAGTTAAATTGGCCGGCCATGGACCTTGGACCTCCCGAATGCGAATCCAAGACATATAATTATATTGTTTAAGTTAATTAATGTGCTCTTTTTGTAAACTGAAAGATGCCTAAACATAAATACCATGAAAAAATTAAGTGACAGCTGATAATATCATTGATGATTTTAAATGTTCGAATCGCGACAATTCAACATTCAATTTTAAAAAAGCATTTTGAATTTATATCAGGCCCAAAATTAAATTTTACCATTTTAATGGACATACAGTATGTTAAAGCTTTCTTCGTATTTCGAAACAAGAATGTATTTTTGACAGCATTATTTTCAGATTTGAATTCGAAATGAAAACTTATGGGCATATAAGGCCCCCCTTAATATTTCAAGGTCTCTGAAAGCAATCCTATCAAATAAAGATGCAAATCGGTTTTTCCAACTTCTAAGTACAATAAGTGTATCGTCGCTAGTCATGGATTTGGAGTATGTGAGAGGTCTACGAATCAAGACAATGGTAAGGGTTTGTGAAACTATACATTTGGAGGCAGCTCGACTTAACAAGTGGGAAGAATTTAGGAAACCCCACGGTCGATTGTTCAGCCTCTGAATCTCTTACAAATCAGTTCCCCCACCCTCCAAAAAAATCTACATTTCCCTTTCAAAACAAAAATTAAAATAATTTAAAATTTAAACTTATAGCAGTTATACGGCTTCGACGTTCTGCAGTGCACTTAAGAAGTTTACAATCCCAGTCACCTGTTGTTCAAGTGAGAGTTTTTTTAAAACTTACGCAGGTTAAAACCAAATCAAGGGCAACTCAGAAACAAGATAGGTTGGAAGCAATGTTGATCATTTACATGGAGCAAGATATTTCAGCGTCCATCGATTCTAGCGAAGCCATTGATGAATTTAAATTTATGATCGCCTTTGATAGGCACCTACTGTTGTAATAAAGGCTAAATAATAAGTTTCTTCTTCTTCTATGGCGCTACAGCCCGATGTCGGGCCTTGGCCTCCCGTAATAAACCTCTCCATCCTTGTCTATCCAGGGCTGTCCTCCTCCAATTTCTGAGTCCCATAAGTTGTCTCACATCCATCTCCACTGCATCCAGCCATCTATTTTTCGGTTTGCCTGCTGGTCTCCTGCCCCCAAATTCATTCTGCATGATTTTAAGTGGTATCCGTTCCTTTCCCATGCGAATTACATGTCCAACCCACTGCAATCTTTTGAATTTAATCGTTGTTGAGATGCAGGGCTCCTTAAACCTGTCATAAACTTCTTTATTATACCTGAGCCTCCATATTCCATTTTCATTTATTGGTCCTAAAATGCGTCTTAAGATCTTTCTTTCAAAAGTGTTGAGAGCATTTTCATCTTTTTTATTAAGAGTCCAGCTCTCACATGCATACCACAATGTTGGTCTTATCATGGTTTTATATAATCTCATTTTAGTGGACCTATGTACATCTTTGCATTTGAATGCTGACTGTAGTGAGAAATTGGCTTTATTAGCCAAGCCTATTCTCCTCTTTATTTCACCACTACCATCTCCATCCTTTCGAAATACGGATCCCAGATATATAAATTCTTCCACCATTTCTATCTCGTCATCATCTATCCTTATCTTGTCCTTCTGCAGATATTGTTTACGTGATTGTATCATGCTTTTTGTCTTACTCAGATTTATCTCTAATCCCACGGTCCTTGCACTTGCTTTTATCTCTTTATAGACCTCTCCAACTGCCTTCATGGATCTGGACACTATAGCTATATCATCAGCATATGCCAATATCTGCGAGGATTTGTATGCTATTGTGCTATTCGCCTCTATTGTTGTTTGTCTTATCACATGCTCAAGAATCAAGTTAAATAGAAGGGGTGCTAACCCATCACCTTGTTTCAGCCCTTGTCTAGTGTCAAAACTTCCAGTCAGTTCATTTTGTATTTTAACCTGGTTTGTTGTTTCTGTCATGGTTAGCATAATTAGATTCACCAATTTCCTGGGAATTCCAAAGTTCCTTAAAGTGGTTTCTAGTTTCCTTCTGTCTACACTATCATAAGCCTGTCTGAAGTCTATAAAGATCATATATAGATCTATATTGTGTTCCCAACTTTTTTCTGTTATTTGCCTCAGGATAAATAAGTTATCCGTTGTAGATCTTCCTGGTCTGAAACCGGTTTGATATTCTCCAACAATCCTCTCTGAATAATTCTCTAATCATTTTTTCAGAATTCCCGTAAATATTTTGTAGGATGTAGATAATAAGCAGATTCCTCTATAGTTGCTACATTTTAGTTTGTCTCCCTTCTTATGTATGGGGCATATGATGCTCTTCTTCCAAAATAATAAGTTTGTATTTCTTTTTTTCCATATCTGCTCATTAAGTTTTATATTGGCACATTCTAATGATTAGTTCTAGTTATGCTTATGCTTCGTAAGCCTGTAGCTGAAGTGACAATAGGCCTACGAATAAAGTACAGGATACTGTACTAGAAAATATGTGAGAAATAAAACAGAACCGTCTATAATATATGTAGAATAATGCTATTATCGGCATGATGAAAATGTATTTTGCATGTGCAGATTCCTCGGCGAATAGTGTAAATAAGTTAGCGCCGTCTTTTAATAGGGGATAATCCCCATGAGCTGAATTAACATCTACAGTGTGCACGTGGACAATGTTTATGATTATTGAAGGACGTAACATGAGTTTGGAGCATGTCCAAGTTAAACACACGTGGCGCTTGATAAGTGCCCGGCTCAGACATGTTCCTGATACAGCTTGTTCCAAATTAAACATTTCCAACACTGGCCTCTATTTCATGTCGTATGAGATTACCATAATTCAGACTTGCATGTTCTATAATCTGGAAATGTATGGATGCCTAGAATAACGTTCTTGGTTATCTTTCACAGCTGTTTAGGAAATGTGAGTGATGTCCATAGGCTAGTGAAAACATGGTTTCAGTTTTACGGTATCATGTAAAATATACTGTCATTAAACTGTAGACGTTACTCACTAACATTTGAAGTACGAATGTTAAAACAATACTGGAATATTATAGGCCTACTTCGGCCACCATCCTTACCATCCCTATTTTGTCCTGAGTATGAATATGCAATGCCTCAGCTCCACAGGTAAGCAAGCTGACCATCCGACCATCGAAAATGAATGGAATTTTAATACGAATACAGATATTTGCAATTTCGTTTCAACTGCCTACATGTGCAGAGTATCGATTCAATAAGTGTAGACTGTAGACTGTTTTAACACATGACAACGAGAAGCGCTAATAAGTTCTGTTCGGAGACGAAATTAGCATAACTTTGCAATGGTATGCAAACTGAAATCTCTTTGATAGTACTAGGGGAGTTGTGGTGATGTCCAGGGCAGTTAGGAAATGAAGAGACTAGGCTTAATGAGTGTGCCATGGCCAAGCCTGGGGTTGTTTGGGTGGTCGCCCAGATCAGTCCCTTACTCATGTGAATGATTGCAATGTATACCTAGTGGATCTGTATGCATAGTAGATAGTATTAGGTCAATCTCGCAATCGCCTGCGTTACACGTTGTGTTGTCCGCATCCTCGTGTCTGATATAATCAGTAGCCTACACGTAAGTAACATCACTTTATTGCCAGTATCCTTCTAGTGTGCCTGACTGATGATACAATCGATGAAACAACAATCCCTTGTTTGAATATGACGTCTGTGCATTTTGACCTTACCCTCTACGTGTCAAGGGCAGTCCAGGATTGACAAATCCACGTGTACACTCTGTTGGAACCCTTTTCCTCTGTTAATTCATAAAATCTTTTCTACCTTTGAGTTTAAAATGACTAAACTGTACTATAATTTAATAGAAATTACTTTTATGCATGAACAATTAAGTCAAAACTTTAGACGATTCAGAAAATAAGATTAAGACAGCCAGATTGAGATAAATTAGGAGACGAGAACTACAAGTTGAAAAATAAGAACATAGGATTAAAATAAGTAGACTATGTGAAATAGGATCATTGTAATGGAAGAATGGAAGAAGAAATATGAAAGAAAACGGGGAAAGAAAAATAGAAATAAGGTGAAAGAGAAAAAAGATAAGTGAAATATAAATAAGGGATGGGAAGAAGATACATGAGAAAGAGCTTTGAAATGAAACGTTAAAAGAAGAATTGCATTGAGAAAGAAAAGGAGGAGAGGGCGGAGGAAATATAGGAAAAGGAAGGGGAGAAGGAGCTGAGGCTGGGGCAGGCTCAGGGGAGAAGGAAAAGTAAAATTAAAAAGAGGAGGAAAATGATAAATAAATAATTATGGAAAAGAAGGAAGGAGGAGAAGGAAAAGGAAAAGAAGTAGTAGGAGGAGAAATAAGGTGAAAAAAATTGAAAATAACATAAATACTGTACATTATTTGAAGTAAACACATGAACATTTCTCAGGTTAGAATAGGGTTATAGGCTTAAGTTAGAGTATGCTCATACCCTAATCGAATTAGGGAAGTCGTACAGTTAGAACTACAAATGTATGTTGTAAAAATAACAACACTGTATGTACAGAGATCGGTGAAATAAGTTGGAAGACTTTCAAATCGAACTCTCGCAATTAATTATTGTACATCTAAATAACTGTCACACACTATTGAACTAAATAGTTAACGTCAATTAATATGGCATTGTGATATTGCGCCGTTCCGGCTGCTACGTGCCAGAGAGTGAGCTGACGATGACTAGTGAATTGGGTTCGATCATCAGCAAATGGGCGAAGTCTATAGGTTTCTTTTTTTCTATATCCTCACGTTTCTTGAATTTCACTTCATTCTCCCATGCTTCCATTTCCATTTTCGTTTCATTCATTATTCTCATATTTTTATTTCTAAAATGGTCTTGCTAACAATCATCCCTCATTCACCTTCTTCTATGACATCCTCATCCTTATATTTATTTGGGCCAGAAAGGGATGCGGAGAGGGATTTAACAGGTCGTATTACGCCGTGCCTCATACCATCTTATCCCATAAGTAGGGGTAAGAACAAAAGTGGCCGTGATATCAAGAGACTGCCTCGTTCCATCCTCGGTTCACATATTTTAGGCTAATATTGGTACTTTAAGATAGTATTTTGAAGTATTTCCAGATATAATTAAACCAATCTTAAAACATATTCTTGTAGGTCAGTAAACAACATTTTTCGAGTTGCAGTGTCAAAGATCACAAGCAGGTATCGTCTAGAGATGCAATGAAGAAGAGCACAGTGAAAACAAGGGGACAAAGTAAATATTACTGAAGAATTTGTTTCGTGCTATATGGTCCAGTGCTTCAGCCTATTAAGTTAATTATCATTGCTGTTTGCAGCTGGTTTACTAAATGTGTGGTCCATAATACCAAGCGTTAATTAGTGATGTAAAATAGTGACTGAAATATTTCATGGGTCTGATCACGAACATTGATTTTATCTCGCAAAATTTTTCCTTGAAAATAACCGGATTCTTGGTCGGTGTCCCCAAGCACTGGTAACTCATTTCCTAATTAATGGGTGCGAACGTAAAGTGGTCTGTTGTCGTACCACCTTGTGTACAAGAGACGGGTTGTCGGTTGTCAATTGCTTGTTAAGCCAGTTCGGTAGCCATGACCCGCGCAAACGCAACGGGACCTGTCTACTCGATATGTAAATAAAGGTCAACTCCTGATCATGATTATCGAATTAACAAGGCACGTTTATTTCTTCCGACTTCCTTTTGTGGACTAGTTCTCTATCTGCCTACGGCATTATATCATCGCAGCAATATTAGCGCAATATTACCGCCAAGATCTGTTGACCTCGTTCAGAACTGAGAACTAGACATAGTTTTTTAGAGTTACCGAGGTACGAGAGCATGCCTGATTATTTTTTTTTGTTTCTATCGTAATATATATATATAAAATACATTCTTTCCTTCCGTTTATTTCGTTACTTCGTTGTTATTTATTTACAAAATAAGTATAGAAATTACCAAAATTCAATATTGTTTTGTACAATACTTGAATCCGCATTATACCCACAACTTAAAAAAAAACCTATTTCGTTCAAGTGAGATAGCAATTACGGTAAGAGTTAATAAGCAAGAAGCTATACGTTATGTCATTTTTAAGACGGAAAAATTAATATTAAACTTGAACGCTATTCGCAGTTCTATTCTCTGATTAAGTTTTAAGGAGTCACACAGACGTAGACCTATCTTCTTCTTCTTCTTCTTCGTTACCGTAGTTTTACCTCTCCCTTTAAGGATTTAAGCGACCCAAGCCGCCCGGGCCTTACAGGGCCGCGACCTGTCGGGAGAGGAATTATCGATGGATCACATACATACTTTTTGACCAGAGAAGGACATGGAGGGCCTCCCCGGATGAGTGATAAGCCCAATGCCGGGGCCACCTCCGAGACAACACGAACACATAGGACGAGACACACCATTCACAAACCCACTCACTCCAAACAAGGCGAGGATGGTATGAAGATGATAATGACGGCCAGATGATATCCGGGGACCACAAGGGCCTAAAGTTACCCGACATTTGTCTCACAGGTGAGGAAAACCCCCGGAAAAACCCCACCTAGGTAACTTGTACGGACCAGATTCGAACCCGGGCCCGCTGCGTGGGAGGAGCGAACGCATCCCCTACGCCACAGCAGTGTACAGTAGGCCTATCTCTTTTCTGAAATTTTTTATTTTAATTCATAACTTCTAAAAACAATAACTCTGGAATAATTCCAAGTCCTTATTTGTCCTTGTCGCAGCTTCGGTAAATAACGTTATGTAAAGTTAAAATAGAAGCAGGGTCTGTTCTGTATTTAAGCATCTTAATACGGTGATCCCTGCCTATCAAGAGAAAAAGTGACCTTCAGCATATCACCTAAGCCAAGAGCCAGTAATCTACACAAATGTACAAGAGAAATACTATTACATGTAGGCCTACTTCTATAGCCTACCACATGGACCTGTTCCTATGTGAGATTGCAAATCCAATACCTCTAACTTTATATGAGATTTTCATGAAAACCGCAACCCTTCGCCAGCTTTAACCACAAATTACACTTCAGTCATCCAGCAACCACCTCACAGTTCCCTATCCCTATGGGAGGTCTTTTCCTAGCCTGAACTAAAACTAAATGATGTGGTCTCCGATGAACTTGCTTACATTTCGCAACAACTTTGCATTGTTACCTACAATATTAATAGCTATAAAAAGACTCCTTACATAGTACAGATGCTAATGATATTTTAAATCATAATAATTAGGTGTTAATTATTTTGGTATCCCATAGGCGCAGACCCGTTTTTTAGAACTGAGATTCTCTTCATAAAACACTTATATCACACGAATTTTGTTATAGATAGATGTGTGGAGAGGAGATGTTGTCTTGGCGAATGATTTGGTCCGACCCACCCACCCTAAATGATACACTTTCTTTAACATCGCGATCTAGCGAAAACTTGCTTGTTCTCCGCCATTTTTCTGTCCTCGTCCTCGTGACTGGACGTTGGAGGTGTGACGTCATATCGCTAAACGAGATATGATTGTGGGTGAACAGTCTGACAAACCTACAAATCTAATCACCTACAAACAGTGCATCGTACATTATTCGAAAATGCAAGGGTGCTTCGCTACGGCTGCCGCCTCCGCTTCGCGCACTTAACTATGTGGTTACTGTTATGCATTATTTAGGCTATCCGTAGACAACTTACCTTAATGCAGAGGTGGGTACAAGCCACTAGCTGCTCGTAAGAAATGGTGGTTGTGATAGAAAGTGATCAGTGGAAGTAATTCAAATCGCACAATAAAATTGTAAAAAACTGACATTGCAACCAGCACACAGCGCACCTGCCAGTGTACTGAATTTGTCGTCTGCTGCGACAATCGTCTGCTGTCACTAGGTATATACAAGAAGTACAGATGGTCACACTGCCTCGCACAGAAACAAAAAACATCACACAGTCCGTGGAATTGTGAATATCGCGTGAACGGGTAAGCGCCATTGGGATTTTGCCATTATTTTTACTTGCTTTAGTGAAGAATAAAATCAGGTAAACTGATATAACAAGGTGCCAGAATGATTTTATTCAATCAGTGATAAGTTAATTGCAATTATGATAAGAACAAAATAAATTATTTTTGTTACCTATCTCCTAGTTAAGCTCCAGATCGATTCATTATGCAGGGCTTGTAGAAGAACATACTTAACTTTAATTCAAACTCATATACACTAATATAAGAAATTCTTAAAATATGTTAACATTTCACAAAATACACTGGCGAAGAACTCCAAATAATTTACGTAGGCCTAATTATTTTACAGTAATATACCTACCTTCTGCATATAAACCGTATTCAACTTGATCAACGAAATAAACATCTGACTAGTTCAAATGGAAAGGGTGTCATGGTTAACTGTATTGCAAATTCCAAAGCCGTGTAGAATCAGTGTAAAACAATATGTTGTCAGAATAACCGATTTGCATTTTTAAAATTTGTTCTAATATATTACCATAAAATAGGAACTAAATTGGGCATTACTCCAATACCGGTCAACCGATTTGGTCAAATATCAACAGGCTTCTTCCCACGGACATTATAAACGCGTACACCAAGTTCCATTAAAATCCTATAAAGCATATTGAGTTACCCTGAATTTTGTTATAAATTACCATAAAAGGCACTAAATTGGGCATTATTTCGGTACCGGCCAACCGATTTAGTCTAATATCAATATACTTCTTCCCATGAACATTATAAATGCGTATACCGAGTTTCATGAAAATCCGATAATGCATATTTGAGTTATCGCGCCTTTAAAGTAGACATTAAATTGGGTTTTACTCCGGTGCCGGTCAACCGATTTTGTACAATATAAATAGGGTTCTTCCCATGGACATTATAATCGGGTATACCAAGTTTCATTATAATCCGATAAAGCGTATTTGAGTTATCGCGCGTACAGACACACGAACGAACGGACAGACAATTTCCAGTCGCCCACACAATCTCATAAAGTGCCATCTGAATTGGCCGGGACAGTTCCGATTTTTGGAGTCAATTCCCCTCCCCTTGTCCTAACGTCTAAATGTTTCGGTTTTTAGAAATAAAATTCCCGGTCATTTCAGGTTTAAACATTATAATTTTCATTTTTCTGGCTTCAGTCTCCAAAGTTCTGCTATGGTGTGGAGACTGAAGCTCACCACCATACGGCATCCTCCATACGGCGCTCACTTAGCGCCATTTGACTTTCATCTGTTTCCGATAATGAAAGAAGATCTGCGAGGACATCACTATGCATCTGCTGAAGAAGTTAAGAGAACTGTCAGAGGCTGGTTGCTGCTTCAAAAAACTTGTTCATCGTTGGCAGAAGTGTATCCAATTGTATAGTGATCATGTGGAAAAGTGAATATTACTAATTAAAGGGCATATTCTAAGCATTATTTCTGTTTGATTTTTCAAATACTCCTAACGGAACCCAAGTTATGAAGGAAGAGGAACTACTTTTCATTCAACCCATTCAGCTTCTGTCTCCACACCACAGCAGAACTTCGTAGACTGAAGCTTACCACCATACGGCATCCTCCATACAATCCAGATTTAGCACCGTCTGACTTTCATCTGTTTCCTGTAATGAAAGAAGATCTTCTGGGACACCACTATGCATCTGATGAAGAAGTTGAGAGATCTGTGAGAGGATGGTTGCGGAAACAGAGTGTCGACTTCTTCCGAGACGGCTTCAAAAAAATTCTTCATCGTTGGCAGAAGTGTATCCAATTGTCTGGTGATTATGTGGAAAAGTGAATATTGTTAATTAAAGGGCACTTTCTAAGGCTTATTTCTGTACTTGATTTATTAAAATATTCCTAACGAAACCCAAGTTATGAAGGTGGAGGCATTACATTTCATTCAATCCTCGTATTGCAAATATAGATCATATTAGGCTATATATTACATAGAATCATGATTTTCCGTAAATTTTATTATTTACATACCTTTGAAGATATATAGACTAAAAGACTGCAGAAAATAAAAAAGTAGCAATGTTGAACTAACCACTGACATCATTCTCCTTACAAGAAAGAGTTTATTACAGAAAGTGGGTTACACCAGAATTGACATATTTAAACTCACCGACACATAGATCTTTAATCAAGACATTAATACTAAATCTGATTATTTCGTTCACAACCCAAACTAACATACGAAAGGAGAATACAAGATGGCGGCATTACAGAAATACTATCCCCCACTACAGCCTTCTGAAAGACATCCTGGTGAAGAAGAGACCCCCAAAGACAATCGTCAATAAATTGAGGGTTCTATCCAACTTGTCACTGTTAATGATTATGGGATAGCTTTTAAAAGCGCGCTACAAGGCCGTTAGCATAGAAATCACTCGCATAAAAATTCAAACAAACTGGTCCGCGCCAAAACAAAACAAAACAAAAGAGACAATCCTACACAGTAGCAAAATAAAAACTGACGGTAGAGAAGAGGGGGGAGGGGAAAGTATTGTTGCAACAAACGCTGGTCAGGATGGAATGAAAAACTCATAAAAATATTGTAATCGCTTTACAAACAGTCTCTTCAGTTAAGCTTGTACAACATTGCAACAGGGGTGTGAGAAACACAAGCATGTGTCCAATGCTTTGTTGTACCATAGCCTACTGGAAGATTTAGTAGGCTATGGTTGTACATACTTTACAAGGAACGTTCTTCTCGAGCAGAGGCGTAACGAGGGGGGGGTTGGGGGTTTGAACCCCCCCCCCATTGATTAAAAAAGGGAAAATTGTGCTATTTATTTCATTATTGTGATATATAACCTTTTTTTAAAAATCTGCTTATAAATTACTTAATATGAGTTTAAAGTGTGGGAAGCTTAAAACTCGTTATTGTGCATCTTAATTTTTAAAATTTTCCGTGGAGCTAGGGGGGATGGGCACCCCTGAATTAAGTGATGGGTAATAAATGTTCAAAGTCCATTGCAATAGGTGAAGTGCTAAAGCAGTTGTAGCAGTAATAGCAACAATAATAATATAATAACAAATATTACACTATAACAAATAATTACCATGCTTCGTATATATGTATGTATGTGTATGTATATATATATACATATCACATCTGTTTAATATCCGGAGCTAAGAGAGATGAAAACGGGGACTGGAGAAAACTGCATAATGGCGAACTTCATAATCTGAACTCTTCACCGAATAAGGTAAGGGCAATTAAATCACAGAAAATGAAATGGGCTGGACATGTTGAGCTCACGGGGGGAGGAAAGACATATCTCAAAAGTATTGACTGGGAGACCCGAAGGGTAAACCACTTGGAAAACCTAGACGTAAGTGGGAGGACAATAATATAATAGATTTAAGGGAAGTAGGATTTGCGAGGGATGGTTGGTAGGAATTAGTACAAAATAGGGCTAAATTGCGGGATCACGTAAGCGGGGCAATGAACCTTCGGGTTCCAACAAATAGAAAATATTCCTTTAGCTTGCTTAGGAATTGTCTATTGCCATCGAGTATTTCGTCAGTTTAACATATAAATAACGAATAGTTTATCCTCGACAACTTTGAGTATTGCCAGAACTTTCCTCATTCAGATATGTAGAAAGTTCATGGTGAAATTGACGAATTCCCTGATGTTGGTAACGCAGTGGTTGGCCGAGAGCTTCGTTGATTGACCAGGATGCATGTCCGAGAATAAATAATTATTAATTTTATTAATATTTGCCGGAAATTTGTCGTCGTTTAAGAATGTTAGGATCTGAAACGTCATGGCAGAAATGTATATGAATTTTCAGGAAAATGTATTCAATGTATGCATATAAACGGATTAACTAAAAGAAAATAAATCAATTGAAATTTCCTCCAATGGAATGGATATGAGGAGTTTTAGTAGAACTTAGAAGATTACGAAGATGAGTTTTGTAAAATCTTGAGTATTGAAATTTAGCACTGAAATGTCTGTTTCCACATTCTTAGTTTTCTGACGATCTCATAGCACAACGTAATTTCAAAAACTCCATGATCATTAAATTTTAAAAATGGTTAAAAATGAAACGACTGAAACGATCATCAGTTCAAAGTCTTGGCCCATATTTCCAGCAAGGACAAAACTATTCAAATCCTGTGAAAAAATGGAAAAAAACACCGTAGACCAGTCTATAATATTCTATAATATTAAATTCTTGAGCTGAATACGAGAGATTACGAGTTTATCAATATATTTGCAATATATATGTAAAATATGTTTCTTCATTCTGTTCACTAGGTAGCATGTGACGTATTAATCACCGCACGTTGATGCCTTACGTTTGCATTAACGAACTGACGTTTTAAATGATTAAACTGCTTCCTTGCGATCCTAGGAGGCATATTATAAGATAAACGATCATGAGTGGTCTACATCCGATTAATTGCTAAACGTTAATAATCAATATCAAACAAGTGACGTATGAATGGAATTGTCCTAATAAACATCAGTTGGCTGATTTGAAAAAACTTTAACATTAATATTTTATTTTAAGCTGCACCTTAAAAATACTGTTATAGATAAAATAAATGTGCTGTCACGGACTTTAAAAAAAATAGAATATAGTCCTTCCCTTCCCCATCTTTTATACATTTCCTATCATCCTTTACGCTATAGTATGCCAATAAAATCTCTACTCCACAGTTTTTTGCGAATATGCTTCAGTGAAATCGACACAACTAATTCAATGTAATATATTGCCTTGCTTAATAAAATGTAACTAAAATATGACCAGTTACAAACACCAGATAAGTCAGTTACTTATTCGGAAGATGTTGTAATTCCATTATATTAAATATAAATTATTCAAATTTTTATTTAAATTAATGGAAGCCTTGGTTACGTATAATTTTTCGAAATCTGGTTTGTTTAGTGAGTGGTGTTTCTTTTAATTATTGTAATGCATAATGAAACAATTTGTAAACACATGCCATATTACCTAGCCTATACAATAAGCAAGCCTACATGGGAACTGTTCAATAAGTGAAAACTTAAAAGAAGATCATCTATAATATTTGGATTCATGTTTCCTTTCACATCTAACGCCACCTATTAACAATACCGTATTCAATTGTGAAGGTGCCTATTTCGATTTCTATCTTGATTTATTTGTTAACGACTCTCAGAGATCATTTTTTTTTCCACAGGTGGAAAGAAGGGGATCATGAATACATGTCTAAATGGAAAAACATTGAATGATTTGCCGAAATTCACTATACGGGCTTTTTTTTTTTTTTTTTTTGAGGGGGGCTAGGGAACTCGACCTCAAAGCCGGGTTTAATTATCAATCGTTTTAATTTTCTTTTTTTAAAATGATTTGGGCAAGGTTCATGGATCCGTAGTAGTTTTAATAATTTCGAATCTGTATGCCCATATGGCAACACAAGATTCGTTTTGTACATTTAACTGTTTATTTCGTAAAAGAACAACATTAAGAATAAAATCATGTAATTTATATAAAAACGATGTCAGTGTTAATAAGTTTTAATTATTTTTCTGTTAAATAAATTATTCAAACAATACACCTGGCAGTTAAGTAAATAATCGCGGGCGAAGCTGCGGGCACCTGCTGGTTTATTACAATATGTTAAAAGTAACAAATGAAGCTACTTAAATAATAATAAAAAAAGATAAATGGTTTTTGGAGTTTTAAGAGAAGACAAAACGACGTTACGTCATTACATAATATAGCCTATATGGATTACACTCTTGCCTACGTGAAAGTTCAATAGCACCAGAAAAGAATAATACCGTCCAGGAACCAGCTGAATCTAAAAATAGCTCGCCGTACTCACGCACAAATTACATTTTAAGCGTAGAGAGAATCTTACCTTGCCATTACATGGAACCAAGTTCAGGATGCACAAGTCGTGACTGCCAGAGAATGGGCGTAAGAAATGAAGTGTGACTCTTTCGTCTCCTGAAACAGAAGAATACTAACGTCATTCTAGAAATCAGCAAAACGCACTGACGTATTAATTATTTACATAGGATTGTTCAGTTTCTGTTAGGTTTCCACCTAATTTATCAATATCATAATGTTATTATTAAGCTCTACTCTGACTGTTGCATAGAATTTGCAATAAAAATTGCAATTTTCCATCTTTTTCATTTTTAATACTAAGATCTTAATTGTGTATGTTATGCAAAATATTAACAGAGCAAATTTAATATTTGTTTTAGGTTTGTCCTATTGCTTTCTATGTATGTTCGGATTGTGTCTGGTGACTCCCTTGGCATCTACGCTGTTCTCTTCTTTGCTGGATGTGGCGCTAAGTCTTCACTCTACGAACTCCTGAGGCCACATTTTGTCTACGGTGCTCAGATTCTCCTGGTTGCATGTTGAAGACGTTCAACTTGGTTCCTTTTGACCTGAAAATAATCATCAGGTCCGGCATCAGTGAGGATTTGCTGCTATATCTTCGGTTTGGGTACATACACATTGTACCTGTCTTCATTCAAGCATGCAGAGTCAACTACTATATTCTACTCACCATTACTACCCAAGAGTACTCATTGTGATGGGGTATGTGTTGAAAAGGACTCCACTACCCCGTTATTCACTACATTAATTACAGTAACAAATGGACTTGGTAAGCTGTAAATACACAAGTTTATGTATGTATTTTCTACTCCAATTTATTAGATGGACTATTATTATGAATCCATTGTCTACAGTTAAAATGGTGTTATAGTACATTCTTTTGTGGACCTCCTCGTGAGTTGTAGAAGTGAAGTGAAGATATAAACTTTTCCAATCTGCTCTGCAATAAAATTTATTTTTCGAAAAACATTTTTGAATTCTTCAAAAATGTTTTTCTTTCTGCGTCGAGGGAGTCTGTGCCGCCTATATTTCGGCACACTGTATAATGTTCTTTTATGCCAAAGGTACTTACTATTATCTCGGTGGTCATCTCGCCTCGCGGACTGTTTTCATTTTCATTTTTCTCCTTTTTTCCTATCTCGCTGTTTTCTGACGTCACGAAGTCACGTGTTCCGGTTTGCTGGTAGATTTTTCGTGAGGGTTTAAGGCCTCGCTTCACGAACCTTTGAGAATTCAAGACCAGACTTCGGAAGCGAGCGGTTCTTCTTGGAGTCCATAGCCTAGGACTCCTCCTTAAGCTCAGGTATGCGGTAGTTTTTTCTGAGTCTTTTCATATTTCTTTGTACCTGGTGGGTTTCTTTTGTTGCGTTTATTTCACTGCCGATTATGTTTAGTTAAGTTAGTTTGTTTTTGCCCACCAGTGTTTCTGTTTATTATTAAATTTATTATTCTCTTCTGTTATTTTTAGTTTATTATATTCGGTACAGTCTTATCAGTCGTAACTTCTTTCCGTGAGTTGAGATGGACACACACCCCCCCCCCCCCCCCCCGTTGTTCTTATGGAGTTAGGGTGTTTAGGTATTTTCTTTTACATATTGTATGGCCTAATTGTTTCTTGGTTTATTAACCTAACAAAGTTTGTAATAAATTGTTGAATCTGGTTTCAGTATTTCTGTATTTATAGGTATATTACGTTCCCTTCTTCTATCCTTACTGTATTTTTCATTAAATTTTCTGTACGGCTCTGGAATTGCCCCTAATTATGGTGGCAGGCCCGAGAAGCGTGCTGGGCCCATAACCCAGAGGTCCGTGGATCGAAACTACGCTCTGCTACCACTTGTGGCGTGCCTCTCGAGCCTGCCACCATAATTAGGGGCATTTCCAGAGCCGTACAAAAAAAATAATGAAAAAAGACAGTAAGGATAGAAGAAGGGAACGTAATATACCTATAAATACAGAAATACTGAAACCAGATTCAACAATTTATTACAAACTTTGTTAGGTTAATAAACCAAGAAACAATTAGGCCATACAATATGTAAAAGAAAATACCTAAACACCCTAACTCCATAAGAACAACGGGGGGGGGTGTGTCCATCTCAACTCACGGAAAGAAGTTACGACTGATAAGACTGTACCGAATATAATAAACTAAAAATAACAGAAGAGAATAATAAATTTAATAATAAACAGAAACACTGGTGGGCAAAAACAAACTAACTTAACTAAACATAATCGGCAGTGAAATAAACGCAACAAAAGAAACCCACCAGGTACAAAGAAATATGAAAAGACTCAGAAAAAACTACCGCATACCTGAGCTTAAGGAGGAGTCCTAGGCTATGGACTCCAAGAAGAACCGCTCGCTTCCGAAGTCTGGTCTTGAATTCTCAAAGGTTCGTGAAGCGAGGCCTTAAACCCTCACGAAAAATCTACCAGCAAACCGGAACACGTGACTTCGTGACGTCAGAAAACAGCGAGATAGGAAAAAAGGAGAAAAATGAAAATGAAAACAGTCCGCGAGGCGAGATGACCACCGAGATAATAGTAAGTACCTTTGGCATAAAAGAACATTATACAGTGTGCCGAAATATAGGCGGCACAGACTCCCTCGACGCAGAAAGAAAAACATTTTTGAAGAATTCAAAAATGTTTTTCGAAAAATAAATTTTATTGCAGAGCAGATTGGAAAAGTTTATATCTTCACTTCACTTCTACAACTCACGAGGAGGTCCACAAAAGAATGTACTATAACACCATTTTAACTGTAGACAATGGATTCATAATAATAGTCCATCTAATAAATTGGAGTAGAAAATACATACATAAACTTGTGTATTTACAGCTTACCAAGTCCATTTGTTACTGTAATTAATGTAGTGAATAACGGGGTAGTGGAGTCCTTTTCAACACATACCCCATCACAATGAGTACTCTTGGGTAGTAATGGTGAGTAGAATATAGTAGTTGACTCTGCATGCTTGAATGAAGACAGGTACAATGTGTATGTACCCAAACCGAAGATATAGCAGCAAATCCTCACTGATGCCGGACCTGATGATTATTTTCAGGTCAAAAGGAACCAAGTTGAACGTCTTCAACATGCAACCAGGAGAATCTGAGCACCGTAGACAAAATGTGGCCTCAGGAGTTCGTAGAGTGAAGACTTAGCGCCACATCCAGCAAAGAAGAGAACAGCGTAGATGCCAAGGGAGTCACCAGACACAATCCGAACATACATAGAAAGCTGAAATCAATAAATACAGCGGCAGAAAAAGGTACTTACAAACAAATTACCCCCTATAGTGTTTTATGTAAAAACAATCTACCGGTACCTGTTTTTATTTTATTTTATTTTGCTGAAAGTTTTTTTTTATATAAATTTTAATTAATTCAATACGGCGAAGAGTGAAGTTGTCCTGAAGGGACCACAATTAGAAATTGTATTACAATAGAAAAATCTATTTACAAAAATGACATGAAAATTAATTAAATTTAAAGAATATTTACATTAAATACAATTACGATAGTTAAATTTATATATACAAGAGAAAATACTAGCTGAAATATCAGCACAATAAAGCAATGTATAATAAACTATCATTGAATAGCATATGCTTTGAAATATTTATATACAGTTGCAAGTAAAAACAATTACACAATTAGAATAAAATTAGACAAAATTTTAATGAAAATGATTTGATAATGTAGAATTGTTGTGATGTCAAGATGTTACGATGTTATGGTATGAGGATGTTATGATATGAAAATGCGATGAAATTATGAAATCGTGGTATGAGGATATGATATTATGAAGTGCGGACTTCAAGGAATGCATAATGATGGAAATTTTAGGAACGGAAACGGGAGTGGATAATTAGTGAAGACTTCCAGATATGGTTCCATGGTAATAAGTATTTGAGCGCTCTATAATAAGGGAAGTCAACAGTGCTAACAGCAAAACACTACCCGCGAACCGTACCTACAAAACATAATAAGAGTAAAAAAATACAAATACCACGCACATATAAAAATAGAAAGTTTTGGTCATTAAGTGACAAAGTAGGACATGTCCTAAAGATAAGTGCACTTAGAAAATTGTCGAAAGCTAATTTAGGCAAGACCAGAACTTCTTTAAGTCTAAATTTGTTTAGCAAACGCAAAGGAAAGAATTACAACTGAAGCGACGAAAATGAACCTAGGGCACAAACATCCTTTACAATATCGATGAGTTTTTTGTTTTTATAAAATATCTCTATATAACTTATATGTTTTTCTATGCACATAAATTCAACGCTCATAGGCCTAGTTAATTTATTTAGTCAAATACAGTTAATAAAAAATATATTTTTTGTTTACAATAATTGTTACAACAGTATGCTATAATTCTTTTTCCTGTATTACATAAAAGAACGCCATCCGATTTTTGGAGATAGCAGCGCTCAACGCTCAAAATATTAATGTAAATAATTTATTATTAGAGCGACTTAATTTCGTTGCTATGCTTTTTTATTTCAGAGTCAGCGGAGAGTAAACTCCAGAGCACCAGGTATGCGGCAAAAGAAAGAAGAAAAAAAAAAAAAACAAAAGAACCAAAAAAAAAAAAAAAAAAAGGAAAGATGGCCAACACCCACACGCAAAGGACAGCAAGAATAAAGGCAAAAACCCGAGACAAACGGACGAAGAAAGAATACGAAGAAAATTTAGAGAAAGAATAAAATTATAATGTAATTACAGAATGTAAAGCATGATTAAATATTCATGATAAATTTAGCAAAAGTGAAAAGAGAAAACTGGCATATTTGTACTTACTAAATTGAATAAAGAAATCTGGAGAAAATTTATTATTTACTGAATGAATGAGAGAGAAATTTTGAATAAGCAAAGCCAAACTACGGCACTGGACGCCGAAATAGGTCATGCAAATGCGAAATATTTTTAAAAGGAACCAAAATCAAGGCAAACGGTGTAAGACTAGACAAATCCCAAAGATATCAGGTTAAATTCGATAGAAAATTTTGACAAAACTTACCCCATAACAAAACACGTCGATCGGGCGGGCAACATCCGGAAAACTTCCTCGGACAAACTACCACCAAAACGGTCCAAAAAACACCAGAACTTTGCTGATGAGACACGTTTATCGGGCAAAGAAATGACCGGAAAATAACCTCGGAAAAACCCAGAAAATTATACTAGGACCCAACCACGGAAGACTGTAATAAAGGTTACAAAACTATTCCGCCAATAAAACCCATAGTTCAGAAAGCACAGATAACTACTCACGTGAGACTGACTAGAACAGATGCCACTAGCCCAACATAACAGACAAAAAAAAAATTCCGTCATAACGCTGAGAGCAAAAATAGAAATGAAATACGGTATGGAACCTATAGGAAATATACTAGAAAAAGTTTCAGACTAGATGAAAATAATTTACAATTTACTTATTAAAAAAACTTGCGAATTCATGTTTCGTGGGCATAGAAAAGAAGACCTACCGGAACAGAACCCGGGAAATTCCTTGAACCAGCAAGCCCCTAACCTAACTTCAGAAAACAGCAAGACTGTGGATGAATGGTGCATATGGCAAAATTACTAGGCAAGATATCAAAACAGAACAGCAGACGGGCTAGACAAAATATTCCCAAAGAAAACAGGCAGCTAAAGCATGAAAAGATATGAAAACAAAGCACAAACCACACGCACCGCCCCCGGAAAAATAGGCCTCGAAAAGACTGGCCAGTTAAACACCAGACATTGCTGATGAACACAGTCTTACGGACACAAAACATCACGGAAAGCAGCACGGAAACGGCTCAAAAAAAAACTTACTACCCTGCCTCAAGCAAACAAAACCCGACAGCAAAAAAACCCACAGAGACTTGCTCTAGTGAGACTGCCGGAACAAAAGCAATTACCCTACGTATCTGACGAAAATTTCACCAGAACGCAGAGAGCAGAAATAGAAGAAAATATGAAACGGCATGGTACAAATACTGAAAAATAAAGCATAACGCTCACAGTAAGACCGCCGGGGCTATACAGCCATGAAAAATAATGAAACTACTAACCTGACAGGGGAAAAAAAATTAGATGACTACCCTAACCCGAAAACTGGATAATAAAAAAATTGAAAATTTAGAAAATTTTGAAAATTTTTACAGAAAAACGGACAAAATAACTGAAAATCAGAGATCGACGAGCTCTGCTACCACTTTGTGGCGTGCCTCTCGGGCCTGCCACCATAATTAGGGGCAATTCCAGAGCCGTACAGAAAATTTAATGAAAAATACAGTAAGGATAGAAGAAGGGAACGTAATATACCTATAAATACAGAAATACTGAAACCAGATTCAACAATTTATTACAAACTTTGTTAGGTTAATAAACCAAGAAACAATTAGGCCATACAATATGTAAAAGAAAATACCTAAACACCCTAACTCCATAAGAACAACGGGGGGGGGGGGGTGTGTGTCCATCTCAACTCACGGAAAGAAGTTACGACTGATAAGACTGTACCGAATATAATAAACTAAAAATAACAGAAGAGAATAATAAATTTAATAATAAACAAAAACACTGGTGGGCAAAAACAAACTAACTTAACTAAACATAATCGGCAGTGAAATAAACGCAACAAAAGAAACCCACCAGGTACAAAGAAATATGAAAAGACTCAGAAAAAACTACCGCATACCTGAGCTTAAGGAGGAGTCCTAGGCTATGGACTCCAAGAAGAACCGCTCGCTTCCGAAGTCTGGTCTTGAATTCTCAAAGGTTCGTGAAGCGAGGCCTTAAACCCTCACGAAAAATCTACCAGCAAACCGGAACACGTGACTTCGTGACGTCAGAAAACAGCGAGATAGGAAAAAAGGAGAAAAATGAAAATGAAAACAGTCCGCGAGGCGAGATGACCACCGAGATAATAGTAAGTACCTTTGGCATAAAAGAACATTATACAGTGTGCCGAAATATAGGCGGCACAGCCTTCAGAAAATCTTCCAACATGTTTTGGCTCATATAAGGCCCAGACTGATTTCACTGGTATCATGAAACTGATTCAAGAAAAAATTCTTATTATACGAGGCTCTCTCGTTTTAACAAATGAATTTATCTACGTCACAAGTAATAGAACGGAGTTCATTATCTCATCCTCACCCTCATATTTAAATCATTGCAGGGGATGATAAACTCATTTGAACATGCAAGGCTCGCAGCTAGTGGCCGTCATTTTTCTTCGCTTTTCGTCCTGTTGATCTATTAATCAAAACGTGGTCCTGTGGATCCTTCGTGTTCTCTTTCACTTGCAACACGAACGGAAAGAAGGTTTTTGTATTTTTGTTCTCACCAGCATTTTTCCCCACACGCGGATAATAAGGGAAATTATTAATAATGCTGGTTTCAAAGAACAATAGATACAATAAATCTCCATTTCTAGTTTCATATTTCCATTTCGTTAGCCTATAATTAATGGGGAAACAATATTCCGTTTGTATCTCAATGATGTGAGTTATATTGGCCTTTATTCTTTAGAGATAAATGTGAACTCTGACCTTCAACATAGACAAAAAAAATCTTCTATAATTGAATTGTCTTCTGTTATCCAACTGAACTGTTGTGCAATGTTTAAAAATTTGGTACTTTTCTTTTTCTTAGTTTAAACTCTCCCGTTATAGGGGACATTTATCCGGTCCACCCCGCATGGGCCTTACAGGACCGCGACCTGTCGGGAGAGGGATTACCTGTGGATCACATACATGGCTTTTTGGGGACCACAAGGGTTTATTTTACCCGACATTCGTCCCACAGGTGAGAGGAAACCCCGGAAAAATCCCACCTAGGTAAATTGTCCCGACGGGGATTCGAACCTGTGCCAGCTGCGTGAGAGGATTGAACGCATCCCCTGCAACACAGCGATGGACTAAAATTTTGGTAAACTGTACCAAATAACAAGTGGTAATTACATTTATCCATCTTCTAAATCTCGGATACAAACCATTCTTTATAATAGACTCATCTTCTTTATAATACACACTTATAATAGTCCTACGTCCTATATTATTAAATTTCTTGTTATTTTACCCAGTAGTTAAATTCCATTGTTTTAACATCGTTTTCAAAATTGCTTGTGATTTCGAAATTTCGTAATACATATTAGCCTCAATTAGGTACGGTACTTAAGACTAATATTGCAGGGGGGAAAAACTTATTTTTAAAAATCAATGATTCTGAAAAACACATAACACTAACCATGAGAAACGCTTTGCTCATGATGTGAGCAATAAGCGGGCAGATTATGATTACAGAAGCAGGGCAGTGTAAAACCGAAAAGTACTATTTTTGAGATCACTCTGCTGACATGAGCACGTAAACAATATTTCAGGTCTCTGCCTAGTTTTGACAGCGTGTGTTTACGCCGTGATAGAGGAGGTTGATATACAGGTTTTAATGGACGGTACTCCTATTTTAGGTGTAATAAAATTAGATACTATCTATGAAGGATAAAGCAATAACCCGTGCACTAATATACGGGTGGAGAGTCAAGAGTTGCTCATTTTATATCCAAAACATTGTCTCTATCATTTACAAGGTGTTTCATAAATAAAATTGTGTTCTTGTATAATTATTAATTACTGGTATATGTACACTGCAGTTACAGATAAGCATTCTTTGTTTTAGTCCTTTAGCCTAAACCTTCTACTCTAAGCTACTGTAATAGATGAAGGCGTTGGAAAACCAAAGCTATTCTTATAATTACAACTCAAATGATACAATAAAATATTTCAAATAAAAGTTTCTGGACTTAGTAAAAATAATTGAATACCTCCCTGGATTAAAGGTGTAACCAACACAGTTGTAGAAATTCAGATTTTAGTGGAAAGAGGATGCAACAGCACCACACTATGCCGTGGTACCAGCTTGTGACATATTATTAAACTATGTGGAAGACTAGAGCCACCTAGAAATTAACAGCATTTGTGCTGGATCGTCACCAAACGTCTTTAAATTGTTAAATATATGCCGTAGACGCGAAATAAATGTAAATGAGTGAAAAATACAAAACGGTAACATCTAAGGCAGATTGAGTAGGAAAATACAACAAGAAAAGGCATTGTAAAAGCAGGAAAAAAGCCTTTTGGAATAAGAAGGGTGTGACAACATAAATATTTCCCTTTTTAAAAGAATGTGTGCAGCAATAGGCCTACATGATGAGTTTTTCAACTAGATATGTAATATTAAGAATTAGAAATTGTAGTACTTAATTATAAATATAATTATAAATATAATTATAAAATTATGTAATTATAAAATATTAAGAATTAGAAAGTGTAGTACTTAATTATAAATTATGCTACTTCCTTATTCCACTGTCACAAATGAATCTCATACACTAATACTCAAATATCAATATGTACCCATAAGATTTTAGTTTAAGCAAATCAATATACTTGTGTTCTTGCACATTCACATTGTTTTTTACAAATATCATATTTTGGCTATAATCCATTAATCAATTTTCCTTTTTCATGAAAAATTATGATTTTGATGGTTACACCCCTACTCCAACAAGGTATCCAATTGTTATTGAAAGATGAAGCAAAATGTTCCATAAAATCGCCGATTTCCCTTAAAGAGTAGGTGTAAGTACCAAACGTACTTCTTGACAGAACCCGAGAAAAAAGCCCGGCCGAATTCTAGTTCAAATTACTTTTGTGATGCGAATATTTTCTTTCAAATACTGTTATACCGACTTATTTATTTATAAAATCCAACTAAATACCATTATTGTCAGTATTACAGGAGAACCCAGTAGCAATTACTTCGTAATTTTAAACTAATTAAATTTATATGCCTAAATACTTTATCATAATGGTACAAAGAGTCTACTTTCTTTGGTATTTTATATATCATATTTATTTATTATGTTCAACAAAAAATATCATTTAATTATTTTATATGATAACCCCTGGCGAAGTGGTAGAAAATAACATAGACCTAAGTCTAAAGCCTCAACTTTCACTAGTTTAAACAGCACAGATCACATGGACTGAATATGCTGTGTTACTTTGTATAAAACAAGCAGCTAAAGTAGGCCTATTTATTTTGTTTCAAGCAATAATATTTTCTTCTTCCCTAATTAGATTATGTTTTACTTAGGGGATTAATTTCAGGAGTGAATACTGCTTCTCCACTACACGTAGAGAAAGTGAAGGAAAAAATAATTCGTCCAAGGAATGACTGAAGGATAAGATATCCTAACGCTTAGACTACAAATAGGGGAGCTGTAGAACATACGGCGGTTCGGTGAGAATGGTCGTTGTTTATGGGCGCCACAGTATAGTGCATATACTGAATATTTCTGTCTCTGATTGTTGAACCCGACTCCGGCAGTCAGTCGATCGTCGAACACTTCCCTCTAGCTTCAGGGTAGGAAGCGAAGAACACCTTAATATTATTACTTGAATAATAAAGCAGTTTCTTTGAACACTGAAGGAATTTGCAGTTTATTTTTGCACGTTGAAAGTACAAGCACAGTCGTTAACAATAATTACAAGATTTGTTACAGAACAATTAATATTGTTAAAAAGTTCTCGGTAGATCGTTGCTGGTGATACAATCGCTGCCGTATATAATTTTAGCTAATCGCGATTGAAAGTAAAAATTCTTCTAAGTCGATTAATTCCCCAGCGAACATTTTATAAGTCCAATTAATACTGTGATATATTCCACGGAGTCTAAGTGAATTTACTGCTGTGGACACAGGGCCTCGAAGTAGAGTTGACTGCTATAGGCACAGGGCCTCGAAGTAGAGTTGACTGCTATAGGCACAGGGCCTCGAAGTAGAATTGACTGCTATAGGCACAGGGCCTCGAAGTAGAGTGATTTTACAGCGCCACGGTAGGCCTAAGGAAGACTCTCTTGGACAAACATTTACCCCACTCTTCTTAATTATTATTCGTGAATCCCGGCACGTGGTACTATGGATCTATTCTTATTGGCGATTCTCCCGACCAATAATAATATGTTAGCCGCCCACGGAAATCAACTGGAATTTCCTTATTATCAAAACCCACATTTCAGCATCTTGGATTTCTTAGAAGATTTTAGTGGGAAACCCGTATAGCGTGTTGTATCACCAGTCAAATCGGAAGCTTCGACCTGCACATAATAGCCGACTTCTTAAAATAACTAAGTGTATCAATACCCTTGTGTTTGGATCTGGGAAGTTGCGGTCACAGCGTACCTGGCTACCTGCATTGCCTTATCCCGCACCCGTTAGGTATGCTAAGGGAAATTCCTGACTTCCTTGGCTATTCCTCTCTTACCATTGCAATCTCATTTTAATAAACATTTAAAATGATATTGTTAAACTTTTTTCCTTTGCCTTATTTCTAGTTAATAATATTTACAATGAATGTTCCGTCCTTTCACGGTCATTTTAAGACCAAACACGGGCTATGAGATTTTATGATTTTATTTTGAATGAATTTGGGCAATTAATCTGTCATTTATTATATTTAATTTGGTTATCTTATTTATTTCTGTTTGCCGAAGTATCTGAACTGCAATAAACATTAGGTTCCAAATATATTGGACAAACGTATTGCCAGTTACATTTTAATTTGCCTTTGCAAAGAAAAGAATATGATAAGTGATTGATTTAGTGCCCTCGAGACAGATTCCAAAGCACTGTATAAACTGACTTCATTTCACAAGGTTTTATCCATCAATTTGGCAAATAAACGTAGTCAATTATGCATCCGACATTATAAAGTTATAAGGTATTATTAGGCCTACACAAAAAATTAAAAATGTTAAGATACCATAATAATTATTTCATAAATGAACATCTTCGTAATAATTTAAAACTGTATATTTTTTAATTTCAATGAAAATAAAATAAAATATACATTAAGGGGGGCGAGGAACTATATTGTAGCAGGCATTTAAAGTTATGTAGGAAATCTTTTGGCATACAGAAAACTGAATGGAAAGGAAACGGTCTATGAAGTAAGCATGAAATAGACCCTTTATTTATTTATTCTGAACGAAACTTAACACCGGTAATTTAGATTTTATCATAATATATCACCGGTCACTCGGTAAATTAGAGAATATGGAGCGCCTAACCCTGCGAAAATTGTTTTATTTTTAAAAAGCTATACCTACGGTTAAGATTATACGGAGTGGGACATGAGTATCCGGAGAGAACAGTTGAAAAATAAAAATTGTAAACTTCTATTGTTAACAAATTTGTATTTATTATGTGCCTACATTTCTCAATGATTACCATAGGTAATATAACGAAAGGTCCGGATTTTATAGTTAAATTTATCTTGTAACATCCGGACTTCGAAAATTATGTCTATTATGACTACTTACGAAATAAAAAGTGGAATCACTGACATCCAACTTACGCAAATCTTCTGATTTTAGTAGTTCCGAGAAAAAATTACAGAGCACAAAACTTTCACAATAAAGTAAACTTTTCCTTTAAATGCTTTAATACCACACAATCTAGTGTGATGAATATTGTAGGCCTACTTATTATTATAATGATAAAATATGAAGCTAGACATTTGCGATTGGTTGACATTCAATATATTCTTAAATTGGCCTGACTTATAACAAAAATGTTTTCTATAAAATTGTACATTAGTGCCATAGTGGAAGAGAAGACAACTAGAAACAGGAATATTGTACAAACAAATTATTAATGAAATATAATTTCTTTGTTTGCTGAAAATTTCGTTTTCTGTTACTCTATAATTACTATTGCCTGGCTAAATCTGAGCTAGTTGAAGAGAATATCTACTTCCATTTTGTGGGATTTATTTTGTTATAATTAATATGTTTATTTCTTAATAACAGTGAAAAGTATGCCATCGAATAGTTACTTTTATTTTCTGAATTACTAAAATTTACCTTTATCATTTTTCAGTTGTATTGAACGAATATAAGGTTTTCATGTTCGGTTCTATACGAGAAACAATGGGAATAAAATTAATTAAATCCCTGAATATTATTCAAGATTTCATTTAATTAGGTATATTTACGTACGTAACTTTGTTTACACCTTCAATATGAAAATAGGCTATCCTTAATAGGAACTTTAATAGATATATTTTGGCTAAAAATATGATTACACAACACAAACGTAATCTGGGCCTACTTCTAGCAAGGGGCTGATTTGAACCAATATGAAAAGGGATTTAATAATTTAATAAGACCACTGAATAGGGATCCCCATCCATTTCCGGGGAGGCCTAGGAAATGGACTCAGTATACGACCTTGCAGATGATGTTTACCTGCCACAGGTCGATGCCCCCGCTTGTCAAAACAATACCAGCCACTGAATGAAGGAGCCACGTGATGTAACATGATAATGCGAAGCCTGTCGTCTGTAATGTACACTGCTTTTAGCAATCTTTCTCTCTGAAAACATCTGTTTGGGGTAAAAAAATTGGTATGTTGAACAACAATGGCACCTACGATTAATTAACTCTATTCTAGACAGTCTAAAAATGTGTAGAAATTATTAAGTTGCCCTTGGTGTCTATTTTGATTGCGGGTCTCGGGTTCATACAAAGTCAGGTGAAGATCTGAACAATATTTGTCGATATTACACCTTATTGGTTTCTGTGTGATCTTCACACCCTGCTTGGCAATACGGAATAGCGATAACGAAATTAGTAATACTGAATAGGGCCGTAAGATCTTGACCGTGAACAGTTAATGCCCGCAAAATACAAAAGAAAGTGGGGGAGGATCGAAGGATGAGAGAGCCGAGAAACTGGGAAGAGAAAGGGAAGAAAAACATAGAAGAAAAATGAGAAGAAACAGAAGACCCTTATACATTAGCAAAATGTGTAGTATAAGTCACAACAAATTCCCTACCTTACCCAAGAATCTTTTGACTAAAGCTGCGTTCACACTATGTAACTTGTTAATATAACTTGAGTTATATAATACGTTTTCCAAAATTGTTACAAATACTTATAACTTTTACAATTGGAGAGCGGGTGTGGAGGGTGAGGAATAGATTTAGTTTGTTTGTGTTATTTTGTATTTATATTATTTGTTCTTTTTTTGTGTGTTTTTGCGTAAGCATGTACGGTCCATGCGGACTCATGCGATTGTTGGCACTGGAATTTGTAAAAAGTTAATTGCTATAATAAACACTTACATTACATTATAACTTTTACATATAACTTTGTGTTATATAACAAGTTTTATCTTTCCCGCACGAAGTGGAAAATGTTTAATTTGTTACATGTAACCCTTCTACAAGTACATTTTGATGCGTATATCTAGTAACAAGTTACAGAACATAGTTGAGATAGGTGGTATAGCCGATAATCCTTCACTGAGGGGCGTCATTTATAGGCGATGGGGTTGAACCATGGTGTAATGGTTGTAATTTATATTTCCTCTCTGTTTCGTCTAAGTGCTTTGCTATGGTAATATTTGAAATATAAATTACCTCTCTCTGCTTATTAAACTCTTTGCGGTTACGTCTTAGTTCGGTGTCGCGCTCTAGTGGGGAGCTCGAGTATCTTGAGCCTGGGGACCCCCTTAGCCAGACCAGCTGAGTGAGTGAAAGTGCACGGTTGTGGGGGAGTCGCCTGGAGAATTACTCTCGTTCCTGTATGTGAGTACCGACATTTTACTATGGCGTAACCTAATTTCACCTTTTGTGCCTTCAGCACCCATCATAAGAAAATAAAAGAGAGAGAGCAAGCCTTAAGGTACTTATTGTCAGTTATAGCAATTAAATTTAGCACCATGTAAAGATTTAGGGCTAACAGGAAACTCATTTCGTGATAGGCTAACTGCCATTATAATGTTGAATAATTTGTGGAGTAGCTAGTCTAATGGTGAAGTAATATTAGAGCACCCATATGCTCTTTCAAGTTTTCATAGTAGGTCAGCGCAGATAACCAATGTTTCAGAAAGATCCTGCAAATTAATCATTATGCAAATATACATGTTTTTCACGTAGAAAACTCAGTGGCGTGATAGTCATGTTTCATTAGTTTTGGCAACGCCCACTCCTATTAATGATCATTATTATTTCTTATAATGCATTTTGATTGAAGATTGAAATTTATTAGGCTGCAGATATTTGTAATGATATGTTTCTGTCATGCAATGTTTAATGATCAAGGAAAGGGGCGTTTCTTGCATACGCATCAACGCCATGTTAAAGTTTGGGCCTGAAATGATTCTTGTTACTAGGCACATGAGACATATAATGTAATGTTCCCATTATTTTGGAAAGAATAGTATTTTCTTAATCAAGTTAATGTCCACCCTTATGTACCTTTAAATGAAAATTGGAACTTTAGAATTTCTCATACAGATAATTTCTTGAGTATAAGTTGGTAATGCATTGGAGGAAAAATTTCCATTAATTAGGATAGGTCTATTCTGTTTCGTCATTGATATTGTGAAGCCTGTCCGTATTTAAATTTATCTTCTCTGGGGCTGTTATGTTACTTACCAAAGTTCTATTGATGATTTTACTGGCCTAATTCTTTGTAAAATTGTTCTTGAATTTGATCCCGCTAGGCCTATTCATTTCTAGTAAATCCTTGTAAAATTGTTCTTGAATTTGATCTCGCTAGGCCTATACCTTTCTAGCATAATTCATTTCATTTGCATCAAGTTCTTATAGTTACCCTTTGATACTTAATAGTTCATTTACTAATTTTGATTGAGATTCAGTTATATTTGCCCTTGGTATGTGCGATTATTATATACTGCATTTTCAGTCTGAGTTCTTCGTCAAGTTACTTGAGATTATTCTAGGCCTATCCTTTTGGAACTTTAACATCACTGTTACTTTAAATTTTTCTAAAATTCCCTTTAGGCCTACTGTTTTCTAAATTTGGCATTTCTGATACTTTATATATCCCTGAGATTATTCTAGGCCTATTCGTTGCAACTTTAATATTGCTAGTAACTTATATTTTTCTAAATTTATTGTAGGCCTACTGTTTTCTAATATTAGTAGTTCTGATACTATATATATATCCCTGAGATTATTCTAGGCCTATTCATTTGGAACTTTAATATTGCTGGTATCTTACATTTTTCTAAATTTATTGTAGGCCTAATGTTTTCTAATATTAGTAGTTCTGATACCTTATATATTCCTGAGATTATTCTAGGCCTATTCATTTGGAACTTTAATATTTCTGGTATCTTATATTTTCCTGAGATTATTCTAGGCCTACTATTTTGGAATATTAGTATTTCTGGTAACTTTCATTTTTCTAAATTTATCTTTGGCCTTTGTTTTTTTTGAACTTTGCATTTTGTTCCAGTCTCATTAGTAAAATTATTTTGGGACATTATTCATTCTTAGTGAGTATAGTTTGATGCCTCGTCGCTATCGATATTTTCTAGCTGTTTAATATTGGCCTAATATATTGATTTGATTTACTTGAGGCTTTCTTATATTCACCGTTGCCTACTTAGCTTTCTTCTGACATACTCAGGTATCAAGCCTTCAGCTTATTATTCTCCACTATACCATTTATAGTTGTTTATCCTGGATTATTGGGATTAGGTATTTAGTACAGCTTTCCTTAAATAAAAGATAGATTATTTGGAATTGAGGATTCAATTTAGGTATAATAAACTTGAAGATGAACATATACTGGTTAGGATATATTTATTTTGTATGATGTGCAATATTTATTAATATGAGTAATTATTGTTGCTTGTTGTATTGTACTCTGCTTTTATGAGAGATGTTCCATGGTATTTATTAAAGTTGTTACTTTGGTTGAATTCTACCTGTTTTCTATGTGGTATTGCAAACTTGCCCTCTACTCTGCCCGGTACAAAAGAAGTCGATCTCCCTCTGAGGGCATTTCCTCACGCATTCTCCGAGCTCTTCTGTAACAGATTAGGCATCCCATTAGTTATTGCATTATTTAAATATTATTCCTTTTTGGTCTTTACCTCTTTTCTGCTATTTGAAGATAATTAAGTATAGTAGCTGGTTAGGTTATGGGATTCGCCTATTGCTGTTTTATTATTTAGCAACGTTTATAAATAATTATCTCTCTATTTACCTTTGTGATATAAAGTTCAAACTATAAGCAGTCCAAATATCGCTGCATGGTAGCAACTCTTTTGTCCGAGGCGAGGGAAGTTATATATGCTTTGCATATATAGGTGTATGCTAATATATATACATATATTTGTATTGATTGTTAATTCTTTTTGCTATTCTTTTTCACTCACCTATGTCTTTGAATTTGCACCTTTCGTGGAAATTTTTTTTTGGTGACTCCACCGCCTACATTTAGTATCTTAGTCACCTTCTTAGTGGAACATGTTTTGGATAAATCTGTTAGGCGTTGCCACATCTCTCAAATCAAAAAATGTTAAGTCTTAAGGTTTGGATCTTTCTGAGCATTGGTTGCAGTATTGAGTATTAATTGGGTAAATGATGATGTTTATGAGATGTGAGTGTATATTAATACATATGTTTGTAATTTTGTAATTGTCTTGTTAACTCTCTTTTATAATGTTGTAATATGTTCTATAATGTTTATTCAGTTTTTGCCTTAGTAAATTGTCGCTACTTACTCTCAACTTGAGAAATTCCTCCTCGGCGGTCTCCTACCCAACTAAGTATTATGGGGGCGCCCCCCCCAAAAAGAAAATGACAAAAAAAAACTCAAAAAAAAACTACTCAAAATAAGAAAACCACCGGTGGTCTAAATATGTAATGCTTAGGAAGGCATTTAAAAAAACATTTCCATTGTTTAAAAAAAAAAAAGAAAAAGAAGTAACAACAATAAACTGATTAGCAATAAAAAAAAAAGAAAAATATATATATACATTTTATTGGAATAAAAGAAGAAAATTTCTAAACAGTTTTATAAAAAAAAATTGGTGCTAGTTTTTCTTCAAGTTCAAGACTATATTAACTGATATTGGACAAAAAGAAAACTATCAGTTATCTCTTGCAAATTTGGACCTCTTTTCCAAAATGAGTGATCCTTCCAAGACATTTTCTTAGCCAACAAAAATATCCCATCTCGCAGAGGATGTACTAGTCCCCTCCCTGTGAGCATGTGTGATCCTCGCTCATGATTCTGAACATTTTGTTGCATGTTCGAGCTGCTCCGTGGAGATGTATTCTACATGCGTTTTCTGGGACCTGGAAGCCATCAAGTTCCTGCTGTCTTGTTCGGAGGTATCCGGCCGGTGCCTCTGGACACTCTCTCTGTATGGATGCCTCATGGGGTATGCAACCCCTACTTCTTCTTTGTCACTCAATGTGGGTGGCCGGAGACATCCTCACATTTTCGTCCAGCAGTCCTCGATCATAGAACTATATGTGGTGTTCTATACTCTTCGCCCTCGTCATCTCCAGCTCATCGAAATCTGGTGTGTCAGCTAAGTATGGACCTTGCTGATTTGTCACTTTGCCGAATATGGATATTTGGCAGCATTTTTGGTGTGCGCTGTATGTATTAGGACAGAATCAAGAAGAGAACTAATTTTGGCTACGTTATTTGAGATTTAGACACTTTTTTGGACAATAATTTGGTAACTTAATCTATAAACATTTCTAGGTGTATAAAATATGTTCTTAAAATTGCTCTGTGCGAAGAAAAACTTTTCAAGAGAATGATTCATCAAGATATATTATTATGGTATTTTGAAAGACTAAATTATGCAAGTTGTGTATGGATATGTCATGATCTAATTGTGTAAGGTGTCTTTGTTTTAGTGTTAATATTTTGGGGGATTACTTAATAGTTATCTATTGCTTCGGGCTCTGCTTCACTAATTTTGAGTATTTAAAAAAAAAAGGTTTTGGTAAAACTTTTTTTTTATGGGACAGAGGGGAGTATTGTAATGGTTGTAATTTATATTTCCTCTCTGTTTCGTCTAAGTGCTTTGCTATGGTAATATTTGAAATATAAATTACCTCTCTCTGCTTATTAAACTCTTTGCGGTTACGTCTTAGTTCGGTGTCGCGCTCTAGTGGGGAGCTCGAGTATCTTGAGCCTGGGGACCCCCTTAGCCAGACCAGCTGAGTGAGTGAAAGTGCACGGTTGTGGGGGAGTCGCCTGGAGAATTACTCTCGTTCCTGTATGTGAGTACCGACATTTTACTATGGCGTAACCTAATTTCACCTTTTGTGCCTTCAGCACCCATCATAAGAAAATAAAAGAGAGAGAGCAAGCCTTAAGGTACTTATTGTCAGTTATAGCAATTAAATTTAGCACCATGTAAAGATTTAGGGCTAACAGGAAACTCATTTCGTGATAGGCTAACTGCCATTATAATGTTGAATAATTTGTGGAGTAGCTAGTCTAATGGTGAAGTAATATTAGAGCACCCATATGCTCTTTCAAGTTTTCATAGTAGGTCAGCGCAGATAACCAATGTTTCAGAAAGATCCTGCAAATTAATCATTATGCAAATATACATGTTTTTCACGTAGAAAACTCAGTGGCGTGATAGTCATGTTTCATTAGTTTTGGCAACGCCCACTCCTATTAATGATCATTATTATTTCTTATAATGCATTTTGATTGAAGATTGAAATTTATTAGGCTGCAGATATTTGTAATGATATGTTTCTGTCATGCAATGTTTAATGATCAAGGAAAGGGGCGTTTCTTGCATACGCATCAACGCCATGTTAAAGTTTGGGCCTGAAATGATTCTTGTTACTAGGCACATGAGACATATAATGTAATGTTCCCATTATTTTGGAAAGAATAGTATTTTCTTAATCAAGTTAATGTCCACCCTTATGTACCTTTAAATGAAAATTGGAACTTTAGAATTTCTCATACAGATAATTTCTTGAGTATAAGTTGGTAATGCATTGGAGGAAAAATTTCCATTAATTAGGATAGGTCTATTCTGTTTCGTCATTGATATTGTGAAGCCTGTCCGTATTTAAATTTATCTTCTCTGGGGCTGTTATGTTACTTACCAAAGTTCTATTGATGATTTTACTGGCCTAATTCTTTGTAAAATTGTTCTTGAATTTGATCCCGCTAGGCCTATTCATTTCTAGTAAATCCTTGTAAAATTGTTCTTGAATTTGATCTCGCTAGGCCTATACCTTTCTAGCATAATTCATTTCATTTGCATCAAGTTCTTATAGTTACCCTTTGATACTTAATAGTTCATTTACTAATTTTGATTGAGATTCAGTTATATTTGCCCTTGGTATGTGCGATTATTATATACTGCATTTTCAGTCTGAGTTCTTCGTCAAGTTACTTGAGATTATTCTAGGCCTATCCTTTTGGAACTTTAACATCACTGTTACTTTAAATTTTTCTAAAATTCCCTTTAGGCCTACTGTTTTCTAAATTTGGCATTTCTGATACTTTATATATCCCTGAGATTATTCTAGGCCTATTCGTTGCAACTTTAATATTGCTAGTAACTTATATTTTTCTAAATTTATTGTAGGCCTACTGTTTTCTAATATTAGTAGTTCTGATACTATATATATATCCCTGAGATTATTCTAGGCCTATTCATTTGGAACTTTAATATTGCTGGTATCTTACATTTTTCTAAATTTATTGTAGGCCTAATGTTTTCTAATATTAGTAGTTCTGATACCTTATATATTCCTGAGATTATTCTAGGCCTATTCATTTGGAACTTTAATATTTCTGGTATCTTATATTTTCCTGAGATTATTCTAGGCCTACTATTTTGGAATATTAGTATTTCTGGTAACTTTCATTTTTCTAAATTTATCTTTGGCCTTTGTTTTTTTTGAACTTTGCATTTTGTTCCAGTCTCATTAGTAAAATTATTTTGGGACATTATTCATTCTTAGTGAGTATAGTTTGATGCCTCGTCGCTATCGATATTTTCTAGCTGTTTAATATTGGCCTAATATATTGATTTGATTTACTTGAGGCTTTCTTATATTCACCGTTGCCTACTTAGCTTTCTTCTGACATACTCAGGTATCAAGCCTTCAGCTTATTATTCTCCACTATACCATTTATAGTTGTTTATCCTGGATTATTGGGATTAGGTATTTAGTACAGCTTTCCTTAAATAAAAGATAGATTATTTGGAATTGAGGATTCAATTTAGGTATAATAAACTTGAAGATGAACATATACTGGTTAGGATATATTTATTTTGTATGATGTGCAATATTTATTAATATGAGTAATTATTGTTGCTTGTTGTATTGTACTCTGCTTTTATGAGAGATGTTCCATGGTATTTATTAAAGTTGTTACTTTGGTTGAATTCTACCTGTTTTCTATGTGGTATTGCAAACTTGCCCTCTACTCTGCCCGGTACAAAAGAAGTCGATCTCCCTCTGAGGGCATTTCCTCACGCATTCTCCGAGCTCTTCTGTAACAGATTAGGCATCCCATTAGTTATTGCATTATTTAAATATTATTCCTTTTTGGTCTTTACCTCTTTTCTGCTATTTGAAGATAATTAAGTATAGTAGCTGGTTAGGTTATGGGATTCGCCTATTGCTGTTTTATTATTTAGCAACGTTTATAAATAATTATCTCTCTATTTACCTTTGTGATATAAAGTTCAAACTATAAGCAGTCCAAATATCGCTGCAAGTCCACGTGGATGGTGTGAAGGTATGACTTCGATGTCTGCCTCTGCTAGCTTGTCAGTAGTCGGTAGATTCCTTGCACGAGACCAGGGCAAGATGGTGTCGATGTCAGAAGTGCCTTTGGATAAATTCTGTGATCGAAGAAAGTCGACATGTCGATACAAATGAACTATTGAAGACACAGTATTTAGAGCCAGTGTACATATAAAGTAGATTCATGTAATGATCAGATACAGTCACTCACATGGATTCACATATATCTATTGACCTACTTTATTAACTATTATTATCGGTCACTTGTATTGATAACATACGATGTCGACTAGATCTATTTTATAACGCGGCACAATTAATGATACTTCCTAATAAACTAACTTATTAACTTGAATTTTTTATATGACCTTATTTATCACTCGCGCCGTAATTTTATATCAACGACTCAGGTTCGCGTAATATCCAATTGCACAATGGTACGTGTTCAAGTATGTACTGTATGCCGGGCCCCGAAGAAGTTTATCTGCATTCGGGCGAAATTAGAATATATAAAATCTGAGTTCGTGAAGTAATTACTCAGGACATAGTTTTCCGATTGGTCCTAGGATCGCGCCGTTTCTTTTCACTGGACAGAGAATTTTGAAGTTGACGGTTAAGAAATGCGATTTTAACGTTGAAACACTGGGGGGAAAAGTCATTAATTTCGATGGCGACAGTAAGTCGGAAAAGGGACGACAGTTTTGAACTTTTCAAAATAATTCCTCGTCAAATGTATTAATCGGAAAATAAATATTATATTCTAATAGCTTGTATTTTGTTCGATCTGGTGATACTATTAACTTTAATATGAATTAATTAATGCAGAATTAATTAATAAAATTGGATTCTGTGCTTAACCCATTTGTCGAATGTCGTGTTATATATATCAAAAGATAGCTCTAGGATTGTTCTATAATCTTATAATATTGATTACGGGGTGGTAATTTTGATACAGCCGTAATGAAGGAATAATGTTCCGGAGAATTGAATTTTAACAGTAAATTTGTCATTCTCACAGAACTGTGGTGGGGGTAGTCAGTCAGTGGAGATCTGTGTTTTGTCGTCAAGTGGTGTATGGTAAGAGTTTTTCATTACATACCCAGGTGACTTTAACCATTAAGTCGGTGTTTTTTATGTTAATTGATCTGACCAAGTCGGTCTTGGTTTTCGCTTTCCAAAACAAAGCAAAGTTGCAATGCTCTCTCATTGTTATCACTGACACCAGTTCATCCCTCCCTTTAATCGATTCACGTGTGTTATTGTTTACTGTAACTAGATCTTGTAACCCTGCGTTTCACTCCACGCGGAGTAAACGAGTAGCCGTCACAGCCATCATAGGACATTCTTAAATTTTGATTGGCTGAGGTAACTAGCTGATTGGTGCGGTAAAAATAAAGAGCATGACTGAGCTGTCGGTAAACTTTTCCTTATAACCAGGGCCCGGATTCTAATGACATGTCGTCTTTTTATTGATCCTGCATAGAAATTGCCAACTTGTAGATAAAACCTAATCAGCACCTTCAATATTACACAAACACAAATTTAAATATAATTAGTTTACAGCCTAATAATTAATCATAAATCAGTCCCACGGTCTAGGCTAATCCTACTGTAGTTTAGGGGGAAATCTTTCATGATTTATGAGGGCTAAGAGGAACCTGCGACTTGTGGCCATCCAAATCTTAGGAGCTGCAGTCACTTCTGCCGCCACAAAACGTACATTCAGTACGTATTCATGGATGCAATCTAAAAAGAGGAACCGTCTATCATCTGAGCGAGCAGCTAAACTCACTTATCTTTCATACAACTGGAAACTGATGAATGCTCAACCTCAGAAGAAGAAAAAGGAGAGTGAATCTACTGAAGTTCAAACCCAAAGTGCTGGTAATCCAGACGATCCAGATGAAGAAAACCTAGATGATGATGATGATGAAGGCCATGATGACAGTGATGATATTGGCATCCTTTCTTATCAAGAAGAAAAAGAAGAGGATGATGAAGAAAATCTAATGAATTTCAATGGAAGCGATTAGGCCAACTTCTAAGATGAATTCAAGGTCACACATTTAAAGAAAGCAAGTAGGCCTATCCCTAAAAGTGTTTGGGTTCGTACAGTTTATGATTATTACTGTAATTTGTGTCTAATTAATAGTCAATCTCTTCAATGAACTCTTTTGTTAATCTTCTGTATTGACCTTCAAGAAACAGGGCAAATTTTAATTAACTTATTTTCATTGTTAACTATGTGAAAAACCAGTATTACAATATTTTATACGTAAATAGTTAATGTTCATTTTTTTATGTTATTTCATTAATTATAACCAGGGTTAGGATTTTTAGGTGCAAATTTTATATGAAAAAAGGAAGGGAAAAGGTGCTAACATAAGGTAAAAAAGGGGACAAAAAGGTGCTATTTTACTCAAGTAATTCAAAAAATCTATCTTCTATTAACAGTTATTGAGTTGCAAAAAACACATCAAATCATCACTCACCAGAAACAGTAAAATACAGGAAGCTGTTGTACTTCAAGATATTGAGCATCTCTTCATTTTAAAAAATAAGCCTGTTTCTATTAGGACATAGAATGTCTTTGTACATGCTAAAGCTTCTTTCGACATCCACAGAAACCAGTGGGGCAAACTTTGTATTCACTCGGAATGGCAACTCTACACATGTGGCAAATTCCTCAACATCCGGATTTTTCTGAAGACTAGACTCAAGTTTGTCTTTAGCAAAGCCCTCTAACTGGTCCCTCACTGAAGTGAAAATATCCCATTGTTTTTCATTTTCGAGACCTTGTTCTTCCAATTGTTTGATAGCTGCAGTCAAGTACTTGTAACCATGGACACAAAATAGTTCTGTCTCCAAATTCTGTATTTTTTCCGGTAGCAGAAGTTGTTGGGCCTTGGAAATCGCACCTGCGTCTGCTGGATCCAATGAAAGCACAAAATTCTTAATCTTGTCAAAATTCTCACACAACATAACAGCACACTGAATCCATGATCCCCAGCGAGTAATGACCGGGAATTTTGGAAGGGGGAGGCCAGTGATTTCCTTGTAGGCACCAACACGACTCGGAGCTTTCTGTAGAATCTTCTTCAGGGCAGAGATGTATTCATTTGCAATGTCGTATTCATTCCTTATGGATTCACAAACCCTGTGAAGGGCATGGACTAGGCATGTCACATGCTTTACCTTAGGGAACAAAGGTTTCAATTGGTTAATTGCTGAAACCATGTATGGAGCCTGGTCTGTAACCACCAGAAGAAGTTTTTCAAATGCGATACCACTTGGCCACAGGTTTTGACAGTCCATGATTGATTGCATTACTGTACTGGCGTTGGCTTTCTCCAGTACGTACATTTTAAACAACATGGGCTTAACGTTCTCCCCTGATAGGGGAAAACTAAAATGTTCAAAACATATCGTTCCATTGAGTCTGTAGTTTCATCCAATATGATTCCCACATCACAATCAGTCACTTTCTCCTTGATGGTTTTTATGGTTTCTTGGTAAACAGGCTCCATGTAGTTTCTTCTTATAGTACTCTCATCAGGCACCGACATCTTTGTGTATTTTTCAAGGAATCCTTTGAAAGTCGGATGGTTTACCTTATTGAGTGGAATTCCCGCTTGTGTAAGAGCAGCACATAAATCAATGTTGAATTTCTTCAAATTTTGAGTTTTCGATGAACACTGTTCAATCGCATTCCGTAATAAAGGTTGTCGCGATTTATTTGCTTGAAGTGTCTTGTTCTTTTGATGCTTAGAAGTGGAAATGTGTTGTTTGATGCGGTCTCGCTGGTGTTTTTCATCTAACAAAATTCCTGAATCGCAAATGCTACACCGTATTACAGTTCCATCTGTTTCTACGGAATCTTGTTTGAATTCCTGAGACAGAGAAAATAACCGGGCTCTGGACACCTTAGGCATGGCAAAAATACACTCATTTAATCACAGATTTGCACTCACGATCAACAGACTACTGACTGGTGAAGTCAAGAAGATGGAAGTGAGAGAAAGAGGATTTGCGTATACACAATATTTTTTTTATAATAAATTATAATTTGGTGGAATGAAATACGCATTTCCATTGTAGCAAGCTATTTGTTTCGGCAAAGTGAAAGAGGATTTGCGCGCGCACACAATATTATTGTTGATGGAATGAAATATGCATTTCCATTGTAGGGAGCTATTTGTTTCGGCAAAGTGAGAGAAAGAGGGTTTTCACGCACACACGTATCATTTTCTGTTGTTGCAGGTGTGCTTTCAGTCCCGCTTTTACTGGAAGTAAAATGGAATGAAACTCACAAGTCATTCATAACGCTTTATAATGATAAAATGCACTCTAGAAGAATATTGATAAGCTACAGTATATGAAAAAGGGGAAGAAGGGGGATTATGGGCACTGTTGAGAAAATAGGGGTAAAAGGTACCAAAAAAGGGAAAAAAGGTGCTACAAAAATGTCTCCATTCTCGACTATAGATAAAATCTCACACTGTGGTATCTTTCCGAAGAGCTTTAATTTACCCTACGAGAAAAGGTGCGCACCTAAAAATCCTAACCCTAATTATAACTTATATTGATCTTTGAACTTATGACAGTTTTTAGTTTTATTTAACCTAATCATGATTAAATTTAATTAACTAATAGGTATCTGAGTTTATCTTGCTTGTAAATCATAAATTAAAGGGAATTTATGAAATTGTGGGAACATTTCCGGGAACATTCCCTGGGAATATTTCCTCGAGATTAGGTTCCCGACAGATGGCGCTGTGAACTGAACTCTGGCGTAGCTCAGTTGGTAAGAGCATTGGCACGGATAGCCGAAGGTTCTGGGTTCAAGTCCCAGTATCAGAGTAATTTTTCTCCTATAATGTTATCACAATATTATCTCAACTATCTTCTGTAACTTGTTACTAGATATTGATGAATTTAATTTTTCCGTTTGTTTGTATAAAGAAACTGTCCACCTGACCACAAATAATTAGATTTATCCAAAAGTTCAATCCATGCAACCTTTACTATGCTTATCAGATGTACAATAGTATAATAATAATATATCCTAATCTCATACATATGCCCCTCTACAAAACTCTCATATGTAATATTAACCAATTTCATCAACGTTCCATATCTTGATGGCGCTGATTCTGTTCCTTTATCTTAGTTTTACCTCTCTTTTTTAGGATTTAAGCGACCCAAGCCGCCCGGGCCTGACAGGGCCGCAACCTGTCGAGAGAGGAATTATCTTTGGAACACATACTTTTTTGACCAGATAAGGGCATGGAGGGCCACCCCGGATGAGTGATTAGCCCAATGCCGGGGCCACCTCCGATACAACACGAACACTCCGAACAAGGCGAAAATGGGATGAAGATGATAATTACGGCCAGATGATATCTGGGGACCACAAGGGCCTAAAGTCTCACAGGTGAGGAAAACCTCAGAAAAAAACACCTAGGTAACTTGTCCCGACCAGGAATCGAACCCGGGCCCGCTGCGTGAGACTAGCGAACGCATCCCCTTTGCCACAGCGGTGGACGATGGCGCTGATATATCGTATAAATGGATATGTACAAATATTATCGCACAACATATAAGTTAGTAGTAAAAGCTATTGTCGATCACACTGTACTCAATTACAGATTAAAACTAGCAAATGTTGACTTAACCACTTAGACATTTTTAAAATAATTAAAATTGTATTAAATTTATATATCATTTATAACAATTGGTTGGTTAGGTTGAAAGCTGTGCACTGCCATTCCATCTTTCTTTTTCGTAGTTTTACCTCTCCCTTTTAGGATTTAAGCGACCCAAGCCGCCCGGGCCTTAAAGGGCCGCGACCTGTCGGGAGAGGGATTACCTTTGGATCACATACATACTTTTTTGACCAGACAAGGACATGGAGGGCCTCCCCGGATGAGTGATCAGCCCAATGCCGGGGCCACCTCCGAGACAACACGAACACATAGGACGATACACACCATTCACACACACACTCACTCAGAACAAGGCGAGGATGAGGATGAAGATGATAATGACGGCCAGATGATATCCGGGAACCACAAGGGCCTAAAGTTACCCGACATTTGTCTCAAAGGTGAGGGAAAACCCCGGAAAAAACCTCACCTAGGTAACTTGTCCCGACCAGGAATCGAACCCGGGCCCGCTGCGTGAGAGGATTTAAAATTAAAAATTACTTTTTTTAAAACCCTCATCGTAAAGATGTTACAAAATTCCAATGTCAAAATGTCACATTATAAACATGTAGGCCTAAGCCTATTTACATATACCTTAACTCGTAGCCTTGGTGATAATGAATGCATAAAGAATGATGTCGTAATGGTCATCTAAAAGCATGCATAAAACATATGGAGTTAGTTCATCGAAAAGTCCATATTAACAAACACAGTAGCCAATGGAGTTTTATGAGAGGACACGTCATTTAGGGGCAATAACATTTTACACAACAAATCCATACGCAAGAAGTGGCCTGAATACGCTCAAGTATTGTGATACAAGATATACCATTTATTAATTGTTATTAACTGTTCGCATGCGTTACATTTAACTGTGGTATAGTGCGTACGAATCTGATGAACGAGCATACTAAAGCCTGCGACATGATAAATTACATGTGCTAGGCCTACGAGTTTACTTGCAATTTGCGCACTCGTTGATCGACTGGAGGGAAAGCTGTTATTAAAATCACACTTACACCATTGCCAACCAACTTAAGAAGATGTAAATAAGACATTAAATTATTTCAGTTGAGAAAATCGAAAGCATTTAGATTTCAATGCAAATCCGTTGTACATGTAAGATACGGAATGACGGTAATGTCAATTCCTACGACATGCCCAATTTCTAGCCCCTAGCCAAGTGTGGCCGAAAAGGAAGGGAGGTGGTATATTTCGAGATGTTATCTTAAGATATTGTGTGATAACTTGTTATTGATACTGATAATTTTATAATTCCACTTTGACCGTTGATTGAAGTAGTCATTGGTAATGCCAAAAGTGACGTTGAAATCGCCGATAAAATCCTTTTCGTCGCTCGGAAATTTATCTGAAGAGTTTAGAGTCACGAATTGCATTTATAATGACTATTTAACGAATAATATAAAATTAATGAAATATATTGATAGACTATTGAATTATTTTAATAGCATTTTAGGTTGACAGAGAAATTTTAAAAGGCTATCAATATGGCTGTTTTCTGTGATCTATTCAAGGACTGTTTGCTTAAATTTAATAGACCATTGAAGATATCTTGCGTAAAACGTAATTATATTATTGTTACAGCCTAGTTCCTAGCGATGCATATTAGTGAGTAGCCTATAGTTTCTTATATTATGCGCATATAGGAGCAAATGTAAGATGGTCAGCTACCTGGACGTCGGAAGAGTCTGTTATCGAAAAGGAGGGGAATGAAAGCTCTGAATTCATCCCCCAACTCTCAACGGCCTCCCCTTCGGAAGCAAATCACCAGTGTACATACATGCTGTTGAGGTTATGTGTTTAACTTATAATGTTTACAGGAGGTGACTAAAATTATTAAATTACAATGTTGCTTAACCTATGGAATACATTTCCCATAAAATATTATAATGCTGATTCCCGAACAGTTGTACGAAGGAGGTGTAGTATTCACTGTATTTCCAGAATAAGGTGATAAAGCAAATTCGATAAGTATAGTATAAATCAGGTCTGTGATTGGCTGATTTCAAACTCATTATTATTGGTCCAAATCGAAATAAAGATATATGAGCTAAATAGCCATGGAAAGACAACTAACTACAGAATGGTCTGATAAGAAATGAGTTCGTGACATTTACCCCAGATGAAGGTGTTTACAGCAAAGCATGGAACCAGCTGAGCGAGTCAATGAATGGCTCATCTATAAAACATTTCTCACCAGGGGGCACTGATCTCTTACATGTTCCTCATTTGGTTTGTAAACTTATTGGATTACGTTATCCAACAGCTGACATATCGTCCTATAACTCGAGAAAAATATTTAAAGAAGATAAGGTGAAAGCTATTACCTAAAAATCAATTATCATCAGTTCATATAGAATAATGTTTTATCAGTTTACCTGATTTATTTTATTATGGCATGGCTGTTAGCCGTATACTCCATCGCAAAAATGGAGGAGCATGGGTGGGGAATGGGCATGGCGGAGGATTTTAGACCTACCTAAAAAAAGAATAATATTTGGAAAATTAGTTTCCTTTGTCAAAAATGATAGTAACGCTTCTACATCTATTATACATTTTTAAATCTGATTCCCTATTAAGTGTGCTATTCACTCTAAGCATACCCCTCCCCCCAAAAATAATATGCTATGATTTTAAAGTACTGTATAGGCATCTAGCCTACTTTAACTAAATAATATAGCACTTTTCCTCTTTAACATTGCCCAACACACGTTCACATGTGAAGTATAATAGAAAAAAGAAAATGAAGTGCTGAACATCAAATTTATCAGGGTGGGCTTTAATTAACATTTTCAGTGTGAAAATAAACCTGAACAGCAGGTACGAACTTTAAATTAGGTCAACATTTGTATAAGGCATGTGTGGACTTTGCAACTAGGCATAATATTTTGTTCACATATTAAAACCCTGCCTGTACAAGATTATTGCTGAGTTAACTCGTTCGAGAAAACCCTTCAGTTTACAATACAATGTCTCCTCTTTCCGCTCGGGCGCTCCGATCCTAGCGTCGCACAAACATTGTTAAAATAAAATTTCCATAATTGGATTCGCAATAGTGCCTGTCCTTTTTTAAAAGAGAAATATAAATGTGGGGGTGGCAAGTTTTAGCCTCATTCTTTCTTTCTTTCTTTCTTTCTTTCTTTCTTTCTTTCTTTCTCTCTATCTCTGTTTCTCCCACTGTCTCTCTCTCCTTTATTTCTTAATTTCTTTAGTTCTATATCCGTTTCTCTGTTTGACTGTCTCTCCACTTCTTCTTTCTTTCACTCTCTCCCTCTCCCTCTCTCCCTCTCTCTCTCACACACTTTCCCATACAATGGAATAGAAATGTTTCTAATTTTCTATCTAAAAATATGAAAACAATCAATGGGAGACATTCTTTCCCCGCGTGACACACATTACTTAGAAACATGGCAGCTTCCTCCGAACATCTGATTTTCTGCTAAGGTAGACTCTGAATTTACAATAATACTATATTTAACCCTTATTACACGCGGGATCAAACCCGGCCGCGGTCGATGGATTTTTCAGGACGTAAAAAACCTGGGCACGGAGTCCTCCGGGAGGGACTTTAAGCTGGGGGTCCCGTGTCGTAGATTTACGGCACGTAAAAGAACTCCAAGCCTAAATTAGAGCCTTTGGACAAAATTTCTCGGCCCTTTCACGTCCAAGAAATACTTAGTTTCCAGAGGGGGGTTGCGAGGCGATGGGCTTACCGCCTGTCCCTCTACCCTCTCTCGGAAAATAAGCATATCAAAATTAGTATAGGTAATGAAACCTCCGCTTGGAGGCCCCTTCGCCCCACCTGGGGATCATAGGGTACCAGATACAGAGATAACCCTTATTACAAAGGGCATAAATGTTGAGCGGCCGCTTGCGTGGTCTCGTGGATAGAGATTCTGGCCACGGATCCGCAGGCCTGGGATTGATCCCTGGTACCGCTTCGGATTTTTCTGATGGAAGGAGGTCTGGAACGCTGTGTACTAAGTCTCGTGATTCAAAGTGAAAAGCTACTTTATAGAGAAGTAGCGGCTCCGGTCATGGAGACCACCATTAACGGCCGTGGGAGTCGGCATATTGACCACTTGTCCCCCAGTAATACCATCTGCCTATGATAGATGATGCAGCGGTCGGATGGTAGTCCTTGAGGGATGCAGAGCCACGGAGTTAGTTTTAAACATTGACCTGCTGAAAATTATGAAAAGATCGGCAAAAAATGTGGCCGGTATGTGCATATCGGCCCCTATGTCGATTGTAATACAATCGATTTTCGTGTCGGGTGAACAGCTGACAATACGTTGAATCAAAACCTACTCTCGTGTGCATTACCAGAAATATTTGGATATATATGCTACTTGATACAACTTTTTGGTTCAAGAAGTTGGATTGTGGGCCATCGGAGTAAGATTTCAGAGCAATCAAACACAGAGTACTTCCTTATTTAAGTGCCAATGAACAATAATCTGATGATGATATCGAACAATTACTAACAGTCAATAGTGTGGAAAGTCAATATTTTGAAATTATAAATATTTGCAGGACTGATTTCTTGTAATTCTATTGACCTGTCCATCATATCACATTTATTGTATCTACTGAAGATAAGATCTCAATGCCAAAATGGAAATTAGTTTGAAATTAGTTTAGTTTTTAATACTGGTAATAATAATGGTAATAATAATAATAATAATAATAATAATAATAATAGGTCTAATAACAATAAATAGTGCGAATTAACTGCTTTTATATAAACATTGAAGTTACAAGATGATGGCACCATAATAGGGTTCTAAATCCCACTGATTACATAAATCAAGTATCAACATAATTTTCTCAGCATTATGATGTTATTACAATGTGTCATTTCCTTCATAATAATGAAGACAGCTGCATAAATTGTGCTTCTAGTAACATGAATCTAATACAAATCAGTCCTGCTCCTACGTAACTTACCGGTTTGGGAAATGGTTTTGTTAATAAAGGAAAATAACGCAGTGGGGTCGATGTGGGGAATGCTCGCAGCAGGGGTAGAATGAAACGGATTCGCAAGGGTTTCAGCCATTTTTTGTGCAAGTCCGAAGCCTAAGGCTAATGCACAACACCCCTTCTATAAAGAAGAAGAGGGGAATAGTGTTCAGTTCCAAATGAAATATTAGAGCTACAGAAACTGGGAGTCTAAAAATTTTGGACAAAACTACTAGGTTTATTGATAAACAGAGGCGTCAAATGTTTAAAATTTTTTAAAGGAATTGGATCCATGAGGAAAATTACAAATATCTTAAACTTAACTTGATTTCAATATTTAAGATAACGTTTTCACAAATTTACACATCACGCGCGTATTTTCACCAATTTTTCTATGGAATGCAACAGCTTCTAAAAACGATATTCAACACAATCATATAGTTTTGAAGAAATTTAAAGGCAGGTCAAGCAAAGGCTAATATTATTAAATCACAAAGCATACACACATACACACATTGTGATACATTGTGATTTATAAATAGCATTTCACATTTAGTGTGAAGAGATGTCGACATAATATGATATAGCGCTCATCAATTCTGTTGTGTGATGCTATTTATTTCAGAGGGCAGGAAATGAATGTTAAGTATAAAGCCCATTCGCCAGTTGTGCTTTACAGCTACAAAACGAAACTGTAAACCATCTGGCTAATATTTTGCAAAGAGCTCTGGCACCACACGCACACGCTGAAGCACGCGAAAGGGTGATACGTTCGCCATTACTTTAAATTATTCTTTTTTATGCAGGTTAATGGTTCGTAGATTCTATACGTACACTGCCAATGTACACTAAAACTCTCATTTTTGTCAGTTAAGGAGTACCACAGGCAAGGAGATTTTGCAAGTTAAAAATGTGATGTAAAGCACTTAACTTTCTCCCCCAAATAAAAGTTTTGCCTCTTTAATATAACATATTATTGTGTGTGATATTTTCTTATTGTAAATTCGTTGTAAAAATGAAGAGAATGCCGATAGCAAATCGCATCCCATCCCGGAAGGATATATAACCCAAATAAAATATGATTAATTCAGGCATGTAAATTTCTTTACTCTATCTAAGTATGTGCAATACACCTTTCACACTTCACATTATGATATAGAATAAGAGGCCGTATTGCAAATAACCCTAATTCAGTTGTTTCAACATGAAGCAAATCTTTATTGTTCTCCAGGCAAGACTGAGTTTCTACTAACAATGGGTGACTTATAACTACCCTTCAGAATGTTTTTTTTTTCGAAAAAAGATTCAAATAAAAGTTTTAGCTCTTAGTATAATCACCTCATGTACAAAATTTGAACAAAATTCACGAAAAACAAGATTTTCTTTATGAAAAGTGTCATTATAAATACAAGAAAGTCGTCCCCCATCGTCGTGTCACATCCCAAAAAGTACGTAACCCAACTACAAAATTTTGTTTTCATACGATGTTTCATTCTGGAGCTAGGCTATTCACAGGTACACACACTGACATTTTTCTGAAAACTGTATTTTTTGTTACAGAGAACCTCAAAACCTGTATTCATGTTAAAAACTCAACTTTGAATTTTGGGCAGAGGAATTAAAATTGTTTAAAAATACAGCATAACAGTATTTCTATGTCAGTAATGTGCCTAATTTATATTTTGTAGCCTTTAGTGATTCAGTTAGTGCTCGAAATCATACAATATGTTGTGCGGTCCACGGCAGAGAGGTAATGTAAAATGTATACATCAACAAGGAATTCCTTACAAATTATTGAATTTTAAGTGCATAAATAAGATCCCAGATGACAACCAAAACTATGCGTTTAAAAGTTTCTTACCATTGAAGAAAGGGATGGCATCAGATTCTTCAAGCTATTTTCAGACAATCATTTTTGTTATCTCTGTGATTTTGTGAAGGGTGCCGACAGTGAAAGTAGAAAAACATGTAGTCTATTGTTATAAGAACACTTGATTTTTAGTCAGATATTTGGCCGGAGGTAAATTATGATTGTTTAAAATAACATTTATTTTTAATATTCCTGAAAATACCCAATTTCATGGAATTCTAATTATTTTGTCACGGTATTTCATTTTAAGAGACTAAACAAGCTATTTAAAAATTAATTATGTATAAAAAAAAGGACATTATTAAAGAAATAAAGTACTTTTTTACACTTGTGTATTTACCAGATCGGTAGAACAAATTAAGTGATTTCTTCATTCCATTCACTCAGACACTCACTCATTTATGTACCCACTCACGAACTCACTAGAAACCTTAGTGCCATATCTCCCCCGACATCCGGAGAACTCCTATGAATAAACTACACGAATATATCCAGATAGTCAGCTATTAAACCGGAGAATAACAGCGTGAGCTTCATACGATCTGAATAGGAAGCGCAATGAGACAATCAACGGTTTCTAATTCGCATTCAAATGGAGTAACGTGGTAACAGTTTCTCTATTTAAAATTGTAATAAACTACTCATATTACCATATTTAGCAAACAAAGAGTAAAACCAACCTGATGCAACTGATCATTATAACTGCATAATCTTAGGCTAAGAGATACAAACTTTGTCTGCCACTGTCTTACTGTTTTCTGCTGACTTGATAATGTTTCGTACGATTCATTACTTGCCTCTGCAGCATTAAAATCTTATCTTTACAATGTTACTTAAGAAACGTTTATACTTTTATCAGATCGTATATATATTACTTCAGAACTTGGATTATAAAACGGCACAAGACAACTTTGCAGAATGTTCAGTACATTGTAAATTATCAAATTGGTTGCGAGGAAAACTTATTAGTAATATTAAATATTATTAGTATAATTAGTATTAGCAATATTAAAGTTTAATTACACTATGCAACATGATTTTTATGATTCTATAGTCTTAGGAGTTCCCAAAGTTTTTTTTTTTTTTAACTGGTTCTAGATTTGCAATCCGTCTTTTCCTACCACGTACAGTTTTTTGCAAATCAAGATATATCATTTTTTATTCACACCTAAATTTCACAATTGTCTATTATGCATACTTCGGCATAAGGCTTCGTGATGACAAAAGCTGGGCACCGCACAAGATACGTCGTACCGGTACATGTGTTGTGGGACTGAGACTGTGGAAAAATCGTGCGAAAAAATCAATGCCATTGCAATCCCAATGGTTTGGAGGAAACCACAAAACAATGTTAACGATTGTTATTTTTGCATAGTTAACATTCAAGGTCGTATCGCAAAAAGTACAACATCCGAACATTTCTTCGGCTTTACGACCAGGTACGCATTGTGAATCTATCCCTATCCCAGTTCCACCCCCCGATCTTGAAGATGTGCCACTGGAGAACAGCTCAGAAAATTAAAGCGATAATGCTGAACATTCTGCACCAAAATTATTCAGTCAAAATTAATTTAATGATTTAACTCATGACTTGAATCTCACAAAGGATGCCGCCCAATTACTTGGATCAAGATTGAAATAATAAAAAAGAAATCTTCTACTACCTGGAGTTTTGTTCTTTTGGTATAGGACCATAGAGAAGAAATTAATCAAATTCTTTAAAGAAGAAGATTCTCTGGGTTATTATTGTGATATTGAGGGTTTATTGAATTTTATAATGTCACAATCCAAGTAAGTGGAAGTTATTTATAGACTCGTTCAAAAGTAACCTCAAAGGTGTATTTTTACATAATGGAAATTTGTTTGGTTCAATACCCTTTGAGCATTCAGTACATCTCAAGGAGACGTATGGAAATCTCAAAGCTCTGCTAAAATATGTGAACTATGAAAAACATTCTTGGACGTTTTGTGGAGATTTAAAAGTAATTTCCTTGTTACTTGGTCAACAATCCAGCTATACAAAAAATGCCATGTTTCGTTTATGAATGGGACAGCCGAGCCAAAGACAAGTATTGGAAGAAGACAGACCGGCCCAAAAGAACAACCCTCCAACGCGGTCACCGAACATAATAAATGTACCACTTGTTCAACGAAGCAAGATACTATTACCTTCTCTGCACATCAAAATCGGATATATGAAGCTCTCTCAAAAGAAGTTGACTGCTTCCAGTATTTGGTAACAAAATTTCCGAAAGTATCTTATGAGAAACTGAAAGAAGGGATCTTTGTGGGACGGCAGATCAGAAAGTTAACGAAAGACAATTTGTTTGAAATTACAATGAATCCTGTGGAAAAAAGGGCCTGGGTATCGTTTAAAGAAGTTGTGGCCAACTTTTTGGGCAGCAAACGACATCCAAAATACAAAACCATAGTTAATAAATGTTGCAGAATAGGATGAGTGTGAAGATTCACCTTGGCGATGTCAGTGAAGAAAATCACATCAAGGACCTGCAAAAGAGATACCAGGGAAGATAGCCAACTACAGTTTTATGCTTAAAAGAAACGGGACTGCTGAAGGAAGAGAAGTTTCAGCCCACGTCAGAAAGATCTTGAAGGGGAGAAGAGGAAGTAAATTGTCATATATGTGTTGAGTTATCGTCACAATTATAGCATTTTTAAGTGTAAGTAGTGTGTGTATTTATTTTCACAAAAAAATTCTCACATATAAATCACATTATTTACATTAACCGGCGCACGGGTCGGTGTCGACCATACGTGCTCACTGCATACACTTAAATTATTACCCCATAAAAAAACCCAATTGAAAAAAACTATATTCTATTATTTACATAACCCCAGACGTAACCCCCCACCCCCCAACAAGTAAAAATTTCATAGACACATAGACATTATTAAGACAAAAAACAAAAAGATAATAATAATAAAAGAAAAATAATACTTAGATTTCCTTAATTCTCTAAATCTAGGCTTTCTCTCATACATCTCACTTTCTTCAGAAATTTACATAACCCGTGCCAATTGTGCTCATCCAGTAATAGATTTAGACATGCCTCCCTACTTCTTTGCGAGTTTAAAAATTTGTCGGGTAGCATCATAACTCTCCAGCGCTCTGTCACTACACATCCCGCCAAGATATGAACCCAGGTTTCATTTCCCCTGCACATTGGGCAGATTCTCCCCCCTCCCTCATCCGAAATTCTCTGAGTTTTCCATCTTCCCAGGCGAATCCAGGCCATTGCTGCTCTATCTTCCGCACCCAATCTTTCTATATATGCTTCCCTTCCCCAATTAGCCTTTAATTCTGCTTGTAATTCTAATGACACTTTACCATTACAATCAGCCTCGATGTTCTGCCTCTCGATATCAATTAGTCTCCCTCTTATCTTCTTCCAAATATTTTTTCTATTCTCAATCCCCTTTTCCCACACCCATCCCATCCCTATACCCTCCAAACCCCTTTTTATGTTAGACGCCCAGTTTGTTGTTCCTAAATTCTCAAGTTGCTCATTGTAACAAATAAATTTTAAAGATGTATCTTCAGCCGTTAGTAAATTTAACCAGTATTTTATTGTCATAATTTTGCAGAATGTTGTGTCGCATGTAATTCCCCACTCTTTTCTCACCCCGCAATTTGCCGCACCTCTATCTACCCTCAAAATCCTTTTCAGAAAAATATTCTGTATTTTAGCTAAGCTCTCTAATTTTTCCCACCCCCAAAGTTCGGAACCATACAACATTGTTGCTCTCGCCGTAGCATAATAAATTTTCAATAGTATAGCGACTGGCATATCCGGTATTTTTGCCATTGAGGCAAGTAATTCCCCCACTTGTCTGCGCCCCCTCCCTCTGGCGTAATTTATGTGCCTTGTCCATTTCCCATTCATGGATAAGCATATACCCAAATATATAAATGTCTTAACATTTTCAATTCTTTTCCCTCGGTACAACCATAATTCATCTCGGCTGTAAACAGATCCATTTTTAAAAGTTACGGCCTTCGTTTTCTCTACATTAACAGCAAGGCCCCAGGTAGTGCAATAAACATCTAGCCTATCAATACATTTCTGAAGACCCTGAATAGATGTGCTACAGAACAGAATATCGTCTGCATATAATAGCGCTGGAATTTTATGGCCCCCGACAATAAATATCATTGTCCATTGTAATGCAGTGCAGTGTAATTTTATACAGTGTTACAAAATACACAATTTTTAAATCAAACTCAAACAATATTTTTATCTCTTCAAAAAATTTTGATTTAAAAAAATCAAAATTGAATTGTATAAAACCCTTACGTGATATAGGAAAAGTTAAATCACATTTGAAATCAGCATGAAAAATACTTCTAAAATCACATTACAGTCTTAAAACATCACACCAAAAGTTTTGAAATGTTGCATAGTGTTATTAATGTTTTATAGCGTTATTGTAAGATAGTGCAATGGACGACCTGTAGGCAGCATCTTTATTAGTTCGTAAAAGTGTAGTTTAAATCAAATTGATTACTTTAGTTAGTCGACTTATCAGGATTTGACACAAAATGTATCGTTTATTTTCTCTTCATTTAGTTATAATCTTTACTTAATTTGGCCTTCAGTGAGCAACCTGGGTGATATAATTTGATTCAAAAATTTGAAAAGTATATTCCCTTACTATTGGTTTAATACAACTCATATTTCAATTTCTTATACATCATATTGAAGTACATGATTTTCGCTATTAGTGCACATGCTTCGTATATATGTATGTGTATAGGTGGGTCTCTGTCAGCACGGCATGGCGGGGCCTCCAGATATGGAGGGTAGCTGCAAATTATGATGAATGAGGAGTCGCGGACACACGGCATGAGATGGTCTTCCAGCTTTGGGGTTTGGCGCGAGGTTAAAAACCTCTCACAGCAAAATATATCGTTAAGTATCGCTGCCTGATTTATGGATCCTATCAGTGTAAAATTTTCCGGATGTAAAATAGTCCCTCGTTCGGATCTACACTGTGGGAGTATAAAAATTGTAGGAACTATAGATTGGGAATGCGGAATGTTAAGAGCTTATATAGGCCTGGGGCGCTTAAATTGGTAACTAGAGAATTAGAGAAATACAGGTTAGTTGTAGTAGCAATACAGGAAGTTAGATGGGAGGGTGAAAGTTCAATTGCAGACAGACGCGTGTACGTTTTCCTACGGGAAAGGGAATGATAACCATCAATTAGGGACCGGGTTCTTCATACATAGGAGAATTTCATTTAGCCATTAAATAAGTAGAGTTTATTAATGATAGACTTTCTTATATTATTCTAAGAGAACGGTGGAGTGACATCATAGTTATGAATGTTCATGCACCAACAGAGTTTAAACAATTTGATGACAAGGATAGTATTTATGAGGAAATAGAACGAACATTTGATCAGTTTCTGGCATATCACATGAAAGTCGTGCTAGGAGATTTCAATGCGAAAGCAGGAAGGAAGGATATTTTGAAGCCCGCGATTGGGAACGAAAGTCTCCACTTGCAGAGCAACGGCCATAGGGCTAGACTGGTGAATTTTGCCACCGCTAAGATTTTAATCGTAAAGCGTTCAAAATTCCCAAATCGTGATATTCATAAATACACATCGACCTCGCCAAATGGAAAGACTCATAATTAAATCGACCATGTTCTAATAGATGCAAGGAGGCAGTCTAGTATAATCGACATTTGAACTTTTAAGGGTGCTGACTGCGATTCGGATACTCTCTGGTAATTGCGGCTGTTCGAGAGAAACATTCATTAAACAAAGGAACTAGGCAAAAATTTCGATAAAGAGAGATTCAATCTGAAAAAGCTAGGTGAATACCAAAGTAGGAATGCTTACCAAGTCGAGATTTCAAATAGATTTGCAGTCCTAGAAAACACTCCAGAACAAGAAGCTAGGGATGATATGAATGTCGATAAAACCTGGGAATGCATGAAAGACAACAAAAGAAAAAATAGGTCAGCTTGAACTGAAACCAAATAAACCGTGATTCGATGATGAAATTATTAGTAAATGCAAGAAAGTAGGCAAAACTACATTGGTTGTAGAATCCGAATAACACTACGGTCGAAAATCTCAACAATGGTAACGAGAAACCTCTAGAACCATTGGAACAAAGAAAAGAACTATCTCAAAGATAAAGTAAATGAATTAGAGGAAAACAGTAAAGACAAAAATGTTAGGGATCTCTACAAGGGAATAAACGAGTTCAAGAAAGGTTTTCAACCTAGAATAAACATAATTAGGGACAATGATGGCACTATACTCGCAGCTTCGAACAATATTTTGAACAGGTGTAAAATTTTCTTTAATCAATGATTAAATTATATGGAGATGTCTAAAGGGTAGAAAGTGAAATATTCACAGCAGAGCCATTGGTTGCTGAACCAACTCTAACAGAAGTAGAAACAGCTATAGGTGAACTAAAAAAAACACAAACCTCTAGGCACTGACTAAATTTCAGCAGAATTAATTAAGGCAGGAGGGGATAGATTAAACTCAGATCCATAAACTCATTCTTATGATTTGGAGAAAGGAGGAATTACCATAGGAATGGAAAGAATCTATCATTATACCGATCCATAAAAAGGGAGATAGGGCCGAATGTAATAACTATCGAGGAATTTCTCTCTTATCAACATCATACAAAATTCTATCTGATATATTGATGTCAAGATTAACCCCATATGCGGAAGAAATCATTGGAGATCACCAATGTGGATTTACACGAAATAGATCGATCATATATTTCGTATTCGCCAAATTTTGGAGAAAAAATGGGAATTTAATAAGTCTGTTCACCAGCTATACATAGATTTCAAAAATGCATATGATTCAGTTAGGCGAGAAAAATTGTACAATATCCTCATTGAGTTCGGGATACCAAAGAAGTTAGTTAGGCCGATCAAAATGTGTCTAAATGAAACCTATAGCAGAATCAGGGTAGTGAAATTTATATCATATCGGTTTGTCATTAGATGCGGATTGCAGCAAGGAGATGCACTGCCACCTTTACTTTTTAAATTTTGCTTTGGAATATGCAATTTAAAAGTTCAGGAAAACAAGGTAGCCCTGTAATTAAATGGCAGTCACCCGATTTTAGCTTATACAGATGACGTTTGCTTGTTGGGCAATGATATATAAACACAATTGAGAGAAATTCAGAAGGTCTTTTAGATGCCTACAGGAATGTTGGATTGGAAATTAATACAGAAAAAACTAAGTATATGGTCATGGAACGTCAAAATAATGCTCCACAAAATAATAGAATAGCCGGTAAATCGTTCGAACAAGTGGAAAAATTCAAATATCTGGGAGCAGTAATTACAGACAGAAACAATATTAAGGCTGAATTTAAGTGTAGACTCAAATCAGGAAATGCTTGTTTTTTATGTAGTTCAGAAACTCATACCTTCTCGTCTTCTGTCCAGAAATCTAAAAATAAATATTTATAAGTCTATTATCCTGCAGTTTGTATTATATGGATGTGAGACATGGTCGCTTACTCTTCAGAAGGAACATAATCTGAGAGTGTTCGAAAACATGGTGCTTAGGAAAATATTTGGGCCTAAGAGAGATGATAATGGGGACTGGAGAAAACTGCATAACGACGAGCTTCATGACCTGTACTCTTCACCGGATATAGTAAGGGTAATTAAATCAGGGAGGAAGAAATGGGCTGAACATGTTACGCGCATGGGGGAGGAAAGACATGTCTCAAAAGTATTGACTGGGAGACCCGAAGGGAAAAGACCACGTGGAAGACCTAGACGTAGAGGACAATATTAGGATAGATTTAAGGAAAGTAGGATTTACGAGGGGTGATTGGATGGAGTTAGGAAAGAATAGCGTTGAATGGCGGGCTCAGGTAAGCGCGGCAATGAACCTTATGGTTCCGAAAATAGATAATATTCCTTTAGCTTGCTGAAGAATTGCCTATCGCCATTGAGTAAGTAAGTAAGTATACTAACTTTTGTGTAAACCTGTTGCATTGTATAGAATGCATCACGCTTTTAAATGAAATGTTTTCTTTCATATACGATAGCGGTGAATCATCCCACTTAAGGAAGTACGACTTTACAAGATGGTGAAATATAAATTGAGCTATTTATGGTGCTTGGTATTTTATAGTCTAAAGCCAATATACTTCGTTCCAATTGAAGCGTTTACTTTTATAAGGGTCTAAGTGCCAAAATCATGATTTTTCAGCTATTGATCTATTTATCCAGACCAATACTTTTCAGAAGGATCCAAAGCCAAGTCCAGGGAAAGCCACGTCTGCAGCAATAAATTCCAAGATATAGCGCTATGTCTATCTATGGGATGTCTATGTCTTTTAGTGGCTGTATGTCTCGTTTTCAAGGTAATCATGATTGTGGCACTTAGACCCTTATAAAAGTAAACGCTTCAATTTTCGGTCCAAATTTCTTCGTATTATCAAATTGGATAGTGTGTCATGGATGACTACCATTGCACACAATTTCATCCTATATTTTCCATCCAATTGTATTGTATGCAGCGGAATAAAAAAATTATAATTTTCTAAAAAGAAATGAAATCAACCAATGAGCGTTATTCTCCACCTCGTGACGTAGAAACATGGCGGCTTCTTCTGTGCAACTGATTCTCTGCAATGCCAAGCTCGATCAGCGAAAATAAACCAAAATGAAGTATTAAAGCAAGGAGATTAACATACACTAAGGCAGACTTTGAATTTACAGCAATACTAATAAGTAATAGCCATTTTTACTACCGGCATATACTTTGGAGGTGCTCTAGAAATTATGAGAAAGATTCAGCAAAAAATGTTACCAATGTGTGCACACCGACCGCCTCATCGATTCTAGTAGTTATCGATTTTCTTTTTGCTTGAATATTGGACCAAAATATACTCTCGTGTGCATAACCAGAAATAATTGTATAGAAATGCTACTTCATACAACTTTTTGAACGAAATTTTGAATCATCGGACATCGGCGTTATGTAACACAATCTTCTGTATATTGCACCAGAAGATAATATTTACAATCTGAGTATGTTGGATATCGTGTCAGTTGAACCAACTGTACACCACTGTACGCAGTAATTATAACACCACCCTTCATGTTATGGGGAGTCATGAAGAGCAATATGGCGTGAACGGAAAAATATTATGTACATCTCATGTTACGATTGTGCAGGGGTTGAGTCACACCGCAGCTACAGAGCGGCTGATAGGAACAGTGTACAGGAGGCTTACTACTAATTTAGATGTGTTAGAAGAGATTACAGTAGCAATTGCAACTAACACCGTGCGTAAAAATAATTTATACATTTTGTATGTGACTGCATTTGCAACATGTGGTAGCAAACGAAGATTTTAGGCACGGAAGAAGGCTTGTAAGTCTGTATTGCCAACTTTTATTCATTAACATTTCAGTTTAAAAAATTTAAAGTTGCATCATGCTTTTGAGTTCAGGGAATCTAACCCCGTGTTTGGCCAATCTAGGCCTAGTTATGCGATTCATGGTTTTTTATAATAATTAATTTATTATAACCTAATGGTCACATTATATGGGTGCGTAGGAAAATATTCGGGCCTAAGAGAGATGAAGACAGGGGACTGGAGAAAACTGCATGGCGACGAGCTTCATAACCTATATTCTGCATCAAATATAATAAGGGTGATTAAATCATGGAGGTTGAGATGGGCTGGACATGTTGCGTGCATGGGGAGGAAAGACATATTTAAAAAATATTGACTAGGAGATCCAAAGGTAAAATACTACTTGAAAGACCTAGATGTAGGTGAGAGGACAATATTACAGGGCCTACCTGGGCATAATTTATATTTTGCAGCTTTTAGTGCTTCAGTTAGTGGTCGAAATCAGGCAATATGTTGTGCGGTCCACGATAGGGTGATAAATACTTATAGAAGAACAAATTAATTAAAAAAAAATTATACGGTTGCTGTCATGTTCAGAATTACAATATAGGCTACAGACTCATGAAGTACTCACCAATAATTTAAAACATTGCTAAAAAGCAAGAGAGCCTGTGGCAGCATTGGTACTGACCTTTACAAATTTTAACACCAGAATCACTTGCATACACCAATGTTAAAAATGTATTTAGCTTATTTTTTACTTTTCATATTGGAGCGAAGCATGAAGTAAATATTATTCAGCAGTTTTAAAGCGACAAGGCTATATTTTCAAATGCACAAAAGCAAATTTATTTCCAAAATATGTACTTATGTTTGAAACCTGGTACTTCTTTAACTCAACTTTTGAGGTATTATCCAAGATCGCCTAAGATATTACAATTACGCATTTATCAGAAAGTTTACAAATTCTAGAAAAAAAAAGTTGTCTGCAATTGATATTTCGAAGCTAGATTTTACTATGCAAGTCTTAATTTATTGATGTTAATCGGAGTAATTGTCATTGATCTGTACACGGAAATGATCTGAAAAATTCAGTGGTCTAATGTCCTGGGTAAAGCGTAGCTTTGTAAGAGTAGTTAATGTATTGCCGGCAGTGGTCTAGTCCAGCGCTGCTTTTAAATTCCCACGTTTAAGGGAATTCTTTGTAAATTCGTTCAAATAGTAACTTCGTAAAGCCATTGTTGCTTTCACCATCAACTTACCCTGTTAGTACTCTGCGATTATTCGCGTATAGAGGGGTAATGAGTGAATTCACCTCACTACCAGCTCCCTCTACAGAATCAGGGTTGATCCAACCGCGTGGAAATCGATGTAAATTGCGCACCACAGCTGCGCAGAGACACACGATATCGATATCCGAAAGAAAATGATATCATGGTGACAGCTGTGTAAAGATAATAAAAACAACCCTTTGTACATGGATGGAAATTTTTAAAAATCCCAACCGATGTATAAAAAAGATATTATTATGGGGCATGACATGGGGCGTGGGCTGACTTTCTCGTATTCCCCCCATATATGGTAGCAATTTCACACCCCAGGGAACATACTTTTTTCCATCTCCCCTCTCCTGATTTGTAGATTCTAATTCTTTCATTTATTGGGTAAACAGGCCTGAAATGTATGTATACAGCCGTGTCGTCCTTTTCAATTGTAGAGAGTAAGAATATTGACAAGGGGGAAAATGCACTTCTAATCTACATAAGAATTGCTTACAGTATAGTATAATCAGGCTTTGTAAAATACCCTCGTTCGTATACTGTATAGCCTAAGAACCTATATGTAATATATATATATATATATTACGAAGGTTAATGCAATTCCATATATTTCACATTTTTTCCCTGGGAAATTGAAATTAAATATTCCTAGAATGTATTTATTTACAGGTGAATTATTTGATTTTATTGTGGTTGTAGTAATCTGTCTACATTTTTATACCCATGGCCATATAATTCTTAATGGAAAATTCACCATAAGCCTAAAAATAATGTTAAAAAATAGTTTTCATCACTGTCAATTATTGAATTCTTCATCTCCATTCTTTCTCTAATTGTATTTATACTTCTATCACAGTCTCTTTATCTCAAGTTAACTTGTGTGTGTGTGTGTTTGTGTTTGTGATAGATACCATAAATTCATAAAAAACATTGTTGTACAAAGGAATATCCTATTCAAGGCAAGGCAAGATCTACCATCTTCCCTCTGAAGAAAAATTGTCTAACAGTAGGCTATTGTGAAAAACCATCTTTATTCGTGAATCTTGAATGTCTCTAAACTTTAATGATTATTGTCTTGTAAAAGTAGTGTTCAATTACCTTTTGAAATTCATTTAATGTGTTTTTGTAGTTTTAAAATCTAGTTCTTATTATTACATGCTGGATCATTCTGATAACCTACATTTCTAGACAGTTGTCAATAAACAGATATGGTAATGACATTTTTTCCTTTAATTGTTTAAAATAAATATTATGCACAAATTTTTTAATCAACTTGTTAATACAGTGTATTTAAGGAAGCAATATTCTCCGGGTTATGGACTGTTTTAATATTCTAATCAGCAATATGAGTTTCATGAGATGTGAGATATCTTACTTCACCGTCGCTATTTTATATCCATCCTTTATTAGAGCCTTCAATTCGTATTTTTTTAGAAAAAAACAGTTGCATTTGAAATCACTAGCATACAATGTAGAAAAAAGATAAAAACTTTTATATTCTCCATAAACTACTGAGCTTTGCATTTTTAGCCTTTGTTCTGTGAATGAATTCTATCAGATCATACTAAGTTATCATCAGAGTTTTTATTAGGGGGAGGGACCATAATTGCTCCCCATGCTCCGTTCAAATTTCATTATCAGGTGGAAATTAAAAACATCAGATACAGGCACTGAGAATTAATTGTCATTTTTATAGCTCAAGTGTTTTGGGGGGATGGAAACTAAGCATAAAAAGCATAATAGAGGAATATTAGAGTTTTCGAATGTTGCAGCAAACTGCACTAAAGCAGCTTGATAGCACTTTTATCTCCAAGCTTTCATTGCAACTTAATTAAACGGAACAAACTATTTCAATAACTTTATTAATACCAGAAATAACTTCTCTTTTTTGTTGTAATGAAATTTACGGCAGTATAAAGTATACAGTCTATAAGCGCAGACACATACAATAGATATTGCTCTCTTTGTCCATATAATTTCTATAGTTTCTAACTACGTACTTGATATACTACAAATGGAAATCGTTATACAGTTCGAATTTAGGGAAGTGGCGAATTGCGGTATACCCCGTTCCATAAATATATGCTCTACTGCATAAAACCGGTAATTCTGCGAATGTTGTAATAAAATATAACTCATTTAAACAGTTTACAACACCGCAATTCTTTTCACATAAATTCACATTTAATTTGTAGTAGTATATTAAATAAACGAAAAAACTGGAAGTTTATGAAACTCATATTTTTAATAATGCACTCTATTACAAGCTAAAATTAAAATTTGTACAAGACCCGAAAGAACAGAAACTGGATAGTTTTATTTTGTTTTATTGTTATGTATTTTGTTAATTTTGTGATAATGCACCATATTTACTAGACATTACATTATGTGTTCATATTTTATTAATTTGTAGCTTTTTTGACAGATTTTGGGAGATTTTAAAAATCATGCATATTGTTAATTTTACTCGTAAGTTCGAAAATTGGATTTTTTTTTCTAGCTTAGGCTACGGCCAGAGAAGTAATAATCATAAAGCATTATTTCAACGACAATATAATGACATATTTACTTCCTCCGTCTAAATACAAGGATAAAATCATACAAATTATCAGTTCCACTCTTAAGGAAAGAATTGGAGGTCATATTGGTAGTGCGAAAATCGCCACACACACATATATATATATATATATATATATATATATATAATGCTCTCTGTGTCACAATAGGAACATACTCTTCGTATTTTAGTCATTTGTGGTATAACACTGTTACATAGAACTTAACAAGTGAGCACGAAGTTAACAAAACGAGCGTTCGTTATTCGTGTAAGCATGTTACGTTCTATATAACGGTACATTGTACGACGTTTTATGTTATTTTGAATCGTAAATTTTAAAACGAAAATAATTTCATTTGATTGTGCTTAGAATAGTAATTGAAAAACTTTTTGGTAATTTCATACTCGTAGCGGAATTTAGGCTCTTTAGGTTGGCATAAATTTGTTAGAAACAAATCACCGTTTGAAAACCAGTTGAAAATACCAGAGACATTCAAGGAAAAGAATGAATCGTGACCTATTTATAAAGAAACGGATATCTCTATTTTTTTTTTTTTTTTTTTTTTTTTTTTTTTTTTTTGTTACAAATTACAAATTAAGTTTATTACAAATTAAAAATACAAATTGATACAAAATTATTACAAATACAAATAATATACACACAATTTGTACAATTTGAAAAGAGTATTATTTGCCCCGCATGAGCATAGCTCGTGTTCGGGGTCAGTTCAGTCATACTAAAATTATATTTTTAAAATTATATAAAAAAAAAACATACATATTATAGTTTTAGGTAAAAAATAAGAATAAAAATAAATAAGATTGCTTATATGAAATAAATGCATGAACAAAGATACGAAAAAATAAATTACAGTAACATAACAGAGTTACCAACAAATACCCATTGTTAAAAATAAAAAATTTACAGTTGAGAATGATTAACATAAAAAAGTGGTAAAAGTACAATTACAAGTTAGATTTAATCAAATCGAGTACTCTTTTTTTAAATAATTTATTGTTTAGTGGTATCATATTAGGGTTTCTTCTAGTAAAATATTGAAATTATTGAAAAGGAAAGTAGCGAATTAATAATGAAAAGAAAGAAAATTCATTAAAAACGATTTTTATATGAAACTGTTGTGTTGGCTTACGTTCGTATTTTCTCAAAAACATTAAAACTATCAGTTCCAGTTTATGGTCCAAATATCCAATGATGAAATAATTAATTATGTTATTTTGAACTGAAAATAATTAACAAATATATAATAGTTGCCTAGTAATATGAGTACAGTAATAGTATTTATGGTTGTTAAAATGAAGGATATTTATTTGTACGGCATAAATGGAAGAGAACAACAGTGACATTTGGTGATATTCTCAATAATTATAACAGGCTAGCACCCTCTTCTGTACACTTAACGGACTATCACCTTTCCTTTACAGCTCAGCCCCTTACTTTACATAGACGGAAAGAATTCTGTTAAACAATATTTACGATTCAAAGTAACAGTAACAGTACGAATTGTTATAGGACAGCCTCAATGTGAATCCTCACCTTTAAAGCCTTCCTTCAAATCTGTATTTTTCATTATATATATAGATATAGGTATATAACCAAAAGTTGTAGAATGCGTAAAAGGGTACTTTTCAATTACAAATTATTGTACCAGGTTCATATAGTTATTTATTAACTTAAGTAAGCCGGAAATAATGAACAATCATATAGAATGTAACTGTCAAAATAAGTTCAGATATAAGTAACAAAAAGTAAAGTAAATAAAAAAGCAAGATAACTCATAATACTGTGTGCTTGCATTGTAATGTCCACATCCAAGATCTCGGTTTCGTTCTGTTAAAACGGAGTCATCTCTGATCATACACAATGTAAATACACTCTCCATGTCCCACAACGAGCACACTCAAACACATCTCTCAAACACACGTCCCTTCCTCTCGTCTTCGTCTATGGTCCAAGCCAGTAGGCCACATTTACATAGAGACAAGCTAAAGAACAATATGCGCAGAAGCACAAGCCGGAGCAAGTAGATGCAGCTTACCCCTCTCTTCACCCGCTTAGATATCGCACCATTCCGCAAGCCGGCCACGTGTTACTCAGTCTGAATGCAAATTTGTGTATGCTGGAAAGTGTAATCGATTTTCCCCATTGTTGCAATTCTGACACTGATGAGATGAAGATGAGGACTGTTAAGGTTTGGGTTCACTATTAAAGATTTAAATTACATTCAATTACATCAATATTGTTACAATATTGAAAATGTTACTCGTATAGGCTGCTGGCCGGTTGCGCGCTCGCCACTTGGCACCAACGAAAATGTACGAAGTCTCACTGGCGGGAACATCCGTACCTTGGTCAGGTGGTAGGAGCAGAGAGGAGGTGAAGAACTGGAGCTAAAGGCGTGGTCGACGCGCAACCCGATAATTAATAAGAAGAAAATGCGCACAGGTTGTGCAAAATGGATAGGACTATGGTTCACTTCACTATTTCGCTGAACATAGATCTGTTATTGATTGTCGTCGTTCGTTACATTCTAGAATGTGGTATCTTCCACACTGCTGTTCACAGAGTTCACAGATGCATGCTGGCGTTGGCGAATGGTAAGTCTTGTTTTTACATAGCTTGTGGTGGTAACCATGCACCGCTAGAGACGTCACTAGGTGACGTTGCTCGTAGTTTGTATCTGTCCATGTTCTATTCAACATGGCCTCCGTGGAGTAGAACTCTGGCCAGATTTCGTTCTTCTTCTGTCTTCTTTCTTCCATCACTATCAGCCAGTTGGCGGTGAAAGGAAGTTGAAATTTGATGCGAAGGTCCTCCATCAGAAAGGGTTCCTTAGCCAGTTCGTAAGACAGTCTCGACGGTGAGAATTTTGATAGACCTAGGGCTGCTTTCAGAAAGCGGGCCTTTACCTTCTCTATGGTTCGCAGATCTTTTGCCGAGAGTTTGTCCCATACTAACTGCAGTCCATACGTTAGTATTGGTAGAATTTTTACCTCGAAGAGTATCATTGCTGTTTTTAGGGAGATTTTTGTCAGAAATTTTATATCGTAAATGGCTTTTATTGCTGCTATTGCCCTTTCCTGTGTATGGATCCGGAACGATTTCATTGTTGTTTGGAGGGTAATACCAAGGTACTTGTAAGCGTTGGCTGTGATAAGAGGCTCATTCTTGTAGAAGATGCGGTCTTCTGCAGCTTCTCTTCCTCCCTTGCGAAAGATCATTAGAATTGTTTTCCTCGTGTTGATTTTCAGTTTGTTTACGTCGGTCCATGTTAGGAGTGCATTTATTGCCTTTTGTAGTTCATTCTTGTCGCGTGATGCTACAACCATGTCGTCTGCGTAAATGTAAACTGATATGTCTCTTGTCTCATGTTTTAAGGAATCAACTACGTCGTGTGTGGCTATGTTAAATAGTAGGGGGCTGATTGGATCTCCTTGTAAAACGCCTTTGGTTTCAGTTATTCCCCTGGAGACATCAACGTTGTCGTTTATGTGCACTGTGTTGAATGCCAAAATATTGTGAATCAGAGTGCCCAAAGGGTTGTTAGTGCCTATCAGTGCTTTGAGTTTCTTGTCCAGTATGCTTCTGTCTAGGTTGTCAAAGGCTTTGGCATAGTCCACAAAGACGGCATATAGTTTTCCACCCGGGTGTCTTAGTGCGTTGTCTATGTCCTCCATTAGGTTGTTGACAGCCTGGAGCGTGTTTCTTCCAGCTCTAAAACCGAACTGTTCTTCCGGTATTCTGTTCTCCACTTCACGTGTGAGTCTTGCTGTGAGGAGCTTGGTTAGGATTTTCATTAGATTATTTTCCAATGCTATGCCCCTGTATGAATTCGGGTCTTGTGGGTCGCCTTTCCCTTTGTGCAGAACCTTTATTGTGGAGTGTCTCCAGGCTGCAGGTATGTTTTCTGTCTGTAAGCACAGGTTCATCAAGGCGGTGAGGGCAGCGATAAGAGAATCCGTGGCTATTTTGATGTGCTCGTTGAAGACTCCGTCTGGTCCTGCAGCTTTGTTGTTCTTCGATGCCAATATGGCTTTGCGCACTTCTTCCGTCGAGAATAGCACAGGGGGTTCGTTGTTAGAGCTTGTACTTTTGTGCTCAAATGCCATGATTCTGCATCCTGCGTTCAGTATATAAGTGAAATGTTCTTCCCATTCTTCCATGTCTATTTTCCCACAGGTTGCGATCTTCCTCGGTTTTAGCGCTACGTACGATTCTTTTTGGAGTCCTCTATCATTTTGGAGGCCTCTAGCTCGATGTATTCTTTCCTTTTCTTTTGAAGCATATCTTTGTATTCCTTTCTGAGGGTGTGGTAATTCTCGCTGTCCTGTTGGTTGTTTGTCTTTCTCGCTTGGTGAAGGGATCGGAGAACTATTTTCCTTTTCTCGTAGCATACATGATCAAACCATCTTTGGGCTTTCCGCTGAGATTGTGGGATAGCTGCCCCACTGATGATAGAGTGAATTTCCTGGTGGGCTGCATCCAGATCTTGTTCTTCTATAAGTTGATTTACCTTTACTATTTGAGTGTCCAGATCTTTCCTGAGAGCTTCTGTGTCCAGTTTCCGTGTCAGCTTCACTGCTACTGTTGACGGAGTTTTTCTAGTTGGTGAAAGTTTTATCTCAGAGCATACAGGGAGGTGCTTCCTGATAGGTGTGCTGCTCCTCTCTCTTAATTTAAGCATCTTCATATTTATATTCGTGCCCCTGAAGAATATCAGGTCTATGGTGCTTGACCCATTTGGCGCATAGTAGGTCTTATCTTCTGCATTGTTTAGGAGCTGGAATCCTTCTTCTTCCATTGCTTCCTTGATGGCGGCTCCTCTTCTATTGATTGTGTCTATTCGGCAATTGAAGTCCCCCGCTACAATCAGGGCTTCCTTGTCGTCTGTTTTACTGACAGCTTGCATAATGGTATCCACTACTTCTTCTGTAGGAGTCAGTGGTGGGCAGTACATGCCATTAATGCTGAGCTTGCCTGCTTTTATTATTACTGTGTTCTCGCCTGTGTGGGTGACTGCGGTTTTTCCTGTCGTTGGCTTGAAGAAACATGATACACCCCCTGACGGGCGTCCTAATTGGTTCTGTGTAGCATAAGCGTGAGCTGAGTAAAATCCCGGTATTTCTAATGTTTTTAGTAAAAAAGTTTCGGTGAAGATCATGATATCGTGTTCTTGTAGGTCTGTGATTGGTGTCAGATGAAACAGACCATTTAAGCCCACCCGATAATTCACACACTTATTATATAACGTGTCACACTATAGCAAGAAAGGAATGGAAGAAGAGTCTAGAGAAAACATGGCATTTGGTTTCTCAATATTTTTTTTAAGAAACTTGTGAAAGGCGAGAGAAAAAAGGAGAGAAATGAAAAACCGAAAAAAGTGCGTAAAACGATGGCCAAATATTCCATCTTTGTCGCGTACTCAGAAAGAGAGAAACAAGCGCTAAACCACTATCATAAAAAAGGTAATTTTACTGCATACGAATAAGACAGACGACCTTTCGAATGTATTTGCTAATTGTCGAAATTATGGAAGCCGAAAATTTCCGGCGAATCTTAGGCGTCTACAAAGTCTGTAAATAATATTCATAGGCCCCCTTTAATACGAAAATATTATCAAAGAAGATGGGTTGCAAATTGCTTGAAAGCGAATAAGTAATGGCTAAGTGAAATTAGTGTTGAACTGAAATGAGGAAAGGAAATTACAGTTGAAAAATTAAAATTTTTACATTTTATTCGAATATTGCTTAGTTGTTTTCGTGCACCCAATCGCTAGTTAATGAATAACAAAGCCTTAAGCTTTTAACTTCAGAAAACGATAATAAAAAAATTAGATTGAATTTAATTTTGTCACAGCTAAAATCTTATTAATATCCATAAAAGTATGATTATGAGCAATTATTTATGGAACCAAAACGTATTAACGATGGAAGCAGAAAAAAACATTAAGATTGTCATTAATACAGTCGGAATTACATTATTCGAAAGTTTTAAATTCGAAACCATGAATACTTTGAACTTTTACCATGGTTCCTTAACATCCCTATACAAAGCAATATCCTTTGCTGGTCGCTTCAGCTTCGCACTATCTAAGTTCGACTGTATTATTAATTTATTAACAACACCAGACAATTTTATACGGCATTTATAATGGAAATGATACTTCTTGAATCAAGGATTATTTTGAACTCCTTTCGCTCATTGCTAGCCCAATATAAAATGAGAAATCCGTCAATGCCTTATGAGATGATCCTAGAGGAAAGTAGAAAAAATACTAGGTATGATCAGGCCATAAACCAGGGGTGCCCACCTGCCCAAACTTCATGACTCACCCCCCAAACTTCATTGCTCACCCCCCAACCTGATTGGCTGTCGATATGGGCGCCCATATGATATTTTCTAGGGGGGGCCAATTTTTTAAATTTATTTATATTTTGTCGCTTTAATTTCTTGGGCCACTTTGTAACATTATATTAATAATATAATAAGTGCAACAATGACATAGCCAGAAAATAATTGCGGGGAGGGTCGAAAGTGCAGTTGGGTTTGGAATACCCACCAGAAAAGGGGGTCTGGGGTCCATCCCCAGAACATTTTTAAATATTGAACTAATGAAAATCACATTTTACGCTATTTTAGCACTAAAAAGCTAGTTACGACAATTGTTTACTATACTTTAAGACATGCCAATACAAAGAAGAAATTGTTACCTAACTCGGGTGTCCACCCCTGGGAAATTTTTAAATATTGAACTAATGAAAATCACATTTTACGCTATTTTAGCACTGAAAAACTAGTTAGCAAATTTGTTTACTATACTCTAAGACATGGCAACTTAAACAAGAAATTGTTACCTAAGTTATAATGCTTATTACTCTTTATAAGAAAAGTTAAATAACATATGGAACAGCGGACATAATAGGCCTACTCATTATGTTATGAAAAGAAAATAACTGCTATATCATATTTGACACACCAACAGATCTTTATATTTTTAAAATACATTTTAGGTTTTTACTTTTGGGGTTCCAAAACCCCTGGACCCCATTTCCTAATCCACTGTTGGATTCTGCTTCCATGTTGTCGATTTGGTAAAACTTCTGCAAACATTTTATGTCTCAAATGACTTTTAAATAAAAGAAAGACACCCGACTATAATTATTAATTTACTTTTTTCCTTTCCCTGAGAGCTAGGAGGGCCGCGGCCCCCCGTCCCTGGGTATGGGCGCCCATGGCTGTCGAAATTCTTCATCTTTATCTTGAAGATTCTGCTTGGGATGGACATCAATATAAGGTTTCCATTTATCTTCGCCACTGATTTTACTTTCAGTAATCTTGTATTTTATATCTAAATTATGTTTCACTTTATAGAGATGTTTCTTTCTGCAGTGATCTTGACATTTGTCATGCCTAATAATGGCATTGCACAATAATACTAAACACTTATATTTAAATTGCTGTTGTTTTTTCGGCATTTTCGAGATGCCGAGATGGACTGAAACCAGTAGCAGCATTGGTTATATACAGATTTTTCCACATCATCCCTCCCCTTCTTATAAGGTGACACGTGCTTTTAAGTGCAGTAAAATCACTTCCGATAATAATTATTATTCTTGCAGGCGGCATTGTACAATGACTGTAATAACCCAGTAAGAACTAATACTCCAATTCTATCTGCGTGTGAGGGAGGTGGGGGCTGTGGGGCCAACAATGGTTAGTTCACAGTCGCCGCACAGAGTGATCAATTTCGTTGGCATGGCAGTTGTTTACAAGCAAATGCGTTTCGCTAATTTATTGACTTTTCACTTCTAAAGAATTAGAAGAGGCCTTTCGAAGTTATAAAACTTGACAGTTCTTATTTTTAACATATAAAACGCTAATTTTGCAACAATTTTCGACCCCCCCAGAAAATTCATAAAACGCTAATACTTTGCCCCCCCCCTAGAAATTTCAATGACACAGTCTGCGTCTTAACCCTCCCTCCCCGTGGGCACCCTGCTTAAACACTGTTCGAAGACCCAGGAACTATTGGTTTACAACTCTTTCCAAACAAAGCTCTCTGAAGGACTTAGGTACCGATAAATTCATCGTCCTTCTAGTTGTGCATTGGATCTACTGGCAATCATCCCATTCACTTACAAAATTAGATAATTAGCATGATTTGAAGGGAGAATAAAGTATTGGTAGTCCCAAATATTACTTTGACTACTAGTGTTAAAAAATAACAATATTCATAATAATAACAATAATAGCATGATAATAGTGATAATAGTGATGATAATAGTGATGATAATAATAATAACAGATTTATTAAAATCGGAATGTTCATAAAAATTAGAATAATAACAATAATTACAATAATAATACAGTAGAAAACAACATATCCCAGGCGTAATGGAATGAATATTTTAGTTGTTTAAAATGATGTTACTCCTTCGTTCCCCGCATAGAACGTGCTGTATGAACTATGAATCATCTTCATAAGCAGGTTGTGCAATGTACATCCGCCTATATTGGCTGGTAGCCTGCCTCTAAAACTATATACGCCCGCAATGTAGCCGGCCAGATGGTATGCGACCGTTGAAAATGCAAATAATTTGAAATTGGAATGCTTGGAGGATGAGACATTGAGGTGGGTGCTGTGCTTAAATATGTTGTTCCATGGACCCGGAGATCTCCAGTGGAGGTACGGTCTGTTCAGGTGTAAAGTTGTCTTCTTGAAATCCGGGATATACCAAAATAAGTTTAATAAGGTTATTTTATCTAAACTTATTGAATGTTTACCGAGTCATTTACAGAACATATTAGTATTGGTTACAAAATTATTAATCTATACGACTTCATACTATTCAAAATTAAATTTATTGAGAAACTCATAATGTAAATCCGGATTAAATATCATTTTTGCACAAACAAATGAACCGGTTTTAGTTCTGACGTGTAAAGTCTTTAAAATCAGTCTTATGGGGGTCACTTGCTAAACCGCATGTAACAGAAGTAGATGTAACGGAAATACTGGACAAATTAATGTAGAAATCACCGGAGACACTGAGTTACGCCATGTTCACCGCGATCGATCTCCGACACGTCATTAGGTGAACCATGACAAGCACCCGGCATTATACTAGGTGCGCCACTATAGCCTATAAGGTTTGAGAGTCTTAAATGCTTAATTGCTTAAGAAGACGTATTATTTAATTTCCTCCTGTATAAGACATAGGATTGGCTACGAAATTAGGTGGAGATGGTTAAAAACGATTGGTGTCTTCATCCCTGATGTTGGTTTGCATATCCGAAGTGGACGGCGCTTCGGGAACACCCGATAGGTAGAGTATCGTATAATTAAGTGGCAACAAATGAGTGTAGTGTAGGTTGCATCACGGCACGGCGTGACATGGGATTGTGAGATGTTACCTTGATGAAACAGATGTGGATGGGACAATTCCACTTTTTACAAAAAATCCTCACTTTTCTGCAAGATTTTGGCAAATCGTGATATTGCAGTTTTGTACATTGCTGTAAAATGTAACAAATAGTCGTTAGTCCATTCAACTATAAAGAGTTCAAGTGATACGTTGTTCCTAATCGGATGTTAAATTGGCCTAAAGTTATTAACTTTTTCCTTTTGCAATGAAATTACTGTAGCAAAACATGAATGAAACATTTTTACTTTTTACGCTCATATCATACGCGCTATAGTTAGAGGTAGAATTGTGCTCGACGCGGAAAATCAATGACTAACTTTAAGCACTAACTATTTCACCTCTGCTGACTTTTTTGTGTCACCTCAAAAAAATTGTATAAAAGCAGTGATATGAGAACATTATAGGAGAAAAATTCCTCTGACAATGGGATTCGAATCCAGGGCCTTCGGCTATCCGTGCCGCTGCTCTACCAACTGAGCTAAACCAGAGTTCGCTTCTCAGCGCCAGATGGAACCTCTCTCCTATGACTGATACCCTTAATGGTCTACCTCAATGATAGACAAGTTATGTCATATGCAGTACTGTGAGGCACACTAATTAGTGATCTCTGTGACCGGGCTTCCACTGTTATTATACAGTAACATTCAAGATGGATATATGCATTTATGAATCACAGATTATGGTCTCTGTTGGCGCTGTGAAGCGAACTCTGGCTTAGCTCAGTTGGTAGAGCAGCGGCACGGATAGCCGAAGGTCCTGGGTTCGTATCCTAGTGTCAGAGGAATTTGTCTCCTATAATATTCTCATGTAATGTCCAACAGAGACAATAGCTGTGGTTCATAAGTGCATATATCCAAGCAAAGATATGAATTAAATAGCATAATGCTTTACTTAAAATAAGCGGATTTTTATTCACATGTTAGAATTCTCATTAAAAAAAACCATGTAATATGTTAATGTTTTCTTTATCTGTTTCAAACTTAAGAGCCCATTGATGATTTAATTTGATGAATGATTATATTAATATGTATAGGCCTATATAATAGCCTATATTTAATTCAGCCATTACAGAGTAGAGTACCATAAGCAAATCCCTTTTGCTAATTCCGACCGGAGTTTTTCCGTGGTTTTCCTTGGTTCTAAGGTGATTACCGAACTGTATTGGGTTACATCCCAAACCCCAAAATCCCAATTTACTTGGCCTGCATGGGTTAGTTCCCTATGTGAACAACCGTTAGCGTAAGCACAATTAAATTGTGCGAAAGGAACCCGCTTTCATTTGCAGCAACGCATTTCGTATGCAGGTATGGAACGGAGTCAGGTTATTTCATTGAGGGCTTGGTTTGCTTGCTTAGTCTGATCCGGTAGCTATGAAAGGGTTAATATACTTTTGAAGCTCTTCACTCAAAATTTTCGTTTTTCAGAAACAGGAGACTATGATGTATGTGACCAGCATACGAGAAGTTGTATCAAATTTTTAAAATTCAAGTCACACATCTCGAACATCTCGATTATGTATTTTCTCTACTTTAGACTACTATCAATGAAGAAAATTTTGTATTTCACAATTTTCTCGAAAAGGCCTCCAACGATTTTGAGTAAATTTTGCTAACTAATTACTTATACCAAGACTTTAACAAATATATTATTAGAAACTTTTTTGTTAAAAGTGTCATAATCGCCAGCCATGTTTCCCTCAAACAATTCTTGTTTCGTGAACAATAATGACTTTAATGTTAATATTAAGTTTTACAAATATTTTATTCATATATTTCATTGCTTTAAAAATTGTGCTTTATGCTCCATTTTTGAAATTATGCTTAACTGGCTTTTAAAACTTGCATATTTCTAGGTACCTAACTGTCACGATAAAAAATAATGTAGCAACCATAAATACAAAATGTTATGTTTATAATGGTTTTATGCTTTATGGTTGTCCTGACAAAAGTACTTGTGGAATGACACTATTTTCTTTTAAACTTCTGGATTTTTACACAAATAAAATTGCATACTGGTGCTTGTTTGAAACTATTTTCAAGGGAATTCTAAAGACTACAAAGATAAAATTGCTTATATTTAATGAACAGTGTTTGAAAAATTAAATTATGTAGTTCATTTAATCTTTATCTATATCATCGTCTGGGGCTATTCGAACGTGATTATTTTTGTACTTTTTTATATTAATAACTAAAAAATTAGCAGTTATAGAGATATGAATTTTGAATTCTTATTTTAAATTTGAAGATAAATTTATGTAAAATCACATTAAATTGTCTACGTTTATAGAGTTTATTTATTTATTTTATTTTTATTGTGGGTTCCCTGAAAGTTTGCATTTTATGTTATAACCAGCCGGCTCAACCTCTTAAGAAAATTGTCTGGTTTTAAATAACATACACGTTTAAGACACTTGCTGCACACAATTCCAGAAAAATAAATCACCACAATATGAAAAAACAGACAAAAAAATTCATTCCTAATGAGCTATAAACAACTAAATGACCAGGTATAAATTGAACTGAAGAATCATAATGATAACTGGAATAATGAATGACGCTAGGATTCCATCCAAAAATTAAATCTACCTTATTCTAATGGACGAATTAATTCCTCATTTAAATTCCTGAGATTGCGTAAAAATCTTCAAGTCTTTCACGTAACAAAATGAAATTGAAATGATCTGATTAAGGCACGAGAATATCTGGAATATGTGTCAGTCGGACTACAGCCTTGAATTTCGCATATCATTTCACAGATTTTTTTTCTCTTCTGGCGCGCCAAAGAAACAAAACACGAATTCAGTATCGGCCAATGAGAGCAGAGTTCTACATCGTTATGTGATCCGTCCAGCTATAAAGTAAACTGAAAGCTAAACTTACGAAAACTTGAATTACAAAAGAGCTCCTCTTATTCTATTATTACCATTTCCCTCTCCACCTTTCTCTTAGCTTGTTACGAGTCTTAAAAGAGTTCATTTTAACAAAATTGAAACTGATAAAAAAAATACCTGAGAATGTGGAATGAGTCAACAGAATTGCCAGCGCAAAAGAAGTAATTGAATTCTTACAAAGCAACTTTCAGGGAAATTGGCCTCCTTTAAGCGAGTAAACATTTACACATTTAATTTGTTAAAGGGTTTTATGCTAAAAAAAACAACTAATTATAGGAAAAGGAACCTGGAGAAGTGTATGGATTATGCAAGGAAAGGAATAAGCAGAAAGATTTTCTGATGAAAGGAAATAAATAATAATAATTGAGAAGTGTATGGATTATGCAAGGAAACGAATAAGGAGAAAGATTTGCAGATGAAAAGAAATAAATGATAATAATAATTGAGAAAGAAATGACATAATAGGGCGACAAAGTCTTCAAAATGTAAAAAGATTTTGAATAATGCCCAAGTGTACAGAAAAAGTAAAGAAGTTAAGAAACGTCTATCGAAATAAGGCCTACTCTACTGTATGGCTGAAGCCTTTTACTGTCAAGTCTTACGGCAACATGCGAATTTATTCACATTTGTTTCGTACAATGAAGAGCCGGTGGGAGCAAACCTGTAGCCGGTTTAGAGGCTATACTTTAGGCTTCATTTTCTTTAATGAGCCTGCAGTTATATCCCTTGACAAAGTTTGTTTCGTGTGTAGGCCTACTAGACTGAAAATATTGTTCTTCTCTGCTGCGATTCTTGGGTTAAAGTCCAGCTTCCAACTGAGAAAGATTGGGATACGGTATAAAAAGATGAATAAATACATAGAGAGAAACAGTAACAAAATGCAAGGAGTAAAGTCCGGAGAAGGATAAAAATATATTGTAAAAAGAATGAGAAACGATCACAAGAAGTAATGATGGGAAAAATAATCCAGATAAAATAAGAAAATTGAATGTGAAAGTGAAACAAAAGGAAGCGATCAGACTGGGGAAAAAATCCGAAATTTGTGGACATTGCAGAGTAAGGGAAAGGGCAAGGCTGAGAAAAACATAAAATTGAACAGATCATTAGAACAGTAGGGAAAGGCTGTATGGGCGAATCGGTAAGAGAATTTACTAAATTTACTGACCGAATAGTCCAGAATACATCCACCGCAATGGCAGAGAAATTGTCTTCTCCTGTTGTGTGCAGATCCAGGCAGGGTTGAATTAAACCTACATAATAAATTATATATATTTATATATATATATAAATTATATGGATATGTAGGCTATATTAATTCCTTGATGGAAAAAGGCGTATTGGTGGCCACACTGTCTCCATATTAAACAAAAAAAAAAAAAAAACTTGGTTATTATCAATTAACTAAATCTAAAATTGATGTATTTATGGGGGCTGTATCAGGGGAAAGTAGTACATCTGAACTGGGTGCATTGGGGGAGGGTTCGAGAGAGAGGGGACGGGCAAGAGGGATGTAAAGATGGTTGTGAGAGAGACTCTTCAACAGGCAGAAATATGGATACAAAGAAACAAGGAGAATGGAAGTTACGATACTACTACAGGCTAATGGTATGGTATGGTTCAGGGGCTGAGCCCTGACGGGCTCGCGCAAGAAGGCCACATAGGCGGGCCCTTTTTGCACCCCCTAGGAGACGGAATGATGTGCATGCCCTAAGGCCCCCCTTGTAACAGACTCCACCACCAGCCCTCACGGAGCTCCCCTACATCCAGCTAAGACCAGGTACCACTCCACGTGCACCGTACCCAGGGTCCCTCCTACAAGAGCCCCATAGGCGCGGCACACCCTGACGTGCGCCACTAACCCAGGGTCCCTCTGAGAGCCGGGACACCACCAGCAACTCTTGACCACAAGCAACGGGGCAGGACGGGGGAGGCCCGCAGCAGAGTCTGCAGCAGGAGCTGGCCCGAAAACCAGTAAAGGGGAGCGGGATGATAATGAGGGGGGAAAGGAAGTTGAAGTGGAGAGTGTTGGTGGAATGAATGAAGGGGGAAACGGGAGGATCCCCGAGAAAAACCCCCAAAGGTCACGGCTTTGTCCACCACACGCCCGCCGGCCCCGAGATTTGAGCTCGGGACCGCTAGCATGCCAGGCCCACGCGATAAGCATGAGCCACCGTGACGGCACAGGCTAATGTATGTGTAACTGAAGGGGCAACGGATAGAAAGTGCACTTAAAAAAATCGCATTAGTGGTGTGGAAAACAGATGCAATACAGGGACTGTAAAACATCCCGTGTAAGAAAGGGCAAAACGAAAACAAACAGAAGAAGAAAAGAGAAGAACGTAGAAAGGGTAACGTAAGGGAATAAGGATTTTTTTAGGTTATAATGAGAATCTTAATCGTAACCTGCACATCACATCGAAATCCTCCATAACCCTTTAGATAATCTAAATTGTAGTTCTTGAAGTAATGAGATTATTACGTCAAGGAAGTAACCAATCTAAAACAAGGTGTATAGGAGCAGAAAACTGCGAACTTGAATAAAATAAGAACAAACAAAAAGCAAACAGCGCTCTGAGGAAAACAAATAGACGTAAGAGGCTAAATGTACGTGAGTTAAGTCGTACAGAACAAAGAGAATTGAGTTGTTTCATTAAGAGAGTCTTTCATAATTCACCTTAAAACAAGCCAACCCTCAGATGAAACGGCATACCCAAAGGAAGATACTGCTTAAATTGATTCCCTAATAGATTCCTCTTTAGTATCAAAGAGTATGTACCCGCCAAGTTAATGACGATTAGCGTGTAATGTATATTTACTTGAAGCTCTGTATACATATTCAAGGACTCGTCTATGCATGTTGAATTATAAGTTATAACATAAACTAACGAGGTACAATGTATAGGCCTACTTTAGAACAGGGGATACCAACAATCGATATATAAACACATATATGTATTTACGTGTAGGCCTATGTATCGATGATACCAACTGGCGGCCGGGAAACCTTTTCTTGTGGCCCGCAAATTCAGTTTAAAATAAACATTATGCAATGAGCCTATAATGTCATTTATTAAGACACGAGTGTGTCTTCGCTTCGCTCGTTTCATAATTCTCTTACGAGTGTCTTAATTGCTATTACAGGAAACTTGCATATGCTACTCAATTACAATTAAATGTTTAAGATTTTAGCTATTAGTTTCAACGAGACAGCTGACACATCGGCAACCAGCTGTAGTAAACGCTCTTAGATCTCATCTTTTGCGATAGGTGGAAGCTGATGGCATGTGGGGAAATAGAAGCTTCTCCTGTTTTAACCTCAAACCAAGGGACTTTAAAACATGAAATGAACTCAATTCAGAATAATATTAAAATTAACACCACAGGAATCATTTTGTTTTAAATACAAGTTGTTTATTATGCAGCTTGATTTGCTGCTCTCAAGGCTTCAAGATCGTTCCTTGTTGGCTATTAATGGATACCACAACAGTGTTTTAATGAAAATCTGTACTTTAATGAATGTCATTAAGATACTGTTCCGTCATATATAATAAGCGTAAGTTATTATAGTGTCGAACAAAAAATGTTATAATAAATTTATAATGTAGCCTACTTTTGATTAAACTACAGAAAATTATATTGTTCCCGGGCAACCGCTGTGACACAAGGGATGCATTCGCTCCTCTCACGCAGCAGGCCCAGGTTCGATTCCTGGTCGGGTTTTTCCTCACCTGTCAAGATGAATGTCGAGTATCTTTAGGACCTGGATATCATTTGGCCGTCCTTATAATTTTCATCCCATCTGAGCCTTGTTCTGAGTGTGTGCGACTTGTGTGTCTCGTTCTTTGTGTCCCTGTTGTCTCTGAGATGGTCGCGGCGTTGGGCTGATCACTAATCCGGGAGGCCCTCCATGTCTGTCTGGTCAAAAGTCTGTCTGGTCAAAAGTCTGTATGTTTTCCCATAGAAATCCCTCCTCCGACACGTCGTGATCCTGTAAGAGCCGAGCGGCATGGACCATATAAACGTCCCTACAAGGGAGAGGTAAACTCAGGTAAAGAAAACGAAAATATTATTTCTGAAGGAACGGAGAGCTTTGAGGAAAAAGAAATCACCATAGATGGAATTAATTTTTAATGGAATTAATTCCTTCCCTTGCCGAGGAAATACGGTACCGGTACCAACTACTGACTTAGCTATATAATAAATACATGCTGCACATTCAGTTTCAGACAGTGGTGACACCAACTTGCCTAATCGATGAATTATTATAAAATGTAGCTAGACGATGAATTTAATGGGAGTGCGTGAGGAAAACTTGGAACAGGTGGACGTACAGCACATCGGTGACTGCCCTTGACATCCGTCCGTCAGTCCCACGAATGTTCAAGGGCAGCGCATCTCTTGATATTGCATTCCTCATTTCCCTGTTTCGGACGTGGGCGTGAAGAAGACGGTAATTAGGAGACGACAGCCTGTTCCAAACCAATGGTGCCTTTAAGTACTACACAAACATCTCGGCTACGCGTTATTTACGATAATAATAGCAATAATAATAATAATATTAATTATAATAATAATAATAATAATCGAACAAACAGAATAAGCAGTACGAAAACTGCAAATTACGAATGACTAGCAGAAATTATTTATGATCCAAGTGTTAAAAATGCGATATTATTTTGCGAGTATGTTATGTTTGCGAAACGAGCAAACGAGAGGACAAGTGTAGCAATCCTACGAGCAAAATTCAGTGATTGTACCACGCGTTTCTTACTCGTACACTATTTTTTAGACTCTCGTCAAAATTTGTGAAATAATAATAAATATTAGATTTACTGTAGTAAATTACGCAACGTGGAGCCAGCCATATTGAAGAGCACAGACAGTTGTTCTTTTAGTTTCTGTTACAGGGCTTCAAACTTAAGAACAACACTTCTTACCCACCAAGTATAACGATTTTTGGAATCACAGTGAGAAATTTCACATTTAAAAAGGCGTGTTGACTATTAAAATGTTCAATTTCTATCAAACTGAGTTTATTTAATAATCATAAGCATTTATTTCAAACTAGAAGAGCATTTTCCATGTGAAGAAATCAAATTAGGTCAGCCTGGAGTGTTATAATTTTATACCATCAGTGGCATAGTTTTCTCCTTAGATTAATATCATCTATCGTAAAAAAAAGCTTCTTTTATCTTCGACTGTCTAAAAGTTACATTTTATACCATTTAGCAACTGAATTTAGGTATTGTTAAATGTATCTTACGATTTTTGACAACTTTGTTTATAAAGTTCGGCTCTTTTTAATTAGTTTGTATTTTTATACATCTCCTGGCATTTGATGTACTATCTAGGCTAAAAAGTTTGCCAAAGGTTGGAAAGGTGAAGTCAGAATGAAAAATTCAATGCCATAGCCGGGATTTGAACCAGGATCTTCGGTTCTCCGTGCCGATGCTCTAACCAACTGAGCTACCATGGCCACGTGCCGGTACAACATTAAATTCTCCAACTGAATCACAATCCCAGTATACCACCAGGCGTTCTCAATATGAGATACGAACACAATGGCGACTTACAACCTGTAAGTACTTTTAAGACCTGGGTTCGTATCTCATATTGAGAACGCCTGGTGGTATACTGGGATTGTGAGTCAGTTGGAGAATTTAATGTTGTACGTTGCCATGGTAGCTCAGTTGATTAGAGCATCGGCATGGAGAGCCAGATTTGAGGGTTCATTGAATTTTTCATTCTGACTTCACCTTTCCATATTAGCCTACACACGGCCAGTGTGAAAGAATTATCATTCCGTTGCCAAAGGTTGTTACGATAATGTATGAAATGACAGGAAAAGCATTTTCTACAGAGGGAAAAATTCATGAACCCACTTAAGGAGCTTATAGAGTAGCGAACTCTCTTCTTACGTACGGTACTTTTGAAAAATTTATTTTTTTCTGGACAGATTTTCATACAATTTTGTACATCTATTTTACAGCAGTGTAATTTTAATTTAATAGTATGTAATACATCTAATAATTTATCACCATGATCGATTTTTAATTTCTTTTTTAAAATGAAACCTCATTATGTTTTAAACATGATAACATTGAAAGTAGGGAAGTTATTGCCAATTTGATTTTTTCCTCGCTGAGCATTCTATCTGCCTTAAAATTAAATCTATGTTATTTTTAGATTTTCAATACAACTTTTATTTTATTTTGAAATGTCTTTTTATTTTCCAGTTAACAATTTTTAACCAAATATTAACCATTGAGGTGCAACCTTTGTACATTAATACAAAGGAAAACTTTGCAAAATTTGAATGACATCAGACAAATGGTTCTTAAGATATTTTGATTTTCTGTAAAGTTGAATAATACCACTATTAAATGGAATTTTGTCTGTATATTTACAATTCTGTATCGAATAACTTACTCTGCCACTTGAAACTGTTAAATATAGTATTCATTTTTTAAATACTGTATTTCTGTAACAGTTTGTTATTCAGGCCTATAGAGAATTTATAAAACCATATAGGCCTAAATTATGTAAGTTGCTTTAGAAACATACTAAATACTAATAATGATGCAGAATTTATCAGAAAAACGAAGGTTTTCAATAGCTGCTTTCAAACGATGAATAATCTTCCAATAATCTTTCATTTTTTCTTTAAAGTATTTAAAATAACTTGTAGTAAATGAATATGTATACCAGAGATTAATTTAAGGAATAAAGGTTGCGAAGCATAACGTTTATATCATTATATGCTTTCATTTCGCCATTCAGTATACTCTCTAAAACCACGTCCCTAGATTACTGTAAGCCATTATTCAAGGAGAAAAGATCCTTATAAATTGCGTTATCGATTTCCAAAGTGCTCTTTTCGCCTATTCCCACAGAAACCTTATCTAAAGTAATTTTGGTTATCGTTTCTATAATAGAAGGATTAAAAGCAGCCTAACACTTTTTAAGCACACTTCTCAACTATTTGAATCTTCTCTTTACTAATAATGCCCCGAATAATTAAGTGTCTTTTATTTTACGACACAAAAATAAATAAGAAATTTCATTTAAAAGAACTCTAAAATGTTTCCTTTTAAACAACTGTTTTTACAATACATAAAATTTATATCGCACATAATTCCTACCGTTATTCGTCATTTAATTAATAGGCCTAACACCGCTTACTTTGTAGGCCTATGAGCGTAGTTATATATGAAAATAAGTTAATTATTACATTATTATCCTAGTCTTGCCATTAAATTGTAAATTATAAAACTCGTTCTGCACTCCTTTCTAAACACTTCACTACATTATAAATCAAATGTGAACTACTATCATCATCTAAGAAATGTGTGAAATAATTACTAATTCATACTTCTCCTATAATCTACTCGTATTGTATTATCTGTAATTCCTGAACATTAGATGAACTACCTTTTTTAAACATTGTTTGTAACATAATGTACTTATTTTACCCCAATTTATCATAACCCCATTTTACATAAGTGTATTACGGTAGGAGTTTGTAACCATGTGAAAAAACTTAATTCAACCAAAATAACAACACAACAACAAATTTCTGATGATGTGGTGAATACATTTCATGAAAAGTTCGTAACAGCAATGTTTTGTTACTAATGCGTGTAATGGCTTATGGTATGCAATGTTACATTGACCTTTATGCTTTTGGAGGTGTATTTTTCCTGTCATCAATGGGACAGTGTTAAATTGTTTGTTCACTTCCTCATAATGCATTCAAAACCGTCTTTAACATTAATTTGAAATCTCTAATATTTTACTCGTAACTGTCTGACGCCGTGGGTGAGTGACTGCCAGCCACCTGGGCGGCCCGGGTTCGATTCCCGGCCAGGTCGGGATTTTACAGATATGCAACTTTCCTTTCTGGGTCAGGACTGGGTGTTGTGTCCTCATTCCCATCCCGCGAAAGGAACTGGCCACCCTAGGCGGTATCATCGGGCCTAGTGTCCCTCGGTCGGGCCGTGGGCCTCCTTCCAAGGCTCTGTCCCAAGGCAGGACCGGCCTCCGGGCCGAACACTTCATCATCATCATACTCGTAATCTTCCCGGATAAAAAAGTGTTGTTATAAAGAATGGTATTATCAGTTTGCACTTGAGTCGACTATATACATCAGGAAAATATATTTCTATAAGGGGAGAAGGTACCATGAAATGAATCAAAATACCAATTTTAATTTTATTACTAAATTTGATGCTATGAAATGTGTTTTATAGAAATATAATAGAACTAACCACAAGCCTATTCAAAGGTCATAAATGGCAGCTTATACGACAGACTATTCATAGGCCTAAAATCTACTTATCTCGTATTAAAAAAATGTTGTTCTATTTTATGTTTTTTGTAGTTGTTTATTCCTTAATATGACAAATAAACATACAATTTAATTGAATTTGGGTTAGATATTGCAACCCCTGTGCTAAGTGGTGTATCTACAAACAGTAACATAGGTCATTAAAGTTTTTTCTTTTCCTATTCTTATGCACCTTTTCTCTTAAACTATTCATTCCAGAATACTGAAGTTTTCGCAGTCATAAGTTATATTAACAGGATTTGATATCTCGTTTATCTTCCTTGTACTAATATTAAGACTAATTACTAATGCCTTACTAATGCCTTACTAATGCCTTTTCATTTATAAAATTGTCCAAAAATATAGATAACTATCTTAAAATTTTTTAGATACTGTATTCTTCGAGATAGTTCTCTAAATATGACACTTTGTTGCGAAGGAGTTTGAATGTCCGTGGAAATTTTTTTCCTCTCTCTATTATTTACAGTTCTTGAGAAAATGTACATTGAAGTTGACAATTTTTTCATGGCGGAGATATTAGGTAGGTTCCATCTTCTCCCCATAAATCATTTTGAAAATATTAAATTCTAGCTTATATTTAAATTTCTGCAAAATTTTAACTAAAGGAAACTGTACGTTGGCCTAATATTACGAAAACTGTACAAGAAAGTGTGACAATGTGACTGTTCCATTAATGAGGATGACGTAAATTATGATAATGATGATGATGAATGGTGATGATAGTAACAGGACTCCGCCCTTGAAACATTCAGTGTTTCCGTGGTTGAGATTGGAGAAGGTATTTGCAGCCGTACAGTGGAACAAGTTCTGGTTGAATCTGACTTTATAATGTTGAAATCAAAGGGAACTTGCTCCGAAAGGATTTCAAGTGAAGCGGCGCGTAACTTCTAATGGGATGAGAAAAAGATTCTCTCCTCTTTCCTCCCTTAAGTCTCAGGGGTCAAATCATTAGCTTATTGTATCCAAGTTCAATCAAGTCTACTTACTCCAGCAATTAGAGATAATTGTAGGAAGGATTTGAATTCTCTCACCTCGCATTAGGATACAGTCTTCAGACCTTCTTATTAATTAATCAACGCTTTTCTTTATTAGCGGCTCAATATTAGAAATCCCCTTTCTTTGCTTTCCAACAATAAAGATGATGTCCCACGAACCAATTGTATTGTTCAAAAGATGGTAGGCTATCAAACACCTTTCGTATACATTATGTTTGGCTGTGCTCGCTAGTGTGTGTTTTGGTTCAATATAGCTAAGTCACGAACTAAACCGATCACTGTTAAATTCAGTTTTATACTTGAACGATTTTTTGTAATATTTTAAGTTACATTGAAAGTGTAAGATTACCAACTATAACCCATATCAAAACATTTAAAAATATCAATCTAGTAGAACTCATATTATCCGGATTAATTGGGACCGGACCCGATCCGGATAAACAAATATCCTTATAATTGGATAAATCACGAAAAAAACTAAATTGTACAATACTATACTTGCATGTCACATCTTTTGCTTTATCGCAAATAATCGGCCATGAAAGAGGGTTTCACAACGCTCGCTGCTTCAAAAACCACTTGAATGCGGCCTCAAAGCGATCCGGATAGTTGGAGTTCGGATAATTGGAGTTTTACCGTAGCCTACATCAACACATTTACTATCATAACTACCTCTTGTACAGAAGACCGTGACTTGTGACTGGTGGTTGTGAGAGACTGCTCTCAGTTTCATTCTGTTTTTTATCTGTCTTTAGCCGGTTTCTGGATATTCTACGTGTTTGTGGTTTAAGAGGATAGTGAATAGTTCTCATTATGGTGTTGGTTAGCTGAGAAGTTCATTTTTTGCGCATGTTGTTTCCTTTTTAGTGTGTTTACTTTCTTTAGTGACCAGCTTGCTTATTTTGCTGCAGATTTCTGTGATGTAATTTTAAATATGATCGATGACGAATCTATAATATGCGCTTCATGTAATAACTCTGATTCGAATGCAGAAAATGTTCTAATCTTCTGTGTTTTATGCAAATCATGGTTTCATGCTTCTTATGTTGGTCCGTGTGATGATGAAATCAAAACCCAAGCTGACTCCAATTCCTAGGGGCTATGTCCACCTTGCCAGTCAAAGGATGGTCCTCAGAACACTTCTGACAGTGGTTCTGACCAATTTCTATGTCCTCTCTGCAAAGATAATGATGCAAGATTTTTCAAGAGCTTGAGAGGTCTGCGCATACATCTGTCAAGAGTTCACCCAAATGACCGCCCTGACAGCCATTTATTACATCCTAAAAACACTTCAGATGATTCTTTTCAATCTCAGTTATCTAATTGTAAAATCAATGTGAGAGTTTTACAAAGAATTCCTAAAAGTGCTCGTTACTTTGCTGCAGACAAACTAACACAGTTAATTAAATAGTGCATGTCTGATAATTCAGAGGAGAGTTGGCACGAATTACTTCTTTTTGCTTATATTGCTCTTAAGGTTCCTGTTAAATTAACGAAGACCAGACAAATCACTAGTTTCTAAAATAAAATAAAACATCCAGACTTTTACACTGGGACCTCTTCAAAGTAAACAGAAACGGAACTTCTCAAAGTCTCATCTTGTTGAAGCAAAAGTAGCTGATGGAGATATTAGAGGAGCAATTCGTATTTTCTCTTCGGATTCAGGTGTAGTTCCTGCTACAACAGGTGCATATGAAGCTTTGCTGCAAGAGCATCCTCCACCTTCACGACCTTTAACTTTTCCAGTTTCCACTGACGGTGACATCTCATAGTTTCTCAGGATATGGTTTCGCGAGCTATAATTGGTTTCCATCCGCCGCCTTAGGTGAGTCGGTAGTGCGCCTGCCTTCCACTCCGGCGGCCCGGGTTCGATTCCCGGCCGAGTTGGGGATTTTTCAGTGATGAGAAATCCCTCTCCCGGGTTCAGGACTGGGTGTTTAGGGTTACGAAGTAGGTTAACATGAAACTGTGCGCAGTTCTCAAATTATAAATGGTTTCCCTACGGGCTCAGCTTCTGGCGTCGATGGAATTCGACAATAGCATATCAAGGACCTATCATCAAAATCTGCTGAGATTCTGGCAGAAGACCATTACTTGCTATTACTCAATTTTGTAATTTTATGTTAGCTGGTAATGTTGCCAACGAAAGTTGCCCTTATTTATATGGAGCATCCTTAATAGCCATTGGAAAGAAATGTGGCGGCATACGTCCCATTGCAATCGGAAATTTCTTTCGCAGGCTAGTGTCTAAATTAGTTTGCATTTCTCTCCGGGATGAAGTCAGCACTTCCTTACAACTTGGATTTTGCACCTCCAAGCGTTGTGAATCTATTATACACTCGAAACGTGCTTTTCTTCGCAATAATGAGCTTACTAAGAAAGTTCTTCTTAAAATTCATTATAGAAACGCTTTCAACTGCATAGAAAGAGACTGTATGCTCCGTTCTATGGCAGGCTTACAGCCAACCTTCCAAGTTTTTCTACAATTCTGAATTGATTTTATCACAGAGAGGAGTTCAACAAGATGATCCAGCAGGTCCCCTACTTTTTAGTCTTACTCTGAACTCAGTTATAAATCAATTACATAGTGAATTGAATTTATTCTACTTGGATTATGGCACTTTGGGCGGTGAACCAGATGTTGTATCATGTGACCTTAAAGCTGTTTTAGAAGCCTGCTGACTCCTGGGACTGGAAGTTAACCCTGACAAATGTGAATTGTTATTTGTTCTGCAGAGGATGACAAGACAAGTGTGAATTGTTATTTGTTCTGCAAAGGATGACAATGTGGTTTCGATCTTTGAGGATATTTCCCTAGGGATTAAGACAATTTCAAATTACAACCTGACTCTTCTTCGTTCTACAATTTTTACTCCAGCTGTTGAACCAAGTTTTCGTGAAAAGTTGGAATCTATAAAAATATTATTTGAAGGGTTATACTCACTATCCTCTCACACGGCTTATTTTCTTTTGAAGAACTGTTTTTTCCATTCCAAGATTGACGTACTTCTTTCGCACAACCCCACTTTGGTTGTTTTCATCTCTTGTTCAAGAGGCTGACGTTGAATTAAGGAACTGTTAGGAATGTACTTTGAATAAAAGCCTGAAAGACAGAATCTGAACCTTGGCTACTTTACTAGGTTAATTTGGTGGGCTTGGAGTCCGCAAAGTCAGTTATGTCTGCCTACCTGCTTTTCTGACTTCTGCATTTGGAGTACTCGATTTCGTCAAATCAACTTTCCCCAGTCGCAGTGATGAAATGGAGATCCCTTATGGCTGAAACTCTTGAGAAGTGGCACAGTTCTTCAATTAATCATATACTACCTGACAATCCTGCTATACAAAAAAGCGTCCTATATGCTTGAATCCATTCAATCTTCTTCACAATTTGATGTTGACCGGGCTAGAATCCGCGCTTTACAAGAAAGAGAATCGGGATCATGGTTTTTGGCTGTTCCGTCCTCTCATGTTGGAACTCTAACACGTCCTTCAAGATTCCAATTTCTCTAAGACTAGGCTGCAAGATCTGTTTTCCCTATAAATGCTTATGTGGGGTGTTGTTGACTGCTTTGGTCTCCATGGTCTAAGCTGCCCCAAAAATAATGGGAGATCTTCTAGACGTTTCATGCTCAATGACATTCTCCAAAGAGCGCTTACTTCAGCTGGAATTCTTTCAATTCTGGAGCCTGCCGGCATAAGCCGCAGCGATGGGAAACGTCCAGACGGTCTGACATTAATTCCGTGGTCTCGCGGTAGATCTCTTCTGTGGGATGCCACTTGTGTGGACACCTTGACTTCATCCTATTCACCTAGCACATCAAAATTAGCAGGTTCAGCAGCATTGTCTGCAATGAACATCAAAAGAAATAAGTACCGAGACCTGCTACATAGGTATGAGTTTATTGCTTTCGAGATTCTTGATATAGGAAAGCAACTTGCGGCTCAAAACGGTGATTCTCGATCAACGACTTTCCTAAGACGGAGAATCAGTACTGCTATTCAAAGGGGAAATGCCGTTTGCGTTATGGGTACTTTCCCTAGAAATCTTGCTCTTGAAGAAATCTTTTATTTTGTTTAATGTCTTAACATGTATATAGATGGCTGTATTAAAACATAGTAACTACATATTAAAGATATTCACACACATGGCCTGTTTTATACAGACCTGAACATATCTTCACTTAGCTTTTATAAAAATTTAACACTTGGTTTCTCATTCTGTACAATCTATACATCATTTTCATTTTCCTATTTCTCGAGCGCTCAAATTATCATAGCTCACTCGCAAAGCATAGAAACAGCTGTTTTGAGGAAGTCGCCATGTAAATATATCATGCGCATCACGTGGAGAGATAACGAAGTTTATTGCTATTCCTATATGGTAAATAAGAAATGTTACTATTTAGTTTTAGCGCATAGAATTGGAGCGAATATATTTTCCAATTGAAATAGGATGATACTAATCGATGACGCACTATGCAATTATAAGCATGTTTAGATTTTAATTTCTAGATATTTATGAAATTTTGTATTACTTCTTATAGGTATAGTTTTATTGGTGAAGTAGAAAGAAGATCTTAACTTCGCTAGTATAAATAAATAAATAAATAAATAAATAATAATAACAATGGAATTTTTTTAGACAAACAATGCGATTATGGTTTATATGCTTAAATAAAGGTTATTATCATACTAAAGTTTATATGATTCCTTAAGTCGTCGGCCTAGTACTGTTAACCAAATTTCAAAGTAGTTTCTGAACGAAGAATAGTTGCACTTTCCTTATGAGAATTTTCCGCCAAAACAAATAAAAAAAAAGTTCAAGTGAACTTCTGGGATTATAAGGATATAATGATATACAAGTAAAAGTGTAAAAAGCAGAGTCAGTCAAATATCATTAGCCAACCACATTGCTTTCTTTTTACATTTCCGTATACATTTAGCTATATTTTATGCTATTAGACTGTATAATTCTTCTTTAAATTACCAATATAGTTCAGTAGATCTCCGAAAAAAGACAATGATAGAACAAAGAAGGAAACTGAATATATTAAAAAATGTGCTGATTAGGGAAAAAAACTTAGGAGTAAGTGAGTACGTATCATTCAATGTTATAAACAGATTAATCCAGGAATAAAGTTTCTTATGATAATTTCTGTATTAGGAAGATCTTGATAAGGTCTTACAATAAGTTCGTTTGAGTTCAAGAAAGTAATTTCAAGCTCACGAATTACTCAACTTGTGTCCACGATTTTGAGTACCGTTCATATGAGCCACATATGAAAACTGTGGGGTGACGCTCAACTATTTCTTGATCAATGTTTCCCCACCAGCCATACATTCATCACAAGGCATGAGGTTAATGATGAAGCAGAGTTTGAAGGAAGATTAATTACAAGTACAGTAACATGACAGGGATGATTAAACAAATGTCTCTAGTTCCACAACACAAGTCTACAAAATCTAACATAACCAGAAATCAGTTCGCTGCTGTGCTTCCTGATGATGCATTATCACAATAAATTCATAAGTAACACAAGTGAGTTTCATCATGTCGACAATTGACGATAAATATGAAACATAGTTGCATTTTCTCAAAGTATTAATAAACCAAAAAATAACAACATAATTTTATTTACGTTGTCTACAAAATAAATGCTGCAAGTTCCCTTCACTTTCAGTTCTCTATTAAGTGTAATCTAGAGTAAATTATCTCAAGTAAAGGCAAATGAGTAAAGAATGGAAGTTTGATTATTAGCTGCAATGGGAGTACAGTATTAATCTACCAAATTCTAAATAACGTTTATGACATAACACACATTCTTATTAAGTCATCAGTATCACTATTAATAAGATCATGTGGCCGATTACTTCACAAATTTTTCATGATTTGTCGTTATATTCAACAAAATGCTTTCTAAACTTTTCACTTAGTAAACAGGTTTATCAGATGTTTTCCAAGACGATTACAGTTGAGAGGTAGTTAAGCTGCTATGCAACAGGCACTTAAGAATAAGCCCAATATATATTCATTGTTATTGTAATAATGAAGACTACAATACGGAGTGTTTTTACTTTTAGTTATACTCCTCGTCTACTGACTCCACAATGATTTTTAACTCTCAAAGAACTATTATTTTTTGATCGGTCGAGTTCCTATGGAGTTTTATTAACGAAGAGTCCCAATGGCGCCAAAATATACATATGAATAGAAAATATATCTACGTATTTAAAAATTGCTTAAGCTTGTTTGTATTGAATAGAAAAGAGTATGTTTTTTCAGAATAAAATAAAATAAGAAAATAATGCGATTTGGCCCTTGAGTCAGTTTGGTTTCCAGCGCCTTAAATGTAATAATGAATGCAGACTACTAAAATTAAATACAATATAAAACAAAACGCTACATTCTTCATTACATGAAACTTATAATCACAATTTACGATAAGAGCGCAAAATTACTAATTCTGAAAATCACTGTAAAGTGCCGGATTATTAAAGGTAAAAAAAAGAGAACATCTAAATTATATTATCTCGAATTAAATTGCTGACTTTTCTGTATAAAATCCTATTAACATATGACAGTCTCTTACACTGTCATACTGCTTCACATATCAAGAATATATCGGTGATTAGCGTCGCTAAATATGGATATGGAGAACCGAATTAAATCTTCAGTATCTCCTTGGGTTTTCTGAAATGCGGGGCTCTTGGATCCAGCTTCTTGAGGAGGACAACTATAAGGAGCTACGAGATAAAGAAGAAGCGAATCCAGTCATGAAAATTATCCATTAACGGCACAGAGAGTAGTCATGCTAATCACGTGCCCCAATCCGACATCTACCAACGAATTTGAAAGACGGAGATAGTAGTAATTGCAGAAAGCATATTACAGTGTGTTGCAAAATGATACCAAAACAAGACATTAATAAAATAAAATAAATCTACATAATTAATAAATTAGTAGAATATTAGTCCAGAGTGTTGAAAAATGATAACAGATTTACTAGAATAATATTGTAAATAATGAATAGATGTTAACATAAGAAAATTAACAAACAAAGTAGTAAATTGGCGAAACACTAACGTTAACTTAAAACATTCTGACAATTTATTTAATATTTGCGTAGAAACCAATAGGTAATTATTTAAAATTAATACCTTAGGCCTATTCGAAAATTATGATGGTAGGTAGTACAACAAATTGTAATTTTAACGATAATTTAATAGTGTTATAAATAGCAGATTCTCTGCACACAAAATGTGGGAAAAAATAATATTGCGACTCACCCGACTCCCCCACCACTACTCTCTTAACGGGACAGCGAGGAAAGTAGGGGTTTAGGGTGGGGAGAAACCTAGCGGCGGCATTAGAACTACTAGCAGAATAGCGACGGTGGCGACATCTAGTATGGAAATGGTGAAAGAGAAAAATAATTTATTTCTCCTTTATTTTCTTCTTCTCTTCCTTTCCCGTCTCTTTCCTCTCTTCCTCTCACCTCCTCTTCACCCTACCTACCTATTCGAGACCTATTCCTAACATTAAATTTTGGATCGGACGGGGATCGAACGCATGACCCTTAGCATCGTAGCCAAGAGACTTAGCCATTACGCCACGAAGGCGAGTTGAGCAGTGAAGGAAGTTCCGATATATTTTAGTTATCTATTGCGTTAGCGAGTGTTAACGCAAGAATCGTGTTTTCTAATTTTGAGATGGTTTGTTTGTTATGAAAAGAGTAGTGTTGGTGCAAGGGAATTATTCTGCATCAATTAAGCCATGTTTTTTGTCATAACACGGCGTTTTTTAAAATTTGGAAATATTATGTAAATTTCGATTTTTTTTATATTTATATAATTGTGAAATATCCTGTTGGCATGAAATATTATGTTTGTTGCAAGGGTTTTTGGCATTTTGTATTTTTTTTTATCGTGAATTATTATTTTTTTATCATTTGTGAAATATTATGTTTGTTGGTGTTGCAAGGGTATTTTGTTATTGTGAAATATTATTTTACCTGTTTAAAGATCGTGAAATATGTTTGGTACAAGGGTATTTTTTCACTGTTCGATATTTTGCATAATTTGTGAAATTTTATTTTGTTTTTTATATTCGTTTTTAAAAATTGTGAAATATTATGTATGGTGCAAGGGTCTTTTGTTATTGTGAATGTTTTTTTTTCTTTCAAATCGGTGTTTAAAGATCGTGAAATATGATGGTTGGTACAAGGGTATTTTTTTAATTGTTCGACATTTTCTATATTTCGTGAAATTTTATTTTGTTTTTTATAATCATTTTTAAAAATTGTGAAATATTATGTATGGTGCAAGGGTCTTTTGTTATTGTGAATTTTTTTTCTTCTTTCAAATCGGTGTTTAAAGATCGTGAAATATGATGTTTGGTACAAGGGTATTCGTGAAATTTTATTGTTTTTTATATTCGTTTTAAAAAATTGTGAAATATTATTTATGGTGCAAGGGGCCTGTTTAACACAGCAAGCTGCATTACCGGCGCTTAGTAGTGGTTGGCATGCAGCGGGGAGAAGATGCGCGTGGGAAATGCGCAGTAGGCGGTGAGGGGAAGCGAGCGTGCAGGCAGGCTGGCGGAGAAAGCGACCGCGCCGGTGGAAAGGGGAGCAGGGTGAGTCGGAAAACAGCTCCTTGCCCAAAATGTGAAACAGAGTACCGGTAAATCATATCCATAGGTGAGTTTGACATAGGTAAAATTGTACAGCTTCAAAAACAGTCATAAGAAGAGGAGTGTCACTTGTTATTTACTTGATTACTCAAATAACTGTTAATAAAAGCAATGATGAAATAGGAAGTTTCAAAGATATCTTTTAAAAGAACTCTCCGATTTTCTTTCTGATATTTCTTTGGGAAGGTGGTTGTATAATTTTGAAACAGAAATAGTGTGACGATTTTCTTAAAATTGAGTGTTATGTTTTCTTATAGTTAGATTACCCAGCGGCCAGAGCGGTTCCGCCATGGAATGTGTCGCAACGTAACTGAATTTATATTACAAGTATAATATAATTTCTAGTTAGAAGAAACACTTGTCCAGCAAAGGTAGAAAATAACTCCGCCCGCGGACTAAAACGACCACATCATTATAGAGGTTATCAAAGCTGACACTTTATGGAGATTTAAAATAACGACAGTAGTTTGTTTCCGTCAGGTTTCGGAATAATCCAGATATAAAAACCTATTTTATGACTCCTTAATTATTTTTGATGAAGGTCGAAATGTCCAGTTATTTTATTGCTATAACACTTAGTAAAACGTTCCTGGGAAAAAAAACACACACACAGAAAAGATATAGCTAAAGCACCGTGTTATATTAACAACACCAATTTTTATAGCCTGGAAATCAAGAAATTTAATAATGTCTGACCGCGTAGTTAGTTGTAGTGTTACCAGCGGTTTTGAACTTACTGGGAGACTTGTTTTGTTAAAACATGAGTAAAAACAGTTCCTTTATGCATTCTAGAGCCCTAGATATAGCAAAGGTGGGCTACAATTGGCTTATTACTGCAGAAGAGCCCCATTATAAGATGTTTCTGTATTAAAATCAGTTCTCCCACCTAAGCTAATAATAAGAGGTATGGAGCATAAGTCATGATAACCATTTTTTTTCTCAAAGTAAAGCGATAGTACCATGAGATGCTATATGTCGCGGGAGAGTGTGACATCTTTAGTATATTGGCACACCATTTGGTAGCAATGTGATGTACGCTTATACGAAAAGAGGCGATGATAATTTAGTTGTGAGTCAGCCGCCGTGCAGCTGCATATGACAAGCATTCTTAAGTCAAAATAGTCACTATGCGAGAGAGAAATGACAGAGAATACAAGGAGCTGGTGGAAGCTTTGGAGAATAATGTCCATCCATACCGAACTTCAAGGGATTATGGAATGGGTTTGTGTGCTCTCGTTCATCCAACTACCTCAAAGCATTAGAGTATATCTAGTAGGCCTACTCATAATCCACATTATACATACATTCCATACCCTGCCCTTTCATTTGTATATTTAAATTTTTTTAAATGGTCCCACATTTTCAAATGAAAAAAAAAATTGTTGCTATGACTTATGCACAATCCCTCATATTAATTGTACTAATTATTCTAAAATATGTCTTATTATAGTATCATTGTGGATGTAACATAGGCCTAAGTTTTTTGTCTAGAGTATTAACTTAGTAAATATTTATAATAATTAGTCCTAATAATCACAATATGATGAAATGTGATACTAAATTCCATAAAATATCTGTTCTACCGTAAAATTGTAATTGTAGTCTACATTTTATTTCGGGTATTTTTTGGGACAAACCGAGTTCACATATTAATTCCTTAGGTTCTAAAGAACATTACAATCTCAAATATGGACTACATAGTGTTTCTAAAAATAAAAAATAGAAAAATAAAAAACCAGCGTGCAGAGTGTAGTAGTATCATTAAAAACTATTTCAAGGAAATAAGACCTATGACAGAGCTCATAAAGCTACAAGCAATATACTATGATTGGGCTTAGAATATCAGTAAGTTAATTACGTCGTGTTTTAGCTTCGGGTTTCAATAGGAAACAGAAATGACTGTACTTGATGAGGCGATGCACTGACGTGGCACGTAGAGTTTCGGAATTGTAATTTGATTGTCATAGAACAAGTTGTTATTACTACTGATCATTATAGATAATGACCTCATAGATTTTTGGCACCGGTTCCTCCGATATAGGGGTCAAAGCAGTGACCTCCTACATGTCCAATATCTAAACTGGTTGTTGGATATGTTCGTTCCTATATGAATCCAATCTAGTCGTCGATAAATGAGTTACTTTGAAAAATGTTTTATCGGTTGTGGGCTGCATTTTCAATCTAGTTAATCCACGGAATCTTACCATATAAACGTGCAAGGTTGTATAACTGTGGTGTGCGTGTTCGGTGTTCCCTCTATCTGTTTTTCTCTATCTCCATCCCCTTCCCAGTCTCGCTCTCTCTCTCTGTCTGTCTGTCTGTCTCTCTTTCTCTCTCTCTCTCTTTCTCTCTCTCTCTCTCTCTCTCTCTCTCTCTCTCTCTCTCTCTCTCTCTCTCTCTCTCTCTCTCGCTGAGCGTACTCTGAGCTCGTGTGCCTACCTGTCTCTTAAGAACGAGAGGAAAGAGAGGATTGGAAAAAAATTAACAAATAAATAAAATAACACTCTTAAGTGTGGTAGGTAAAATTTTTGCAGTGAATAAACATATCAGGTTATGAATTTCATTCTCATTAGGTCTATTTCCTGATATTGAAATTTTACTTATAAGAATTTTGATTGTTAGCAGCTACATCATGACGATCGATTTTTCTTGAGTAAAGAGGTGTTAATTACTAATGAAACAGATATTTCAAAGTGATAGGCCCATTAGGTAAGACACTGCCTTGAAAGAGAATATTTAGCAACGTTTTAAATTGTAAAACTTTTTTTAAAAAAATTACAATAATATATATATATATATATGTCCTGTACCTTGTGTGTATATAGAACGAGGGATCGGGCATAAGTCATGACAACTATTTTTTCTTTATAAAATGTGGAATCATTTTACAATTTTGAAATATACAAGTGAAAGTGCAGGGTATGGAATGTATTATAATAAAGATTATATGCACTAGATTTTTAACCCGTCCTTCATATGTTATTTACATATTTTAAGCTTTTGACAGTATTAGTAGGATACAACTTTTGGATTCTATGAAAGAATGGTAAGTAATTTCGTCCCTTGTATAGACCCATTCCGGTAAAGAGATTAGCCATAATTAATAAACAACATTACGATATAAAATGTAAACAGGATAAGGTAACTCTTTCTACCCTCAAGGAACTTTAAGGCGTGGGATGGTCATTAAAGAAAAAGAAGCATGAAGTAATCCCGTTTGCACGGACCATATCAGTGACATTGGAAAGTCGTGTCTTCCCTTTTTTTTTTGTCCTTTTCGCTTACTAATGCATGATTCTTGTATAGTAGTAAAGAAAAGATGGCAATAACGAAGGAGGAGAAGAAAAGATTCACAAAAAATAGTACCAAAAGCAGATAACGTATGTATAATACCGGACGATTAATGAGTGGTGTGCTTATATTGTAGGAAAGTGTCCTAATGTGAGCAAAGAGGGGAAGTGGAGCGGGCGTGTTTATGGACATTGTATATTATTACAACATATAGCCTAAATATGTATAGTCTTATTTCTAAGGGGGAAAAAAACCCTGAAGTAAACAAAAACCAATAGGACGTTTGTCTCACTCTACGAGTACTGGAGTGAGACAGGTATACTGGATTTTGTTTAGCAGTATGCCTGTCTCACTATTAGGTCATTCGGATAATGTACTAGATTGAGACAGGTCTAATGGATTTTGTTTACACACTTCAGGTAATGATAATCTTCACATTTGTAAAAGTTTATCGCTTGGGACTTCAATAATAGTAGCCTACATTATGCAACGAGACTAGACTAAGACACGAGTATGTTTTTTTTATAAAATGAGCAAAGCGAGTTTCATAATTTTCATATTAGTGTCTTAAGAAATGCCATTACAGACACGTTGCATAAGAATATTTTTGTTCTATCATAATTAAATTTTAAAATTTTGGGTTTTTAGAATACTTCCTAATTGATGAAGCAAATGACTTTCGGACAACAGCTGTTAGTAGTTATCGTCTATTCCGACAGATGGCAGGCGATAAAGCATGCAGGCCGCAGGGCTTCTCTTGAGCTTTAACATCATACAACGCACATTAAAAATACACGAAACGATCTCAATTTAGTGTATTATTAACATTAACACTAACAGAATTAATTTTTAAAAATACAGGCTGTGTGTTATGCAGTTTAATTTGCCGCTCTCAAAGTTTAAAGATGTTCGATAATAATAGATACCATACTAGTGTTATAATAAAAATTTGTATCAAAATGGATATCATTACGATACCGTTACGTTATAAATTGTTATAAGCGTATTATAGTATGGTCGAACATAAAAATGTTGTGTGAAGATGTCCGAAAACATAACGATAAAATTTTAAGGTTTTACATTCACGAGAAATTTCGGCTTGTTTAGCGTACGTTTTTACATCTATGGTGCTTGTAGATGAAATTTTTTTGATAGATTGGGCAGGTCGTGAAAATACATTTGGATATTTTTGTTCTTGCCCAGCCTATATCATTTTTAGTAGATGCCATGGCTCAGTTAATGACGTGCTGACTTCGGAACCTGACATTGTACATTCAACTCGACGGAAAATTGTTATGGATCGGGTTGCAAAAGTAATTTCTATATATTCTTCTGCTACAGACTTAAATCCGTATGATTCTAGCTTGATTTCTGGAACAATGAAAAACCTTAAACACAAAAATAAGACTTGTATTTATCGCTCCAGAAGTACTGGATACCATTTGCTGTGTCGGGTAAAAGTAAAGTGACTTACTGTGCATGATCCATGACCAAATGATGTCATGGGACCCATCGTGTCATATAAATCCGACCCTAGCATAAGGCACATAAATTCGAACTGGTGGAGAAAGAGAATGAAAAGAGCAAGGTTGGCAATAACTAAGGTAAAATTTAGCTTAATGGCTCGTTATGACGTTTTAATTGTGCATGATTAACTGCCAACTGGACAAACAGCATATATTTGCACTCATACCTAGGCAATAAGGAGGGGGGGTTCAAAATGTGAAATGGAATTTCTTACAAATGTAACGGCCAGCAATATCGCAGATATTTGGCGAATGGTATATCGTACCTGGTTAGTCGGTAGGCACAGTTAAGATTATTCCAGCTATAGTTTCATCTGTGTTCAAAGCTGCTAAATCCTCTGACTCATGAAGAACAAGTTCGTTGGTTTCAGAATTTCTCCCTATTCTCTGATGTTAAACCAAATAAAAGGAAAAGTAGCTAAAACTAACTAAAATACGGTAAATATTTTTTTCTTCCTGGCACTGGAGAAACGAGTGTGATGGGAAGGGCATTCAGAGGTGGGAGTAGAATTCAGAGAGACAAGCCGTCCTCCCACTCCCGTCAGTCATGGCAGCCGTGGCCGTATACCCTAGTTAGCGCGGTGTGGCTCCCATGAAGACTGGCATACGAATGAAACATCATCCTTTCAAATGACAATATTTCGATAGTAGACTCGTCTATACTACTGCACATCTTTCTGAGCAGGGCCAAGTAAAAATAAATTACTGTACGTCATCCTACAACGCCTTTAGTATAACTTCTCTAAACCTTCATTGTAGTATATTTATATTACAGCCCTCTCCTCGACGTATTTCAAGTGTATCATAAGAAAGTCCCTAACACAGCCTGAAGAATACGTCTAAAGTCAAATCTTTTTTCTTTGTTTTTTTTTTTCTTCAGAATGGTCTAGTCACGATCTCCTACAGCATCTTTTCACCGCGTGACCTTCCAGCCAGACGACAGGTGGTGCTCTCTATTGGGCTCACACTGATTTACTGATTCATATTCAAAACATTATGGTTAGCTCATCTCTCGGTCTTGCCCCTGTAGCAGGTCTCAGTTGCAGATACATAGTGTTAAAGAGGGAACATACAGGTTTGGGTACTGAGAAATAGATCAAATTAATCATTTCTTTCTCAGCAGTGAATTGTCTGTAACCTGCTAATCCGATAATATGCTCTTTAATTTACTACTTCTACAATTACATACTATTTTCAGAATTCATTTAACTGTTACAGTTATGAATAGTTATCAAAATTGCACAATGTTTCGTGCACTGATATGCCGTTCCTTGATAATTCCAGAAATGTCGATATTTATAAGTGATTCTTTTTCCTATATATTCATAAATATGGTATAAACTATATCATCTACATCTTTGGAATATCTACAGTAACCTATAAGTATTTTTTTAAAATCCATGAAGAATATTTTTTACAGTTTTTTTACAATAAACATTTTTTTAAAATAATAAACTGCCAGTATTAAATAATTGATTATAGATCACTCAGAAGTATAAACCATTTTTTTTAAATAATAAACTGGCAGTATTAAATAATTGATTATAGAT